>JASJET010000128.1:0-1325000 GCA_034092305.1 Diaprepes abbreviatus
GACCCTCTTGTGAAGTGCACAAATTTAGTCTTTTTTGCAGATTTTCTCGGACCCTGGACAAAATTAGTGGCGTTATTGTTCTACAGGTATCCCTAATCCTGTTTCGCATATCTTCCACTGTTGTTGGTGGATTAACATACACCTTATTTTTAATATAACCCCCATAGGAAGAAATCTAATGGAGTGATGTCGCAAGACCTTGGTGGCCACTCAATGAAACCCCCACGTCCAATCCATTTTTGCGGATATCTTTGGTCCAAAAACACATGAACTTCACGATGGTAATGCGGAGGCGTACCATCGTGCTGGAACCACATACTGTTGAGTTCATCCCTATCGAGACCTTGAAGCAGTTGGGGTAGTTCTTCTTGTAGAAAGTTCAGGTAACTATGGCCATTTAGTGGTTCATTAAAAAAGTGGGGTCCAATAATTCGATTATGATGAATACCACACCAAACATTTATTGACCAGTGGTTTTGATGTTGCACCTCTCTAATCCAAAATGGGTTTCCTGTGGCATAATAATGCATGTTGCGTCTATTTACGGCACCGTTACTTCTAAAAGTAGCTTCATCACTAAACATTACCTTGCATAATAAATTTGGATTTAATTGAATCTCCGCATTTATTGTACGACAAAAGTTTACACGACTTTCAAAATCCTGTCCATGCAATTCTTGGTGTAATTCCATGTGATATGGATGATACTTATATTTCTTGGTAGTACGATTAGCGGTGGATTGTGATGTTTCACATAATGCTGCTAACTGACGGCTACCAATATAAGGATTTTCCTGAACATTTAACAATACTTGTAGTTCATTTTCTTCATTAGTTACTGGTTTGTTGACCACTTTACGTTTTGGATAATCAACAGTACCAGAAGAATCAAATCTTTGCATTAAGTTTTGAAAAGTATGGGTATTAGGCTGGCGTCGATCGGGATACTTCATTGTGTAAATTCTATGAGCAAGAAGGCAATTTTTTTGAGCCTCTCCTATTGTACAAATCATATCTATTAACTCATTCTTTGGAAAATTCATTTTACAATATAAGATGAATGCAAAAAAAACCAAACTACACTACATAAAAACCAAAAGAAGCGATTGCGGTTATAAATTTGACACACAGAAAAATGTTCTTTTACATTGTTTTTGCCATGGCTACTATGATAATGAAGACTATTTCTGTAAAAAAGTATGGAAAATTATAAAAACTGAAATATCTCAAAAACTATTATAAATAGGTATAGGATATATTGAACAAAACTTTTAGGGTTTTTATTACTCTATTAAATAACATGAAAATATACAGGGTGTACCATTTAAAAAAAGATATTTATTCATTTAAACTTGTTCAAATTTGAGCCGATGTGTTCAACATCCTGTAGCTTTTATTGCAAATATTAGGTAAAAATTATGTTAACTTGTCCTTGGCTTTGCTAAATTCCAAATTTGAATATATTTATCACAAAATTGAAAACGTTATTTAGGATTGAATTGATGCTTGAAAATGTGACTTTTTTTCTTTAAACTTAATTGTCTCAGAAACTATAAAGTTTTGTTATAGTAAACCCTTAATAAAAAAGATTTAAAATTATAAGCTAAATCGAAAATACGATTCGTCTATAGGGTGTTCTATTTAAAAAAAAATACAACTTTATGCTGTCCTAGTTTTTTGGCTCACCCTGTAGAGTCCTAAATATTTTTAAAATCTGCGTAAAAATAAACTGTATCAAACAATAAATATAGTTTCTTTGTAAATTTCACCGAAAAGGCACAAACTTACTTCATCCAATCGTTGATTCACCCGGTACATGATTCGGAAGGTTATGAGCGTCTTGCATTTCCTTTAAAACCTTGCTTCTGCTCGTAGAATGATTAAAATGACCAATGATAGATCATACTTTATTAATCATGATATTTGTGACAGAATTTGATCATAGACTCCTGCAAATGATATATTGTGGTAGCGTTGGCCGTCCCATCTATAATCATCCTGCTGTCAGATATTAACAGCTACTTTTAAAAACCCTATAATTAAATTTTACAGTAACAAAGACACTCTGGAAGTCTGGACGTTCATCTTCTCTCTTGTAGCTTTAGTTCCAAACAACTACGGTGATTTAAGCTTACCAAAACCATAACTCGCAACTTCAGGACTCAAGCAAGGCTGCTAATCAACTAGTCAGTTGACATCTCTTGTTTACAGCCTTCACAGCAGTACGTGCGCGAGTTTAGTCGCGTGAAAGTTTTTAATTAAATTAAATAAAACAAGTTTCTCAAAACATTTAGTCTATTAAGAAAAATAAATAGAAAATCGAATTATTTACAATGAGAAACTTAAACTAATGACAAATAACAATTCCGAAGAAACTAACGTAATTGCTCTTATTGGCCGTTCTAATAACCAAAAAAGTAAAATCCAATTTTGAAAGAAAATACGTATAAATAGCCCTCTAAAACATTAAACAGAAAAAAGAATTAAACTCGAAAAAAAAACGCTATTTATATTTCTTAATCAAACAGTATTAAAATCGCGAAATGCTCTACTAAAATAACACAGAATATTCCCATAATTTCCTAAATTAAATGAAAAACACAACAAAGAAAATCTTCTTTCCCGACGAATATACCCGATAGATAATTTTCTTACAAAACTGCTCTTAAAAGAGTGGTACCGACCAGCGTAAACGACTTCCAGATTGTAACTGAAGTTTAGTATTTCTTAAAAGAGCGTCCTCAAATCTTACACCCCCTATCTCTCTTTTATTGGTTTTTTCGATTGTACGCCCTGTAACCGTCGATTTTATTCCCTTAAAGTTCGAAGGCCATCGGTCTTCTCATGCTGAGGGCGTTAGCTATTCTATACCGAATGCTTGATTCCCGAATTGGCCTTTGAGCGTCTTAATCTTAATTTTTTTATAAACACAATTAATAAAACTATTCTGTTTCTTCCTATAGCATCTGTAAAAAAACTTTTATTCATATTGCTGGTATTTAAATCATTCTTTCTTGCAATCAGGAAAAAACTGTCGCTATACTAGTTCTTTTCACAGGTCAAACGTTATATTCCAGTATAATGAGTTTATTTGATTATTCTTTTGTTTTCTAATAATGGGAAAATCATTCAATACTTTAATATATTTTAACGGTATTTGCATATAACATATGTTAAAAAAACCTCCCTTATCTCTTCGGTTTTATTTACATAACTGGGGTAGGATTTCTTCGACAGATTTATAGACAAATCCTAGGGAGGGTTTTTTATTTTATGTCTTCATAAATTTAGTGAGTTTATATATTTTTAAGAAAACATTTAAACGACAAAGATAATAAAAGTTGAGCTCGATAACTGATTTATTTTTCCTTTAGACTATCTTGGGTAGTAATAAAAAAGATATTTACTACCCTGCATATGTGCAGTGTTGTTGGTAACTATGGCTCGAATTCTGTCCTGAATATGTCAATCGAATGGCATTACTTCGAGGCAATGAAGCTTTTATTCGAAGTTAACATCGATCTCATGAACTGTTACGCTAATAAAATCATTAAAATCATTAGATTGCGAAGAAGAATCACTTGTCCATATGTCGGTGGTTATCACAATATGCAACAAATCTTTTAACAGTTCTAGTACTTTAGTTCTCACTCGCTCATATATTTCATCTTGGGCATTCCAAGCCGAGCAGTCGTCGAGGAACCATCACTTAAAAATGCCAGCTGAGATGTTGGCGAAACGTCGTGAAGATTTTTCTGTTGACGAACGGATTGAAAACCGAAAAAACACCAACACACACACACACACACACACACCTACATATATATATATATATATATATATATATATATATATATATATATATATATATATATATATATATATATATATATATAAACTGCTAACTGGCGTCAAGAAGGGAAACGATAGAAGTTGAAACACACTATATCTGTATATATTTATTGTGTATCTATAAGAGTGTAGTTGAAAGCCAGTTTCCAACGATATCGTGTGGGGTTTCTGCATTCAACCTAGTTGCAGATGCAGTGGCGTAGCGGTTAACTTGCCTTAGTTGCTTGCTAGTGCGGCTGCTAGCTTTGAACTAAACTCTGATAATTTTATTTTAACATTTATTTTGACTATACTCTATTGCTGAATTTCTTCGCTATTAAATTTTTGGCGTAAAATGCTACAATAGCAGTTTGTTAAAATGTTTAGGACAATTAATTTTGATCTACAGTCCCAATTATTTTGATATACTTTGATACTTTAATTTAAAAAATCAAAATGACTGATCCAAGATAGCGAACGAATTTTATCCTTACTTGAAATTAGATTTTTTCGACGTGCATGGCGTTTAAGCTGAACTCACATGGGGTCAATCGTCGTTTGTGCCGGTTCTTGGACCACAGCTAAAGAGCCATCAGGAAGCCATACAGTGCTCCCTAACAAATCCCCCTTCTACCACCGCTCTCCCCTCTCTCTCTCCCTTACTACTAACCAAATCCTCCCTACAAACAATAACAAACACCACATATAGCTCCTCTCTCCATTATTATAAATAAAACCTGTCGATTATTTAGTTAGAACAGATACCATCAAAACCTCAGTATCGATCGACGACTCCTGGAACGCAGAAGAAACAATTTTATCTTCCAACTCAAAAGTTTATGTTTTGAAAATCAAATTTTGAGAAAACCACCAACTAAAAAGATTTGCAAGTTTTCAAAGACAAGAAGAAAAATTGAGAATATTGGACCAACTCAATTTCATAAAAAAAATTAAGAAAGATTTCCAGAGCTCAAAGCTGGGAATAATGTCTTGTTCATCGGTTAGTCTTATATTATCGCATCTGAATGGTGAAAAACAATTACACGAATTTAACAGTGACGAACTAAAAATATTCCCATTGGATTATCTATTAAAATACACCACCCCACTGGAGCTTTTGAATGTTTTTGGAAAGTTACCCAATGATTTTCAAAGCGACTTCAACTTACAAATAGCCTTACCTTGCTTCATACATTATAATAGACAAAATTCAAGAACTCACTTTGACGGTCCTCCTTCTTCTCAGAGAAATTGTTTATTTTGTAATAAAGTTTTGTTGCCAAAATTTGAATATGTAGTATAACATCTTTAATAAAATTTTGAATTTAATTTTATTTGTTTATTTTTCATACGACCCCGATAGTATGAATAATATTTAATTCCTATTCCTAAAATAACTAACTAATTACCAAACTCTATATTAGTAAGTAAAATTACAACGCTATTTTAAAATATCAAATAAAAAATATAACTTTATAGCATATAAGAATAAGAAAAAGTCTGTTGCAGAAATAAAAAAATATAATTCATCAGTCTCTTTAATCTGATTCCGGGATTTTTCTGTCTTATTTAAATAAATCCGTTCTGATTCATTTAAGATAACATGTTGGGAAATAAGTAAATATAGTAGTTCGTCACACTCTCTAATCTTTGACCGAGAGGAAGTTATACCAGCATCTGTTCATATTAAGTAATTCCGTACTAATGCATTTAAGATTAAATGTCGCCAAACTAAGTAAATATAGTTCATTGCATTATATAATCTTTAACTCAAAGAAAATTATACTAGCATCTGTTCATTTTAAGTAATTCCGTACTGATGCATTATAAAGAAAATTCAAGAAAACTCATCTGTTCCCGTGATAGATAAAAGTTGGGAATGGTGTTCTTCAATATATTTTACAACATCAAATTTTACGAAAAATTCCCAGTAACTTATCTTCTTCTTCTTCCTCTTGTTATAGGCTTACAGCCGGTTTTTTCCAACTCAATCATTCATTTCATTCGATGTTGAAATCCAGGACTCTCTCTACCTTTTAGGTGGTCTACCTATTAGTCTTCTGGTTTCCGATGTTCCATCTCGGGCGATTCTCGCTATCCTATTTTGCGCTATTCTTCCTACGTGCTCATTCCAGGCTCTTCTGCGCTTCCGTCCCCATCTTACTATATCCTGCATTCCATGTTCCTCGCGTATTGTTGAATTGCGTATGTGATCTCTTAATGTGTATCCCGATATTCTTCTTAGTACTTTCATTTCGGCAGTTCTTAGAATTGATTTTGTTTTTGTGTTGTCAGCTCTCGTCTCTATTGCGTATGTCATTATCGGTCAAATACAGGTCTTGTAGATTTTTGTTTTTGCGTCCTTGCTCATGTGTGTTGTGCCATATTATATCCGCCAGGCTTCCTGAGATTCTATTTGCCTTGTTTACTTGGTTTCTTACTTCTCTTGTTCTGTCTTGGTTTGCGGATATCTCAACTCCTAAGTAATTAAAGGTCATGAGTTGTTCTATTGGTTTATCATCCACTACTAGTTTGCATCTTAAGGGCACTTTGCTTATTACAATTGACTTAGTTTTATCGATGGATATTTTCATGTTGAATTGCTTGCTTATGGTGTGGAATACAAATAAAAGTCTTTGGAGATCGTCTTCATTTTCCGAGACTATGACGGCGTCATCAGCGTAACATATTATTGTTATTTCCCCGGTATTCATTCTGTACCCTGGTGCCGCTCTTTTGACGTTCTCAATTATTTGGTCCATTACTATGTTAAACAGTAATGGACTCAGTGAGTCCCCCTGTCGTATGCCCGATGCTATCGGTACATCCTTAGTTAGGTTGCCGCTTACTGAGATTTGTGTTGTGGTGTTGGAGTTTAGCTGTTCAACGATGTTAATTAAATTGTTTGGGATGCCTTTAATTCGCATTATTTGCAGAATATCATCCAGTCTCACCCTATCAAAGGCTTTAGTGAGATCTATAAAGCACATAAAAGCCGGCTTAGTAAATTCAATAGATTTCTCTGCTATCTGTCTTACGATGAATATGGCATCTACTGTAGATCTGTTTTTGCGGAAACCTTGCTGTTCTTCTGATATTCTGCAATAATCAGTTATTATACCTTCAAGGATTTTGGTGAATAATTTCATTATTGAATTTAATAATGTTATTCCTCTATAGTTTTCCGTGATTTTCTTACCACCCTTCTTGAAAATAGGTACTGTTATACTTTTCTTTCAATCTCGGGGTATCTCTTGGTCTTTAATTATTTTGTTAAAGAGTTTTGTTAGTTCTTCGTGTAATGCATTTCCACCATATTTAATTAGTTCGTTGGGAATATTGTCGGGTCTTGGGGCTTTTCTCGTTTTTAATTTGGCTATCGTGTCTTTCGTCGTTTGGAGGCTTACTTCCTTGGTGTATTCGTCATATTCAGATGCATTTTCGGGTGGGTAGTTTTTCTGTTGTGATTGATCTGTATTTCTATATAGTGTTTTAAAGTGTTCCTCCCATTCGTGCTCAGAAATTTTTTGGGATTGTGTATATTCGTTTATATTCTGTTTCTTTCTTCTGATCATGTTCCATACCTTCTTTTGTGCCCCATACAAGTCATGTTCCATATCTACTGTGAACCTTCGCCAATATTCGTTTTTGATTTGTCTTATGTAGGCGTTTACTCTGTTTCTTATTTCTTTGTATCGATTGTGTTCTGTTTCTGACTTATCAAAAAGTCAAAACAAACAATTTCGGCTAGCAGAAAAGGAAAAGATTTGCAACCCTACAAAAAAAAAAGAAGATGAAGAAAGAACAAAACAAGAAGAACGTCTACTAGACCTACAAAATTTTATAAAGAAAATTCCAGAAAACTCACCTGTTCCCGTGATAGATAAAAGTTGGGAATAGTGTTCTTCATCTGTCCCATTCCTTTATTTTGATTCAACCCGGAAGTAAAAAATATAGTTCATTGCACTCTTTAATTTCTAACCAAGTGACAGTTTTACCAGTATCGGTGCATTTTTTACTGTACTTAATGTTTGAAAAGTGAAAAAATACAGGTTGCATACGGTTAGTGACACAATTTGTATATCCTCCTCGCCACAGTGATACGGCAGAGATTCATGTTTCGTCGCTACCAGACTCATCAGGGTACCGACATGCACCTTTTTGTGCAAAGGACAGATCGGAAGGAAGTATGCAACACTGAACGCGGCTTCGCCGACCTCTCGCCGGATGGTGTATATATGTTTATGAGGCTTTCACAGATTCCTCCGTGTGAGATGCAATATCAGTGGATATATCCACATTATGCCGTTATAGTGCTGAAACGACATTCAGCAAACGTACAACTATATGCAACTCCGTGAATGGATGAAGTAAAATGCGAACAGTAATTGCAGACTTCGTTCCATTATATCCTTTCCGTGTTAGAGGTTGCACAGTTTGAATGAATTGCTACAGAACACAATTCATTCTATTACACCACCATCGAGATGATGGCCCACCTGTACCACCATACCGAGAAGAAAGTCAAAACTTACCCTGCTCGCCACAGTGATACGGCAGAGATGCATGTTTCGTCTCTACTAGACTCATCAGGGTACCGACATGCACCTGTTCACGGAGTTGCATATAGTTGTACGTTTGCTGAATGTGATTTCAGCACTACAACGGCATAATGTGGATATATCCACTGCTATTGCATCTCACACGGAGAAATCCGTGAAAGCCGCATAAACATATATACGCCATCCGGCGGGAGGTCGGCGAAGCCGCGTTCAGTATTTGCATGCTTCCTTCCGATCTGTCCTTTGCACAGCCAGATGCATGTCGGTACCCTGATGAGTCTAGTAGAGACGAAACATGTATCTCTGCCGTATCACTATGGCGGGGAGGGTAAGTTTTGACTTTCTTCTCGGTTTGGTTGTACAAGTAGGCCATCATCTCGATGGTGGTGGAATAGGATAAATTGCGTTTAATAACAATTTGTTCTAACTGTGCAACCTCTAACACAGAAAGGATAGGATGGAGAGAAGTTTGCATTTACTGTTCGTATTTTACTTCATATATATATATATATATATATATATATATATATATATATATATAAATATATACAGGGTGTCCAAGATAAGGATCCTAAGCATGGGGATCTCAGTACCTGTTGGAGTTACAGCTTAGGTTAAATTAGAAAAAAGTTGCGTACTTTGAAGCGTATTTACATGCCGTTGAGAAACTTTAAAATGTTTCATGGCCAGCTGAGATATTGGGGAAAAACGAAAATTTGACGAAATAGATTTTATTTTTTTGTGACTTTGTTTTAAAAGATATTAAAAAACTAATAAAACTTTTTCATTGGCACTTTTTAGATAATACGTGATGGCGTTTTTAAATTTTATATCCGACGTTTTGTTTTCGAGAAACCATCATCAACTTTATTTTTTTATATGGCCCAAAAAAAAAGTATACCCTGTATCTGATTCCATTTTTTATTACAAATTCAACGATGTATCACATGTCATATTTTTTTTGTTAGACAAAAAGAAAATGCGATTTTTCTATTTTTTTAAACATATTTTTAAGTAGGCTTTGCAAACAAATAATGCTTTGACACTTTGACGTAAATACCTGTTATTCTGTCACATATGACTTAATTTAATGTTTATGGTAAGATAAAATAATAATTGTTAAGTTGATTTAGAGTTATTAAGTTGTTTGTAGAGTTCTTGTCGTTGTTGTTACTGTTGTTATTGTTTACTGTTGAATAATTATTATTGTGTTATTATCGTCGAATATGCCGGGTGGCCATTATAGTCATGAAGAAAAGTTTGACATGCTGACCTGCTACATTTTGTGCCAGAAGAATACTATAAATACTGCAGCAATGTATCTAAATAAATTTCCAGATAGAAAGCAACCATGTAAGTCCATTTTCTTACAGTTGGCGCGAAATTTAAAACAATATGGATCATTTAAAAAGCCAGTTTCATCCCGAAAAAAGGATTCTTCCGAAGAAACCCAAAATAACGTATTACAAGCAGTTGTTGAGAACCCTGACATCTCTTGCAGGCAAATTGAAAAAAATATAGGAGTAGCCAAATCCACTGCTCAATTTATTTTGCGTAAAAATAGATATCACCCCTATAAATTTAGGATTTGCCAAGCACTTAAACCAAGGGATCTTGAACGACGCCGGCATTTCTGTGAGTGGTATACACGCGCATGTGAAGATGATATCAATTTCCCTGCAAAAATAATATGGTCTGACGAAAGTCTAGTCACTAATAATGGTGTCTTTAACCGCCGGAATACTCATTACTGGGCGCAACAGAATCCGCGTGTTCAAAAAATTTCAAGACATCAGGAGCGTTTTGGGTTTAATATGTGGTGTGGAATTTTCGGTACCAAAATACTAGGTCCATTTATCTACCATAGTTCGTTAACTGGAGAACAATACCTTCAATTATTACAAAATAATTTAGAAGACTGCTTGGAGGATTTACCTCTGGCACAGGTTAATACCTGTTGGTTTCAACAAGACGGTGCTCCTGCACATAATTCTAGGCAGGTTCGCGAGTATCTTACGCAGCGATTTCCTGGAAAGTGGATTGGAACCTCCAGTGAAGTGCCTTGGCCAGCGCGATCTCCGGACTTAACCCCTATGGACTTCTTTCTTTGGGGGTTTCTTAAAAGCCAAATACACCATCATTCTTTTGAGACTGAGCAGCAGTTACGAGAATGTGTAACTAATGCATTCAACAGTATTACACCTGACATGTTGCGTGATGTTTTAAATTCTACCATAAGAAGATCGTATTTATGTCTGGAAAATAACGGAAATCTGTTTGAACACCTGCTTTAAATTGAATAAAAAAAATTGTTAATTTATTTTTTGTTTTAGTTATTTTTAAATAATTTATCATTCTTTGTATATCATTAAAATAATGATTATCTTATGGTTAAATTTATGGTAGATTAAATTTTCTTGTTTCTAAGTAGTACTATGCTCCATTCAGCTTCATTGCTCTGTAAATAGATATTAACTAATATGTGAGATCAATAACTCATAACAGGTATTTACGTCAAAGTGTCAAAGCATTATTTGTTTGCAAAGCCTACTTAAAAATATGTTTAAAAAAATAGAAAAATCGCATTTATTCTTTTATCTAACAAAAAAAATGTGACATGTGATACATCGTTGAATTTGTAATAAAAAAGGGAATCAGATACAGGATATACTTTTTGTTTGGCCATTATAAAAAAATAAAGTTGATGATGGTTTCTCGAAAACGAAACGTCGGATATAAAATTTAAAAACTCCATCACGTAGTACCTAAAAACTGCTAATGAAAAAGTTTTATTAGTTTTTTAATATCTTTTAAAATAAAGTCACAAAAAAATAAAATCTATTTCATCAAATTTTCGTTTTTCCCCAATATCTCAGCTGGCCATGAAAATTTTTAAAGTTTCTCAACGGCATGTAAATACGCTTCAAAGTACGCAACTTTTTTCTAATTTAACCTAAGCTGTAACTCCAACAGGTACTGAGATCCCCATGCTTAGGATCCTTATCTTGGACACCCTGTATATATATATATATATATATATATATATATATATATATATAAATATATATATATATATATATATATATATATATATATATATATATATATATATATATATATATATATATATATAATAACCACTTTCATTAGTTTGAATTCGATTAAATAATTTTCCAAATCGAACATACGTCTTGAATAAATAATGTTCGAGAATTTCTGTGAATTAAATTGTATCTTTTGTCCTGTGAGAAACGCCACTGGTGTTTCAGGTTATATCACAAATTATAATAACTTGGCTTGCACAGAGCAAAATCTGTTTTCTTCTATAACCTAAGGGATGAACGAAAGAAGAAAACACTTCAATCGATTGCCCTTAAGTAACTGGCAGCGTTGCCAGGGTTTGTATAATATTACTCATGCATTCTAAAGTTATGGAAATTTGCTCGAAATATGATTTTGAATTTTAATAAATGCCAAATCGGTGCAATATTAATAATTAATTTGTTTCCAGTCTTCAATATAATTAATAACAAACGAAGATGCAATTATTAAATTGCTCATAACGATAAACAATTTGGCAACTCCGTTATGCGCTTACTTTACTCAGGTTACTGACAAGGGCAAAAACTGTTACAACGCAGAATCGATTTACAAAATGCATTCCGGTCTCATTCTAACGAATACGTTTTTATTTTAGAAGTTTTGAAGTATTAGTATTGCAGTGTAAATGTCATAAGTAGTGAGTGTTTTTATTTTGTTATACTTCTGAATATTAACGTTGAAAAGGTAGGTTTTTCGTTTTTACTTATTTATAAATATACATAGGTTCAAAATTACTATACAGTGTGACCAGTAAAGTCTGCATTATATGGGATTTTTTTTATTAATACCTGTATTCGGAATTTGACTTTGGCAACAATTTCTGCTTCAATCGAGATGAAAATTAACCAAAAAAATAATAGTAACTTGATTAGCATTATCTGTAAAATTTTAATTGTTTTCAAAAAAAATTCAAAATTGGGATTATCAATTATGCAATTTTTAGCCCATATGCAAAATTTTAACTGTATAAGATGATTTAAATGTTTTGCCAATTTTTTGTAAATTGCACCACTGTTGCAAAATAAGACTCAATGCAACCTACATAAAATTTTTTAGTTTTGACAATGCTTCATTCCAGACATATTTTGTTTAAAGTAGCGCCATATTAAATGCGTGTTTTTCTACAAAATCCAAATCGGGTTATTAAAATTTCACCACATGTGATGCAAAGTTTATTTGTTTCTGACCCTGTATAAGTTAACTTTATAAAAATAACTAGTTTTGAAAACGTAGTTTATATTTAAAAGTAATACATATTAATATTAAGGAAGTAATTTAATTGAATAGATTCAAATTTTCTAATAAAATAAAATTTTTAATCGACTTCTAAAAGTGCGGTAAAAAGAGAAAAATAACTATAAATGTCTATACGAAATTGAAATTTTTGAAGTCGGCGCCAAACTAATACCTGACAAAATGGGATTCGCATAAACAAATTAACAATACTTTGTTTGTAATTGCTTTCTTACCATACTTTGTATATATTAATAGTTATTTGTTTTATTTGGAAATAACTTGGCGCCGACTTCAAAAATTTCAATTTGATATAGAAATTTATAGTTATTTTTCACTTTTTAGCGCACTTTTAGAAGTCTGTTCAATTTTTTTTATAAAATTTTATTTTTCGATTTTTAGTTTTGAGTTCATTATGATATCCATAAATTATTTGAACTAAATACTAATCGAGATTAGTTTACCTCGCAAAGTGGCAAAAAAGTAACCATTTTATACACAGTATCACCCTAAAATGAACCACTAGAAATTTTTTGGTTCTTAGAGTTTTCCAAATACCAGTAAAATTGTGTCAAACAAATATTTAGTCTGTCATAGATAATCCATTATCGATATTTAAAGAGCTTGAAAAGTAAATTTCTTAGTCCGATATATTTTATACTGTTTTGAGTTTGTATACGCCCCAAGAACGCCGCAACATCAGTTTTAGACAAAATCGAAAAATGTAAAATTTTCAGCCCCTTATATTGATCTTATCAACTTAATAGTTGTAAAAAATTAACGTCATATTCGTAATAAACGAACCCTAAAATCTCCTAATACCAAATCTCAAAAAATGTGAATATGGTAAAATTTTCAACCCACCATATGGCATCCGCCATATTGAATTTCAAAAAAACAATTTTAACGTCTTAATCTAATCTAAATCTAAACCCTTCACAGCCCTTTAGTACCAATTGTGGATGAAATCCGGAAATTTAAAATTTCTAGACCGTCATATTGCATCTGACATATTAGATTGTCTTAAAATAATTTTATATTCGCTCTTTACTTCCTCAAAAACGATTCAATCCCACCTTTGAACAAAATGGAAAAACGTAAAATTTTTAGCCCGCTATATTGGATTAGCCATATTGAATCCTAAAAACATACTTTTAAATTCATAATTTACACCCTCAAGAACTCCCTATTTAGTTTTGGAGAAAATGTAAATGTATAATTTTTAGTACGCCATATTGAATCCGCCAGATTGAGCTTTTGAAAAAATATTTTAAATTCTAAATTAACACTTACAAAAATTCCCCAATACTGATTTTTGACAAAATCTAGAGATATAGAAACTTTAATCCGCCATCTTGGATCCGCCATATTTAATTTTTTTAAAAATAATTTCTCAGATTCGTAATATGCGATCTCAAAAACTGTCCCATATTAATTTTGAACAAAATCGGACAAAATTAATTTTTAATCCACCATATTGGATATGCCACATGGAATTTTCTAAAAACAATTTCAGATTCGTTATATATATACCCCGAAAATTCCCCCATACCAAAGTCTGATAAAATTGATTTTTTCGTCCGCTATACTGGATTCGCCATATTGAATTTTTTAAAAATATTTTGGAATCATTATGTGTGACCCCGAAAACTCCCCCACACCAATTTTGGAGAAAATCGGACAAAATTAAATATTTTGTCCGCCATATTGGAACCGCCATATTGAGTTTTTCAAAAATAATTTCAGACCCCGAAAATTCCCGCATACCAATTTTGGAGAAAATCGGACAAAATTAATTTCTTTGTCCGCCATGTTGTCAGCAACATCTTGGATTTTACTGCACCAATTTCATTTAAAAAAATATGGGACCACCGCAGCAACTTCCTGAATATAACGTAAAAAATTTCATTCAAATCGGTGTCGCAGTTCCGGCGTAATCGATGTACATATTTAAAAAAAATACATAGTCGACGAATTGAGAACCTCCTTCTTTTAGAAGTCGGTTAAAAATGAGGTTATGCCACACACAGTCATATCATAACAAAGCAATTTGAAGTGTCTATAAAATTTTTATAAAAAAATTGAACTGACTTCTAAAAGTGCGCTGAAAAATGAAAAATAACTAGAAATTTTTATATGAAATTGAAATTTTTGAAGTCGGCGCCAAACTAATACCTGACAAAATGTGATTTGCATAAACAGATTAAAAATACTTTAATTGTAATTGCTTTCTAACCATAATTTGTATATATTAGTAGTTATTTATTTCATTTACAAATAATTTGGCGTCGACTTCAAAAATTTCAATTTCATATAAAAATTTCTAGTTATTTTTCACTTTTTAGCGCACTTTTAGAAGTCGGTTCAATTTTTTTTATAAAAATTTTATTTTTCGAGATTAGTGTACCTCGCAATGATTCCAAGGTGGGAAAAAGTACCCATCTTATCCATAATTGTAAATCACCCTAAAATGAACCATTAAAAATTTTTTGAGTCTTGGAGTTCTCCAAATACCAGTGAAATTGTGTCAAACAAATATTTAGTCTGTCATAGTAAATCCACTATCTTAATTTTAAAATTAATTTTAGATTGGTAATATAGGCACCAAAACCTTCCAATATCGATATTTAAAGAATTTTTGAGACGTAAATTTCTTAGCCCGATATATTTTATACTGCATATTGAGTTTGTATACGCCCCAAGAACCCCGCAATATCTATTTTAGATAAAACCAGAAAATGGAAAATTTTTAATCCCTCATATTGTACCTTATCAACCTAATAGTTGTAAAAAATTAACTTCATATTCGTAATACACCACCCCCAACCCCTAATGCCAAATGAAAAAATGCGTATAAGGTAAAATTTTCAAACTACCATATTCGATCCCCCATATTGAATTTCAAAAAATTATTTTAACATCTTAATCTAATCTAAATTTAAACCCTCCAAAGCCCCCTAGTACTAATTTTAGATGAAGTCTAGAAATTTAAAATTTCTAAACTGTCACATTGCATCTGACGTATTAGATTTTCTTAAAATAATTTTATATTCGCTATTTACATCCTCAAAAACGATTCGGTTCCACATTTGAACAAAATCGAAAAATGTAAAATTTTTAGTCAGCTATGTTGCATTCGCCATATTGAATTCAGAAAAAATATTATTAAATTCATAATTTACACCCTCAAGAACCCTCTAAGTTTTGGAGAAAGTCGAAAAATGTAAAATTTTTAGGGCACCATATTGAATCCGCCAGATTGAGTTTTAAAAAAAATATTTTAATTTCGTAATTAACACTAACAAAAATCCCCCAATACAATTTACAACTCTGAATAAAACAGGTACTTTTTTCCACCTTGGAGTCATTCCGAGATACACTAATCTCGATTAGTACTTAGTTCTAATAATTTATGGATATCATAATGAATTCAAAACTAAAAATCGAAAACTAAAATTTTTATCAAAAAAATTGAACCTACTTTTAAAAGTGCGCTAAAAAGTGAAAAATAACTATACATTTTTATATGAAATTGAAATATTTGAAGTCGGCGGCAAGGTATTTCCAAATAAAACAAATAACTACAAATATACACAAATTATGGTAAGAAAGCCATTACACATAAAGTATTTTTAATCTGTTTACGCGAATATTTCATATAATAATTTATAGTTATTTTTTACTCTTTAGCGTCCTTTTAGAAGTCGGTTCAATTTTTTTATAAAAAATTTTTCACTCGTTAACGTAATACATTCAATAAATGAAAAATCTTTTACATTTTAGATGCTGGCTGTCCTAAAAACTCAAATCCATTCACCGAAAACTGATCCTAAGCGAATAAACCACCGCCGAAAAAAAAATAATCATGGAAGGCACATAGCTATTAATACCAAATAACTGGTTGTTTTATAACATACATTTATAAAGAGAAAGGTAACAAATCCATCGACAATATCAAATGGAAGAAAATCGAACACGGTCCCCTCCTCCCCTTTATTAAAAGAGGCTCAGAAAATTTCGTACCATACCAGATACTAATTGAAAAACTCTTTAGAAGGGTTACAACAATATTTTCGTCCGAAATAACACAGTGTGTTGTTGTTGAAATGATTTCGATGAGCTTAAGTGAAGTTATTGCTTTCAATGAAATTAATATACACCGCTGTGATAAAAATATTGTTGGTAATTTCATTTTTACACTTCGTGATTACATGGTGAGCTTAGAAGCGGTTAAAAAGTTTGTCAAATTTTTCCGCGCCTGTTACAATTCTATAATATGCAGAAACCACAAGGCTAACAATCTTTTCGGGTTTATTCGAATCAATGAACAAAATCAGGTACCGTTCGTTTGGAACGGAAATCAAAAATTGGTACCTTTGCTTTATTTTGAAGGCCAAAGCGAATACTTGGATTCGAGGTCAATAGATCTTTTAGATCCTTGGCAAATTGGGTACTTAAAGTTTTGTTTTAAAATCCAAAAACTCAGAAAGGAGTTTCAAATGCAACGGTCTCTCAAAGTGGTTGATTTTAAAGACGTTGAAGTGCTTTTTCCATCCGGCACGATTTTCGAGCTGTACTGGCCTGATAATATTAATTCTGATCTTCTCACTCTTTCAGCCCGCGTTTTAAAACAACTATCTGCTCCATCTTCGAGAGATAATAGAGAAAAACAAACCATAAATGACAAAGAAAAGCAAGTAAACATAGATAACCTATTTAAAAGATCACAGCAAATCGTACTTAATACCGAACCGTTCACAGCTCAATCTGAAAATTGTGATGTTATTATTGCACTAACACAAGGGAGCAGCTCACATCGAGTTACTATACGAGAAAAATCAAAAACAGTTCATTATTTAGTTGCAACCGACCCTTTTTCGGAAGATTCGTCGAATTTTATTCAAGAAATTTTGCCTGTTGTACCCCCAGCAACAAAACAAAGCTTAGTTACTAATAATGCTGATTGTACAGCACCTTCAACAAACCTGGTTTTACAAAAAGATCCAATTAAAAATACCATTACCAATATATCTTGCAGATCTTTGCATGTTCTTTCGCCTTCCGCATTGCGACAAAAGAATCGAGAGCATGATATACAAAATTGGCAGACACATCAACAGGAAAAAGATCGACTGTCACAGCAACAGAACCAGGAGAATTCAGTACCTTTTTGCCCTTCACCTTTATCTACGAGCATAATATATTCGTTGTTCCAAAGGGATATCAAGCATTTCCAAGTTCGACTCGACAGATTTACGAAGAACAATATAAGAGAAATGTGATGGTTGATGAAAATATTCCACAGAGGCCCTCCAAAAGAAACAAGAACAGGTAATAAAAATATTTGTATTTTGGAGTTAAAATTTACTCTTACTGATATACTTTAGACATAAAAGTAATTATAATAGACTACGGATCCTATAGAACAGGGGTCGGCAATTGGCGGGCTGCGAAGGGTATAAATCTGAACCGTCTACATCTATCCATTTATTTCTATTGTGTGATGTGCACGATGTAATACATCCTACGTTCCTATTTTAGTATACAAATTTACTTTTAACTCTTTTTCTGGACTCTCAAATGAAACATTTTAATCAGTCGGATCCCACTTGAAATTAACTGCCGACCCTACTATAAAAAAACGTTGGCTCACACTCAGAAAGAGAGGGGAGAGAAAATGCTCTGTCTCTTCTAAAGGGAGAACAATCTCTCTAATCCCGGGTTTTTTCGAGGTTTAATTGATTTTAGTATGGAGTTAGACAGTGCTCTGAAACAATATTTGAAAAAAGCATAGGTATTTAAAGGTACGTCAAAAACCATTCCTCACGAAAGTGAGACATTTAGTGAAGTTCTAAAACTTTTAAAAATTTTAATTACTATTCCGATGACATCTGCTGAAGCAGAACGCTGCTTTTGTCAGGTATTAGTTTGGCGCCGACTTCAAAAATTTCAATTTCATATAAAAATTTCTAGTCATTTTTTACTTTTTAGCGCACTTTTAGAAGCCGGTTCAATTTTTTTATAAAATTTTTTTTTCTTTAGTTTTATTTTCCATATTTCGAAATAAAAAGAGGTGTTTTTCTTTTTTTTCAAAATATTTAATAATTAATTGTTTAAATAATGTATTGCCAGCTAATATGCTGGATACTTAAATCTGCAAAAAGTGCCGATCCTCTACGTTTTCTACACAAGGTAGTGCGCTATTATCGCCGAGGTGTTCGTTTTTATTTAATAAATTTTTTAATAGTAAATCCAGTGCATAAAAATAACAAAACTTTCGTTTGTTGTCCGTCATCAGGCATGACAAGGCATATCTACATTTTTGCTCACTCTGTAGTAATTAAAACCTTTCTGAGAAATTGGTCTGCTGCGCTCGACTTCAGAGTGAGTCCACACGATAAGAAAAATCTGGGCGTAAGCGTAGCGTAATAAGACATATGTCAAATTTCAATGGTTATAAAAGTCCAGCAATTGCCAAAAGAAACATCAAGCAATAAAAAGTATGAAACTAAATTTATTAATATACTAAATTAACAATTCACTTATTTTGTTAAAGTTTAATCAATTTATTTTTTCTCACTAGAATGATTAATAAATATTTTTTCATTACTTATATTTTTCTCTTGTAATTTCAAAAAAATACTAACAATTGCAGTTTTTTCCTATTTCTTCCTAACAAGGGGCTAAAATTTCAGACATGTCAGGAAAATTTTTGTCGTCTGGTAACCCTACCCTTAGCAAATTTTATATAAACCTATTATAAACAATTAAAAAGTAAAAATTAACATTGATGGAAATTTAATAACGGAAATTCAGTTAGTGTCATACGTAATGTATTCTTCTAAAAACTACAAACAATTGTAATTATTAAAACGATTGTTAAAATGACACTTTATATTGAAACTCTCGTCTTTAAACTCCTTGGCAATTCTTTACCAGGTAGAAGTGGCAAATTTCGGAAATAAAACTTGCTTTAAAGAGTCTCATATTATCGCACAAGTAACATGACTAATTTCAAAAACACTGTTTACCGACTCGGAATTCGCACTGTTGCTTTCACACGCTGATTTCATCAGCTAAATATCACAATGTTTTTTCAAGCCTAGTAATAAGGGTATGGCTGTACACATTTCCATAGCGTGTTTCCTATTTTTGGCCCAACAACAGCTTTTCAAACTCACCAAGAGTAACAGGAAAATATTTTTAAAAAATCAGGATCATTTTCTCGCATTTCTTGAATTAAATCATTAGTATGTCCAAGCCTTTCTCCAATGTTTTTCTGAAAAACAGACCGGACCTAGTAGCGACGACTTTTCCGTTTTTTTTAATAAAGAATATATTAATAATGTCCTTATCTTTTGTAATTTTTTCTTTAGTTTTCTTTTTCTACATAACAACATTGCTGCAATTATTTCTTTATTTTCTTTCATTTTAATTTATACATAATAAATAAATGTTATCAAAAAATCAAAAAAAAGTTAGGTTACCACAAAAAAAAACATAAACAACACTTTACGACTGCACGATAAAAGTTGCCCGTGTGGACGAGACATTTTTAACATAAATAGGCGTAATACGCCTACGCCGAAATTTTTCTTATCGTGTGGACTCACTCTCAGTCAAAGCCTTCAAAATTCATAGAAGGCTCGTTTAAGTCTGCGGTAGGCTCTTTACGAACATGTCACGCCATATTAAAATGCACCTTTATCCACCCTGCAAAATACCACTTTCATCGGAAAACTCAAAGTTCAAACAAAACACATTTACCGAACCATGGGGGGCGGGACAAGAAAGAAATTTGCGAACTTTCATCGTTTCCTACCAAGATTCTTTCTTATCAGATGACTTGCGCCCTAAAGAGATGTTTTGTTGTGTCCGGGTACTACCTATAGATTGCATAGATAGCGAAGAAAGTATCCAGTCGAGTACTTGCATTTTTGTTTGGTAGAAGTTCTCCTGAGTATTTCTCGCGAAATTTACGAAAGTATTGAAATAAACTTGTTTACTGCATCAAGGTGAGTAATTAGATAATTTATATTATATCGAATATCGTTATTAATTTCAACATATAATTTTTAATTTTTTTGGTAATTATTTAAATTACGTGTAATATAAGAAAATAATGTTTTACAGTTTTTTTTGTGGAAAATTCTTCCACATACTCTCTAATTCAAGGTTGTACAACACGATTCCTACATTAGTTTTCCATAATTTTTCCTCAATTTTCGATTTTTATTTCTTGAAAATAACACAACTTTCGTTAAATTGTATGTTATATATTTCAACCTTACCAACTTTTTTTGCATGTTCTGGAAGAATTATGAGGTATCAAGGCCAGATTCAGGTTTTACAACCTCGAATTAGAGGGTATATGAAAGAAAATTCCAAAAAGAAAAACGTAATTTTTCTAGATTTAAATTATTTTGAACATTTACCGTTTTTTTTTTAAATTTTTGTACATTGTTTTGTACTATTATAACAAAAAACATAGAATACTTCTTTCTCTTTAATTCAATTATTATATAAACAGATGGCGATAATAATTAATTGTAATTTTTATTTGACCATTTTTTATGTTTTTATTGTTTTTTACCTTCTACAAGCCATTTCTGTCTATGTATACACACACACTCTATAAACCTGCCACATTTGCCTATATAAACGGTATTCAAGATAGGGGCGATCAGAAAAAAGTTCTATAATTTCAGAACCAATAATATAACAGTCGAAATGATTTAGTGTTTGAGATATTTAAATAAATAGAAGATTTTTCGTATTTTGAAATAATTTTTTTGGCTGTAATATTAAAATTAGAGCGAAATATATATGTATATATAGATTTTTTACGGCAACTTTCAATTAGTTTAAAGATTACATCTTGATTTTTTCTTTGACTTTTCCTCTTGGAGTAACCATTATCAATTTTATTTTTTTTTTAAATACGGTCCTTACTTTCTAATGTTAAATTTTAAAAACCTTTTTTATTCCCTTTATATTAATTCAAATATATCACTCTAATAAATCGTTTTATGTATCCTCAGCTTGTGAAGGTAAAATATTAATATTACTGCAAAATAAGAAACTTATCTTTTGTGGATTTGATAATGTTTCAAGTATAATTCTCAAAAAATATATCCTTACCTACTCGATTGACTTTTCTCTTGAAAACGGTATTTGTAGTTTTTACACTTCTGTACAAAAAAGGTGATTCTATTGTGGAAACAAATTAATACCTTCTCTTTTTTTAAACATTATAAAAATTTAATGTACAAAAAGGATGAATAGGTTTTATTGTAAGCATAATGTTTTACATAATTATTAGGGGTGTGCGAATGTTTGAAAATTCGAGTCGTGTTTGATTGTTGATTTCGAGTCGAATATTCGATTTTTCAAAAACCTGAGAAATTGAAAAAAAAAAAAACTTTAAATAACAGATTCATATGATTCAATCAAATAGCCGTAGTGTATTTAGAATTATTAGAAACCGACTAAAAAATCCTATCACTTATAACAATGAAACTGCAATAAAACCTTTCTACCACAGCTGTAATGTTATACCAACATCCGTTCAGATCTGGAGTAATGTTTATTTTTAATTCTAATTTTAATATGTTCGCAGGAAATAAGTTAACAGGCAAGAGTTGATTGTTATATTAAATTAAATAAAACACGATAATAATATACATTATAATATTTGCATATGCATAAATCCTTAGTTCTACATTAATCTTCTTCTTCAAGTGCCATATTAGGTCCCCCTGACATTGGCAAGTCTTTCACGGTCCTGCGCTTGCTGGGACAGTTCACCCGCGCTACGAATACCTGCCCATTCACGAATATTCCTCAACCAGGAAGCCTGTCTCCTTCCTACCCCTCTACGTCCCTCTACTTTACCCATCATGATTAGCTGAAGAATTCTATATCGCTCCCCTCTGAATATATGTCCAAGATATGAGATTTTTCTACACTTCACAGTGTTTAATAGTAGAAGAGTTGTGTCGGCCCTATTGAGTACCATTTCGTTGGTCTGCCTAGCTGTCCAAGGTATTCTCAGCATTCGCCGGTGTAACCACATTTCGAGAGCCTCCAATCGATTAATCGTGGCAACCTTAATTGTCCAGACCTCTGCCCTATATAGTAACACTGGCCATACGTATGATCCTATCATTCTCTGTCGCAGTTTTAGGTTGAGGTTATCATTGCAGAAAAGTGATTTCATTTTTTGAAAAGTTGCTCTAGCAGTCTCTATTCTACACCTTATCTCTTTATCTGGGTTTAGATTTTCGGTGATATAACATCCAATATATTTAAAATGAGTCACCCTGTCTATACTTTTTCCTTCTATTTGTATTGAAGCGTTAAGATGAGGTTGTCTACTAAAGACCATAAATTTTGTCTTTTTGATATTTATGTTGAGCTCCATTTCTTGACCCTCAGTGTTAACACAGTTTAATAGATGTTGCAGGTCTTGTAGTTTGTCGCTTAGGATAACAGTGTCGTCAGCATATTGTATTGTATTTATATATTCTCCATTGATTTGTACTCTCATTCGTTGTCTTTTAGTAGCCCGTTTAAAGATTTTATCTGAATATATATTAAAAAGCAGTGGAGATAGTATGCAGCCCTGTCTGACGCCTCGTAGAATTTTACTTTCTTCTGTGAGTTTTCCATTTAGCCTTACTGTTGCTTTCTGCCGCCAATATAGATTTTTAATAATTCTCACGTCTCTGCTGTCTACCCCTACGTTACTACAAATGTCTATGAGTTTTCTGTGCTGTACTCTGTCGAAGGTTTTCTCGTAATCGACAAAATATACGAATACATCCTTGTGTTGGTCCCGGCATTTTTGCAGAAGTATATTTAGAGCGAATAAAGCCTCTCTAGTACCTAGGGCGTTTCTAAATCCGAATTGGGTTTCATCTAAATCTGCTTCGCATTTAGATCTTATCCTGCAGTGGATGATTCTGAGAAAGACCTTCAAAGTGTGGCTCATTAGACTTATTAGTCTGTACTCACTGCATCGTTTTGCTCGCTGTTTTTTTGGGATTGGGACGAATACAGACTTCAGCCAATCTTCTGGTATATCTCCAGTCGCGTAAACGGTATTAAACAGTTTGACCAAGATTCCTATATTTTCCTCATGGATCATTTGTAACAACTCGGTTGGGATATTATCAGGCCCGGTGGCTATCCTTCTTCACTGTTTAGAATTTCCGGTTCCATGTCTATATTAGCGTGATCATCGGAGTTGTGTTCATTCGGTCTGTCATCATCAAATAATTCTTTTATATATTTAACCCATGTTTTAAAAATGTCTTTTTCGTCCAAGATAATTTTACCATCAGGGTCCACAAGGGTATTAGTGGTATTCTTATTATATAGACCTGCTATTTCTCTGACCTTTTTGTACATTTTGAAGTGTCATGTTTCCTTTCTAGATCTTCTATTTCGATACACTTGTCTCTCATCCAGTTCTCTCTCTGGCTATCCAAATTTTTTGTTTAATTTCTCTTTGTCTTCTTTTATATTCCACTCGATTTGTTTTCGACTGTCTTCTTTGTTTCATGAGGTCCAATATTTCTGCTGTCATCCATTTCTGTTTTTACGGTTTGTTCTTCCGTACAGTATTTTCAGTTATTAGTTTATTGGTTAGTTCCTTAAATGATTTCCAAATTTCTTCTACGTTGTAGTCAGTTCTTGGTTCTTTATGTAGTTGTTCAGATCTCTTGTAAGCAGTTCTTTATCGGTTTCCGCTATCTCAAATTTACTGTATTGACTATTACTTTATATATATATATATATATATATATATATATATATATATATATATATATATTAAAATAATTTATATTAATAAACTAACTCTATTTCACTGTCACTACTGTCATCTAGATTAATAACTAATTTTTCTGTTGTATTTTTAAAATAGACATAGGTTTTTTATATTTCTTTTACATGTTTTACACAATTTTCCCAGTTAATTTAAGAATTTTTTTTCCCTTTCACTATCAATTAAAACTAATACATTAGAATTAAGTGTAGGTGAAATATTATTACGACGAATTCCTGCTTTAAGTTGGTGTCATATTTGCTCAATGGGGTTAAATATACAGTGGTAACCGCAATACTTTGTGACCCATGTTTTCCGCAAGTTCGTCGCAATAATATTGTTTTTTAATAGATAAACTTTTAAGCACTTCCAATAACTCTTTTCATGAAAATTTATATCATTATCGTACATATAGTCTTGAATTTTGGCTTTTGGATCGTTTGAACAAGGTGCTTTGTTTAATTATCCACTATTTGGCCGAATATTAGACAATAACTTAGTTCTAAACCAATCTTCAAATAGCTTCGCTGTTACGTCATCATGATAGTCAACACAAGAATCTCTAATGTTTTTGGATGAAAGAGATAAAGCATTCGGCACAAACCCGTTTTCAGATCGAGCATGTAAAATTGTTATTCTTTTACTGCGGTTTGACGGCGCACGTGTCACTCACTTACCGCTTGAATCGTCCCATCCACTGGTTGGAGTGTCATTGGTATCAACCCATGTTTCATCTAAATAAAGTATTGGTCTTTTTTGTGTTCTGTAATCACTGATTTCTCTCAAATACTTCCCCCGCCATTCTTGAAGACGCCTGGATCCCATTAGAATTTGTTTCATTTCTTTCAAGTACTTTCATTAAATTGTCTAAAGTTGGAACATATTGATCTTCATTTTTCGTCATATAACGTCTTTCTTCACCATGGTCTAACTTTCTCAAAACTCCAGCATCACTTCTTTTTTTGCTTTTGCGTAATTTTGCACACCGTGGAAAAAGTTTTCCTTCTAAGTAAAGCTGTTTCTTCTACAGCTTTCTTAAGGCACAAATTACCGTGCTCCATTAAGGTTAGAAACACGTTCTTAATAATTTCTTTAGCATGTGTTGATAGATGCACTTTTCGATTTGTTTCACTTTCACAAATTTCACTAGAGCTCCTAGACCGCCACATTTCTAAATAATTATTAGGTTTACGGTAGCAAATGAAATACAAAATATCAACGTGTACTATGACTAGAGACACAATTTAAACTGGCTATTTCAGTTCCGATTCAATCATATTATACATAGTAAATGTAAATAATACCTAGAATTTTACCTGCATTTGCAAATTATTCCGGGTCTGTGCGTCTGTAAATTTATACCTGCCCTATGTTTACCCGACTTTTGAGTCGGTTTCTAACAATTCTGAATCCACTATATACTGCAGCATTAGGTAATAGGCAAAAGGTTTTAATCAACAATCGAATGGAAAATTTTGTAGGTAGACTAATTAAATGATTTTCGTTGATAATTATTTCTCTATTTTCCTGAATATTTCGACCATAGGTTAATGGTTCTTTTCAGAAGACTAAAAACAAAACACTGGTATAGTAGTTTGTTTGAATATTCGACTATGTTTGAAAATTGGAGTTTGTTCGAAAACTCAAAGTTTCAAGTTTTTATTCGACTCGACTCGAACTCGACGAGTTCAGTTTTTTTAAAAACCAAACTCGAATTTACCACTATTGGGACACCCCTAATAATTATCAACATGGTTTCTGGAAGGGCAAAAGTTTAGATATAGGGTTTTTTCTTTCGTGCCTGAAATATATAAATACAGTGTGACCAGAAAAGTCCGCATCATATGGAATTTTTTTATTAATAGCTTTATTCGAAATTTGACTTTGGCAACAATTTCTGCCTCGATCGAGATGAAAATTAACAAAAAAAAAGTCACGTGATTAGCCTTATCTGTCAAATTTTAGTTTTTTTCCAAAAAAGATTCAAAAGTGCGGTTATACCTCAAAATATCGAAAAAAAGTTATTAGAAATAGTTTTTTCAAATGCAATTTTTAGTCCTTATTCAAAATTTCAGCTGTATAAAATAATTTAGATTTTTTGCCCATTTTTTGTAAATTGCACCACTGTTGCAAAATAAGACTCAACGCAACCTACATAAAATTTCTTAATTTTGACAATGCTTCATTCCAGACATATATTGTTTAAAGTAGCGTTATATTAAATGTGTGTTTTTCTACAAAATCCAAATAGGGCTATTAAAATTTGGTCACATGTGATGCACAGTTCATTTGTTTTTGACCATGTACAATGTAACTTCATAAAATAACCATTTTTGAAAACGTAGTTTCTGTCTTAACGTAATACACATTATTATTAAGAAAATTTTAATTGAAAAGACTCATATTTTCTAATAAAAAAATTATAATATAAAAATTAAACGCCATTAAAATTTATTTTCCACCTAATGCAGACTTTACTGATGACATTGTGTACTTGCTTGTTTTAATTATAATGTGTATTACGTTTTCAAAGATAGTTATTTTATGAAGTTACCTTATACAGAGTCAAAAACAAGTAAACTTTGCATTACATAGATTTTGTAGAAAAACACATTTAATATGGCGCTACTTTTAACAAAATATGTCTGGAATGAAGCATTGTCAAAACTAAGTAGTTTTATGTAGGTTGCGTTGAGTCTTATTTTGCAACAGTGGTGCAATTTACAAAAAATGGGCAAAGAATCTTAATTATCTTACACAGCTGAAATTTTGCATATTGGCTAAAACTTGACAGATAATGCTAATCATGTGACCACTATTTTTTTGGTTAATTTTCATCTCGATTGAAGCAGAAATTGATGTCGAAATCAAATTTTGAATAAAGCTATTAATAAAAAAAGTCCCATATAATGCCGACTATACTGGTCACACTGTATATTGAGTAAAAGTCTCTAGCGGCGGAACATTTTGTAGATACGACCAAGGTGTTTGACTTCATTGTTTATTCAGTTATTTTACACAAACGGGTTTATCTGGGTTTTCGCGATCTTTCTTTTAACTGGTCTATATATAATGACTTATTTGATACAAATTATAAGAATATCGTAAACAAAACAAAATTGGCCAACTAGAAGATCTAACTACCATTGCAACTATATCGGGTTTAACTCTTAAACCATCTTAGTGAATGTGGCTGTAAAATAAAACCTAAAAATTAATAACCACTTTCACTGAGAAAGTTTAAGACTTAGACCCTCTCTAGTTGCCATGGAAGTTAGAGCCTTTAGTTCGCCATTAGTGTTTTGCTACAAAAATATTAAGAATAATAAAATTTTTATAAAAAAAATTGATTCTACTTCTAAAAGTGTGCTAAAAGTGAAAAATAACTATACATTTTTATAGGAAATTGAAAGTTTTGAAGTCGGCGTCAAACTTATACCTGGCAAAATATGATTCGCATAAACAGATGAAAAATACTTTATGTGTAATTGCTTTCTTACTATAATTTATATATATTAGCAGTTATTTATTTCATTTAGAAATAATTTGGCGTCGACTTTAAAAATTTCAATTTTATATAAAAATTTATAGTTATTTTTCAATTTTTAGCACACTTTTAGAAGTCGGTTCATTTTTTTTTATAAAAATTTTATTTTTCGATTTTTAGTTTTAGAATTCATTATGATATCCATAAATTATTTGAACTAAGTATTAATCAAGATTAGTGTACCTCGCAATGACTCCAAGGTGGAAAAAAGTACCCATTTTATCCAAAGTTGTAAATCACCCTAAAATGAACCACTAAAAATTCTTTGGTTCTTAGAGTTTTCCAAATACCAATGTCAAACAAATATTTAGTCTGTCATAATAAATCCACTATCTTAAATTTGAAATTAATTTTAGATTGGTAATATAGGCTCCAGAATCTTCCAATATCGATGTTTAAAGAACCTGACCTGTAAGTTTCTTAGCTCGATATATTTTATACTGCATATTGAGTTTGTATATGCCTCCAGGAACCCACAAGATTAATTTTAGACAAAACCGGAATATGTAAAATTTTCTGTCCCTCATATTGTATCTTATCAACCTAATAATCGTAAAAAAATAACTTCATATTCATAATACACAACCCCAAAAACCTGCTAATACCAAATCTGAAAAAATGCAAATAAGGTAAAATTTTCAACCCACTATATTGCATCCGCTATTTTGAATTTAAAAAAAAAAATTATTTTAAGTCTTAATCTAATCTAAATCTAAACCCTTCAAAGTCCCCTAATACCAATTTTAGATGAAATCCAGAAATTTAAAATTTCTAGACTTATATTCGCTTTTTACATCCTCAAAAACGATTCAGTCCCACCTTTGAACAAAATCGAAAAATATAAAATTTTTAAGTCACCATATTGAATCTGTCAGATTGAGTTTTTCAAAAAATATTTTAAATTCATAATTAACGCTAACAAAAATACACCAATAGTGATTTTAGACAAAATCGGGAGATGTAGAATCTTTAGTCCGCCATCTTGAATCTGCCAAACTGAATTCTTTAAAAATAATTTCAGATTCGTTATGTGCGTCTCCGGAAACTTCCCGCATACCAATTTTGAAAAAAATCGAAAAAAATTGATTTTTTTCGTCAACCATATTGGATTCGCCATATTGAATTTTAAAAAATAATTTTAGATTACTTATGTACGACCCTGAAAACTCCCTTGTACCAATTTTGGAGAAAATCGGACAAAATTGATTTTTTTGTCAGTCATATTGAATTTTTTAGAAATATTTTGGATTCATTATATGCGACCCCGAAAACTCCCCCACGCAAATTTTGGACAAAATCAGACAAAATTAAATTTTTTTTTGTCCGTCATATTAGATCCGCCATATTGAATTTTTTAAAAATAATTTCAGATTCGTTGTGTACGATTCCAAAATTTCCCCCATACCAATTTTGAAGAAAATCAGACAAAAAAAAATTTTTTTGTTAGCCGCCATACTGTCAGCGCCATCTTGGATTTTACTGCACCAATTTCATCCAAAAAAATATGGGACCACCGCAGTAACTTCCTGAACATAACATAAAAAATTCATTCAAATCGGTGCAGCCGTTCCGGAGCAATCTGTATACATACATAAAAAAATACATAGTCGACGAATTGAGAACCTGCTTCTTTTAGAAGTCGGTTAAAGATATAGCGACAAACATAGACATTTTCATGTTAATTTTGATTCCTTGATTACTTTTTACTTTTCTATGTTTTTTTTTTTTTGAATCGGTGCAAGACTGCTTCAGAAGTAATTGTATTTTTCACTATTTCATGCTATTGTATGCTAAATATAGTGATTTAAGCGTAAGATGGGACTATGAATATCGGCCATAGAGACTACATCTCGGGGAGGACTCGTGCTTCGGCGGCGGCGGACGGGGTGGATGAAATATTTGGTTCTGTCTGCACTTTTCTGTTTTCACGCGTCTGAGTAAGATACACAGGTTATGTGTAATTGTTAGGTAATATTAGCGTTCTTGAAAATAACCTTGCCTTAAACTTGCAAATTATCGGTGCCTATGGAAAGACATGATCTCCTAACATAAAAAGTTAATGAAATATACTTTTAAGTTTGGAAGATGTTTTTTGGCTCTAAAAAATCGAATTTTTCTGTTGATATCATCGACGTAGACCTTATAATCTGACTTTTCTAGTTATCGATTATTTATAAACAAATCAAGAGCGCCCAATATTTTCCACTGGAATCTCATATTATCCAGTTGGGTACCGGTATTTCGGAAAAAAAATTCGCTTCAATATCCAGTAGAAACAGTGAAATTAGCTTATTTCACTGATTTTCCCAGGCTACAAGACAATTCTATTGTATATGAAATATAGAGTTTTTTTTTAATTTTAAAAATATATTTATCATTTTGTAGTTGTAAAAATGTCTAAATAATTGTTTGTTACTAAATTGATATTAAATATATATTATATTAATCGAAAAAAAAAACTTTTTTCAAAACGAAAACAATGAAAATAGTATATTTCTTCAATATTGTCGATTTTTTCACGATGAGCAATGAGTTTTGTAAAGTGGGCGGTACTCACCCTTGCTCCCTCCTAACTATGCCCATGTCTCTCACACTAAAAATGCATGTCGTAATATTCAATAATTCAATATTCATGAACCATTTTGTCAATAATTAAACACCGTGTTAATTTTAAGGTTTTTACTAATTTCTGGTCTACTAAAATATAAAGAAAATTTTACTTATTACCTATTTCTTATTAAATAACACTTTTCTTAAATATTTCTCAGATTTAAATGAATTTGAAGCATGTCAATAATTTGCTCCTAAATGAAATGTTTTATCGAATAAGCAGAATCTTTCTATTAGATTTTCCTTTAATTTAAAAAGACATGTACTTTTTTCCAATAATTGTTAAGACAAGATGTAATGGAACAAATGTTAATTAATTTTCATTGTTCAATGTCAACTATTTTCTGTTAAAATAAATAATTAAATAATCACTCTGTGAATAGATATTCCGTGGGAACAGGGTAGTTATATTTTTTATCACTATCCACGAAAGTCTAAAGGATAAATAAATCAGTTATCGAACTTAACTTTTATGATCTTTGTCGTTTAAATGTTTTCTTAAAAAAATACATAAAGTCAGTTAATTTATGAAGACGTAAAAGACCCTCTCTTAGAATTGCCTATAAATCCGTCTAAGTAATCCTGCCCTGGTTAAGTATATAAAACCAGATGTGATAAGGGTAGTTTTAACATATGGTATGTGGAATACCGTTAAAAAGTTTTAAAATATTGAACGATTTTCCCATTATTAGGAAACAAAAGAATGATCAAATACACTCACTATAATAGAAATATATCGTTTGACCATTTTTAAAAAGAATTATGATTAATAATTGTTTTTTCTATTCACAAGAAATAATGAGTTAATATGTTCATTGCCAAAACAGCCAAGAAAAGTGAATAGTTTTTTTTACAGCCTTTAACATATATTCTTTTAGTTATAGAAAGAAATAGAATAGTTTTATCAATTGTGTTTATATAAAAATTAAGATTAAGATGCTCACAGGTCAATTCGTGAATCAAGCATCCAGTATAGAATAGCTAACGCCCTCAGCACGTAACGATCGAAACCTTCGAACTTTATGTGAAGGAAATTGCCGTTTACCGGGTTCCATCGGGACACAAACAGAGGGAAAGGGGGTGTAAGATCCGAAAACACTCTTTTAAGGAATAGTAGCTTTCAGTTCCATTCTGAAAGTCGAATAAGGGTGATCGGTACCATTCTATAAGCCCAGTGCCGTAGTGTATATTTGGCGGGAATGAAGGTTTTCTTTGTTTGATTTATCTTTGTTTAATTCGGAAAGTTAAGGGAGTATCATGTGTTATTTTAGTGGGGATATCGCGATTTTCATACGGTTCGATGAAATAATATAAATAGCCGTTTTTCGCGTTTTATTTCGTTTTTTGATTAGTATTTTATTAAGCTATTTATACGGGTTTTTTTCAAAATTGAGTTTTATATTTTTGGTTAAAATAACGGCCGAGAAGAGCAATTATGTTAGTTTTTCGTAATTGTTATTAGTTTTAAGTTTCTCATTGTAAATAGTTCGTTTATATTCTATTTATTTTGTTAATAGACTAAGTGTTTTGAGAAACTTGTTTTATTCAATATAATTAAAACCTTCACGCGAATAAACTCGCGGGCGCGCTGTTGCGAGACCTACAAAACAAGAGATGTCTACTGACCAACTAATTAACAGCCTTTCCTGAGTCCTGAAGATCTGAGTCATGGTTGTGGTAAGCTTTAATAACCGTAGTGTTTGGTACTAAAGCTGCAAGAGAGAAGTTGAACGACCAGACTTCCAGAGTGTCTTTATTACTGTGAAATTTTAATTGTAGGTTATTAAAATAGTTACTAATTAATATGGGACAAAAATAATTATAGATAAGATAATTAACGCTACCTCAATATGTCATCGGCAAGAGTCTATAATCAAATTCTGTCACAAAGAAAGATAAGTGAAAAATAAAATTTGACTTTCAAATAAAGTGAACTCTGATGGTAAAGTAGAGAAATGTTTTTATAGTATAACGATAGAAGTTATTAAGCGTAACCCCTATGCCAAATATTATTTTGGTAAGTTAAAAAAATAAGGAAGTTCGACAGACTGTAGCCCAAGAAGTATTGAGTTTTCGATCTTTGTTATATGTTTTACTGCCTTTATTGTATTATGTAGAATCATCCCTCCAAATATCTTGTACAAAGAAATCTTATAATTTAATTTACATCTGTTTTTATAATCCAAGATTTGACTTATGTACATAATTTGCGCGACAATAATTTGGCACACCACAAATTGGCGAATCCAAGATATTTTTTTGATTAAAGGAACCTAAAAGTGAAAATAACAGACTTATTTCGCATGCTAGCCTGTAATTTAAAAATACCTTAGATACAGAGAATATTGCGGCCAAAATACGGACTTTCAAAAGGTTTTAATTTTGGAATATAGAGGGGTCTAATATAGTTACTTTTTAAATTATTTTCATATTATACAGGGTGTCACAAAAGCTCTGAAAGTATCAAAGTTGTGCTTTTTTTAAATGGAACTTCCTGTATATTACTGCATTTTTGGATTCTCCGATCAAAATAAGTGCCTATTTTAATAAGGTTTATAATACCTAAGCCTTAAGGGTTTTTAAATAATTTGAATTTTGACAAAATCTAACCTAATTTTCATGTTTCAAATACTTAAGAAGTATTTCATTTATGTACTCGAAATTAAAGTGAAGTGTAATTAATGAATCATATTTTATATCCCAATTATAATAAAGTTGCTATATTATACAGGGTTTTCAAAAATTAAAACTAATCAAATAAGAACTTTAAGTGGCTATAACTTGAATAATTTTTAAATAGAACGCTATACTTTATACTTTACCAGAAAATGTAAATATCTGTCGCATGGTATAAGAGTGTTCTATAGCTAAGTTTTCGCGTTTGCACAGAATACGCTAAATAATCGTTTTCTGCACCATTTTGTGAATAGATGTTCTAACGTATCTAGTTGCTTATGTCATTTGGAAATGACAAGTTACAACTATAAGAGTAATAATTAGGAATATCTTTGCAAATGTTCAGAAACTCGAAATGCGATTTATAGTCGTCCAACAGGCTATAACAGCAATAATGGTAATAACATATTGACGATGGCACAAAACAGGAGCAGAATATTTATAGTAGATATTCGAAATGTTGATCATCCATTTCCAAACACTTACATGTTCTTTTTCGAAACCACTACTAACTCTAGAGAATATTTGCGAGGTTACAGTTTGAAAAGCATCTCTTATGCGTATTTTCATATCTTGTGGTATAGTCGAGGGTGCATTGTAGACAGTTCCTTTTATGTATCCCTATAAAAAGAAATCTGGTGGAGTTAAGTCCGGAGATCTCGGAGCCAATTTTGAAATCCATCTCTCCCAATCCACCTGTTTCGAAAGTTGAGATTTAAAAATTGCCAAACCTCGTGATGATAATGAGGTGGAGCTCCATCCTGTTAAAGCCACTTCGTTTTTCTAATATTTAAAAGGACATGGAAAAAACACTGGAAGTTGATGTAAAAGAAAATCGCGAAACATCAAACCATTTAAAGGCCCTTCAAAAAAGTAGGGTCTAAGTAAGTATCGACCCTGTATTCCTCCCCTCACGTTAACCGACCAACTATTCTGATTTCTCATAACTCTGCAATAATGCGAATTTAAATCAGAATAGTAATGGAAGTTGTGTCTATTCACGAAACCATTGTTATGAAAACTTCATTCATCACTAAACAACACATTATAAAAAAAGTGTTCGTTTTCTGCCACTTTATCAAACACCCACAATCATAATTTAGTTCGGTTCTCAAAATCATTTCCGTGAAGCTCTTGACAAAGCATTTTATAAGGATGACATCTGTATTTGTTAAGAATCTTTGAAACACTTGCTTGGCTAATGTTAGTATTTTCGGATATATTATTCTGACTAATATTGCGATTTTCGATCACTGAACCAAGTACAGTAAAACATTTTCTTCATCCTCAGTGACAGATTTTTTTATAACAGGTTTTCTTATAACTCACACTTCCACTTTCCCGAAACTGGCTTAATAGTCTCACAAAAACGGCTGGTTTAGGATAAAAATCATATCGATTCGCTCATCCTTTGGATAAATCTTCATTTTGGCAAAGCAATAACACAACAATATTTAAATAATTCAATTCAATAAATGAATTTTCACAGTTACAAAAAATAATATCGCTATTTTAGCAACAGGCTTTGCAGACTAAACTGACAGATTAAATGAATTATCTGACATTTCTAAATGTCATAGGCAAGTAGATATATTGAAACATCTATTCAAAAAACACAAAATGGTGCAGAAAACGATTATTTGGTGTATTCTGTGAAAACGCGGAGACAGCTATAGAACTATACCATTGTAATGGAACCAGGGGCGGATCCAGCCTCTCTCTTTGGGAGGGGGGCGGTGATATCACAAAAGTACAGTATGGCAAGAAAACAAGTTGCCAACGGGGGGGGGGGGGGGGTTGCAAGCAGCATACTCATTCCTAATATAAAAGGCAAAATGGGTTCTATTTTCCTGAATTAAAAGCTTTTGTGAGGGGGGCGGGGTTCCAACATGACAGGAGTTGGAAAATCTACTATGTACCGAATACTGAAGAAGAAAAAACGACTGGAATTGTTAGTACTCCCAAGCCACATTCGAGCACAGGCAAACGAAACACCTCGTTGGAAGAAGAGATGGAAACTGCAATTAAAGGGGTTGTATATACATTTTATTATGAGAAACAGATCCCAACCATCTACGAAATTCTAACTAAAATCATTGAAGGTCGCGATTTACCTGAAATTAAAAGACCTGATCTATGGAAATTGCTCAGAGAACTTAATTTTTGCTGGGAAAAACCAGATAGAAAATCTGTTCTTATAAATCGTCCGGAAACTGTCCGTTGGAGACGTACATATCTCTCTCAAGTAAAAGGTAGAGTTGCTAGAAATAACACAATTAATAAAATTAGGAATTTAACTAAACTTTTGAAAGATTTTTTTTGAATAAAGTTACTGCGGAAAATTTGGAAAAATCCATAAATAAAAGAATAAAACAAAATGTGAGAACTCGATCTCATAATGGGTGAGATAGAGGAACCAATTATAATTAATTTTAGCGAAGATAGTTTCACTGACTTTGATTAGGAATTAGATATGTAATGTTTACTAGTGTAAACACAATTTATTATTTAAATTTTTGTTTTTGTTGTATTTTATTGTTTAATGTTGTTTATATGTTTTTTTATTTTCTTATATATTTTTATTTGTGTGTCCCACTCTTTAATTTTATATATATTTAATTCTAATTAGCCGTAAGTTTTTTATTATTTTATTATTGTGTTTGTGTCTTTTTCTTAAACGTGTAGAATTAACATGTTTATCTTATTTTTTTGGGGCTATCGTATTTCCATATATAAAAGTAAATTAAATTAAGATATCAGTACAATAGAAATAAAAATAAGTAGTTCTAATATTAATTACAACATAAAAAAATGAATTACATTTGAATCCCTTTTTAGTGTTTAATTATAATTCTGCAGATGGTTTAAGAAATAAATAAACTGAAACGTCAAATACCCTAAAAATGTTTTTAATTAATAATAAAATGACCGATAGCCCCAAAAATATTTTATTATTATATGGACGAATTTATTTTTTTATATATGTTTAAATTTTTGTATTTTTGACCATGGATATTTTGTAATAACTATTTAAATTATAACTTAGAATTTTTTGAGAGAATAATCCTACGTTTTAGTCTATTATTATGGACCGGTATTTTTGATTATAAAATTTTTAACCCATTCCTATAAAAAATATATGTGTCTAACACCGGACTGAAGAACACAGGTAGTTTGCGAAGAGAAAAAGGGTAAAAAATGATTTATTACTATCTCTAGTTCTTGAATAAACTATAGTATAAGAGGAAAAATCGGGTTCATTTTCCTAAACTCAAAGCTCTTGGAGGGGGGGGGGGCGATCGCCCCCACCGCCCCCCCCTTGGATCCGCGCCTGAATGGAACCAATATTAATTATTTTACACTGTATCAATGTGAACTATATTCTGTTAAAATGAATAATTAAATAATCACTCTGTGAATAGATTTCTCGTGGGAAAAGGGTAGTTATATTTTTTTATCACTATCCAAGAAAGTCTAAAGGAAAATATAAATCACTTATCGAGCTTAACTTTTATTATCTTTGTCGTTCAAATGTTTTCTTAAAAATACATAAATTCAGCCAATTTATGAAGACCTAAAAGACCCTCTCTTAGAATTGCCTATAAATCTGTCTAAGTAATCCTGCCCTGGTTATGTAATAAAACCGAAAGATAAGGGAGGTTTATAACATATGGTATATGCACAAACCGTTAAAATGTCTTAGAATATTGAACGATTTTCCCATTATTAGGAAACAAAAGAATGATCAAATAAACTCATTATAATAGAAATATATCGTTTGGCCATTTGTAAAAAGAATTTTGAGTAATAACTGTTTTTTCTATTCACAAGAAATAACGAGTTAAGATGTTTATTGCCAAAACAGCCAAGAAAAGTGAATAGTTTTTTTACAGTCTTTATCATATATTCTTTTCATTATAGGAAGACGTAGGTTAGTTTGTTTTACTATTCTTTTAGATAAAAATTAGGATTAGGACGCTCAGAAGCAAATTCAGGAATCAAACATCCGGTATAGAATAGCTAACGCCCTCAGCACGTAACAATCGAAACTTTCGAACTTTAAGGGAAAGAAATTGACGTTTACAGGGTTCCATCGGGTAATATGGGTACAAACGGGAATCAGAGGGGTGTCTAGGGGGTATAAGATTCGAAGGCACTCTTTTAAGGAATAGTAAATTTCAGTCATATTTTGAATGTCGTTAGAACGGTACCGTGAGTACCAGTACCGTAGAATAATTACGTCACGGATATAATCGTCGGGAAAGAAGGTTATCTTTGTTTTGATTTAATTTGGGAAATTAAGGGAATATCGTTTGTTATTTTAGTCGGACATTTTGCGACTTTCATACGGTTTGATTAAGTAATATAAATAGCTGTTTTTTCGCGTTTTCTTTCTTTTTTCTGTTCAATATTTTAGTAAGCTATTTATATGTGTTTTTTATAAATTGGGTTTTATATTTTTGATTATTAAATCGGTCAATAAGAGCAATTCTGTTAGTTTTTTTTTGAATTGTTATTAGGTTTAGGTTTCTCACTGTAAATAGTTCGTTTTTCTATTTATTTTTAATAAATAGATTTAAGTGTTTTCCTTTACGCGAATTAACTTGCGGGCGCGCTGTTGCGAGACCTACAAAACAAGAGATGTCATCTGACCAACTAATTAGCAGCCTTTCCTGAGTCCTGAAGTTCTGAGTTGTGGTTGGTAAGCTTAAATAACCGTAGTTGTTTGGTACTAAAGCTGCAAGAGAGAAGTTGAACGATCAGACTTCCAGAGTGTCTTTATTACTATGAAATTTAATTATAGGTTATTAAAATAGTTACAAATTAATGTGTGGCAACAATTTGGTTATAGATAGACTGGCTAACGCTACCTCAATATGTCATTGGCAGGAGTCTATGATCAAATTTTGTTACACCATTCAATAGGTATTTAAAAGGTATATTTTCTGGTAAGTTAAAAAGTATAGCGTTCTAAAGGGTTTTCCAATAAGAGGTGTTATTTTGATATTCAAAGAAAAATGCCATTTTTTAAGATAAATGATCGGATATTTATTACATTATAAAGAGGAAGGTATGCCGTTAATGATGGAAAATAACATCAGCCAAATGACCACCACGACCATGCCTACAGGACCATATCCTTTTCATGAAATTTTCCATAACCAAATCGCAAAGTGGCTGCCCTATGTCCTCGATAGCCTCACGAATTCCATCTTTGAGGTCTTGAATCGACGCTGGGCTGTTGGCGTAGACCTTGTCTTTCACGTGGCCCCAAAGGAAGAAATCGCAAGGTGTCACATCACAAGATCTCGGTGGCCAATTGTGATCACCTCTTCGAGAGATAACACGGCCCGGAAACTTTTCCCGTAAAAGATCAATGGTTTCGTTGCTTGTGTGGCACGTAGCGCCGTCTTGTTGAAAGTAAACGTGGTCCAGATAAATACCATCCAATTCCGGCCATAAAAAATCATTAATCATCTCTCGATAGCGCAATCCATTCACCGTAACTGTTGCTCCAGCCTCATTTTCGAAAAAGTAAGGTCCAATGACCCCGCCGGACCATAAACCGCACCAAACAGTCACACGTTCAGGATAGAGAGGCTTTTCAACAATAACTCTTGGGTTTTCCGAGCCCCAGATGCGACAATTTTGTTTGTTGACGAAGCCACCGAGGTGGAAATGGGCCTCATCACTGAAGATGATTTTTCGATGGAATTCCGGATCATTTTCATGCATTTCAAGAACCCAATCAGCAAAGGCACGACGTTGTTGATGATCGGCCGGCTTGAGTTCTTGCGTTAACTGAACTTTATAAGCCTTAAGACCCAAATCTTTATGCAAAATACGGTGTAATGACGTTTGTGGAATCCCTAATTCCAAAGAACGACGAGGAATGGACAAACCTGGGTTTTCTTCAACACTTTCGGCTACAGCAGCAATATTCTCGGCTGTTCTTGAGCGACGTGCACGGGTTTTCTTCTTCACATAACTAACTTGTCCCAACAGCTCGAATTTTTTCACCAATTTCTTTATTGCGCTCCGACAAGGTGCTTCATGACGACCCAAAAATGTTCGAGTTTTACGAACCGTCTCTGCCAAATTTTCACCATTTTTATAGTGAATTTTAATAATTTCAATGCGTTGTTAAAGCGTGTATCGTTCCATCTTTATTTATGGCGTAGTTTCTACTTGTCAAACGTCAAAAACTTACAGCTTCAAAAGTGACATCTACCGAAATAGCGGGCTTTTCAAAATGACACCTCTTATTGGAAAACCCTTTATTTAAATTAATCAAGTTATAGCGACTTAAAGTTCTTATTTGATTAGTTTTAATTTTTGGATACCCTGTATCATATAGCAAGTTTATTATAATTGGAATATAAAATATGATTTATTATTACACTTCACTATAAATTTTGAGTACATAACTGAAATACTTCTTAAGGATTTGAAACGTGAAAATTAGGTTAGATTTTGTCAAAATTCAAATTATTTAAAAACCCTTAAAGTTCAGGTACTATAAACCTCATTAAAATAGGCACTTATTTTGATCGGAGAGAATAAATTTAAAAAGTAACTATATTAAATCCCCATATATCCCAAAAGTGAAACTTTTTGCAAGTCGCGTATTTTGGCCTCAATATTCCGTGCCGTATAGGGTGAATCACCCTGTATATTTTATACTGTAAAAAGACTAAATGATCCTTTATTTCCACAGATGTTCACTGAAACTAAACCAGAAATGAAAGCGGAAGCGGCCTTACAAAAAACGGAAGAAAAAACTCAGACTTCAAATATAGAAATACAAGAAAATGAGCCTTGTGAATCTTCAAGTGACAAAGAGGATTATGATTGGACGGTTTATTTTTCTAAATATGAGCAGCTTTTACCCGAAGTCCGTAATCTTCGAGCACACAGACAAACTAAGATGCAAATTGCAAAACATAGATGTATAAGGAGGACATCCTCCCAACAGAATATACAGAAAAACTGTTGCATGCAGAACTGACTCCTTCGGTTGTTTCAGATAGATACCAACCCACATTGTGTGGATATTATTGTATGTATGCACCCATGCTATACAGAATTACACCTTTGCAAAATCATATACAGAACGGTGACTCTACATCCAGTATATCCATTAGTGTCTTGTCAAGGCGTTGACGTGAATAATACCGGTGGGGGTGACGTACATTTAAAGATTGTAAAGCATTCACCAAAAGATCCAAGGCAAGAAAAAAAGACAGGTATAAGTCTGATAGATACCAACCTATGTGGGTTGCATATTATTCAGAATATCTTAATTCTATTGTACCCATGCTACATTCTAGAATTAAACCTTTGCAAAATCATATACAGATCGGTGACTCTACATCCAGTATATCATTAGTGTCTTGTCAAGGTGTTGACGTGAATAATAACGGTGGGGTGACGCACATTTAAAAATTGTAGAGCATTCACCAAATGTAGGCCCAAGTCAAGAAAAAGAAGAGTGTTTTATGAACGATAAAATGACACAGATAGGAATAAGCAAATCACTAGATGACGAATTCCGATTCATTCCTTTAGTAGTCAGTTAAAATAAACAGGATTTTGAATCTAATGAATCAGCCGAATTATCAAATAGTCAATATATTTAATCTCTCAGTGAATTGAAGAATACTTATATCATAAAATTTAATATATATATATATATATATATATATATATATATATATATATATATATATATATATATATATATATATATATATATATAAAGGACCGAACTTCGAAAATTTATTTAGTTAGTTCAGTTAGTCATAAATGGTGTCTGAATGAAGAAATTTATTAGAGTTGCAATTTTTAGTAAAGAATTCGGTCTCATCTAATTTTCTTGCTCTGGGAGTCACATCATATGATCACCAATGATATCTGAAGCAGAAGTGAAAAATCCGGTCAGTGTTTGTACCGATGGGAGTTAGTTCAGTCGTTTCTTAGACTGTGAACGTAAAATTGTGATGAAAATGCGTCTTACTACTTGTCTAAACTATTTTTCCGTTTGTGTGCATGAACTTTCTTCTTGTGGGGTGGGAGTGATTGATTAACTTTTTTAAGGTCCGGCTATTTATTCTCTAATTATAAAAATATATTTGACCTTTTTTCCCTCATTTCTTTTTTTTACATTTTTTAATAAATACAAAATGGGTTTTTCAAAGGATATGCAGTATTTAAAAATAATTTTATATATTAATATTTTTCTGCCGTAATGGTGAACGGAGCATATATTTTCTTACCGCCTTAATTTTATGACAAAATGATAAAAATGTTATTTGAAATAAAATAAGTGAACAAGTTTATTGTTGGGGTGTACCAACAAAAGAAATTCAGATTCGTCTAACTTTTTTCATAATATTTTGCTTCTATTAACATATTAAGGAATTTATAATTGGAGAATATAAAAGTGAGGATCACAATGACAACATAAATTATGATAATTTCATAAAATGAGTACGGACTATAACTAAATCTTAATTTACTTCTAAAACAAGTATTAATGTCCTGAATTTTCAGACGCAGAAAATAATATATCATAGAATGGTTGCAGAAAAAAAACTTTGAGTTGGGTGGACACATCGGTTAAATAAAGGGTGTTTTTTATAGAGGTATAAAACTTTAAGTTGGCAACACTTTTTTAACCGGCGGCCATTTTGTCAGCTGTCAAGTGATTTATGTTTAGTTTGGTTTGGCATTTCAACATGAATAGACTGACGCCTGAACAACGCTTCCAAATTGTGCAAATTTATTTTGAAAATCATGGTTCTGTTCGAAATACGTATCGCGCACTACGTCCATTTTACGGTCAACATAATCGTCCATCAGAACAATTAATTCGATTAACTATGGAACGTTTTCGCACCAAGTTTACTCTAAAAGATAATACGCATCCACAGAGACGTCGCACAGTGCGTACAGAAGAAGTCATTGCTGCTGTAGGGCGTAGCGTAGAGGAAGACCCGAACCAGTCTATCCGCCATCGTGCATAGGAATTGGATATGTGTCCATTCACTTTATGGAAGATTTTGCGGAAAGATCTTGGTTTGCGTGCTTACAAAATCCAACTCGTGCAAGAATTGAAGCCACACGATCACCTAGCAAGGCGTAGATTCGGTGAATGGGCCCAAAACAAGATTGCCGTTGATCCCGATTTTCATAAGCGAATTTTGTTTAGCGATGAAGCTCACTTTTGTTTGAATGGATACGTCAATAAACAAAACTGCCGTATTTGGAGTGATGATAATCCTCAAGTGTATGTTGAGACACCGTTACATCCAGAAAAACTGACTGTTTGGTGTGCTTTATGGGCTGGTGGAATCATTGGTCCGTACTTCTTTAAAAACGATGCTGGTCAGAACGTTACAGTCAATGGTGACCGCTATAGAGCCATGATTACTGACTTTTTCGTTCATCAATTGAAGAACCATGATGTGCAGGAGCTGTGGTTTCAACAAGACAGCGCAACATGTCACACAGCTCGTGCCACAATAGATTTATTGAAGGAAACGTTTGGTAACCGCATAGTTTCACGTTTCGGAGCCGTGAATTGGCCTCCAAGATCGTGCGACTTAACGCCGCTAGACTATTTTCTGTGGGGATATGTGAAGTCGCTAGTCTACGCCGATAAGCCCGAAACGATTGATCACTTGGAGGACAACATTCGCGGCGTTATACGGCCACAAATGTTGGAAAAAGTCATTGAAAATTGGACCTCCAGATTAGACTACGTCCGAGCCAGCCGTGGTGGTCATATGCCAGAAGTCATATTTAAATTATAATGCAAGAAGGTTATCTTTCGAATAAAGTAAATTTCATGTCAATTTAAAAAATTCATCTTTGTTTTATTCCATTTAAAATTGCTATACCTCTATAAAACACACCCTTTATAAGCTGGATGAACTTATGCAAGAATATGAATATTGTATTGTATGCTTGTCACTATATCATCCAGAACTTAACCGAATAGAAAAAAAGATAGCAACTGGAAAGCACTCTTTAACAAGTTGAAAAAATAATTCAAACAGAGCAATTATAGAGCCAATATCCGATTCTGGCTAGAATAGAAACCTTCTACTGAAATATTTTATGTATATAACAAAATAATAATGCATTATAATTATTGTAAGTTATGTTATATTTTACTTATTTGCACTGCCAAATAAATTTATTTTGAAATAATTCGTTAGTTAATTATTATTATTACCATTTTCTTGACATATTGATGAATGCACATGCCAGCAAGCGCACAACTACCCATGCATTGAAGGAGGAGATTCAACGCTACATCAACGAAAGAAAGCCACCTTTATGCAAACTGGTCATGGAAAATTTCGATAAAAGAGTGTGTATGTGCCATAAAAGTCGTGGAGCTCATTTGCCTGAAGTGTTTTTTCTATACATATATATACTTTATGATTCAATAAAGAAATTACAATTTAAAAAAAACTATGTTTTCTATTTAATTAAAATCTTGCATAAATTTTGGGATACCCTTTATAACTGGTTTTTACTACCCATAAACGTTCTTTCAAACTGTAACGTCACGTTTTTCGTAAATGTGTATGTTACAAATCAAAAATTATCAAATACTAGCGACCCGCCCCGGCTTCGCACGGGTGCAATGCTGATACTAAATACACTACAGAAAAACTGTGACTATTTATTTTATTTTTACAACAATTATTACATCGGCCTCCGACGCGCTATTTATAGGCACGCTGCCGCCGCCCCGGTCGGCCAGTACCGCCGCAAGCGCTACTTCCCGCAATTTTAAATCTGTAATATCTTCGAAAATATTCATTTAAATCTTGTGCTGTAAAGGACCATATAGATCTATATTAAATCAACAATGTATTTAAGCTATTTAATTGGATAAGGATTAATGCTGTATTGGTTAAAATCGCTTCAAAATTTGCCATTATTTGTCGTAAAAAGTAAATGACAAAAAAATGTTATTGTGGGATATCCATGAGAGATAGACATATACCATCGCGGAGTTTTCTGTAGACCTTTTCAATGTGTACAAATAATTAGTACATTATTTTGATAAATCTCGTAGGGTTCAGCCTGCGTTTGCAATGTAAGCGGAAAAAAATATGATAATTAACGACATCACATTAGAAACCTCAAAAATAACAGTATTTCTCCACTATTTAATGGATGTTATTATACATATAAACCTTCCTCTTGAATCACTCTATCTATTGAAAAAAACCTCATCAAAATCCGGTGCGTAGTTTTAAAGATTTAAGCATACAAAGGGACATAGGGACAGAGAAAGCGACTTTGTTTTATACTATGTAGTGATAGTGATTGGCGACTTAACAATTGCCAGACGTATATGGCGCCTGACTAGAAATTCAAGTTCTTTTTAAGACAACCCTTACGTACACATCTAAAGAATAATATAAAAAATCACTACTTGGAATCAGAGTTCCATAGTTTACTAAGGAAATGCAAACAATGTACTTTTCGTTTCTTTCATTATTTTGACTATAATATTCTAAGAAAAAAAAATATTAGAATAGATGCAAAGTCGCCTTTAAAACATAACGAAACCTTAGCAGGTAAAAATGTACAATAAAAAAGAATAAATCATCAAATTTTTCTTGTAAGATGTAAAAAATTACAAATATTGGGAATCTAAATTTTAGTATCAAAATAAATTCTATAGTGTATTCAAGAACTAAAGATAGGAATAAGTCATTTTTGACCCTTTTTTCTGTGCAAACTACCTGAGGTCTTTAGTCCGGCAAAATTTTATGACAGATACTTTTTTCATTGTTAGAAATTTTATAACCAAAAATACCGGTCTAAAATAAAGGACTATTTATGTTTGATAACAGTAGATGTGTGAAGTGTTAAAAGGAATTTTAAGCATTGTCATAGGCGTCCCAAGGAGGTTTATTTTATCACTAAGTATTTGTGGCATAGAATATTATTTCATTAATAAACACAAAATAGAATTAAGCTCTTATAATAATATTATTTTATTTCTTATGATTTCTTAATAATGCACATTCATTACAAAATACAGTCAATTATACCACAGTTAACACAAATCACAACTGTACTTTTATTAATTGGAGTTTTGGTATAGGAACCGTTTTAGGCACATTCATTCAGATTAAAATATTGTCACAAAAACTTATAATTTTGAAACTTATAAAATACCCATTATCATAAAAACAAGACGCTAAACATATTTAAAAAATAAATTCGTCCATATAATAAAGTAATAAATAAATATTGGCGACCTACGTGGATTATAAGAAGGCCTTCAACTCAGTGCCACATGAGTGGTTCAAAACTATATTGAGAATGTATAGGGTCGATAATCATTTTGTTTCCTGTTTAGAACGCATCATGTCAACTTGGAGAACAAGGATCCAATTGCAAGTGCCATCCAGCGGTACCATCGAAACTAATACAATCCCAATATTTCAAGGCGATTCACTTAGCCCATTGTGGTTATTTCTGCCTTGCAATGAACCCACTGTCACGCCGTTTGAATTCCACCAGATACGGCATTAGTATTAGAAATAACAACGAAGAGGTAGTAAGATTGAATCATCTTCTATACATGGATGGCCTTAAACTGATGGCTTCTATGTCACGGTTCAATTTTGCGCTCACTATGGCTAATTTATTTAATTTAATCTTATTTTGCAAATACTGTCGTTATGGGCAACACAGTATCATTTTCCTTACGTATTTCTCCGGGATTTTTTGAAAACAAGCATTTTATTAAGTATAGTTTCGATTAATTTTATTTGCCATTTTTTTGTCTTACTTTGGTATTTCTCTACACTGTTCTTAGATGTTTTCTTATCGATATCAAATTTACGGCTATCTTTTTGGTATTCTGATAGATCTTGTTTTTTTCCCTACCATTTACATCTGATCGGATTGTATGTATATTGCGTTGCAGAAATCAGGAAATATCTATTGATGTATTAATTTATATTTCTTGAATTTAAAAATAACTACTGGGATACTTATTAGACTTATTATTCTTGTTTTGAGTGGAAAATGCTAATGATTAACAAATTGGCTTAACTAACAAATGTATTTTAGCCGACTGTTGTTGCCCGGTGTCTTTTTTAAGTTGTCATTTCTTTCACACGTGGTAATTGAATGTGCCTAATGGAAGTCGGTTAGTGCGCAAGCAGGGTCATTATTATAAATGGAGGCCGTTTTGCCTTGATTTTTCACTTTTTCCTGGTTTGATTCAGCCGGAGCAGCTACAAACTTCCATCTTAATTTTTAGTTGCCAAATTTTTGGAATTCTGAGATGGAACTTCGAAGATTATCCCGATAATTTTGTTGAGTTTTGTTGTGCCATATCTTTTGTCAGGTTGGCAGTTATGGTTTTTTTATCGGGATAAACCTGGAGACTAGGATTTTGGGCAGTTTGCACGGGTCAACGAAGGAATCAGTCTGACCCCAGAAGATCGGGTAAGAAACTTTAAAATAATTATTGTTAAAACGATCCTGCATAGTTTTTTTTTATTTATTAAAAGATTTCAGCTCAACATTGATTTTTACCTAGTGAAATTGACGCATAATTTAAAACCAACCGCTATGTTATTCTAAGTCTCATTTAGACCTTAAATTAACCACGTGTAATATTATTAGGATGTATTTTGTGATTTTAGGACCGATTATATCTTTTTTTTTTGTAAAATTTAGATAAGCAATTTTTTTATAGTTTTTGGTTTTATTTTTAATATTTGCTGCCATGCAGTGCCTAAATTTTATAATTTATTATCATTAAGAGTTGATTTTGAAAGTATTTTATCATCATTTGTAATAAAAGTTAATTTCCGAAAGCTGATCCTGTTCTTTCATATTGTATTGTAGTAATTTATTAGATCATATTTTGAGTATATCTATTTTATTGTTATTTATATATAGAGTTAATGAATACGCGTTCCATTTTAGCCAGGTTTAACCCAATTTATTTTATAGTAATTAATATTAATAAACCAAGTTTTGCGACGTCATCATTTAATTGAAGAACTAATTATATTCTACGGTAAATCCTTTGTTTAATATTTTGTTAAAGTAATTATTGGCAAATTTAAATATTGATTGATTATTTTTTTATATATACATAAGTAGTTTTTTATTTTAATGAACCTGTTGTTGAACTTTTGCTGGAATATTTTGTGTAAATAACTGGAGTCATACTGGAAATTTTACCTGTGAATCTTTATCACATAATTACCCCTACGTAACTCGAACTCAGTTAGAACAAGCGACTACTCTAAATGACTGTTTAATTTTGCTGTTTAGTTTGAATATTTCTTATGCTATTGATTTGTAGTTTACCTTAATGTTTTTAAAATTTTTGATGCAATTTCTTGACAATTTGGCGGTAATTATTTTTTTTGTTTGCTCTAACACGAAAATGATTTGACTTTAAGCATTGCTAATTTTTTTTATTTAAAATAAGGTCCACTTTCTGGGCATACGAAAGTCTAGATCCACCCTCTGAGCATAGGAAACCCATATCTACCCTCTGGGCATATGAAAGTCCAGATCCACCCTCTGGATCAAAAAACAACCTAGATCCACTCTCTGGGTAAGAGAAAACCCAGCTCCACCTTCTGAGACAGAACATCAGTCCACCCTTAGGGACGGAACATCAGTGCACCTTTAGGGACAGAAAACTCTTTTTATCGGTAAATAAAGAGTAGAATTAGTATTAAACAAGTATGAGTTTCATTTGTCCTACAACTTCTTGTCGTGGGGGGTTTCTACGTTTACCCGGCAAAATTCAGTGGCGCCCTCTTCAAATACCCACCCCTCTACGGCATAGAGGCTAGCTTGGCACTTTGCTTGCTGGTGTCGCCTCTAGCTTGCAGTTCTTTTCTGCTCCTACGAGTTAATTTTTACTCTCCCTTCAATTAAATACCAGTGTAGCATCTACCAAAAACCAGCTGGAGTAAATGCTCAAAATTGTGGAGGAGTTCTCCGGGGATATCGGAATGCAATTTAAACTTGACAATTGCCGTATTTTGAACATCGTTAATGGAAAGATACCACGGGGAGCATTTGAGATGCAGAACGGTGAAACTATAGCTGCAATGGAAGAAGACCAAACATACAAACATCTAGGTATGAAACAGGCTAAAAGAATTGACCATGGCACTATGAAGGCCGAATTGACAGCCGAATTTATCAGGAGGGTAAGGCGGGTATTACGAACTAATTTAAATAGTAGAAATTTGTTTAAGGCGCTCAACACGTATGCATGCTCTACACTTAGCTACTCTTTTGGAATTGTAAAATGTAGCAGGACGGACATCGAAAACGTGCAAAGGAAGATAAGAACACTTTTAACAAAAGCATACAAACACCATCGTCGGAGTGCTATTAAACTTACAATGCTTCCAAGACACCAAGGAGAAAGAGGATTGGTTGATATTGGTAAGCAGCTCGATCAACAAATAATAAACCCACATTCTTATTTCCACAGGTTAGCAAAAATGGCGATAAATTCAATAAGCTCGAAAAAAATATTTTTTTATTCTCGATTAAAACCTTTAAAAAAATCAAAAATCGACTTACAGTTTATGTCATCTGCAGGTACTCGCAAAGAGCTTTTAAATGTTTTTTTTTAGAATTGTCATGCGATGGTTCGTTACTGAAATACAGAACTTTGAAGTTCTACTTGTTTTCGCGTAGACAAGGCAGTGATTGACGGGCAGTGTATCTACACAGGCAAACAACTTATTTTAATAAATTTTAAAATTTCCACTCTGAACTTCCAAACATTTTTAGCACATCCGAGTTAGTTCGCCATCGGTTGAATTTGGAGATAAAATTTCGAACGCGTCCCTTACTTACCCTTAGCCATACATTCCTCCATAGTTGTCAATGGATTACAATAAACGATGTTTTTTATTGTTCCCCATATAAAATAATTCAAGACAGTCAAATTAGGAGAACGAGGGGACCACAGAAAAGGTCCATTGTTGGCAATCCACTTGTCATAAAATGTTGCTTGTAAAGAGTTTGTAACTGGAACGGTTTTGTATGATGGGGCGTCTTCGTTTTGGTAAAAAATTTGCCTGTGTTCCGCCAGAGGTAAACTGCTTAAATACTGTTTGTCTAACTCTTTTAGAATATTTAAATATCTTTCTCCTACAAAAGTTAATACATAATTTTAAAAAGGGACATAATTTGCTTTGTATTAATAATTAATTACATTCCAGTTTTTTTTCATAAAAACATAATTTCTGACAACATAAAATACGTTAAATTGCCAGGTTTCTTGAAAATTCCGCAATCTCACTGCATGAGGATTTGAATCACTCCAAAAATGGGAATTGTGTCTGTTAAAAAGACCATTTTTTGGTAATTTTTGTTTCAAAAAATCGAGGGTCGTTTTGTATCATCGTTAATATAAATTGGCGAAATTGCACTCTTTTCGGCAAATCAGTATCTCTTATATATTATATAAGGGTGGATGATGTATTTCAACAGAGTTTTCCGTATTGAACTCTTCGAGATTCCTATTTGTAGAGCCGCTTGTCTTAGGGATGTCATAGGATATGCGACAAATTATCACAGAATTACAATTTCGACATTTTCATCATTGTAAACAGGCTTATTTTTATGCATTTTTGCCTTAACAATGTCAAAATTGTTGAAATTTTCCTATATTCGTTTAATACTGTTCCGTGACGATGTTTGTTTATCTAGATATCTTGATAACATTTTGTTACAGTCCCCATAGATAATAAACAAATTTAAATAATCTTCGTGCGTATATTTTAATTTCCTCGACATGATTTTTATTAATAACTGTCAAATGACAAAAAACTGTGACATTTCTACAGTGCTCTATTGTATTCTTTCGTTGCGTTTCACTGTCATGGCCAACTAAGAACAAAACTTAAAAGCTGTATAGCGTTTCTACCCCACATATCATGAAAGATTGCAGTAGGTTTTAAGCAGGTTTTCAAGAAAGTTTTGAAACCTTACAAAAAGCTTTCGTGGAATTCTGAGGTTATTACCAAATGTGCGCAACAAATACTAATGTAAAGATTACGTCTAAGCTTACTATAACCTTTCAGGAAAACATAACATACGATATTTCGCAAACTTACTTTAAGATCCACGTCAGTTTCTGAAAGTTTTTACTTGGTATATATAACCTTATACGAAAGCTTTCTATAATCTTTAAACCAATATTTCTGAAAGTTTTTGTGGAATTTTCCAGTAATTACCTAATGTCCGTGACAAATACTAACGGAAAGATTACTAAACTTACGATAGACTTTCAGGAAAGCATAACGTAAAACTCTTTGTGGGCGTAAGACAAGACTCATGTAAGGTTCTACTTTGTATTTATTACCTTACACGAAAACATTCTGAAATATTTTAAGCAATATTTGAAAAGTTTGTTACAACGTATACTGCTTATGTAGCATTTCGCACCTTAACAACTTTACCCAAGGAATTCGAAGAGAGCGGATTCAGCATAATAAGAAACGTGTTTTTTATCGTGTGACACATGCTGAGATTGCTTTATTCTTAATATAAATCCATAACATTATTTTATAAAAAGCACTTATTGTCTATATTATAAGTCGTCATAATACCAATTTGAGTTTTGAAATTGAAGTATTATATTTTAAAGTAACAAATAGTGTAGAAATAAATAAATTGTTTTTAAAAAGTTAAGAGTGAATTATTGAAGCATATACATTCCTAGTATAAGAGGCAGAATCGGATCTATTTACTTGAACTCAAATCTCTAAGGGGGGGGGGCTATCACAAGAAAAACGAGTTGTCAACGAGGGGGGAAGGGAGTTCTAGCAGCATATACATTCCTAATATAAAAGGCAGAATCGGCTCTCTTTTCTTGAACCCAAAGCGCTTGGGAGGGGCGATCGCAAGCATACACATTCTTATACTCTATTCAAGAACTAGAGAGAGTAATAAAACTGTTACCGAAACCTCCAACGTACCTGCTCCAATACCGCAGGTAACTGAGGACTGTCGTAAATCTAATTATATTTAATTATATGTAGATATTATAAGCTTTTATAAATTTACTGCAACAATAAAATTTCTGATAGATCGTCGGAAAAATGTCCGTTGGAGAAGAAAATATCTCTCCAGTAAAAGGTAGAGTTGCTAGAAATAACACAACTTACAAAATCAGTAATTTAACTGAACTTTTGAAAAATTTTTTTGAATAAAGTTAATGCAGAAAATTGAGAAAAATCAATATAATAAAAGAATAAAAGGAAATGTTGAAACTCGATCTCATGATCCGTGAGATAGAGGAATCAATTTTAATTAATTTGAGCTAAGATAGCTTCACTGACTTTGATTACGAATTAGATACGTATTGTTTACCAGCGTAAACACAATTTATTATTTAAATTTTCTGTAACATATAAAAATTAAATACATTTGAATTCCTTTTTAGTGTTTAATTGTAATTCTGCAGATGGTTTAAGAAATAAATAAATTGAAACGTAAAATGTCCTAAAAATGTTTTTAATTAATAATAAAATGACCGATAGCCCCAAAAAAAATTTAATATTATGTGGACGAATTTATTTTTTTATATATGTTTTATTTCTTGTATTTTTTACAATGGGTATTTTGTAAGTATTTAAATTATAACTTAGAATTATTTGAGAGAAAAAGGCTAAGTTATAGTTTGAATGTGCCTAAAACGGTTTCGATGCCAAAATTAAAAATAATGAATATACAATTGTGATTTGTGTTAAATATGTCAAAATTATCTATATTTTCTAATGTATGTGAATTATTAAGAAATCATAAAAAATAAAATAATATTATAAAAACTTTTTATTCTTCTTTCCGACGCCTATGACAAAGATTAAAATACTTGTTAACACTTCACACATCCAAATATCTATTGTTATCCAACCCAAATAGCCCATTCCTATGAAAAATATATGTTCCTAACAGATTTTACCAAAGACACCGGACTAAAGAACACAGGTAGTTGCGAAGAAAAAAAAGGGTAAAAAATGCTTTATTATTCTCTCTAGTATATATATATATATATATATATATATATATATATATATATATATATATATATATATATATGAAGTAAAATGCGAAACAGTGAATGCAAACTTCGCTTCATCATATTCTTTCTGTGTTAGAGGTTGCACAGTTAGAATAAATTGTAATAAAACACAATTCATCCTATTCCACCACCATCGAGATGGTGGCCTACCTGTACCACCATACCGAGAAGAAAGTCAAAGCTTACCCTCCTCGCCATAGTGATACGGCAGAGATACATGTTTCGTATGTATCTATATATATATATATATATATATATATATATATATATATATATATATATATATATATATATATATATATATATACCAATGAAGGCTTTCCTAAAAGGTTATCGTAAGCTTAGACGGAACCTTTTCCATAATATTTGTCACCTACAATAGGTAATTACTGGAAGCTTCTATGAAAACTTTTACAGCGCTGTTTCGTCCTAGCATGGGACTCACCACGCCATTACCTTCCGTACAAACTATCGTTTTGTCACTGTTCACTATAAACAGATTTTAAAATTAAAAAACAGTAAACAAGAGACAGTGGCGACATCTCGATGGATTACTTAATAACACTCCCAAGAAAAATTTACTATATACGAAGCTTACACAATAATTTAACGAATTCTTAATGGAAGCTTCTATTCGAGTTTGCAGCAAAGTATTCGTCAAGATTTTGAGAAGGTTATAGTTTCTTTGAAATCTTACTGCAAATTAATACTAATCTTCGAAGTTTACTTTTTTGATAGATTGACATTTTTTTTCTCTCAAGATTGTATGTTATCTTTCAGAAACTTGCTACAAGGTTTCAAAAAACTTTTGAAAATGTGTAAATACATCCTAGATGTGAGCTTCCATAAGGTCTACAGTAAGCTAAATATATAAGAGATTTACACGTTGCTTTCATGAATTCTTAATAGAAGCTTACATTCAAGTTTGTAGTAAATTACATATCAAGATTCTAAGAAGATTACTGCACGATTACGGAAAGTTTTCTTGGAAGTATCAATTTAGAATAACAGAAATTTTTCTTGAAATCTTGCTGGAGTTACATTAAGCTTACTTGTTAGATTACATATTCTTTTCTAAGAAGATTGCATATTATCTTTCAGAAAATTGTAAGAAGATTTCACGAAACTTTCCGACAATACGAAAATTTATCTTAGTTTTCATAAAGTTTGCATTAGGCTTTCAAGAAAAATATATAAAAGGTTTATATGATGATTTCATAAATTTATAATGGAATCCTCCATTCAAGTTTGCAGCAAATTACCCATAAAGGTTCTAAGATAGTTGCTGGATGATTACAGAAAGCTATCTTGAAAATGTCAATATGGAATAACAACTCTTTTCTTGAAATGTTACTGAAAAGTTACGCTAAGGTACCCACTTTGCTCACTTGGCAAATTACATGTATTTTAGAATCTTTCATGAAAGATTACGTGAGATCCTTTAAAAAATGTATTCATAAGTTTCCTGAAAAGTTCTTGGAAGGTTACTTAGGAAACTTACACAAAACTTGTATCAGAAAGCTTTCATGCGACGTGTGGAAACTTTCATGCTATGTGAGATACAATACAAAAATGTTAAATTGCCAATATATTTCAAAAACTACAAAGGATCCCGCACCAATCAAATGGAAATTGGATCCCGGTCAAATTCGGTGAAAATTCGGTATGTTGTAGGTCTAGATGTCTTGATCAAAAGTTCCTATGGGCACAAAGTCCAAAAGTTAATAGTTTTCGAGGTACAGAGGGATGAGCTGCGCCCGCACCAACCAAATGGAAATTGGATCCCGGTCAAATTTGTTGAAAATTCAGTATGTTGTAGGCCTAGATGGCCTGATCAAAAGTTTCTATAGGCACAAAGTCCAAAAGTTAATAGTTTTCGAGATACAGAGGGATGAGTTGCGCCCGCACCAACCAAATGGAAATTAGATCCTGGTCAAATTCGTTGAAAATTCAGTATATTGTAGATTTAGTGACTTTGTGACAAAATATCTTGACCACGACTTTTGGTCAAAAATTAAGGTGAGATATGATCAAAACTCTGTTTATCTTTATTCCTGCCCTGAATGCCATCATCTAAATTATCATCATTAGTTTTCCTCGTATACACCTATATGCCTACCGGTAAATCAGTTTCAAATCATAGTTTAAAATGTCTTGGTTTGCAATTTATTAATAGACCATATGTGTTAAAAGGACAGGAACTTTAAGTATTTTTACAAGCTTTTCGTGAAGTAACAACAAATACATTTCGTATTGTTGATGAAAACAGCCTTAAAGATGAGGAATTTGATTGTTTTTGTCCCATATCAAAAAAACAATTCAGAGATTTATATACTTACTGTGATCGAGTTTCTTGTGAAGGTGGTTATAGATCCGTTGGTAAAAGAGAACTATTAATGTTTTTATATAAAATGAGGCAAGGGCTTTCAGATGAATTTATCTGCGCTATGTTCCAATACTCGAGCAGACAAGCGACAAGTTCAGCTATTGAGACTGTTAGAAAATGTCTACTGAAGCGTTTTGTACCTGCTTATATCGGATTTGATGCAATTACACGATAAAATTATATTGCCAGTCATGTCACTGAATTTGCCAATGAGAGAGAAAAAGAGATAAATGGAGAAAATTGACCCTTACGCCTTGCTTATGTAAATGGCGCAACTCATCCCTCTGTATCTCGAAAACTATTAACTTTCGGACTTTGTGCCATAGCAACTTTTGATCAGGACATCTAGACCTACAACATACTGAATTTTTAACGAATTTGATCAGGATCCAATTTCCACTTGGTTAGTGCGAGCGCAACACATCCCTCTGTATCTCGAAAGCTATTAGCTTTTTGACTTAGTGCCCATAGGAACTTTTGATCAGGATATCTAGACCTACAACATACTGAATTTTCAACGAATTTGACCGAGATCTATTTCCTTTTGGTTGGTGCGGGCGCAACTCATCCCTCTGTATCGCGAAAACTATTAGCTTTTGGACTTTGTGCCTATAGGAACTTTTGATCAGGACATCTAGACCTACAACATACTGAATTTTCAACGAATTTGACCGGGATCCAATTTCCATTTGGTTGGTGCGGGCGCAACTCATCCCTCTGTACCTCGAAAACTATTAACTTTTGGACTTTGTGCCCATAAGAACTTTTAATCAGGACATCTAGACCTACAACATACTGAATTTTTAACGAATTTGACCAGGATCCAATTTCCACTTGGTTGGTGCGAGCGCAACACATCCCTCTGTATCTCGAAAGCTTTTTGACTTAGTGCCCATAGGAATTTTTGATCAAGACATCTAGACCTACAACATACCGAATTTTCACCGAATTTGACCGGGATCCAATTTCCATTTGATTGGTGCGGGGTCCTGTTTCGAACAGACACCCTTGTTCAAAATCACCCTTATTTTTAATACTTAAGAAGATAATATTTTAAAAATAGGTGATTTATTTTTTAAAGAACTGACTTCTAACGATTTTTTCAAGTTAATATTTAATGTTAGTTTTTGATCACCCTGTATTTATTTATTATCAAAATATTAACACAGTTCACTTAAGTAGATCCTCTTCTAGAAGTAAACCAACCTCAATTAAATAATAAAGGCTTTCTTATACGACAAATTGAGAGTTATGTTTAGAGCTGCAAATGCCATTTTTGACATAAAATTTAAAATATATCAAAACAGTTAGGCTTAGGTATAGCATATTATATATGATATATGTCTATAATTTAACGTATAACATAAAAATAAAATAACTTATAGGATGTTTTATCTAAAATAAACACACTGAATTGCTCCCATCGACTTTAATAAACAGCCAAATTTTAAAAATTTTCCAAAGTCTATTTTCCGAAAAATCGATCACGGCAGTTCATCGTGGGACACCTTGTATAAAATTTGCGTCGAGCGAACTAGCACCGCGGCTGCGACTTTTGATTTTAAAAATTTCCGTTTTGAGAAAAACTTTTTTAAACTATCCAAATTAATACTGCTTTGCCGAATTTCAACAACTCAAAAATTCGTCACTGATCTTTTTCATTTGAAACTTAAAAAGCACGGGTTTCATTGCTCCTTAATAAACATTTTAATTTTGCGGTAACTGTGTCGTTATAGATTGGGAATAAAACGGTTTTTGGAAAATCATGATCGAGCTGAAATTGGCCCAGTTATTACGAGTTGAACATTCATTGGATTTCATCGAATCAAAAAAATCATTTTTGATTTTTTTCTTACCAAACTAAAAGTTTCAGACAAGTTTCTGGGGCCATAATTGTGGAAAATAAAGTATTTATATTTTTTTTTCTCGTTAGTGAATTTAACGAGTGTGTATCCATTCCTCCTCTATCCTACTATGCATAGCTCGTCCAAGGCCCTCAATTTGAACCGTAATCATGTGTAAATATTATAAACACTTCTATAACGTATTCCCTCCACGTATATAAAATTTTCCTCAAAACTACCTGCATGTTACATTCGTCTTTCCAAAGGTTTACCAAATATTTCCAAGTTTGACTCCACGGAGCTATCAACAACCATGTGTAGATCGTAGTGTGCCAGTCGTGATACAAAATGTCAATGTCTCTGTGACAAATATAGTGGTTGGTAAAAGTTTTCTACGGAATCGCCGTGTAAAATCTGTTACTCCAGAAATAGCTAGTAGGAAAACAGGTAATACAGACATTTGCAATTTGGAAATCAAATTTATTGTTACTGTAAACACTGACCATCACTAATATATAATAAAATATTATATTCATAAGAGATAAAATGTTGTTAAGAGATTATTACGTGTCAAAAAGTGTTGTGATTTATTTTAAAGAGTTGCTCTTAACTGGGAAAAAATCAAATAGCATCAAACTTTAAATTTTTTTTAAGTTTGTTGTAATGACAAGAGGGACATAGGCTAGTCGAATTACTGTCGAAATTAAGTGACTTTGACATTTAGTGTTTCTAGATATCAGTCGGCAGGAGGATATTCAGAATGATTCGTGGTTTCTTAGCCTTCATTTTTTATTTGGACAAGAAGTTTTATTAAACAATTAGGGTATGAAAAAACATTTTTTTTTAGTTGTAGAAAAAGCTATTACTTTTCAGAAAAAAAGTTCTAAAAAAAGTTGTGCGCCTTAAAAATACCAACAAAATAAAAAAAAATCAAAATCGGATTGTTTGTTCATAAGTTATTGTAAAAAACATGTTAAAATGGCTGTTTCTTCAATTGTAAATAAACAATAGGAAAACATATTGCATATACTTCTACGACCAATAGCAGCTGTGATAGATTTTTTTTTTGAAACACTGTGGTATGATGTTTAAAGAACCTTAGATGTAAATTTCTTAGCTCGATATATTTTATACGGCATATTGAGTTTTCATACGTCTCAAGAACCCCACAATATCAATTTTCAATATTTAAAGAACCTGAGCCGTAAATTTCTTAGCCCGATATATTTTATACTGCATATTGAGTTTGTATACGCCTCAAGAACCCCACAATATCAATTTTAGACAAAATCGGAATATGTAAAATTTTCTGTCCCTCGTATTGTATCTTATCAACATAATAGTTAAAAAAAAATTAACTTCATATTCGTAATACACGACCTCGAAAATTCCCTAATACCAAATCTGAAAAAATGCAAAATGTAAAATTTTCAATCCACCATATTACATGCCCTATATTGAATTTCAAAAAAATTATTTTAGGTCTTAATTTAATCTAAATCTAAACCCTTCAAAGCCCCCCTAGTACCAATTTTGGATGAAATCCGGAAATTTAAAATTTTTAGATATATTCGCTATTTACATCCTCAAAAACGATTCAGTCTCATCTTTGAACAAAATCGAAAAATGTAAAATTTTTAGGACACCATATTGAATCTTTCAGATTGAGTTTTTCAAAAAATATTTTAAATTCATAATTAACACTAACAAAAATATCTCAATACTGATTTTAGACAAAATCGGGAAATGTAGAATCTTCAGTCCGCCATCTTGAATCCGTCATATTTAATTTTTTTTTTAAATAATTTCAGATTCGTAATGTTCGATCCCAGACACTCTCCCATATCAATTTTGAAAAAAATCGGACAAAATCTATTTTTTATCCGCCATATTGGATACGCCATATTGAATTTTTTTAAAACAATTTTACATTCGTTTTGTGCGATCCCGAAAACTCCCCCGTACCAATTTTGAAGAAAATCGGACAAAATAGATTTTTTCGTCCGCCATATTGGATTCGCAATATTAAATTTTTAAAAAATAATTTTAGATTTGTTATGTACGACCTTGAAAACTCCCTCGTACCAATTTTGGAGAAAATCGGACCAAATTTTTTTTTGTCCTTTATATTGGATGCGCCATATTGAATTTTTTAAAAATAATTTCAGATTCGTTGTGTACGACCCCAAAAATTCCCCCATACCAATTTTGGAGAAAATCAAACAAAATTAATTTTTTTGGCCGCCATATTGTCAGCGTTATCTTTGATATTACTGCACCACTTTCATCTAAAAAAATATAGGACCACAGTAGCAACTGCCTGACCATAAAGTAAAAAGTTTCATTCAAATCGGTGCCGCCGTTCCGGAGTAATCGGTGTACATACGTTAAAAAAATACATAGTCGATGAATTGAAAACCTCGTTCTTTTAGAAGTCGGTTAAAAAGGGACCTATGTGGCGGGGTATTATTACTCCTGCTTTGATTGATTAAATTGACAACAAGAAGTTGATGGATTTATGGTCTATTGAGGCTCACACCAACGGTTGTTATACCGATAGTTATATATGCCTCACTAGTCTAAGACCAATAAAACTTACAATACAATAACATTTATATACTCAATATAAATACTACTCTGAATATTTGCTAAGTAACTATGATATATAGTGACCGAAATTTCAAAAGAAAAATTCACTCATAACTAACAATATTTGCTATAACTATATTTATTCTCACTTTTACAAATTATAAAAAGCAGTGTAATTGGTGTAAATGGCTGACAATTTGGCAACGTTACACATTGCAACAAATAACAAGACTTCTTGAATCTTTTCGTAACCATCTTTTTTTTACATGATCGTTTATCTGAGAAACTCAAATAGTTATGATACTGCCTTAAAATTATTGCGTAGTTTCATGATAACTCTTAAATATACTCGAGAACTTAGTACACTAAAAACATTCATAATTATTTATTTGCGTTGAATTTCAGGTTTTTGGTACCCAAAAATTAGACTTGGCATCATCGCCAATACGTTTCAAGTAACACACATCCTTTGTAAATTGAAAACGAAGTCCAAGGCGACATTTCATCTGATAGCACTGCCGAGCTTTGCTGCATTAGTTTATCCAATTCAACCGGCAACGTCGCGTATTCTGGCGAACGACAGAGGACGATATCATTGATTTCCCCGCAAAGCAAACGGCGCGGTTGTCGGGGTTTTATAATACTTCTCATGTTTTGTAACATTATTGAAATCTGTTCGATATTGTTTTAAATCTAACAAGAGGGTAATTATATGTGATATTAATAATTTATTTTTCGTCTAACTTTCAACAAAATTATTGTCAAACGAAGATGCACTTATTTAAGTTATCCATACCGACAAGCAATTTGGCAACTCTGTTGTGTCGTTACAGCTGCTTATTCACTTTAATGAGAGGGACAAAACTGTTATAACGCCAAGTCCATGTGTAAAATGCATTTCGGTCTCTTTCTAATAAAAACGTTGTGTTGTAGAAGTTCTAACGTATTAAAAGAGAAGTGCAAATGTTATAAATAGTTGGCTATTTTATTTTATTACGCTATTTTTCTATATTAACCTTTAAAAGGTAGGTTATTTCTTATTTACTTATCTACAAATAGCTTGGAAGTCTCCATTATTATTTAGTCTTCTACGGTGTTGCCAGTGTGAGAAATAAACCAGTTGTTTGTTTCTAAGTAAATGCACCAATACATTTGAATCACATAACTGGTAGGTTTACAAGGCTTTAACAATATTAGGTCATTATTCGGAATGGAGGAAACATTGAATTTTTTGTTAATTTTACTTTCTCGCTATTTTTGGGTTGTACAATACGAATCTGAAGTTCTTTTGTGGGGATTTACATATTAATTTTTTTTTACATTCACCCATATAAATCGTATTTTTTTTATCCCTACCCTTCAGTTTTATCACTTCCAATAAAATATGTGTACACGACACAATATTTATTCATTTTTTTCAACAAAGTTTACATAAGTAGGGAAAACGTGAGTTGTCAAAAACTAACAGAAACGATTTCCTTTAATTTCATACTTCTCTTTCTTTTAAGCAATAATAGAAAGAAACAGATATGTTCATTATTTTCAAGAAGAAAATACTTTAAGTTTATTATTTGAATTGTATATGTTGTGCAGTCTTAATACATTTATAGGTGAAATTGGCAATTATACGATGCCTATCCTCTACTTCGAGGTCATAGACCTCGATTCTGGCTTTAGTTTCCCACTATTTTTCCTTAATTTCCCGATAAACTGAAAAAACACCGTCACTTCACAGAGCACTTTTATTTCTGAAGAAGACACCGAACTTACCTACGTTTGTATCCATTTTGAATGGTTTTGGTTAAAACACATTTTATTTAATATATATCAACTATTTTTGCACAAATTTTAGCAAACAAATTTACAAAAACTGTATTTTCAACGAAAAGCGAAAAATATTTCTCGGAAACGTCACCAAAGAAAACTCCAGATATTCGTTCTGACGTTGCCAGATGTAAAATATCTTCGCGGTATAAACTATAAAATTTGTCCATATCAGTCACAATATAGTTTAATTTTTGTAATGCATAAAAAAGGGTAAAATTAATCTTAAACACCCAAATTTTTTGGTTAGTTCAGGTTTAGCTTGGTTTTGGGTAGTTTGGAAAACTGAGACTAACTTGAACTAACCTAAACTGACTTTGATTTATTAATAAAAAAATGTTATTGGAGACCACGCGGAAGCGGGAAGGATTGAGAGAAAGGTTAGAGTTAGTAGGAAATCGGGTGGTTCAGTTTCTGCTATAAAAATCACCTAAAAACAAACTCGCAAAGTAATATTTTGAGGGAAAATCTTGCATAATATAAATACGACCTTTAAAACCATTATTATTTGGAGCCGTGCGTAACATAAAAGTCAAAGAAGGAAAAAATATGTTTTTCGGATTCTTCTCTTCACGGCTTTAATAGAAAAAAGTATAATATACGCCTATTTTAAAAAAATCGTATTGGCAACAGCGCAAATTATTTCCTTACCGAAACAAGTTTTGTCGCTGTCAGATGTCAATATCATATGAGAGATTTGGCGGGTGAGGTTAGTTTTGATTTATTTTTTAATCATTTTCTCGATTTTTCTGATTAAAAATGGCAAATTTATGAAATTTTATATAACATATGAGTGTGAAATTTGTGGTTGTCACAAAATCTTAATGCTTTAGTGCAAAAAATTGAAGCTTCACTGTTTTCCATAAATTTGAGGAGAAATTATGGAAAACCCAGGTCAGAATTGTGTTCTACGATCTCGAAATAGGGGGTATATATATATATATATATATATATATATATATATATATATATATATATATATATATATATATATATATATATATATATATATATATATATATATATATATATATCAAAGTTTCCTAGATTTCACTTAATCGAAATAATTACCTTTAAATTGTAGTATATACAGAGTATTCAAGATAAGGAGGGTCTGTATGAGAATTTCGATAACAATAAAGCCCAGTTTTACAATTGATGGTAAGATCAAGTGATTTAGTAACCAGCACTTTCAAACTAACCATAAGTTATCCAGACCCGGTGTTTCACTGATAAAAATTGAGTGTTGGTTACGAAACGGCTGGTTCAAGTTCAAGTTTACTTGTCAAAGTTGGCATTTTAATGTTATGGAAATAAAGACTCCTGAACATATTTTTATGGCATATCCTATATCTCAATGTAATTCAGTTTATCGATAGCTGAAACTTGAAATGAAGTAGTAACAACAGTTAATTTATCATTCGACCAAGTTTAGTTTGTATTTGGATTGTGAATCGGAGAAAAACAGTTTTTTCCTTTGCCGACGTTTCGCTTTATTTTAAAGCGTTTTCAGGGCTCATGAAAACAGTTTTCCTAAGCTAAAATTAAAATCTAATACAAATATATAGATACAACTTTTTTACAATAACATTGTACAGATTTGGCATACACGAAACAAAAATGGGCCATTTTTTTTTGTGTATGTCGTCATTACCATTTCACTAAGTTACATTCGACGGTGTTATATAAATAATGTTAATCTAATAAGCTAATAAAAAAATGTTACTGTCCAGCAGAGGTTAGGAGGAGGCGATACACCATCAGTCAAGATAGTGGTTAGAAAAAGCTTTAAAAGTATTTTAAAAGTTTGTTACGGTTAGTTGTGGTTAGTTTTTAAAATATTCGTTTTACTTTCTACAAGTTATACTTTGCTTTGCAAACCCGAACTAGCCTGGCTTGAACGCATTATTGTTTTATAAAAAAATTTAACCGACTTGAACGTTTTTATTTGTAATTACTTTCTTACCGTAGCTTGTACATATCTCGTATTTTCTTCGAACATACCCCTGTAGAATTAGCATAACGTCAAAACTAGGACCCGGTTATTTGAACGCTGAATAACGTAATAATATTTTTATTTATATTTCAAAAAGTGTTGATAAACAGCAGATATTTCATTTTTTGGTACACACATGCCGATTTTATACTATCCTTTTCTAATTGCATTTTTTAAACGAGTATCATATGATAATCGGTACGTCAATTCTGCATACATAAAAGTATGAATATATGGTGGCCTAAATTATTTTTAATGTTATTTTCAACATGTAAGCAATATTTAACAATATTTCCCAATAAAAACAAGTTTTTAAATCCTTTTTTTGTTAATTTTAATTGCAAACTTCGCAATTATAGTAATTTCTAACACTTAAAAACATTAAAAAGAGTCACGACAAGCAATTAAATTGAAAGAAAAGGTAAGTAAACATGTTTATTTCTGTCAATCATCGAAAAGGCTCTCCCCCACCGATCATAAACAGCCTTTAAATAAATCTGTTTTTGTTTAAAGCTATAGGGTATGATTGAAGTGTATTTTAGTAATATTTTGGCACCAACTTAAATAAAATTAATTTCATATAAGAGGCTATATTGCCATTTTTCGCTTTTTAGGGCTTTTTTGAATTTCAGATTCGTAACTTACGCGTCAAGACACCCAACTCCCAAAACGGACATCAAAAGATCTTGAGATATGCCAATTTCTTATTCTGACATATTTTATCTTGTCTCTTGAGTTTGTAATAGCATACGCCCAAAGAACCCCCCAATAACAATTTCTTCAACATTTTTACCTCTCCATATTATATCTGCTATATATACTAAATTGTAAAACTTAACTTTAGTTTCGTAACCTACGATTCCGAAAGCCCCCGAATACTAATTTTGAAAAAAAAATGTTAATAACCTAAAATTTTCAACCCACCATATTGAATCCGACATACTGAATTAAAAAAAAATAATAATTTTAGACTCTTAATCTACATTTTGAAATCCCCCAGTACTAATTTTGGACATAATCCGAAAATATAAAATTTTAGACCGCCATTTTACATCTGCCATATTGAATTTTGAATTCGATATTTTACACTCTCAGAAACCCGTCAGTACCAATTTTAAAGAAACTCGAGAGAGGTTAAATTTTAATATTGAATTTTTGAAAATAATTATAATTTCATAATTTACGACTTCAAAAACGCTCCTGTACCAGTATAAAATCGAGAGATGTAAAATTTGTGTTTTACCATATTGGATCCGCCATATTGATTTCTTTTTAAATTTTAAATTCGTAATCTAGACCCTAGAGCCGCCCATTACTAATTTTGCAAATAATAGAGTTGTAAAATTTTTATTCCGCCCTATTGAATTTTGAAGCTATATTGAATTTTTTAAAAACAATTTTATATTCCACCTCGAAGACTCCCCCATACTAATTTTAAAGAAAATGCGACAAAAGTATTTTTTCGTTCGTCATATTATCAGCGCCATTTTGGATTTTACTGAACAAACTTCGGTCCAAATAATATGAGATCACCGCAACAACTTCCTAAACATAAAGCCAAAAATTGCATACAAGTCGGTGCTGTCGTTTCGGAATAATCGACGTAAAAAAAGCGGCTGAATTTAGAATCTCTTTTTTTAGAAGTCGGTTAAAATATGCATGATACTGGTTTTTGTAATCAGGTTATTTCATCGTAATAACTGTTCCCTAAATAGCCAGGAAATTAAGAATTATGCAAACCAAATTCCAGAACACTTCCATCGATTTCAAATTAATTGTGATATTTTATTGCTGTTAATCTTAGAAAAATCATTGCTGACAATTTTGGGACAAAAAGAATAAAGACAGTGAATTTTTGAATTGATATTTGAACAACGCAATTTCATAAAAGTTTAGCATCCGGCAACAATGTTCGGTTATTTTTCAATGGTTGACGTTTGTTTACTTTTCTTTCAATGCTCGATTTTTAATGTTTTCCGCTATATTCAATTTATTCATACAAATAACTAGCATATATTTCCACAAAAATAACTAACTATGACTTAGTCACACATAGTTTAGAGTTCTATACAAAGTCTCCTTTGTGTACTAGCAGTCGATTTTTTAATCAGCTACCGGTGATAATAAAATCTATTATATTCACACTTATGAGCTAAACATGTATAAACATCTAATTTATTTTATTCTACGAGAGAGTTCCTTGAATATATGAAACGTAAAAGTATAATTTGCAGTGTTGATCCGTTGAACTGGCGCATTCACCATTGTTATTGTTTTTGGACATTTAATAGCGCTTATATTGGCGTAAGTCTGTTAGTTTTCTTACCTTTAAGGTACTGTTGAGCAAAATTATTCCTCGATAATTCTTTGGAGAATTATTTTTGTCCTTTCTTAAATGTGGGAATTCCATTTTCCTGTAGAACTTCTCCCTCGTCTTCAACTGGCTCTCACTTTCCATACTGTGATATCACCGCTCCCCCCCCCCCCTCCCAAAGAGAGAGAGGCTGGATCCGCTCCTGCACAGCAAGTGAAGAAGAAATCGGAAATTTTTATGTAGACTAAGTGCAAGATAGAAAACAATAGATAATACACTCTTGTGCCAAAGTTGGTCAAAGAAAGGAGGCACATAATACATGGGACATTTTGCACTGGGTAATCTAAATAAACGAATAGAAACTAATGAAGCATGCCAGTGACACCAGGGCAGTATTTCAGTGTTTATTTCTTTCAGAACTTTCAGATAGGTTAAGAAGCCTATTACACTTACATTACATAAAGGAGATGTTAAGTAGAGTCGAGTAGTCAGCAATCAAGCACACATCAGAAGCGTTTCAGTAACACTAGGGCACTATTTCAGTGTTTCGTTCTTTCAGTCCTCCTAATATTTTGAATTCCGCCCGGTATGGTTTTCAGTCAACGAAAAACATTAATGATGCTATATTTTTATTTTTGAAGGGCTTAATGAAAAAGAGCTTGCTACCGCTGGCATTCCCCCCCCTCCCCATTGACAACTCGTTTTTTATGCGATAGCCCCTCCCCCAAAGAGCTTTGAGTTCAGGCAAATAGACCCGATTCTGCCTCTTATACTAGAAATGTGTAAGCTGCGCGTATCCTCCCCACCTGTCGGGAACTTGTTTTTCTTGTGAACGCCCCCCCTCTCCAAGAGCTTCAAATTCAGAAAAATAGACCCGATTCTGCCTTTTACACTAGAAATGGGAATGTTGCTGGTGTCTCCCCCCTCCTCGACAACTTGTTTTCGCTTTTCATATTGTACTTTTGTGATATAACCGCCCAGAGAGGCTGGATCCGCCTCTGGAGAGCACTCCGGTATATGTCCGGAGTTATTTTGGATAACTGTATAAATTTTCATGTTGTTATTTAACTTTTCGCTAATTGAATATTTATGTATTTTTAGATGGCAAACTCAACAAAAATAAACAAAGAAGAGTTGGCTAAACGTTTTTGCTGGGAGGAAATAGAAGGTGTTTATGTGCCTTTTATAATAAGACCATCCCGGATAATGTATGGTGAATTAAGTATGCTGAAGAAAACACTTTACAAAAAACATCTCGAGGTACTTATAGCTCTGTGTTAATCCACCAAGCAGCTTTATTCACAGAACTTTGAATCCTCCGTGGAGTTCGCTAATGAGGTAAATCGAACCAGTGGCGGGTTAAAATTTTTTAAAAAATTGTGTCTGGTAGAAATAGAGTAAAAATAGATATGTGGTTACAAGATCTAGAAAATTAAATTTTTAAGCCGGTGGTGGGTCCTCGTTAAATTCATAAAGTCTACGTGATGTGCAAATAGAGCTGCTTATGGGATTAACATAAATGATTTATTATTCTAATATTATTATGAAAAAAAATTAAAAAAAAAAAAAATTGAACCGACTTCTAAAAGTGCGCTAAAAAGTGAAAAATAACGATATAAATTATTATATGAAATTGAAATTTTTGAAGTCGGCATCAAATTAATACTTGACAAAATGTGATTTACATAAGAAGATTCAGAAATACTTTATATGTTATTGTTTTCTTACCTTAGCTTGTATGTATCTCGTATTATTTGTTGACCTCAAAAATTTCAATTTCATATAAAAACTTATATTGTTATTTTTCGCTTTTTAGCGCACTTTTAGAAGTCGGTTCAATTTTTTTATAAAAATTTTATTTCTCGATTTTTGGTTTTGAATTAAGTTTTTAAGGTCGCAAAAAAGTATCCGTTTTATCCATAGTTGCAGATCACACTAAATTGAACAACAAAAAATTTTTTGATTCTGAGAATTCTCCAAATACTATTTTAGTTTTGAATAAAGTTCAGTCACCCAAATATTTGGTCTGCTGTAGTAAATCCGCTATCTTCAATTTTAATAAATTAATTTTAGATTTGTAACTTAGGCCTCAAATGCCGATATTGAAAGAACTTGAGACATGTAAATTTAAGTTTAAAAGTATTAATTTAAAATCCGGAATATACGCCCCAAGAAATCGTCAATACCAGTTTAGATAAAATCAGAAATATGTAAAATTCGTAGTTCCCCTTAATTAAATTGAAAAAAAAAAATAACTTCAGAATTGTAACCTATGATTCCGAAACCCCCAATTTTGAAGAAATGTGAATAACGTAAAATTTTCAACCCACCATATTGAATCTGCTATATAGAATTTCAAAAAAAATTAAATTCTAATTTTAATATATACCCTAGAAAATTCTCCAGTACCAATTTTGGACATAGTCTGGAAAAATAAAATTTTTAGATTGTCGTATTGCATCTGCCATACAGAATTTTTTTAAAACAATTTTAAATTCGTTATTTAGACTTTCAAAAATTCCTCTATACCGATTTTTGAACAAAATCTGAGATAAAAAAAATTTCAATTCGTCATATTGGATCCGCCATATTAAATTTTAAAAAAAATAATTTCAGATTCGTGATGTATGACCTAGAAAACTTTCCCGTACCAATTTTGAAGAAAATCGGACAAAATTATTTTTTTTGTCTCCCATATTATCAGCACCCTCTTGTATTTTACTGAACCAATTTCGGAAAAAATAATATAGAACCACAGCAGCAATTTCCTGAATATAAAGCAAAAAGTTTCATTTAAATTGATGCCTGCGTTCGGGAGTAATCGACGTACATATTTAGAAGTCGATTAAATAAATGTAAAATTTTTCAAAAGTTGTCTGAATAATAATATTTAGGACTTAGAAACTCGATCGTTACATCAAGTTTAAAATATTAGATAAGTTTGTATTTTTCCATCTTTTATGCATATTTTTTTAATATCCCCTGTTTAAAAAATACATCGATTGTGGGTTTCACCATTTTTTTTAGGTTTTTTTTTTGCTTTAGGTATTAATGTTTGAAAACACCTACCGTATTTAATTTTTTTGAGAGATATCGCAAAACAGGACAATTTTTAAAACTGCGCCTTCTTGTACCATTTTAAGTGGCATGTAACCATAGTACAGTAAAGATCAGGCATGTAAAGCTGTTTTAAAGTTCACTAAATTTGGTTGAGTCAAACCGGAGTTACGAGCAGTTTTAAAAAAAAAGTTTAATCCTCCCGCGCTACTTTACTTGAGAACTGACAAAGATAACATTAAAAGTATTTTAGTTCAGAAAAAGGCTTTTTCGGCCAATCTTAATTCGGCATTTTCTTGAGAACATTTTCTTTTTATATTTTATCGCCTCTGTTACGCCCCCTAGTGACCATTTCCGAAACTCGAAAATAATTTCGAGCAATTTCTTAGGTTCATTTTTACAAAAAAAAAAAATTAGTGTTAGTAGATTTCTAACTACGTAGAAACCTTCAGAATAATAATAGTAATTATGTAGTAACTTATGTCTGATTTTCTTTTTTGGGGAAAATTTTTTATTTAACAATGAAGATGTGAAAAAAACAGTTTTTTCGAGTTCTAGGGAAAGCTATTGTTTTTCAGCAAAAAAAGTTTTAAACAGAAGTTATGCAAAATTTCAAGTAAAAATATTCAGTAGTTTTTTGCATAGTGAATTTGTTTATTACATTTTATGTTTTTTTCTTATTGTTTATTCTCAGCGATCTAGAGATCGTACAGTGATTGCGGGTGCGTAAATCAAAGCTCTAGACTTATACTAACAATAACAAAAATGAACCAAATTAATTGTTGATTTTAAACTATTGAAACAAAATTGTGGTTGGTTTTTTCGTTATAAACAAATAGAATAACTCTTCGACAATTGTTGATATCGAAATGCCGATAAGTGGACGTGATAGGTGAGATTTTGGCGCATATTTTGAAAAGAAAAACAAATTTTATACGACTACTAGAAGCTGAGATAGAATTTTTTTTCCAAAATCGCTGGTGCGTTGTTTATTATCAAGGAATTATTTAAGTAGGAACTCATAGGGAGATAGTTAAACTATTATATGCAGCAGTTTTCAACTCAATTATTTTTAAATTGTTGATGTTGCAATAGTTTAAAGTTGCACCTACTCCAAGAGTCAGAAAGTGTGCAGTGGAGGGGGGGGGGCGTTCTTTAAGCCTGCGGCGCGCGGAAAAATACGTGACTCGGACGCTTCATATTCGTTTCGCCGGAAAAATTTGGATTATCTCGATAAATATTGGTCGCACAATCTTTATAATATATGTGGTTTCTCGACGAGATATGAACAATGGATGACATGTTTTTGTAATCAAATTTTTGTTAAACATAGCAATAAACAAATTGTTGCATGTACTTTTCAACTAGCGAAAAAATGTTACAGTGGTCAACAGTATACTACCAATTAGGAATATTAAAAATCAGATTGATTTTTAATGTACCATTAATATCTATGGAATTATGACAGGAAACAAATTGCGACTGTCATTTGACGTCAAATAATTGGCTGTACAAGAAAAACACATGTTAACATTTTTGTTTATTTTATTGGACGAACATTTTTCACATACAAAATTTTTTACCAACATACATATTTTTTGCTTAAATCTATACAAAATATTTATTCTGTTGTCCGTTTCTTAGACATCGATGGACACTCATTTTCGAAACCCTTATCGGTTTCATTATTATCATTTATGATTTACAAGCCAAACGGCTTCGCACTCCCTCCAGGGATTATTCACTCATACCAGGCATACAAAGACACCAAAAGTTTGAAGCTCTGTGGGAACCATGTTATCGGGTCCTAGGTGACGTTGTCTGCTGTATTTCCCACGAACTTTCGGACGGTTTGCGCGGTTGCTAGGAGAATTGCTTTCTGCATCGACTTATACAGATGCTCACTAAGGCCCAATCCCTTGATGTTCTGCAGGAGGCTCCCTGGTATCATTCCAGTTGTTGCCAGTATTATGGGAATCGTTTGGACGCTGTTCATTGCCCATTGTTTTCGGATTTGGACCTCCAGATCTCTGTATTTGGCGATCTTCTCGTTGTATTTTGGCCTTAGGTTTTTGTTGTTAGGTATAACAATGTCGATTAGTGTAGTTCGCCTAGAAATTTTATCTATTAGTATAATGTCCAGTCTATTATGAGCCACTGTCTGATCCGTCAGAACCGTTCGGTTCCAATATAACTTGAACTGGTTGTTCTCAAGAATAGGCTCCGGATTGTACTTGTAATAAGGCACTTTTCCTACCTGTAATAGGTTTAACTTTTCTGCTAACTCTTGGTGGAGTATCTTAGCGGCTGAGTCGTGTCTTTCCTTATACTCGGTTGCGGCAAACGCTTGGCATCCTCCAGTTATGTGCTAAATTGTCTCCGATGTTCGACAGCCATATCTGCATTGGTCATTTTCTATTGAGGGATCTCTAATGATGAACTTCCGATAGTTCTTCGTCGGAATAACCTGGTCTTGGATAGCTAACAAGAAGCCCCCCGTTTCCGGAAACATCTGTCCTGAAATAAACCAGTAGTTCGACGCTGAGTAGCCAGGTTTGTAACTTCTCTTGGTCTGTTTATTATCATTACTATTATCATCATCATTATCACTCTCATCGTCATCATCATTATTACTCACATCATCGTCATCACTCTCACCATTGACATAATTATCATCATCATTATTATCAAATTATTTTCTCCCCTATTACTTTCATCGTTTTTGAAAGTAATATTATAATAATTCTTGATTGGATAATCGCTTACAATATAATCATCAAATGTAGTTTATTCTGCATCTCGAAAAATAATAATGCTTTCAATAAATGTTGCTATTTGTTTCATGCTATATTTCGATAAACATTAATGGTACATTAAAAATCAATCTAATTTTTAATATTTCTAATTAATAGCATACTGTTGACCACTGTAACAATTTTTTCACAATTTGAAAAGTACACGAGTACGGTAAAATTATAATTATGGATAAAATGTATAAAAGTGCAACAATTTCTTTATTGCTATGTTTAACAATAATTTGTAGTGTCCGAGTCACGTTTTTTCCGCGCGCCGCAGGCTGAAAGAACGTCCACCTGCTCACTTTCTGACTCTCGGAGTAGGTGCAACTTTAAACTATTGCTACATCAAAATTTTGAAATAATTGAGTTGAAAACTTCTGCATACAATAGTTTAACCATCTCTCTATGAGTTACTACTTAAATAATCCCTTAATGTTAATAAACAACTCCGCAGCGATTTTTTGAATCTCAGCTTCTAGTGGTCGTACACAATATTTTTTTTTTCAGAATGTGTGTCAAAATCTCAGCTATCGCGTAAACTTATCGGCATTTCGATATCAACGGTTGTCGAAGAGTTATTTTATTTGTTTATAACGAAAAAACAAACCCCAATTTTGTTTATTTGTTTCAACAATTTAGGATCAACAATTCATTTCGTTCTTTTTTGTTATTGTTAGTATAAGTCTGGAACTTTCATTTGCATACCCGCAGACTGCTGTACGACTTCTAGATCGCTGAGAATAAACAATCAAACAAAACATAAAAAGTTATAAACAAATTCACTGTGCAAAAAACTATTGGAAATTTTTACTTGAAATTTTGCATATCTGTTGTAGGCAACAAGACGCTCCTTTAGTTGCAGTATAAAATTGATGGATTATATTTTTCTATTTTTAGCAGGTTTTTTGCAATAACTAACGAACAAATTATCCAATTTTGACGGGCTTTAGCTAATTTTATAGGTATTTTCAATTCGCACCACTTTTGTTTGGAATCTTTTTATTGAAAAATAATAGATTTTCCTAGAACTCGAAAAAACTGTTTTTTCAAATGTTAATTGTTAAACAAAAAATTTTCCCCAAAAAAGAAAATGAGACATAAGATACTACATAATTACCATTATCATTCTGAAGGTTCCTACGTAATCAGAAGTCAACTAACAATAAATTTCAAAATCACCTCATATGAGGCTAACTCCACGATCTAGATGGTGGTGGTTACTGGTTTTTAACTGGACACGCGGTATGATAATAATTAATAAGTTATCCTCACTGAGCTGGATTTTTTACTCATTTTAAATTTTTTGTTGTAGGCTTTCAATGAAAACGTTTTCAACGTTATTTGTCCCACAGTTAACATGGGTTTATTGTATAAAATAATGCCTTCCGAGGTGAAGTTACTAAAGGATATAAAGGCATGTTGTAATTGGGATTTTTTCTACAAGAACATTTCTTCAAGTTCGAATTTTTTTATTAGAAAAAAGGACGCCATTAAACTATATGAAATTCTAGAAGCTTTCTATCAAATGATCGTGGAGGAAAAATTCGACGATCTAAAGTTTTGGTTTATAAATATTGTTAATTGTCAAACTCCTGTGCCAATTGTAGGTAAGAAACATTTAGTATAGTCTATGGAAAATAGACTTCTGTCGCAAAAAATATGTAATCTGCGATTTTATTGTTGGAATGTGTATATTTTAGCACCCTAAAAATATATTTCAATGTAAACATTGGTAACCCTGTGCTAACAAAATGGCGGGCCAAAAACTATTTTGGGTTTTTCTAGTTTATCTCGAAAACTAAAGGTGGTATGAAAAAATTTTCAAATATAAGTTATAGGTAATTCAATTACCTATCAACTCATATATATAAAGTTATAGGTGGCGCCACTAGTTATTGAGATATATATTTTTTTTCACAAAAAAGTACATTTCTTTTGGTTTAATATATATATATATATATATATATATATATATATATATATATATATATATATATATATATATATATATATATATATTTATATATATATTTTCTTGAACCATAGATTATATCATTTTTCTTTATTTTGTCTTTTCTTGGGTTTAGGTTCTATATTTAATAAAAACACAAAACGATTGACGTTTCGCCCTTTATTCAAGGCATTTTCAAAATTCTTTCCTCCTATATCATCATAAAAGCTAAATATAGTATTTTAAACTTATTAATTACAGACGCAACCAAAGCAATAAATTCTTTAAGTACATCCATTAGAGAAAACATTAAAAAAAGTGAGAGATACTTAACAAATAATATATTAGATAGATTCTTATCGTTAGAAAATAAAAAGTTTGAGGAATTGCATAGAAAAATTTAAAAAAGACACCAAAAAAATTAAACCAATTATTTAAAAAGCGAGAGATCTGTAAGGAAACAAACAACGACAGGCCCAAATGGATCGAAAATATATCTGATACCCCGATACCGTCCGAAGTTAATGAAGTCTTATCATATGGTCCAAATTTCTCATTAGATGTTACAAAAGAAAAAGATATCCCAATAACCGAATATATAGCCTCAATTGAATCTGTTATTAGCAATGAGTCAAATGACAAGAAGGACACAATTAGAGCTGAAGTAACTAATGTTTTATCTAATCATAAAATCAAAATAAGACATCAAACAATAAAAAGTAACAGCCTCCAAAAAAACTTAAAAAAGAAATTAAATCGAACCAAAAAATTTATCAAAGACAATCGTCAAATCATTGTTCTGTCTGGTCTGATAAAAGCAATAAAACTATGGTTATGAACAAGGCAGATTACGAGACAAAAATGAACAACTTACTAAAGGACGAAAATACATATAAAAATATTAAGAGTGATCCAACGAACTTATATCAAAAGAAAAATAATACCTTCATAAAAAAATTGCTCAATGTAAAAGAACTAACTGAAAAAGATTCAAAAAGGCTAACCATTCACAATGCTATTCCACCAAAAATATACGGCCTACCAAAATTACATAAACAAAAAATACCATTAAGACCTACTGTTTTTTGTGTACCATCGCCATTTTATAGTTTATCAAAATTCTTATGAGATTGCATTTCAAATATTACAGGCAAAAACGATTTTTTTTATTAAGGATTCATTCGCCTTTAAAAAATTTATTGATAAAGTAAACTTACCTGAAAATTACAGACTCATTTCGCTAGATGTTATATCTATGTATACAAACATACCAAATCAACTTGTCCACACTATTTTAGCAGAAAAATGGGAAATTTAAAAAAAACATACATCGCTATCAAAAAATAATTTTATAGATGCTGTTGACCTCGTTCTTAATACAAATTACTTTCAGTATGAAAATACCTTTTACAAACAACTCGATGGATGTGCTATGGGATCCCCAATTTCATCTACCATTGCTCAGTAAGTAATGGAATATTTAGAGGAAAAAGTTTTAGAAAAATTAAATTTTAATATAATATTTTTCAAACGTTTTGTCGATGATTGCATAGCAGCCGTACCACAAAATAAAATAAATGAAATTCTCCAAGAGTTTAACAGTTTCAACGACAAATTACAGTTCACGTTCGAAATAGAGAATATTAAAAAAATAAATTTTCTAGATATGACACTTATACGCAGAAAAAACAACATATTAACTGAATGGTACACCAAACCAACTTGGTCAGGTAGATATCTAAACTATTTCTCTAATCATTCAAAAACTCAAAAAAAAATAGCGTTATAATCGGTCTATCTGATCGTGGTATCTCCCTAACGTCTCCAGAATTCCGACCAAAAATACTACAAAAACTTAAAGTGACACTAATAAATAATAATTTCAACGAAAAGACTATCACCAAAATAATTGATAAACGAATATATAAGTTTTATAATAACGTAAAAACAAAAAACATAGAACATAAACAGCAAAAATATGTGGCATTACCGTACACTAGTGAGCTGTCAGAAAAAATAAAATACATTTTAAAAAAGCATGATATTATCGTATGCCACAGGTCACATAATAAATTAAATACACTGTTCACAAATTTAAAAAGTAAAACTCCTCTCATGAATAAATCAAATATAATATATTCGATCCCTTGCACAAATTGTCCCAAAAAATATATAGGCATGACGAGCCAATTACTGAAGAACAGATTAAATGGCAATAAATATACGAAAAACGCCTCAACAGCGTTAAACAAACACACACAGGACGAAAAACATAGTTTTGATTATAAGAGTACCATTATAAAAAACAAAGATATGAATTACCAAAAATTACAGATAAAGGAAATGATTGAAATTAAAAAAGATAAAAACACTGTTAACGACAGAACAGATATGGGAAATTTGAGCCACATTTACGCAAGCCTAATTTAAACAAAAATATTAAGTATTCGATCCGGTCAAATAAGAATCAAAAATTGAATATCCTCTTAAACATAAAACCAAACATATACCTTATTTGTTTTTTTATGCATTGTAAAATATAAAAAATATTAAAAAAATAAAACACATTCGCATTCCACGTATCCTCAGTAGACGATGTAAAATTTGAATTTTATTTAGTAACAGAACAGCAAAATGTCAAGGTGTGTACCGGTAAAATTTATATATATATATATATATATATATATATATATATATATATATATATACAGGGTGTCCAAGATAAGGATCCTAAGCATGGGGATCTCGGAAACAGTTGGAGATACGAGGTCGGTTAAATTAGAGAAAAGTTGCGCAATTTAGTGCTAAATTAAACGCAATTTAAAAATTTTAAAAATTCAAAATACTTCCGGAGATTTCCGGAAAAAACCGAATTTTGACAAAATCGTTTTTAATTTTTGTAGGCTTTATTTAAAGAGATATCAAAAAATAAAAGGTAGATTCTTCTTGCCACTTTTTATTTTTTATAATTTGGTCTAAACAAAATTTAAATCCGACGTTTCGTTTCTGAGATACCATCATGAACTTTCATTTTTTATATGGAACAAAAAAAAGTATCCCATGTATTTGATAGCATTTTTTATTACAAATTCAACGGTGTATCACACTTGCATATCAAGTGTGTAGTTCATTGGCTTTTATAAAACTGATATACCTTTCTCTCTCGCTCTCATGGAGCTCTTATGGAAAGTACTTGAACTACGTATTCGATATGCAAGGGTGATACATCGTTGAATTTGTAATAAAAAATGCTATCAAATACATGGGATACTTTTTTTTGTTCCATATAAAAAATGAAAGTTCATGATGGTATCTCAGAAACGAAACGTCGGATTTAAATTTTGTTTAGACCATATTATAAAAAATAAAAAGTGGCAATGAGAATCTACCTTTTATTTTCTGATATCTCTTTAAATAAAGCCTGCAAAAATTAAAAACGATTTTGCCAAATTTCGTTTTTTTCCGGAAATCTCCGGAAGTGTTTGAAATTTTTAAATTTTTTTAACTGCGTTTAATTTAGCACTAAATTGCGCAACTTTTCTCTAATTTAACCGACCTCGTATCTCCAACTGTTTCCGAGATCCCCATGCTTAGGATCCTTATCTTGGACACCCTGTATATATATATATATATATATATATATATATATATATATATATATATATATATATATATATATATTATATCCAAATTTACCCAATATTATTAAATATTCTAAGTTATTGTTTATCATTTAACTGTTGACCTTGCACGTGCAGTAAATGAATACTGTAACATAATATGTTATTTATCCAAACGGATGTAGGTATTTAATAAAGACGCTGAATTTACTAAAAGGACAATAATAGTTTCAGATATCATAAATAAGCCTAGACGCTGAACTAACTAAATAAACAATAAAGAATAATATCATATTTCATCAACAAGTCTAGACTATGAATAATGCCTTATTGTTTCTATTGTTCGAAAATAGACAAAGAAACTAGTGCATCATGGGAAAAGCGCATGATACTATAAATACCTGCACTCGCCCTGCGCTCAGAAGTCAGTTGAGCATAAGAGTTAATAGACTATAAGTCAGCCGAGTTTATTTTAAACTAAACGTTATTATCTTATTTTAAATCTTAATCTCTAGTGTAAAGTCCAAATCAAATAAAATTATTGTTAGTCGTGTGACTGCAAATATATATATATATATATATATATATATATATATATATATATATATATATATATATATAGAGTGAAATGATAGGAAAATGAAGTTTTTTTGGAAAAATTTTGTTACCTCCCCTATTTCGAGGCCGTAAAACACGATTCTGATCTCGGTTTTCCATAATTTTTCTTCAATTTTGCGGAAAATTTTGTTATAACCACAAATTCCACAGTGATAGAAGCTTTTGTATTATACAATAATTCAAAAATATGCACTTTTTTAACGAAAAAATCCGAAAAATTTTCACGACAAAAATCACAACAAATCAAAACAAAACGGCCGGCATTAACAAATAATAGCTTGCATAGTGCGCTAAAGATGGCGTATTTGTGGAAGTCAACGATGTTGCCAGATTGCAAAAACGATTTCTTTAAAATTCACATGTATTCTTCTCTTTCTATTTGAATGGGAAAGAAAAGGTCCCAAAAAGACTTTTTTCCTTTCTTTTGATTATTGAAGTACTATTAATTACTCTTATGTCTATGCCTTTGATGTGCGATTTTGACTCCAAATATTAAAGGTTTTAAGGATTATAGTTGCTCTTGTCTGTTTTCCTCCAAATACCAGTAGTTTAAAGGGGATAATATGAATTGATCATATTGCTTATTTATACATTACAAACACTAAACTATATTGTTAACTGCAATGGATATATTTTAAAGTTTATACCAGGAAAGTATAAATCTAGGTTAATTTAAATTAGTTCAGGTTAGTTTCTGTTTTCCAAGTTAACCAAAATCATGCTAAACCTGAACCAACCTACCCTAACCAAAACCAACCAAAATTTTTGAGTTGTTAAGATTATTTTTATTCAGAAACTGTTTTGAATATTAAAAAAAAATAAACTATGTTGTTGACTGAGAAGGACAAATATTATGAAAAAAATTTATATCTGGCAACATTGCGCCTTTTTATGTGTTTCGGCGACTAGTTTAGATAGTTTGACGGTTGATGGCGTTTCCGAGACGCTGAAAATACAAGTTTTTCTAAATTGGTATGCTAAAATTTGTGCAAAAATAATTGAAATATATTACATACAATATATTTTAACTAGTTCCATTGAAAATAAATACGTAAATTCGATTTTTAACTGAAATAAAATTGCTTTGTGAAGTGATGCTTTTTTTTAGTTTTCCGGGAAAGTGAGGAAAAATAGTGAAAAATCAAGGCTAGAATCGTGTTCTACGACCTCGAATTAGGGGTATATATAGAAATTTTTTCAAAAAAACCAATACGCCGTACAGTGAGCTTTGAAAATGGTGAATGAGATTTCAACGAAACGTCAGCTGCCTTACAGTCCTGAGAGGGACTCAGCACATATACGGGATTCCCGAAAACCTATATATATATATATATATATATATATATATATATATATATATATATATATATATATATATATATATATATATATATATATATATATATATATATATATATATATATATATATATATATATAGTGAATTTTGAGACAATAGTTTGTAAATAAATAAAGTTTTATTTTAAACAAAGGAAAATGTCATTTTTTTCGAAACAAAATTATGTCTCAATAACTAGTAGCGCCACCTATAATTTTTTATATTAGAACCATTTTTGTCCGTCATTTTGTTACCACAGGGTTGTCAATATTAACATCGAGATATTTATTTTAGGATGCGAAAATATACACTTTCCAATAATAAAATCGTAGACTACATTTTTTTCCAAAATGCGATTTGTTATATCTAATTTTCATGGACCATTAGTTTACACAAAATCGTTAAGTGCGCCCCTTCAGGGTATGCGGATTATTTTCAAGGTGGGAAGAGTTGTAGGTTGGTTCTGGGAACTGGTATTTTATTTAAGTAAGTAACAAAATGACATACGCAGTTTCTTGCTTATGAGAGCAAAAAGACACACTATACATGAAAGTTGTATGGTTTGGTGGATATAACTCACCTTTAGTACTTATCTTGTATCTATTTGAGCGCATTCAATATTTCAATCTCTCTCTGGAATAAAAATATCTGAAAACAACTAGCTGCAATCGTAAGCGAAACATTGAAAGGGGATGTGAAATCCAGAAACAATGACTTCTCCTTTTATCGATACCATGAAAGCTTCCTTTCTTTAGTTACTTAAACAATCGTTTTTTCGTTCCAGATACAGAAGAATTTGGTGTAGTCGTACCGCTGTTCTTCCTCCATTGTTCCAAATTGGCCGAGAGGGCGTTAACTTTAACAAATCACTGGTATTTGTCCTACTTCGAATTATGTTGTAAGTTGCTGTCGATTACCCTGCCTGTTTATAATAATTCCCTTCGGGTTATTCCGCTGGATTCGTTAGAAACCATTATTCCGGGTGAAATTCAATATAACGTTTTCCGGTAAGTATACGAGTAAAAAATCGTTACGTTATTAAAGCCCTAAATATTCTTTGTTGTTAATTATTGGTTAATTTTGCAAATGACGCTTTAAAGTGAAAAATTTGTTGTATACAGGGTGATTCTCCGGGAACTTTATCGATCGATCGCGGGAAAACTATAATTAGGAAGAATCTGACAATTTGACAGTGTACTAACGTGCATGGGGGACTGCTGGCTAAAATATTTTTAAGATGACGGCACTTCCAGTTATACCGGAGGTAGATGTCAACTTGCTTATTTTAAATGGAACACCCTATATATTATTGCATTTTTGATTTCTACGTAAAATTCTAGACATATTTTATATATAATATCCTATACTTAACTCTCACCGTTTTGCATTTATTTAAATTTTTATGTCAAAAATGACGTTTGCGGACCAAAACTTCATTATAAATTTTTCCTATACAAAAATCTTTACTATTTAATTTGGGTTAGTTTTCTTGTAGACATAGATCGACTTTAGTAGTCTTCTTATAATATTTTGAAAATTATTAGTACAGGGTGGTCAAAAAAAAACAATAAAAATTATATTTAAAAAATCGTCAAAAGTAAATTTGTTCAAATAGAAAGCACTTATTTTTATAATTTTATCATATTAAGCATTAAAAATAAGGGTAACTTTGTACAAGGTTGTCTATTCCAAAAATTTGTAGTTTTCAAAATATTGGCAATTCAACATTTTTTTATTGAAAAAATGCTATACGGCTTTTAAGTTTTGTTATTAATTCGTCATGACGGCGAGGCTTGGCGAAAACAATCGAACCTTACAGAATTGTCACTATTTCTTGCCATTTGACATTCATTAATAATAATCATACAGGAAGATTATTTAAGCTTATTTGTTTTTTATGGAGAATGTGATAGAGTTATTTCAAGAACATGCGATATCTTCGTGATCTGATATCCGAAGAAACAGAAACCAACACTACCAACTGTTAAAAAGATTATAGAAAACTTCAATAACTTTAGATCTATAAAAGCTAAAAGAAATAGAAATAAACCAGTTATTTATAAAATAAAGTTACAAAAATTATTTGAGTAAATGTTCAAATTGACGCCCTTGAACTTCCAAACATTTTTCGCACCTAAGCAGGAACTCTTCATGGGTGGCTCTTCTTATTGACTGAGGACTAAGTTCCTCAAATACTATGCCGACGCGCTGTATGTAATCTTCCATAGTGGTTAATGAAGTGTTGTATACTTTATTAAATTACACGCACGAAGATTATTTAAACTTATTTATTATTTATGGAGAGTGTGATAGAGTTATTTCGAGAACATGCGATACATTTGCGATCCGATATCAGCAGAAACAGGAACTAACACCACCAACTGTTAAAAGGATTATAGAAAACTTCAAGACTACTAAAATTTTAGGATTTGTCGCCCCATATCCGTCAATATCTATAAGGCAAATAGCATTAGAGTCTAAATTATCTACGAAGAGTAGAGTTCTGTCAATTTATTTTACTTCGGTCACAAGAAAATGCTGGTTTTTTGGATAATATTATTTGGTCGGAAGATGCCAAATTCACAAAAAATGTGTTGTTTAATCGACGCAGTTCCCACTATTGGAGCGACTCAAACGTACATCCATTTAGAGACTTGAGTTTTCAAGAGTCTTGACAGTTTAACGTGTATTGTACTATAAGAAATGACGGCGTCGTCGCCCTAGAATTATACCAAGATAATCTGAATGGTAAGTTAGCCATTTTTGAAGACTTCTAGATACAAAAGCATCTGCAAAATTTGTTTTATGATCAATGGATAGCCAAGAATAGGCTACATCTTTGGCCACCTCGCTCCCCCGACCCAACAATTCTTGATTTTTTTATTTGGGGGACAATCAAAAGTAAAGTATACAACACCGCATTAACCACTATGGAAGATTGCATGCAGCTCGTCAGAATAGCATCTGAAGAACTTAATCCTCAGTCAGTAAGAAGAGCCACCTGCGAAGAGTTCCTTCTTAGGTGCGAAAAATGTTTTGAAGTTCAAGGGGGTCAATTTAAACATTTACTCAAACAATTTTGGATTCTTATAAACTACTAAAATTCGTTCTTGCCTTATGACTTGGATTTTTTACTATTCTTTTGTGCCTTTCACGAGGACCGTGGGGTTGGCCTTGAAGAGCGTACCTAGCGATTGTGAATGCTTCTTTATTTTTAACTAACTTAATTATTTGGTGTTCTAGTTTAATGTTGTAATCATTATTGTTAAATTGTTTATATATATATATATATATATATATATATATATATATATATATATATATATATATATATATATATTTTGAATTTCTGTACTACTTAGGTGAATCTAGTAACGCATAATTATTATGGTAAATAAATAAAAACTGTTGCATATCCCTAATTTAGTGCATTCAATCGTGGTCGTCGTTCGCTCACAGACGAGTCGCCTGAAGATCATCCAAAATTTATTGCAAGAATATATCGATGTGTAAACACATAATGTTTGTGCGTAGAGTTGGGGATCTGTACACTGCGACCTGGCAGATCTATTGTGCCCCCATACTGCTGCCCAGTCGTAGCAATCGGCTAGAGCTGATCCTCCAGTCCTATTTCCCTCAGGAATCTTAGGATGTTCGATGGCTTCAAGTTGGGTAGCTGTCCTTCTTAGATTTGGTGTGTTCCCAAGAACTGCATCCTAGGGTTTTCTAGAGCGCTGCACTCTGAAAGGATATGAAGAGAGGTTTCGTCCTCCTCACAGAATCAGCACTCTTTGCTTTCTACCAGTCCGAGTTTCTTGTGGTGTCCCTTCAGGTGGCAATGCCCCGTTAGGACCCCTGTCAGAACTCTGAATTGGTTTTTTCTTAAGCTTATGCATTCTTTGAATCTCTTTTGGTCGTGGTTCCCCAGAAGTATCTTCACTCGTCTCAATCCTGGCAGCTCCGTCTAATAATGGGATCTCCTGCTTTCTTCTTCTGTCTTTAGTTCTTCCAGCATTACGCTGCTACTGATTCCACAGAAAGGCTCTGGCTCCAGAAATGATATCTCAGCCCCTTTCCCCGCGAGTCTATCTACTATTTCATTCACCTCTATCACGGTATCGGTACTATGCCATAAGAGTTCAAAATACTATGTTCTGAGCATACCATCTTTACAGTGGTAAAATGCTCTTTCGATGGTTCAAACACATGCAAAAATGTATTGAGCATCGTGGAAAATACGTAAAAAAATAATAATACTATTTTCAATGGTTGTTTGTTATTCCGAAAATATAAACGACTAACCTTGTATTACTTATTTTCAATCAAAAAACAGTTTTCGAAAATAACATTTTATTATTTTCTTTTTAGGGAATTACCGCCAAAAGTAAGTTATATCGACTTCTTGAAGCTAAGAAATCCAAAAATAAAGGGCAAAAGTGACGTTATAAAAAAGATGATAAATGAAAAAATGAAAAAGTTCGCAGCCTGCATGTTTCAAACTATTCGAAAATCACCTGAAAAGGGCACTTCGAAAATCCCTGATGGGGATGAAACTACAACTGTAAAAAGACCGAAATTCTGTGATAATATCAGTGATATATGTGATGATACATTTGTTGAAGAATCAGTAACAAAGGAATTTGAAGAGGTCGATGTGAAAATGGAAATTCCGGAAACTGATTTCAAAACCGAAATTGCCACAATTGAGCCAAAAGTTGAAGGAGAACAATCAAAATCAACGGTTGAAGAATTTGAATCAATAGCTAAAGCTAAAACAACCGAGCCGAAAGTTGCAGCAGAAATAATTGAAATAAAAGATGAAATTGACGAAATTGAAATTAAAAATGAAGTCGAAACAGTTGAGACAAATTCAGACGATCTTTCTGAAGCTTGCAAGTTTAAAAGTCAAGTAGAAAATGATGCTAATACCTTTTCTGCAATAGAAGTGCCACAAACCATTAAAGTACAACCTGTTCCTGTGGATATAAAACCGAAACGAAAATATCAGCGTAAATCAAAGGATTTGTATGTCTCTAAATATCAACAAGAGAATGAAAATTACGTGCCACATACAAATCGAGAAAAACCAAAACCAAGACAAAAATATCAGCGTAAATCAAAGATACCGCGCAGATATGAAAATCAATTAGATATTGATGATTATGTGCCACATATCACTGCTGAAAAATCTATATCTTGGGATATAAAACCAAAACGGAAATTTCAGCGTAAATCAAAGGTACCGCGTAAATATAAAAATCAATTGGAGAACGATGATTATGAGCCACATATAAATGAAGAAAAACCTGTACCTTTGGATATAAAACCAAAACGAAAATATAAGCGTAAATCAAAGCTATCTTATAAATCTAAAAATGAAGTAAATGATGATGATTGTACCTCATCAGGAACCCTTCGAATAAAATCCTTTGCTTTTGATACAAAACCAAAAAATCCGCGAAAACACAGGGAATATCGAGGGAAATATAAAATAATTCGTCCAAAGTTATTGACAGCTAAATTAGGAACTAATACCAATATACCTGTTTTAGATTCATGTAAAGGAGTTGGGGAAATAGGGCAAACGTCAAGTGACGTATTGGATTCTGCAGGAAAATTTGATAACTTTTTAAAACAACAGGGTTCCGTAGCACAAAGTGATGTAATGACACCTGATGTAACAAACCACAATGATCTTTCAAGCAATGAATCAAATTCTAACCCGATTTTACCCAAAGCACCAGTTGTGATTGATTCGAATAATTTATCGTATACAACCGATGATATTTTAACATCGCCAACAACTGCACCAAATATTCAGTACGTTTTACCTACAGTAAATGGCTTTGTACCCAATACAATGCCCCAAACAGTTACTAATCAAGGCAATGTTGTTCTTGAACAGAATAATTACATAGAAAATCAAAACATTCCAATAACTGATACAAGTTCTAGTTCCACATTTGAAAACTCTAAACAAATCATTGATCCTGCAAGTGAGGATACCACGATCAAGTGCGAACCTGAAGCGTCTCTAGATTTAGGCTCTGGTAATTCTGATAATACTTTTATAAAAGATGAGCCAACTGAGAGTCTGAGTGAAAACCTTGCGGAAACTCAACAGGGCGTCGTGGATGAGTCTGTACCAAAAAGTGAAGTCATTAAAACAGAACTCGATAATTTAGACTTAATGTATAGTGATCCAAATATTACTCTAATAGATAGTAATAATGGCCCTAGACAATGTAAATCTTCTAATGTTATAAACCTCGCAGGTGGTAATGACTTGAGCAGTTCTGCGCCAGAAAACCAAATCAATCCTCTTACCATTATTTCTGATGAAAATATGAAAATATTGGTAATGTTAAAGGGCAGAGGACACGAAGTTTTATACAAGGTGAACGAAATACCCGATTATGAAACGGTTCGGTCGCGTACGTCCTATAAGATTGTCAAATTAAAAATTCAACAACAGCATGTTTTTAGGTGCATTAGTAAAGACCCAATAAACCATGATGATTGGTTGATTAGCGTTCTAGAAATTAGTGATAAATTGTTTCCGGAAATTCCTCGAAAAACTTTCATGAATATTGCTATGGAAATGAAACTTGAAGTTTTCGCTTTAAATCAATCTCAGAAGTCTGTGCTTCGACAATTTTACGCTATGGATAACGTGGGCGATGTCAGCGATCATCTTTATTTTCTTTATAACAGGTTTATTATGATATATGATAAGTTGAAACTAGTTTGTCAAAATTTCTTTTAGTTAGCTTATTTTGTATATTTTCGTTTATAAAGTTTTGTGAATACAAAGAATTTATTTATGTTTATAAAAATTTGTTTTTTTTTCTTAACTCTGGCTATAGCTCACGGTTTTTGATTTATTAGATCATAGACTAAATAAACACTATAGAATTTTACCACTTATGGACGCCTATTTCATATATATATATATATATATATATATATATATATATATATATATATATATATATATGTATATATATATATATATATATATATATATATATATATATATATATATATATATAATAAAATAGAATAAAATATTGGCGAAGCGGACGTGAAAATTTGTCAATCTACATGATTCTCGTATTAAAAAGTGCGGAGCACTCCAAAATATGGAAAAATTCCGGGTCCGACAGATGGCGACAGCGCTGTTTCGTCCTAATATGGGACTCGTCAGGCCACCGCAGTCGGTACAAACCATCATCTCGCCTTTGCATCGTATAAAGCTGAATTGATAATCAAAACACAGCAAATAAGACGACAAAGGCGACATCTCGATGGTCCACTTGATAATACAAGAACCACACAGATTAACAAAGTTTGTAAAAGAACCGTCATATGGTGGCGCGACGGTGAATTAAAACAGAAATATGTAAAATCGAGTACACGAAACGCGCTGCCCAAAGGATAGGGGTCACATTTTTCGGTACTGGCAAGCAAGCCTACCGCCTATTTTGGCAGCCAAAGCCACGTGCCGCACCAAACAATCCCACCATGAGAGCATCGTTTAGCGTGTTTAAAAGCCAAACAAGTAAATAAATATGTAGATAAGTTTTTGTCCGTGTAATTTAAAATTATTATTATTATTATTATTATTATTATTTTTTTTTTTACAAGCCAGACGGCTTCGCACTCCCTCCAGGGAATATTCACTCATACCAGGTACACAAAGGTACCAGAAGTATGAAGCATTGTGGGAACCCTTTCCATGTTATCGGGTCCTAGGTGACGTGGTCTGCTGTATTTCCCATGAACTTTCGGACGGTTCGCGCGGTTGCTAGGAGAGTTGCTTTCTGCATAGGTTTATACAGATGCTCACTAAGACCCAGTCCCTTGATGTTCTGCAGGAGGTTCTTTGGTATCACTCCAGTTGTTGAGAGTATTATGGGAATCGTTTGGACGCTGTTCATTGCCCATTGTCTTCGGATTTGCACCTCCAGATCTCTGTATTTGGCGATCTTCTCGTTGTATTTTGGTCTTAGGTTGTTGTTGTTAGGTACAGCGATGTCGATTAGTGTAGTTCGCCTAGAAATTTTATCTATTAGTATAATATCTGGTCTATTATGAGCAACTGTTTGATCCGTCAGAACCGTTCGGTCCCAATATAACTTGAACTGGTTGTTTTCAAGAATAGGCTCTGGATTGTATTTGTAATAAGGCACTTTTCCTACCTGTAATAAGTTCAACTTTTCTGCTAGCTCTTGGTGGAGTATCTTAGCGGCTGAGTCGTGTCTTTCCTTATACTCGGTTGCGGCAAACGCTTGGCATCCTCCAGTTATGTGCTGGACTGTCTCCGATGTTCGACAGCCATATCTGCACTGGTCATTCTCTATTGAGGGATCTCTAATGATGAACTTCCGATAGTTCTTCGTCGGAATAACCTGGTCTTGGATAGCCAACAAGAAGCCCTCCGTTTCCGGAAACATCTGTCCTGAAATCAACCAGTAGTTCGACGCTGAGTTGTCGACATTGTCCTGATTGACCTCATTTGGATGCCGTCCATGAAGTGGCTTCCGTAGCCAGGTTTGTAACTTCTCTTGGTCTGTTTGGTGGTGAAAAGTAATATCTTGTTCCCTCAACTGTAGCGGCGTTGAGTCGTCTGCCTCGCATATTGCTCGATGTAGTGTGGAAGAGTCCGCTAACCTGTGGAAATATGAACGTAAGTTTATTATTTGTTGATCGAGCTGTTTACCAATATCCACCAATCCTCTTCCTCCTTGGTGTCTTGGAAGCATTGTACGTTCAATGGCACTCCGAGGGTGATGTTTTTGTGCTTTTGTTAGGAGTGTCCTTATTTTTCTTTGCAGGTTTTGGATGTCCGTCCTGCTCCATTTTACAATTCCAAAGGAGTAGCTCAGCGTTGAGCAAGCATACGTGTTGAGCGCCTTAAACAAATTTCTACTATTTAAATTAGTTCGTAGTACCCGCCTTACCCTCCTGACAAATTCGGTTGTCAATTCAGCTTTCATAGTGCCATGGTCAATTCTTTTAGCCTGTTTCATACCTAGATATTTGTATGTTTGGTCTGCCTCCATTGCAGCTATAGTTTCACCGTTCTGCATTTCAAAAGCCCCCGGTTGTATCTTCCCTTTAACGATGTTCAAAATACGGCACTTGTCAAGTCCAAATTGCATTCCGATATCCCCGGAGAACTCCTCTACAATTTTAAGCATTTGTTCCAGCTGGTTTCTGGTAGCAGCCATCAGTTTAAGATCATCCATGTATAGAAGATGATTCACTCTGACTACCTCTTCGTTGTTATTTCTAACACTAAACCCGTATCTGGTGGAGTTCAAACGGCGTGATAGTGGGTTCATTGCAAGGCAGAACCACAATGGGCTAAGTGAATCGCCTTGAAATATTCCTCTTCGTATCGGAATGGTGTTAGTTTCGATGGTGTCGCTGGATGGCACTTGCAATTGGATCCTAGTTCTCCAGGTTGACATGATGCGTTCTAAAAAGGAAACAAAATTATTATCCACCCTGTATATTCTCAATATAGTTTTGAGCCACTCATGTGGCATCGAGTCGAAGGCCTTCTTATAATCCACGTAGGCAGCAAAGAGGTTTCTTCGGTTGGTACAGGCCTGGTTACATATGACAGAGTCAATAATCAATTGTTCCTTGCATCCCATTGCTCCCCTCGTGCATCCTTTCTGTTGAGTTGCAATGATGTTATTTTGTTCACAATGAGCATAGATGCGTTGGGTCAAGCAGGAGGTGATCACCTTATACAGTGTGGGTAGGCAGGTGATCGGCCTATACTTAGCTGGGTCATGTGTGTTATGTTGGTCCTTTGGTAGGAGGTACGTAATACCTTCGGTCAAGAACAACGGCATTTTTGCTGGGTTAAGAAAAACATCATTAATAAGATTAGCCAGCTGATGGTGCATACACCATAACTTTTTAAGCCAGTAGTTCTGGATCCCGTCGAGACCTGGAGCTTTCCAGTTATGGGATTCCTTGATTATTCTTGAAATTTCTTCGGTGGTAAATGGCTCAAACTGCATCTGGCTGTAATCTTGGCAGATTTGGTGTTCTTCATTGATCCAGCCAGCTGCGATGTTAAAATCGGCTGGTGTGGAAAGTTGGTTTCCCCAAAACTCTTCTACCTGCTCTCTATTGGGATATCTATTATCTGTTATATTAGGTGGAGAGTTTAGCTTACGGTAGAAAGTCTTTTCTGATCGTTGGAAGAGCGCATTGTCTCGTTTTCGGTTATTGCTGGTCTTGTACCTCCTTAGCCGTCCCGCAATAACAGAGAGCTTCTGTTTCAGCGAATCAAGGCATTGCTGAGCAGTAACATTCGCTGGATCTTGTTGCGAATGATATCGGACACGATTCATAATTTCTTCAACTCGCCTTTGCAGTCGAAAAGTCCTTGTGCCCCTGATGTACTCCGTCAGCTGTCCTATATCTATTCGAAGATTTTCAATTTTCTTATTTAGACGTCTTTCCCATGGTGGTGTGTTGGGTTCTGTTCTTGCTGGTCGGCGCTCTGTTGTAACTTTAATTTCTAAAGCTTTAGCTATAGCAATCGCGGCACAGTAGATGGTCATATGTAAGGACTCCAGAGTGTAGGCATCCGAAACATAAGCTGGTAAAATCCGATTGTTCATGATGTCCAACATGGCACCCAGTTTTTTGGATGAATTAATTTTTGGCAGTGCCGGTCTTCTCAACGGATTGCTTCTATCATACTCCAACACCGCAGCACTCATTTCCGTTGACAGTTTTTGATAAAAGAGTTCAGTGTTGTCCTGTTGAGTTTCGTCATTCAGCTGTTCCTGTTGTTCTTGGACCTCAGGTTCCGGTTGTGGCTCAGGTTCAGCAATCGGATTGTTGTTATTGTCAGTGCCTCTGATCTCACGTTCAATTTCTTCTTTGATGCTATTAAGCCGAGCTTCAGAAATTAGGCTGTTTCGGAGAATAACTCTATACTGGTCAGCTATTCTCTGCTGGGACACTTGCATGTGTGGGTACTCTCTGCAAAATTCGGCATGTAGTTGTTGTCTGTAACCGATCATCTCTCGTCCTAGTTGAGTCACCCTATAAAATATGCGCATTATTGTCTCGTTCATGGACACAGTCCATTTCATGCGCTGTCTTGGTCGTCCCGCTTGAGTAAGAGTTGGTTGGAGTTCCCGCACATCATCTTCGGCGGGTAGAGCTCTTGGAGTTATCTGATCCTCGTGTTGATGTAGTTGTTGTTGCCTGTCCACAGCAATGTCAACTCTCATGCTGTTGTTTGGTTGTTCTGGAGTCTCTGGGTCTGGCTGTGGCGCAGGTTCTGCGGTTTGTTCATTGTTATCATCGGTGCTTCTTATCTCTCGTTCTATTTCCGCTTTGATGATGTTAAGTCGCGCTTCTGAGATTAGTTTGTTTCGGAGAATAGCTCTGTATTGGTCTGCTATTCTCTGTTGTGATACTTGTTATTATTATTATTATAATTAAATTACACGGACAAAAACTTATCTGCATATTTATTTACTTGTTTGGCTTTTAAACACGCTAAACGATGCTCTCATGGTGGGATCGTTTGGTGCGGCATGTGGCTTTGGCTGCCAAAATAGGCGGTAGGCTTGCTTGCCAGTACCGAAAAATGCGACCCCTATCCTTTGGGCAGCGCGTTTCGTGTACTCGATTTTACATATTTCTGTTTTAATTCACCGTCGCGCCACCATATGACGGTTCTTTTACAAACTTTGTTAATCTGTGTGGTTCTTGTATTATCAAGTGGACCATCGAGATGTCGCCTTTGTCGTCTTATTTGCTGTGTTTTGATTATAAATTCAGCTTTATACGATGCAAAGGCGAGATGATGGTTTGTACCGACTGCGGTGGCCTGACGAGTCCCATATTAGGACGAAACAGAGCTGTCGCCATCTGTCGGACCCGGAGTTTTTCCATATTTTGGAGTGCTCCGCACTTTTTAATACGAGAATCATGTAGATTGACAAATTTTCACGTCCGCTTCGCCAATATTTTATTCTATTTTATTTTAAATTACACGGACAAAAACTTATTTACATATTTATATATATATATATATATATATATATATATATATATATATATATATATTCAAAAATATTTTTAAAAAATAAATATCACAGCTTACCTATATATAAAGCGCCCTAGAAGGGCAAAATTTATTTACTACACAAAAAACTATTTTATTGCTTATGATAAAAGTTTCTTTGTAATTCAGCCTTTTACTTTGCACCACTGAACTCAAAAAATAAACGAAATATATCCTACTATATAATCGAATTGAAGCTAAAACGGCAACTAAAATGGCGGACAACCTACTAAAATCGAGATTGCGAAAGCCAGAGCGATACTTTCTGAGGGCTATTCTTTTGAGTCATTATCACTTTCAGTTCTATCACTTCGACTTAAATGACAGGTAAATGCATATTCAAAAGAATATGAAGTAATCGGTTTCACTTTTTTTCACTTTGATCATTTGATAATTCTCTAAAGAATACAGCAGTTATAGCAGGTGTCTTTTGCCGAAAGGACGTGCAGTGTTGTCTTATCTCGAAAAAACATTTAAAAACTAAGATTTTATCATATCATAAATATAGCACTGTGAGCATTATTTTAACAAAAGGCCTATATTATACTATTGTTATAGAGGTTTTCTTCTCTCAAAGAACAAATATATTTAGATCACCTTCCAGTTTGTAGTTTTGTACTTGTTTTTCTATAAAATCATGTAGCATCTTATTAGTGATATTTAAGAATTGGAACGTTGTGATTTTAGTGAAAAGTCGCTAGGAAGTGGCAATCGTGCATTTCGAGGAAGGAGTTTATCCTCTTTAGTTGCTAAGAAGGGATATGCAACATTGCCACATTTTGAACAGAACGCTAGCAATTTAAATTCTTTTATAGATATTACACAACATGTATACAACATTTTATTACCGATATCCAATCATTCGCAACATTGTAATAATGGATGAGCCCTCGTTCTGTGTTCATTTTATGAGCGTCAAAATTATAGCATTGCAGTAATAGTCTAGGGTTAGTCTATGATAAAATCAATGTTTCGATGTTTCGCCTTGAAATAATCATCATAAGGGATATCTTCAAAGTACGTCCCTTACATATTTTAAATTATTCATCTAATTTCTATTTTATTTAAGTGCAATAGTATTTTAAGTTTATATCGATAAAAGCTATGATGTTTTTATTTATATATTTTTTTAAATTGGGGTGCACTCTCTCCTGATCTAAGTTCTTTGGATTTTTCAATACAAGCATACATCAAAGATCAGATTTATATAGAATTAATGCGCACAAATGAGGGAGATATCGTGTGAGAGCTACATACAATGAAATTAATGTTTCGACGTTTCGCCTTGAAATAGTCATCATACGCGATATCTTCTAAGTACGTCCCTGACATATTTTAAATTATTCATCTAATTTCTATTTTATTTAAATGCAATGGTATTTTAAGTTTATATCGATAAAAGCTATGATGTTTTTATTCAGTTTTTTTTTAAATGGTGTGCACGCTCTCTTGATCAAAGTTCTTTGGATTTTTCAATACAAGCATACATCAAAGATCAGATTTATATAGAATTAACGCGCACAAATGAGGAAAATATCGTGTGAGAACTACATACAATAAAATCAATGTTTCGATGTTTCGCCTTGAAATAGTCATCATACGCGATATCTTCTAAGTACGTCCCTGACATATTTTAAATTATTCATCTAATTTCTATTTTATTTAAGTGCAATGGTATTTTAAGTTTATATCGATAAAAGCTATGATGTTTTTATTTATATATATATATATATTTTTTTTAAATTGGGGTGCACTCTCTCCTGATCAAAGTTCTTTGGATTTTTCAATACGAGCTTACATCAAAGATCAGATTTATATAGAATTAACGCGCACAAATGAGGAAAATATCGTGTGAGAACTACATACAATAAAATCAATGTTTCGACGTTTCGCCTTGAAATAGTCATCATACGCGATATCTTCTAAGTACGTCCCTGACATATTTTAAATTATTCATCTAATTTCTATTTTATTTAAAGGCAATGGTATTTTAAGTTTATATCGATAAAAGCTATGATGTTTTTATTCAGTTTTTTTTTAAATGGTGTGCACGCTCTCTTGATCAAAGTTCTTTGGATTTTTCAATACGAGCTTACATCAAAGATCAGATTTATATAGAATTAACGCGCACAAATGAGGAAAATATCGTATGAGAACTACATACAATAAAATCAATGTTTCGATGTTTCGCCTTGAAATAGTCATCATACGCGATATCTTCTAAGTACGTCCCTGACATATTTTAAATTATTCATCTAATTTCTATTTTATTTAAATGCAATGGTATTTTAAGTTTATATCGATAAAAGCTATGATGTTTTTATTCAGTTTTTTTTTAAATGGTGTGCACGCTCTCCTGATCAAAGTTCTTTGGATTTTTCAATACGAGCTTACATCAAAGATCAGATTTATATAGAATTAACGCGCACAAATGAGGAAAATATCGTGTGAGAACTACATACAATAAAATCAATGTTTCGACGTTTCGCCTTGAAATAGTCATCATACGCGATATCTTCTAAGTACGTCCCTGACATATTTTAAATTATTCATCTAATTTCTATTTTATTTAAGTGCAATGGTATTTTAAGTTTATATCGATAAAAGCTATGATGTTTTTATTTATATATATATATTTTTTTTAAATTGGGGTGCACTCTCTCCTGATCAAAGTTCTTTGGATTTTTCAATACGAGCTTACATCAAAGATCAGATTTATATAGAATTAACGCGCACAAATGAGGAAAATATCGTGTGAGAACTACATACAATAAAATCAATGTTTCGATGTTTCGCCTTGAAATAGTCATCATACGCGATATCTTCTAAGTACGTCCCTGACATATTTTAAATTATTCATCTAATTTCTATTTTATTTAAAGGCAATGGTATTTTAAGTTTATATCGATAAAAGCTATGATGTTTTTATTCAGTTTTTTTTTTTAAATGGTGTGCACGCTCTCCTGATCAAAGTTCTTTGGATTTTTCAATACGAGCTTACATCAAAGATCAGATTTATATAGAATTAACGCTCACAAATGAGGAAAATATCGTGTGAGAACTACATACAATAAAATCAATGTTTCGACTTTTCGCCTTGAAATAGTCATCATACGCGATATCTTCTAAGTACGTCCCTGACATATTTTAAATTATTCATCTAATTTTTATTTTATCTAAATGCAATAGTATTTTAAGTTTATATCGATAAAAACCATGATGTTTTTATTTAATTTTTTTAAATTGGTGTGCATGTTCTCCTGATCTAAGTTCTCTGGATTTTTCAATACGAGCTTACATCTAAGGTCGGATTTATATAGAATTAACGCGCACAAATGAGGGAAATATTGCATGAGGACTACACACAATGAAATGAACGTTCCGACGTTTCGCCTCGAAATATTCATCATGAGGAATATTTCTTAAGTACATCCCTGATATATTTTAAATTATTTGTCTATTTCTATTTTATTTAACTACCATAGTGTTTTAAGTTTGTATGGGTAAAAACTATGATGTTCTTATTTATTTATTTATTTATTTATTTATTTATTTTTAAATCGATATGCACGTTCTCCCGATCTAACTCCTTTGAACTTTTCAATATGAGCTTACAACGAAGATAGGATTTATAGAGAATGTATGCGCCCATATTAGAAAAATATCACCTGCGAACTATATATATAATGAAATCAATGTTCCGACGTTTCGGCTCGAAATATTCATCATAAGAGATATTGTATGAGTACGTCCCTGATATATTTTAAATTAAATATTTTATATAGCTACGATACCGTTTTAAGTTTGTATGAGTACAACGTGATTTTTTTTAAATCGGTCCGCACATTCTCCTGATCTAAGTCCCTTGGATTTTTCAATATGAGCTTGCATCAAAGCTAGGATTTATATAGAATTAATGTGTTCTAACCAGGGAAATATTGTGTAAGAATTATATACAATGAAATAAATGTTTCAACGTTTCGCTTTGTAATATTCATCATCAGGGGATTTCTTCTAAGTATGTCCCTGACACATTTTAAATTAAACACCTTATTTCTATTTTATTTAGCTATAATAGTGTTTATGGAACATTAATGCTCATAAGATAGGTATCCAACAAAATATTATACTTTGTATTACATATTAACCAGTATATATAATTCTTTCTCTTTGTACTATATAAACCGAACTATAACTTAATAATCAAAACTTTATACTTTTCTTTTGTTTTTGGATCATCACTAATTGTAATTCTATCAACTTTTTTACTTCATACCGCCTCTGAGAAAAAATAGCGTGACAGACAAATCGATAGAACGACGGACAGACACCAAACAGGGTGATTCCATAAGTTTTCAACTCATCATTAAGAACTGTTATAATTGCAGTATGTCTGTATGTCACTGCTTTTTAACTTCGTTATTTTTTCTTATTTTACGATATAATTTTGCAAGCATATATCTTCAATATAATAATAATAATATATTCAAAAATAATCGAAAAGTCGCATAGTAAAAAATAAAGGAAAAATAGCCTCTACGGAACAATAACGTAATGCGTTACCGCTTTTTTAAATATTGAAATACTCAAAAATAGCACAGTACAACTAGTACTTACCTCTAAAATAAACGATGACGCGCTGCACTCCATGTCATCCTCATTTGATATCCTCGCGAACATTTTGTCGGCAGGTCTGAAGATGGCTGTCTGTGCGGGAACGAAACATCCTAAAGCAAGAAAATAAAATTATGCTGTAATTTTCAAACATTGATATCAGTTTTTGCATCATTCTTTGTGTTGATGATTAGGTGTATATAAATATAAGGATGACGCACTGGTAAAGATAAAAAAGCTTAGGTTTGAACAGTTATCTTTACAGGATATTGGTCTTCTACACTGCTGCTTTAAAATTGTTGCCAGTTTTTTCAAATTTCCGGAAATATAGGGAAAAATGTCAAAATTACAAGAAAATGGTTTTAATTTTTCGAAAATTTTTGATTTTATTAGCAAAAAACTAAGATTCTTAAGAACACCGGATTATTATAATTTTTTTTTTATGTATAGGGTTTAAAAAAATGAAAATAACAAATTTATTATAACTTTTTGAAATGCTTGTCTGGATGTCGTATTTTATTTACAAATATAAACTACATGGTATAGATGAAGTGTTATTTATGGAAGAAATTATACTTTCCATCTCTCTTACTTATTGCTACTTGCAAAAAATTGCTTAAATTTTTGTTAAATCCATACATATAAATAAAATTAAAGTGTCTGTCTGTCGATCTGTCCGGATTAATCTTTGGAACGGTTGAATCCACTTCAATGAAACTTTCCAGATATGAAGAGGAGGTTGTCGGGAGTGATATTTTCTATGTGTCCTGTCCAGAGGCGGATCCAGCCTCTCTCTTTGGGGGGTGGGGGCGGTGATATCACAAAAGTACAGTATGGCAAGCGAAAGCAAGTTGTCGACGGAAAGGGAGACGCCAGCGACCTTCCCATTTCTAATGTAAAAAGCAGGGTCGGATCTATTTTTCTGATTTCGAAGCTCTTGGGGGGGGGGGGGGGGGTGCAGCCGCAAGAAAAAAACAAGTTGTCGGTGAGGGGAAAGATGCCAGTAGCATACACATTCCTAGTATAAGAAACAGAATTGGGTTTATTTTCCTGATCTCAAAGCTCCTGGGGGGGGGGGCGATCGCAAGAAAAAACAAGTTGTCAATGGAGGGGGGAGATGCTAGCAGCACATACATTCCTAGTATAAGAGGCAGAATCGGGTCTAGTTTCCTGAACTCAAAGCTTTGGAGGGGGGGCGATCGCAAGAAAAACAAGTTGTCAACGGAAGGGATGCCAGCAGCATACACATTCCTAGTATAAGAAGCAGAATCGGGTCTATTTTCCTAAACCTAAAGCTCTTGGGGGGGGGATCGCCCCCTGGATCCTCTCTGCCTGTCTGTATGTGCAAATTTTCCAAACGTTGAAATTTTACAGGCATGAAGAGGAAGTTTTTAGGAGTGACTTAAGTTACTTTTTACTGTCTGTCCTGTCGTTTGCCGAAACGACCGAACTAATTTTAATGAAACTTTACAGATATGAAGAGAAGTTTGTCAGGAATGATAAGGCTGCCTTTTTTCTGTTTGTCTGTCTGTCTGTCTGCATAGACCAATTTTATTGAAACTTTACAAATACGAAGAAGGGGCCGTCAGGAATGATATAAGCTGCTTTTTTCCTGTCTATTCTGTCTATCGGTCTGTATGAGCTAATCTTCAAAACAGCTAAGCTGATTCGGAGAAAACTTTACAGACATGAATTGGAGATTATCAGACCTGATATAGACTGCTTTTTTTCCCTCTGTTTGTTTCTCTGTACAGGATAATCTTCAAAACGGCTAAATTGATTTCAATGAAACTTAAGAGATATGAAGAGGAGGTTGTTAGGAGTGATATAGGCTGTTTTTCTAATTTTTTATTGTTTATAAGAATTGCATTTATTATTTATTTCTCAACTTTCACGCAAACGAAGTTGTGGGTAAAATCTAATATTAAAAATTATTGAAATTGGACTCAAAATTAAAAATCTATAATATGCCTTATAAATGTATTTTTCCAGATTCTATAGGAAGTCCAATTCGAACTTCTTGACTTTATAAATACAATTTTTTTCCCTAGATGTCGCTAATGTTCGTTTTTCACCGCTTCATTTGTTAATTTTATATTAGGGCATCATCACAAAATATTAAAAGTTGTTTTAAATCTCATCGATCTGGTGTGGATGATTCACTGTTGTGGGACTTCAGGTTTCAATAATACCGGGAAAATAGCGTTGTAATGTACAAAATAGACATCCACTTGATGTAAAATGGCGTTTTAAACATGTGAAAATAGATGTTCATAAGATATTTGAATATCGAAATTAGGTTATTTTTTTTTTGGAATTGTTATTTAAAAATTTTAAAAGTCAATATAAGTCTTAAGACCATCTTCCTAAAAATAACTATTTGGTAGATCGATATTTTTATAAATTTACCTGATTGTGCCATAATTTGCAGAAGCATAACTTGGCGAATATAAATGCTTTTTCCTGCTCCATTAGGCCCAGTTACAATGTGAAGATTATAATGTTCGCAGGAAGACTAGAATAACAAAAAATATTATTAGAACTAGTCGAACATAACCTTAACAGGATTGCATTGACACGCATCAGCTGTTGACGACCATATTTTAATACTCATTCTTCGAGGAGTCACGTGATATAGTAAAATAGGAGTGTTGATATTTTTTCAAGAGTCGATACACATCGTATCGATGTTTTTTTTTTAAATTTGTGGAATAATATTGAAAATTAAAACATGGCATATCGGCTTACCACTGGATTTGATACAGGTTTGTTTTGACATAAAAAATCGAGTAGCGGATGATGACTAAACGTCACTTCGGTGTATTCGTCGAATTTCGGCCTTACCCATCCATTGGCCAAGCTCGCTTCAGCCAACGATTGCAATACGTCTAAATAAGCGATACCTTCGACAAGATGGTAGAATAAAGCTGCGTACGGTTTTATCTGTACTATAGTTTGGTGAATCATCCTAAAAAGGGGTTAAAATTTAAAAAGAATTGATAAAAAGTCAGTTTGCTCTGTAAAGTTGCTTAAAAATATGGCGAGTTGCGCCCGTGACGAGCTTCTTTTGAATTTTGCCGACTCCGATTGATGTCCAGCTCACGACGTAAATTTCTCATGAAATCCGTGTTCCAAAGGAGATAATAAAAGCATCTGAGATACAATAAGCTAATTTCATCATATTTCTTATATTGTTGGTATTGCTGCAAAAGTAAATTTTTATGAAAGAGAGTACCATAAAGCCGTCCAACCCGATAAAAAAAATTCCTTTGATATCGCACCTAAAACCGATAGAAAATGGATCACTGCGAGCCTCGGTCACGCTGCTTGCGAACGATAGAAATATGATGACGCTTATTATCTCCTTTGACGCCGGCAGCTGGGGTTCGTAAAATTCAAAGTAGGCTCGTCACGGGTGCAAAAATTCGCCATATTTATACGCATTTTTAGATATTTGAAATAACAATTTCAAAGTCCTCAAAGGTTTTCTCCTAAAATATACCGCCTTTATATGAATTTAGTTTAAATTTAGTGCCCAAGAAGGTCAACTAATTTATCATATTCGCATTTTTGAAATGTGTGGAGAATTATAAACCTATATCAATCCCCGATAATTCCAAATCGTCTCTTTATGTCAAACTGTCTTCAAGAAACAGACGAAAGGATGAGGAAAGGATATGAATTATTTTGAAAAAGACTTATGAATGTATAAAAAATGTATTTTTTTTCATTTTTATAAAAACTTTCTTCATTGCTTATTACCTCATGTTCCTGTTACCCTAATTTCCCCTAATTTAAGATTGACTACTTTTCATATTCGACTAAATGAAAATTATACTTACAAGTTACTTAAAGTGAAAAGATCTATTAAAATGTCATCGATTCTTGTCGATAGGTTAATAAGTTCTACCGTTTTCATTGTAAAGCAGGTAGCAAGACGAAATACCTAAAAATTTTAGATATATTATAACTATTTTTTTTTAAACCGAAGTTTCAGTAAGAAATAATGAAAACTATCTGCTGTATTTAAATAGTTGTTATATATATATATATATATATATATATATATATATATATATATATATATATATATATATATTCTCTTTTCAGACAGAGAGAAGGAAAGAATATATACAAAGTTTATTTCCTGCAAATACCACTTCGATCCTCTCTCCATATGCGTTTCGACCACCTTATGGTCTCGTCAGTGAAGCTGTATCGGGCCGAGAGCAGCATTCACAGGAACTAACTGATATATGAAATATAAATTCCAAAATATGTCGGTAGGATGTTGCAATTCTACTACCTACCGACCTCGATGTCAGACTGAAAAATATCGCCAGTCGAACGACATCTATGAATCACCGGAGTAGTGAGAAATTTTTTTTCTGCCTTAAAGGAAAATACATACTCGTATATAACAACTATTTAAATACGGCAGATAGATTTCTTTATTTCTTACTGAAATTTTAATTTTTTAAAAATTTCTCACTATTCCAGTGATTTATAGATGGCGATATTTCTCAGTCTGACATCGAGGTCGGTAGGTGGCAGGTTTGCAATATCATACCGACATATTTTGGAATTTACATTTTCTGCTAATGTTGCTCTCGGTCCGATACAGCTCCACTGAAGAGATCATAAGGTGATCGAAACGCGTATGAAGAGAAGACCAGAGTGATATTCGCAGGAAATAAACTGTTTATATATATTCTTTCCTTTTTTCTGCCTGAAATTTTATACACATATATATATATATATATATATATATATATATATATATATATATATATATATATATATATATATATATAACATATTATAAGTATAATACAGATTTTTCGCGTCCAAATAAATTCATTTAATGGAAAGTACAAGTAATAAAATTTTTATCAAAAATATTGAACCGACTTCTAAAAGTGCTCTAAAAAGTGAAAAATAATTATTAATTGTTATATGAAATTGAAATTTTTGAAGTCGGTGTCAAATTAATATCTGATTAAATGTGATTCGCATAAGCAGATTAAAAATACTTTATTTGTTATTACTTTTTTACCATAATTTGTTTATATTAGTAGTTATTTATTTCATTTACAAATAATTTGGCGCCGACTTCAAAAATTTCAATTTTATAAAAAATTTATAATTATTTTTCACTTTTTAGAGCACTTTTAGAAGTCGGTTCAATTTTTTTTATAAAAAATTTATTTTTCGATTTTTAGTTTTGAATTCATTATGATTTCCATAAATTATTTGAATTAGTACTAATCGAGATAAGTGTACCTCACAATGACTTCAAGGTGGCAAAAAGTACTCATTTTATCCAAAGTTATAAATCACACTATAAATGAACCACTAAAAATTCTTTGAATCTTAGAGTTTCCCAAATACCAGTGAAATTGTATCAAACAAATATTTAGTCCGTCATAGTAAATCCACTATCTTAAATTTCAAATTAATTTTAGATTGTTAATACTGGCCCCAAAATCTTCCAAAATCGATATTTAAAGAACATGAAATTTCTTAGCCCGATATATTTTATACTGCATATTGAGTTTGTATATACCCAAGAACTTCGCAATCAAATTTTAGACAAAATTGGAAAATGTAGTCCCTGATATTGTATCTTATCAACCTAATAGTTGTAAAAAAATAACTTCATATTCGTAATACACGACCCCGAAAACCCCCTAATACCAAATCTGAAGAAATGCTAATAAGGTAAAATTTTCAACCCACCATATTGAATCCGACATATTGAATTTTAAAAAAGTAATTTTTACGTCTTAATCTACTCTAAATCTAAACCCTTCAAAGCCCCCTATGGATGGAAAAGTTTTAGTCCGCTATATTGGAGTTGCCATATTGAATCCTGAGAAAATCCTTTTAAATTCATAATTTATACCCTGAAGAACATCCTGTATCAGTTTTGAAAAAAATCGAAAAATGTAAAATTTTCAGGGCGCCATATTGAATCCCGCAGATCAGTTTTCCAAAAAATATTATAAATTCGTAATTAACACTAACCAAAATCCCCCAGTACTGATTTTAAACAAAATCGAGAGATGTAGAATCTTTAATCCACCATCTTGGGTCCGCCATATTTAATTTTTTTAAAAATAATTCGTAATGTGCGATGCCAAAAACTCCCCCATATCAATTTTGAAAAATCGGACAAAATTAATTTTTTAACCGCCATATTGGATACGCCATATTGAATTTTTAAAAATAATCTCAGATTCGTTATGTGCGACCCCAAGAACCCCCTTATTAATTTTGGAGAAAATCGGGTAGAATTGCTTTTTTCATCCGCCATATTGATTTTTTTAAAATTAATTTAAGATTCGTTATGTGCGACCCCGAAAACTTCCTCATACCAATTTTGGAGAAAATCAGACAAAATTGATATTTTTGTCCGCCATATTAGATCCATCATACTGAATTTTTTAAAAATATTTTAGATTCGTTATGTGTGACCCCGAAAACTCCCCCACACCAATTTTAAAGAAAGTCGAACAAAATTAAATTTTTTTGTCCGCCATATTGGACCATCCATATTGAATTTTTTAAAAATAATTTCAGATTCGTTGTGTACGACCTCGAAAATTCCCACGTACCAATTCTGGAGAAAATAGGACAAAATTATTTTTTTTGGCCGCTATATCACCCAAAAAATATGGGACCACCGCAGCAACTTTCTGAACATAACGTAAAAAATTTCATTCAAATCGGTGCTGCCGTTCCGGAGTAATCGGTGTACATACATAAAAAAACATACATAGTCGACGAATTGAGAACCTCCTTCTTTTTCGTTTTAGTTTTAGCAATTTTCGCTCCAAAATAGATTTCCAATATGTGTAATAGAACCGATATCGAGTTACTCACTTGAAGGAATTCCTCGGGTAAATCCGATTTCTTCATATGTCTTCTCTGATTTTGATTCAGCAGTAACACTATGTGATATCCCTTTTGCTTATTATTGGCTAGAGTCAGTGATAAATCATATTTTTCTCCTAATCTTCTAACGTATTCTAAAAAGGATGAGTCTGCGATGATATACTGAAAGAACTGAGAGAACTCATTGATTTGATAGACAAATGATGTAAAATGACATCGATCATGTGATATAGACAGTTTAAAATTATATTAAAATGTCGCAAAAATTATTTTATTGTTTGATGGTAGTAATAATTTCGTGCGCAAATAAATACATAAAAAAGTTGAATTTTCCTACACATGTGTTACGCTACCTATTTAATGTATTTAAGTGGAATAATTTGAAAAAATGACGAACAGAATTTCAAGTCCTGTCCTGAACTTTATATCAACGTGATATCAACTACTGCGGGCTTGTCACTAATGTCGTATGTTTTTTAAGTGTATTCAACACTTTGACCATATACTCAAAATACCGAGAAAACTGGTCGACTTCACAGATAAATGACGTTAAAATGACATCGACCATGAGATCAGTAAATTACTGTTGAGTGCCGTATTGGACCAAACTCGCTAAAATTATTATTTTATTGTAGTGTTTTAAACCCGTTATGAATAAACAAATACACAAACAAGTTATTTTTTCTATACTTTAATCACTTTAATATGTTACGCTATCTAATTGATGCCTTAAAGTGGAATAATTTTATATAAAATAACGAACGAGATTTAAAGTCCGGTTCTGAACTTTATATTAATTGATGAGAGCTACATAGACTTCGTTTAAATCGATGTTTTTCGAGCCAGCTTCAAACCGAAGCCGCCTCATATCTTATTTGAAATCTAGGCGTTTATTTCACAAACTTAAACATGACTTGACCTTGGCTTCAAATCATTTTCGCAAAAGCTTGATGTCTTGTCTGTACCTAACCTCAAAATAACACCTTGTTTTGATATTTTTTGTTTAAAAACCAACTGTTGACTATTGTGAGGTGTAGAATGTTTTATTCTGCATTTAGCCTTTAACTTGGGTGTTCTTAAAAATTAAAAATAATTCGAAACAATACATTAACGCCCATTTGACGTATGACGTAATCATTCATAAGTCAACAGCTGATTTCAAGCGCGCTTGAGGTGTTTATTTCACACTCGAAGCGCGTTTGGGTCAAGTCAACCCTAAATCGTTTCGGGCTTGACTTAACAAATCCAAGCCGGCTTCAAGTATAATATTACCCGTTTAATTTGTTATTTTTAAGCTGCTTGCAGAAGGCGCTTGACTTCAAGCTGTCGGAGCTGTCGATATAAACGTACTGATAGACCAGAACCATTCAGGCGTCACTAGTGTTATACGTCATTTCTAAGTTTATTCAGTGCTCTAACAAAAACAATACCTTGATTATGTTAACTGAATAAAAATGACAACTCTTTTGGAACTGGTCAAGTGGTAATGCGTTTCATGTCCAAACAACCAACAACAATGGTACGAATTGTTTTGTCAGAGATAGAAAGTTCAGCGGCTATCTCTCTCAAACTTAAATGACGATTTTCCGTCACCAATTCCTTCACTTTATTGATGTTAACTTCAGTTGAAGATGTTGATAGCCGACCAGAGCGAGGCAAATTTTTCACCACATCTCGACCACTTTTGAATGCCCTGTACCACTCATATTCAGGTGTTTTTGATAAATTCGATTTACCTGTAAGTCTTCTGTAGTATTTTCAGTGATTCGGCACACGAAATTCCATTTGCAACACAAAATTTGAGACAAATCCTTTGTTCGATATTTTTATCCGTGGTAAAGATTGCAAAACACACTTGAGATGAACTGACAAATCGAGCGTTGTAAACAAAGTAAATGACAGATCGCGCTCCAATTTCACGTTGGTATAGAGAACAGTTGTGTCAACTTAGCGACATAAAGAATTTTTACAAACTCTTAAAGCGGACTTCTTAAATGATTAATTTCCGATAGTTTTCAATGAAGTTAGAGGGGATATGGAAAACAACAAAAATAGGCTAAATGCCTTAAAAAGTGTTCCACCATACAAAAAATAAATATCATAATTTGATATCAAGTGACTACGTGGAGCAGGCGCGGAAAGAAATTTGATAGGAAATTTGTTGTATGAAGTTGGCAATATGAGAACCAGAAAACCAGAGCAGAAGATGCGAAAGTGGCGATTGTTGTCCCGGCATATTCTTTGTATTTAATGCATCAATCTACGGTATTATTTTGAAAATTCCATTAATTCATTATTTTCAGTAAATACATTTTTTATATTTTGGTAATTATTTATATTATGGTAAATCCAGGAAAATGACGTTTTTTGGAAAAAAATTCTATACTTACCCCCTATTTCGAGGTCGTTTGGGTTTTTAATAGTTTTTCTCAGTTTTTTGGAAAAGTCAAAAAACGAAAAGTGTCACTTCACCAAGCACTTCTAATTCTGAAGAAAATACTGAACTTACATATTTATTTTCAGTGATACTAGTTTAAATATCATGTATTTAATATATTTCAACTATTTTTGTACAAATTTTTGTGAATATATTTAGAAAAACTTGTATTTTAAACGAAAAACCAAAATTACGTTCCGGAAAGGTCATTGACCATTATACTGGCGAAAACGACTAATACTCGTTTGACACGTTGCCAGATGTAAAATACTTTCGTGGTGTAAACTATAAAATTTTTCCCTCTCAGTCAGCAACATAGTTTAATTTTTGTAATGTGTAAAAAAGAGTAAAATTAATCTAAACCACCCAAAATTTTTGGTCAGTTTTGGTTAGTTCAGGTTTAGCTTAGTTTTAGTTAGTTTGAGAAACTAAAACTAACCTGAACTAACCTAGATTTATTAATTAAAAATATTATTGACCAGCAGAGACCACGTAAAGGCGGGACAATCTGTGAAAGAAAAGAATATATGTGAATTTTACAGAAGTCGTATTCGCAATCTGGCAACAGCGCTAATTTTCGGGTTTTAGGAACGAATCCCACCAATATTTAATGGTGGAAGCTATTTTGTTTTGATTTGTTTTTTGATCATTTTCTTGATTTTTCCGATAAAAATGTGCAAATTTTTGAATTTTTATATAATACTATTTAGTACAGAAAATTGAATCTAAAGTGAAGAGTATTTTTCACCGTTTTCCGCAAAACTGAGGAAAAATTATGCAAAATGGTTAGCATCGTGTTCTACGACCTCGGGGGGGGGGGGGGGGGAAGTAACGAAATTTTTTCAAAAAAACGTAGTTTTCCTAGCTTATTATAAATTCTAAATTGTAATTTTTCCACTATAATAACGTAATCAAAGGTTGCTAAAGTCCAGTCCTGTCCCCCGACGTACTGCGCAAGTACAGCATAGCCTCTTTGAGAATAATACAACTTTATATGCCCGACCGAATTTATTTTAGGATATTCCCCTTCCTTTTACCCCCTCCAACTTTCTTGATACTTTTTTGACGAATGTATTTTAAACGTATGTTATGGCCATGCTTTGAAAAATTTTAAAAATGATAGTTTTCTGAGAACAATGAAATATTTCAAAAATTAAATTTTTCAACAAAAAGTTTCATTACATTTCCAGTAAAAAATCGTTAATTAGAAAATTACTCATAATAGAAAAGTATTTTTACCTCGCATATCCTCGATTCTCTCAGAATATGTTTTCCTGACCAAGTCTAGCAGTCCATTTAATCCAGGTTTGATTGCCCATATCCTTTGGTGTTCCGACTGTTGTCCTTTAGCATGGTAGGCATCTTCATGGATAATTTCCCTAAAAGATTATTTACCCGAAAATAAAATTGTCTCATAATGATTGTTAACATCGAAAATTTCTAAGCTTGCTATCTATTTGACATACGTTGAAAGCATTGCCAAATTAATGTAATACATTTGTGACGCTTTTTTGATAAATTTCTAAACTTTGTTGGAATGAATGGACTATAAAGTATTTATTTCAATGAATGCTGCAAATAAAATATTTTCATCTCTTTCTAACTTATTATGTCTTATGGAGTATTATTAGAAAATGATATAAGATCTTACCTAACCATTTTTTTAATCTCTTCGAATTGTTCGTCGGTAAGAAGTTCTTTTAGATGAACAAAAAATGGCTGGATTCCTTTGCTCAAAATTTCTTTCAGAGGCTGAATTGTATCTATTATACTGTTCAGCAACAGGATGTAGTTCAACTGTCTGTTGGTACACCTAGCGTTTATAAAAACACAAAATAACAATAGACTTTCAACCATGGGAAAACACAAAACATAACCTTTAAGGACTAGGTTTTATTACAATTTTTCCAGTAATAAGGAATAAGAAAATCAACGCACATGATCTAAATAAAGTATAAATACCTATCAGTTAAATACATTTTGGAGGATACGTTACCTCTGAGGATCTTCGGGAACCAGGGTACTTAACGACAATAACTGGTCAACGCTGGATAATTTTGGTAAAAGACCCTAAAATACAATATTTTTACTCTCAAAATGTTTAGTGCTCATAAAATCGGAAGTAAAAAGGTTCGAATTTTCGGTAAAAAATTTTAGAATTTTAGTCATTTCCTGTTAAACCAAAATATGATATTTTTGAAAATAAACTGAGTAAAATGACAAGTCACAATATACGTAGTTTTTTATACAAATAACTGTGATATATCAACAGAGAGACTCCGAAGTCACTTCATGAGAATTCCATTTGTACCGTTTTGGTGCGGAACCCAAATATTTTTCAGTATTTTACAAATAATTCAAAATTATAAAAATTGGATTTCAAAATATTAAAATTAATATCAGTTCATTTTTTGGACATTCTATGAAATAAAATTAGTTAAATGCAACTTGCAATATACTTTGCATATTTATACCTTAGTTTTTCAACCTTACACATAAATGCAAATTTTCAATATAATTTACTGGTGTAAGTCAAAAATATAGTATTTTTCATATAAAATATAAAAGTGTACATACCGAAACTTTAACTGGAATAAATTTGCAAGCAAGAAACGCAAACCATTTTACAGAAAAATACAAAATACTTTAGATTACAGGGGCGGATACAGAAAATTTTTTGAAAGGGGACATAAAAATATTCCAATGAGCTGTAATGTTATATATACAGTGTCTCCAGTAAAGTCCGCATCATATGGGATTTTTTTATTAATAGTTTTATTCGAAATTTGACTTTAACTTTGTTTTGATCGAGATGAAAATTAACCAAAAAAATAGTAGTCACGTGATTAGCATTATTGGTCAAATTTTAATTTTTTTTTCAGAAAAAAATCAAAAGTGGGATTATATCTCAAAATATCGAGAAAAGTTATTAGAAAAATATTTTTTAAATGTAATTTTTAATCTACGAACAAAATGTCAACTGTATAAGATAATTTAGATTTTTGGCCCATTTTTTGTAAATTGCACCACTGTTGCAAAATAAGACTCAACGCAATCTACATAAAACTTTTCAATTTTGACAACGCTTTATCCTAGACATATTTTATTTAAAGCAGCACCAGAATAAATGTGTGTTTTTCTACAAAATCCAAAGAGGGCTATTAAAATTTGGTCACATGTGAAGCAAAGATTATTTGTTCTTGAACCTGTATAAGATAACTTCATAAGATAACTATTTTTGAAAACGTAGTTTGGGTCTAAAAGTAATACATGTTATAATTAAGACAAACAAGTACATAGTGTTATCAGTAAAGTCTACATTATGTGGAAAATAGATTTTTATTTAACTTTTTTTTATATTATGATTTTTTTATTAGAAAATTTCAGTCTTTGCAATTAAACTATTTCTTTAATATTAATGTGTATTGCTTTTAGACACAAACTAAGTTTTCAAAAATAGTTATTTTATGAAGTTACCTTATACAGGGTCAAAACAAATAAACTTTGCATCACATGTGACCAAATTTTCACAGCCCTATTTGGATTTTGTAGAAAAACACACATTTAATATGGCCCTACTTAAAACAAAATATATCTGGGATGAATCATTATCAAAACTCAGAAGCTTTATGTAGATGGCGTTGAATCTTATTTTGCAACAGTGGTGCAATTTACAAAAAATGGGCAAAAAATCTAAAATATCTTATACAGCTGAAATTTTGCATATGGGTTAAAAACTACATTTAGAAAAACTTATTCTAATAACTTTTTTTGAGATATAATCCGACTTTTGAATCTTGTTTGTAGAAAAATAAAAATTTGACATATAATACTAATCACGTAACTACTATTTTTTTGGTTAGTTTTCATCTCGATCGAAGCAAAAATTGATGCCAAAGTCAAATTTCGACTAAAGCTATTAATAAAAAACATCCCATATGATGCGAACTTTACTGGCCAAACTGTATATATATATATATATATATATATATATATATATATATATATATATATATATATATATATATATATATATATAATTTATTTTTGTATCTTAAACCTTTTGTTAAATATTTTTTTCTAATATTTTCTTGGGTATAGGTTTTTCATTAGAGAAACAAAGGACAACAATTTTCTTTCTGACGTTTCGCTCTACATAGCGAGCTTCTTCAAAAGAGCTTGGTATATTTATTTTACATCTGAGAAAAAGCATATATGAGAGGTCTTAAAATTTAAAAACTTTGGAAAAATGCCAGCATGCCTGCATCGAAGTAAAAATATTCTTCTATTTTTCTGCTTTGATATCTTCTTATATAATGTAGATATTTCTCGAAGCTTATTAACACAGTCGATACCATACGAGTTTTTCACATTTTCAAGGAAAGTCATGATAATCCTTCTGTTGTTCTGTTGCAGTCGCTATGTAGAGCGAAACGTCAGAAAGAAAATTGTTGTCCTTTGTTTCTCTAATGAAAAACCTATACCCAAGAAAATATTAGAAAAAAATATTTAACAAAAGGTTTAAGATACAAAAATAAATTATTAATTGCAAGGGTTTCCGGACTGCAACAGAACAACAGAAGGATTATCATGACTTTCCTTGAAAATGTGAAAAACTCGTATGGTATCGACTGTGTTAATAAGCTTCGAGAAATATCTACATTATATAAGAAGATATCAAAGCAGAAAAATAGAAGAATATTTTTACTTCGATGCAGGCATGCTGGCATTTTTCCAAAGTTTTTAAATTTTAAGACCTCTCATATATGCTTTTTCTCAGATGTAAAATAAATATACCAAGCTCTTTTGAAGAAGCTCGCTATGTAGAGCGAAACGTCAGAAAGAAAATTGTTGTCCTTTGTTTCTCTAATGAAAAACCTATACCCAAGAAAATATTAGAAAAATATATATATATATATATATATATATATATATATATATATATATATATATATATATATATATATATATATATATATATATATATGTATGTTAGGCCGGATATCCTCACAGGTGTGATGTGAATTCGAAGGTTTTCGAGCAACCCGTGTATGTGCTGAATCCCTCTCAGGACTGTAAGGCAGCTGACGTTTCGGTGAAATCTCATTCACCATTTTCAAAGCTCACTGTATGGTGTCTACGAGCGAATTGACGCCTGCGACTCCGGTGCTGTCGGTCCCGTGTGCGCGTCGGACGCGTTCGTTTTCCGAATAGTTCCGGCCCATCGGGTAGCGAGACCTGCTGCGCATCATCGGTCCTGTTGCCAGTGTTTGGGGTTGCGTTGCCGAGTTGCAATCTGTTTCGTTACTAAATGGTACTGGTTGATGTTTTGTAAGCAGATTTTTCCAAGTATTAGGCATACGTTGGCTATCATCTCTGCTATTTAAGGTAAAGATGCCCAACAACTTAAATAGCAGAGATGTTAGCCAACGTGTGTCTAATATTTGGAAAAATCTGCTTACAAAACATCATCCAGTACCACTTAGTAACATACAGTGAGCTTTGAAAATGGTGAATGAGATTTCACCGAAACGTCAGCTGCCTTACAGTCCTGAGAGGGACTCAGCACATACACGGGATGCCCGAAAACCTTTGACTACATATATATATATATATATATATATATATATATATATATATATATATATACATATACATATATATTGATCTAGAATGCTTAAAATATTAGCAATTTGCAAGTAAAAATTTTATTTTTTGGTTTTAATGAAACTACTGTGGGAGCCAATGTAATTATATATTTTTATTACTTCAGCTCAAAAAAGTAAATATAATCAATCAAGAAATAATTAGAGCTCATTGTTATTTAGGTTAAGTAATATCAAAGTAAAAAAAAAACTACCACTAAATAATAATATGGAATACAAATTATTATATATTGCTGTGTATTTACCCTGATTGGCCATTAAAATAAACAGAACTATTGAACTATTTTATTATTTAAAATATGACTTTACATTAGAACTTCTAACACGTGATATACTAGCGTTCTTAACCTTATCCAATAATTTCTTTAATTTAATTTCCGTTTTGCTACAGGAAATTTATAAAATGTACTCTGTTTTCTTTTGTTAGTATTTTCACAATTTACCGCGCAGCAATTCCATTTATTCATTGTATTGTTTCTAATTATTTAGAGAAAAATTAAAATTGACGCTTGTATTTAATACGTCAAAAGTACAAAATATCGCTCCGAAGTACTTGAATTAACCGCAGCTCACGTCAGCATTGTTTTTGCTCCCCCTTCCATGTCTTCACACTGAGCGAATAAGATTTCCGGTATTTTTTTCGCACATGTACATATTTTGGGGGGGCCATTGTCGCAATAACACCTTGGATCCGCCCTTAAATAAAACTTTTTTCAGGAAGACCTTATTCCAGCACTATATTCTCTATAACCTAAACAGTGAAGTGATTTCAACAAGATAGAGCATTACCCGGCATAGCCGGCAAGTTTACCAAACTTAATCCATTCGACTTTTTTATGAGCTTATCTAAAATTGAATGTGTTTTTGGAATTTTCTGTAACTGATTTGCCTGGTTGTTTTCGCACTTATTCTAGTTAAAACTTCCCATTCGACATAATAAAATGAAAATTTGTCCATGACTTTTACGAGTATATTATTATTCAACATTTCACGACAACTTATACAATTTTTAAGATAAAATATCAGCTACCTGTATCGATAATAATATTTCGGGATGCCTGATTAGCTCCTCCACACAATTCAGCCTTTCTTGAAGTTTCTCAATAGAATATAAAGGCTGCAAAACTATTGATCTTAAGTTCCGTGCTCCTATTCGTGTCAGACACCTGTTCATTACACCGAAAAGGCTTGAATACTTGTTGGCTTGAGCAGGCTGTTTACTGCGCACTAGTTCCAGCAGGTCTGCTGTTGATATATCTGATGAAACCATATGAAGGGAGGACATTAATTAAAAGATTTAATACTTGATTGCTCACAACATCTCTAATTTTAGGAGTGTCAAAAAAAAAACAGAAGACGATAAGACTGACTAGCGACGTTTCTGGTTAATTTTTCTTTTGTTATTATAGTTTTGATTATTATTGAAAAATATTTACAATATACAAGGGGTTATGAAAATAACTGATTATATTCCAAATTATATATTGGATGGAATTGTATATAAATTTTTAAAATTTTAATATATATTGCTCCTTACCTATATGGGCAAATCCTTCGGATGCTTGATATTCAATTTTTATAGAATTGCTAGCATAATAAATATAAAGATTATCCTGTAGATACGTAATGAGACCAGAAGATGCGGCCATAGCATAATATCTAAAAATTGACCATATAATTAAATAAAAATATTAAAATTTAAACTCCGTCTTTACCATTGACAACAATGAGAATTTACAAAACTGTAATGCTAAATACTCCATGGAAAATAGACTTTCATCAGTAACAAAAATGTAACATTGGTTTTTTTGAAAGACTTGTGCAAAAAAAAATGGTGGACCAAAAATGGTCACGATTTTCGGTTTTTTGAGTTTATCTCGAAAAATAAAAGTTGTATCGAAAAATGCTCCACTAGTTATCGAGATATATTTTTTTTTTCGACAAAATTTACGGTTTTTGTTTAAAAAAACATTTATTAACAAATTACCGATTTAAAATTTAACATAGATATAGATATTATCATTCTAAAAAAGTATGTCAAACACTGAATCTGTGAGTTTTTTATTTTCCGAGAAATTCGATGTCAAAGTTGAAAATTTAACCTCAATTTTCCTCTTTCCTAATTAAGATACAATGCTCAATTTTAATGGAAATTGTTTGTATTGTTTTACAGTTTGAAGATTTATTAAAATTTTTTTTTTTCAATCGTGGGCCGAGAAATTTTGCAATAATCAATTTTTACACAAAAAAAATTGCGATAACTTTTCACCGGATGGAAATAAAATTTTTTTAATGCGCGCATTGGATTTAAATGTACCATCTCCGATCTAAAAAAAAGATTTTGGATGAAAAAAAACGTTTTTTTTTTTTCAAAAATTCATAATAGCGTGAGAAATGAATATTAAGGGCTCAAATTTGCAGAAGTTGCTTTTCAAGACTTGTACTTTACCTGTGAATTTTTTGAATCCAAGAAATTCACTTCCATAGGATCTGTGAACCTTCGAAAATTGGACCGAACCTAATCGAAAATAGCTGCTGCAAGCCGTTGTCGGCGGGTTGTCATAGTTCAGACGCATTATTCATTGGCGCTTCAAGGAAACTTATGCATCACAAGTAAAATTTATAATATTGATGTAGTTTTATTAATTTATATAATAGTCACAATTCGTATATACATATTAATTATTAATTTGTTTATTAACAACATTTTTACAAAAAATTATAGAGAAAATCACACAAATATTCAATTATATATTACATATTATACTGTTTTTTTCCTTTATATTATTATTACCTAATAGTTTATTAATTTTTACGAAAATTTCTATAAGCAAATCATATAAAAATATAATCATAATATTTTCACTTTTTTTACTTTATTATAGTTAATGTATTGTCATTTTATATAAATATTTAATATATTTTTAAAATCACTTTCACTTACTTTTGTATAGAGTAGTATAAATAAATAAGATTCCAATCAAAGATTCCCACGTGATTTCGTGTTATTTCCCAAAGCTCCAAAATAACGCTTATAAAGATTTAAAAGAAAATTATTTTATTTTAGAAAATTAAAATTATCTTCACGAATACGTCAAATAATACAACACTTGTTTTTCTATAACAAATAAAAAAAAAATAGCTTCTGGTCACGTTTAGCTACGTAAAAGAGAGAATGTCACAACTCCGATTTGCTCCAAAATGGATGCTGCGCAGAACAACCACAGTCATCACAGTCATTGTACATCCGGTTTATACATCTGCTTTTAGCGCACTAAAAATACGAAAATAATTAGCGACCAATGATATTAATTTGTCTTAATATAAACTTATAAAATTAAAGAGCATAATTTTGTTAATAAACTATTAATGTATTATTAAATATTTATATGATTTGCTTCGTAAAAATTTTGTTAATAAACTATTAAGTAATAATAATATAAACGAAAAAAACAGTATAATATGTAATATATAATTGAATGTTTGTATGATTTCCTCTATAATTTTTTGTTAAAGTTTTGTTAATAAACGAATTAATAATTAGTATGACTAAACAAATTTTTACTATCATGTAAATTAATAAAACAACATCAATATTATAAATGTTATTTGTGATGCATAAGTTTCCTTGAAGCGCCAATGAATAATGCGCCTGAACTATAGCAACCCACCGACAGCGGCCTGCAGCAGCTATTTTCGGTTAGATTCGGCCCAATTTTCGAAGGTTCACAGATCGTATGGAAATGTATTTCTTAAATCCAAAAAATTCACAGGTAAATTACAAGTCTTAAAAAGTATCTCCTGCAAATTTGAGTCATTAATATTTATTTGCCACGCCATTATGAATTTTTGAAAAAAAAAAAACGTTTTTTTCATCCAAATAAATTTTTTATTTGAGATTGGAAATGATTCATCTAAATCCAATGCATGCATTAAAAATTTTTTATCTCCATCCGGTGTAAAGTTATCGCAATTTTTTTGGTCCACGATTGAAAATTTTTTTTTAATAAATCTTCAAAATGTAAAACAATATAAACAATTTCCATCAAAATTGAGCATTGTATCTTAATTAGGAAAGCGGAAAATTGAGGTTGAATTTTCAACTTTGACATCGAATTTCCCGGAAAATAAAAAACTAAATTTTAAATCGATAAGTTGGTAATAAATATCTTTTTTTTTTTTTTTAAAAAAACAAAAACCGTAAATTTTGTCGAGAAAAAATATATCTCGATAACTAGTCGCGCCACCTACAACTGATATGAATCGACCGATTTTTTAACAACTACAACTTATGTTTGAAAATTATGACTATTTTTGGTCCGCCATTTTTTTTGCACAGGTCTTTCAGAGTTACCATCGAGATATGTTTTATAGGATGCCGAAATGAACACATTCCAGCAAAAATCACCAATGTCACATATTTGTTACCAAAATAGCTCTATTTTGATTTCCATGGAGTAAAAATTCAAAATCAGCTTGAGTCTTTCGGTTTACTGTAAATCAGTGCCGGCTAATTCATAAGTACTACCAAAGATTATTATATAGCGTTAGCTATAATAATTTTTGGTACTACAAAGCTGCCGAACCAATATTTTTAGGCCAAAAGCATTATTGAGAAATGATACATGAAACGAAGAGGCAAAGGTGTCCCATCTTGTTACTGAATAATCTTTGCCTATACCTTGTACAATAAAACTAAAATCACAAATTGTTTATGCAAAAAAGAATTTACCTGTTTTTGATCATCATCAACAAAGGGTAAGAGGTGTGAAGACAAATTTTATATAACTTTGCTAATCCGTTTTCCTTGTTAAAAGCTTGTCTGGGAAAAGCAAAAAGTTTTTTCTGCGGAAAATGTTTTCGAATTTCCTCGATTAATCTGCTGGTTTCAAAAGTTGATGGATATATTATCTAAATAAATTATACAGATTATATGTTATTTTAAAATGATGAAAATTCGGACTTATAACATATGGTTAAAAACACATAAAAGCACAGTTTTTTTGGCAAAATTCGACTTTATTCATCAATAAAGTGAGACAATCATTCATTTTATAGAACTATTTGTCCAACCCTTTAAAATACATTTCAGTTTTGGCGATCATTTCTTCACTGGAGTCATATCTCTTTTCGGTGAGAATTTTTTGAGGTTTGCAAACAGGTAATCATCGCTGAGGGCCAGATCTGGAGAGTACGGTTTTGCTATCGTTACGATCGACTTGGGACATCGACACGGTTCATTGTCTTGGTGGAATAGCACTTTTTTTCTTCCTTTGAGGCCATTTTTACGCGATTTCTTCTTTCAAACTCACAAATAGCGATACATAATTGTCAAGATAATCGATGAATATTATACCAAGATAGTTGATGAATATTATATCATGCACACTCCAAAATACGGACACCCTAATCTTGCCAGCCGTCTCTTGGTTTTTTGGTCGCTTTGGTTGGAATTTATCCGTTCACTCAGCTGATTACCGATTTTACTCCGAAGTGTAGAGATAGATCCATGTTCCATCCATTGTCACATACCGCATTTTTAAATTCTCTTTATTTGGCGTAAACAGCTTCAAACATTGCTCTGAATCCTCAACACGTTGTTGTTCTTGGTCAACTTGGAATAGAGCTTTCGCATAGCCAAATATAATATGCACTGTTATTGATATCTTTGTGATGTCAGCTATCTCATGCACTTTCACTTTACGAGTGTTCAAAACGATTTTATGGATTTTTTTATGTTTTCTAGTGTAACAACCTCATTTAGACGCTCAGAGCGTTTTTGTGTTGGTACGACCGAGTTTGAAATCAGCCAACCAGCGACAAATGGTTGCTTTCGAGACTTTTCAAGACATTCTTGATTTTTAAGGTATTTCCGCATCAAATCACAGTATTTTATCAACGTACGAATTATTATAATATTATTTTGAATTTATCAAAAGTGCGTCACTAAAACTTCAATATCTCGATCATTAATAGTCCTAATGTCATCAAATTTTGAAGGTTAGTACTAACTAAAAATAGTTTGGATATGTTATTAGAGTGGCCATCTATATGCCGGTCTCGGGACGTTTCGAACCACCTGTTAATAAAAATGGCACACCGTGTAATATTTCAAAAAAATTGAAAACTCTAAGATAAATCACGAACAAAGGAAATAATTTTAAAAAATTTAGCACGACACTTACCACACTTGGATCAAAAATATTAATTTGTGTCAGGGTGTTAGTGTAGCTTTGGTTGTCCGACGTTTGGCAAAGTGACAAAAAGGATCCGGATACATTAATAGCAGCTAGTCCAACTTCACATCTTGCTTCACCTCTTCCTTCAGTGACAGCTGAAAATTTAAGATACATTTTCATGTGCCGAATGTAACTCTAGTTAAAGGTGAGTATTGTTACGAACGACTAGGAAAAGCATTGCGGACCCAGTGAGCGATTTTAAAGAGAGAAAACCGTAACAATTGGTGTCAAAAGTGAGGATTGTCGCCGGGATTCCGGAAAATTCTATGGGGAATTAGAGAAGATAGAGAAAAACATATTTCAACCTTGGATTTGTTGTCAAGTCAGAAGATAGCATTATTTTTCGATAAAGTTCAAGAACGTTCTATTTTGATAACTAAAGAGATAGCGAAAAATTGTCTTCGCCATTGAATTTGTCATTAAGAAAGAAGTCTAGAACTGAATTTTCGACAAAGTTCTAGAAAATTTTATTTGAAAACTAAAAAGGATAGCGAAAAACAGACTTCACCATCGGATTTGACATTAAGAAATAATAAAGAAGAACTGGATTTTTGACATTCTAGAAGATTTTATGGTAAATACTAGATAGCAAACAGCCAAAATGGAGCAAACAAATAAAATATTGGCTGAATTTATGGAACTTTGCCTATAAGATAAACAAGAAGATGAAAGGCGCAAAAAAGAGAAGCAAAAAGACGAAGATCACCGCCAAAAAGAAAAGCAACAAACAGACAACCGCCGTTAAAAAGAAAACTAGGAAGAAAAAGCACGTCTCCAAAAAGAAAAACAAGAAGAAGAACAACGTCGTCCAAAAGAAAAGCAGGAAGAGAAGGACCGTCGCAAAAAGAAGAACAATGTCGTCTAAAAGAAAAACAGGAAGAAGAAGCACGTCGCCAAAAAGAAAAACAAGAAGAACGTCATTTTAAAAGTAAAGGACAGCAAAATTTCAATCAAATTGTACAGGGACAAATGCTAAAGTTTAAGATAGAGATAGGCGAAAGCAATTAGACATAGAAGAAGTGTAACAAGAAGTGAAAGAAATCATAGACGGGATAGAAGTAAAAGTACGTCAAGAAGTAAATAGTATTGAGTCTATTATGCGACAAGACATAGGAGATGTACGACAAGAAGTGCGATAGGATATAAGAGAAATGCGACAAGACGTAGGAGAATTGCGAAAAGAAATGAAAGAAGTCGTAGATAGAATCTAAAATGAAGAGCAGGATAGAATCTAAAATGAAGAGCCTGCAGATAGAAGTCAATAAAATAAAGAATGATTTTTCTGATAGAGTAATAACCAAGATTAAAAAAATTATATGCACTTATGGAGAAAAATTTTATATATTTTTGGCAAATCGCCATTGTTTGAAAGTAATTTTAAACTTATATACCAGGATGAATCAATAAGAATACGTGAAGAAGCAAGTTCTTCACAAAAACTTTTTTATTTTTCAACGTAAAATATCCTTTTAGGACAATACATTTCCGATTATACCGTGAATTAATGCTTTCTTGCTTCTTTTAAACGGAATACTCTTTATATTATTCCATTTTTAGATTCGATGCAAAATAATATACATATTTTATGTATAATGTTTTATACCTAAGTCTAACTGTTCGTGACATATTTTAAAATTTATGTCAAAAAAGGCGTTTGTAGGCCTAAACATAACTATCACTTTCTCCTACATGAAAGCCTTTATTATTTAATTGGAGTTGGTTTTTTTCTAGAAGGGGGCCTATTTTAGTGTACTGTGCTGCTATTTCGATAATAAAAAAATACAGGGCGATTAAAAACTAACATTAAATATTAAGAAATTGTTTGTTGTTTAACTCTGCTGAGCATTACACTCGACTCGTAGCTCTTCCTAAATCGAATGTACAATCGCTTCAATTTATTAGAAAAACCCTTACTAAGCAAGATTTAGTCTCCGAATCCCAAATTATTTACTTTTCTCGTGAATGTTAAGTAATTTGTATACACCACTTTATCGACATCTCGCCTTTTTATCGACGGCCATTTTAATTTCAATTATAGTAATGTAAGACACGTGCACGATCTTTATTGTCAGAAGAATTTATGTAGTCCAAAACAATGTACTTTAAGAACCACGATTTGTCCTAATAGGGAACAATCTCGTGACCCTAGAGACCTAAGCTCAATCGAAAAAAGGCCGAGTCGACTCCAAAAGAGCCACCCGTAATGTCCTTAATTACGTTGCTGCCTTTTGTTTTTTATTGCAGTGGTGGCTCTGAGATCCGGGAATACTGAATCAAAATGCCGCCACCGCGACGTTTAATGTCTGGGTTTCACCCGTTTCGGCAATCGAAGAATTGTAGTTTTAGCACTGGATGCAAAATTATTTAATATATTTTAATTTCTTTAAGGAGTTTGGGGCAATATTAAACCTTAAATTTAATATTTTGTCGTAAAAAAGCGTGTAATATATATATATATATATATATATATATATATATATATATATATATATATATATATATATACATTAAAAAACACAAAACAATTGACGTTTCGCCCTTTATTTAAGGCATTTTCAAAACTTTTTCCTCCTAAAAATATTTTTATATAATTAACATTTACATATCTACAATTTTAAAAAAACAAACAAGACATTCTAAAACAGTATTTAAAATTTTAAAAATTTTTAAAAATATTTAATTTTACCGGTACACACCTTGACATTTTGTTATTCTATTACTAAATAAAATTTAATCTTTACAACGTCTACTGAAGATACATGGAATGCGAAGGTGTTTTTTTTTATATTTTTTATATTTTAAATGCACAAAAAAACAAATAAGGTATACGGTTAGTTTTATGTTTAAGAGGATATTCAATTTTTGATTCTTATTTGACAGGATCGAATACTAAATATTTTTGTTTAAATTAGGCTTGTGTAAATGTGGCTCAAATTTCCCATATCTGTTCTGTCGTTAACAGTATTTTTATCTTTTTTAATTTCAATCATTTCCTTTATTTGTAATTATTGGTAATTCATATCTTTGTTTTTTATTTTGGTACTGTTATAATCAATATTTAAAAAACGTGAAATCTTTAAGGAAACAAACAGGGACTGGTCCAAATGGATCGAAAATATATCTGATACCCCGATACCGTCTGAAGTTAATGAAGTTTCATCATATGGTCCAAATTTCTCATTAGATGTTACAAAATAAAAAGATATCTCAATAACCGAATATATAGCCTCAATTGAATCTGTTATTAGCAATGAGTCAGATGACAAGAAGGATACAATTAGAGCTGAAATAACTAATGTTTTAACTAATCATAAAATCAAAATAAGACACCAAACAATAAAAAGTAACAGCCTCTAAAAAAATTTAAAAAAGAAATTAAATCGAACAAAAAAATTTATCAAAGACAATCCTCAAATCATTGTTCTAAGGCCTGATAAAAGCAATAAAACAGTAGTTATGAACAAGGCAGATTACGAGACAAAAATGAACAACTTACTAAAGGACGAAAATACATATAAAAATATTAAGAGTGATCTAACGAACTTATAGAAAAAGAATACCTTTATAAAAAAAAAATGCTCAATGTAAAAGAACTAACTCAAAAAGATGCAAAAAGGCTAACCATTCACAATGCCATTCCACCAAAAATATACGGCTCCCCAAAATTACATAAACGAAATATACCACTAAGACCTATTGTTTCTTGTATACAGTCGCCATTCTATAGTTTATCAAAATTCTTATCAGATTACATTTCAAATATTACCGGCAAAAATGATTTGTTTATTAAAGATTCATTCGCCTTTAAAAAAAAATATTGATACAATAAACCTACCTGAAAATTACAGACTCATTTCGCTAGATGTTATATCTTTGTATACAAACATACTAAATCAACTTGTTCACGCTATTTTAGCAGAAAAACTAGAAATTTTAAAAAAACATACATCGCTATCAAAAAATAATTTTATGGATGCTGTTGACCTCGTTCTAAATACCAATTACTTTCAGTACGAAAACACCTTTTACAAACAACTCGATGGATGTGCTATGAGATCACCAATTTCATCTACCATTGCTCAGTTAGAAATGGAATATTTAGAGGGGGAAAGTTTTAGAAAAATTAAATTTTAATATAATATTTTTCAAACGTTTTATTGATGATTGCATAGCAGCCGTACCACAAAATAAAATAAATGAAATTCTCCAAGAATTTAAGAGTTTCAACGAGAAATTACAGGTCACGTCCGAAACAGAAAATAATATTAAAATAAATTTTCTAGATATGACTCAAAAAAATAGCGTTATAATCTGTCTATCTGATCGTGCTATCTCCCTAACGTTTCCAGAATTCCGACCAAAAATACTGCAAAAAATAAAAAAGACACTAATAAATAATAATTTCAACGAAAAGATTATCACCAAAATAATTGATAAACGAACATATAAGTTTTATAATAACGTAAAAACAAAAAAACATGGAACATAAACAGCAAAAATATGTATCATTACCTTACACTAGTGAGCTGTCAGAAAAAATAAAATACATTTTAAAAAAGCACGATATTATCGTACGCCACAAGTCACACAATAAATTAAATACATTGTTCACAAATTTAAAAAGTAAAACTCTTCTCATGAATAAATCAAATGTAATATATTCGATCCCTTGCACAAATTGTTCCAAAAAATATATAGGCATGACGAGCCAATTACTGAAGAACAGATTAAATGGCCATAAATATAGGAAAAACGCCTCAACAGCGTTAAACAAACACACACAGGACGAAAAACACAGTTTTGATTATAACAGTATCATTATAAAAAACAAAGATATGAATTACCAAAAATTACAAATAAAGGAAATGATTGAAATTAAAAAAGATAAAAACACTGTTAACGACAGAACAGATATGGGAAATTTGAGCCACCTTTACACAAGCCTAATTTAAACAAAAATATTAAGTATTCGATCCTGTCAAATAAGAATCAAAAATTGAATATCCTCTTAAACATAAAACTAAACATATACCTTATTTGTTTTTTTGTGCATTGTAAAATATAAAAAAAAAACACATTCGCATTCCATGTATTCTCAGTAGACGTTGTAAAGATTAAATTGTATTTAGTAATAGAATAACAAAATGTCAAGGTGTGTACCGGTAAAATTAAATATTTTTAAAAGTTTTAAAAATTTTAAATACTGTTTTAGAATGTCTTGTTTGTTTTTTTTTTTTTTTAATTGTAGATATGTGAATGTTAATTATATAAAAATATTTTTTGGAGGAAAAAGCTTTGAAAATGCCTTAAATAAAGGGCGAAACGTCAATTGTTTTGTGTTTTTATTAAATATGGAACCTAAACCCAAGAAAAGCCAAAATAAAGAAAAATGATATATTCTATGGTTCAAGAATCAAGAAAATAAATAAATAATATATATATATATATATATATATATATATATATATATATATATATATATATATATATATATATATATATATATATATGCAAATCTGCAAATATTACGGAATTTTCGATGTGCTATCTAATTCCACTAGTCGTCTTTATGAACATAAACTTTATATTGACTAATTTATTAATACCGTACGAGTATTTATTTACTGGATCAATTGTAAAAACAATTGATAATCTTCTTTTTTGAGGTCGTTTGATAAAACAGTATGAAATAATGTGCATTAAAATAATATGTAATTTTATTTCAATCATTACAATATAAACATTTTAAAAATCTGAAATAAAATATTCATTACGCCTTATTTTTTCCGGATTTAGCAGACCCAGTACTCGATTTTGACGTTTTTCTTTCTAGTGATTTTTTACCACCTTCTGGTACGCTTTGTTTGGAAGATTGTTTCTTAATCTTCGAACTCGGCTTCTTTGTACTACTTTTGGTACCTTTAATATCTTCTTTCGTCGTTCCAGAAGCTGTTACGTGGCGTTTGACGGTTTCCAGTTTTTTGGCGGTGCTTGGTGCAAGCTTGAAAGAACCTGTAAAACCTTTGCCTTTGGTTTGGGTAAGGATTTTGCTATCGACAGCTTTGGTTAGGTACCTTTTTATGAATGGCATGATTTTTTCCGGATCTACCACGTAATTCGCAGCAACGTACTTTTTGATGGCTTGAATAGATGAACCTCCGCGTTCGTTGAGATTCTTGATTGCTTTATTCACCATTTGTGAAATTGGCGGATGCGTTGTTTTGATTTTCGGTTTCGGATTTTTAAGTTTTTCTGAGGATTTAATGGGTTTTGGAGTGGAACCTGCATTACTAGCGGAGCTTATAGCTTTCGATTCCATTCTTGTTAAATATGGATTTTAATAGTTTTCAAAAGAGAAAACTTTCTCAATTTTATTTTTCACTTTTTGAAACTGACACGTTTGACAAGGAACTGGTGGCAACAAAACAATTATCATGACCTTCTTAAATTTTTTTTTTTTGTGTTTGACAGGACGTAACCTCTATTTGAACATGATTTCTTCTTCTTAAATGGTCTTCTTTTTTGATGGCACAATTTCATTTTCATCGACGTTGCTAGAATCTTCAGTCTCTGATATGTAATCGTCTTCCCCGTAACTCTCGTCATTGCTATCGTTATCAGTGGCAAAACTTATGATATATAAATTGTGTTTTTTATAGAGGTATAAAATTTTAAGTTGGCAACACTTTTTTAACTGGCGGCCATTTTGTCAGCTGTCAAGTGATTTATGTTCAGTTTGGTTTGGCATTTCAACATGAATAGACTGACGCCTGAACAACGCTTCCAAATTGTGCAAATTTATTTTGAAAATCATGGTTCTGTTCGAAATACGTATCGCGCACTACGTCCATTTTACGGTCAACATAATCGTCCATCAGAGCAATTAATTCGATTAACTATGGAACGTTTTCGCACCACGTTTACTCTAAATGATAATACGCATCCACAGAGACGTCGTACAGTGCGTACAGAAGAAATCATTGCTGCTGTAGATTGTAGCGTAGAGGAAGACCCGATTCAGTCTATTCGCCATCGTGCATAGGAATTGGATATGTGTCCATTCACTTTATGGAAGATTTTGCGGAAAGATCTTGGTTTGCGTGCTTACAAAATTCAACTCGTGCAAGAATTGAAGCCACATGATCACCTAGCAAGGCGTAGATTCGGTGAGTGGGCCCAAAAGAAGATTGCCGTTGATCCCGATTTTCATAAGCGAATTTTGTTTAGCGATGAAGCTCACTTTTGTTTGAATGGATACGTCAGTAAACAAAACTGCCGTATTTGTAGTGATGATAATCCTCAAGTGTATGTTGAGACACCGTTACATCCAGAAAAACTGACTGTTTGGTGTGCTTTATGGGCTGGTGGCATCATTGGTCCATATTTCTTTAAAAACGATGCTGGTCAGAACGTTACAGTCAATGGTGATAGCTATAGAGCCATGATTACTGACTTTTTCGTTCATCAATTGAACAACCATGATGTGCAGGAGCTGTGGTTTCAACAAGACGGCGCAACATGTCACACAGCTCGTGCCACAATTGATTTATTGAAGGAAATGTTTGGTAACCGCATTGTTTCACGTTTCGGACCCGTGAATTGGCCACCAAAATCGTGCGACTTAATGCCGCTAGACTGTGGAGATATGTGAAGTCGCTAGTTTACGCCGATAAGCCCGAAACGATTGATCACTTGGAGGACAACATTCGCCGCGTTATTGCCGATATACGGCCACAAATGATGGAAAAAGTCATCGAAAATTGGACCTCCAGATTAGTCTACGTCCAAGCCAGGTCATATGCCAGAAGTCATATTTAAATTATAATGCCAGAAGGTTATCTTTCGAATAAAGTAAATTTCATGTCAATTTAAAAAATTCATCTTTGTTTTATTCCATTTAAAAGTTCTATACCTCTATAAAAATACCCTTTAGAAAACATTTTTCCTGTCCACAAAAAATATAACAAAAATTTAAAACAATAAACTGATTTAAAAAAAAAACATTTTCGACATTCTTCTTACAATAACTTTTATGTTCATGAAGCGATTTTAACATTGAAAAAGTTATTTCGTAGATCTTTTCAAGACGAACAAACTGTACACCATTTTTCTCTATATTTGGTAATTTCTTCATAATTCATTTAATCTGTCAGTTTAGTCTGCACAGCCTGTTGCTATAACAGCGGTATTATTTTTTGTAACTGTGAAACTTCATTTATTGAGTAGAATTATTAGAATATTGTGGTGTTATTGCTTTGTCAAAATGAAGATTTATCCAAAGGAAGAGCGTATTGATATGATTTTTATCCTTGGAAAATGTAATTAAAATTTTTTGTTGGCTTCCTGAAAGAAACCATCCTAAACCCACCGTTTTTGTAAGATTATTAAACCAGTTTCGGGAAAGTGGAAGTGTCAGTTATAAAAAACCTATTATAAGAAAACCTGTTACTGAGGATGAGGAAAATGTTTTTACTGTACTTGGTTCAGTGATCGAAAATCCCAATATTAGTCAGATTCATATATCCGAAAATACTAGCATTAGTCAAGAAATTATTTCAAGGATTCTTAACAAATATAGATTTCATCGTTATAAAATCCAGCATTGTCAAGAGCTTCACGGAAATGATTTTGATAACCGAACTGAATTCTGCTGGTGGGTGTTAGATAAAGTGGCAGAAAATGAACACTTTTTTGATAATGTATTGTTTAGTGATGAAAGCACATTTCATAACACTGGTTTCGTGAATAGACGAAACACTCATTACTATTCTGATTTAAATCCGCATAAATACAGAGTTATGAGGAATCAGAATAGGTGGTCGGTTAATGTGTGGGGAGGAATATTGGGTCCATACTTAATTGGAGTCTACTTTTTTGACGGACCTTTAAATGGTTTGATGTTTCGCGGTTTTCTTTTACACCACTTCCAGTGTTATTACAAGATGTCCTTTTAAATATTAGAAGAACTATGTGGCTTCAACTAGATGGAGCTCCACCTCATTATCATCGCGAGGTTCAGCAATTTTTAAATGTCAACTTTTGAAATAGGTGGATTGGGAGAGACGGATTTCAAAATTGGCCCCCAAGATCTCCTGATTTAACTTCACCAGATTTCTTCTTATGGGGATATGTAAAAGGAAATTAGTTTTTATCTTTTTGGGTTTCGGTCATACTATTACTTTATAAGAAATTCACACATATTCTTTTTATGACGTTTCGGTTTATTTCATTGATTAAACCATCTTCAGAGAATTACTGTAAATATGAAAAGGAATATGTAAATTGTTGTTATGTAAACGGAAATTTTAATTTCTTACCTAATGTTAACAGGTGGCACTTGATTAACTTACATTTAACTATTTTATTATTTTAATACAAATATAATCAAAAACTTCTTTTTTTAATATAAATATATATTTACAAAACTGATATAATTTTTTGAATGCATTTTTACACGTCTGGTTTTTTTTGTTTTTAAGAGAGTACTACTAAAGAGTTTGAAAGTTTCTGGACCATCTGCAATTTTATTGCCCTATTAGATTCGTATACACATTACTCAGGTCATTTGTGTCCGTTCTGAAATTCATTGTACAGGGTGTTCTTTTAATATGGATTATTTCTTTAATTGTTCTTTTTTTGTAATTAATTTCTGTGTCTAAAATCTCCACGTTGTTAAAATCGATGTTGTGTATTTTATCTAGTGCATGTTTGGCTAAGGCGGTTTTATTATCGTTATTGTGATGTCTAATGCTGTTTTTGTGATTTTATATTCTATTTTTTAAATACTGTTTGGTTTGACCGTCTTATGTTTGGTTGCAATCTAAACAATTGATCTTGTAAATGACATTTGTTTGTTCGTCTTTAGGGATATCGGGTTTAAGTTTTGTATAAAGGTTTTTGAAATTATTCGAAGGTTTTTCAGCTATTTGGATATCATATGGTTTTAGTACTTTTTTAATGGGATTAGTAATTTCTGGTACATACGGCAATGGTACGTATTTTTGGGTTGATGGAACATTGCTTTTTGTTGATTGATTGTTGTTATAGAGTTTTTCTACTCGGCTTTTTATTATGGGTTCAACATATTTCTTTGGATAATTGTTTTGGATAATTGTTTTTCGCTGTTAAGCGTATTTGAAACATTAAAATTAAATTAGATTTTGTCAAAATTCAAATTATTTAAAAACCCTTAACGTCTAGATACTATATACCTTATTAAAATAGGCACTTATTTTGATCGGAGAATTCAAAAATACAATAATATACAGGGAGTTCCATTTCAAAAAACATGCACCAACTCCCGTCTGGAGATTCACTCCAGCCCAATATTACAGGAATAGTTCCTGTGAATATAAGTTTTTGTAAACATGGTGATGAAAATTGCAAAATAGGTAACGATTTTTGGTAGCAGCATACCAGATCGCTTTCTTGCAATGTAGTTAGGAATTTAAAAATATTTTTAAACGATTTTTCTGATCATATAAGTATTAGTCTTACCAACTATGATTCTTTCCTCTTGAATATCAGTGGTTGATTTTGAAGATGACGATTTTCTGTTTGAAGATGAATTCATATGCACGCTAAAAAATAATCGTATTAATAACTGTATTAAAAGATGTAATGCTTGTCAAAAAATATACACAAGAACAGAACAATTTTTTTTTCGTTAATTTTCTGTGTTTGATTCCCTTGAAAATATTTTTATGGGACTCCTTTGGAGAACCTTTTAGAATTTTTGAAAATTTCATCAAAATATTCTGCTTACATCAAGTTATGTATAAGCAAACATGTACATATCTATTGATGAATCTCCTTTTTTTGAAGTATAGTAAAAATAATGTATGAATTTTGTCAAAATAATTGTCAAAAAACTTCCAAAAAATAAGAAAATTAATGTATTTGTATGAAGTGTCAGTTATGTAAAAATGATTAAATTTTATCAATACAATTTGAAATGAAATTTCCATGTAGTAATGATCGATTCATACCTCAAAAACTTATCTACTAACATCAAAAATTTACATTAAATTAAATGAAATTTGCACTTGCAAGTTAAACGATGCACTTTACCAATTTATTAGTTTATAATTTCAACTAAAAAAACAACAATTAACAACTACCAATCATAAAATAGTCGAAATACTGTTCAATAAAATCAGTGAAACAACAATAATTAATAAGCAAACAATTTACTTTGTGATATATGTAATTCTCCTTTCAGGCAGAGAATATGAAAAATATATGTACAAACAGTTTATTTCCTGCAAATATCGCTCTGATCCTCTCTCCATACGCGTTTCGATCACCTCATGATCTCGTCAGTGGAGCTGTATCGGACCGAGAGCAACATTAGTAGGAAATAACTGATATATGAACCATAAATTTCAAGGTATGTCGGCAGGATATTACACCTGCCGTCTACCAACTTCGATGTTAGACTGAAAAATATTGCCAGTCGAATGACATCTATGAATCAACGGAGTAACGTGAAATTTTCAAACAATTAAAATTTCAGTAAGAAATAAAGAAATCTTTCTGCCGTATTTAAATAGTTTGTTAAATATGTAATTCTCCTTTCAGGCAGAGAATATGAAAAATATATGTACAAACAGTTTATTTTCTGCAAATATCGCTCTGGTCCTCTCTCCATACGCGTTTCGATCACCTCATGATCTCGTCGGTGGAGCAACATTAGCAGGAAATAACTGATATATGAACCATAAATTTCAAGGTATATGGGCAGGATATTACACCTGCCGTGTACCAACTTCGATGTCAGAGTGAAAAATAACGCCAGTCGAACGATCATGAGGTGATCGAAACGCGTATGGAGAGAGGACCAGAGCGATATTTGCAGGAAATAAACTGTACATATATTTTTCATATTCTCTGCCTGAAAGGAGAATTACATATATAACAAACTATTTAAATACGGCAGAAAGATTTCTTTATTTCTTACTGAAATTTTGTTTAAAAATTTACTTTGTACTTTTAGGTTAGAGTATGAATGGACTATTTTTATTAGCCATCCTTAATTTTTACTAATTGTAAATTTTTGGAAGCATAAATCGACCATTAACATTTATTTATTTTTTAACTCCTTTTCAATAAATGTATCCTGAAAATATTTTTATGGAATCACCCCGGGAACTCTTTTTAATATACTGAAAATTTTCTCAAAATATTTCAATCCTTTTCTGTTAAAAATTTCTCCGGCCTATAAATTTTTTCAGTTTTTGAATTTTCAAGACCCGGAAAATTCCTTAGAATGGGTGGAAAATTTTGTTATAATATTTTATTAACAATCAAAAGTTATTTAAGAATCAATTTTGTTAAAAAATTTCGCTAGCCTATACATTTTTTGAGTTTGTAATAAACCTATCTTGGAAATATTTTTATGGGATCATCCAGTAGAAGTTCTTAGAATATGCTGAAATTTTGTGACAATATTTCATTTTTTTTCAAAAATTATTTAAAGAAAATTCTGTTACAAATTTCGATAGCTTAATTTTTTTTTATATTTTTAACCATTTTTTAATATTTTTTATTTCTTTAAAAAGTTATTTAAGAGTAAATTCTGTTATAAATTTCGCTAGACTAAAATTTTGTTTAGTTATTAATTCCTTTGTCATAAACCTCTCTTGGAAATATTTTTAAGAGGTCACCCAGGAGAAGTTTCTAGAATATGATGAAATTTTATCAAAATACTTCATTACGTATCAGAGTTATTTGGCCCCTGTGAAATAAACTCATCTTGCAATATATTTGTATAAAATCACCCCGGAGAACTTAGAATATGCTGAAAATTTTGTCAAAATAATTCACTTCTATTAAAAGTTATTTAAGAATGAATTCTGTTAAAAAACGTCCTAACCTACAAATTTTTTCACATTTTTAAGCTTTTAAGTTTTTTATAATAAATCTATCCCGGAAATATTTTTATTCTCCATGGAAAATAGACTTTTGTCAGTAACAAAAATGTAACATTGTTTTTTTTGCTGGAATGTGTTCATTTCAGCATCCTATAAAATACATCTCGATGATAAGTATGAAAGACGTGAGTAAAAAAATGACGGATCAAAAATGGCCACGATTTTAGGTTTTTTGAGTTTATCTCGAAAAGTAAAAGTTGTATCGAAAAATGTTTCAAACAAAAGTTGTAGAGAATTAAAAAACCTATCCACTTATAATATATATATATATATATATATATATATATATATATATATATATATATATTCGACAAAATTTATGGTTGTGTTTTTTTTAAAGAAGACATTTATTAACAAACTACCGTTTTAAAATTTAGCATAAATATAGGTATTATCATTCTAAAAAAGTAGGTCAACCCCGCAATCGGTGAGTTTTTAATTTTCCGAAAAATTCGATGTCAAAGTTGAAAATTCAACCTCAATTTTCCGTTTTCCTAATTAAGATACTATGCTCAATTTTAATGGAAATTGTGTGTATTATTTTATATTTTGAAAATCTATTAAAAATTTTTTTTTCAATCGTGGGCCGAGAAATTTTGTAAAAACTAATTTTTGCACCAAAAAACTTGCGATAACTTTTCACTGGATGGAGATAAAAATTTTTTAATTCGTGTATTGGATTTAGATGTTTCATTTCCGATCTAAAAAGAAAAAAAAACGTTTTTTTCAAAAATTCATAATGGCGTGGCAAATGAATATTAAGGGCTCAAATTTGCAGAAGATGCTTTTTAATGCTTGTGCTTTACCTGTGAATTTTTTGGATCAAAAAAATTTACTTCCATACGATCTGTGAACCTTCGAAAATTGAGCTGAATCTAATCGAAAATAGCTGCTGCAGGCTGCTGTGGGCGTGTTGCCATAGTTCAAGCACATTATTCATCGGCGCTTCAAGGAAACTTATGCATCACAAGTAATATTTATAATATTGATGTTGTTTATTGTTCTTCCCTTTATATAATTATTACCTAATAGCTTATTAATAAAATTTTTACGAAAATTTCTATCAGCAAATCATATAAAAATATAATAATATTATATAATACGTCATATAAATATTTAATAATACATTAAAATTACGTGCGAAAATCATACAGATACAATATATCAATTATACATTCATCTTTCTTTTTTTTTCTATTACTTCAATGAAATCGGCGTCCATTTTATCATCGCAATTGTTACTCTCACTTACATCGCACATACCATTTTCATCATTATTCTCAGTTTCATTGTACATATCATTCTCATCATTATTAACATTTTCATAGGCAAAATCATTCTCACACATATTATTAATTTCCACTGAATTGTCATCATTGTTTTCCAAATCGCAGGAAATAAAATATCCATCACAATGCTCACACAAATCTTTACATTTCATAAATTTCTGAAATTTTCGTAAAAATTTTGTTAATAAACTGTTAGATAATAATAATATAATGGAAAAAACAGTAGAATTTGTAACATATAATTGAATATTTGTATGATTTTCTCTATAATTTTTTGTAAAAATTTTGTTAATAAACAAATTAATAATTAATATGACTAAATAAATTGTTACTATCATATAAATTAATAAAATAACATCAATATTATAAATATTACTTGTGATGCATAAGTTTCCTTGAAGCGCCGATGAATAATGCGCTTGAACTATGGCAACCCGCCCACAGTGGCCTGCAGCAGCTACTTTCGATTAGATGCGACCAATTTTCGAAGGTTCACAGATCGTATGAAAGTGTATTTCTTGGATCCAAAAAATTCACAGGTAAAGAACAAGCATTAAAAAACATCTGTTGCAAATTTGAGCCATTAATATTCATTTGCCACGCCATTATGAATTTTTGAAAAAAAAAAACGTTTTTTTCATACAAAATTGATTTTTTTTGAGATCGGAAATGATACATCTAAATTCAATGCACGCATTAAAAAAATTTATCTCCATCCGGTAAAAAGTTATCGCAATTTTTTTGGTGCAAAAATTGGTTTTTGCAAAATTTATCGGCCCACGATTGAAAAAAAATTATTTTTTAACAGATCTTCAAAATATAAAACAATACAAACAATTTCCATTAAAATTGAGCATAGTATCTTAATTAGGAAAGCGGAAAATTGAGGTCGAATTTTCAACTTTGACATCGAATTTCTCGGAAAATAAAGAACTCACAGATTCCAGGTTTGACATACTTTTTTAGAATGATAATACATATATTTATGTTAAATTTGAAATCGATGGTCTGTTAATAAATGTGTTTTTAAAAAAAAATAAATAAAACCATAAATTTTGTGGAAAAAAGAGTATATCTCGATTACTAGTGGCGCCACCTATAACATATATACATGAATCGGTAGGTTTTTTAATTCTTTACAACTTTTGTTTGAAACGATACAACTTTTACTTTTCGAGATAAACTCAAAAAACCGAAAATCGTGGCCATTTTTGGTCCGCCATTTTTTTTGCTCAGGTCGTTCAAAGTTACTATGGAGATATATTTTATAGGATACCGAAATGAACACATTCCAGCAAAAAAACCAATGATACGTTCTTGTTAACAAAACAGCTCTTCTTTGATCTAATTTCCATGGAGTGTTATGGGATCATCCTGGGAAACTCATTAGAATATATTGAAAATTTCATCAAAATATCTCATTCCTATCAAAAGTTATATTCGAATGAATTCTGTTGAAAATTTCACTAGCTAATAATTTTTTTTAGTAACTGTAAGATAAATATACCATAACTTTGAAAAAGCTCACAATATAGAGCGAAACGTCATAAAAATTGTCGTATCTTTTGATTTTCAAATGAAAAAACCGATACCCAAGAAACTATTACAGAAATATATATATATATATATATATATATATATATATATATATATATATATATATATATATATATGTTTATACGGATTTCACGGATTCCTCCGTGTGAGATGCAATAGCAGTGGATATATCCACATTATGCCGTTGTAGTGCTGAAATCACATTCAGCAAACGTACAACTATATGCAGCTCCACGTATGAATGAAAGTAATGTGGATATATCCACTGCTATTGCATCTCACATGGAGGAATCCGTGAAATCCGCATAAACATATATACGCCATCCGACGGGAGGTCGGAGAAGCCGTGTTCAGTATTTGCATGCTTCCTTCCGATCTGTCCTTTGCACAGCCAGGTGCATGTCGGTACCCTGATAAGTCTAGTAGAGACGAAACATGTACCTCTGCCGTATCACTGTGGCGGGGAGGGTAAGTTTTGACTTTCTTCTCGGTATGGTGGTACAGGTAGGCCATCATCTCGATGGTGGTAGAATAGGATAAATTGCGTTTTATAACAATTTATTCTAGCTGTGCAACCTCTAACACAGAAAGGATATGATGGAGAGAAGTTTGCATTTACTGTATATATATATATATATATATATATATATATATATATATATATATATATATATATATATATATATATATATACAGGGTGATTCAAAAATCGATCACGAAACTTAAGGGAGTGATTCTACTTGACAAAATAAGGGTAGAGCTTCATATAATTTTTTTTCAAAATGTCATTCGTTTTCGAGTTACAAGCCGTCCAAGTTCAAGTTTTTATTTTTTGTTTTTTGAATTACTCGCTTACAGGAAAACCGATTTGACTAATATTTGAAAGATAGGCTAAGTCTTCTGCGCTTCATCATTTTAGTAACAATTCACATTGATTGTTTGCCGCTAGAGGGCACTTTACCTACATTGAAAATTGTTTTTTTGTCATAATTTTTTAGTGTTGACAGCTACAGTAGTTTTTGGCATAATTTCTGAAAGACTGATGCCAGGCCTTTAAAAAAGGTGCTCTTTATTTACATCGCTAAACCCAACGGTTTAGACGTAAATCACCCTTAAATATTAAGTGGTAAATTTACTTTTCTCATTTCATTACCACCAGCTACCAGGTAAATAGCTATCAAAGTATACTAGAGCTGTCAGTTTAACATCAAATAAATTCGCTTTTTAAACTATTTAATTTATAATCTTAAAATAACTAATAATGGCTAATCACCAATATTCAAATATCGAATATTGTGATATCCATTTTTGTTATGGAAAAGCAAATGGTAATGCAGAGTTGGCAAGAAGATATTATAAGGAGAGTTATCCGGAAAGAAATATCCCTCATGCTCAAATATTTTCCAGTGTGCACAGGAGGCTTGCGGAATGTGGTTCCTTTAAAAGTTATAATGGAAATAGGGGAAGACCTAGAACTGCTAGAAACGTGCAACAAGAAGAAAGAGTGCTTGAAATTATTGAAGATAATCCAGGTATTAGTACTAGAAAAATTGGGAATGAAGTGCGGCTCTGTCAGGCTAGTTCATGGAGGATACTAAGAGAAGAACAACTCTACCCGTTTCATTCAAAAAAGGTGCAGGCTCTTTATGACGATGATCGGCCGAGACGGTTGGAAATGTGCAATCAGATCCTAGCTAAGTATGAACACGATAATCGATTAATTGGCGTCATATTATTCACTGACGAAGCTGGTTTCACTCGTGATGGCATAACAAATCTACACAACATCCACACATATGCTTACGAGAACCCAAACAATGTGGTAGAAACGAAACATCAGCGTAGATTTTCACTAAATGTGTGGGCAGGGATAATAGGAGATTACCTTATTGGTCCTCATTTCTTTGATGGCCCATTAACTGGTGACGTATACTTAGATTTTATCCAAAATCGTCTCCCATTGTATCTGGAAGATGTGCCATTGGAAGTAAGGGCCAACATGTGGATCCTCCAAGACGGAGCTCCGCCCCACTTTAGTATACGTGTCCGACAGTATTTGAATGCAACGTATCCTGAGCGATGGATAGGACGAAGTGGACCATTGGCATGGGCAGCGAGGTCACCAGACCTTAATCCTATGGATTTTTTCTTTTGGGGTCATTTGAAACAATTGGTGTACGATATTCCAGTAATCAACGTCGAGGATCTTCGCTTCAGGATAATCGAAAAGTGCCAAATTATTAAAGAAACACCAGAAATTTTTCATCGAGTTAGGCGACATTTTTTGAAGAGTGTTAGGAAATGTATGGAAGAAAATGGGGGACATTTTGAGAATCTTTTTTAGTTTGTTTAGTACTGTTTCATTAATTTTTATCAATTAAATGTATATCGCAATAATCCATAATATGAATATTTACTGATTAGCCATTATTAGTTATTTTAAGATTATAAATTAAATAGTTTAAAAAGCGAATTTATTTGATGTTAAACTGACAGCTCTAGTATACTTTGATAGCTATTTACCTGGTAGCTGGTGGTAATGAAATGAGAAAAGTAAATTTACCACTTAATTTTTAAGGGTGATTTACGTCTAAACCGTTGGGTTTAGCGATGTAAATAAAGAGCACCTTTTCTAAAGGCCTGGCATCAGTCTTTCAGAAATTATGCCAAAAACTACTGTAGCTGTCAGCACTAAAAAATTATGACAAAAAAACAATTTTCAATGTAGGTAAAGTGCCCTCTAGCGGCAAACAATCAATGTGAATTGTTACTAAAATGATGAAGCGCAGAAGACTTAGCCTATCTTTCAAATATTAGTCAAATCGGTTTTCCTGTAAGCGAGTAATTCAAAAAACAAAAAATAAAAACTTGAACTTGGACGGCTTGTAACTCGAAAACGAATGACATTTTGAAAAAAAATTATATGAAGCTCTACCCTTATTTTGTCAAGTAGAATCACCCCCTTAAGTTTCGTGATCGATTTTTGAATCACCCTGTATATATATAATATATATATATATATATATATATATATATATATATATATATATATATTGAAAATACATAGTTTTTGAGTTATTTCTGAAAAACTGAAAAAGTGCAATTTTTACCCTGTTCTTAAAAACACATTCATGAATAAGTAACATTTTGTGATTTTATAGTATTTGAGGGTCATATTGGATCATCAAAAAGCCATTACAAATTTGTTTCATACAAAAAGTTTAGCTTATAAAAACATGCTTATAGTTTGAGACTGTGAGTAGTAAGTGAGAAACTACATTGAAAATATGGAGTGATGAAAAAAAATGTTATCTGTTTAATTTAATTTTAGCCTAAAATTACATTAAGTGCAAGAATCAAGCATAAAAGAAAATTCTTACCTTACATGACTTTTTCCCCAACGTAAATCAGAACATCTACTTGACGACAGATTGCTGTTTCTCTTCGATGGAGCCTTCGTAGGTGGTCCCATTATTCGAACTTGATTTCCGCCAAAACCTTTTACCTTTCCTTTTTTTCCGCGATTCAAAATTGCTTCATTTAAATTCATAATTCTTTTTAATTTACTTTACTTTTATAATCTTAAAAATTCAGTTTTTGTTCAAACGACAATAGTACAACGCAACGCTTTTCTTGTTCGCGTCTGTCAACAACGAAATAAAAAACAAAGGAATATATTGGTATAAACTCAGGGCACGCTTTAACAAAATTGTATAAGATCTTCTGGATTTACTTGTTTGAGTTGCAGCTTTTATTTTTAAAATATTGAGGAAGGAGGTCTTGATTTTATTACTGTAAAATTAATTTACAAGGAATATTGTGTACACAATTAAAACCAAATCTGTATAATTCATCTAAAAACTAATATGACGTAATGGTTATAAAAATATATGTAATAGGTCTGTTTCTGATTGTTCAGAAAATATCAAAAAGCTGATGTTTCTTAGTCCCAAGTACCCAGCCAACTAAGATTATCTGGAGGCACTTTGAAGAGGTCTACGTTTTACTTCCAAGTCGTAGTTTCAAACAAACGAGTATTAACCGACTTGTAAAAGAAGGGGGTTCCAAACTCGACCGCTATGTATTTTTTAACCGACTTCTAAAAGAACGAAGTTCTCAATTCGTCGAGTATGTATATTTTTTTTATGTATGTACACCGATTACTCCGGAACGGCGGCACCGATTTTAATGAAATTTTTTACGTTATTTGGACGAAATTGGTGCAGTAATATCCAAGATGGCGCTGACAATATGGCGGCCAAAAAATTAATTTTGTCTGATTTTCTCCAAAATGAGTGTGGGGGAGTTTTCGGGGTAGCACATAACGAATCTGAAATTATTTTTAAAAAATTCAATATGGCGGATCCAATATGGAGGACAAAAAAATTTAATTTTGTCTGATTTTTTCCAAAATTGGTGTGGGGGAGTTTTCGGGTCGCATATAATGGATCCAAAATACTTTTCAAAATTCAATATGGCGGATCCAATATGGCGGACAAAAAAATCAATTTTGTCCGATTTTCTCCAAAATTGATACGAGAGAATTTTCAGGGTCATACATAAATAATTTAAAATTATTTTTAAAAAATTCAATATCGCGGATCCAATATGACCGACGAAAAAATCAATTTTGTTCGATTTTCTTCAAAATTGGTACGGGGAAGTTTTCGAGGTAGCACATAACGAATCTGAAATTATTTTTAAAAAATTCAATATGGCCGATACAAAATGGCGTATTAAAAATCCTACATATCCCGATTTTGTCTAAAATCAGTATTGGGGTATTTTTGTTTGTGTTAATTATGATTTTAAAATATTTTTTGAAAAACTCAATCTGGCACATTCAATATGGTGTCCTAAAAATTTTACATTTTTCGATTTTCTCCCAAACTGATATAGGGGGTTCTTGAGGGTGTAAATTGAGAATTTGAAAGTATTTTTTCAGGATTCAATACGGTAAATCCAAGATAGCAGACTAAAAATTTTACATTTTTCCATTTTTTTCAAAGGTATGACTGAATCGTTTTTGAGGATGTAAAAAGCGAATATAAGTCTATAAATTTTAAATTTCCGGATTTCATCCAAAATTGGTACTAGGGGGCTTTGAAGGGTTTAGATTTAAATTAGATTAAGTCTTAAAATAATTTTTTGAAATTCAATATAGTGGATGCACTATGGTGGATTGAAAATTTTACCTTATTCGCATTTTTTCAAATTTGGTATTAAAGGGCTTTCAAGTTCGTGTATTACGAATATGAAGTTAATTTTTTACAACTATTAGGTTGCTAAGATACAATATGAGGGATAGAAAATTTTACATATTCCGATTTTGTCTAAAATTGATATTGTGGGGTTCTTGAAGGATATACAAACTCAATATACAGTATAAAACATATCGAGCTAAGAAATTTATATCTCAGGTTCTTTAAACATCGACAATAGAAAATTTTGGGGCCTATATTACCAATCTAAAATTAATTTGAAATTTAAAATAGTGGATTTACTATGACAGACTAAATATTTGTTTGACATAATTTTACTGGCATTTGGAGAACTCTAAGAACTAAAGAATTTTTAGTGGTATAATTTAGGCTGATTTACAACTTTGGATAAAATGGGTACTTTTTGCCACCCTGGAATCATTGCGAGGTACACTAATCTCGATTAGTACTTAGTTCAAATAATTTATGGCTATCATAATGAATCCTAAAACTAGAAATAGAAAAATAAAACTTTTATAACTTCTGAAAGTGCGCTAAAAAGTGAAAAATATCTATAAATTTTTATATGAAATGAAACCCTTTGAAGTCGGCGCCAAATTATTTGTAAATGAAATAAATGACTACTAATATATACAAATTATGGTAAGAAAGTAATTACAAATAAGGTATTTTTAATCTGTTTATGCAAATCACATTTTGTCAGGTTTTAGTTTGGCGCCGACTTCAAAAAGTTCAATTTCATATAAAAATTTATGGTAACTTTTCACTTTTTAGCGCACTTTTAGAAGCCGGTTCAACTTTTTTATAAAAATTTAATTTTTTTTAATATAATCTAAATCTACATTCTCGGAAACTCCCTAAAATTAATTTTGGACATACATAATCCGAAGTTGTAAAATTTCTAGATCGCTCTATTGCATCTTACATATAAAATTTTTTTTAAATAATTTTAAAATTCGTTATTTACACCCTTAGAAATGACCCAGTTCCAATTTTGCCATATTGGATCTGCCATATTTAATCTTTTAAAAACAATTTTAAATTCGTAATTTACACCTTTGGGAACAAATATACTAATTTTGGAAAAAATTGAGAGATGTAACATTTTATAACGCCATATTGCATTGAATTTTTCAAAAATAATTTTAAATACGTTATCAACACTCCCAAAAATTCCCCAGTAACGATTTTGGACAAAATTGTAAACTTTTAATTCGCCGTATTGAATCCGCTATCTTTAAATTTTCTGAAATAATTTCAGATTCGTTATGTGCGCCCCCGAAAACTTCCCCGTACCAATTTTGATTTTTTTGTCCGCTATATTGTATCCGCCATATTGTATTTTTTAAAAATATTTTGGATCCATTATATGTGACCCCGAAAACTCCCCCAAACCAATTTTGGGGAAAACCAGACAAAATAAAAAAATTTTGCCGCCATATTGAGTCCGCCATATTGAATTTTTTAAAAATAATTTCAGATTCGTTGTGTACGACCACAAAAATTCCCCCGTACCAATTTTGGCGAAAATCAGACAAAATTAATTATTGTCGATGGTACTCCTCCCTCTTTACAACTCGCTTTCATTGGTGGTATCGCCGACTCCTCAGAGAGAGCAAGGCTGGATCCGTCCCTGACCTGAACTAACTTGTTTTGTGAAATCTAGGGTCTATATTACTATGCGGACACACGAATAACTTATTTTTTAAAATTCAGAAAGTATAAGAAAATAAACGAAAAAAAAATTGAGGAATTTCCAATATTTTTTTAGCAAAGTAGATTTGAAAATGCCAATTATTGAGGTTACAATGAATGTTATCTTGCAGCGTCGCAAGATTTTTGCTACCTTTAATAAGAAAACATGAGATTAATACAATTACAGATAAATGTGCGAAAATAAATAGGAAATAAAACTAACCTGGAATTAAAAAATAATTTTAATCACAAATGTTCTTTGGTTATTTTGGAAAAATGACAAGGGCAGCAAACAGATAGAGAATAAAATTAAAAAAAATTGAACCGACTTGTAAAAGTGCTCTAAAAAGTGAAAAATAACTATAAATTTTTATATGAACTTGAAATTTTTGAAGTCGGCGCCAAACTAATACTTAACAAAATGTGATTCGCATAAACAGATTAAAAATACTTTATTTGTAATTGCTTTCTTACTACAATTTGTATATATTAGTAGTTGTTTATTTCATTTAGAATAATTTGGCGCCGACTTCAAAAATTTCAATTTCATATAAAAATTTATAGTTATTTTTCACTTTTTTGCGCACTTTTAGAAGTCGCTTCAATTTTTTTTTATAAAATTTTATTTTTTGATTTTTAGTTTTGAATTCATTATGATATCCATAAATTATTTAAACTAAGCACTTAGCGAGATTAGATCTTAATATATATAATTTTTAAAATAGGATACCGTGCTCAAAATGTATATAAGTATTATTTATGGAAATAAAATAAAATAAAATATTTACCTAGCACAATTGAATACTGGACCCTTTGTGGAAAATTTTAAACTTTAGAATAACGTAACTAAACAGAAAAATTCTAAATCTTGTACAGATATGATCCACTTCCAAAGAAACGGTATTACCAATACATTGTCCAGAAATTGATATAGGAAAATCAACCTTAAATAGAGCTCAAAAAGTCAGTTGCGTAATGGCTTACACTGAATAATCAAAATCTATAGTAAAATCAGTGAAATACAAGTAATAAAGAATTATATTTAGTATGTTTACTATCGCAATATTTATTCTTTATTTGATAACAAAAGTATAGTTTACTACGAAATAAACCATTAAAATTAGTCACCCTCAAATTGCAAGACTACGTCATATTCTAACGGGGGAGAAAGTATACAATTTTGAACCTTATGTATAGCTTTAATAGAACACATGTATTGTATAGTTACGTAAGTTGAGTAAAAATTTTGTTTATGGAGGTGTGTTAGGTGGGATCGAATATTATATAACATATATTCTGCAGATCAAGAAAATAAGGGAGAATTCAGTTAAAAGTTAGTCAGTGAAAAGTTAGTGAGAAATGTGAAGAAGAGAGAAGTCTTGAAAAGGTATCGCTACTCTAAATCCGTGGCTAGCGGCGAGCAGAAACTTAGCGGGTTGTAAGTTGACAAATTTATTTTGCTACTTTATTATGTTTTATTTCATGTTCCTTATTAAGAAGTAAATGCTGCGATTACGAATTTCCAGAAAGGATTTATAGGTTTGAATTTCAACAATAATTAACAATAAATATAATTATTGAAAATTAAAAAATTGTATTGCTCTAACTCGTATTATAAGTTCGAATTCTGGACAAAATTTTACTTTTATTAATATTTTCGAACTTAAAATGTTTGAAGGTGGTTCTATATTTCAATTTCAAATTTAAAAATTTCAAGTTCAGAATCTATGTTATAATTTTAGATTTTAATTTCAAATTTCATTTTGTTATAACAAATCAGCTGAAGTAAGCGGTGGTATTACTGCGGCTGATTTAATACTGTCGACATTCATTATGTGAAATCTTATTTGTAATCAATCTTTTTTTACCTAAAGTCTGAATGTTCTAGTTTAATTAGGTAAAAATAAATGTTGCCAAAGTAAAAAATTGAATATGTAAAGTATAATTTAATTTTTGCTGGTTTTACGGCGAAAATGTATGTATTATTCCTCTCAAACTACCGCGGAAATATCTAATATTACGCGTGTATTACTGTGAAATTCAACCGTGCCTCTTTAACGTTTAGATTTTTCGAACTTTAAATACATAAATATTTAGATAATTTAATAATATAAAAAATTAATAAGGTAAATTAACATTATACCCACATTATATCTTAACAATTAGCACCAGTGCAGGCAGCTATCTAGATATGAGGTTATGAAAACATTGGCAGGGTATGCTTACTCTGCAGTAATATATGCCCATATTCTTATTGGGAGTTTGCTTTTAATACTGCGGGTCTCATTTCGATTGAACTCCTTATCCAACATTTTATATGATGAATATATGATTTTAAATAATATTAGGTGGTATTATTATAGAACAAATTGAAATATTCACAAAAAAATCTTCTTTCATTGTAAAAAAGCTCTTTTAAATCTACAGTATTTGCGGCGCCCGCAGTAATACCACAGATTAACCTATTAAATTGAGAAATGATTATACGGGAGTTTAATAACAGCCTGTTAGGGAAATACCTAAAGTCATGAACAGTAACCAAAAGCAATTTAACAATGACAGCAGTTTTAGCGTTAGAAAAACGAGTTGTCTGTAACTACGAGAGGGTCAATGAGATTTCCAGCTTCGGAAATGTATTTAGAAAAAGAAATGGTAAATAAGATATGTCAGCCGGCAAGGCTCTTTCTCGTAAACAAAAACACATTATAAAAACTCCCTTTCAAGAATAATTGAGCCCAAGTGTGAGTTACTTTTTATATCGCCCTGAATGGGTCAACCTGATAAACAATAAAATAACAACTAAAGAATATAATTCTAAAACCAAAAAAGCATTGCACTTTCGGACTAGACCCCTGAAATCCTCAATAGTCAGAACAGTCTTTATTTACAAAATATCTCATCTGGTCCTTTCAGTACCACTCTAACTTCAAGATATCTTTAGTTTGTTATTTTATGAAATCTACATTTAAAATTAAATTGATTTACACACAGTGAGTGCAGTGTTTGTTCGTAAATTATTGTTCATGGTAAATACACAATATATAAATAATTTGATAGTTATATGAACAAAATACTTTATTGTTTTTAGCTACACACGATATATTCTGACAAAGGTAATATAAATTACCGAAACGTTAATTTTTTAAAAATCTAAAATATAGAAAATATAACACTACTATTACATTTTGATCCCATTTTTAATATATCATAATCCCAAGAAAAACGAAACCATTAAAAACAATTTTATTGAAGTTCCCAGAAATAAATAATAAATACTTCACATATATATATATATATATATATATATATATATATATATATATATATATATATATATATATATATATATATATATATATGTTTATGCGGCTTTCACGGATTCCTCCGTGTGAGATGCAATAGCAGTGCATATATCCACATTATGCCGTTGTAGTGCTGAAATCACATTCAGCAAACATACAACTATATTCAGCTCCGTGTATAGAATGAAGTAAAATATGAACAGCAAATGCAAACTTCCCTCCATCCCCCATTGCATCTCACACGGAGGAATCCGTGAAAGCCGCATAAACATATATATACCATCCGGCGGGAGGTCGGCGAAGCCGCGTTCAGTATTTGCGTGCTTCCTTCCGATCTGTCCTTTGCACAGCCGGGTGCGTGTCGGTGCCCTGATGAGTCTGGTAGAGGCGGGGCGTGTGTCTCTGCCGTGTCGCTGTGGCGAGGAGGGTGAGTTTTGGCTTTCTTCTCGGTATGGTGGTGCAGGTAGGCCATCATCTCGATGGTGGTGGAATGGAATAAATTGCGTTTTGCAACAGTTTGTTCTGACTGTGCAGCCTCTGACACGGAGGGGGTGGGATGGAAGGAAGTTTGCATTTGCTGTTCGTATTTTACTTCATATATATATATATATATATATATATATATATATATATATATATATATATAAATATATATATATATATAAATATATATATATATATATATATATATATATATATATATATATATATATATATATATATTTAAGCGGCTTTCACGGATTCTTCCGTGTGAGTTGCAATAGTAGTGGATACATTTGCATTATGCCGTTGTAGTGCTGAAATCACATTCAGCAAACGTACAACTATATGCAACTTCGTGTATAAGTGAAGTAAAATGCGAACAGTAAATGCAAACCTCGTTCCATCATATCCTTTCCGTGTTAAAGGTTGCACAGTTTGAATAGATTGCTACAGAACACAATCTATCCAATTCCACCACCATCGAGATGGTGGCCTACCTGTACCACCATACCGAGAAGAAAGTCAAAACTTACCCTCCCCAGAATACCAAACGGCATCGTTTGGTATTCTAGATTTCGTCGCATATATGAAAAAGTGATGATTTTTGCTGTGTTTTTATAAATGCTTTTTATTTTTATCGCAATTCTTTAGGCATTGTTTTTTACCGCATATTTCAGCGTCATTGTCATCATGGGAAACATTGACGTAGTGTTAAAAAAATTTTGCACTTTCTGATATATAATTCATATTATTCCTTAAAAATATCATTTTGGTTGAAAATGTTGAAAAATGATGAAAAAAAATTTAAATGGTGAAAAATAATTTTCGCCGCATTTTTTGTAGAATCGTTTTTTCGTCGCAAAGTTTTGTAATGTATTTTTTTTTCACGGTTCTTTTAGAGCTGTTATAGTTTTCATCAAATCTCATTTGGCATTTTCAAGTGCGGTTCGTCTCGTTACTCTCGTTCTCAGTTAGTAACGAGACGAACCGCATTTGAACATGCTAAATGAGATTTGGGCGAAATGTGGTGAACACGATTTTTTGAATGAAAAAATTATGTTCACCGCAATATGAATGGAACGCTATTTCTAATAATTCATTCAAACTCGAGAATTGTTGAGACGATAATATAGCAGGTACAATATGGGGGACTAAAAATTTTACATAATTCCTATTTTGTCCAAATCGATACTAGAGGGGTTCTTGGGGGGCATATAAAATATGTCGGATTAAAAAAACTTACGTGTCAAGTTTTTTAAATATTAACATTGGGAGATTTTGAGAGACAAGATTAATTAAAATTAATATAAAATTGAAGATAGTGGATTTACTATAGCCGACTAAATATTTATTTGGTACAATTTCAATCAAAACTGTTATTTAAAAAATTCTCAGAATCTAGGAATTTTTAGTTGTTCAGTTTAGTGTGATTTATAACTTTGGATAGAATGGGTACTTTTCTGCGTCCTTGGCAACATTGCGAGGTACACTGATCTCGCTTGGTACTTAGTTCAAATAATTTATGGAAAAAAATAACGTTTTAAAACCAAAAATTGAAAAAAAAAACTTTTTATAGAGAAAATTTAACCGACTTCTAAAAATGCACTAAAAAGCGAAAAACGATATAAATTTTTATGTGATATTGAGATTTTTGAAGTTGGAGCAAAATTATTTCTAAATGAAACAAATAACTACTAAGACAGTTTTGCTTATGATTTTGTCATAATTTATATTATATATGTCAATAAATAAACGCTTATATAGGGATATCGAGGATTACAACCTTGCGGTAAAGCCTTGAAATATATAAAACAAATAGTTATATTCCGAAATTAAATAAATTCTCCATTTTTGCCGATCCAATAATAAGAGAAAATGATTTCTTATACTTGTATTAATTTTTGTATTTTTAGGGTTTGAAACTTTCTTGACTTATTGTTACTCTTGTCAGTTTAAACCCTCCGTTGTCAATTTGAAGCAGTTCTTGGCATAAGGGAAAGTAAAACAAAAATACCTTATTTTCATAAATCTTTATTTTTTAACTGCTATAATATTCAAAATATATTTATATTATATACATGTCCAGTATTAATGTAATATACTTAAGTGTATACATTAAATTAAAATAAAAAGGTCGGTGACTAATAAAAATGGATTTACTCGAAAGAATTTACTGTGAAGGAAAAAAGCGTATGTTACATTTGAAGGTAGGAAATAAGAATTAGGATGTGTCTAGAAGAAAATATATATTTTTTTTTACAAAATTAAGAAATACTTGTTTTGATGCAGCCATCACTAAATAATTAGAGTATTAAGTTTTCGATTAAGTAAAGGTAATGTGTATTATTGAAACATATGATCGATTTTTCTAGAATAGCAATCTGAAAAGTATATTGAGAAGCAAATCAATATCCATTAGCACCTGAAAACTAAAAGAGAGAAACAACAAAAAATAACAATATATAACATTATAAAATTTTGTAACAAAAGTTTTTGATTACATACATAATTAAATTAACCTACAAAATGTCCTTAAGTAAAAATGATGTATATATATATATATATATATATATATATATATATATATATATATATATATATATATATATATATATATATATATATATATATATTTGAGTATAGGTCAATAATAAAATCCTTCAAATTATATTTAAGTCATATAATTAGAAAAACAAAACAAAGGTGAGAGACGTTTCAACCATGGTTTTTGCCATTCTCAAACTAAAAAACGAGAATTGACGATATAGTCAAAAAAAAAACACAAGAATGAAGTCAAAAAACATGCTTTGTAGATGTCTTTAGTCATTAAATCTTATGAATAGTTAACATAGTTAAAAATAAATACTTGGAACGTCACAAATTGTGTGCATAGCAACATACTACGCGAAAGAAAAATCAATTATTACAAACACTAACAGCAACTAATAAAATTTTTATTATTCAAATTATTTATTATATACAAAATCATGCTCGTCAACCTGCCAGTTTTCTCAAGAAACAACCAATGAAAATCTTGCATTAGAGAAGCGATACCTATAATCTGTTGAGATTGTTTATTCCTTTTTTGTCACTTATTGCAAACCTAGATTTTTGAATTTCCACCATTTTGTAAAATATATTTTTTTTTTAATTATTTTCTGATTTTAAAATTTTATTACTATTGAAATTAAAATGACGTATTCTCATGGTTAGTCCAGGCTGTAGTATTTTTTCCATCATATTTGTCACTATTTAATCTGCTTTCCAAATATTTGCTTGTTTGTCCCATGTACATATCTCTATAAGGAATTTCATAAACAATATTATTTTTTTTAAATGTAGATGTTTTTGATTTTAATTTTGTAAAATTCCATGATAAATATATATATATATATATATATATATATATATATATATATATATATATATATTATTTTTGTTTTTTTGTTCTTTTTTTTATTTTTTGTCTCATAAAATATGGTGATGCTGTTTTTAAAAATTTTATTTATTATCTTAATTTATTTTTAGGCCTTCTTAACTTCTTTAAATGAATTTTTTTCTATATTTTGAATCAGCCGGCTTAATTGCCGGATCAGCAAGACCTATCACTATTGATCTTTTTTTTTTTTTGGTTAATAGAGTGTTATGAAACTTTATATAACTTGAAGACCATGTATTTTTTGTATACCATTCTATCTTTATAATATTATCATCTCTGTGGTGTAGGGTGGTATCCAAGAATTTTTTTTGTTTTCTTCTCTTTCTATGGTAAATTAAAATTTCATGGAACTTGTTAAAATGTTTTAATATTCCTTTAGTTTTATTTTTTGGGATTGCATCAATGTATTAATAAAAGAAGGGAATTTCATAACCGAGTTTTTTAATGTTTGTTCTTTGAGTTGGAGGAACCCGAATTAATTTCTCGAACATTACTCTACATCACAGTGATGATAATATTATAAATGGTATGGAATAGTACACCAAGGATACATGGTCTTCAAGCAACATAAATTTTAACTCGTGCCATCCTGTAAACTAAAAAAAAAATCGGTAGTGATACGTCTTGCTGATCGTGTGATAAAATTGTTTGATGCCGAATTTAGAAAATATTTATTGGAAAAGATAAAAATGCCATAAAATTAAATGAATATCCAGGAGATTTTAAAAATAAAATTTTCAAAACCGGATCAATATATTTTATGACACAAAAAAGACAAGAAGCAAATGGCAACAAAAATATATGTATTCTCTGTTTGTAAACCATTTATAACAACAGTTCCCGCACTTTTTAAGAAAATATGATTTAAAAGTTTATCATAAGTCTCGTAACCTTAAATCACGAAATTTTTCCAAATTAAAATCGAGAGTCCATAAATTTAAAAAACGTAATTTTATGTACGAAATTTCTTGTGAAGATTGTGATGCAACACAGGCGCGGATCCAAGGGGGAGACATTCCCCCCCCCCCCCAAAGCTTAGAGTTCAGGAAAATACATCAAATTTTGCCTCTTACACTAGGAATGTGTATGCTGCTGGCTTCCATTCCCCCTCAACAATTTGTTTTTCCTTGCGATCCTCCCCTCCCCCCCCTAAGAGTTTTGAGTTTGGGAAAATAGACCCGATTCTGGCTCTTATACGAGGAATGTGTATGATGTTAGCGCTCGGCCCCCCCCCCCAGACCATTTGTTTTTTCTCGCGATCACTACCCTCAAGAGCTTCGAATTCAGAAAAATAAAGTCGATCCTGACTTTTACACTGGAAATGTGTATCCTGTTGGCTACCCCCCCCCCCCCCCCCCCGTCGACAACTTGCTTTCGCTTGTCATACTGTACTTTCGTGATATCACCCCCCCCCCCTCAAGGAGAGAGGCTGAATCCGCCCCTGAGGCAACATACATCGAACCAAAAAGGCCAATATTTGGAAACAGACTGAAGAGTCATTAATCTGATAAAAGAAAAACTACAGACTTGACTAACTATGAGAAAACAAGAAATCATCGTTTTAATTTCAATAATACTAAAATTTTGAAATCAGAAAATAATTAAAAAGAAGGGAATTTTACGAAATGGTGGAAATTCGAAAATCTGAGTTTACAATAAACGACAAAGAAGAAATAAAATGGTTATTTGTCGATCAAATTATCATTATCATAAATAACTTAAAAAATAAAAATTTTAATATGTGCTGTTAATGTTTAAAAACTTATTTTTGATTTTGTGTAGTACGATGTTGTGCTCACAATTTGTGATACTTTAAGTATTTATTTTTAATTATGTTGACTAGCCATAAGACATAATGACCAAAGACAACTTCAAGGTATGTTTTTTGACTTAATTCTTGTACTTTGGTACTATCATCTTTTTTGTGTACTTTATTAAGAAAAGTCAAAATCATGGCTAATACGTCACTCGTTTTCATTTTATTCTTTTAATTATATGACATAAATATAATTTGAAAAATTTATATATATATATATATATATATATATATATATATATATATATATAATTTGTTGAAGTAAAAACAGCCACATCATGGGTGCTAAATGTTCTTACAAAATAACGCACCAGGATCCCAGTGTAACAGAGATATCTCGGAAACAATATGACCAGTTATAAAAATTAGATGCTAATTTTTTACTAAGCAAATATAGGGTCGATTGAACAAGAAGTAAAAGGAAATCCGATATTTTTGGATAGAAAATAAAAACCTATATAGAACATTAAATTGCTGTTCGAAATATGCTTATAATTTTGTATAGAGTTCTGAAGATAACATTATATACAGGGGAGAAGTAATATTAAAGGGATCTCAGGTTTTATTTTGAAGTCTGTCATTTTTTACACAATGTCAAATTATTAGAATGTAATTTTTCAATGGGGGGGATTTCAAAAAGTATTAGATTTTTTTGAAAGTTATAGGATTTGAAGGACATATTTCCTAATATACAAGGTGATTCAAAAAGAAAAATTATGGAATGTCAAAAACTAATGGAAAATTTAACTTGCAAATTAGGTTTTTGACTTTTTTCTTGAGTATAAAATATTGTAAAACATTTATACAGATGTTGCTTGAAAGAAACATTCTACTAAACCTTGCATTCGTCTGGTAATGGTTCCTTATTTTTACTACAAGTCAAGCAGAAAAAAACCTATAAAATAACTTACTACCTAAATTAATATTTTTTAATAAAAATCACATAAAATGACTAAATGAAAATTGGGAGTAAATAATTAACAATATTATAAACGAAAACATGATTAAAAATAACAAATATACAAGAAACGTAACACATTTATAAATATAATTGGGGCAGCCAAGTTAGTACTTAAGGGATATGGATGTTGTGATCGAGAAAAAGCAATTATATTTTTTTTTGCAGTGCATAATTCGGTAATCAAAGAAAAATTGAAATATTATAGAAGACGATTAGAATATTAGAAATATGCAGGGCATCTTCAAGTTATGAGACTTTATATATATATATATATATATATATATATATATATATATATATATATATATATATATATATATATATATATATATATATATATATATATATATATATATCATTTTTTCTTTATTTTGTCTGTTCTTGGATTTAGGTTCTATATTTAACAAAAAAACGCAAACAATTGACGGTTCGCCCTTTATTTAAGGCATTTTCAAAATTTTTTTCTTCTTAAAAATATTTTTATATAATTAAAATATTCACATAAGAAACATATCTACAATTTTAAAAAACAAACAAGACACTTTAAAAACAGTATTTAAATTTTTTAAAATATTTAATTTTACCGGTACCACACCCTGACATTTTGTTACTCTATTACTAATGAAATTCAATCTTTACATCGTCTACTGAGGATACATGGAATGCGAGTGTGTTTTATTTTTTATATTTTACAATGCACAAAAAAAAACAAAGTAAGGTATACGTTTACTTTTATGTTTAAGAGGATATTCAATTTTTGATTCTTATTTGATAGGATCGAATACTTAATATTTTTGTTTAAATTAGGCTTGTGTAAATGTAGCTCAAATTTTCCATGTCTGTTCTGTCGTTGACAGTGTTTTTATCTTTTTTAATTTCAATCATTTCCTTTATCTGTAATTTTTGGTAATTCATATCTTTGTTTTTTATTATGGTACTGTTATAATCAAAAGTATGTTTTTCGTCCTTTGTGTGTTTGTTTAACGCTGTTGAGGCATTTTTCATATATTTATGGCCCTTTAATCTGTTCTTCAGTAATTGGCTCGTCATGCCTATATATTTTTTGGGACAATTTGTGCAAGGGATCGAATATATTACATTTGATTTATTCATGAGAGGAGTTTTACTTTTTAAATTTGTGAACAATGTATTTAATTTATTATGTGACTTGTGGCATACGATAATATCATGCTTTTTTAAAATGTATTTTATTTTTTCTGACAGCTCACTAGTGTAAGGTAATACTACATATTTTTGCTGTTTATGTTCTATGTTTTTTGTTATTAGGTAGATATCTAAACTGTTTCTCTAATCATTCAAAAATTCAAAAAAATAGTGTTATAATCGGTCTGTCTGATCGTGCTATCTCCCTAACGTCTCCAGAATTCCGACCAAAAATACTGCAAAAAGTAAAAAAGACACTAATAAATAATAATTTCAATGAAAAGACTGTCACCAAAATAATTAATTAACGAACATATAAATTTTATAATAACGTAATAACAAAAAACATAGAACATAAACAGCAAAAACATGTAGCATTACCTTACAATAGTGAGCTGTCAGAAAAAATAAAATACATTTTAAAAAAGCATGATATTATCGTATGCCACAAGTCACATAATAAATTAAATACATTGTTCACAAATTTAAAAACAAACTCCTCTCATGAATAAATCAAATGTAATATATTCGATCCTTTGCACAAATTGTCCCAAAAAATATATAGGCATGACGAGCCAATTGCTGAAGAACAGATTAAATGGCCATAAATATATGAAAAACGCCTCAACAGCGTTAAACAAACTCACACAGGACGAAAAACATACTTTTGATTATAATAGTACCATAATAAAAAACAAGTCACGAGCAAGGATTAATAAAACTTTAAATGTCCAACACCCTGTATAATAGTTAACCGTATGGTTTGTTTTGCTGACTATACACTATTATACATGGTAATTGATTAACAAATAATCAAAGATCAGTCTAGTTGAGTCGCTCCTAACAATGACATCCTGAGCTTAAAGAGTTTTCCCCCAAATCAAGAGGCTGTTCCTAATAATTATGTAAGTAAATATCTTCAATTTTTAAATTTAATATAATGTAAACTGTTCTAATGTTTCGGCTAATATCTTATCCTGTATTTGAATTTATTCTTGTTTTCTTTTGAATACACTCCAGTTTGTTACAAAATTCAATTAAGATTTTTATTATTTTTACCCCCCTTACCAATAAGATCCCGATGAGTCGCAATCTGAAAACTAGAATGCGACTAGTCGCACATTGAAAAACTACAACGCGACAATATGAATTACCAAAAATTACAGATAAAGGAAATGATTGAAATTAAAAAAGGTAAAAACACTGTCAACGCCAGAACAGATATGGGAAATTTGAGCCACATTTACACAAGCCTAATTTAAACAAAAATATTAAGTATTCGATCCTGTTAAATAAGAATCAAAAATTGAATATCCTCTTAAACATAAAAGTAAACGTATACCTTATTTTGTTTTTTTGTGCATTGTAAAATATAAAAAATATAAAAAAAATAAAACAAACTCGCATTCCATGTATCCTCAGTAGACGATGTAAAGATTGAATTTCATTAGTAATAGAGTAACAAAGTAGTAAAATGTCAAGGTGTGTACCGGTAAAATTAAATATTTTTAAAAATTTAAATACTGTTTTTAAAGTGTCTTGTTTGTTTTTTAAAATTGTAGATATGTTTCTTATGTGAATGTTTTAATTATTTAAAAATATTTTTAAGAAGGAAAAAATTTTGAAAATGCTTTAAATAAAGGGCGAAACGTCAATTGTTTTGCATTTTTTGTTAAATATAGAACCTAAATCCAAAAAAAGACAAAATAAAGAAAAAATGATATAATCTATGGTTTAAGAATCAAGAAAATAATATATATATATATATATATATATATATATATATATATATATATATATATATATATATATATATATATATATATATATATATATATATATATATATATATATATATATATATATATATATATATATATATATATATATATATACATATATATATATATATATATATATATATATATATATATATATATATATATATATAAAGTGAAAGATAATTTCTTGGCTAATCTTTCCTCCCCAAAAAAAAGTGTTTTTTCTTCTTTTCCGCAAAACTTTGAAATATTTGATCTGATAAATGTAATTCTTTTAAGATTTGTCAATCCAAAAAAATTAAGGTGTTTCATGGACGTTGTAAAAAAGTTAAGTAAGTATTGATTGTGTGACTCTTGGGACAAAACACGAGCCGATAAAAAGCTCGAGGGACGGATAATGGGGTTAGAAAAAAGGGTGCAAGAGTGCCTGATGTGGTACGTATTTATTTAGTTATTATTAATTTAGAAAAAAGAAAATAAGATAATTGTTATTATGGTAATTTTATAGGAATAAATATACCAAAATATTCGTATTCTAATCAAACAGTTACTGCAAACCTTGCAGAAATGGGCGTAAATTCAGTATCTCAGTACGACACCTGCTCATCCTTCATGTGTAGTGGCCAGTCAATTTACCAGATCTAAATTCTGTTGAGCACTTGTATCTAACTTTTCTTACTATCAAAAAGTTATAAACAATGGGAATGTGCCTTGTTATTCCCTTCAGTGAAGAAGGTAAGGTAATAATACTATTGCACTTTTGGATTCTTGCCTGTGAAAGACTGGCTCAAAGAGCTGGATTTATAAATTCAGCAATATTTATTTATATTTATTCAAAGTTTTATGGGAAAGAGGGTCGAACATTTAATTAATAATTATGATTATTAGTACGAGATAATACTGTTATAAAAATATGAATTAAATGAATAAAAAATGCAATGAAAATGGAGCTAGATAAAAGACACATGATAAAGAACGTGTAAGGATTAAAAAAATATTTAAAACATATTTTTATAACAATCAAAGAACACTTAAAACGTTTTATGACCTAACAAATAATAAATGACTTAACACATCAAGTTTAACGAACTATTAGTTTTCCTCAACTGTGACCTCCATGGGATTATTGATGCTTCCTCATCGGAGGGTTCGTCGTCCAAAGAATTATTGCTCATGCTCAGGGTTCGTTCTTTGTCTTCCCCGTATGTGTTGTTGTTGTTTAAGTCTTCCTGTCCTTTTTCGTCGCTCGGGCGCTGTTGTCGCAGATTGTGGGGTTTGACTTTTGGTTCTTCTATTACTTTTGGTGTGTAAATTGTTTGCCTAGAGAAATTCAACATAAATGCATTACAGAAAAATATTATATATTTAATTTTAGATAGTTCAATAAGCTTTTTAATATTCTGGCTAAAAGAATTAGATAATATAGAAAAAATAAAAAAGAAAAAAACACTACTACGGAATCCCAACCTAATATGTTTCTTAAAAGCACTTGACTGTTTTCCCCCATAGGATGTGTTTAGAAGATATTCGCTTTTAAAAAAGTTTTATGCAAGAATTATATGATTTGAAAGGCATGATATAAAAGAATTTTCTAATATACAGAATGGCTCAAAAAAGAATAGTAATATTATGTTGTTAGTTTTGAAAAAATGTGCTTCACAAAGTTGCCAATAGATTCGGCGAAAGTCAATGTTTTACAAAAATAGTTACAGCATTTTAGGGTTTATTTTTTTTACCAAAATATTGTAAATTAGAAATTTTTCTCAAATCAAATTAATTTTAAATTTTTTCTCTGGATTTTTGTTTTCCTCATATTATAACAAAAAATCTAACGCCTAAATAATACGCCAGATAATAAAAACGAGTTTTAGATTTTTACTCCGGTCGAAAAATATTTTAAAAGAAGTGACTTCTTATTCCTTATCGATATGCTAAAGATAAATGTCTCGGAAAAAGTGTAAGGACTCACTATAAAGGATTTTTGTTGATATAAACTTATATTTGTATAGAAATCTACTTGCAAGCATTATTTGCTTTATTGATATTTTTAAAAGTGGTACAATCTCCAGCGAATTTGCAGGATTATCAACAAATTTTCACTATTCAAAATTATTTGGCCTTCAAAATTGCTTTGTTATCAGCGAATTTGCAGGATCATTTGCAAAAACACGGTTATTAACAAAAATTCATGTTTTTAAAGTATATATCTCGAGACTCAAATACTTAGGAAAAATACACATTTTTCGATGGCATGGCCCTCCAGAATTCTTCAAAATGGCGACACTTTTCATGGTGACAGCATCGATAAATGGGGTCTTTTGCAAATTACTCTATTACATCTGGTGTGCAATCTGTCAACTCCGAATTTTGCATATAAGAAAAAATCTCAATTTGAAATACATTTGGAATCAAGTCTCTGATTTACATCACCCTTTTTCTGGGGATGAGGGGGCAATAGGTGATTAATAGCCACAAACTCACGATTTCCATCTACTCAGGGGGTAACAAGTCCTACCTAACCAAGATAGCAAAGAAGAGAGCTGAGCCAGATATCTGAATGGCCATAAACCCAAGTTCCCAAACCTCCATACCTGGAGAACAGAGGGTTTCACAATGAATTTAGGTGTACTTAGATTCAGAGGCTCTTTTCTCTGTCTATTGTCTTGGTTAGATGAGATTCATTGTTCCCCGGGTTTGTGGAATTTGTAGTTATTGAACGACCATTGCTCCCCTCTACTAAAAAGAATAAGGAGTTCTAGATCCGCCATTGGTCTCCACGCATATTTCCAATTGAAATTTTTCTTGACACGTACTCAAAATTGGAGTTGAACAGGTTTGGTCTGGGCGGGTCTAAAAATACCTTATTCTTTGTTACGTAATATGTGGAAAATCCCTGAAAATTAGTGCAGTTTTAACATTTTGAACGTATTTGAGGGGCATTAATTTTTATTAACAGCCGCATTTTGCAAATGATCATACAATTTCGTAAAAATCAAGCATTTTGAGGCCGCCATTTTAAAAAATCTCAATTGGCCATTTGAAAGCGGATTTTTGTGGGAATATTTTGAGGCTTGAGGCAGATATTTTAAAGCCATTATTTTTGTTAGCAGTCCCATTTTGTTAATAACCTCGCGACTCCGCTGTAAACCACGCTATTTTGGGGCCGCCATTTTGAAATATTTTAATTGATCAAAGCACGTTTAGATGTTGGGATTCTTTGGAATAGTCCCAGGGCATATACTTTAATTCCTTTAATTTTTGTTAGCAGCTGCATTTTCCTGCTCATCCTGCAAATTCGCTAAAAACCGCGCCGTATTGAGACTGCCATTTTAAGAAATTTCAAAGAGCTTAATGACTTTTGGAAGTGGGTATCAATGTGTACATTTTTAACCGCATCACATATGTATTTAGGCTGCAAAGACCGTGCCATTTTGAAGCTACCATTTTAAAAAATCTCAATTGGTCATAAGACATTTGAAAGTAGATATTTCTGCGAATATTTTGAGGCCATTAAATTTTGTTAGCAGCAACATCCCGGGAATTCGTTGTAAACCGCGTTATTTTGGAACCGCCATTTTGAAATCTTTCAATTGAAAAAAAAAATGTTTAAAAGTACTTTAATCATTTTAATTTTTGTTAGCACCTGCATATCGTTGCTTGTCCTGTAAATTCGTTGAAAACCGCGCCATATTGAGATTGCCATTTTAAACATTTTCGAAGAGCTAAAAAATGACGTTTGGAAGTGAGTATCAATATGTACATTTGTTATCCCATCATGTATTTGTTTAGGACTTTAATTTTTGCTGATGATACTGCTATTTCTCTGTAAACCGACGCCATTTTGAAAGTTTGCAAAAGGCGCATTTGAAAATGTATATCAAGAAGAACATTTTGAGCAGTTTTTTTTTAATCTCTTCAATTTTGGTTCACGTCCGTAGCCCGGTTGATGTGGAATTCTCCACAAATAATTGACAAAAACTGCTCTTAAAAAAATCTTTAACCAAAGAATGAAAAAATACACAGTTTTCAAAAATTCTGAATTTTAGCATTATTTTTTTAACACATTGTATGATAAAAAGAAAAAAATCGTAAGGCCAAGTTCATCACTATCAGTGAAATCTAAATACAAGTGTTAGAAAATTATAGTAAAAATTACTTTCGTTATTTTTTCTAATAAAAAAAGTTTATAAAAAATCCAAATGATGTTTATAATCCTGAATAAAATATTAATAAAATGGACTGGGCTTCTATTCATTTAGGATATTTTTACAAACAATTTTTTTTACCTTATTTTAATTTCAGCTTCCTCTTTCTTTGCTATAAGTTGTCTTTTCCATTGAGGAATAGATTGTAATCTTCTTTCTTCAGCTTCGCGTTGCATTTGTTCTTCCATTTCTTTCTTAGCTTTTTCTGCTGCCTTTTTCGCTAACATTTGCCGCTTCCACGCCGGTATTATATTGCCAGTATTATCTTTATCTGGTATCTAAAAAAAGTTTAAACGAATAGTTAATTTTTTTCGGTTTTTTAAACTCATATATCATAGAAAACTTTAAGTAAATTTTAGTACAAAATTATCATTATTATTACTTTTTAATTTTGAAATGTTATATTGCAACAAATGTTTTTTTTTTAAACTTACCTTTTCTACAAAATTTGTCGCTGTGAATTGTTTCTTAAACTCCTGTATCACTTCTTTTTCAAAAGACGTTTCCGTCTTTGCCTTTTCTATTTTCATTTTCTTCACTCCCGTCAAATCTTTTGACATTTTCAGTTCGGCTATTAAGTCTATTTTTTGAGACATAAATGAGTCCGCGGTATTGAGGCATTGGAGAGACACACTTCTGGTTGGTGCAGAAAATGTCTAGAAAAATATTCTTATATTAAATCAATTGTTGATCATTAAGAATTTGTTTACAGTAGCAAAGAATGTGAATATTTTTTGCCATCATGTGTATTCTTACATAGTATAAACATTAATATGGATTAAGTTATTTTTGGTGAAATAAGTAAGTGAACAAATTACAACTATATATAACGATATTAACAGCAGGAATGATCCATCTACAGTTCTCACTTGCTTCTAGCAGCCATTCACAATCGATTTCTGGACATAGGCCTTCCCTGTTTTATCTTATGCCAACTCATGCCATTTTTCTCCTACTTGTTGCTTCACAGCAACTTGACGAGCAACACATCCAACTTAACCCCACTCAATTTGAGCTATGCGTACGATAACATCATCGATTTTATTTCTTTGTCTGAATGTTTCGTTGGTAATATTGTTTCTAAGACTTAAATCCCGCATCATTCGTTAGTGTTCTTTTAAGATTTTTGGCTGATTTAACCGTGATGGTTTCAGTTCTGTTCAAAAAATGAAGTGATAATAACATCCCAGTGGAAAAATTCAGTAGTAGTAATCATACCTAAAAAAATGATGTTACTGACGTCCCAACTATAGACCGACTAGTCTCCTTAGCCGTCTTCATAAATTTTTTGCTAAAATACATACTAAACAGTTAATAAATAAGATTTATCAAAGAAGCAAGCAGATTTTTGCACAGGATATGGCACAAATGATCATCCCCTTACAATAAACGTCCTTATTGAAAAGTGTATTGAGTATAATAAACTTCTTATGCTCATATTTGTAGATTTCGAAAAGGAATGCACAAACAAGTTCAAAATTGGCAACATGCTCAATACAATAAACTGGGAATCGATGAAAATTGAATTTAACTGTGAAAAAAATCGCCGTCTTTATTTCACCGATGATATTGTCCTAATAACATACAATATGCAGGAAGCCCAGATTAGGTTGCACAGACTTCAGGAAGTTTAGGTAGAATTTAGACTAAAAACTAACAATTGTAAAACCCAGTTCATACCAAACTGGCACTATAAAACTAAGCGAAGGAACAGTTAAGCAAGAACTTAGGAGTCAATATAACCAAAGACAGGAAATTCGACTCAGAATATACTTATCTTGGGCAGTTTTCAGCAAATTAATTTAAATATAATCTTCTAATATCTCTAAACAGAAAATTGTTTGACATATGTGTACTTCCTGCAAGAACATATGAAGCAGAGACATTTAATCTAACAAAGAAAAGCATAAACAGAATATCTGTAATGCAAAGAAAAATCCAAAATACTTATGGAATTAGGCAGGACATGTTACTAGGATTATTGACGATAGATGGACTCAGAGAGTTGTAGAGTGGAGGCCTAGATACGAAGTTTACATGAACAGAGGCAGGCCACTTAGTCGATGAGCGGATAAAAAGTGGCACAAAACAGGAAAAGATGACAAAAGTTCCGGAAAGCTTTGATTCAGCAATCGACAGTATGAGGCTGTTGATGATGATGATGATGATGTGAAGGTTTCTATTCCGTAAATCTACACTGGAAGTATGCATTTGTGGAACACTTTTTTTTCAGAATAACTGGGATATTCTTATTGTTCAGCACAAGTGGCAAGTTGCCTGTGTACCCATGTCAGATTAATGCATTTTATTTATTTCGGCACTTTGATTTTATTTACTTAGTTTTATATTATCTCCAATGAAGGTATATTTCTTGTTTTTTCTATTATTTGATTTTCCAAGGTCCTCCAGTGGCATCCGTTATTATGTTTTTTTGTCTCACTTAAATTCATGGAAAATCTGATATTTTCTGATATTAATTCAAGTTATTCTAGCATGTTTTGTAGCTCCCGGATGTTTTGGTTAATTAGCAGAATATCGTTCGCAAAGGAAAGGTAGTTCAAATAATGATTTTAACACCTTTTTCTTCTCATTTGGGTGTTCTAATGACACCTTCCAATGCAAGAGTTAGTAGTTTAGAGGAGATGGTATCGTCCATTTTAATAAATCAACTTTGGCATTGTTCAAAGCTTATTAGATGGCTAATAGTTCCACCGACTCGAACGCTTTGACAATTTTCAGTATTGAAAGTATAAAAAGATATCAAAAACTGAAAATATTGTACGAATGCTCGGTCAAAGGAACAAAAAGTGTACAATTTAAAATGGCCATTTTCCAATACTTAATTCAATATAAATCTCATGTTAACGTTCATGCATTTGAACAACGAACTATCAACTGGAAGATAAATTAATGTCAATTTGGAAGAATGTTTCAAAATAATACCTGTCAAAATTCCAAAATCACAAAACTTGTTGATTGAAATTTGCAAAATAAATTTATTTTTTCAAAAAGAAATTATGAAATAGAATTTGAAATAAAATAATTTTAATCGTACAAGAATGGCTTAGAATAATAGTAAAACTTACCTTGGATGCAACCACCTTTTCTGTTCTCCTCAGTTGAACTGAATTTAAATCCTGAATACTTATGGCTGACAAGGGTTGTAGTTTTTTAGCTTTTTCTTGGTGGTGGCTTATGGTGCTTTGTTTTAAAATGGTGGTTTGGGTTAAATCACCTTAAATTCAATTATAATATACAGATTGGTGATAACTTTACAAAACTACAATTTAAAATTCATTGTAGAATTAAAAAGACAGAGTTTTTTAGCGATGTTAAAGAAAATGAATTATGAATTTAGGAACAAAATTTTTCACTTCAGCTTGATTTTTAACAAATAATGTACTTTGTTTCTGGTACTTAAAGTAATGCAAAAATTCGAAATCAAAAAATTTAAAAGTTTGGAAACTTTCTGAATTTTCTCAAAAAAAATAAATATGAAAACAGCAATAATTAATAAAAAGGACAATTCAAAAAATGATCCACATTAAAAGAATTCCCTATACCATGAACTTCAAGACGAACACAAATGACCTGAGTAATGTTTATAACAATTTAAAATGGCAATAAAATTGCAATTACAAGTATATTCAGGACCGGATTTGGAGGTCTGGAGGCCCAGGGGCAACAAAGAGCGGAGGCCCCTAATTATTTTCCGAATTAAAGGAATAATTTTTTCCCGTCAAGTCCTTCAAAAATTTATTGCCAACAAATAAAATTATTTCAACAAAGAATGTTGTAATTAGTTAAAGTCAAATACAATTTATTAAAAACTAGATTACCGCGTTAACAAATGGAACTTTGCGAGCTTGTAGGGGCCCCGGTCTTGTGGAGGCCCCGGTGCAGTAGCCCCGCCTGCCTTCCCTCAAATCGAACCCTGAGTATACTTTCAAACACCCAACAAAATAGACTTAAAAATGTAAAAAGTACATACAGTGTATTTTTTATATACACTTAAAAAAGTTAGATGTAATTTGGTATAGGTGTAAGCACTAGTATATATATATATATATATATATATATATATATATATATATATATATATATATATATATATATATAGATAGATAGATAGATAGATAGATAAATTTATTTCGTTACATTTTGTACAGAAAAATACAATTGTAATATGTCACAAAACAAAATAAAAATAGGGTTAAAACTATTTGTAAATTACATTAAAAAAGTCCTAACAATAAGGTCTAGAAGAAGTCTCCATGTACTCATCCACCGAATAGAATGCATGCTCTAACAAAAATTCCTTTAATTTAATTTTAAATCTCATAAAATCTAAATTTTTAAATGTTTCAGGCAACGTGTTGTACAATGACACATTCAGTGTATTTTTCTTAGATCTCTCCAATCTATACCTCGAAGGCCTAATTAAATTAGCTGATCTAGTGCTATAAGAGTGAAAGTGGGAATTTTGTTGGAATTTTTCACGGTTTTTATGAATCTCCAGTAGTTGGTATAAGATAAATAAACTAGGCAACGTTAGTACCCGCAATTTTATAAAGTGTGGCCTACAGTGGTCCCTATAGCCGATACCAGAGACAAGTCGAATAGCCTTCTTCTGCATTCTAAAGATTTGAATCGCGCCAACACAGCAACCCCAAAGGTGAACACCGTACGAAATATGAGAATGCAACAAGGAATAATAAACAGAGAGAAGGGTGTCACAGTGAAGAGACCCACGAAGTTGCCTGAGAACAAAAATAGAGGATGCCAACTTATTCCTCAATAATGCAATGTGGGAATTCCAGTTCAAACCATCGTCCAAACTGATACCCAACAATGTCACCGAAGAACCATCAACCACTCCACGTCCATTCATGAAAAACAAATTCCGTGTTTTTTCCTCATTCAATTTAAGGGAATTATTAGCAAACCAACATCTCGCACGCTCTCCCATAACAGACATTTCGTTCATTAAACATTCTGGGTCTCTACTTTTACAAATTAGCGCCGTGTCGTCAGCGTAACAAATACACAGACCTGGTGACAAATACCTAAAGAGATCATTGACATATATAATGAAAAGAAGAGGTCCCAATACCGAACCCTGCGGCACTCCACATCGTACCGCCGTAGGCTCAGAAAGCTCACCACCATATGCGACTGCCTGCCTTCTATTTGACAGGAAAGATGAAAGCAAATCGAGGGGAACGCCTCTTACACCGTATCTATGAAGCTTTCTAATCAAAAGTTCATGAGAAACACAATCAAAGGCACGACTGAGGTCACACAGTGAAAGCCCCACGCTTTCCCCACCTTCTATTCCCTCAACCGCGCCCTCCACAACCGCAGCAACTGCCTGAATAGTCGAAAAATTCCGGCGAAAACCAAACTGTGAAGGATGCAAAAAATTGTGATGTTCAAAATAACGACTCAAGCTGTTTTTTAGTATTACCTCAAATACTTTCCCTAATAACGGAATCAAAGATATAGGTCTATAATTTTCCATGGAATCGACATTTCCTTTTTTAAACAAAGGAACAGTCCTTACTATCTTTAGACAATCCGGAAAATTACCCTGAGCCAGACTACAATTAAATAAATGCTTCAAAGGTTTGACCAAATACACACTAATCTCTTTCAGAATAGCGCTACTCATATCATATATGTCAAAAGAGTTCGACCTTTTGAGAGCTTGTATAGCACTCCAAACATCACACTCCGTAACTGGTAAAAGGGCAAAAGAACGCACCGAATTTGGGATCGACGAAACCATAGCATTTTGTATTTCTGTGTCAATCTGTAGATCCTTTATAGTGTCGGATACTATTTTACTAAAGAACTCACCAAAGTTCCCAGCGCTGAGCGATGAACTAGAAATATTATGTGAAGATCGATTTCTCTCATAGTTAATAACTCTCCAAACATCCCTTGCTTTGTTTTGCGAATCTTCCAGAAAACTCCCAAATGCATCCTTCTTTGTAGAAGCAACTTTCTGTCTGTACTTTTTATTCATAAGCTTATACAAATCCCGGAATTCCGTGCTCCCATCGCCCAAAAGCCTCACCACAGAGAGCTCATCCCTCATTTTCCTTAATGTCTCATTAAACCACCGAACAGGAGGCCTATCGGTGAAGACATCTCTCATAGGAAGATGCTTGCAGATCAGCTGCTGACAAACCGAAACCAGATGCCAAGCAAGCCATTCAGAGTCGACATTCTGATAGAAAATGCCCCAGTCAATCACGCTCAAGTCGCCCAAAATAGAATCAATTCCCTTTGTTGTCACAGGCCTTACTCTAACCCGTTCGGGAACACCAATTCCCATCCCCATACTTAGCTCAATGAACTGACCACGGTGGTCGGAAAGACATGGATCCAGCACTCCAGAACTGTAGAGCTCGTCAGCAATATTAGTCAAAATGTTGTCAATACAAGTTGAGGAATCACTGGTCACCCTAGTGTAGTCACATATTGTGGCAAAAATACCATAGAAATTGATAATACAAGTTAGCTCTGACAAAATGGTGGACTCTGTTCTAAAGTCAATATTAAAATCGCCCATTACAATGATATTATTATACGACTGTGATAATTTGTTTAACACCGCCTCGAAAGCATCCAAAAACACGTTACTGTTACCCAAACCTGATCTGTACACTGTTAAAATAACCAATTTCAGATGAGGGACCTCAATAGCACAGAACTCAGCATTGATCTCACTACAAAAATCATTAACATTAACCATTTTGCACTCCATGTCAGTTCTTGAGTACATGCAGACTCCTCCACGAACATGATCAGACCTACAAAAAGAGGAAATTAATTTATAATTATTAATTTTAATACATTTCAAATTACTGGCAGTGCACCAGTGTTCACTAATACAAATAAAATTATACAACAATTTATCTAAAAATAAAGAGAGCGTGTCAACCTTGTTAGGCAAGCCTTGAACATTTAAGTGAAAAAGCAAGATAGAGTCATTTTTATTCTTGACAGAAAAGCTCGATGATATTTGAGGGTTACTTCTTTCTAGCATGAAAAAACTTTTTGATTTTTACACCATTGGGCCAGATGCTTGGATCAAGGAATCTTTCTGAACAAGACTCCAAAACGCCAACCTTAAAAGATGCGTACAGTTCAGGGTATCTAGATTCGAGCCTCTGGCATGTTGCCTCCGGAAAAATAGATCGTATATATGAGGTTAAATCTCCTTCTGACGTTTGTGGATCCAGACGGCATAAATGGAAAAATGAAAAGCAAGGAACAGCTTTCAAATTTGAGTCACGCACTGTGTTAACTCCAGTCCCAACCACTGCAAATTTCCTTCTTGTATTACCTCGACGATTGACGACAGTCCAATCCGATTTATCCTTCTCTTTATCCATATAAATCAAATCGCTCATAGTTTGTCGAGTCTGTGCATGCAATACAGCACTCGACACGTCCGAGGCCGCAAACGATACTACATTACCAGATTCTCCATTTTTCTGTACACGTGGATCGGCAGCGTGTGTTTCACCATGATCAGTTCGACTACTCTGGGCAGCTAACCGATCAGTCGCTGGCCGCTCGCCTCTAACCCCGGCCGTGCCGCCGCCGCTGTTCTGCTTGGCAATATCAGGGCGATCGGAGCTAGATGGAGTTACTCGTAAAGGAACCTGTTTATCTGCTGAAACAATATTTGCAGTTTTCTGTTGATTCTGTTTACCGTTGATTGGTCGTAAGGGAATCTGTTTATCTGCTGAAGCAATATTTATCGTTTCCTGTTGATTGGGCGGGGTCAGTGTCAACTTAAAATTATTGTGGTTAAAGTTATGACCGTTATTTAATAGGTTATTCAAAAGTGATTTTTGTTCATTTATGGAATCAATTACCTCCTGTTGATATCTAATCGTTAGATCCTTCTGCAAGCACAGCTCCTTCAGGTACTTAATTTCAATTTCCTGGTTGTTTACATTTTTAACCACTGTCTTCGAACCATCATTGGGCATGTCAATCAAATCAGAACAATTTTCACGGTGGTTGCTCCATTTATCGTCCAAGAATTTTACAAATCTTACAAGCACTTCACTAATAGTATTCTCAGGTAACGTATGATGAACAAGAATTTCAATCAGCTCGCTTTTCTTTAATTTATTAAACTCAGCAATCAAAACACCACTGTCAAAGTCGGCCATCTTGCCATATATATATATATATATATATATATATATATATATATATATATATATATATATATATATATTAGATAATGTAAAAAAATCTTCAATTTATACAGGGTATCTGGGAAAATGTGGAAAATTGTCTGGATATGAAAAAAACATGTGAAAAGAATATTACAAGTTCATATAAACTTTTTTCGTATAGGCCTTCTCTTCGGAGGTATGGGCTCCGAAAGAGATGCAATGGAATCAAGTTTTTGACGCATATTTATTGAACCACCAGGTATATTTCATTTTTTTTGTAAATATAATGTATATCAGGTAAGACCTTTCAAATTTCTATCCAAGAAAGTGTTCCTTCAAGCTCATGATAAAAAAATATTCGATCCAAAATTAGAGTTTACCTCTTTAGTGAAAAACATCTAATTCTGTGAATTTGTGAATTGCAGTTCGACCTAGGTTCGCAAAAAATGTGCGTTTTATTTTATCGGTACCAAAAACAAAGTATTGTTTTTTTGCAAGGGTTGTTAGACACGAAAGAAATAAATATCCTGCATTTTAAAACTTGTCAATTTTCACTTCGCTGACACAGTGATTCTTTACTTTTATATTAATTTACTGATTTTTGGATTTCGCGGTGAAATTAATTGTGAAATAATTCGAAATTTGGAATACACATTTATTGATTATGCAGATATGCATCTGATGTATGGTCTTGCATCTTGCAATGCTTGGTAAGCCAGGAGGTTATATTACGACAGATATCCTAATCGTACTTTTCCAGATTAGAAAACATTTCAACGGGTTGACCAATGTCTAAAGGAAAATGGTAGGCGATTCCATTTAACAAGGTAATATTATTAAATTTCTTCATAATTTAAGGACATTTTGGGAAAAGAAGTACTGATGATGGTCGAGGAAGAACAGTACCTATGCCACAATTAGAGGAAAATATTTTGAATACTGTAGATGACACTCCTTCAACGAGCACTCGAAAATTATCAGCGCAGTTTATTACGTCGAAAACAATTTTTAAAAAACAGCTGTTATATCCATTTCGTTTGAAAAAAATGCATGAATTGATTCCTGAAAATTTTCTTCGTAGAATGTAGTTTGCAAACTAACAATTCAGCAGAAATAATGTAAACTTCATTAGCACTATTCCCTTCACGGATGAAGCATGTATGGGATGATGAAAATCCTCATGCAACTATTGTTTCGCATCATCAACATCAGTTCCAATAAATTAATGTCTGGGCAGGAAACATTGGCAATTTTTTGATTGGACCATTCGTATTGCCGGCCCGACTGAAGGGAGAACTTTATTTTGAGTTCCTCCAGAACGCTTTTCACGATTTCGTAGAGCATTTACCACTTGAAACCCGCCGAATCATGTACTACATGCACGATTATGCAGGGGCAGATTCAGCCTCTCTCTTTGGGGGAGGGGGGCCGTAATATCAGAAAAGTACAGTAGGGCAAGCGAAAGTAAGTTATCGAAGGGGGGGGGGAGACACCAGCAACATCCCCTTTTATAGTGTAAAAGGCAAGATCGGGTCTATTTTTCTGAATTTGAAGCTCTTGGAGAGCGGGAGGGGGCGATCACAAGAAAAAAAAAGTTGCTGATAGGGGGAAGAAGCGAGCAACATAGACATTCCTAGTATAGGAGGCAAAATCGGGTATATTTTCCTGAACTTAAAGCTCTTGGGGGGGGGGGGCTATAGCAAGAAAAACACATTCCTAATATAAAAGGCAGAATCGGCTCTATTTTCTTGAACTTAAAGCTCTTGAGAAGGGGAGGGACGATCGTAAGCATACACATTCCTATACTCTATTCAAGAACTAGAGAGAGTAAAAAAACTGTTACCGAAACCTCGAATGTACCTATTTCAGTGTTGCAGGAACTGAGAAGTGACGTAAATCTAATTAAATTTAAATATTATAAGCTTTTATAAATTTACTGCAACAATAAAATTTCTGATAGTTCAATTTAATTTCAGTGAGCAAAGTACACCTTACAGTGTGTCCTTAGTGATTTATCTTGTTTGTGCTTGTTTTTATATATTATCTGAGACTAGTGAGATACCCAAAAGATATGGCTTCCACATCTATATTTATTCCAAAATCGTTGAATCAGGGCATTTTTTCCTCAACGAAAAACTTATTACGATGAATGTTTATGATGCCTTAAGATATCAATATCTAGAAAATAATGTTAAAAGCTCTGTTTAGAGTTAGGAGTTGGAACATCTATTATATACCGAATACTGAAGGAGAAAAACACAACTGGAATTGTTAGTACTCCCAAGCCATATTCAACCATAGGCAGGGAGTTGTACATACATTTTATTATGAGAAGCAGATTCCAACTATCTACAAAATTCTAACTAAAATCAATGAAGACCGGGATTTACCTGAAATTAAAAGAACTGAGCTCTGGAAATTGCTCAGAGAACTCAATTTTTGCTGGCAAAAACCAGATAGAAAATCTGTTCTTATAGATCATCTGGAAAATGTCCGTTGGAGAAGGAAATATCTCTCTCAAGTAAAAGGTAGAGTTGTTAGAAATAACACAACTTACAAAATTAATAACTGAACTTGTGTAAGATTTTTTTGAATAAAGTCACTGCAGAAATTTGGGAAAATACATATAATAAAAGAATAAAAGAAAATGTGGAAACTAGATCTCATGATCGGTGAGATAGAGGAACCAATTATAATTAATTTAAGCGAAGATAGCTTCACTGACTTTGACTACGAATCAGATACGTGTTGTTTACCAGCGTTAACACAATTTATTATTTAAATTTTCTGTAACATATAAAACTTAATTACATTTGAATCCCTTTTAAGTGTTTAATTGTAATTCTGCAGATGGTTTAAGAAATAAATAAACTGAAACGTAAAATATCCCAAAACTGTTTTTAGTTAATAATGAAATGACCGATAGCCCCAAAAAAAATTTAATATTATATAGACGAATTTATTTTTTATATATATTTAACTTCTTGTATTTTTGACAATGGGTATTTTGTATAAGTATTTAAATTATAACTTAAAATTTTTTGAGAAAAAAAGTTACGTTTTAATCTGAATGTGCCTAAAACGGTTTCTATGCCAAAATTAAAAATAATAAAAATACAGTTGTGATTTGTGTTAAATAAGTCAAAATTATCTATATTTTCTAATGTATGTGAATTATTAAGAAATCATAAGAAATAAAATAATATTATAAAGACTTTTTATTTTAAGTTTGTTACCGAACTAATATTCTATGCCATAAATACTTAGTGATAAAATAAACCTCCTTCCTACGTCTATGACAAGGATTAAAATCCTTTTTATCACTTCACACATCCAAATATCTATCGTTATCCAACCCAAATAGTCCATTATTATGGAGTGGTATTTCCGATTATAAAATTTCTAACCCATTCCTATGAAAAATATACGTGTTTAACAGATTTTGCCAAAGACGCCGGACTAAAGAACATAGGTAGTTTGCGAAGAAAAAAAATGATTTATTACTCTCTCTAGTTCTTGAATAAACTATAGTATAAGAGGCAAAATCGGGTGCACGACCTAATTTCAGCGTTGTCGTGAGGGAGTACCTGAATAACCTCTATCCAAACCATTGGATAGGTAGAGGAGGACCTATTGCCTGGCCTCCTCGATCTCCCGACCTAACGCCGTTGGATTTTTATCTGTGGGGACACCTCAAAACCTAAGTGCATCCACTCCGGTCGATAGTAGGGAGGAACCTATACGAAGAACTACGTTACATTGTGATCAAATAAGGAACAATGCTGAGTTAATGTGGTAAATCCTCGTAGGCAGTTTTTAACTAAGCAGTTAGTTTAACTTATTTTTGAAACTATGCTGACAGTGGAAAAATCCTTTTTTTCATACTTAATCCGACAGAAGTTAGGAGACTAACAGTGTAAATAAAATGACGTTTTTTCAAAAATTGTTAGAATTAGTGACATGAACGAAGAGTTAAAGGTATATAAAAAAATGTTGTCCAAAGGGCGTAAAAAAATGGGGTCATGAATGTCACAGCTAGTCCATCCTCGCAGCTGTGAGTAATTCAAAACACTTTCTTGGATATTAATTTTACCTGGTATATATTATATTAAAAAAATTGAAATATACCCGGTGGTTTAACAATTGCAGCTCTTTGATAGCCCATATCTCTGAAGCGGAGGTCTATACGAAAAAAGTTTATATGAACTTGTAGTATTCCTTTCACGTGTTTTTTTTTCATATCCGGATGATTTCCCACATTTTTCCGGACACACTGTTTATTAAGAAAATTCAAATGCCTGTTTCCATTTACCATTTTCATTCTCTGAATATGATTTAAATAATAAAATAAACTGAAACGTAAGAACAAAAATATGCATTAATCCCATATGAAATTATATTATGATTGAAACCCAAAAAAGAAAAATTTAAGAGGAAATAATGTTTCACTTACCATTAAACTCTGGCAAAGGCGGTGGTGGCGGCCCCATCACTTTAATCTCTTGTTTCGTTTCGTCGTTGTCCTCATTCCTCTTCTCTTCCTCACTCACCATCCTACCACTTTCGTCTCTCGCTTCAATCTTCTTTTCGCCACCACTGATACTTCTGAGATACTCGGATGGTTTCACAAGTTTATTCGGATCTCCGCCTGGAAAACTCGGCGGTACAAAGGGTAATACTCTCTGTCTGTTAACGGGCGTGGCAGCGATGGAATTGGTACTGTATTGTCGGGTTTCTTCGTCGAGACTGACGATTGTGAGGTCGGAACAGGATGAATTCAGACGACGTGCAGCTGAAAAGAAAAATAGATAAATTGGATAAGTTGTTTAGAAAATAGTGTATTATCTTGGATATGGGTAATATGAAATGCCGTTAATTCCAATTTTATTATTATCAGAATATTATAATAAAGCTCATCAACCATGTTATATCCAATCTCTGTCTACGAGACTCAACATGAACTCAATAGGGCTATTGTTTTGAGTCATTATCACTTTCACTTCTATCACTTGAAGTAATCATGATCACTTCGACCCAATGACAGGTAAATGTATATTCAAAAGAACTTGAAGTTATCAGTTTCACTTTTTTCACTTTGATCAATTGATAATCACTCAAAAAAATACAGCCAATATAGACTACTCTCCACCCACAAAACACGACATAAAGGGTGTTTTTTATAGAGGTATAGAACTTTTAAATGGAATAAAACAAAGATGAATTTTTTAAATTGACATGAAATTTACTTTATTCGAAAGATAACCTTCTGGCATAATAATTTAAATATGACTTCTGGCATATGACCGCCACGGCTGGCTCGGACGTAGTCTAATCTGGAAGTCCAATTTTCGATGACTTTTTCCAACATTTGTGGCCGTATATCGGCAATAACGCGGCGAATGTTGTCCTCCAAGTGATCAATCGTTTCGGGCTTATCGGCGTAGACTAGCGAATTCACATATCCCCACAGAAAATAGTCTAGCGGCGTTAAGTCGCACGATCTTGGAGGCCAATTCACGGGTCTGAAACGTGAAACTATGCGGTTACCAAACTTTTCCTTCAATAAATGAATTGTGGCTGTGTGACATGTTACGTCTTGTTGAAACCACAGCTCCTGCACATCATGGTTGTTCAATTGATGAACGAAAAAGTCAGTAATCATGGCTCTATAGCGGTCACCATTGACTGTAACGTTCTGACCTGCATCGTTTTTAAAGAAGTACGGCCCAATGATTCCACCAGCCCATAAAGCACACCAAACAGTCAGTTTTTCTGGATGTAACGGTGTCTGAACATACACTTGAGGATTATCATCACTCCAAATACGGCAGTTTTGTTTATTGACGTATCCATTCAAACAAAAGTGAGCTTCATCGCTAAACAAAATTCGCTTATGAAAATCGGGATCAACGGCAATCTTATTTTGGGCCCATTCAGCGAATCTACGCCTTGCTAGGTGATCGTGTGGCTTCAATTCTTGCACGAGTTGGATTTTGTAAGCACGCAAACCAAGATCTTTCCGCAAAATCTTCCATAAAGTGAATGGACACATATCCAATTCCTGTGCACGATGGCGGATAGACTGATTCGGGTCTTCCTCTACGCTACGCTCTACAGCAGCAATAACTTCTTCTGTACGCACTGTACGACGTCTCTGTGGATGCGTATTATTATTTAGAGTAAACGTGGTGCGAAAACGTTCCATAGTTAATCGAATTAATTGCTCTGATGGACGATTATGTTGACCGTAAAATGGACGTAGTGCGCGATACGTATTTCGAACAGAACCATAATTTTCAAAATAAATTTGCACAATTTGGAAGCGTTGTTCAGGCGTCAGTCTATTCATGTTGAAATGCCAAACCAAACTAAACATAAATCACTTGATAGCTGACAAAATGGCCGCCAGTTAAAAAAGTGTTGCCAACTTAAAGTTCTATACCTCTATAAAAAAACACCCTTTATAAGAAATGTTATGTACGTGTTAACTGGTCGAAACGGCTGTGACGTAAAAAATCGATGGTGTCGGCCCCAACGGTGGTGCTATAACTAACGAGCACGAGGAAAATTATTTATTTATTATGGAATATTTAATATTTTGACGTTTTTTACTTTTGTCGTATTAAAAAAGTTTGTTCACAAAAGTAAATACAACAAAAGCATAAAACCACAAAATATTAATCAACCACATAGAAACTAACACAAAATAGTTTTTTATTAGATTTATATTTTCCAAATATTTATAAATAACAGCCCTGATGAATTGGTCAAAACTTGCAAAAATTAACATTTCAATTATTATAAACAAAATATTTTCGCTATGTACATTTTAATAAAGTCTCTCTTGAATTGTTCTTGATTTCATATATATTTTTGTTTCATTATATTGCATTTTGAAGTTATATTAAGAAAATCAAAACCATCTGAATATTAAAACTATTTAAATTGTTGAAATTCATAGTTTGAAAGTGTAAAGATTATCATACCATCATATTCTTGTAAAGGTCAGGGTATGTTTTATAAAATTTAATTGAATAAATGTGATACGTTAAACAGAAAAAAAAAACAAAAAAATATACAGCCCAAACAAATCGTTAGGAGGGTTCTATAAATTTCAACAAGTATATTTGGTCATATATACAATATATGTCTATGTACAAATGTAAGGGAACAAAAGTTTATTGTGATTTTTACTAATTTTAACATTTATTAACTCTAAATTAAATTTTACTAAATGGAAGAATTTTCTTGAGTCCCCCTCTGTATAAAGATTTGGACCGTTAAAATTGTTTATCTTATGTCTGGCCAAAAATAGTCACACATCCGGGAAATATAAACCCATCAACAAACTTAAGCCTAGTTTTATTACTTTTGGGGTAGTTTATTTTTCTGAAAAAACAACATAAACTTGAGGAATTTGTTGACACAAAAACTTAACTATGCCACCCTCTCGAAGTTTTTGATATAAACTGTCAAAGTAACTAATAATCGTAAAAACCATATCGTTAAGGGTCTCAGGTCAAGTTGTAAAGTGATAGCCACATGTGGCGACCGTGAGAGAGCATTCTTTTACTTAAACTGAGCAAATTTTCCCATCATAAGAAAACAAAAGAATATTTAAATAAAATCGCTAAAATGCAATATTAGTATTTGTTATTATGTACAAAGTTCGCGACTGTTACCCATTTTTCCCCAATTGACGAAAATAAGAATAAGAAAGAGAGAAAATGGTTAAAACCTTGGGGTTTTTTATGGGATCTGTCACGCAACCTTTAGAGTAGCTGTAGAATAGATATTAATAACATTTATATAAAGTAATTATAAGTTTGAGCTCTGGTCAGTCCTAATATTAAATTAAATTAAATTCGACGCATGGATGACTCATGCCATCTATGAACCAGGGTACCGAAAACACACCGACGCTCGGGAACGGAAACTACCTTCTCGCGCGCGGGGATGCATCGCGTAAGGGCGTTCTATTGGTGGGAAAGCACGCATGCCGGAACCAACGCATCTAAGAGGGAGAAGGGCGATTCTAAGGGATGGAAGTTGAGTTGGATCTTGAGAAATTAATTAAGGGCAGTTACGATTTTGAATTCATCTAAGTCAGTTTGGCGTGCATTTTAGTGTTTCACCAGTGTAAGAAGGTTCTTTTTTTTGCTGTCTTTTCTGCTATTTTTGTCTTATACTTTTTTTTTATTCTTCCAGACAGCATTTCAAATAGTAAGGGGAAATTTACTTTATTTTCTACCGGGGAAGGGAGTCCACCATCCCTTAAACTTTTAATTAAACAAATAAATTTGGGTTTATTTCATTAAGGGGAATATCAGAACGGCCTAAAGAGCTTGTAGTTTTAAGCTTTTAAATTATAATCCAGATTTACTCTTAAGTTTCTCATTGTAAATAGTTCGTTTTTATTCTATTTATTTTTGTTCAATAGACTAAGTTGTTTTGAGAAACTTGTTTTATTCAATCTAATTAAAACCTTCACGCGAACTAAATTGCGGGCGCGCTGCTGCGAGATCTACAAAACCAGAGATGTCTACTGACCAACTAATTAGCAGCCTTTCCTGAGTCCTGAAGATCTGAGTCATGGTTGTGGTAAGCTTTAATAACCATAGTGTTTGGTACTAAAACAGCAAGAGAGAAGTTGAACGACCAGACTTCCAGAGTGTCTTTATTACTGTGATATTTAATTATAGATTATTAAAATAGTTACTAATTAATATGGGACAAAAATGATTATAGATAAAGTAATTAACGCTACCTCAATATGTCATTGGCCGGAGTCTATAATCAAATTCTGTCACACAAATACAAAATATTTCTTACAACTATGTTAGTATGTGAAAAAAGAAATAATAATTTCAATATAGTTTTGGTAAAAACATAAGGCAAAAAATAACATATTAGGTTTTCTTAATAACTTAAAAAAATAATAAGTGTTAATGCCTTGCTGTCTTGCAAAAAATGAAAAACTGAATTCCTTTAGATAAAAAAATCACATTATATGAAGCGTCGAGTCATAAATACAATCAAAACAAAACCAAAAATATTTCACAACTTTGTCCTAAATTCTCCAAATGTCCACATTTACAATCATGTATAAATACAAAATAATTAAACAATATTTTCAAAAATATACATTAAACAAAAAATAATTTTTCCCAAAAAAACACCAAATATATATAATTAACTAGCGTCCCGCCCCGGCTTCGCACGGGTGCAATGCTGATACTAAATACACTACAGAAAAACTGTGACTATTTATTTTATTTTTACAACAATTATTACATCGGCCTCCGACGCGCTATTTATAGGCACGCTGCCGCCGCCCCGGTCGGCCAGTACCGCCGCAAGCGCTACTTCCCGCAATTTTAAATCTGTAATATCTTCGAAAATATTCATTTAAATCTTGTGCTGTAAAGGACCATATAGATCTATATTAAATCAACAATGTATTTAAGCTATTTAATTGGATAAGGATTAATGCTGTATTGGTTAAAATCGCTTCAAAATTTGCCATTATTTGTCGTAAAAAGTAAATGACAAAAAAATGTTATTGTGGGATATCCATGAGAGATAGACATATACCATCGCGGAGTTTTCTGTAGACCTTTTCAATGTGTACAAATAATTAGTACATTATTTTGATAAATCTCGTAGGGTTCAGCCTGCGTTTGCAATGTAAGCGGAAAAAAATATGATAATTAACGACATCACATTAGAAACCTCAAAAATAACAGTATTTCTCCACTATTTAATGGATGTTATTATACATATAAACCTTCCTCCTGAATCACTCTATCTATTGAAAAAAACCGCATCAAAATCCGGTGCGTAGTTTTAAAGATTTAAGCATACAAAGGGACATAGGGACAGAGAAAGCGACTTTGTTTTATACTATGTAGTGATATAAGCTTTTTAGGTTATTTATAAATAATAACAAAAAACAAAAACATAAATTTTAAGGGACATATTGTTTCATATTAAAGAGAAAGAACAGAATCATTAAATAAGGTCTGCGGCTTAATATACATATTATATTCATCGTTGATCCTAAATACAGAAACTCAAAAAAGCCAGAGCAAAGCAACTCATTTTCACAACTTTCCTTTAATGTCTCAAATCTCCACATTTAAAAGCATATATATTCAGCAAAATAAAAAAAGATGTTCTTCAAAAATATAATAATAATTTCTAGTTGACTTTAGGAAAAATATTTTTCTATATAACAACATAAATAATAATAATTTAAACTATATTTTAAATAACTGTATAGAAAACATAAAATATCTTTAAAAACAAAAAGGGACTTGAATTCTTTGGCACCGTAGAAATGTAAAGTCATAGTGGATGTCACAATCAACGTAAAGATAAAGATCTTCATTAGGTGGAGGACTTATTCAGGTGCAGGTCCTTAGATCATGGTGAACTTCACTCGACATTTAACATGAACCAAAAGAAAAATTAGGCAGAATCATCTTAAACGTTAATAAATATCACAAATCGGGCACAAAAGTCAGTATCTAAATACCTAAAACAAATAAAAAATAAAGCTAAATTAATTATATAGTGTAATGGTGAAAGTGCTACATACCCCTTTTAATTTTTAGGTTTTTTAACTCTATAATATACTACGACTATCATTTTTTGTAAACAACTTTGCAATTTTTTTATACTGAGCCTAAAGTTTCAACCCGCCTGTTCAATGATATAGGTGTAGTAAGTAACTACCTTAAAATTGACACTAATATAATAAAGTTATCTTGTGTTAAAATATTACAATATTATTTGACTCATTTTGTCTGAAAAAAATTTATACACCATAAAATATTATCGCCATGTTTAAGAAACTTTATATGCAAACACTGTTTACCATGAATATACAAAATTAATGATTCATACTTACCAAAACGTAATTAAAATATGTTATTAGCAGTTTCTACCACATTTTCTTATCACAACACAGATAAATTCCAGAAAAAATACAATAAAACTTCCCCAACTACGACATAACAAACGTGGCTTCGCGAAGTAGGAAAAAAGGGTTGCCATCTTTGAGCTAGAATGCAACGACGTGTTTGGTTAAAAAAATTGAAAATTTAAATTTTACTTGAATTGAATAACACTATTGACAGCTGCGATTATGAGGCTATTCTTTTGTGTCTTTATCACTTTCAATTGTATCACTTGAAGTAATTATGATCACTTCAACCTAATGACAATTGAATGCATATTCAGAAGAACATGAAGTTATCAGTTTTTTCACTTTGATCAATTGATAATTACTCAAAAGAATACAGCCCATTTCAATCAAGGATGCATAGGCTTGTGTCCACCTGACGGCGGTTATCGTTTTATATTTCATCCCTTATACAGGGTGATTCAAAAATCGATCACGAAACTTAAGGGGGTGATTCTACTTGACAAAATAAGGGTAGAGCTTTATATAATTTTTTTTCAAAATGTCATTCGTTTTCGAGTTACAAGCCGTCCAAGTTCAAGTTTTTATTTTTTGTTTTTTGAATTACTCGCTTACAGGAAAACCGATTTGACTAATATTTGAAAGATAGGCTAAGTCTTCTGCGCTTCATCATTTTAGTAACAATTTACATTGATTGTTTGCCGCTAGAAGGCACTTTACCTACATTGAAAATTGTTTTTTTGTCATAATTTTTTAGTGTTGACAGCTACAGTAGTTTTTGGCATAATTTCTGAAAGACTGATGCCAGGCCTTTAAAAAAGGTGCTCTTTATTTACATCGCTAAACCCAACGGTTTAGACGTAAATCACCCTTAAAAATTAAGTGGTAAATTTACTTTTCTCATTTCATTACCACCAGTTACCAGGTAAATAGCTATCAAAGTATACTAGAGCTGTCAGTTTAACATCAAATAAATTCGCTTTTTAAACTATTTAATTTATAATCTTAAAATAACTAATAATGGCTAATCAGTAAATATTCATATTATGGATTATTGCGATATACATTTAATTGATAAAAATTAATGAAACAGTACTAAACAAACTAAAAAAGATTCTCAAAATGTCCCCCATTTTCTTCCATACATTTCCTAACACTCTTCAAAAAATGTCGCCTAACTCGATGAAAAATTTCTGGTGTTTCTTTAATAATTTGGCACTTTTCGATTATCCTGAAGCGAAGATCCTCGACGTTGATTACTGGAATATCGTACACCAATTGTTTCAAATGACCCCAAAAGAAAAAATCCATAGGATTAAGGTCTGGTGACCTCGCTGTCCATGCCAATGGTCCACTTCGTCCTATCCATCGCTCAGGATACGTTGCATTCAAATACTGTCGGACACGTATACTAAAGTGGGGCGGAGCTCCGTCTTGGAGGATCCACATGTTGGCCCTTACTTCCAATGGCACATCTTCCAGATACAATGGGAGACGATTTTGGATAAAATCTAAGTATACGTCACCAGTTAATGGGCCATCAAAGAAATGAGGACCAATAAGGTAATCTCCTATTATCCCTGCCCACACATTTAGTGAAAATCTACGCTGATGTTTCGTTTCTACCACATTGTTTGGGTTCTCGTAAGCATATGTGTGGATGTTGTGTAGATTTGTTATGCCATCACGAGTGAAACCAGCTTCGTCAGTGAATAATATGACGCCAATTAATCGATTATCGTGTTCATACTTAGCTAGGATCTGATTGCACATTTCCAACCGTCTCGGCCGATCATCGTCATAAAGAGCCCGCACCTTTTTTTGAATGAAACGGGTAGAGTTGTTCTTCTCTTAGTATCCTCCATGAACTAGCCTGACAGAGCCGCACTTCATTCCCAATTTTTCTAGTACTAATACCTGGATTATCTTCAATAATTTCAAGCACTCTTTCTTCTTGTTGCACGTTTCTAGCAGTTCTAGGTCTTCCCCTATTTCCATTATAACTTTTAAAGGAACCACATTCCGCAAGCCTCCTGTGCACACTGGAAAATGTTTGAACATGAGGGATATTTCTTTCCGGATAACTCTCCATATAATATCTTCTTGCCAACTCTGCATTACCATTTGCTTTTCCATAACAAAAATGGATATCACAATATTCGATATTTGAATATTGGTGATTAGCCATTATTAGTTATTTTAAGATTATAAATTAAATAGTTTAAAAAGCGAATTTATTTGATGTTAAACTGACAGCTCTAGTATACTTTGATAGCTATTTACCTGGTAGCTGGTGGTAATGAAATGAGAAAAGTAAATTTACCACTTAATTTTTAAGGGTGATTTACGTCTAAACCGTTGGGTTTAGCGATGTAAATAAAGAGCACCTTTTTTAAAGGCCTGGCATCAGTCTTTCAGAAATTATACCAAAAACTACTGTAGCTGTCAACACTAAAAAATTATGACAAAAAAACAATTTTCAATGTAGGTAAAGTGCCCTCTAGCGGCAAACAATCAATGTGAATTGCCTATCTTTCAAATATTAGTCAAATCGGTTTTCCTGTAAGCGAGTAATTCAAAAAACAAAAAATAAAAACTTGAACTTGGACGGCTTGTAACTCGAAAACGAATGACATTTTGAAAAAAAATTATATGAAGCTCTACCCTTATTTTGTCAAGTAGAATCACCCCCTTAAGTTTCGTGATCGATTTTTGAATCACCCTGTAGATATGGGCCTATAGCCTGTATAACTGTGACTACCTAAACTACTTAAACTATGGCCAGTACATTATGATACAAATAGTACTATTGAGAGAATCAAATTTAGATTAGGTAATGTATTACAAATCACATAATTCGGAAAAAATAAGTATAAAGGGTAATTTTCCCGAAAGAGCTGAAAAGCAACGAATTGGAATATTTGATGATTAACAGAATAATACACTTCGATCATACTAAACAACAATAGATTTGTCTGAAGGCTGTTTATGGTCGGTGGGGGAGACGCTTTTTTGATGTTTGACAGACATAAACATATTTACTTATCTTGTCTTTCAGTTTAATTGCTTGTCGTGACTTTTTTCGGTGTTTTTAAGTGTTAGAAATTACTATAAATGCGAAGTTTACAATTAATATTAACAAAAAGAGGATTTAATAACTTATTTTTATCGGTAAATATTGTCAGATTGTTTACATATTGAAAATAACAATAATAAAAATTTAGGCAACTAGATATTCATACTTTATTTTCAGAATTGACGTACCCAGGGGTATGTTCGAAGGACGTACCGATGATACTCGTTTAAATAATGCAATTAGAAAAGGATAGCATAAAATTGGTATGTCTGTACCAAGAAATTAAATATCTACTGTTTATCAACACTTTTTCAAATATAAATAAAAATATTATTACGTTATTCAGCGTTCAAACAACCGGGCCCTAGTTCTGACGTTATGCTACTTCTACAGGGGTATGTTCGAAGATAATACATAATACTTGTTTTTGTTGACTGGTTTACTGGGTCGAATACATGAGTTTGTAAGATATCCTGTGTAATAAGTTTCAACATAGAGGTTAAAGCTTCAAAGAATAACAACCGTCAGCAGCGTGATTTGTTTCAAGCTTAAATTTTCTTATACAATATATATATTTTTAATTTATGGTTGGAGAATAGTTTATAAACATAGAATCATTTTGGAAAAAAGTAAAATTCAATTTGAGGAACTTTCAAATTACCTTATCTGGCAATTTTGGGGGAAACCGCTCCCGCAATTGAATTAGCTCCTGTAGAACTTTAACACTAACTAGTCAACAAATAAAAAAAAAATAAAAACGCGACTGATGTTATAACGGCTGTCAGTGGGAGTGTAAAGCATCCCGATTGCAAATTCAACAACGAAAATTTTCCATCACTTATAGATTTTGAGTTATAGAATGTATCAGTTATTTTTATTTAATTCAAACATTTTTATATAATATTTTAACCTGAACTAACCCGAACCACTTTCGCTAACAATAGATTAGTCAAAAGGCGTAATTTCCATTATTATAGTAATAAAAAACCCAATTTATCTCGAACCGTCGATCGTCAGTGTGCGGGATGGAATAATTGGAAGGCGTGTGACAGTTCCATACTTTTTCGATGACCACTTAAACACAGCTATGTTTCTTAGATTCATTAGGTATAATTTACCTGTACTAATTTACCAACATGGTCTAATTTTAAAATCTGTCTAAATTGACAGTAGAGGGTTTAAATTGACAAGTACAATAATAAGTCAGAGTTGAATTGAAAGATCAAAAATGGAAAATTTTATTTGCCTTCAGGAAACACGTATTCCTCATTTCGATTTCAAGGCTTTATCTCTATCTCTAATTTTTTTTCCATATAAGTGTTAATTTGTTGAGATATGTAATTCAAATTATAACAATATCATCAGAAATATAAAACTGGTCAACTAGAAAATAAACATGAATAGGGCGATTTTCTTTAAAATGCTCTTATATAAACTTAATTTAAAGTTTAAGTGCTGTAACTTTAAAATTTGATTAACCATTCAACCATCTAACTATATCATGTCATTATGATGAAAGGGTAGAGACGTATATTTTGGAAAAAAACTTATTTTTTAGTTGGTTTTTATTAAGAAGAAATTTTAACGTTCAGGTCGATTCCTAAGTCATCTCATTAAAAAGTAGAAGTTTGGTTTTTCACAAATTCTTCATTTACAACATTTTTAATATAAAAATAATTTTAATATTGTTGAATTTTTCATTAATTCATTTTTGACCGATAATCCACACGGTGATTTATAAACAAAAAAATTCTTAGGCATTCCTTGAGCCTCCGAAAAAATACCCTAAATACCGAATTAAGAAAGTACTTATTTGACCCGTTACCTATTTTGAGACAGAAGACTATAACAAACAGACATCGTTTAGATTTTACATAAGAGGTCAAACATTTTTGAAACCAATTGCAAGGTTAGTACCATAAAACTTGTTATCTACTTATTTGCATTTTGTAAAGTCGTTATAAAAAATAACAAAAATGTGCGTAGGCAGTGACAGCTGGTTGACACACATCCAGTTTTCATCTTTGTTTGATAAAATTTTCACATATCACGATTCTGTTTATAAACGGTTTTCAGCGGATACCAACTGGTCCCATCTCGTCAGTATACTTGATATTTTTACTTTTATTTTAATTAGTAATTGAATTCAATTTCTATATGTAGTATAAAATAGTTTGATGTTATTTTTTATCTTAATTCGTAAAACAAATAATTAAAAATATAAACAGTTATTAGAAATATTCCAAAAATATAATCACTATGTAATATGAAACAAAGTCCCTTGTCGCGAACATCTATCTAGACACGATTTTTTCAGTAAGTAGTGAACGGATTTTATTCCTGTTTTCACTAATGGATAGAGTGTTTCACGAGAACGATTTAGGTGTATAATTTGTTTATATTTTGTGTAAACAAAGAGTTCAACATTAACATAAAAGCATCTCTCGAGGTGGTAGTAGGAGAATATAATAAACTTATTGTTAAGGATTCATCGGAAAATTACTGAATAAAGTTAAATTTTATGCACCTCAATGTTAATAAATGCTCCATTATAAGTTTTTATCGTAAAAGGGATTGGATAACTTTTGATTACTTTCTTGATAATAACATGATTAATCGCGTTGAATGTGTGAAGGATTTGGGTGTTACATTTGATCGGGCCCTTTGCTTCGACACACATATTGATAATATTGTGAACAGGGGTTTGAAGTTGAGCGGGTTTGTGAAGAGAATGCTTACAGATTTTAATAGTGTAGACTGATATACTGCTTTGTAGTTCGATCAATCTTAGAATATGCGTCCCAAGTTTGGTCACCTCATTATTTTACATACAAAGAAAAAGTAGAAAGAGTACAAAGAAAGTTTTTAAGTTACATTGCCTTTAAACAGGGAATGCAGCAGGAGCGGTGTGTATATGATGATACTGCCGATGTTTTGGGGTTGTTACCATTGTGTGTGAGACGCATATATCTTGACCTTGTTCTACTTTATAATATTGTTAACTCTTGTATTGATTCTCCTGAACTACTCAATAATATTGGATTATCGGTTCCTCAAAGAGCTTTTAGAGCCCACAATTTATTTGATGTGATATATCACCGAACGAATTATGCCATTAACAGTCCTATTTCTCGAATGTGTAGGGAAATGAATTCAGTTTCTACCGAGATTGATATTTTTCGTTTGCCAATTAATGTCTTTAAATTAAAGATTTTACAATTCTTGAAAAACTAGTTAATGTTGTCAATTGTCAATACTTGTCTTTTGAAGCACTTTGACGTATGTTTAGATTTGTAGGTTTTTTTTTATTTCTGTTTTAAATAGTGTTTGTATTTTGAATTTTTGAAATAGATTGCATTTATTTGATCCGTTAATATACTATTATATTATTATAAATAATTATCAAAGGAAAACGAGTTTCAAATATAGTTCAAATAACATTTGATGGAATATTTTGAAATTAATTAAAACAGTTGCAATTAATTTCACGAACCATAAAACAGGTAATAAAATTAAGAAAGTAAGTTGATTGTCAGAGTGATCTTGATAATTAACCTTAAATTATAGATATTAGGGCCATGTTAGGTTTTTTAGAAAATAGTTATTTTGCGGCAAACTTTGAAAATACACGTGGAACATTTTTTTTTTGTACACATTTTTTTCCGGTTACTATATCTGGTAATCAAAGTATCTGTTTATGGGTAAACAATTTGAATGAACCTTCATTAAAAGCACGTGACATAATTGTACTTAGGCTTTTAGGTAAAATTTCGTCTTTCCACTGTCAACCTTTAAACGCACAAAAAGGATCGTTTTGAAGTTTTCCTTTTAGCAATAGTTTTCTGTGGCTGTGACCTGCAATATGGTTTCAGTGGACCTCGTGATAATGGTTTATCTATCATGACATCAACCCACGCATAGCAGTCTCGGTGATGCAAAATACTGGTTCTGGTCTAAGAAATCTGGTCACAGACCCTTGTTCTGAAATTTGGTCTGCTTTTTCATTTCCTAGATCGCCCTGGTACCAACGCAAGATTAACTTTTTTGTGTTTTGTCAGAGCCCTAAGGTTTTGAAGATAATTCCAGACCTTTTTTGATGTTATCTGATAAACAAAAATGTTACCCAAACTTATATTATAGCAGCATAGTATCGAGCATAAGCAACTAACCAGGCTTGTATATCTTCATTTAAAAGTAATATTTTTCATATAGAACCAGGAGCCTTATGCCTTGTTTCTCCTTTCTTAAAAAACTTGATATATGTCTTACTTCTTAATTAATTTTAACTAAATTTTAATTGTAATGGTATCTGGGTGAGAGATATTATTAATAGGAGCATTCTTTGTCAAGTGGGCCACAGCTACTCTCCATTATTTATAGCAACTAAAATAGCGTACATTGAGCTTAATTTTTTTATAAAGATGTTTAGTTTCATTAACAGTTGGGCCTTTTTGAAACAACCAATATGGCAGGTCAACTATGGCCACGAATATAATCAAATAATAGATATAATATTTACTTCTTTGCTATATATACTAATCTACTTTGCCAATTTGTTTCAAAATTCATATGAAATGATTTTTCATATTTATCATTACAATGATAATATTTTATAATACAATTTTCAAAATGGAGATTCAAGATGGAGGACTTAAATTCTATATTGCATTATTTTGTCATGTAAGTATACGTTACGGGATTTAAATTCCCGAAATATAAATTTTCACGTGGTTAAACAATTTTTAATAATATAAACGAGGTTTTGTAAGTTTCAAAATGGTGGATTCAAGATGGCGAACTTATACTAGACTGAATTTTCAAATTGAAATTTAATTAAAGGAGTTTTAACTATTGCTGATTAAGAATTTGAATTATTTGAATAAATTTGCAATAGCTAAATTTGAGTTAATAAATTTTCAAAATTCAAAATGGCGGTTTTAGAGAATAAGTTTCATTATTTTGCCATGAAAGTATACGTTACGGGACTTAACTTCCACAAATAGACACATGCGCACTTAAAGTTGATCTTAAAGTTCAGTCATACTCTAATCTAACAATTTTTTATTACATAAACTATATAATAGAAAGTAAGTACTTAAGGAGTTGAAGATATACATATAATAAAAATAAATAATTGTAACCAAAATGAAATTTCAATTATTCACATAAAAGTTAATTACTTATTCAGCCCGCCATCTTGGATTTAACATTTAAAATCCAAAAAAGTACTTCATGTTTTTGATCAGCACCAGGAAAAATCCTTAACTTCAATTTCTATTTCAAAGGAGTTAGATTTACAGTCTAATAAAATATATATCCGCCACATAATTTTTAATCAACAGCTGCTAAAAGTCCTTTCATGGCAAAATAATGAATGTATCCTCAAAAACCGCCATCTTGGATCTATCTTTTTGAAAATGTATTAACTGAAATTTGGTTATTGTAAATTGATTCATGTGCTTCAGATTGTTACTAAGCAATTGCTAAAATATCTTTATTTGGATTTTAAAGTGATTGGATTGACAATCTAGTATAAATCCGCCATCTTGAACCAGCCATTTTGAAATTTAGGAAACTTCGTTTGTATTATTAAATATTATCGCATGGAAATTTATATTTGTGGAATTTTAATCCCGTAATCTATACTTTCATGGCAAAATAATGAATTATAGTCCTTAAGTCCGCTTGGATACGTCATTTTGAAAATCTTATTATAATATATTATCACTGTAAAAAAGAAACACCAAACGGCAGAGTAGATAAGTATTTGTAGCAAATAATTACATATTATATCGAGGATTTGTTCATATTCGTCGCCTTATTTGATCCATCATATTAGTTTTTTCAAAAAGGTTTAACGGAAAATGAAACTAGACATCTTTATCATATATATATATATATATATATATATATATATATATATATATATATATATATATATATATATATATATATATATATATATGCAACGGATTGTACGTTGACTGAATGTGATCTCAGCACTACAACAGCATAATGTGCATTGCTTCTCATATGTATCTCATACGGTGAAATCCATGAAAGCCGTATAAACATATATACGCTATCCGGCGGGAGGTCGGCGAAGCCGCGTTCAGTATTGCATACTTCTTTCTGATCTCTCCTGTGCATAAACAGGTACCCTGATGAGTCTAGTCGAGACGAAACATGTATCTTTGCCGACCATTGTACGGGGAGGACAAGTTTTGACTTTCTTCTCGGTATGGTGGTACAGGTGGACCATCATCTCGATGGTGGTGGAATAGGATAAATTGTGTTTTATCACAATTTATTCAAATTGTGCGACCTCTAACATGGGAAGGATATGATGGAGCGAAGTTGTTACTGTTCGCATATAAGTTCAAGTTCAGAAAGACTACTGGCTTTATAAACTTTGATCTCAAATATTTTTAATCGATTTCAGTTTCTTTTAAAACACAATTTAGTATGTAAAATTTGACTTATTTCAAGATAATTACCTAATTTCTTAACAGTATAATTGTGTTTTATTGAAGGCTTCGAACCAAATATCCACTAGGTGAGTTTTTTTAGTTCTTTGCTTTTAGAAAACTAAATAGTGTCCTTTTGAAACCAAAAAGAGTATTGGAATAGTTAATTCTAAAACCACGATTTTTAGTCTTCGCAATAGGATAAGCTTTTGTAAGTTTTATAAGGGTTGATGATATATTTCCGTCAGCTTTCATATTATATTCCAGTTTACGTAATAGAGGAAAAAAATTCGTCATTTTTGGTCCCTTTCCTAAAGAGAAAAATAATATTTTCTGGTTTTCTCATTAGAAAAATTGGAAGAAGAAGTAATAATGAGTGTTTCGAAGGATCACGAGGTCCTTTTTATAGCCTCAGCCAAGACAAACGTTTTTGCAACAAGAAAATTAATATTGATTATCGCAAGGAATGTTTCTGGTAAAGGATAAGGAAAATAACACCGGAAATAGTAAATAGTTTAAGAGGAACCATCATCAAATCCATAATCACCTATGCCTCTTTAACATAACAAGTAGCAGCTCAAAAATACTGCAAAAAATACAGAGAGTAGGAATCTCGGGGGTTATGTCATCATGTCCTACAGCGGCAATAGAGTCAGTATTGAACTTTCCTCCATTACACGTAACTGTAATAACGATGACAACAAGCTATTTTAAACAGAACACCTCAAACCTGGAAACATTGTTGGGCATATAAAGTTTTTGGATACAATTCAAACAGAATCCGTGAAACCGTCACATATCATATCTATAAAGTACGACTTTGACATGAACTGTGAAATAGTAACTGACTGTGACCAAGCAAATGGAGCAAGATTATCTTGACAGAGGATGTAATGGTTTGGTTGACTGATCGATCCAAGATGAAGAAGGGGTTGGAGTGCGAGTAACGGTCTCAGGTTTCGGACTTTCTAAATCCCGAGAAAACACCTCCACCATCTTTCAAATAAGAATGCATGCACTTTAAATCTGTACCGATGAGTGCCTGGATAGAAACACTAAAAAGGCCAAAATATATACGTATTTTCAGAGAGTCGAGTAGTACAAAAAAACTCAGGTCAAACAGTTATGGGTCTAAGTTGATTTGGAACTATGGACATACCCTAATGCAAATGGTAAGGAATAAGACAGTAGTCCTGATGTTGACGTCAGAGCACAAGAAAATTGAAGGAAAGTTACATAAAAGAGGAGCTACGGAGTTTGAAACAAAACTAGATTACATCAGTGTGGAACGATGCATCTAATGTCAGATCAGTTAAGAAATCTATAAATCTATCGCCAAAAAAAGCAATAATTTTTCTTGATCTCTTAAAAAAGGAAATTCGAGTAATAATGAATTCTTTCATTAGGCATTGCTTTCTGAGATACCATCTCAAAGGCAAAGCTAAGGACAAGATTTTCTATTTCTGCGACTGTTCAGCCGAAATAGTGACACTTTTGCTTTGCAAATGCGCGAAACTGTTCAACGAGAGACTCAAATTTCTGGAAATAAAGCACGTATTCTCAAAATAAAAATAGATTTACAGAAAAGTTTAAACATTCTGGGCCTGAATTTAGTAAGGTCGAAATGCTGTAGAGGAACAAGAAAAGCTTTAATGGTCCACTGCGGATCTGTAGTCTTCAATCTACATGTACTTTAAGAGCCGAATTAAATTTTCTTTAGAATGTTTCCGGGAAAAAAGTTGAATATTCCCCGTATTCCGCAATTAAAAAAATCGTACAAACTTGTGTCTGTGATTGGTCATGTCCACTGTTTCATTTAAAAAATAAAATGTATCGCAAGTTTCTTTTCTGATGAGGTGTCATCAAATATATTGTTCCGTTTGAAAAATGGGGGGTTGATTTTCACTACTGAAAGGGATGTGTTATTGTATTTTCTCTAAAACAGTGTTGCCTTATTTTCGAATTTATTCCAGTTAAAGTTTCAACCATGATATATCAATAAACAAATCTTCATATAAGAAAATTTAAATAAAAATATACAGATAAAAACTTGAAATTGTTTCAAGAAATTGGGTCATCTGAAAATAAAAGAAATTTTTCATTGTTACCCTTCTGCCCATAAAAGAAACCGATTGTTTTTTCTGCTATCTTTAAAGTTCAAAACTTGATCCACTTGCCAATGCGATATAATGTTTGATCTTTTTAAATGGATCAACATTATATCGTGAAATTATATAGCCAAAAGCCTAATAATTTTTTTAAAAATATTTTTCTGAAAAATAAAACATTAAGTATATGGGTATAAGAATAATTGCAGAAGAAAAAGGAGAAGCAATGAAAAAATATGATAAAGAAAAGAAAATAATAAAAATCAACAATACCTTTCTTTCTAAAAGTGTTTTTTCACAATATTAAATCATAATAATTACCAGGGAATCGCTTCCATAGTGCACTAGACATAAGGAACAGTACAAATGGTGTTCTGATAAAGAAAAAATAAAAATACGAAGACTTAGGCACTTCACATTACAAAAGCGAATACAAAACTAATAAAAAAAATAATAATCACTGTGACAGTAAAAGGGGGCGCATTCGATTTTCACCCCCAAGCATCCAATATCGCGGTCGCGGAACAACTAACTGAAGATCTTTTCTTAATTGTAGAAGAAAGGGGGGAGAATGTAAGGAAGATAATCATAAAACAAATCTAAAACTATAAAGAGAAAGAAGAAAAGAAAATACATACGGAGATCTAATGAATATTCTTGTAATTGCACTCATGAGCGATCATACCGTTCGTTTAGGAATCGACTGAGAAATAATTGTTTGTAAAACGGTGCTTTTAGATTTGCAGTGGGCAGGGCCGCTTTGGTTATATGTAAAAGGTACAAATATCGAGGTAGTTTTTATGAGAGAAGAAATTCGCATATTTGAAGAAAACCGATATCCCAAGAGAGATGAGTTGTGAAAATTTGGTAGAAAAGTAGTTATACAGAATGTCATAAAGATGTGAAATTATGATTGAAAAAATATCAACAAATATAGGTAGTTTTTTAAGGAATGATTCAGCTGTGCCTCTGACCTATTAGGTGCTGGGTTCGAAAGATTCATGTAGCACCCTCAAAGCACCCTAACTTTTAAGTTAAGTAGCATAGAAATGAAAATTTATAAATATAAAATAACTTATAAATAAAATGGTGTTTTGTAAATAAGGTACAACACTGTTACGAACTTTATAGCGTAGTATATTTCACAGTATTAGTTTGTGTTTGTAGTTTGTAGGGTTTAGGTATATTTTCTACGAGATCATAATTTATTTAATTAATTTTACCTTTGTTAATTTCCTTAGGCGACGTCTATGAAAGAAGGTCTGGAACTTTTTAGGGAATTCTATTTCCTTATTTTAACATGGAACGCCTATGATAGAAGGTCCAGAAATCGCCGGATTATTCTTTTTTCTTATTTTTATTACCCCGTGTAGTATGAAAGTCCTTTAGAGAATTAGAGAATCTTCCGGTATCGACCAAAAGGGTATATAAAGGGTCTAGATCAGCTTTCGTGGACAGTATAGTTGAGAGTTCGTCGACGCAACTTGAAATAGCTTGACAAGTGTCACAATTATGGTTGATAATAAAAAGTTTTAAAATAATAGAGTGTATTCAATAATAGAGTGTGTATTTAAAAATCGGCAGTTTGGAACAAATTGGTGTCAGAAGCGAGATCAAATCCAGAAGAGGTTAGTTCAGGTTTATTAAATCAGAAAAAAGTAAATTGAAATTGTATGCCAGTGAAAACTAGAAAACAAAAAGCAAAAATGGAAGAAAAAACTTCAAATCAGATACTGATGATGATAAAAGACATGAAAACAAGCCAAGAAGATATGAAGAAAAGCCAAGAAGAGATGAAACAAGAATTGAAAGAAGATATGACGAAAAATCAAGACGACATGAAACAAGAATTAAAGACAAGCCAAGAGGATATGAAACAAGAATTGATGACGACATTAAAGACAAGCCAAGATGATATAAAACAAGAATTAAAAATAAGCCAAGATGATAAAAACAAGCCAAGAAGAACTAAATACAAGCAAGAGGATATAAAACAAGAACTAAAGACAAGCTGGAGGATATGAGACAGAAAAATCAGAAGCGCATAGAACAAGAAATGCAACAAAAGATTAGCAAAATTAGAGAAGACGTATATGGCGAGGTACAACATGAGGTGATGGGAATCCAGAATCAGATTACATATGCAAATCGAAACGGTGGCCAATACAGGTATAATAAAGGTAGATAGTGTTTTTGCCACTAGTGTGATGAAGCCACCTACCTTTGGCGGCAAAGTACCTTGGCTTACCTATGTTCGTCACGTGCACGTGCTTTGGTTCTAGCACTACGAGGTAAAGCTATGGAGGTTCAACGTAACATTCCTGAAGAAAAACAGGATTATTATGAGTTTATTGTTACTTTTCTGGTGATGCACTATGGGGATGCCCACCTCCAAGAAGTTTATAAGGCCCAACTCCAAAGAAGAAGACAAAAATAGAACCAAAGTCTTCAAGAATATGAGGCGAATATAATGAGGTTAATAAATTTGACCTACCCAACATACCCAGAAGAAATAAAGCAGGAGTTAGCAGTGAATAGTTGTATCGAAGGTTTACGCAACCCCAGAGCCAAGCCAAACTCTAAGGATGACCAGACTGAAGCAAATTTCCGAGGCTCTTGCTTAAGCCCTCCAGTTTGAGATAGCCAAACAGACATCAAGGAACCAAGAACGAATCATAAGAAGACTGAATATTTCCCGGGATTATCGCAAGATCAATGAGGAAACTTTATGAGGCTTATGAGGAGTTGCAAGAATTTTTGAATGAAGGGAAAACATAAGATAACAAAAATACAACCTTGCGAAGCAGAAATAGAATTTGTTGTTGGAAGTGTGGCCAAGAGGGGCATTTACAGAGCCAGTGTACTCACAATACTGTTCCTGACAGAGGCCCTGATGGCTATCGGCTTCATATTTCTTACATTATAGTGAGTTTATTTGATTATCCTTTTGTTTCCTAATAATGAAAAAATCCCTGAATATTTAAAACTCATTAGGGAGTTTAGGCCATATGGTGGGTGATAAATCCATTCTTGACTTAATCTGTAACGTTTTTTATAATTCCAAAGAGGTAAAATTACCTCGACACATTTTTAAATATTTATGGTTTCAGAAAGACAGATAAACGACCTAAAAGTAATAAAATTGTTAAGTTTGTTAATGAATCTAGATCTTAGGATGATAATATAAGATACATAATGTTTCGTTCCCGTGATTAAAATTTATCTACAGAGTGATTATTTAATTGTTCATTTTAGTAGAATATACTTATATATATATATATATATATTATATATATATATATATATAATATATATATATATACAGGGTGTCCAAGATAAGGATCCTAAGCATGAGGATCTCGGAAACAGTTGGAGATACGAGGTCGGTTAAATTAGAGAAAAGTTGCTAAATTAAACGCAGTTAAAAAAATTTAAAAATTTCAAACACTTCCGGAGATTTCCGGAAAAAAACGAAATTTGGCAAAATCGTTTTTAATTTTTGCAGGCTTTATTTAAAGAGATATCAGAAAATAAAAGGTAGATTCTCATTGCCACTTTTTATTTTTTATAATATGGTCTAAACAAAATTTAAATCGACGTTTCGTTTCTGAGATACCATCATGAACTTTCATTTTTTATATGGAACAAAAAAAAGTATCCCATGTATTTGATAGCATTTTTTATTACAAATTCAACGGTGTATCACCCTTGCATATCGAATACGTAGTTCAAGTACTTTCCATAAGAGCTCCATGAGAGCGAGAGAGAAAGGTATATCAGTTTTATAAAAGCCAATGAACTACACACTTGATATGCAACTGTGATACACCGTTGAATTTGTAATAAAAAATGCTATCAAATACATGGGATACTTTTTTTTGTTCCATATAAAAAATGAAAGTTCATGATGGTATCTCAGAAACGAAACGTCGGATTTAAATTTTGTTTAGACCAAATTATAAAAAATAAAAAGTGGCAAGAAGAATCTACCTTTTAGATATCTCTTTAAATAAAGCCTACAAAAATTAAAAACTATTTTGTCAAAATTCGGTTTTTTCCGGAAATCTCCGGAAGTATTTTGAATTTTTAAAATTTTTAAATTGCGTTTAATTTAACACTAAATTGCGCAACTTTTCTCTAATTTAACCGACCTCGTATCTCCAACTGTTTCCGAGATCCCCATGGTTAGGATCCTTATCTTGGACACCCTATATATATATATATATATATATATATATATATATATATATATATATATATATATATATATATATATATATAGGTCTATATGTGGGTATTAAAAATTTCACCCTTTGTTCAAAGCATTTTCAACAAAAGTTTTTTTTTATTATTTTTCTTAATTTAATAATAATACCAGCATTTTCCCTGGGCAAAAAAACCTAAAAGTTAATATCCCATAAATTATACTTAAAATCTTACATACTAAAAAAAAGTTAAAAGAAAATTTAAAAAGAACTTTTTAAAAATCTTACAATTAAAAATTAACATAGTTTTAAAAATATTCAAATTTTCACAAAAATATGCAGGTACGCACCTTGAACTATTTTTATTTCGACACTATATATATATATATATATATATATATATATATATATATATATATATATATATATAAAAACTATTTTTTCTTTGTTAAATTATTTACAGTTTATCTTTCAATATTGAAATAAAAATAGCAAGTTCAAGGTGCGTACCTGGATATTTTTGGGAAAATTTGGATATTTTAAAAATTATATTAATTTTGAATGGTAAAAATGAATTAAAATTTTTTTTAAATCGTCTTTTAACTATTTCTTAGTATATAATATTTTAAGCATAATTTTGGTGATTTGAACTTTTAGGTTATTTGATCAGGGAAAATGCTGGTATTATTATTAAATTAAGGAAGATAAACCTCTTTTGAAAATGCCTTGAACAAAGGCGAAACGTCACAACACGTTGTTTTTTTAAGAATACAAAAAAAAACAAATTGATATATATATATTAATTCAAGAAAACTAGGATATATATATATATATATATATATATATATATATATATATATATATATAAGTAAATGCATCTTATTCAGTGACTAATAGTCATTATTTTCAAAAATTTATTTTGTATTTTTTAAATTTCATCCTGTCGGAGTGCGGACATATATACTACAAGATGATCTATAAAAGATTTTAATAACAATAACTTCCCAGTTTAAGAAGCTAGATACTTGGGAGTTGGCTTACTATCGAGTAGCAATTTAAACTTGTGTTACTTTATATTGAACATCATCAGTTAATTATTGTAACTAAGAGAGTAACCTAATTACGCATTTTCAACAACAGGGTTGTCAATATAGTTTAAATGAATTGACGTTGAGTAACTCTTCAGCATATTTTGAGGCATCTTCACTTATTCCATATAAAATTCAACATTTACAGCATTTATATTCCCAAGGTTATCAACAACTACAATAGTGTGCTATCTATTTTCAACTACTTTGTAAAAAAGGACTTAACTTCGTAAACTGAATGAATAAGAATGGTGCTTCATAAACAAGCAATGGAAAATGAGAAATCCAATAGTTGTACATGAAATTCATTTGCATCTAATAAAATGTACCTTTTGATATGGACTGAGATCCTATTTCTTTGAAGCTAAAGATGTAACTCCTTTGAAAATGAATAGCGAACGATAAAAGGTCATGCTACAAAATTTTGTTTATGCAGCTTTACGAAATTTATCTCAGATATAGTTTATGAGATGGCGTCATATCTACGACCAGGTCAACAGTGCAGCTTCTAGCGAAATAGTTTGAAGGTCATTCGAAATTTCATGCTCACAACTTTCGCCTGGCTTGACTCTCGCTGACTTTTCTGCGTGACATTATTTAAAAGAAAGGGCATATGTCAATAAATCTAGAACATGCGACTAGTTAAAAAGGAATAATATTTTTACGACCAATCATTCCAAATTCCACTACAAACAAAACGCAGTGCTATTAGTTTTATAAATCACCCAGGAATTTATTGAGTACCCTGTTGTTTCCAACCAAAGTATCATCAGAATAAAAAATTTTTCATAAATATAATTTTTCATGCTAATGGTGATATGATCTTAAGCCGGTCCTGGCTGTAAAAATGATTTTAGCTAAGCGACCATAACGTTCTGTTGGTTTTTATAATTCACTAATTACTTTTAATTACTGATTTTATTTGCCTGTGTCAATGAATTCCAACTAGCAAAAAGTAGGAAATTAATTCGCGCTGAAAGAAACTTAATCTATTATATAAAATCCTAATTGAGATAATTGGGTTATCTCAAAAATTGCTAATTTCCTAGAGATTTAATTTTATAAGACTTTTTAGATGTAGTTGGCTATAGAAATATGCATTTTTGAATACTGACTTGTAAAGCTGTATAGACTTGCATTTCATTTTTTTTTGATATTAAATAAATAATTGTAGATATTAAATTATTATATAACTATTTGCCTTGTAATTCAACCTAATCATTGGTTTAAGTTGATAATAGAGAAGTTTAAGTTGACACATGCAATAAAAAATAATCAAGTTTTGAAGCTAAAAAATATATAAAAATTTTTTTATCCTGATACTGAAACCGGATATCGCGGACAAAAAAATCAATTTTTATCCGATTTCCTTCAAAATTGGTACGGGGGAGTTTTCGAGTTCACACATAACGATCTAAAATTATTTTTAAAAAATTCAATATGACTTGTCCAATATGGCGGATAAAAAATTAATTGGTCCGATGTTTTTTCAAACTTGATATGGGGGAGTTTTTGGGATCGCATATTACGAATCTGAAATTATTAAAAAAAAATTAAATATTGCGGATCCAATAAGACGTCCTAAAAACTTTACATTTTTCGATTTTCTCCAAAACTGATAAAGGGGGTTCTTGAAGGTGTAAATTATGAATTTAAAAGCATATTTTCATGATTCAATATGGCGAATCCAATATAGCGGACTAAAAATTTTACATTTTCGATTTTGTTCGAAGGGGGGGAGTGTGAATTGTTTTTGAGGATATAAATAGCGAATATAAAATTATTTTTAAGAAATCTAATATGTCAGATGTAATATGATGGTCTACAAATTTTGAATTTTCGGATTTCATCCAAAATTGGTATTAGGGTGCTTTGAAGGGTTTACATTTAGATTAGATTAAGACGTTAAAATTATTTTTTTGAAATTCAATATGGCGGATCAATATGAGTGGGTTGAATACTTTCCTTATTCGTTTATTCAGATTTGGTATTAGGGAGTTTTCGGGGTCGTGTATTACGAATAAGAAGTTAATTTTTTACTTACTATTAGGTTGATAAGATACAATATGAGAGATTGAAAATTTTACATGTTTCGATTTTGTCTAAAATTGATATTGCGGGGTATTTGGGGCGTATACAAACTCAATATGCAGTATAAAATATATCGGGCTAAGAAATTTACGTATTAAGTTCTTTAGATATCGATATTGGAAGGTTTTGGGGCCTATATTACCAATCTAAAATTAATTTGAAATTTAAGATAGTGGATTTACTATGACAGAATAAATATTTGTTTGGCACAAATTCACTGGTATTTAGAGAACTCTAAGAATCAAAGAATTTTTAGGATTATTTACAACTCTGGATAAAAGTGCGCTAAAAAGTGAAAAATAACTAGACATTTTTTATATGAAATTGAAAATTTTTGAAGTCGGCGCTACATTATTTCTAAATGAAATAAATAACTATTAATATACACAAATTATGGTAAAAAAGCAATTACAAATAAAGTATATATAATCTGTTTATGCGAATCACATTTTGTCAGGTATTAGTTTGGCGCCGACTTCAAAAATTTCAATTTCATATAAAAATTTATAGTTATTTTTTACTTTTAGCGCACATTTAGAAGTCGGTTAATTTTTTTTTATAAAAATTTTATTATATATTCCAAAACATAATTTCTAAATTATTATTTTTAATTTACCTATATAAAAACCGTTCAAATGTTATCAGAAGTCTAAGTTATTAATATAATGAAGGAAAATGTACTCTGATTCTTCCCTACAAAACACCACTGCCTCCTAGTGAATTTTAATGAAGCGCTATTTATTTAGTTTTTTTTTTTAAGTAGTTTATTGAATGTATTTTAAAAGGGAGTAGATAAAAACTTTTGACATGTACTTTCATAAATATGGCTTTCATGATATGTTTGAATATTTGGCACCTCTTAAAATGTATGTAATTACTATTTCTGAAACTTGTAAGAAAAATCTTTCAATAAATAAATAAATAAATAAGGAATAATAAATAAAAAACTTACAATAAAATCTATAGTAATTAAAATAAGTGTACTATAAAATTAATGCTTTACTTTTTAACGAAATTTTTTGAATTTGAGTTACTTCAAAAAATAATTGATTTAATTCTTTTTAATTTAAGTTAGTTTTCAGAATGGTATCCTTATTAATGATGTCACAAGAATGCGCTAAAAGCGTAGGAAAGCAGCGCGCCTACTGGTTCGGTTCAGTTCAGACCGCTCGGCTCCGCAAAATCGGCCAGTTTTGGTTTACACGTAAATAAATGAGAGCCCGCTCACTGGTTCCGATGCTGAAAGCGCTGAAGCGTTCTGGCTGGTCGGAACCAGTGAGCGGGCTCTCATTTATTTACGTGTAAACCAAAATTGATCGATTGTGCGGAGCCGAGCGGTCTGAACCGAACCGAACCAGTGGGTGCGCTGCTTAGGATAAAAATAAATTTCGTTGAAATAAGGTGGAAAAGGCAATAACTCAAAAAGTGCGCTAAAAACAATTTTGTTTTCATTATTTCTGCTTTCGCTCTGTTTTTAATAAACCTAATATGGAAATATTTTTATGGGTCACTCTTGTAGAGCATTTTTACAGCATACTGAAATCTGAATTAAAACATGTCATTTCTATTTTAAATTATATGTAAAAATATCACCATTTCACAAATTTTTTGTTTTTTTTTCAATTTTCATAGGAAAATTTTGTAAGATACAATTCCCAAACTAGGTTTCTTGCCAAATAAAACTTGAAAAGAAATGTGGTTTCTTCATGATGATACCTCAGTCCAACATACAGGACCGATCATAACTTTCTTAAATGCCTCATACCCGGCTCGTTGAATTGGAAGGGGAGGACCTATTTTGTGGTCCGCTAAATCTCCAGATTTAACTAAAATGTACTTTAGCATATAGGGGTTTGGTAAAAAACAAGTTTATAAAATATCGCCAGCAACAAAGGAAGAAATGAGGGTCAGAATAAGAAATTGTTTTCAGGATATTAATATTGAAATGTGTTGCAATTTGCGTAGTGAATTTAAGAAACATATTGAACTGTGTATTCAAGAAGATGCCTTTTTAAATGATTTGCATTTTCATTTACTAGAAAAATAATATCAAAAATATAAGTTTTAGCGTAATTTTGTGCAAACAATTAATACAATTTTGTATTTATTTCAGTGTTAGAATCAAATAGATTATTTAATTTTAAAACTTAAATATTTTATAGAAGGTTTTTAACAGTACTTTTTACTAATGACAGATAAACGACAAATATTACTTTGATGTTTTCTCATGGCTAACTAGATATCAATAGGTTAACGTATTTATGTATACAATTAATAAAAATTAATATAGCAGAAAAACTAGCGTGAACAGCTACAGGGAAACTTCGAGAAAAGTGATAGAGAAACAATTAGTTTACCTGATAAGGCAGTTAAATACAGGGTGTTTCATTTAAAAAGTCAGAAAAAAATTAATTTACATTTTATTAAACGGGCAAATAACCTGTGTGGGATAATTGCTTAGGCGCTATATTAGACTTTTAATGGTATATTTATATTTCTTAATGTCAGTTTTGTGTACTATATTTACTGCAGATTGAAAGATGTAGTAGATTATTTGGTGAATTTTTTGAATAAGTTGGCAATTTTGCAATAAAATTCAAAATTAGATATATGGATAGTCCTTCGAGAAATCCAAATATGTAAAGACATTCAAGGTATCCTATTAAAAAACTATTTTTTTGTACCATGTTGTCACGAAAACCCTATGGCGCCTCCCAATATCTGATCAGTAACTAATTATTTTTAAGGAAATCGTGCTATTCAATGTATGTGTTATTTGAAAAAATTAAACTAGAATAAATCAGTCTATTGTAAAACTTGTATTTTTACTAATAAGGTTGTTTGCAGTTTGATGAACATCCGGCAGAAATTAGAGCTGCAATAATGAGTTATTAGATGATATGAAGCAGTTAAAAATATTGTTAGTACCACTTAAGTTTTATTGCCGATACTATCAACATTTATTAATAATTGGCATACATTTTTAGCTAATTTTCGATTATTCTATTAGAAAATTTCATATATTTTAATTTTGCTATATATATATACAATTTTTCCTTTATTTTGTCTTTTCTTGGGTTTAGGTTCTATATTTAATAAACACAAAACACTTGACGTTTCGCCCTTTATTCAAGGCATTTTAAAAACTTTTTCCTCCTAAAAATACTTTTATATAATTAAACATTCACACATCTACAATTTCAAAAAACAAACAAGACATTCTCAAACAGTATTTAAATTGTTAAAATTCTTAAAAATATTTAATTTTACCGGTACACACCTTGACATTTTGTTATTCTATTACTAAATAAAATTTAATCTTTACAACGTCTACTGAGGATATATGGAATGCGAATGTGTTTTGGTTTTTTTTATTTTTTTTATATATTACAATGCACGAAAAAACAAATAAAGTATACATTTAGTTTTATGTTTAAGAGGATATTCAATTTTTGATTCTTATTTGACAGGATCGAATACTTAATATTTTTGTTTAAATTAGCCTTGTGTAAATGTGGCTCAAATTTCCCATATCTGTTCTGTCGTTAACAGTGTTTTTGTCTATTTTAATTTCAATCATTTCCTTTATCTGTAATTTTTGGTAATTCATATCTTTGTTTTTTATTTTGGTACTGTTATAATCAAAAGTATGTTTTTCGTCCTCTATGTGTTTGTTTAACGCTGTTGAGGCGTTTTTCGTATATTTATGGCCATTTAATCTTCTTCTTCTTCTTCTTTAGGTGCCATGTCTGTATTCAGACGTTGGTGGTCGTCATGTTTACAATTTCCTGAAATCTTTCTCTATCGGCTGCTGCGCGAAATAGTTCCTCTACCATGCAATCACACCACTGCCTGATGTTACGCAGCCATGAAGGCTTCTTTCGGCCTATCCATCTTTTTCCTTCCACTTTTCCTTGTATTATAAGGCAAAGTAGCTGGTATTTAGGTCCTCTAATTATGTGACCGAAGTATTCTGTTTTCCGCCTCTTTATAATGTTCAAGAGCAGTCGATCTGTATCCATCATTCTGAGAACATCCTCGTTGGAAGTGTGCGAAACCCATGATATCTTCAGGATTCGACGGTAGCACCACAATTCGAATGCTTCCAGTTTGTTTAGCGTTGTGGTTTTTAGTGTCCATGTCTCGCAACCGTATAATAGAATAGACCATACATAGCATTCAGGACCCTTTTACGAATATGCATTGATAGGTTCCTGTTGCATGGAACTGGTTTCCATGTCATAAAGGCCTTCCGCGATATTTCTATCCTAGCTATTATCTCTTTATCTGAGTCCCCACTCACATTCAACCAACTGCCAAGGTATTTGAAATGGTTTACACGCTCTATCCTCTTCCCGTCGAGCCAAAGTTGACATTCATCTACAGTAACCTTTCCAACTGTCATCCACTTTGTTTTTGAGATGTTGATTTTAAGGCCTCTTCGGCAGCTCGATTCATTGACTAGGTTTACTAATGTTTGGAGATCCTCGATGCTTTCTGCAAGAATGGCCGTATCATCAGCAAATCTAATATTGTTGATTACTTCTCCGCCCAGTCTTACTTCTTCTTGTCTGTCATCCAAAGCCTCCCTAGACAGGGTGATAGAACACAACCCTGTCTTACTCCACGTTTGATGGGTAGGTTTTGAGTACGACTGTTTTCAATTTGGATAGAGGCTACTTGATTGTAATACTGATGTTTTAGCAGTCTTATATCGTAGTGGTCTAGACCTGCTGCTTGTAGGCACTCAAAAAGTTTATCATGTTGTACTCCTTCGAATACCTTTTCAAAGTCGATGAAACAGACGTAGATGTTCTTTCGGAATTCACAACCTTTTTGTAGGAGAACGCGCATACAAAATAGTGCCTCTCTGGTTCCTAGACCATTTCTAAATCCAAATTGCTTATCATTTACTCTATTTTCGCATAGAAGGAATAATTCGTAGAAGTATCTTAAGTGTGTGGCTCATTAAACTAATCAGCCTAAAGTCGCTGCATTTGGTGGGTCTACTTTTTTTTGGTAATGTTACAAACAGCGATTCTAACCAATCATCTGGTATTATTCCTTCGTTGTAGATTTTATTAAAGAAAGTGGTTAAGTAGAAAATATTTTCCTCATCTAGAAGTTTAAGCAATTCAGCAGGGATTTGATCTGGTCCAGGTGCCTTATTATTTTTGGCTTGCTGTATTGCTTTCCTGACTTCTGATTTCATAATACTGGGGTCCCTGTCTATCTCGCTGCTGCATATAGTATGTATATGTGCAGCGTTTTCTCGAGTAGCATCGTCAAAAAGGTCACTGATATATCTCTCCCGTTCTCTGCACTGTTGTTCGTGATTACAGATTCTTCCGTCGGCGTCCTTGAGTAAATGAGCATTTTTTGGTTTTCTGATTCCGGAGGTATATTTAAGTTTCCTGTGGAGATTGAAATTTAATCTGTTCTTCAGTAATTGGCTCGTCATACCTATATATTTTTTGGGACAATTTGTGCAAAGGATCGAATATATTACATTTGATTTATTCATGAGAGGAGTTTTACTTTTTAAATTTGTGAACAATGTATTTAATTTATTATGTGACTTGTGGCATACGATAATATCGTGCTTTTTTAAAATGTATTTTATTTTTTCTGACAGCTCACTAGTGTAAGGTAATGCTACATATTTTTGCTGTTTATGTTCTATGTTTTTTGTTTTTACGTTATTATAAAACTTATATGTTCGTTTATCAATTATTTTGGTGACAGTCTTTTCGTTGAAATTATTATTTATTAGTGTCTTTTTTACTTTTTGCAGTATTTTTGGTCGGAATTCTGGAGATGTTAGGGAGATAGCACGATCAGATAGACCGATTATAATGCTATCTTTTTGAGTTTTTGAATGATTAGAGAAATAGTTTAGATATCTACCTGACCAAGTTGGTTTGGTGTACCATTCAGTTAAAATTTTATTTTTTCTGCGTATAAGTGCCATATCTAGAAAATTTATTTTATTATTATTTTCTGTTTCGGATGTGAACTGTAATTTTTCGTTGAAACTCTTAAACTCTTGGAGAATTTCATTTATTTTATTTTGTGGTACGGCTGCTATGCAATCATCGACAAAACGTTTGAAAAATATTATATGAAAATTTAATTTTTCTAAAATATTTTCCTCTAAATATTCCATTACTAACTGAGCAATGGTAGATGAAATTGGTGATCCCATAGCACATCCATCGAGTTGTTTGTAAAAGGTATTTTCGTATTGAAAGTAATTTGTATTTAGAACGAGGTTAACAGCATCCATAAAATTATTTTTTGATAGCGATGTATGTTTTTTTAAAATTTCCCATTTTTCTGCTAAAATATCTTATACATATATATATATATATATATATATATATATATATATATATATATATATATATATATATATATATATATATATATATATATATATAAAAATGAAAAACCCTCAGCAAAGGTCCCAACTGTAAGGGAATACAAGATCATTACGATTTTTAATTATTTTATGCTGATTAACTTAAAGTAAATGCTTCTAAATGGAGGAATTTATTTGGACCACTCCGTATATGGATTTGGACTATTGCAATGTATATCTTATGTCTACCCTAAAATTGTTATACATCAAAGGAATATAAATCCATTATCATACTTAGGCCTAAACCCAGTTTTATTACTTTTGGGGTAGTTAATATGTTTTCTAGAAAATAAATAAACCCAGGCAATATATGTAATATAATATCTAAACGGTCCTACCCTCTTGTATGTTTTAAAATAAATTTATCAAAGAAACCGATATTTTTTTATCACCCATTTCGTTAGAATCTAGGATTAAGCGCTAAAGATATTTTTAACATGTGGGCGACCCGTGGGAGTGCTTTCCTTTTCTAAACTGAGCAGATTTTCCCACCATACAAAATAAAAGAATATTTAAATAAAATTTTTACAATTTAGTATAATTATCTGTTTATATGTACGAAGCTCGCGTCTGTTAACCATTTTTTTACTTATTCGACGAAAATAGGAAAAATAAAAAGCTAATATCAATAGAATTTCTCTAGGGTGGCAAGACACGAATTTTTATTATAAGACGTAGAATAGTTACAATTAACTTTTGTATAAAAATTATTAGATTAAGCTCAGGTCTGATCAAATATTAGAACTTCAATACATAGATGACTAATACCTTCTACGAGCGAGAGGACTGAGACTTTCAGATGTGTGGGGGACGAAAACTACCTTATTCTATTGGTGGAGAGAACGCGAGATTGTAGGAACGTGACTGAACCAAGGGATATAAAGTTAAAAAAAATTAATTAACTGCAGTTATGATTTAGAATTCGTCCAAGTCAGTTTGGCGTATGTTTCAGTGTTTAACCAGAGTAAAAAGGTTTTTTTTTCCTGTCTTTTTTGCTATTTTTGTCTTTTTTTTATCTTTCAGACAGAACTAAGTAAAAGGGAAATTCATTTTATTCTCCATTGGGTAAAAGAGTCCTACGTTCTTTTCTTTTCAATTAAATAATTTAAATAGCTGTTTACTTTTATTTCTAGTAATTTTTATCCGGTCTTATCAATAACTATTTAAACACTACTCGATCAATATAGGGTTTATTTCATTAATGAGCTTTTTATAGGATAGCTACTAAATAATACGGAACAGCAGTAAATTGCGGACAAAACGGCCATACGCTACCAAATAATCCATTTACAGTAGCCCACCATTAAATACTGTCACACAACTACCTAATAGTATGAATAAATATTTCAAGAGAAGACATAATTACGCAAATCATGTCAACTCTTTCTTCACCACGACGCTGAAAAAATACGTCAATGTGCATCAATCATCCTTAGAACATCCAATCTCCCGAAGCAGAACCACAACAGAGCCGATCTTAAAGCTTTAAAAGACGTAAACAAAAAGCAGCATAATAGTACCAGCAGGAAACGGAAATACAAGTGTTATCATAAACGCCATGAAAACGTATGATATCCTAAAAAACTTTGTCTCAACTAAGACCCAAGTAATGAAAACACCCTTAAAATTTTTAATGTCACGCGATACTGGTTCCATGGGAAAAATCCAGCAGGTGCTCAAAACTCTACAAACTTCCAAAAATATACAAGAAAAATACCTAAGAACCACCATCAGCGCTTATGATTTTGCTAGCCAAAAACTAGGAAGATACCATGTTAACCTTATACAAACACGTGTGGAGAAGGCAGTATCTTACATGAAAAAGAGTTTATAGAAATTCTAAATTCACTAGGAGTTAAAGAAGTGACATCATAGCAAGCTTCAATGTAAAATACCTGTATCCAAGCACTGGATAAGATAATCCAAAAAGACAACTTCGGGACTCATGTTATAAACCTCATCAGAGATTACCTTCACAACACCGGTTTCTTATTAGACCTCCAAATAAAAAAAATAGATGGATGGCGCTGTCATGGGTTCATCACTGTCTCTGGCTGTTGTAAGTTTATTCATGGTCTGTTTCGAAATCTAAGTTCGCCAGGAATTCTATCTTACACTTAAACTCTACATGTCGACTTATTTGTGAAATAACCCCATGAAAAAAAAAGCAGTGGATGAACTACTTCTTTGATTTCCGTAATTTTATACAATAGAATACCGGTGGGGTTAGAAGAATGTAAATTAAGCACAATATATGAACAGTCATCAGCTCCTTTGCAAGATCAATCTTGTCTATTGCCAGCAAGTTGAGAAGAACAGCACTTTGATTAAGAGAGAAAATGCTCTCAATCTTCCTTCCTTTCACTCTCCTCAAGCCGGACCACTATCAGTGCTAACACATATATGCCTTATGATCGCAAATAAGAGCATGCTATAATTAAATCTTCCTCACGTGACAGTAAGGCATTAGAAATTCATTATATCTGATATTCATTGACTCATTAAAATAAAATAAATCTACCAACCTATGTTTCTCTAAACGAAAAGATGTAATTTGGTAGTTTAAAACTGGTAGAAGAGAACTTGACTCGCTTCCTTTTATACTTACATTTTTAAATCGCAATTCCTTGTCTGTGTTAGGCCTTAGTCACGTTTTATAACGTCCTTAAACAAAGGTTCTCTCATCATGACCGATTATATATGTTTGTAATTATCTTGGGAATCACTGAACCGATTTTAACGCAACTTTCACTAAAATCATAAATATTAAAATTCACATAAACGTTTAGGTTCACACGTGCGAGGGCTTCTTAATCTTCATCCCAGCATGTTTCTATGTGGTGCTTAGATATCTAGGTCATTATAAATTTTAATATCCTAAATATAGAAAGTGATCTAGTATTTTCAATATATTGTGCTAAATAATGCTTATTCGTTGCAAGAAATATGTTAAAATACTTCTGGGTGGATCATGCGAGTAACAAATATTTAATTTCGTGTAGAATATACAGTGCGTCCCCAGACGAAATGCTGCGATCGATTTCTTAAAAGATAGACTTTGTGAAATTTTTAAAATTTGGCAGTTTACTAAAGCAATTCGGTTAAAATGTTTTCAGTTATACCGGAAGCAGATGCCTTCTTGCTTATTTTAAATGGAACACGCTATATGTTATTTCACTTCTAGATTCTAAACAAAATTATAGACGTATTTCATGTATAATGTCCCACATCTAAGTCAAATTGTTTAGACATATTTTAAATTTTGTTTCAAAAATGGCGTTTGCAGGCCTAAAATAATTATTAATTTCTACTATATAAAAGCCTCTATTATTTAATTAGGGTTGATTTTCTTCTGAAAGGGGATTTACTTTAGTGGACTGTGTTGATTTCTTAATAATAAATACAGGACGATCAAAAACTACCATTATATATTAATTTAAAATCGTTAAAAGTCAGTTTTTTAAAATATAAAACCTCTGTTTTTATAATATAATCTTATTAAGCCTTTAAAATAAGGATGACTTTGTATAAGGTTATGTATTCAAAAAATTAGCAGTTTTTGAAATATTGACAATTTAATATTTTTGTTTTGTAAAAATGCTAAATGGCTTACCTATACATCCTATTTTAATAAATGCTGAAAATTTCCGCCCTGAACTTCCAAACATTTTTCGCATTTCTAAGTTAATTAGTCATGGATGGCTGCTCTGAATTTGGAGATAAACTTTCAAACACGTCCCTTACCCTTGCCATACAGGTTTACATCGTTGTCACTGAATTACAATAAACGATGTTTTTATCGTTCTCCATATAAAATAATCTAAGAAGTTAAATTAGAAGAACAATGAGACCACAGAAAAGGTCCATTGTTGCCAATTCACTTGTTATAAAAAAAACCTTTCTCTACAATTTTCCAATACTCCTATCCGGCGTAGGAGCTTGCTTTCGATAGATTTTTGGTATTTTTGCTCTCCATATTCTTTATTTTGAAATTTTTCAAATTTTATTTTCATCATTGCATTCTCCTCAAAATTCTAGGTAATTAGAGTGCTTTAAGTTTTTCTCTATCTTGGACAGTTCTCGAGCTACAGCGCTTCAAAAAGTTAAATTATTAACTTTTCGTAACTCCTTTTTTCAAATTTTACCTTTCCGAATTTTGAAAAATGCTACAATATATTGCCATTGTGTTGATAAAAAATTTGCCTGTGTTTCATCAGAGGTGAATAGTTTAAATATTGATTGTTTAAGTCTTCTATAATATTTAAATATCTTTCTCATATAAAAGTTAATATATAATTTAAAATGAGAGCATAATCTGCTGTGTATTATTAATAAATTATCATTTTTTTTTCATAAAATGTAATTTTACTATTCCATCATTTCTTCTGACACAAAATACGTTCAAGTGTCAAGTTTCTTGAAAATTCCGCAACCTTACTGCATGAGGATTTCAATCACTCTAAAGATGGGAATCATCAGTCCAAATTATGTTGTCCAAAAATCGAGGGTCGTCTTGTATCATCATTAATAGAAATTCGCAAAATTGCACTTTTTTAGGCAAATCAACATCTTTTAGATGGGTTAAACTGATTCCTTCGTTGACTCGTGCAAACTGCCCTAAATCCCCTCTCCAGGTTTATCCCGGTAAAAAAAAAACATGATACGGTACATCAAAACTCCACAAAATTGCCGGGATAATTTTCGACTTTCCATCTCAGAATCCCAAAAATTTGGCAACTAAAAATTGAGATGGAAGTCTGCAGCCGCTTCGGCCGAATCAAACGAGGAAAAAGTGTTATTAAAGTAGATAAATGTAATAATTTCAATTGAAATAATCGGCACAAAAATTGATATCTAATAAAAAAGGTAAATATCAATATCCTATTTAAATATAAACAACCTAAAAATCAAGTTAGGAATGGAATTAAATTACGGCACTATTTCTTATAGGCAAATTACTGAATGATAAAGAAAATACTTGAGTTGGGAAGAAAATTTGCAAGGAAGTGAAATTTGGATTGGCTCGAAAAGCAGTAGGACCCAAAAATGCAAAGAATGTTAGGCTGTTATACGAAGGAGAAATGATAAGTGCTGCCCAAAACGTGAATATTAGCAAAAAGAAGGTAAAATTAACCAAATTGACCATAGTAAATTTAAGATGAAATTTTAACCGAGACAAAATGGCAGAAAATAGTGACATTTCTGTAGTGCACTTTATTTTCTTTCGTCGCGTCATGGCCAACTAACAAAACTCAAAAGCCGCTTAGCGTTTTTACAATACAAAAATGTTAAATCGCTAATATTTCAAAAACTACAAATTTTTCGAATAGGCAGCATTATTCAAAATCACTCATATTTTTAATGCTAAATTAGATAACATTTAAAAAATTGATTTTTAACGATTTATCAAGTTAATAATTCAGTTACTCACCCTGTATTTATTTGTTATCAAAATATCAACACAGTACACTAAAGTGGAGCCCCTTCTAGAAGGAAACCAACTACAGTTAAATAATAAAGGTTTTCATATAGGAGAAATTGATACTTATGTTTAGGTGTGGAAACGAAATTTTCGACATAAAATTTCAAATATGTCAAAAACTCTTAGACTTAGGTATGTATGAAATATGTCTATAATTCTGCGTAGAATCTAGAAATGAAATTCCATTTAAAATAAGCATCAATTTTCGGTAATATATACATATATATATATATATATATATATATATATATATATATATATATATATATATATATATATATATATATATATACAGTGTGACATTTGGGATAGTTTCTTGGTTTTTCAGTCCTTTTTTATCACTACATAGTATAAAACAAAGTCGCTTTCTCTGTCCCTATGTCCCTTTGTATGCTTAAATCTTTAAAACTACGCACCGGATTTTGATGCGGTTTTTTTCAATAGATAGAGTGATTCAAGAGGAAGGTTTATATGAATAATAACATCCATTAAATAGTGGAGAAATACTGTTATTTTTGAGGTTTCTAATGTGATGTCGTTAATTATCATATTTTTTTCCGCTTACATTGCAAACGCAGGCTGAACCCTACGAGATTTATCAAAATAATGTACTAATTATTTGTACACATTGAAAAGGTCTACAGAAAACTCCGCGATGGTATATGTCTATCTCTCATGGATATCCCACAATAACATTTTTTTGTCATTTACTTTTTACGACAAATAATGGCAAATTTTGAAGCGATTTTAACCAATACAGCATTAATCCTTATCCAATTAAATAGCTTAAATACATTGTTGATTTAATATAGATCTATATGGTCCTTTACAGCACAAGATTTAAATGAATATTTTCGAAGATATTACAGATTTAAAATTGCGGGAAGTAGCGCTTGCGGCGGTACTGGCCGACCGGGGCGGCGGCAGCGTGCCTATAAATAGCGCGTCGGAGGCCGATGTAATAATTGTTGTAAAAATAAAATAAATAGTCACAGTTTTTCTGTAGTGTATTTAGTATCAGCATTGCACCCGTGCGAAGCCGGGGCGGGTCGCTAGTTTGAAATATGAGAAATAAGATTTTTCTTGTTCAGGATGAATATTTTAAAATCAACACTTAAAATCATAAAATATACGGTAAGGGATGTAGAAAGATTGCTGTTGCTGTTGTTGCTTGGAAAGCAATGCAATTTTGCAAACTAAAAAAACAGTTCTTATAAATAATAAAAATACTTCTTTTTCGTATCTGGGCTATTGAACTATATTCACAGCAATAAACACGTTTTTACAATTAAATGTAACTATTGCATGGTCTACTGCAATTTAATTAGAGAACTATAAAAAATAATATATTCATTTGTATAATGTACATCTCTGTATAATATATGATAATATTTTTTTATTAATAACAAATCTATGTATGTGGATCCTTTTTCAAAAGTTGAATACCTTTTTAGGTTACCTGGCTTAATTTCGTTTTATTACCTCGTCGAAACTAGTTTTTTACCAGAAGTTTGGTAAGACGAGACGATGAGATGTGTGAAAGTTTCATCGAAATTCGAGATAATTATAAAACCGTGAAAAATTTGAACTTGACCATTTATCAAATTTTATTACGTTCAACAGTTTTAGTGTAAATATATTAGAGACATGTAGAGAACAAATTTCAAAATTATGCATATATATATCTAATTGGTTGCTTAATTTAACGATGATAAATTGTTAGTGCAATTTCTGAAAGTATTTTTAATAGTCCGGGAGCTCAGTAGGTTTTTGTAGCAAATAAAGAGACATGGCTCCACCAAAATTTATATGTATTTTGACCCTCTGATAACGAATATCGAGGATGGATTCCCCAAAAATGGCCAAGTGATTTATTATAAACAAACAAATTGTCGATAATTAAAAAATTATAGGAAATAAAACCAATTAAATAGAGGCCAATACATTTATTCCTCACGGTATACCCCTTCCCAGAAAATAAGTACAACCCCTGGAAAAACTTATCACCAGTGTGAATTATTGCAAGCTTCTCTAATGGGGCTATCTGATAGAAATGCGATTATAAAAGGTAAATTGCAATAAATAAGAAGTTTGTTAACGACTTAGTCGGAAGTTATTGACCTTCTATGACGTAGAAAAAGTGAAAATTAAAACAAAAGATAGTAGTTAAACTTGACAGTGTCCTGCACAGTGAACGGCAAACCGATCCAAAAAGTAAACAAATCAACTACTATACTTGGAAGGTTTACGTCGGCATAGCCTAGTCATGGAAGATAAAAAACACTCTCTATTTTAAACTAGACTATGAAGTTCTATAAGCCCAACAATGCAGGAGACTAACAAATTTGCAGTAATAAAAAAAATAACCAATATCAAAAAAAAACTACAAATTTGTCTGCAAAGAGAAAGAATTAGAAAATTGATAATGACAGAGATAATGAGTGTTTAAATGATAGTTAACAGAAATATAAGCAATAGATAATTACACAAAAAAGTGATAGATAATTACAAAAATTAGATCATAAAAATCAACTTATAACTGTCGCTCAAGTGGTTAAAATCTTAACAAAATTTTTCTGAAAAGTATGTTTCAATTTTGTACAAAATAACTAGTTTCCAACATATTGAATTGTTAAGCAATTAAAATTTTCAATAAATGTATCATTATAATATTCCTTACTTTAAACAATAATTAAATGGTTAATTAGCCACTCTGGGAACCTAACAGGGAACCATAATAAAAAAAACCTCAATTACAGTAGGGTATCGCAAAATAAAACATTAAAATTTCAGGTTGTAGCGCCACGGAGTCGACTTCGTTTCACTTTACAAAATTTACTGGTTCGCCGCAAAGATTAAGTGATATGGTAAATTTAGCAAAAGATAAATATCATTAGAAAAATATTAAAGTCCAAATATTTAGAGTCTATTAATTAAAAAGGTTCAAAATCATGTACAGAAGAATCCTTCACCTGTTAGCCCTCCAGGTAATCGAAAAGGAAACTTTGCTCAGATAACTAAGGGATTACATACTTTGGCTAAAACTAGGCAGTTAGCTGAATCAGTTTCAAACATGTGGATAAACAAGGTCTGTGACGTAGACGGCTTCACCAGAAAGGACGTTGACCTGGCTCAATATAGAGATTGTCCCATTCAGTGGCTCACAATCCCAGAAGTGCGGCACGATAACCCTAAATGTACATTATACACAAATACTGTAGTTATTCTAAGACGTATTGTAGTTATCCCAAAGACCCTCGAACTTAAAAAAAGGGTGGCATCTAATAAATGTTAAGCCCTTGTTTCTGGGCTGGCTAAAGAAAAATAATCGCCAAACTGGCTGTAGGGTAAAACGACCAAATCACCAAAAAATGTTTGCACCCCGGCTTGGTTTCGTTAATTTAATCGGCCATTTATGACCAAATCCCTTAACTTGGGAAAGTAGCAAAAATTAAACCAATTCTTCTCGTTCTTGCGTAAGATAGCCAAAAGAGAACGATTTTTCTCAAATCACTCGCACATTCCTTCCAAAGGAAGTTATCAAAAAAACTTAATAAAAAAAAGTCCATCAAAAATCCTTTCAAAAAAAAATAACCTTAATCTCGAGGCAATAATCTCGAACCCTTTATATTTATCATAAAATTTGAACTACTTCCGGAAAATATATACAAAAATTCTTCTATCTCAATTTTAAACTGGCCAGTACTCAAATCAAATAGAGACAACCAATATCTTAATAATCTAAACTGCCTCGTCCTACAAAATGAATATCCTATGAGCAAAGTACTTTACGGATTCAAAATCTTTAAAAATGAAATCCAATTAGTTCGAATTAGTTCGAGGGTCTAATTTCAAATATTATAATTACCAAAAATTCTAATTAGTAAAATAAAGAGAAATAATCTACTAATAAACTAAAAACAGCGTAATGAAAAAGTCTTATTTCGAATTTAGCATTTCAATATATTCAACTTAAACAAAAGATTATCGATGAAGAAAAAATGTTGGAAGATGGAGTCATTGAACCTTCAAAGGGTCCTTGGTCTAGCCCAGTATGCCTAGTGCGTAAAAAGGATGATAGCTTTAGATTTTGCGTTGACTTTAGAAAAGTTCATGAGGTTACTAAGAAAGACGCCTATCCCATTCCGTACATTTCAGCTATTTTAGATCGTCTTAGAGATACCAAATATCTGAGTTTCATTGACGTCAAATGTTATGCGGATGACCAAATAGACTACGAAGAAGTCGGATATATGACCCTAAAGTTAATAGAGGAATATAAAAATTGGGAAATAGAAGTCAAAATTATTGAAACAGAATACATGTGTATTGGACAAGAACAACAAAATATAGTACTGGAAAAACACCAGTAATAATAAAATAATGACATGTATATTATCTTTTCGGTTTATTTTTCTATGTGTTTAGGAATGTTTCAGTTTACATTAACAATGAGTCAAGTGACATCTATGAAAAAAAAATAATAACAGTATGGAAATATTTAATTACCATTTTGCATTTAAAAAATTTTTTTTGAATAAGTTGTTTTAAAGAAAGTGATGAACTTTTTGCAGAGTACAAATATTTTGAAGCATGACTTTGCGAATTGAAACCCCACAATTATAGTAATTAATTCATTTAATTATAATGTTACAAAATATATCGAGGTGGGCGAGAATACTCGTTGGAATCTTTTGTTTCTTTAGCAGGGAGTTTAACTGAGTTGATTTGAAAAACTTTCTTAGTTAAATTGGTGTCTTAGTATGAAATACGTATCTCCTCATTAAACCTGAAATTTTTTTTTATAGTAAATGGGATACAAGAGGAAATATATTCGTACTGATTAGGGAGCCCAACAGAATATTAGTTCTAAGCAGATACATTTTGAAGTTGAAGTTCCATTGGGATCCATATATAAATAAAATATTCTGCATTCCTGCGGAAGCTAGCTCTGTATATGCAGATATTGCATTATTTATAGTTTCTGAAAGATTAGACCATGATTTGGAAATAAAATTTAATAATATTGTTTGATGCAAGTAGATGGTTTAAAGAAAATAAGCTATTTTTGTAATAGTACTAAAACAAATATTATTAAATTCCATATATATCAGAGGAAATTATCGAAATTAAATATATTGATTCAGGACAACTCTATTGAACAGGGTGGAATGGTAAAATTTTTGAGCATCTATTCGTCCGAATGTTTACATTTTAAAATCACTAAGAGTATGCTTCAGGTACAGTGAATATTTTGTCTACGAATTTACGCATTGTTCTGGAAGAAATAGAGCTTGTATAATGGGGTCACTTTCTGAGGTTGGTGATCTTTCGCCTAAAAAGGAATTTTACCACAGAAAATAATCATTCCATGCATTGATAATCTATCTAGTACTTTTTTATGTACAAGTCTTATTAAGAAATTTATAATATTTTACTGTTTCAAGTTTCCTCTTTTTCTCTTGTGAAGGATAAACATCAAGTAAATACGTGTCAGAAAGATAAGTTACATATTCCCTATAATAAGTGTAATTTAGATTTCAAATATCCTAGTTGCTTCGGGTCCAAACTTTTTAACAAGTTATCACATGACATAATAAAGACGAATCGAAGATAAGTACAAGAAAGATAAAATAAGAAATGAGACAAACTGGAAGAATATGGGTATCAAATCAACAACGAAAAAATAGAAGAAGGGCAGTTAAGCTGGTTCGGTATTGTGTGTCTTATGAATAAAGAAGGATACGCAAAAAAAAGATTATGAGACGCAAGTGATAGAGAAAAATGAGGAAGAGAGGCCTAGAAGAAAGTAAAACAGCGATATTAGGAAAGCTGCAGAAAAGAAGAAGAATTGAGTGTAATGGAATTAAACGCCAGATCTAGGATAGAAAATGATGGAAGAAAAAATGCAGAAAGGTAGAATCTTGACCCCATTTGGCCTTATACCGAAAGGTAAAAAGGCATAGAATTAAGTAAGTACGTATTATATAAAGCTATTAAAGGAAAAATATAACAAAAACTCTTGAAGTGACATAAATGGACTACGTGCTTCTGGGCAATCAAGATTGGACAAAGTTGGGAATGACAGAATATGTGAATTTTAAACATAAAATAACAGAAGATATTAAGAAAAATCAATTAAGATGGTGTGGTCACATAAAAAAATAGATGAATATTGGTTATTCAAACCAATAATATATTAGCCACCACAAGGAAGAAGGAAGAGAGGAAATTGAGTTGAAGAGAGGCATAGAAAGAAACATTAGGGAAAAAAGAAAAAGAAGGAAGTTTATGAAAATATGTTTCTAATACTGGTACATTAATACAGGCTCTCTTTAATCCAAAGTTTCTTTTAGAGAAAGAATGTAAGATATAGTATAAGATCAGCCCGATAATTATTTCATAATTTTAGAACTTATTTAGTTAAAATTGCCCATTTTTGAAACAAAATTACAATATTTATTTTCAGCAATTGGTAATTTTGTTACAAGAATTTGCAAGCAAGAACTCAGAACATTATTACACATCAAAGTCTTGTCTTAAGAGAATCTGTATCAGAATATTAGTACTTGACGTAAGGGATCTAAAAAAATCTCATTTTTTTTTAAGGAGGGAACTATAATAGAACTTCTAAATGCTCTCTTCTCTATCCTCCTTAACATTCATGAAAAAAAATTTAGGCACAGAACCCTTACAGTACAGCATCTTCTCGGTTCCAAATTGAATTTAATATATAATTTTCAGAAATGTATAAAAAAGGTACTCACACAATGCAGACATACTTCTACACATTCCTTTAACAATATCCGATGGCTTCAGTGTCGGTTCTTCTATAATTTCTACGATTTCTGCTCCTCTGGGTTCGTTAAGGTGAGGATCGTTCGGGTCGATCAGTACATTATTTGGGGGCGGAGGAGGTGGAGGTGGTGGAGATGTTTCAACCGGTGCTGACGAAACCTGTAAAAAGAGCAAACACAAATCGTTGAGTAAATTAGTTTCAGATGGAGATGAACATATCACTAAATAATTCTGTAACGTTCAGTTTACTAGAAAAGGTCTAGAATGAAAAATCTTTAATTTATTTAATTTACGAACGAAAGGAATCTTAAACTCCGATTAGCTAATCTAGGGCTAAAATGATGCGTATACCAAAAGGGAGTATGATTTTAAATCCACATAGGAACTAAGATTTTATTAAATGTTTTTGTAAATACCAGAAATGATTTTCCAATTTATCTTTCATAAAGACTACACAGGATTTTGTTGACTCTCAGAACCAGAAACCAGAGTACACTTTTTCGAAGGTCTTCTACATCAGAACTGACCTGTTGCTTCCAATCTTCGCGATATTCTAACCTAAAGGTGCGAAAATGACGGGCTATTTTTGAGGTTATGTAACAGGGTAATTTTAAAGTTTATTGCTAAACTATTTATGACAATTAGTTGAAATTTATTAACTTGACATAACTCGCCAACGTTCAAACGTCCTATCTTGAACAGATTGATTTGTTTTTTAAGGAAGTTGATATTTTCTCATATGTATGCTATCCTGGCTATTTTAAGAGGTACTCTTTTGATTGGTGGTATCAGTTTTTTCGTACAACTCATGGAAAATTCAATATGGCGGCTCGAAGTTTTTTTTCAAACTCAGGTCAAAACAGTGAGTTTGGGCGAGGTTGATAGCGAGCTTGAAGCACGACATAAATTTTATTTAAGGATTTTCGAGGTACGTAAAAACGCATATGTAGTCAGAATTATAAAACTGTCATTTCTAAGGTGGTAGATGCAATATGGCGAACAAAAATTTTTGAAACACCCAAATTTGTGTTTAATACTTTGTACCTAATGGTAAAACAGATGAAGGATGGAAAATGACCAGGCGAGGATCAAATTACAACTGAGATGTTAAAGATGGGTGGAGACAGTCTTGAAAAAGCGATATAAACACTGATGAATAAATGCTTATACGAAGGTAGAGTACCAGTACAATGGTATAACGCACAAGTCGTACTTCTCTTGAAAAAAGGGGACACAACAACTATAGAAAACTACCGTCCTATCAGTTTATTAAACCACCTATATAAACTATTCACCCGCATACTGACAAATCGCCTGACTGAAAAGCTTGACTATTACCAGCCTGTGGAACAAGTCGGCTTTCGACGTGGATTTAGTACTATAGATCATATCCAAGCCCTACGCACAGTCCTAGAAAAACCCGAGGAATATAACATTCCTATACACCTGGCATTTGTAAATTTTCACAAGGCCTTTGACTCTATAGAAACATGGGCGATCTTGAAATCACTTAATAATGCTAGAATTGACTCCAGGTATACCACTATCGTACAGAACATATATAAAAACGCAACTATACAGGTTTAAATCGATGAAGACACAAAAACCGAAAAAATAAACGTTATGAGAGGTGTGCGTCAGGGAGACGTCATCTCTCCCAAACTATTTACGCTAGTTTTGGAAGATGTCTTTAAAAAACTAAATTGGGATGAGAAAGGTTTGAGAGTCGACGGTTATTATCTTAGTCATCTTCGTTTCGCCGACGATGTTGTTGTCATGTCTAGCAACCCAGAAGAGCTAAAACAAATGCTTCAAGATTTCAATGAAGAGGCGAGAAAAGTGGGACTTAAGATGAACTTGGGAAAACTAAGTTAATGAGCCCTGACGCAAATGTACAAATAGAGATTCAAAATGAAATCATAGAGAATGTCCAAGAGTACATCTATTTAGGCCACGTCATGAAACTGGGCAAAGAAAATCAAACGGCGGAAATAACAAGGAGAATAGGGCTGGCATGGGCTGCCTTTGGAAAGTTGCAGTACGTATTAAGAGATAGAAACACACCAATCAACCTTAAACGGAAAGTGTATAACACGTGTGTCTTGCCTGTTGCTACTTACAGCATGGAAACGATAACACTAACCAAACAAAATGGAAATAAGCTTCGAGTCACTCAACGCTCCATGGAGAGACAAATGTTAGGAATCTCGTTACGGGATAAAATACGAAATCAAGTGATAAGATCAAGGACCAAAGTAGTTGACGTCATTGAACGCATATTACGACTAAAGTGGCAATGGGCGGGGCACATAGCTAGACAACAGCCCGATAGGTGGACGAGTAAATTACTGCAATGGCGACCGCGAGAAACGAGCCGAAATCGTGGCAGGCCACAACGCAGATGGGTAGATGATATAAGACAGTTTGTTGGAAAAGATTGGTGCCAGAAGCCGAGAGGCAGATCCCAGTGGAGGACCATCGGAGAGGCTTATGTCCAGAAGTGGACGTCAATGGGCTGAAAAAGAAGAAGAAGAAGAAGAAGACCTAATGGTTTTAGAAGTAGTTCAATATGGAAATCAATTCAAATTTTCATATTTAAGATGGCGTATACACTTCCATTCATAAGATGGCAGATTTCACTCACATATAGAAACGGATGAAGATAAATTGAACTTGCCCTGTTAATGGACTCGAAAATAGCGAAAAAATGTATTTTTTTGCATTTTAGGTTAGTATATTGCTAGAATCTGAAAAAAAAAACAGGTGAATTCTAAGTCCAGATTCTTAATAAACGTGTTAAAAATCTTCGGAAAAGTATAGTCTGGTTTCTGGTTCTGAGATTTGTCGACTTGTGTTATTATAGCTGAAAGTTGGTTTAAGTTAAAAAAATATTTTTCTTTGTCTCTTCTTATTAACTACATCATATTTTACTAGGATTTTAGTGAACGTTCTAGAAATTAAAATTTTTATAATCATTTATAAATGATTTTAAAGGCACAGTCAAAACGTATTTTTGTTTCAAAACTTTACAAAAAATATGTAAAAGTAATACAGAAAAATGTACTAACTATTTTAATTTTTACAACTTAAAATATTGAGAATTGAAGATCTTCTTTCTACACTTACCCTTTTAAGTAATTTAAATCCACTATGTTTCGGTCTCTCGGATTCCTCTTCAGAACTTATTAGGGAAGACTGGGAGGAAATGCCGTTTTCCTATAAACGAAAATGTAAAAATTATGACTGGGAACTTAAACGAACGATATAAAATTCGTATCGGCTTCGTCATTTTAGTAACACGTAGTATACATAAACTTAAATGAGAGCAGTGACGGCTCATGACTGTTTAGACACATAGGGCCAATATGTGAGACAACATGTTGGATCATTATAAAATACATAAAATAATAATTCCCTTGCCCATATGTATTCTCCTTTCAAGCAGGTAAACGAAAGAATATATACGAACAGTTTGTTTCCTGCAAATACAATTCTGGTCCCCTATATTTTATATAGCAGTTGTTACCTGCGAATATTACTTTCGATTTGATACAGCTCCACTGACGAGATCATGAGGTGGTTGAAACGCGGATGGAGAGAGGACCAGAGCGATATTTGCAGGAAATAAACTGTTTGTAAATATTCTTTCCTTTATCTGCTTGAAAGAAGAATTCATTTAGGAAATTATTTAAATACGGCAGATTTATTTTAATTTTACTGAAATTTTGATTTTTAAAAATATATCCCTTACCTACGGTCACGGTAAGAAGAAATTAACTGTATTTTTTTGCCCTGATCGCTATGTCTGGGACCTGGAGGGGCCAATGATGAGGGCCCTCTGGATCACGAAACGATGGTGCCACAGGGAGGGGCTAGGAATAAATCCGGACAAGGCCGAGATAGAACTCTTTACAAAAAAGAGGAAAATGGGGAGACTTCCTACAATTCCATTGGTGGGAAGAATTCTTCAATTTAAGGGGACAGTTAAATATCTGGGAGTAATTCTGGACTCACGATTGAGCCAGAATTATCATATTGAGGCTCGAACCAAGAAAGTCATCTGTGCTTTCTGGGCTTGTAAACGAGCCTTTGGGTGTACATGGGGACTGACACCTAAAGTGCTATTTTGGATATACACTATGGTGATCCGCCCCATGATAACGTACGCCGCTGTTATATGGTAGCGTAGTACAACAACAATATTGAGTGCGATGCTTCCTGCTTCCACCAGGGCTCTGAAAGTCCTGGTGAACCTGCCTCCTCTTCATTTATACATAGAGAATAAGGCCCTGAAGACTGTTTGACGTCTTAATTGCCTGGGACATCTTGGAATTGGAACGGGCGGCGACTCAGGTGTCTGGGAAAGCGTGGTAGAGAGGTGTCCATCCCTTCCCATGCGGACAGACTACATGATGCCGCTTTTAAAACCTCCCTTTCCCTGAAGATATTTATGCCAAGTAGAGAGGATTAGATGGAAGAACAAGATCTTCCGAAAAATGGATCCTGGTGGTATACTGATAGATCTCGACAAGATGAAAGAGCTGGAGCCGGAATATTCGGAAGGAGCACAGGAGTCAGAGTACTACGCTCTCGGACAATGTGCGACAGTTTTCAAAGTGAAAATTTATGCTATTCTGCAGGGTGCCCATTTCTGTGAGAGGGACATAGACAGGAATAGAGTAATAAATATATGCTCAGACAGTAATGCTGCGATATTGGCACTGAAGTCCAGTGTCGTGACTTCGCGACTGGTGTCTGAGTGCAAGGATGTACTAAATGGTATGACAATCAAAGGCTACACAGTCAGACTCGTATGGGTCCCGGGTCACTCGGGCATATGCGGGAATGAGGAACCAGACCGTCTGGCAAAGTTGGGTTCGGCGGCTGAATCGTATGGACCCCAACCAATATTACCTGTCCCAATTGCTATTGGCAAAAGGGAATTAAAATCGTTGCTGGAAAGTAAATTTATTAAATCGTGGATGGAAGCTTCTGGAATGAGGTGTGCTAAGGAACATATAACTAGGCCTCGCGCACGGTGTACTAAGGAGCTTCTCTCCTTGGGAAGGAAAGAGCTGCGAATTGTGGTGGGATTGTTGACAAGACATTGTCACCTCAGGGGCCATCTTTATAGAATCGATGTCAAAGGAGACCCGGCATGCAGATGGTGTTTGGAGGAGAATGAAACTATTGACCAACATGGTCAATAGTGCCCAGCATTCAACGGACTGAGACAGAGATATTTCGGAGATACAGTTTTGTTCGGAAGCAATTAGGCAAGTTTAACTAACGATATGGTGGGATATAAACGGAGACCTAGGCATCGATGATCTAGTATCATCACCCCTCTTTTTCATTCATTCATTCATTCATTCAACTGTATTTTTATATGTATCCCACCAAATATAGAATAGTAAGTGTGTGGATTTTAGATATTTCATGAGTGTTTATTTGATTCCTTATACGAACGAGATTATCTGTCTCACAACACATATATAAAACAACACTGTTTATGTGTTTCCTCACACCCGCGTAACTAACAATATATTTTTATTAAATTTGTGAAAGCGAGAATCTTCTGCACTTCTATTTTCTTTTTCAATTTTTAAATCAGACTATGATCGTTTTGATTTTGTCGCTCTAAGCTTTTTTTATAAAAAGAATGCCCTAAAAAAGTTTTTTTTATCAAACTAACTTTGTAGTCACAGCGGAAAATAAAACGATTTTTAATAACAAAAGAAAAACACACACCGACGTAGAAAAATAAATATTATAAAAATAACCCGGTAAATACACAATAATTAAACTCAAACTAAAATTAAAATAAAACAAACTGAAAAAAGTATGCAATAAAATTAAATAATTAATCTAATTCTCAAAGCATCACTGTGTATGTGATATGATTCATTTATATATATATATATATATATATATATATATATATATATATATATATATATATAAGGGATATGACGGAGCGAAGTTTGTATGTAGTGTTCACATTTTACTTCACTTAGGAACCGAGTTGCATATAGTTGTACGTTGGCTGAATGTGATTTCAGCACTACAACAGCATAATGTGGATATATCCACTGCTATTGCATCTCATACGGATATATATATATATATATATATATATATATATATAAATGAATGTTAAACTTACATTTGAAGGAGTAATGGACTTTTCTTTTTCCTGATTAGTAGGAGTTCTTCTTTCGACTCTTTCTAGCTTCTGCGGTTTCGGTAAGAACTCGTTAGACTTGTAAGTTGAATTTTTGTCTTTGCTATTTGGACTTGGAGTCATTTTCACTACCACATTGCAGCCTGAATTTGAGGAACTGACTGAACCTGATCTACTGTGCGACCCTAAAAATACAAGGGAAACATTTATACACAGACGAAATAAGATTATTTAAAATATATATTTCAGAAAGTTGGGTAATCAATTTAAGGGTAATATCAACAGCTTATAATTATTGAAAGAAGTTATATATATATATATATATATATATATATATATATATATATATATATATATATATATATATATATATAATCATATGTAAGAAAATACTTAGTTTTAGGAATAAAAAAAAAATTTTAAAGCAGTTTTTAATTTAATTTTAAGTATAAAAGTTTATATAAATATAAGTCTGATAATGTATAGTTTTTAAGATCCAGGACGTTAAAATATTTTTATTTTAATTTTTTAAATTCACCTTATTTGTTTTTAAAGATAACCAAGTTTAAGTCGGTAAACGTCACAATTTTTCAGTTCTCATGAAAATTATTGTTACACTATTTTGTTAGTATTGTGAAAATTGGTATTTTTTTTAGTCTCTGTTGACGAAAACAGATATATTATATATTTTTTTTTTGGTTTATATTCTTCCACCTAATAATGAATTTGTTGATAACTATAAAAACTGTTACGTTTACCAAACTTGAGTTAATTATCATTAAACGCCAAAGTTAATTTAAAAAACTAAAAAACACCTTGTAACTGAAAAACTAAACATTATCGAACACATGTTTATATGAACCTTTATGCTTAAGATTAACTCAGAAATAATGAAGTAAAATATTTCCAACCTATTGGGAAACTGCAGGTATTTATCATAATTATACTGTTTCTTTAGGAAAAACCAACAGTCAATTAAGGTGGTAACCCTCTCCAAAAATTATGAGTTTCAAAAATGTGTAAACAGTAACTAAATTGTGAAAATAATTTTTTTGATAACATAAAAACAAAGTATTGAATTATATTGGATCTTTATTTACCCGAGTCTCTAGATCTCGATCTTTCAGTAACATTGTGATTGTTATTCTTGTCCTGCTTTCTAGCTTCCTCTCGTACTAGATAGATGTCCTCGTAGTCATTCTCGTGGTCATTTGATCTTACAGATGACAGATCTGATGACGATAGATTTTCGTCGGAACCTGCCCCCGATGATGATGAATGTACTTCTACTTTCACTGAAAAAATTAAAATACTTCATCAAAATTCGGTGCAAATGATTTTGTTTTTCCGATTTAATCGGTAATATTAAAAGTACGATTACTATCAATAATAAACAAGCCTATTATAACAACCAAAATTTCGAATTTTTAACTTTATCATAAAATGAAATGTGTTTAATTTGTGTGGAAGCAAAAACAATTACAGTTAACGCTAATAGCTATAATTGTCTTAAGTGCAAGTATATTACCGAGATCAGAACTTTAAAAACCACCTATATCTCGGTAAGTTAGAAAAGTGTCATTTTCCACATTAGTTATGTAAAACATTTTTAAAAAACATACCTAAAATTTGATTCGTTTCTTTCACATAAAAGAAATATCTTTCCATCATGATTTTGTAATATTTAAATCATCCGTTTAAGTACTCTTAATTTAAACCGATATGTGAAGATTCTTTATCTAGTAGTTAATACATCAGGAACTTATTGTTATTATTAATTATAATTAATCTTTAATTCCTAATGTACAAGCTTAAATATTATCTAATACCAATTGGTTTTGGTAAATTTTTAGTCCGTTTTAATAAATTTTGTATTATGAATTTAAAGACATGAATTATTGAGTTTATGTTTTAAAATAGAGTGAAGAAACTGGGCAAAGACGTATCGAATATATGTTATGATTTCGTAGTAATTATTGTTTCGTTACACGTCGGTTTTTAAGTTAATTAAATGCATTTATATGTAGAATTTTATTGCAAAAGATGAATAACTATGAAGTTATAGGGTTGAGATGTACAGATGAATATAAGGATGAACATGACGACATTATAATAGATCTTAATGGGCATTTAATCACTTAAAGCGCATTTTAAGCGCTAAATTAAAGTGAAAAAATCCATATAGTAGAAAGTAAATTTGAAAATCTTTCACTGCAATCTATAAAATTAAATGGCTCGAATACATTTTAATATATATGGAATCTATTTTGCATCATCCTGTATTATTTTTAATGTTCTTGGTTTTCACGTATGTTTCGAAGTAATATAAAAATTGCCCATACTTAATTAGAAGACACTGACTTAAACAAATAATTTATAACTTGCGTAACAACTAATGCTAGAACTTTCTTTATTCCGAACTCGAACCAATCACTACAACATCATTACCTAAACTAACCACCTCAAACTGATTTATGATAAAATAATTTCAGTAAAACAACAATTAAAATGTGAAAATTTACATAAAATTATGATTTTTTACACTCTACTTTTTTGCCTATAGGAATTACATTCTTTACGAAAAATTTATTGCGCCTTAAAAATCAAAAGCTACCCGAAATAATTAGTTCCTAGCAAATTTTTCCGGTAAAATAGTTTGTGTTTTTTATGGACTATTAAATACAATATTCTGCAATAATTTTTATGCACTTTAAATTGGAAAATATCCTAAAACTCGTATAAATATAAAGAAAATTAATAGCACTAAATTGTAACAATCCTTAAATATTGCAGTTTATTTAATAATTGCTGATTATTCTTTTGGAATCTACACAGCTGTAGCTGAAGGAGCTTCCAACTGGTAGGTATGTTTTTTTATTAATGTATGTACATCGATTACTCCGGAACGGCCGTACCGATTTAAATGATATTTTTTCTGTAATGTTCAGGAATTTGCTGCAGTGGTTTCATGTCATTTTCACCTAAACTCATTTTAAAAAGTTGATGCTGGTAGCCGTTACTCTGTGGTAGTTAATCATCTTCGGGAAATGTTTAAAAAGGAACTACTATGTTTTATACCACTAAATTTATTAAGAAAACAGTGACTGCAGTTTCAACTCACAGAGTCATTTTCAAACTGAATTACAAAGGTAGACTAAGTATTCAATACAGAAACATGAGAATATTTAACAATAAATAAAAATTACCTGAGAAATTACATTATTACAAAGGGAAGGTACTAAATTTTGGGAACTAATTATTATTTGGCGACAACAAATAACCGGGAAAACCCAAGTTCTGTCTGGTCATTAAGCAAATTTACATTTTTGTTTTTACTATGTTTATATATTTCTAAAGATTCAAGAATATTTAACTTTTGGCCCTTTGTTGAATAATGTAATATGTCAGTGTTGCTTAAATTAGGAAAACTGTGGCTGTGTTCTAAGCAATGGTTGGCAAAGCTCGAGTCTGTTTTTTGTAGTCTATATGATCGGTGGTGTTCTGAAAAGCGAGTTTTAAAGCTTCTACCACTTTGTCCAATATACAAGCTATCACACTGAACATTTTAACTTATAAACTCCTGATTTATCAAACTTATTAATTTTATCTTTAGAATTGTAAAGGATAGTGGACAGATTGTGTTGAGACTTAAAGGCTACTTTTATGTTATGTTTGGAAAGAGTATTAGCTATGTTTTCTGATAGGGTACCACAGTATGACAAAGATATATAAGATGAACTATCTTTATCATTTTTTATTTTGGGATATATTGAATTAAAAGCTAGTTATTTTTGTTTTTTAGTTATTAATTTTCTTATGGTTTGTTGGGAGAAATTGTTTGATATTGCAATCCTTTCAATGATATTTAGTTCCTCTTGAAGATCTTCTTCAGAGAGAGGCAAAGAGAATGCTCTATGTATCATTGAATTGTATGCAGCCATTTTGCCAAATTTGAAACAAACCCTGTCAAACATAATAGCCATTTTTTCAGAATTTGATAAAAAAAAATAATCAATATGAATCCACAAGCACCAAAACTCTATGGCCTTATAAAAAATCACAAACCAGGAAATCCCATTCGCCCAGTAATTTCATACATAAATAGTCCCACGAGAGAACTCAGTATGAAACTAAATTCATCCTTCAAACAAATAAGCAACTTTAAACCAAGTCACAGTTTAAATAATTCAGTAGAACTCGTCCAAAAACTAAAAAACATAAAAACCCCAGATAACTCCATACTAGTTTCTTTTGACATAAAAAGCATATTTTCCAATATTCCAACAGATGAATGTTTTATACTTATCCAAGAAATCTTACAGGAACGAAATATAAATCCAATAGTTACTACTGAAATCTTATCCTCTTTTGAACTTTGCCTATCACAAACCTATTTCCAGTTTAACAACAAATTTTATTTACAAAATTCAGGCCTACTAATGGGTTCTCCTCTTAGCCCACTCCTAGTAGATATTTTCATGTCAAACATAGAAAACAAAATTCTTAATTCCCCTTTAAGCAAAAACCATGTTCATTTTTGGTACAGATCTGTGGATGATGTTCTAGCATATTTTAAAGGCACTACTAGACAGCTTCAAAAATTCTTACAATACATTAATAATTGCCATCCAATAATTCAATTTACTCTGAAAACTGAAAATAACCGTAAAATAAATTTTCCTGATCTCACAATATCTCACCTCAATAATCAGTGTAATTTTAAAATTTTTAGAAAACCAACGTTTACAGGTAATACTATATCTAATGACTCTTGTCACCCCTTACAACACAAAATGGCTGCATACAATTCAATGATACGTAGAGCATTCTCTTTGCCTCTCTCTGAAGAAGATCTTCAAGAGGAACTAAATAACATTGAAAGGATTGCAATATCAAACAATTTCTCTCAACAAACCATAAAGAAATTAATAACTAAAAAACAAAAACAACTAGCTTTTAATTCAATATATCCCAAAATAAAAAAATGATAAAAATAGTTCATCTTATATATCTTTGTCATACTGCTGGTACCCTATCAGAAAACATAGCTAATACTCTTTCCAAACATAACATAAAAGTAGCCTTTAAATCTCAATACAATCTGTCCACTATCTTTTACAATGCTAAAGATAAAATTAATAAGTTTGATAAATCAGGAGTTTATAAGTTAAAATTTTCAGAGTGTGATAGCTTGTATATTGGACAAAATGGTAGAAGCTTTAAAACTCGGTTTTCAGAACACCACCGATTATATAGACTACAAAAAACAGACTCGAGCTTTGCCAACCATTGCTTAGAATACAGCCACAGTTTTCCTAATTTAAGCAACACTGACATATTACATTATTCAACAAAGGACCAAAAGTTTAATATTCTTGAATCTTTAGAAATATATAAACATAGTAAAAATACAAAATATAAATTTGCTTAGTGGTCAGATAGAACTTGGGGTTTCCCCATGTTGTCGCCAAATAATAATTAGTTCCCAAAATTTAGTACCTCCCCTTTGTAATAATGTAATTTCTCAGGTAGTTTTTATTTATTGTTAAATTTTCTCATGTTTCTGTATTGAATACTTAGTCTACCTTTGTAATTCAGTTTGAAAATGACTCTGTGAGTTGAAACTGCAGTCACTGTTTTCTTAATAAATTTAGTGGTATAAAACATAGTGATTCCTTTTTAAACATTTCCCTAAACTCATTTTGTAAAATCCAGATGGCATTTGTAATATTGCGGAAAAAAAAATTTGTTTAATTTTCTCCAAAATTGGTTTGGGGTGTTTTCGGGGTGACACATAACGAATCCAAAAATTATTTTTAAAAAATTCCGTTCGACTTATCCAATATAACGGACTAAAAATTATACATACATCTCCTGATTTTGTCGATATAAGCAGGTTTTTGTGAGCAAAAATTACGAATTTAATATTCTTTTTAAAAGTTTCAATATAGGGAACTAAAAATTTTTCGTCTTTCGATTTTGTTCAAAATTGATACAGAGGGGATTCTAGGTCTATAAATAACAAATGTAAATTTATTTTTAAAAATCCCGGGATTTTTATTGTTTGAGATTCTTGCCAAATCATTAGCATTCCAAATTTCACAGAGTTGTGAGTACCCAATAGCCTTTTTGTTAAAGTTCTTGACAAAATGTGGAAGCAAATTTTGGGAATTTAAGTTTTGTCAGCAGCAAGAGGCTACCACAGACATAGAATATAAAGATTTTCGAATTTATGAAGTTCAGTTTTATGTTCAATACACGAAAAAGGATCCTTAGATCAAAACTTCTTCAAATCTATAAAAATTTCCGTCAAAATTAGTGAGATGTGAAGCTAAGCCTAGAGGATCATTATTATTATTAAGTCTAATATTTTCATTTACAAATATATATGTTTCTTGACTTCTCACGAATTATTTCATTGGTTTGAAATAGTATAGTGATAAATAAAATACATATTTACCCCTCCCATTAGTTGGTTAAGGGGGGGGGGAATATATTATATTTCTATTTTTTTTCTTTATATGCTAAATAAAGAGATACTTTAAAAATTTATTAATTTGTGTTTTATGAAGTGTTTCTTTAATAGAAAATGAGTTTCGGGAAATTGAAACATTACTCTAACATCAAATTTTTAACAAATAAATAAACAGGAAGTATGGAAGAGTAGTGAAGAAAATGAGAGGGGATAGTTGTAAAATAAATTGTTATCAAAGCTTTTTGTAAATGAGTAAAATACTTTTTAAATTCTTTTGTTTGTTACTAATTATATTACAACGACTCTTTATAAAATATTACGCATTAAAATCTTAAGTAAGTAAAAATATAAAAATAACTTATTTTTATTTACTAGATGGTCCAAACAGGAAACAATTATTCTCTTACTACAGTTTAAATAGCCATTAATAATTTTAACATCATTTTAAGGCAATTTTATCGGACAGGAGAAAGTAAAAATAATAATCTGGTTATAATAAAATTTATTTTCCTTTTTTCTCTCCGCAATAAAAAATTACATTTGCATATTAGTAGAATTAATTATGGTGTTAAAATAAAATAAAAAAACATATGCGGAAAGCAGGGCCGACTCAACAGGCGTGTCTTGATTTTGAAATTAAAATGTGTCTCTTGCCTATATATATATATATATATATATATATATATATATATATATATATATATATAAGTTTAGTATTTATGAGTTTAGATACTCCTTGTGTTTATTATTTCACAATTTTCACCGGCATATCTACGATTTTGATGGCGCCATCTAGAATTTTTGAAAACAGACACGATATTTGAATTCGGCTTCTTTAGATACTCTTTTGTAGAGTATATAGCGCCGTTTATGCCTGTGGGAGAACGATTTTTATATTTTCTTAGATGAAGTACTAGCAGTTGTCTTTTAGAATATATCACGAAACTCCTAGGTCGAGACAAATTGATTTTTATTGACATATATATATGTAAATAAATAGATAAGTTTTTGTCCATGTAATTTAAAAAAAAATGCAACCCCTATCCTTTGGGCAGCGCGTTTCGTGTGCTCGATTTTACATATTTCTGTTTTAATTCACCGTCGCGCCACCATATGGCGGTTATTTTACAAACTTTGTTAATCTGTGTGTTTCTTATGTTATCGAGTGGACCATCGAGATGTCGCCTTTGTCGTCTTGTTTGCTGTTTTTTGATTTTAAACTCAGGTTTATAGGATGCAAAGGCGAGATGATGGTTTGTACCTAATGCGGTGGCCTGACGAGTCCCATATTAGGACGAAACAGCGCTGTCGCCGTCTGTCGGACCCGGAGTTTATCCATATTTTTGGAGTGCTCCGCACTTTTTAACAGGAGAATCATGTAGATTGACAAATTTTCACGTCCGCTTCGCCAATATTTGATTCTATTTTATTTTATATATATATATATATATATATATATATATATATATATATATATATATATATATATATATATAAATATAAATACGTTGCAATCAAGTGTGGAGAGAGAATATAGATAAATGAAGCACTGAACCAGATCGCCCAAAAGGAAAATTTCCCAGTTCATGTTATTGACCTCACCAGATATTGCCTTAAGAACTCCTATGTTTCATTCAATAAGCACATATGTCGACAGATGGCGCTGCCACGAGCTCATTACTATTTCTAGCTGTTGCGAATATTTTCATGATCTATCTGAAAATCTTTCTTTAACAACCCCACTTTAAATCCAAACTTTGAAATCGTTGCGGAAACTACTTATTTGTGTATCGAACCAAGAGTTGGTGGAAACGCTTATGGAGAGAGAACCAGGGTTGTATAAGGAAGAAATAAACCGTTTGTATAATTTATTTCCTTTAACTGCCTGAAAGGAGATTAAATGTAGGCAACTTGTTGAACACGTCAGTAAAAGATTTATTTATTTCTTACTAAAATTTTAATTTTTATAAAATTTATAAATCGATACAGTTTACTCTAGAACTTGAAGAAAACATTTAGATTCCGTTCCGAGTTGTTCTAGCATTAAAAATATTGAATGGACACTTGCAATACATAGTATATTAAAAAAAAAATATGAATCGACACCTCAATGACGATTCACATCATCACCTCTAATTTTAAAATCTCTTCGCCTACTTGACAACCAAGGAAAAGAAAAAGAACTGCAATACATAGAAAAGGCTCGGATATAAAATGGTATAACCAGAAATAAAGAGATCAAATGGCAACAAAAATCCACTACGGGAAAAATCTAGGTACAAACAACAGAACAATATCGGAAAGGCTTGAGGGATACAAGTCAAGCACAAGAAACAAAATTCACTGGTAGATTAAGTTTTCCCTCTTTTTAACTATGAACTATAATTTTTATTTTTTTACATCACCCTGTTTAAGTCATTTTTTCCTTACTAGAAATTGTTTTCTCATGAAGCAGAACTTTTTATAAAGAGGTACTTTTATCTCTAAAATCGATATTAAAGGAGTTTCCAATATGTCAATAACTTCCCAAGGCACGCTGTATATTGTCAGTTCAAAAACATTTTGAAAGATAAAATTAAAAAACACCCTGTACCATAGGAAAGAAACAAGCGGGAATCTGAGTGACGTCGCATACATTTTGAAACACCTTGGATAACAAATATTGCTACTCTCACATATCATGAAAGGAAATGCTGATAATTTAATAGAAATAATATTTTAACAGAAAAAAATGGGTAAACATATAACCTGAAATTTTTAATAGAACAGTGCATAATATAAGAATGAAAATTTTACATATAAATCCTTCTAACCCACGTTAAAAATATCAATACCTGACAACTAAATATATTTACCTTTAAGAGCCGACAGAGACCGTTGCTGTCCACTTGGATCAAATAAATCTTTAACTCTATTGTAGACTACTTCTTTGTTGACATCTTGGGGATTGTGAAGGTAAAATGATTCACTTCCAATGGAACTGGTTTCTGAGCAAGTCGAAGTACTAGAAAAAATATAAAAATAAAAAAGGTATCGATAATTCTAGAACGTTTATTTGAACAATACTAGACAATACAACAATAATAAGTTATAGTTTTATTTAACTCTCTTGAAAAAGAGGTTAGACTAGAACTTCTTGGAAAAAATATTCGAATTTTAGATTATTAATTTTTAAACTTCTTACCTATGTCTGTGATTCGTCATTGGATTAATATACAACCCATTTTCAGGTGCATGAGCAGGTTCTAAACTGCGTTCAGTCAGAGGTGGATGTAGATAAAATGGTTCTAAAGAACTAAAGTTTTTGGAATTTTTTGCGTTCGTTTGACTTGGTTTTGGCTTGCAATTTGAGCAGTCTGACCCTGTGCTATTACCCTAAAAAGAATAAAAATTTTTTTTTGTAGATCATGTTTCCATCAACATAAAATTTCAGATTAAATTTCTTTTATAGTATTATACCATATTATCCTTTTACAAAATGTATTTTTTCAACTTGTTTCTTTGAATTGATGGTAGAAAAATTAATAAACGATAATGTAGACTAAATATATCTGTGTTCAGTGGTTACCTCGATGCTTTTCGAGAGGAGTAACACAAGACAATACAAGCCAAAATTTCATCTAAGGTTAGAAACAGAAGAAACTTTCCAAAATATTCCGTTATTGAAAATGTAGACTCGTATATTGTGAGAAATTATGACACATCGTGAAAAAAATTTGTTAATCTCTTAATAAAAATGAAAAACAGCTTTCTTTGATTTTTTTTTAAAAATAACCACCATCTTGTACTTGTAGATCAATTAGAATTTTTTGCTATTTTGTATTTACATATACAATAAATAAGAAATACATTTAAAAAAAATGTCGTGGAGATGAGGCGAAAAAGGTGACGGCTCAGATAAAATTAATAAAACATAAAAAAATCTACTGGTCGAATTGACCACCTGCCTTTTTTAAGACGATTAAAAAGTTAATTGAGAAAATTTACCTTTTAAAATAAGGGTTCCTTACTCTTACCCAAAAATCTAGTTTTTGCCTCACTCTGTAAATGGTAAGATTTTTCAAATTTGTTTCTATTTGTATTTTAGTTATAGGATGCACAGAGCAGATGGTCTAAATTTTTGAAAAGTTAGTTGTGACAATTCACATTTTTTCAAAAAATTACGAAATTTCAAAAGATGTCAAAGAAAAAAGTTGTATGTTTTACAAATATAACTTTTAATCCATATATGAGTTTTTAACACTAGTATATCTTTCATTTTTCCAATTTCTTTTTAGTTAGTTGATTTTATCCAGCATCCTACTTTTATCAAAAGTTATAAAAGTGATAAAAATTTTTCACAAATGAACAATTTTTTTTAAGTTTCTTCAGTTTTCAACCCTTTGCAATAAACTTATCTCGGAAATATTTTTATGGGATCACTCCGAAGGACTCCTTAAAATATGTTGGAGATTTTGTTAAAATATTTCACTCCTATTAAAAATTATATACGAATTAATTCTGTTAAAAATATTGCATGCCAACAATTTTGTTTCACTTTTTAACCCTTTTACAATAAACATTTTTATGGTACCACCACAAAGAACACATTAGTATATCTTGAAAATTTTATCAAAATAAATATTTTTCATCAAAAATTATGCGTGAACAAACATTAAAAAATATGTATATCCACGTCGAATTGATTATCTCCTTTTTTTCAAGTCGGTTAAAAATTGCGTATAACAGTTGATTGTATCGACTTGCCTCGAGCAAAACGGTACCATAAAATAAATACTCTATACGCAACCATATCTTATTGCCATTAATAATTCCCTTTCATTCTAAAACCCACTCACACAATTAACATGATTATTATTATCTTTTTTCTTTGAGAAAACTATCTAGAGATTAATAAATATACCTAATATATATTTTATGATAATAAAACAACATAAATAGAAGTTGGGTAATCGATCTCTTTGAGAACACGTTGTAAAATATGCAATTTGTTCGTGACAACCATTACTGATTGGAACTGTAAATAAGGCTAAATAAATGGGAAATAACCTCGGTCAATATGTTGAAAATTGAAAGAAAAGAGTTCAATTTATAACAAGTATTATTAGTTCTTATTTCAGCGGTAAAAATTCTTAATAGCTTAAGGCGTGTGTGAAAGTGACGATTTTTTCCTTTAAAAAGTTCAAATTGTATAAGTTTGAGCCTTTTTATCACCTGTAGTATTTATTGCTTAAGGACTAAAACATGCTGCATTAGTTTAGAAATTTTAAAAATTGGATTAATGTTGTTTCTGGGATATAGTTGCCTCCGAGCATCTGATGTGACTTGAAACTTTTATAATTCGTCGTAAATAAAAACACACAGTTTTTAAAAAATAATTTCTGTAAATTTTAACAGACGAAATAAGATTGTTGAACTGTTCTATATTGCCATTTATTCAGTAATTATAAAGGGTGTTCGAAATTGATGATGACAAGATTGCAATCTGGAAAACTATCGGGGATATAAAGGCAGTTAAACATGGAAAGTTTTAGGCAATTACGTCAGTAGGGTATTGGTGCTTATAAAATGGTTCTGGTTTGTTATGTTTTTGAGATATAAGAAAAAAACAAAATCTTGCATCATATGACCGCTGTAAGGGAACAAAAGTTCATTACAACTTATAATTATTTTATGTTGATTATCTTCAAGTAAATTCTACTAAATGGAGGAATTTATTTGAACCACTCTGTATATGAATTTGGACCGTTACAATGTATAACTTATGTCTATCCCAGAATAATTATCAAACAGGGAAATATAAAACGGTTATCATACTTAAACTTAAATTCAGTTTTATTACTTTTGGGGTGGTTAATTTGTTTTCTAAAAAATAAATAAACCAAGACAATTTGTGTGACATAATATCTAAACGGTCCTACCCTCTTGAAGATTTTAAAATAAATCTGTCAATGAAATGCAATATTTTTATCTTGCACTTCGTTAGGGGTTTAAAGTTAAGCGCGAAAGATATTATCAACATGTGGGCGACCCGTGGGAGTTTTCCTTTTCTAAAATTGAATAGATATCTAAATAAAATCACTAACATGCAAAATTATTATTTGTTATTATGTACAGAGCTCGCTTTTGCTGACCATTTTTTCCCCTATTTGAAGGAAAAAGAACAAGAAAATGTGAAAATGGCTAAAACGTATAGGGTGTTTTTTTCTGATAGCCACAAATTCGCACTTTTATTATAAGCGTAGAATAGTTATTAAATTAAGATCAGGTCTGATTAAATATTAAAAGTTCGATAGATGGATGCTAAGGCCATTGTAAGGGAACAAAAGTTTATTGTGATTTTTACTAATTTTAACATTTATTAACTCTAAATTAAATTCTACTAAATGGAAGAATTTACTTGAGTCCCCCTCTGTATAAGGACTTGGACCGTTAAATTGTATAACTTATGTCTGGCCAAAAATAGTCACATATCAGGGAAATATAAATCCATTAACAAACTTAAGCCTAGTTTTATTACTTTTGGGGTAGTTAATTTTTCTGAAAAAAACAACATAAACTTAGAGAATTTATGTGACACAAAAACTAAACTATTCCACCCTCTCGAAGTTTTTAATATAAATCTGTCAAAGTAACTTAATAATCTTAAAAACCATATCGTTAAGGGTCTAAGGTTAAGTTGTAAAGTGATAACCACATGAGGCGACCGTGAGGGAGCTTTCTTTTACTTAAACTGAGCAAATTTTCCCATCATAAGAAAACAAAAGAATATTTAAATAAAATCGCTGAAATGCAATATTAGTATTTGTTATTATGTACAAAGTTCGCGACTGTTACCCATTTTTCCCCAATTGACGAAAATAAGAATAAGAAAGAGAGAAAATGGTTAAAACCTTGGGTTTTTTTTATGAGTTCTTTCACGCATCTTTTAGAATAGTTGTAGAATAGTTATTGATCACATTTATATAAAGTAATTATTAGTTTTGAGCTCTGGTCAGTTTTAATATTAAATTAAATTAAATTCGACGCATGAACCAGGGGACCGAAAGCATACCGACGCTCGGGAACGAAAACTACCTTTCGCGCGCGGGGATGCATCGCGTAAGGGCGTTCTATTGGTGGGAAAGCACGCATGCCGGGACCAACGTATCTAATAGAGAGAAGGGCGGTTCTAAGGGATGAAAGTTGAGTTCGATTTTGAGAAATTAATTAAGGGCAGTTACGATTTTGAATTCGTCTAAGTCAGTTTGGCGTGCGTTTTAGTGTTTTACCAGTGTAAGAAGGTTTTTTCTGCTGTCTTTTCTGCTATTTTTGTCTTATATATTTTTTTTATTCTTCCAGACAGCATTTCAAATAGTAAGGGGAAATTTACTTTATTTTCTACCGGGGAAGGGAGTCCACCATCCCTTAAACTTTTAATTAAACGAATAAATTTGGGTTTATTTCATTAAGGGGAATATCAGAACGGCCTAAAGAGCTTGTAGTTTTAAGCTTTTTAATTATAAACCAAATTTACTCTTAAGTTTCTCATTTGTAAATACTGTTTTATTTTTCTTTTATTTTGTTAATAGATTAAGTGTTTTGAGAAACTTGTTTTATTCAATTTAATTCAAACCTTCACGCGAATAAACTCGCGGGCGCGCTGCTGCGAGATCTACAAGACCAGGGATGTCTACTGACCAACTAATTAGCAGCCTTTCCTGAGTCCTGAAGATCTGAGTCATGGTTGTGGTAAGCTTTAATAACCGTAGTGTTTGGTACTAAAGCTGCAAGAGAGAAGTTGAACGACTACACTTCCAGAGTGTCTTTATTACTGTGATATTTAATTGTAGGTTATTAAAATAGTTACTAATTAATATGGGACAAAAATGATTATAGATAAGATAATTAACGCTACCTCAATATGTCATCGGCATGAGTCTATAATCAAATTCTGTCACACCATCTACAAACGAGGGGCTGAAACTTTCCGATGCTCGGAAATGAAACCTACCCTTCGCGGGCGGGGGTATATCGCAAAAGAACGTTCTGTTGGTGGGAAGAATGCAAGGCGGTACCAGCGCGACTAAACTGGGAGAGGTTCCGAGGATTGTAAAGTTAGGTTTGGTTTTCAAAAATTATTTAATAACAGTTATTTTATCCTTTACCAGGGAGCGGAATCCACCGTTCTTCTTATTTTTAATTAAACAATTTCATGAACGGTTGTCTTTTATTTTTAGTAGTTTATTTTTCCCCAACTTATCACAAGCTTATTAACATTACCAGTTCAAATTTGGATATATTTCGCTAAGGGGAATATCAGAACGACTTATAAGAGCTTGTAATTTTAAATGTTAAATAGAGTTAAGTGTTTTGAGAAACTGGTCTTTCTTTTATTATTAACACGGGCGTCTACTTGTGTACCGAGAAGCATCAAAAGACTCCTGCTCTGGCCAGCTAGGCGTTTTCCTAGTATTGGTAAGCTCTAACGAACTGTAGACTTTTAGTACTAAAACTTCAAGAGCTCAAGAGAATCGACCAGACTACAAGAGTGCCTTTGTCGCCGTAATTTTTTAAAATTCTTTTCTAGGTTCATTATGATAGTTACAAAATAATATGGGCAGTAGTAAATGATACAGTAGCTCACAATTAAATACTGTCACACCGTCATATTAGATTTTTTACTTATCGAAAGATACTTAATTTTTTTCTGTAACACTATATGAAACAGTAATGTAAAAAAAATAACCTTACTACCTAAAATTGACTGATAACACTTTTTTAATGAAAATTTAAATATTTGAAAACATCCAAATTTTAAATAATTTTTTTACTTAAGCATAAAATCAAATTCATAACAATATTTCTTTATCCAGAGTTCACTCTAGGTAAAAGTCTTCCATAAGTATTAACAAATCCTAAAAAGAAATGGGAATGTTGCTGGCGTCTCTTCCTCCCGTCGACAACTTGCTTTCACTTTTGTGATATCATCGCCCCCCCCCCCAAAGAGAAAGGCTGGATCCACCCCTGCTTATGATACAGGTTTTCAAGAATGATTTATTTTGAGACTCTATTCAAACTCTCCTACAACGGAATGATAAATTGGGCAATACGATCTTTCACTATAATGTACGGGGTGTCCCATTTTCGACACTTTTAGGGAGTATTGGAGTTATGAAAGACAGAGTGTTCCGGTTTTCACTTTAGTGTTCCAATTTTTAACTCGTATTTCCGTTATGCGTTAATTTTTAAAAAAGGTAAAAAATGATTTTTGTAAAGTTTTTTTACGCAGAGTTCAGTGGCGTAGTCCATTTTTTCTAAAAAGTTTAGTTTTTGAGTAACCAAACTAATGATTTTTTTTAAATAAGACACCAGTATATTATTTTAGATACTGACTAAGTATAATTTAGGTCTTTCAAAAATATATGACGTGCTTATTTTAGTTTGAAAAATACGGTTAGAATTCTATATTTTCAATAATTTACTTTAATTGTAACAAGTAGACCATGGCCAATTTATAAGAAACATGCATAATTTTGACAATAATAATTATACCAAAGATTGAACACTGAAAGTTAATTTTAATGTTTTTTTTATATTTTCAATTGCAAATACTTAATTATTGTTATATTTTTTACTTTAAATCACACTGTTATTATAAAATCAGAATATTGAAATTTGATTGAAAAGAAACAAGAACAACATTATTTGACGTTTTCTCGAATGCAATAAAGGTACAGTTTTGACATTCTTCTAATTGCATTTAAATCGGGAGATCATGGGGGCCATCTCACTGGCCCATTGGTACCTATCCATCTTTGAGGAAAGTTATTGTTCAGAAATGGCCTTAACAGTCCAGAGTTGTGGCTCGGATCACCGTCTTGTTGAAGATAAATGGGATTGAAATGGCTCAATGGAATATTTTCAAGCAATTCTGAAATCATTTCCTCAGGAATTTCTAGGTATTTACGTGCAGTGAGACCCCTTCATACATCCTGTAGGCTATGCGTCGGCCCAAAATAAAACACGAGACACCAGTTCTGAAGCGCCCCTGTTGCGCAGACCAATATGACAAATCTGCCAAAAGATTCATTGGTGCGGATATGTTTTAAATACCATTTTGACAAAACGTTACTCGGCGCTCATTATCTCCGGGGTGTAAATGTTGCACTGTTTTGAATTCATATGAATGCTATTTATACTTTTTCAAAATTCTTTAAGCGTGAGATTTTGCTACACCAACGTCTTCCTCTATTTTTTTACAGGATGTTGAAGTTGTTGCTGTTGCGTAAAATAACACGTTTGTTTTTTTTTCTCCTTGTCTTCTCTGAAGTATGTTTTGGGATGCGGCTGAATAAAAGATCTGCACAACTAGATCTCTTTTTAAACGAGCAAATATGTCTGGAAAAGGTTGTCTTCTTTCTGGATACCTAACATGAACAAAACCGATCGCCAGATATGAGAAGTTATCTTAATGATAACGCTTTAAATACATTACCTACTGAATTATAATTCAGAAGCTTCTTGGGGACTTTCATTGCTTTGTATAAAACTTACTAATATATCATACTTTTCATAATTATCATAAACGGTCATTATAAATGCAAAATAAATAAAAAGTAAAATAAAAACACCTACGCAACAAAAATATTTTATAAATAATAACAACCTGACAAAACTGTGAAGTTTTGGACATCTGCTGTTTGTTTCTTATAAACTAGCATTGGTCTACTGCTCCAAATAAAGTAAATTATTAAAAATATCGAATTTTGACATTGTTTTTCAAAATAAAATTATATATTTTTGAAAAGCCTAAATTATACTTAATCAATATTTAAAATAATATACAGGGTGTCCTATCTAAAAAATCATGTTTGGTTAATATCTCAAAAACTAAACTTTTTAGAGAAAAACTGACTACTCCATTGAACTCTACGTAAAAACTCTATAAAAATCAGTTTTTACTTTTTTGATAAATTAACGCATAACGGAAATACGAGACATGCCTAAAAAACGAAGATTTTCAAAATTACCCTGTAGATTAAAAACTAAGGGAGCCATGACAAATTTGACACCGGAATCTTTCGTTTCATTAAAAAGTAGAAAACTAAAGTGAAAACCGCAACGCTCTCTCTTTGATAATAACTCCAATACCCTCTAAAAGTGGGACACCCCGTACATTCGGTCATTTCGGATTATTTCAACATCAGATCTCAATATTTTTTATAAATAACTCTTTCCCTCAAATTTTTGACATAATACACGAAGGTTGATTAACTTTATCAACAAAACAACATGTTGTCACATGTCACATAGAGAGGCCTTAACAGAGGTTTGCAAAAAAAAATTGGCACTACAAATTATATGCGCTGTGCCAAATCTCATTCAGTATTTGTAAATTAAATATTATTGATAATGAGAGTCTTCCGCGCCCCCTCCATGACACCACTGTATATCTTTAAGGCTTGTTTTTAAGATGAGATGACGTCAAAACTTTAATTTTAAATTTTCAATTGATATTTTATACGTATCGCTAAAATGCACATAAACAAAAGAATTAATGTCGGTACTTTATTAAATGAATGTTTAAAGTAATTATTTTAAGTACATTTTATAGGTGCTTTAAGCACTTTTTAATAATTACCTTTTTTTGTGGCTCTTGTTTGTATACCAAGGATATCATTGAAAATTTAGAAATTGTTCTAATATTTACAAATAGCGTAATATATTTTAACTTTGAACGACATTACGTTTCATAAAATGAAAGCTTCTAGGTCGATGCAAAAATCAGAATTTTTCCGTTTAAATTATCATTTTGATTCTACTTTCCGACGTTTTGTTTACCATTGTATACCTAATATATCATAAGTTGCTTCGGTGTTATGAGATGAAAACAATGAATTTATTTTTTTAAGGTTTGTTGGTGTAAATCTAAGATTGACTGAATGACAAGTATACTGACATACTCAAATTGTAAATATTGTTTTTAGATCCATTTTTATTGTTGAAAATATTTTGACGAATATAATATTAGCATGGCCGGTAAAGTAAAAATGTTATTGCTAAAATGAGTATTAAGGGATCTCATGAATTGTAGCATTACCTGGAAATTTCAAGATTTGTATTCGTAGAATTAAAAAGTACACAAAATTGTGCATTTCAAGACAAAATTATAAATATGTACTTACTCGTTTGACATGATCACTTTTTCTCGTTGCTGTACAGGAACAACCTTTTCCGGTGCTTGATCGGTCTGAATCGTTATAATCCGGCGTAGTACCGTGTTGAACGAGGACATTTAAACACTGGAAAAAAGCGGAAGTTAAAAATATAGTCACAAATTAATAAATAGTTAAAAAAATACATATTTTATATATTATCTATTCACCGAAAACATCGTAAATACAATCAATAAAAATAATGTAAGAAACAGCTGTAAGCATGGCAGTGCCGTTAACTTAAACAAGAGAAAAACTAGTAACATAAACTTAAAAGTTGCTGGAAACGAGAAGGGAGCTTTTCAGGAAAGAGAAAAGGAATATAATATAATATGTGGAACTAAATAAAACTTTCAAAAAAATGGCAAAGCAAAATATAAGAAATTATCAAGAGAAAAAAGTCAATTGAGAGAGCAAAGCCGATGTTTTAAAGTCTTTAAAAAATAAAATTAGAACAAAAATAAATTAATAAGCTGAGAGATAGACAAGGATATGTAACAGAGAATAGAAGAAAGATATTACAAATAACACTGACATTCTACTTAGAGCTGCATAAATTAAAGGTCGATAATATAAATGTCAAAGAAAAACCAACATGAAAAAAAAAACAGAAAAGAACTGGCTCTGAAAAGTTGCCCTACATCGAAAGGGATGAAATTGAAAGAGTCTTGGGACCAATAAAAAATGGACAAGCAGCAGGTGAAAATGACATTATACCCGAAATGATGAAGGAAGGGGAAGCCAGTTAATTAGAAAACTAAAATCTCGATTTAATTCATGCCTTCACGAAAGAACAATATTACAAGACTGGTACACCGCGATAATAATCCTGATATATAATAAAATTTTTATAAAAATAATTGAACCGACTTCTAAAAGTGCGCAAAAAAGTAAAAAATAACTATCAATTTTTATATGAAATTGAAATTTTTGAAGTCGGCGTCAAACTAATACCTGACAAAATGTGATTTACATAAACAGATTAAAAATACTTTATTTGTAATTGCTTTCTTACTATAATTTGTATATATTAGTAGTTATTTATTTCATTTAGAAATAATTTGGCGCCGACTCCAAAAATTTCAATTTCATATAAAAATGTATAATTATTTTTCTCTTTTTAGTGCACTTTTAAAAATAGGTTAATATTTTTTATAAAAATTTTATTTTTCGATTTTTAGTTTTGAATTCATTATGAGATCTCATAGATTATTTGAACCAAGTACTAATCGAGATTAGTGTACCTCGCAATGACACCAAGGTGGCAAAAAAATACCCATTTTACCCAAAGTTGCAACTCATCCTAAAATGAACTACTAAAAATTCTTTGATTCTTAGAGTTCTCCAAGTACCAGTGAAATTGTGTCAAAGAAATATTTAGTTTGTCATAGTTCCACTATGTTAAATTTTAAATTAATTTTAGATTGGTAATACAGACCCCATATTTTATACTACATATTGAGTTTGTATATGGCCCAAGAATTTCGCAATATCAATTTTAGACAAAATCCGAAAATGTAAAATTTTCAGTCCCCCATATTTTATCTTATCAACCTAATAGTTTAAAGAAAAATAACTTCCTATTCGTAATACACGACCCCAAAAATCTCCTGATACCAAATCTGAAAAAATGCGAAAAAGGTAAAATTTTCAATCCACCATATTGGATCCGCCATATTGAATCTCAAAAAAATAATTTTATTGTCTTAATTTAATCTACATCTAAACCCTTCAAACTCCCCCATTACCAATTTTAGATGAAATCCGGAAATTTAAAATTTCTAGACCGTCATATTGCATCTGACATATTCCCTATTCACATCCTCAAAAACGATTCAATCCCAACTTTAAACAAAATCAAAAAATGTAAAATCTTTTTGTCCGCTATAGTGGATTCGCCATATTGAATTCTGAAAAAATACTTTTAAATTCATAATTTACACCTTCAAGAACCCCCTATATCAGTTTGGGAGAAAATCGAAAAATGTAAAATTTTTAGGACACCATATTGAATTCGCCAAATTGAGTTTTTCAAAAAATATTTTATATTCGTAATTAATACTAACAAAAATACCCCAATATTGATTTTAGACAAAATCGAGAGATGTATAATATTTAATCCGCCATCTTGGATCCGCCATATTAAATGTTTTAAAATAATTTCAGATTTGTAATGTGCGATCCCAAAACCCTCCCAAATCAATTTTAAATAAATCGGACAAAATTAATTTTTCCTCAAATTTTAAGTTAAGATGTCACAAAACCGGGCCTTATGAGAAATCCGAGTCCGGGAATCACCTCGTCCCCGTCTGTCGTCAGGCCTGACCTCACAAAAAACAAATTTATGGTAAACTAATAGACAAACAATCCACAATTATTATTTGCTGAGGTTAGCTACAAGTTTATGCAACTACTTTTTTAAATGGCGATTTGACAATGACAAAAGTAACAGTTTTGCGCTAAAATTCTATTTACTATTTTTTTTTCATTGCCAAGGTGAATTCCTGGTGTGATTTACATTATTTTTTAGGATTCTCCTGCCGAACATTTTGGTCATGATTTATTTTCCTTTTTAATTTTCTCATCTAGCAACAATATTTCTTCAGGAAATTATTTCCAAATAGTTTTACACCTGGGAAGAGGTATACTTCTTGACTACTGGTATCATTTTAGTTTGATTAGCATCAATAAAATCGAATGGCATTTACAACTTGATGCTTTTAACGACGGAAAGTGAATATTTTTCGTATGCATACTAATGCATACTTTGTTGAACACATAAAACGCATTTAACATTTGAACTTTATTTAATATTTTATCGTGTAATTATCTGAAGTATTTATTATGTTTCAAAATACCCTTGATTTGAAAATGCAATAATTTTTTCTTGATGAGATTCTACATTCCACCGTTACGTATAAATTTTTTATGTATGTGCGTCATTTACTCCAGAACGACTGTACCGATTTGAATGAAATTTTTTGGGTTATGTTTAGGAAGTTGTTGAAATGGTCCCATATTATTTTGGTCGAAATTAGTGCAGTAAAATCTAAGCTGAAGCTTATAATATGGAGGATAATAAAACTAATTTTCTCCGATGTTTTCCAAAATCAGTTTTCGGGAGTTTTCGGGTTCAAACATAACGAATCCAAAATTATTTTAAAAAAAATCGATATGGCGGAATAAAAATTTTACATCTTCAAACTTTGTCAAAATTGATATTGGGGAGTTTTTGGGGGTAGAAATTATGAATTTAAAATTATTTTTGAAAAATTTAATATTTGGCTTATCCAATATGGCGTTCTAAAAATTTTACATTTCTTAATTTTGTCCAAAATAGGTACGTTCCTGAGGGTGAAATTTTTTTTTAAATTCTATACGCCTGATGTAATATAGTAGTCTAAAAATTTCACATTTCTGAATTGTTTAAAATTGGTACTATACAGTTTTCTCGAGGTTGTAGATTAAGATTATATTTTAAAATGTTTTTTTTTTGAAATTCAATACGGCGGATCCAAAATGATGATTTGAAAATTTAAAAATATTTACATTTTTTTTTTAAATTGGTATTAGGGAGTTTTCGGGGTCGTAGGTTAAGAATCTAAAGTTAACTCTTTAAAATTTAATATGGCAGTTGCAATATGGGAGACAAAAAATTTTACACATTTCCGATTGGGTCCAGACTTGATATTGGAAAGTTTACGGATTTTAAATTAATTTTTTCAACCTTACGATAAAATATGTAGGACTAAACAATTTACATTTCTAAAGTTCTTTAATTATCGGTATTGGTGTTTTTGGGTGCCTAGATTACGAATCTAAAATTAATTTCTAAAAATTCAAGATAGCGGATTTAATATAACAGACTAAATATTTGTTTAGTAAAATTTAATTTAAAATTAGTACTTGGAGAATTCATAGATTCAAAGAAATGTTTGTTGTTCAATTTAGTGAGGTCTACAACTTTGGATAAAATAGGTCTCTTTTTGTGACCTTGGAAATATTACGAGATACACCACACAAATCGAAAAATGAAATTTTTTAAGAAAATTGAAATAACCCAAAAAAGCGAAAAATAGCATTATACATTTTTATGTGAAATTGAAATATTTGAAGTTGGCGCCAAATTATTATTGAATGAAGCAAATGAATTTTTATGTGAAATTGAAAAACCCGATACACATACGAGGTACGGTAAGAAAGGAATTACAAATAAAGTATTTTTCAATCTTTTTATGTGAATCGCGTTTTATTAGTGATAGAATATAAAATTTATAGTATTATTTATGCTTTTTAGTGCATTCTTGAAGTAGGATCAATTTTTTTTAGCTCATTTAAAATATATTTAAATTTAAGAGAATCAAATCTTACTTCTACTTGTTGATTTTCAGCAGCGTCGTTAATAGGACTTTTTCCGTATTTATCTAAACTTAATCTAGCTCCATGTTTTAACAACCATCGTACTGTGTCTAGATGACCTCTGGATGCTGCAAAATGGAGCGGTGTTGCACCGTCACCGTCTCTAAGATTTGGATCTACACCTTGGTCTTGAATCTAAAAGAAAATTCCTAAGTAGATTGCGTTTTCTTGAAAAATTAAAAATTGCAAAATAGACTCAGTATAAAAACTCATTAAATTTTATAATCTTTTGTATATTTACCATCCACTTAACACAATTTAAACACCCCATTTGACTAGCTGCGTGTATAGGTGCCATTCCATCCTTTGCTCTGACATATAATGAACCTCCTGCTTCCAGGACTAAAAACTTTAGGACATCCAAATGACCTTCCTGAGCTGCTAGGTAGACTGGTGTAACATCATTGTCCATTTGAGTGTTTGCACTGTAACAAAAGTTTAAATCAGTAAATTTGTAATTGTGAAACTAAGACATCAATGATTTTTAATTTGCTTTAGTGCAATATAAAAAGTCTTAAAAAGTGCCATGCGTTCCTAACAAAAACATAGTTGGCGCTGGTTCAAGTACAAGCAGTCTACTTCATAATTTTATAAAATACCATCAGTTCCAAAGCCTTTCTGGCAAAAACCCGAACTAACACTTTTAATTGCCCCATAGTAGCGAGTTTCTGCATTCGGGGTTAATTTTATTAGAACCTTTTCAACTAAGGCAAGTTATTTTGAATACTATATTTCTGTATGAGTTTTGGTTCTTTGGTTTTGGTTAAAAATTATAAAAATATAGGGGACAATCCCCGTCAAATGAACAAAGTTCTGTCTAGAATTAATGTCAGTAGGTCTGAAATCTGAGTGGCTTCTTCAAAAAATTCAAAAAGACAATCCAATATGGCGCCTAGAAATGAGTAGAAAAACATACATTGAGAAAAATGGTTGGAAAAAAGCAATTTTAATATTAATTCCATCGGACATAGGTTTAAAATATTAATAATTGATGTATTATTGAACCTACTATGGCTTATCTGCCACATGACACATATAAGGGTCAAAAATGTAAGGGATTTAAATACTAAAGTAAGTAGAATTTATAATTCTGTATATGCTTTTTCCGATGAGTATGATATGATTATTTTAACGGAGACCTAGTTACGTAGTGATATTAAAAGTGAAGAGTGATTTCCAGATACTTTTAATGTAATGAAAACACATAGAACGCGGGGTGGTGGAGTTCTTATTGCTGTTAAAAATAATTAGTTGTCTTCTAAACGTTGACTGGCAGTTCCTGGAAAAATTTAACAATGTAAACGTCGCCACTGAAGCTTTTTATAGAAAATTTTATGACATATTTGATGTGTGTGTGTACCTAAAACTAAGAAAAAAAGCACTATCCTGTTTGGTTTAATAGTATTATTATAAAAAATTTTAAACAGAAAGATAAGTTTAAAATAAAATTTAAACAAACAGGAAGTCTTGAAATAAAAGAAAGTTACACTACTTTAGAGCACATCATAATTACGTACAAAAACTACAACAGGAAATAGGTGTCGATGTCAAGGCATTTTGGTTTTATATAACTAACAAAAAAGGAGTGGTACATATACCTAATAAAATGATCTACAATAGTAACGAATATTCGAGTGGAGAAAAAATTTATGACGCTTTCGTGTAAAATTTTAATAGCGTGTATAAGAGTGACAATGATGATGCACCTAGAATTAATGACAGTATATATGTTGATCAAGTTACACTTCATTTAATAACTGATTAAGATATTTTGGAGACTGTCAAAGAAATAAAAATCATATGGGACCAGACAGTCTTCCATTATATTTAATAAAGGGATGTATTGATATATTAAAATACCCCTTCGAATATTTTCCATTCAACCTAAGTCTCAAAACAGGTATATTCCTTTTACAATGGAAAAAAGTCAAAGTTTGTCCGATATTTAAAAAAAAGATAAAACTGGTGTTACAAACTATCGCCCCATTACCATTCCGTAGGTTCCGACAAAAATTCTTGAAAGCATAATATATACAAATATTTATGACACAGTCAGAAATAAAATATCGATTCATCAGCACGGCTTCATGATGAATAGATCCACAATATCAAATTTAATAAATATTACTCAAGACATTTCGAAAACTTTAAATGAACGTGCTGAGGTGGACTGGATCTTCACTGATTTCGCCAAGGCTTTTGATGTGGTTTCCCATAAGATTTTACTTTCTAAGCTGCAATATGAATTCAGCTTTCAGAAGGGTTGCTTCAGTTGATTAAATCTTACTTACCTGATAGAGAATATCAAGTTATTATGAAAGGGTATTCCTCATTGTCATTTTTTCCGGCATCGGGCATTCCTCAGGGTTCCAATTTAGGTCCAGTAATAGTAAATGCAACATATCTATTGTTTGCAGATGATTTGAAAATTTATTACAGAATTAATTCTGTTAAAGACTGCTTGCAGTTACAATTAGACCTAAACAAAGCAGTTACATGGTCATAAAAAAACAAGCTGTATTTTGATACTTCTAAATGTGTTGTAATTACTTATTCGCGGAAAAATAATCCGATATTGCAAGATAGTGCATGGTACGGTTGATGATTCCCGTTTTTTAAATAGGCTGAATTTTTCGATACTTATCTATGGTCAGGCGCGGATCCAAGGGGGGGGGGCGGTGGGGCGATCGCCCCCCCCCCCAAGAGCTTTGAGTTTAGGAAAATGGACCTGATTTTTCCTCTTAAACTATAGTTTATTCAAGAACTAGAGAGAGTAATAAATCATTTTTTACCCTTTTTCTCTTCGCAAACTATCTGTGTTCTTTAGTCCGGTGTTTTTAGCAAAATTTGTTAGACACATATATTTTTCATAGGAATGGGTTAGAAATTTTATAATCAAAAATACCGGTCTATAATAATAGACTAAAACGTAGGATTATTCTCTCAAAAAATTCTAAGTTATGATTTAAATACTTACAAAATATCCATTGTCAAAAATACAAAATGTTAAACATATATAAAAAAATAAATTCGTCCATATAATAATAAAATATTTTTGGGGCTATCGGTCATTTTATTATTAATTAAAAACATTTTTTAGGGAATTTGACGTTTCAGCTTATTTATTTCTTAAACCATCTGCAGAATTACAATTAAACACTAAAAAGAGATTCAAATGTAATTACTTTTTTTATGTTGTAATTAAAATTAGATCTACTTATTTTTATTTCTATTGTACTGATATCTTAATTTAATTTACTTTTATATATGGAAATACGATAGCCCCAAAAAAATAAGATAAACATGTTTATTCTACACGCTTAAGAAAAAGACACAAACACAATAATAAAGTAATAAAAAACTTACGGCTAATTAGAATTAAATATATATATATATATATATATATATATATATATATATATTATATATATATAAAATTAAAGAGTGGGACACACTAAAATAAAAATATATAAAAAAATAAAAAAACATATAAACAACATTAAACAATAAAATACAACAAAAACAAAAATTTAAATAATAAATTGTGTTTACACTAGTAAACATTATGTATCTAATTCCTAATCAAAGTCAATGAAACTATCTTCGTTAAAATTAATTATAATTGGTTCCTCTATTTCACCGATTATGAGATCGAGTTCTCACATTTTGTTTTATTTTTTTATTATATGGATTTCCCGCAGTAACTTTATTCAAAAAAATCTTTCAAAGGTTTAGTTAAGTTACTAATTTTATTAATTGTGTTATTTCCAGCAACTTGAGAGAGATATTTACGTCTCCATCGGACAGTTTCCGGACGATTTATAAGAACAAATTTTCTATCTGATTTTTCCCAGCAAAAATTAAGTTATCTGCGCAATTTCCAGAGATCAGTTCTTTTAATTTCAGGTAAATCGCGATTTTGAATGATTTTAATTAGAATTTTGTAGATGGTTGGGATCTGCTTCTCATAATAAAATGTATATACAACCCCTTTAATTGCAGTTTCCATCTCTTCTTCCAACGAGGTCTTTCGTTTGCCTGTGATCGAATGTGGCTTGGGAGTACTAACAATTCCAGTCGTTTTTTCTCCTTCAGTATTCGGTACATAGTATATTTTACAACTCCTGTCATGTTGGAACATATCTCAACAGAGCTTTTAACATTATTATCTATATATTGATATCTTAAGGCATCATAAACATTCATCGTAATAAGTTTTTCGTTGAGGAAAAAATGCCCTGGTTTAACGATTTTGGAATAAATATAGAGGTGAAAGCCATATCTTTTGGGTATCTCACTAATCTCAAATAATATATAAAAACAAGCGCAAACAAGATAAATCACTAAGAAAAAACTGTAAGTTGTACTTTGCTCACTGACAGAAATTAAATTAAACTATCAGAAATTCTATGTTGCAGTAAATTTATAAAATATATTTAAATATAATGAAATATAATTAGATTTACGGCAGTTCTCAGTTACCTGCGGCACTGGAGCAGGTACGTTAGAGGTTTCGGTAACAGTTTTATTACTCTCTCTAGTACTTGAATAGAGTATAGGAGTCTGTATGCTTGCGATCGCACCCCCCCTCCTCCCAAGAGCTTTGAGTCCAGGAAAATAGAACGCATTCTGCCTTTTATATTAGGAATGAGTATGCTGCTTGCACCCCCCCCCCCCCCCCGTTGACAACTTGTTTTTCTTGCCATACTGTACTTTTGTGATATCACCGCCCCCCCCCCCCAAAGAGAGAGGCTGGATCCGCCCCTGTCTATGGTACTAGGCACTCAAATACATTTTATTTATCTACAGTAGCCTTAAGTAACAATCATTTTAACTCTCCATTATATAGGATTTGTTATTCTTACAATAGACTACAGTCCAAGGCAGACATTTTCAATGCCCATAATCGTTCTTGAAAAAAAAGAATTAGGATAAATTTTAATTTTTTATTTAAATTTTGTAGAAGTACTTTGTAACTGGGTTATTTTACTGTCTAAATTGTATCTGTTAAGTGCTTAAATAAATAAATAAATAAATAAATCGCTAAAGTTCATAGAAAATTCATACTATTAACTATAGGATTGAATTTCGCTCAACATAACTACTGGGTTTTTGAAGAGGCTGATTAATATTCCATTGTTAAATTATCAAATAGTAAATGGCAGATGCAATATGGCGTTAATAAGGATTAAAAATCGTTGAAATTGTCGAAAAATCAAGACTGTGACCTTATCACTGAATTGTTCAGTTTTGAACGAAAAATTTTCTGTCTTATGAATTAGATATTGAAAAAGAATACTTCAACTTGAAATATTCGCATTGGTGGCTGGTACGGGAGGACTTTAGAGCCCCATTTTCTCTGCTAAATTTAAAAATACCTCAAGTGCAAATGAGGAATTTTTTTTTCATTATTCGTTTTAAATATACGTGTATTCTGTAAAACAAGAATGCAAAATGTTAATACAATATTTTTTTTTGGTATTTTAAAATTAGACACAATCCTCCCACAGCAGTTGCCACTTAGTGTAATTGTTTATTATAATAGAGATTGTAGGGGAGAGTGGGGGAATCACGGAAGGCGGGTAATGGCGGACACGCCAGTATAGCTATGTTAGAAAAAGATAGCAGATATTTTAACCGCCACAATCGTGAGTCGCGCCCGAGTGCAGTGCCGAACCGTGAATGGTGAGGTGAGGTCGCTTTCGCCGCACAAGGTAAGTTAAGTCGATTATTTTTCAACATTTTCATCTTATTTTTTAGTAAAATTGAATACGTGTATATTATTTCAAGCCAAGTGCATTACGATATTCTAACCTCAAATAAATATATAGTTTTTCGTTTTTTTATGAGTCGGGTAATGGCGGACGATTTGTGTGGGGTAATCACAGACATCCGTAATTACCCTATATGGGTTATTATAGGCCGAATATCCAGTTATATAGACTTTTTATAAACCTACTCAAATAGTTTTTTATAAACCCACCTAAACCTGTTATCTCTTTCACCACATACATCACATCGTATGCAACCGCTGGACTTAACATATTTTGGACCGCTTAAAACTGCATAGAACAGAGAATGTGACTTATACATGGCTTCAAATATAGGCCAAAAAATTACACAGTATCAACTTGTCGAGCATTTTACTAAAGCTTTCAATCGAATCAGCAATATAGCAAAAGCTGCAAATGGTTTTCGGACAGCTGGTTTTTGGCCACTACATACAAAAAAATTTGACGAACATTTCTTTGATTCGACATCACCTGATGTGCAGACCGCATCGACATCAAATATGCAAAGAGCAGTAATACCTGATGACCAGATAGCACCGACACCATCTGTGCAACGAGCAGTAACACCTGATACCCAGATTGCATTGACACTATCTATGCAGAGATCAGTGTCACATAATGCACAAGTAGTTCCATTATCAGTTGTGCAGCAGCGATCAGTAACACCGTTACCTGTGTTGGACAAATCAATTCCACTTCAAGATGTTGTTAACGTTCCCCAACTGCCACAACAGAAAAGTAGGCAATATTCCAGAAAAAAACATTCAGTAATAATCACTAGTACCCCTATGAAAGACGCTTTAGAAGCAAAGGAACAAAGGAAGAAAAATAAAGAAGAGGCAAAAGAAAATGATAAGTCTGTACGAACCATTGAAATAAAGAAAGGTATGAAGAATCTTAAAGCATTTGAAGATGATATGAAGGCTAAAGATAGGAACGTACAGCGCAAGAAAAAGAAAGTCAACAAAAGTGCTACAAAGGTTGATGAAGGGTATTATTGTCTTATTTGTAATGAAAAGTATGAAGAACCAATCACAGAAGATTGGATAATGAGCATCAAATGTAAATTGGGGCCCACGAAAATTGCACGAGTGGTGCAAGCACATTAAGGGGATTTATCTGTGATTTCTGTGACAATTAGACTATGTCCGTGATTACCCCATACACCATCCGTAATTACCCCCCAAGCTGTGGGGTAATCCCGGACACCAGAGGTTTTGTTTTTTGTTAAAATTTGATTTTATTTTTGAAAATTTATCTAAGTTGATTATGAGAACATAAGAATGATTAGTTTAAGTAAATATTAAGCAATAATAAGCCTTGTAACTTCATTTGGTTTTATTGTATTTCAGTTCTCCCTTAAGTGGTCGCAATTACCCCACCTTCCCCTACTTTACGTCACCAAGTCTGTAGTAGAAAACCTATGCATTTTAAGGTCACAAGCACGAGTAAAGTGTTACAAAAAGGAAAATTTCAAGGGATATTATTCTGATCAAAGTATAATTTAAGTTTAATTTTCAAATTAATATAATGATCTCTTTTCGATTTACAAATATGACGTAGAAATTCAGGTATCTTTGTTTTCGTTCAAGCTGAGTATACCTAAAAGAATTAAGATATGAGACCAAAAACGGAGGAATAATCAGCAATAGAATGACTTCTGCAATTTTTGTCTGTTTTTCGATTGACTTACAATTTAGAAGCGGATATTCAGAAGTTAGTAAACTACTAATTCACTTTGAAAGCCAATATATATAGAGATTGAATAATATATTTACAGACTAAAACTTCTTAACGATAGTGAGAAAAACAAAATATCATTATGGAGAGTTTTAATATTTGCTAAACACCAATCTCTGGTTAGACTTTAGGAATACAAAATTGTACGTCCAATATGGTGGACGTCTAATTGAAAATTAAATAATCAAGAATCTAAAAAAAATTGTACTATGCGAATTTGCGATGAATTACTGAGTTTATGAGGAAAAAGTATGAAGTTTCGTGTTGGAACATGTAACTTCGAAAAAAAAAATTTCCTCACAGACTGAACTAAACTGTAATAATTTAATCAATATGAGATCGAACCTATGAATTTTTAGTTTTCAGTGATTTTTTACCCTTTTGGACACAGGGGCGGATCAGCCCCTCTCTTTGGGAGGGCGGTGATATCACAAAAGTATAGTATGGCAAGCGAAAGCAAGTTGTCGACGGAGGGGGGGGGGGGGAGATATCAGCAACATTCTCATTTCTAGTGTAAAAGGCAGGGTCTGGTCTATTTTTTTTTTGAATTTGAAGTTCTTGGAAAAAGGGGCGATCACAAGAAAAAACAAGTTGTCAACGGGAGGGGAGTGCGAGCAGCATACACATTCCTAATATAAAACGCAGAATCGGTTCTATTTTCCTGAACTCAAAGCTCTTGGGAAGGGGAGGGGCGATCGAAATCATATACATCCCTATACTCAATTCAAGAATTAGAAAGAGTAATAAAACTGTTACCGAAACCTCCTAAAATCGTTAAACCAAGGCATTTTTTCCTCAAACTTATTACTATGAATGTTTATGATGCCTTTAATTATAAATAGATGTGTTCCAACATGACAGGAGTTGGAAAATCTGCTATGTACCGAATACTGAAGGAAAAAAAAACGACTGGAATTGTTAGTACTCCCAAGTCACATTCGATCATAGGCAGACGAAAAACCTCGTTGGAAGAAGAGATATAAACTGCAATAAAAAGAGTTGTACATACATCTTATTATGAGAAGCACATAACCGTCAAACTAAATTCTAATTAAAATCAATGAAGATCGGGATTTACCTGAACCAAAAGAACTCTCTGAAAATTGCTCAGAGAACTTAATTTTTCCTGGGAAAAACCACGTAGGAAATCTGTTCTTATAGATCGTCCGGAAAATGTCCCTTGACGAAGGAAATATCTCTCTCAAGTAAAAGGTAGAGTTGTTAGAAATAACACAACTTACAAAATTAGTAATTTATCAGAACTTTTGAAAGATTTTTGGAATAAATTACTGCAGAAAATTTGGAAAAATCCATATAATAAAAGAATAAAAGAATATGTGGAAACTCCATCTAATGATTCGTGAGATAGAGGAACCAATTATAATTAATTTGGGCGAAGATAGCATCACTGACTTGGATCACGAATTAGATACGTAATGTTTACCAGCGTAAACACAATTTATTATTTAAATCTTTTTAACATATAAAAATTAATTACATTTGAATCCCTTTTTAATGTTTAATTGTAATTCTGCAGATAGTTTAAGAAATATATAAACTGAAACGTCAAATGTCCTAAAAATGTTTTTAATTAATAATAAAATGACCGATACCCCAAAAAAATTTTCATATTATATGGACGAATTTATTTTTTTATATATGTTTAACTTCTTGTATTTTTGACAATGGATATTTTGTAAGTATTTAAATTATAACTTAGAATTTTTTGAGAAAAAAAAGTTACGTTTTATTCTGAATGTGTCTAAAACGGTTTCTATACTAAAATTAAAAATAATAAAAATACAGCTGTGATTTGTGTTACATATGTCAAAATTATCTATATTTTCTAATATATGTGGATTATTAAAAAATCATAAGAAATAAAATAATATTATAAAAACTTTTTATTTTAAGTTTATTACCGAAATAATATTCTATGCCATAAATACTTAGTGATAAAATAAACCTCTTTCCCACGCCGATGACAAGGATTAAAATCTTTTTAATACTTCATACATCCAAATATCTATTGTTATTCAACCCAAATGATCTATTATTATAGACCAGTATTTTTGATTATAAAATTTCTAACCCATTCAAATGAAAAATATATGTGTCTAACAAATTTTACCAAAGACACCGGACTAAAGAACACAAGTATTTTGCGAAGAAAAAAAAGCGTAAAAATGATTTATTGTTCTCTCTAGTTCTTGAATAAACTATAGTATAAGAGGCCAAATCGTGTCTATTTTCCTGAACTCAAAACTCTGGGGAGGGGGGCGATCGCCACCCCCTACCGCCCCCCCTGGATCCGCGCCTGTTTGGACACCATATTGGAGGCATCATTTTGATATACGATAATTTGATTCTAGAATATTGATCCTCATATTTAGTCAAGTATAAAATCACATATTTTGTTTATTTTCCATTCAATATTATTTGAAAATAATTTATTGTAGTTTTTTATCAGTTTTAAATATTTGTTGATTTTTTATATTTATTCTAAAATATAAGCAAAGTAAAATCACAAGAAAAAATTTTTTTTTCTTATAAGTATACTTAATACTTTATTTTCTACATAGATAAATAATTAAATTTTGTTTCAGAACCAGTATTATTGAAAGAGAAACCAATATTAAAGTATAAATTAATCAGGCATCAAAAATCTTAATTATTTTAGTACTTAATATAATTAGACATTTATTGACGCCAATGACTCGCTATCTTGTTGATGTAATATTAATGTCTTATTATTTGTTTATTTATTATCATCGTAACCACTCGCAAATAGATTTTCTCTATTTATCAATGACTGGTAAAATAAGTAAGACTTTCGACCATATGGATACTTTATGTAACAAATTTTTTTCATAGTCGCATATTAATTAATTTAGGCAGAAATTCGTTTTTTTTTATCAGGAGACCAACTGTTACTATAACCAATGAATTGCTGAATTGAAATCCCAGTATTTATTTTTCAGATGGATGGAAATAATCATTTAGGTATTTTTAATATAAAATTTATAAAGATAAATAAATTATTAGAGAAAAATAAATTAACTTTATACATTTGCACTAAAAATTAAATAATTAATTAACAATTGTGCTATAATACAATTAATTTAATAATTGTTAAATGATAAATATATAGTGTAAATTGCGATCAGTAAATGCAAACTTCGTTTCAATCATATCCTTTCCGTGTTAGAGGTTGCACAGTTTGAATAAATTGCGATAAAACACAATCCATCCCATTCCACCACCATCAAGTATATATATATATATATATATATATATATATATATATATATATATATATATATATATATATATATATATATATATATGTACCATTAAATCTGAGCTGTAGTCATTTATGTTAATACTTTTTGAATTGTAATAGAAGAAATATCGTCAGTAAGGTGAAACAAGGGGCCACGTCTTTGTTTGTTTATGAAAGCGGCCACCTCTTATTTTTGTTTTTAAAAGTGGCCATGTTGAAAAAGTTTTAACAAATTTTAACTTGACAACATTGAAAAAATATGGTTGAGTGATATATCGTTCTATAGGTTTTAGAAATCGCTGATTACTGATCCGGAATTGGGCCCCTATTTAGAAGAATGGTTCCCTATATAGGGCTAATTTTTCAATACACTCGATAATTGGTGAAAATATGACCTGGAGGTTGTCGAGATGGCCGATTACGAATCTGCGGGTAGAATTAAAAGATTATCGACTCGGGCCTAATATGACTCCGAAAAATGCTTACCTTTTCGGTATTACCGAAATTCGATGGAAATATATACAACTCATACTTTTTCGAAGTTTTAGAATATCGAAAAATTAGTCTTTTTGGTGGCCATTTTGAGTTCTCAAATTAGGTTCCCAGATTCGTAATCAGCGACCCCGATAAACCCCGGGATCATGTTTTCCCCATTTTGCTAATATATTAAAAAATTGGCCTTAATTAGGAGGCCCATTTTCTAAATAGAGACCCATTTCCTAAATCCAGTTCTAGATTCATGATCAGCGACTCCGTAAACTCCCGGGGCAAGGTTTTCACACTTTTTCAGTATATGAAAAATTGGCCAAAATTAATGAGCCCATTTTCCAAATACGGACCCAATTCCTAAACTTGGCCCCAGATTCGTGATCATCGATCTCTAAAACCTACAAAACAATATATCACTCGCCCATTTATTTTATTTTATGTAATATTAAAGTTTTTCAGTGTTGTCAACTTAAAATTTGCTAAAAAAAATCTTTTTTGACTTCGCCACTCTCACAAACAAAAAAAAACCGACGAAAATAGAACTGAATCTTTACGTGACCTTGAAAAATTACCTAAGATCAAGTCAAAGATCATGAATTTTCACAATATTCATAAAGATTATTTTCCTGATATTCAGCTACCTTAATGAAATTCTAGCCCAAAAATACTGAAAAAAACTTATGACCTTCAAATATTCCTCAGCCAATAGATCTGCTTCCTTCCAACACCTCTATGGCCCTCTGAGAACATGGCCAAGATATGCTAGTTTTGTGCATTTTACAGTTGTCATCAATTCACGAGGAGCATTTGCCCTATTTAAAACCGCTGCATTAGTCTGCATAGCTACTCAGGAATTCGAAGCATTCGACTATGCAACCACATCTCAAATGCCTCCAAGCGATTAATCGTGGCAGCCTTCAGTGTCCACACCTCCACTCCATATAAAAACACTGACCGGATGTAACATTTAACCATTCTTTGGCGAAGATTTAAATTTAGATTGTCATTGCAGGCAAGCATGTAATTTTTAGAAAATTAGAAAAGATTCGATTCTGCATTTCAATCTTTTGCCTGGGTCAAGCTGTTCAGTAATATCCAAGATACTTAAAGTGAGAGACTCTTCCAACTTTGTTCATTTATTAGCAGCGAAACATCTGGATGTGGTAGACGCTGAAAACCATAAATTAATTTTAGCAACATTTATGTTGAGTCTCATTTCTTTCCCAACTCTGTTGAAAGAATCTAAGAGTTGTTATAGACCTTGAAGTCTATAACTTATGATGGCCGTATCATCGACATAACGAATCGTGTTTATTAGCTGCGAGACCACAATACTTTGTTATGTAGTTCCTCCTTAAAAACTTTGTCCCAATATAAATTAAACAGCAATCTAGAGAGAATACTTGTACATCTCTGTCTAACGCCTCGTTAAATTTGACATTCTTTGGTAAGCTTACCATTAACTCGAACCACTGCCCTCTGACGCCAATACAGATTCCTTATGATCCGCACATCCTTGCCATCCACATCAGAATTTTTCATGAGCTTCACATGTTGTACCCTGTTAAATGATTTCTCGTAATCAACGGAGCACAAGAAAATATCTTTACGTTGGTTTTGACATTTTTGGGGAAGTACTCGTATATTTAGAACAAATACCGCTACTCTAGTACCAAGGATATTTTTAAACCCAAACAGGGTGTCATCTAGGCCGTTTCCGCATTTATTTCTTATTCTACAGTGAATAATACTCAGGAAGACCTACAAGGTGTGATTCATGAGACTTATTAAATTGTATTCATTATATCTTTTGGCACGTTGCTTTTTGGTAGCGTTATAAAAACATTTTTCAGCAATTCTTTCGGTATTTCTCCAGTGTTGTACCCAGAACTAAAAAAAACTTAACCAGCATATCGATATTGTCTTCATGCATCAATTGCAGAACTTCCACTAGAATGTTGTCTGGGCCGGTTGGTTAGATTTGGCATGTCTTATGCCATGAAGAACCTCTGATTTTAGAATTTCCGGTCCTTTAACTCCGAGCACATCGTCTGATATACTTTTGCGTAGCTAGGGAGTTTTCCTAGGGGGAGGGCCACATTTCTAGGGTGGGCAATCAGTTCTGTAGGGTGGGCGATGCTGATATGTTTTGTCCTTGGTCTTTAAATAATTCAGTTATGTAGGAACTCCGAGCATTAAGAATTTCCTCTTCACCAATAAGAGGTATACCTGTTGTGTCTATTAGTATATTAGGGGTCATCCTGTTGAACAATCCAGAAACTTCTCCAACCCATTAAAATTAGAAGGAGTGATCTGAACTATTATCACAAAAAAACTAAGCCGACTTTAAAAAATTAAACTAAAAACTTCAAATAAGATTGAAGATATACTCATTTACTTAAGACTTTTTTGGCGATGGCGACAAAAATTTCCATATCGAAAATATCACCAGAGATACTCATAACTAACGCCAAAAGAAATGGAACGGAGATCAAAAGCTATGTAAGTAATACAGTATGATATAGAGATGAATTTGGTAAAAAATCCATACTACGTCATTGACAAAAATGTTAGGGAATTGAGTACGTTTACAATTATAATATTGATTATAATTTAAAATAGGTTATAATTAATTTTTAAAGTATTTTCTAGATGTCAGCTTATTATTTTTTTTGTAAAAATAATTTATTATTTACCAATTTGACAAATTAATGTTTTAAAATACTGTTTTAATCCTCCAAGAAATTACATTTCCTAATACGTCAAGAGTATATATATATATATATATATATATATATATATATATATATATATATATATATATATATATATACCGTAAGGCAGCTGACGTTTCAGTGAAATCTCATTAACCATTTTCAAAGCTCAGTGTACGGCGTCGACGAGCGAACTGACGCCTGCGACTTGGGTGCTGTCGTTCTCGTGTGCGCGTCTGACGCGTCGTTTTCCGAATGGTTCCAGCCAATCAGGTTGCGAGACCTGCTGCGCGTCATCAGCCTTGTTGCCAGTGTTTGGGGTTGCGTTGCCGAGTTGTAATCTGTTTCGTTACTAAGTGGTACTGGTTGATGTTTTGTAAGCAGATTTTTCCAAGTATTAGGCACTCGCTGGCTATTTAAGTTGTTGGGCCTCTTTGCAATTTCGATGGCTTCCCTTATAATTCTTGTGGATAGGTTTTCACATCTCGATAGCATTTTTGTTCCTAAAAAATTTATCTTATGTCCTGTGTTTAACCAGTGTTAGGCCAGTGTAGAAGAAATTGTTTTTTGCTTGACAGCGTTTATGTGTTCATCTCTTCTGGCGCTTATTTTACGGTTGGTTTGGTCTCCGTAAGATGAGCTTCATTCTCCGCATGGAATTTCGTACACTCCCCGGTTTTCTAGAGAGACTCTTTCTTTAGGTGTTGGCAAGAGATCTTTTACTTTATGGTCTGTGGTGAAAATGATTTCAATGTTGTGTCTCCTGAGAATTTTGGCGATTTTGTCTGTGGTGTCTCTGACATAAAGAACAAAAACTTTGGAGCTATTTTCTTGGTTTTCGCGATTTTTCGTGGCCAAGCGTTTGTTTTTTTTAGAGCCTTGTCTATATGTTCTTTTTTATAACTGTTTTTTGTTAGGGATCTGTAAGGGACTGCGATTGAAACGCAAGTGATTTCACTACTATAAATAATTGGGCGGGGTAGTTATGTGAATCGGCGTTGAGGTTGGTGTGAGTGGGCTTTCTGTAGACAGTGTGCAAAAGCAAGCCATTCTCTATTCTTTTCAGTAGGATATGTAGAAACGGTATTTTTCTTTCCTGTTTCTTTCCTGTTCTTATGGTTCGCAGTCGGTTCGATAAAATATTTTTAACTGAAAAAGAGTTTACGATATTGAAATCTCCGCGAAACCGATAGCGTGAATAGGTTCATTGTTTCTCCTGTAAGAATATTTACCGGACCAAAAGCGTATCGAGAGCGGCCCTATCGTGATAATCTAGCCTTACTTCATTCATGTATATTTTACTTATTTAATTTTAAACACAGTCTTAGCAATATTTTTATATTGTTATTATCCAAACGCATGACGTACCAATATTTATATCGATAAATTAAAACTATTATAATTTAAAAGATTGTCTAAATTGACTGTTTATTTACAAACTTTTCTCAAATGCTTTCCTTTCATGATTCATAGATAATTTAGGTTCAGTATTTACAGAATATTAAGTTTTCATTTAGAAAACTTTATAAATTACTATCTTAATGTTACAAACACAAGATTACTGGAACGATGTAAACATACAAAATAAGCGACTGCAATGTTAGCTCAAAACTTTGTTTAAATCCAGTCTTGTCCCAGCAACCGTTTTAATTAAAAAGTTAATTATATTTTTTAGTCACGACATACCAAGTGTAACTTTTCTCAAACAAAAACTAAAAATGTTCTTTAGATTGTGCTCATTTATTAGTGTTTTATGCCAGAACTCATAATATTTAGCGGAAAAGTTCCAGTATTGGAATTGACCGCGGCCATAACATTTTTGGTGACTACAGTCATAACAATAGTTTGTTTAATTTCATCATCAGTTTTGTAAAATAAATTACGCTGTGATTTATTTATGTTGCAACTCTGCTTTGTAATTAAGGGATTAACCTTTAAGGCTGCTAAAGTCAATAAATAAATACCACTTGTACACATTAAATTTAAATCCAAAAAGTGGAGAATTATAATTGTTTATTGATTAGATTCAAGGTGAATTTTTAGCAAATTATCCAATTTAACATTTTTTTTTCTTTTTTAGCTTCGATTACATACAATAAAAATATGAATCATATCTCCCGCGTTTCTATTTCATCAGTCTTCGATGTTATTAAAAAAGTTTAATTGAATCTATTTTTTATGCTCTAAATTTCAATATGATACTGTAAGATTTTCGATGATATGGTAGGTTTTAATCTAGGTTTTAATTAAGTTTTGAAACTACTTAATTAATTGTAAAAAAAGATTAGATATTATGATGTTTTTGCTTACGTGCAATTAATCTTATTAATAACGAGTAAACACATGTAATACTTTTACTTTAAAAGTAATACTCAACAAAACAATTTTGCTGGTCCCGATAATAATATCCCCACAAAAAAATTTGAACCTTCATCTATTTGTGTCAAAATTGGTGAGTAGTTAGAGGGTGCCTCAAGTAACAGAAGTCACATAATGCCGTCTTTCGCTTTTACCTTAGGGGTGGATAAAACCCCCTTCTCAGGGGTGGAAATTATTTGATCAAAAATAACTCCAGAAATCGATAAAGAAATAAATTCTAAACAAAATATATTTTATAAAGTTTTTTTAAGTCAATTTTCATGAAAAAAATGCATGTTTTGAAACTGTTTTTTATAATTAATTTCAAAACTATGCGTTTTTCCAATAATATTATTCTTGCCAAAATTCAAGCTAATAAGAAAACGAAGAGATTGATTTTTTTATAAGTATTGTAAGTTGAATTCAAAGCGACGTATAGGTAGTTAAAGGGATCATGTTTTCTGGTGAATATTCGAGGTTAAATAACGGGAAACCGAAACATTTTTCGGAAACTACCTATGGGAAACTTTTCAAAGTACTTAGAAAGACCTTTCAAATAAGCTCTAAGTGGAGTCTATTGCATTAGAACTAAGTGAGTTATAATGAAAATAAGACGGGATTCTACAATTTTTTATGAAAATGATAAATAAACCTATGCCATTTCCATCAAAATAATGAGCTCAAAAACTTTGACCGGTTTAGAATGCTTATTTCTGAAAAAAAGTACGATATAAAAAAAAAAACAAATTTTTCAAATTTCTCTAAAAATTTCTTTTTTTTTTATAATAACTCTAAAACTACTAAATATAAGTGAAAAATGACTGCTAACAAAATTTTTGGTTTTTTAGTTAACAAAAATTTTTTTTTAAATGTCTGTAGGATAAAAAACAACCGAGATATCAACGTTAGAAGTTTAAATTTTATTGCGAGGAGCATGTGACCCGAGCGCTTTAACCCTTTAACTTTTAAAAATGATTTTAAAATGTTGGGATGTGAATAATCTTATAGCCCTTAAAATTACCTTTCAAATGGTTATTCGATGAACCTGATAGTATAAAAATAACGGAGTTATCGTAAAAAAAAAACAATCGCATTTTTCCAGAGAAATTTTAGGAGCCCATATTTTGTACCTGTAACTAGCATTCCTCGTTGCGGCTTCATATACATATGTATGTGTATGTATGTGTGTAAATATTACTGTATATCTAAGATTGAAGAAGAGAAAAAAAACCGAGCACTTTGAACACCTGGTCCGCAGCGTAGTGGGACTTACATAATAGAATAGATTAATATATGTGTGTCTGTATATTTGTATACACACATAGACACACACATATCACTTCTATAATACATTTTAATATGCCAGTTCACTTCCGTTGAGGGGTTGATAAGTTGAAATAAATAAATAAAATATTTCATAAGCAGTAAAAACGATTTTAATTTATAAATACCCAACTATAACGATTGAAGCTGCTAAAAAATAATTTTTTCAATGATTTCAGGATAAAGGTTGAAAATTCATAGTATATCGATAAATTATATCATAAGCAGTAAATAAATGTTTTGTTCACTGTTAATGTGCGATTTTATTTAATATTTTAAAAACAATTTTTCCATGATTTTCGACTTAAGGGTTGCAAAATTGATGGAAATGATAAATTATGCTTCAAAATGTTAAATAATATTTATTCTACTTAACTAAATAAGATTTTCACCGATAGAATGCTTAAATTTGCATTTTTTTCAATTTCTTGCAGAAGGGGTGGATTTCACCCTTAAAAGGCGAAAAAGCGCAAGTCGATCACATGTTACTTTTGAAGTTAAGGGCAAAATAAGCATGATCCTAAATTTTCATGAAAATCGATGGAGGGACAAAGAATTCTAAGGTAATAGCCCATTTTTACCTTCAGGGATTGTACTATAAACAATTTAACGTGGTTTACCCAGTAGGCGTGTTCCATGATCTATGGTGAATAAGTTTTATTAGACAGTATCCTAAAGATTGAAATAATGATACTACTGGTATGTAATGGAACAAACACTAATTATTTTATATTGTTTAGCTTCAAGTATATTTTGCTAAAATGAATAATTAAATAATCACTCTGTGGATAAATTTTATCCGTGAGAACGGGATAGTATATATTTTTTATTACCACCCAAGAAAGTCTAAAGGAAAAATAAATCTATTATTGTACTTAAGCATAATCTCAACTTTATTATCTTTGAGTCGTTTAAATGCTTTTTTAAAAATAAATAAACTCAGAATTTATGATGACATAAACTAACAGATGGAACCCTACTTTAAGATTTATATATAAATCTGTCGAAGAAATCCTACCCTGGTTATGTAAATAAAACCGAAGAGATAAGGGCCGGGGGAGGTCCTAACATGTGGTATATGAAAATACCGTTAAAATGTATTAAAATATTGAACGATTTTCCCATTATTAGGAAACAAAAGAATAATCAAATAAACTCATTATAATTTAATATATCGTTTGTCAAGTGAAAGGAATTATTATAGTGACTGTTTTTCCTGATTGCAAGAAATAGTGATTTAAATACCTGCAAAATAAAAAAAAAGGGCATTCAGGTTATTTTACAGATGCTATCTTATTTTTTTAGTTATAGAAAGATACTGAATAGTTATATTAACTCTTTTATCTAAAAAATAATATTAAGAGGCTAATTCGGGAATTAAGTATCCAGTATAGAATGGGTAACGCGTTCTACATTTCATGGATCAAATTGACGTTTGAGGGGTCCATGAGGTGATATGGGTGCTAACAGGACCCGCGGGGTGCCGAGGGGGTACAAGTTTGGCCTTTTAAGAAATGTTAAACTTTAGTTACAGTCTGGAATTCGTTTACGGCTATCGGTACCACTTTTGTGAGCCGTGTAATTACTTGACGTGTTTATTCGTCGGAAAAGAAGGTTTTCTATGTTTTTGTTTTTGTTTTTCTGTTGGGGAAGTTAAGGGAATATCTTGCATTATTTTACTCAAGAATTCAGTAACCTTAATACTGTTTGTTTAAGTATTATGAATAGCTGTTTTTTTTTCGCGTTTTTATTCCTTTTTCTGTTTAACATTTTAGAAAGCTATTTATAACTTTTATCTTCTAAATTGGGTTTTACATTTTTACTAATAGAATGGCCATTAAGAGCAGTAGTTATTTGAATATTGTTATTCATTTCTAATTTTTTCATAGTAAATATTTTCGTTTCCTATTTATTTCTGTTAATATATTTATATACTCGAGAATGCACTGCTGTGAGAGCTTTAAACAAGAGATATCATCTGACCAGATAGTTAGCAGTCTTGTCTGAGTCATGAATTCCCGAGTTATGGTTTTAGTAAGCTTGAATAACTTATAGTTGTTTGGAACTAAACCTGCAAGAGAGAAGATGAACGTCCAGGCTTCCAGAGGGCCAATGTCGTTGTGATATTTCTTTATAAGTTATTAGAAAGGGGACGACAGACATGCCTTACGCTATCAAAATATATCACGATCAAATGTGGTCACAGGTAATGACTAAAGTCGAACGGATCGCTATATGATTTAATATAAGGACAAAAATTCGTACCAAAAAATAAAGTCGATGTGTCCAAGGGATTTTCCAAAAAACTCAACGTTTTTTAAATAATTAATGTATTCCAAACTTTACGTTCTCATGGTATGTACTTACTGCCAAAACATTATGAAATTATATGGATTCTCGAGAACTTGTTTGAGTTTTAATTAAAAACCGAAACCATTCAGGTCGTCGATTTCCAAATTGTATATCTACCCTTCACTTAATACAAGAAGTATATACAAAAAAAGTTAATGTTATGTTATTTATCCATTGACCCACTCAAGTAGCATTTCTTATCATATGTATTAAAACTTGAAAACCGATCATTACCTTAAAAAATTCAAATTGTTTTGAAAGTAGTTTTGGTAGGCACTGTAATTTATTAGAATATTTGTGATTGTAAATTTAACAAGTTGCACTCTCGGAGAATTATATTAATTATTGGCAAACACAGAAAAGTTTTTTATATAAATAAATGACTTATACTGAAACGAGTTTCGCATGATCTTCGCATAAAAAAGCCGAGATTTTCTGGTATGGGTTTAAACTCAAGAAAAAACAAAATAATAAAAAAAATGATATTATCTATGGTTCAAGAATCTGGAAAAAATAATATAATATGCATATATATATATATATATATATATATATATATATATATATATATATATATATATATATATATATATATATAAATTAAATCGATTTCAAAAAATTGCACCAAAAACAAAGCTGTTGGGTATTGTAATTAACTATTAAATTAACTAAAATTGTAAATTTACTTATAGCGCTAAATTTATAGAAAATATCAACCAACTGCACAAAATGAAAAGAAATAAAAGGCAAATCAAAAGCTTTGTGAACTAATGATAAGGAAATATACCTGTCTACCTAAAATTAATTAAAAAACAAACTACTCAACAACTGCGGCATCGAATTTAAAAAGTGCCATAAGTAAATTGACAATTATAGTTAATTTAATATTTAATTGCATTACAAAACAGTTGTTTTTGATGCAATTTTTGAATTTCTATGTATATATATATATATATATATATATATATATATATATATATATATATATATGTGTGTGTGTGTGTGTGTAATATATGTGTAAATAACATAACATTAACTTTTTTATATACTTCTTGTATTAAGTGAAGGGAAGATATACAATTTTGAAATCGACGACATAAATGGACTTGATTTTTAATTAAAAATTTAACAAGCTCTCGAAAATCGATATAATTTTATCACATTTTGTTAGAATCTACATGTAATGAGAATGTAAAGTCTGGAATAAATTCATTATTTAAAACTCATTGGGTTTTTGAAAAATCGTTCGAATACGCGGACTTTGTTCTTTTTGGTACGAATTTTTTCCAATAAATTAAATTCTAGAGAGTGTTTCGAAAGCAGCTGTGATATAATGAATTTGGTTTTTAAATATAAGTATTTTTGATTTGAATTAAAATGTAACTGTTTTGTGTCGCAATTAACTATTAAATTAATTGTATTTGTAGATTTATTTATAGCATTTTTTAAACATGAAGTTTTTTTTATATAACGAAAACTCACAACATACTAATACAAATCAGAAAAATGAAAAATACTTCATATCTTTCGACACTTTCCTAAAAAATCCAAAATGCTTTTAAAACGTAACTGTTAGTTATAAGGATCACAATCTCCTAAAAAGTGTTATAGGAACCTAAAATCTGAAATACCAAAAGATAAAAAAACACCTCTTGTTTACAGTATTCCACGAAAAGACTGCAATAGTGAATACATAGGACAAACAAGCTAACATTTAAAAAACAGAATAAATGTTCGTATTTTACTTCATATATATATATATATATATATATATATATATATATATATATATATATATGTTATGTCGGATATTCTCACGGGTGTGAGTTCGCTCAGCACATACACAGGATGCCCGAAAACCTTCGATTATATATATATATATATATATATATATATATATATATATATATATATATATATATATATATATATATACATATGAAAGTAAAATGCGAACAATAATTGCAAACTTCATTCCATCATATCCTTTCCGTGTTAGAGGTTGCATAGTTTGAATGAATTGCTACAGAACACAATTCATCCTATTACACCACCATCGAGATGATGGCCTACCTGTACCACCATATCGAGAAGAAAGTCAAAACTTACCCTCCCCGCTACAGTGACACGGCAGAGGTACATGTTTCGTCTCTACTAGACTCGTCAGGGTACTGACATGCACCTGGCTGTGCAAAGGACAGATTGGAAGGAGGCAAACAAATACTGAACGCGGCTTCGCCTACCTCCCGCCGAATGGCGTATATATGGTTATGCGGCTTTCACGGAATAAGTGAAAGCCGTATAAACATATATATATATATATATATATATATATATATATATATATATATATATATATATGAATGATTTCGTTATTTCGGGTTTCAATCCGGTCGTTCAAAAAGTCGACGTTTCGCCAAAACCTCATTTGGCATTTTAAAGTGAGGCTCGTCTCGTTACTTGCTTAGAACGTTATCTCACAAAATAGCAAAGACAGATTTTAACGGTTTTTGGCTCTACAAAATACTGAAATTACTTATTAGATAATTAAAATCATGTGAGTATCGTGATTTTTTGCTGAGAAAAAATTCATTTTTAGATATTATTATGAGCTATCTTTTGAAACCAAAGTCGAGTCCATATTTCTACGTGATCAAGAAATAACGATAAGTTTATCAAATTACAATTTGCTCCTTTTTACTCTTTTGTAATGTTAATTTTGAAAAATCCTTTCTTTTTAGGTGCCTATATGGAGTTGCCAACCTTTGCCTACATTTCATTATTCTATTTTCATTAGTTTGGACTCTGCGCTGATATGCTGAATATTTTAAATTTACTAGAGATTTAAAACAATAGATAACATGCAGGAAGTTATATTTAAAAAAAAATTATAAGGGTTATCGTCATTTGTCATTTGGATATATCAAATATAAATTGTTTTTCTTGTTTAAGGGGTAGATTTGAAAAATCTGAAAAATTTCAACAAAATGACATTTAATAAATACTTTCAATGAAAGCTGGAGAGAGAACAATTTAATTTTAACATTAATTCAATGTGATTTCAGTCTAAAAGTTCATCTTTTGTGGCAAAATTTCGTTGGTTCATGCTTTCAATCGACTTGCAACGAATTTTCAAAAAAAAAACTAACAACTCCAATAAATGCCATAGAACCCTAACATTGTGCGTGTCCACAACGCACTTGACCAGCTTTTTATAACTTACTTTACACATTAAATATGCATTAACTATTTGCAAAAACGACTGTGTCCGTGCACTTGGAATGAAGCCAAAGAAACTACATGCCAGTTACATGCAAACGCTCGAATTGGGTTTTGATCTTTTGCACCATTAATTTTCCAACGGGTTAAACCTAGTTTTCATGTAATAACAGTTTTAATCGATTCCTATTATTCTAATCGAATGCAAAATTACTTGACCGAAGATTTAATCCAATCTTCCTGTGTATATAAAACGGTAGTACTCTAATTATATTGGTTGATTTAATTGGTATAATTAAAAATAATAAAAAACAAATTCAAACGTTTATTAAAAGGAAATGATGCTCTAAATGCTCCGGTAGTTTATTAACCTATTGGTAAAGAAATTTTGCTGGGTGGATCATTATTATATTGTTTACTTAGCTTTTAATTAGAAATCCAATGTCTTAGTTTAAGAAAGTACGAGGATGGTTCGATAACTTCTCGGCCTGAAACAGAGAGGGCGCTAGAAGGATCAAATAACTACAATATTTTGTAAGCGTTAACCTTGAGATGATGCCCTGCAAAGTTTCAGATGTTTGCGTTCAGTTGCTTATTTGTGGCGATTGAGTGAACATATAAGGTTCGATATTTTGTGAAAGACGGATAAAATTGAAGTTTGAGCGGTTAAAAGTATTTTGTTTTAAAGGGCTTAACTCCTGCGGACATTAAAAATAAGTTAGATTCTACTTGAAAGGATTCTGCTTCTTCGTTTTCGATAGTAAAAAAATGGGCTGCTGATTTTAATAGTGGTCGTACATCAATTCAAGATGATGAGCGCTCGGGACGCCCAAAAACCGCTACAACTGACGAAATTGTCACAAAAATTCACCAGGTCATACTTCATGACCGCCGACTGAAAGTACGAGAGGTTGCTGGTATAGCAAACATCTCGATAGATCGATGTCCACTACATTTTACATGATGTTCTTGGCATAAAAAAGCTTTCTGCCCGATGGGTGCCGCGTTTGTTAACAGTCGACCAAAATCGTCTTCGAATGAACACTTCGCAAGAGTGTTTAGACTTATTCAGACGCAATCCTGCTGAGTTTCTTCGATGTTTTATACCTTTAGATGAAACATGGGTTCACCATTACATGCCAAAGACAAAACAGCAGTCTAAACAGTGGGTGGGGGCAGGTGAAAGTGCGCCAAAAAAAAGCAAAAAGGGTTCCATCTGCAGGAAAAGTCATGGTAACATTTTTTTGTGATTCACATGACGTGGTGCTTATAGATTATTTAGAACAAGACAAGACCATAACCGGGGAGTATTATGCTTCATTACTGGACTGTTTGCAACATGTGATTAAGGCTAAATGTCCACATCTTGCCAAAAAAAAGTGCTCTTTTATCAGGATAACGCGCCTGCACACAAATCTATGGTTGTTGCTGCAAAACTCCATGACCTACGTTTAGAAGTGCACCGGATCTGGCTCTCAGCGATTACTTTGTCTTCCCAAACTTTAAAAAATGGCTCGCTGGACGAAAATTCCCTTTAATAACGAGGTCAGGGCAGCGACAACTGCTTATTTTGCAGAGTTGGACAAATCGCATTAAACTACGGGTATTAAAATGTTAGAAAATCGTTGGTCTAAATGTTTTAAAGTACAAGGGGACTATGTTGTAAAATAAATAAAAACATTTTGAAAAATCTTTTGTTTTCTTTATCAGGCCGGGAACTTATCGAACCATCATCGTACTACATTAAAACGTAAAGTCAGTCTAAACTTGTATACCGGGTGTCAACGAATCTATTAGACAAGTCATAATTTCTAGAGTATTATGTGTATCAAAATGAGAATTGGTACAGGTAAATGGTATGTGAAGAGGAGAGTTTTCGCATATTTTCCACTTCCCGGTCACCTCCGGTTTCACCGGAAATGGCCCCGGTTTTGAATTTTTAAATGAAACATCCTGTATATTTTAACATTTTTGGATTTCTTTTTTAGAGCCACTTTTAAAATTGCTAGGTGGCCATGATCGGACGCAAACTAATCTAAGGGCCTTAGGTGATGTCAAAAAAATACAATCGCAAAGTTTTAGTGACTAGTATAAAAGACAGGAATAAGACAAGTTGACAAAATTACGTTTTCATTTCTAACTATTAATTTTCAAATGGCGACCCCTTTTTGACAACTACTTTTCGAAAAAAGCATTGTTTGAGGAATCTAACGGTACTAATTTATTTGCGATTGGATTAGACATAAGAACAGAAATTAAATATTATTAAGCAAAATACTGGATAATTTATTTACTTATGACAAGTGCGCCATGGACAGCCATGATGCATAATAATTTGCAACTGTTTTTATCAAGTCTTCTTTGGAAAACAAAGCACTCACTTAAGTAGATAATGACAGTAACATACGCTCTAAGAACAGACGTAAAAGTTTCTTAATTTTCGTTAAGTTTAGAGTTCTTAGAGCGTATGTCACTGTTATTATCTACTTAAGTGAGTGCTTTGTTTTCCAAAGAAGATTTGATAAAAACAGTTGCAAATTATTATGCATCATGGCTGTCCATGGCGCACTTGTCATAAGTAAATAAATTATTTTTAGTATTTTGCTTAATAATATTTAATTTCTGTTCTTATGTCTAATCCAATCGCAAATAAATTAGTACCGTTAGATTCGTCAAAGAATGCTTTTTTCGAAAAGTAGTTGTCAAAAAGGGGTCGCCATTTGAAAATTAATAGTTAGAAATGAAAACGTAATTTTGTCAACTTGTCTTATTCCTGTCTTTCATACTAGTAACTAAAACTTTGCGATTGTATTTTTTTGACATCACCTAAGGCCGTTAGATTAGTTTGCGTCCGATCATGGCCACCTAGATGCAATTTTAACAGTGGCTCTAAAAAAATGAAGTAGACGTAAAAAGTTTTTAAAATGTCACATTCTGATCTAGAATTGTCTCAGAAATCCAAAAATGTTAAAATATACAGGGTGTTCTATTTAAAAATTCAAAACCGGGGCCATTTCCGGTGAAACCGGAAGTGGCCGGAAAGTGGAAAATATGCGAAAACTCTCCTCTTCACATACCATTTACCTGTACCAATTCTCATTTTGATACACATAATACTCAGAAATTATGACTTGTCTAATAGATTCGTTGACACCCGGTATATAGTGTCTGGAAAAAAATATTACAGTTTACTAACGTCGATAAGGGCAATTCGGTTAAAATATTATCAAGATGGTGGCATTTCCGGTTATACCGGGAGTTGATGCCTTCTCTCTTATTTTAAAGGGAACATCTTATATGTTAAGTCATTTTTAGATTCTAAGGAAAATTATAAACATATTTCATATATAATGTCCTATACATAAGTCTATCTGTTTTTAACATTATTATTATTATTATGTCAAAAATGGTGTTTGCAGATCTAAACATTACTATCAAGTTCTTCTATTTGAAAGCTTTAATATTTAAATGGGGTTGGTTTCCTTCTAGAAGGAATCTACTTACTTAATAATTGTCAAATAGCAAGAAATAGTGACTTTTTGTAGTGCTCTATTGTTTTCCTTCGTCGCGTTTCACCCTTATGGTGAACTAATAACAAAACTTATAAGTCTTATAACAAAACAAAAATGTTATATTGCCAAGATTTCAAAAACTATAAATTTTTCGAATAGACAACCAGTAGCGGCTTTTCCTTAGGTTTGCAGGTTTGCGAAACTCCCAAAAAAATTGTAAATAAAAATAAACCATTACTTTAGTTCAGGTTAGAATACAACCGTGGTGTCTACTGTGCCGTTATTTCTGTGCGTGATGTCTACTGTAACGGTATTTTAATTTTTGTGAAAGTGACTATGTTTTTACTTTGATCAAGATATTTTGTTACGTTTTAAAGAGGTTAAAAATGTTTGGCGAGAAAACAAACATCCAAATTTAAGTGTTCTGTCCTAAAGTGTGCAGACAAATACATTGGCCGATTTCTATTTTCGAATTCAAAGGATTCAGAGTTACGAAGGAATTTATAAAAACCATCGTGTATGTGTTAGACATTTTTAAGAATCTCTTGTAAGAGATTCTAGAAAAGTAGTTAAATATAATGCAGAGTAGCGGGTATAAAATCTTGTGCATATTTAACAATTTTTTTGCATAAAAAAGTAATTTATTTATAAAAGTAATTACAGATACATTAAGTTTAAATATCAAGGAAATAAAAATATTTTTTATGCAAAATGTCCGACTACTCCTACTTAATTTTTGTGTTGTTTTTTTTTGACACTCTGCGGCAACTTTGGTCATTTTTGATTAATTAAAACTTTCCATTTTGTGAGTACTTTTATGCGAAATTATTCACTAAAAATTCACCTGTTAACTTCAAATGCCTACATTATCAAAAAAAAAAAAAATTTTACGTGCAGGGTGAGTCAACGATTGGATGAAGTAAGTTTGTGCCTTTTCGGTGAAATTTATCAAGAAACTATATTTATTGTTTGATACAGTTTATTTTCTAGCAGATTTAAAAAATATTTAGGACTCTACAGGGTGAGCCAAAAAACTAGGACAGCATAAAGTTGTATTTTTTTAAATAGAACATCCTATATACGAATCGTATTTTCGATTTAGCTTATAATTTTAAATCTTTTTTATTAAGGGTTTACTATAACAAAACTTTATAGTTTCTGAGATAATTAAGTTTAAAGAAAAAAAGTCACATTTTCAAGCATCAATTCAATCCTAAATAACGTTTTCAATTTTGTGACAAATATATTCAAATTTGGAATTTAGCAAGGCCAAGGATAAGTTAACATAATTTTTACCTAATATTTGCAATAAAAGCTACAGGGTGTTGAACACATCGGCTCAAATTTGAACAAGTTTAAATGAATAAATATCTTTTTTTTTTAATGGTACACCCTGTATATTTTCATGTTATTTAATAGAGTAATAAAAACCCTAAAAGTTTTGTTCAATATATCCTATACCTATTTATAATAGTTTTTGAGATATTTCAGTTTTTCTTATTTTCCATACTTTTTTACAGAAATAGTCTTCATTATAAAGAACATTTTTCTGTGTGTCAAATTTATAACCGCAATCGCTTCTTTTGGTTTTTATGTAGTGTAGTTTGTTTTTTTTGCATTCATCTTATATTGTAAAATGAATTTTCCAAAGAATAAGTTAATAGATATCATTTATACAATAGGAGAGGCTCAAAAAAATTGCCTTCTTGCTCAAAGAATTTACAAAATGAAGTATCCTGATCGACGCTAGCCTAATACCCATACTTTTCAAAACTTAATGCAAAGTTTTGATTCTTCTGGTACTGTTGATTATCCAAAACGTAAAGTGGTCAACAAACCAGTAACTAATGAAGAAAAAGAACTACAAGTATTGTTAAATGTTCAGGAAAATCCTTATACTGGTAGCCGTCAGTTAGCAGCATTATGTGAAACATCACAATCTACCGCTAATCGTACTACCAAGAAATATAGGTATCATCCATATCACATGGAATTACACCAAGAATTGCATGAACAGGATTTTGAAAGTCGTGTAAACTTTTGTCGTACAATAAATGCGGAGATTCAATTAAATCCAAATTTATTATGCAAGGTAATGTTTAGTGATGAAGCTACTTTTAGAAGTAACGGTGCCGTAAATAGACGCAACATGCATTATTATGCCACAGAAAACCCATTTTGGATTAGAGAGGTGCAACATCAAAACCACTGGTCATTAAATGTTTGGTGTGGTATTCATCATAATCGAATTATTGGACCCCACTTTTTTAATGAACCACTAAATGGCCATAGTTACCTGAACTTTCTACAAGAAGAACTACCCCAACTGCTTCAAGGTCTCGATAGGGATGAGCTCGACAGTATGTGGTTCCAGCACGATGGTGCGCCTCCGCTTTACCATCGTGAAGTTCGTGCGTTTTTGGACCAACGATATCCCCAAAAATGGATTGGACATGGGGGTTTCATTGAGTGGCCACCAAGGTCTTGCGACATCACCCCATTAGATTTCTTCCTATGGGGTTATATTAAAAATAAGGTGTATGTTAATCCACCAACAACAGTGGAAGATATGCGAAACAGGATTAGGGATACCTATAGAACAATAACGCCACTAATTTTGTCCAGGGTCCGAGAAAATCTGCAAAAAAGGCTAAATTTGTGCATTGCACAAGAGGGTCGTTTATTCGAACACTTATTAAAAAGAAATAATTAATCTCAGTATTTAATAGGTAATTTTTTAGTTTCAATTTAGTATAAAAGTAAATATGTATTTGCCTTGTCGTTATTGTTGTGTTAATTTTTTCACATTATGTTTAACTAAACCATTGCCGTTGTAATATAACGAATAATGTATTTCATCATATTTAACCACATTCTGTTTGTTTCTGTAGTTTCTTTTTATTATTTTACATGGCTACTATGATAATGAAGACTATTTCTGTAAAAAAGTATGGAAAATAAGAAAAACTGAAATATCTCAAAAACTATTATAAATAGGTATAGGATATATTGAACAAAACTTTTAGGGTTTTTATTACTCTTTTAAATAATATGAAAATATACAGGGTGTACCATTTAAAAAAAAAGATATTTATTCATTTAAACTTGTTCAAATTTGAGCCGATGTGTTCAACACCCTGTAGCTTTTATTGCAAATATTAGGTAAAAATTATGTTAACTTGTCCTTGGCCTTGCTAAATTCCAAATTTGAATATATTTGTCACAAAATTGAAAACGTTATTTAGGATTGAATTGATGCTTGAAAATGTGACTTTTTTTCTTTAAACTTAATTATCTCAGAAACTATAAAGTTTTGTTATAGTAAACCCTTAATAAAAAAGATTTAAAATTATAAGCTAAATCGAAAATACCATTCGTATATAGGATGTTGTATTTAAAAAAATACAACTTTATGCTGTCCTAGTTTTTTGGCTCACCCTGTAGAGTCCTAAATATTTTTAAAATCTGCGTAAAAATAAACTGTATCAAACAATAAATATAGTTTCTTTGTAAATTTCACCAAAAAGGCACAAACTTACTTCATCCAATCCTTGACTCACCCTGTACTTCTATAGGTATTCGTATTTAGATTAATGCAAATGTTTTTGTTTGGGTTTACTTCAAAAATTGTAGACCCAAAATGTCACCCCGCGGAGCGTCTAAAAACAGTATAAAAACTAAGTAGTAGTAGTCAGCTATTTTGTATAAAAAAAATTTATTACCTTAATATTTAAACTTAATCTCTGTAATTAGTTTTATACATAAATTACTTTTTTACGAAACAAAAGTTGTTAAATATGATCATGACTTTATGTTCGCTACTGTGGCCATTAAACATTTGTCATTTGCATGAAAATTTATAACTTTACTACCGGTGATTGCCACAAGTATAGTAATTTCGAAACTATTTTGTTTTTGTTTGAGATGAACCAACACAAACACATTTTACGCCAGCGACTCTTACCATGTTCAAGTACAATTTTTTTGTATAAAATGTATATAAAATTAAAAAAAAAAGATTTTTCACATACTTCAATAGTGTATTAATATAGCCCAAAAAGAATTAGATTGATATCTATAATAAAGATCGCTAAAAATTTGCAAAAATGATCTTTTTTCGAACATCTAAAGTGGACTGCCCCCTTAAGGATCATAGAATAACAAGATGATTTTCTTTATTTCTATTTTTATGTAGAGAATGATTTAAAGTAAGAAAGGACAATTGAGATGACTACTATGATAAACGTTGAGGCTACAAGAAAACTGGTACAGGACAGACATGTGACTTACCACTATAGGAAACATTGAAACTGTATCACCAGGATTTGGTTAGCACATTTTCTGACTTATGCTAATAGGTGTTTTTGTTAATAATGTCGATTTTACTAAGACATTGCATCTCTAATACATTTGTTGGCATATACTAATGACATTTATGGCATTTTCAGAGGTAAACATACGCTAGTAAAAGCCAGTTTGTTATCAATTATCACTGTGCAAAAAACAAATTTTTTGTAGATTTTAAAATACGTTTTGCAGAGAAGTTTAATAACCTTCTTTGATTGAAGCTTATGGTGAGAATGTTTAAACCCAAAAAACTTGTGAATGATGGTTTAAATGCTTTAAAAGTGGTGATTTGGACGTAAAAGACAAGAAGCGTCCAGATCAGCTGAAAAAGTTTGAAGAAGATGCAGGAATCTGTTAAAACCTAAAGAAACAATTACTGGCGATCGATATCGGCAACAACGTTCAGTGTTTTAATCTCGTGGAGTAAATATCCCTGAATATATCTCGTGCAATCGTAGGCGAAACGTCGGATAATAATTCCAATTTGACACGGTCTAAATCCAAGAACCATGATTTTCAATACTTTGAGTGTTGATGTAATTCATGTTGTTCTGGAAATAAATGCTCAAATTTTGCGAAAAAATCGACATTACTACCTGAAGTTTATTATAAGAAGAGAATAGAATAATTAGGTGTAAAAACATGCTAAAATAATTTAATGACAATTAATTAAATGATATTAATTCCATCGTTACATCCGACCAAACCTTGTTTTATTACTACGAGACAACTAAGAAATTAGAAAGCAAAGTGTGGGTGTGTCAAGATGAGAAATTTTTAACATCAGTAGAAAATCATCATCGATGAAAAAAAAGGATGATAGTTCAAATTAATACATAATTTTTTTATACAACTAATAACTGTTACTTTCGTCAAGTAATCGATTAGGATATACTTTTCTTTTATAAAAATAAACCTTTTACTCATGTTATATGTATACAAAAGATATTCTAATTTAATTATAAAACGTATCACATTACTGTGTTTTAAACGATCAATTATAAGAAATAATAAAAATATATTTAAATATATTTAAATAATAAAGTGTTTATAGTTATGAGAAAATTTATTGTTTGTATATTTGATGGGTAGTTATGTTAATCGCACATCCATTAAAGTTTATTTATATAACTCATTTCTGGGTCGAAATGTTGAATTTTTTTTATATTTTTGGATAAACTTTTTAGTAGTTTTTTAAGTAGGTGAACTTGCCATGACAGGTAAAAGTCACTTCTTATCAAGGCCCTCTTCTAAAAATTGGCAAAGAATTGAAAATTGGCATAGGTCTTAAATAAATTATTGCAAATAAACTATCAAAAGTCTCCACCAATCCTACATCTGCTTAACATTTTTTCAGTCAAAGGTAAAAAATATCCGTTTTTCGCAATTTTTCTTTAGTATTATTGTATAAATAGGTCAAATAAAAGTTGTATATCTTATAATTTCCTACAAATCAGCATTCCTGAGATATTGCGATTAAAACATCCAAAGTAGAAACATGCATTCGTACGCAGTCTGTATACGTCATTGAACGTTCAATATTCATAAAAATATGGAAATATTGGTGTGTATGACTCACACACTAAAATACGTATAAATTATATGATTCTGAATGAATATACAGTCAGTTTTTAATTCCGTTTGCTTGCAAAACCTTGAGCGACATCATTCCGCTACGCCATTGGTCGAGGGGAAACTCTTTCAAGTCGATCTACGTTGTTATATGTGAATATTGTGCAATTACAAAGGTTTTATATAATTCCTCATTTGGTTGTAACAGAATGGTTTGTATATACTGAAGAAAATTGATCTCTTATCTTTTTTCCCATGGTAAACATGATTATTTTTCGAATGGAGTTTGAATATGATAAGAAATCATTTATTTCTTTCTCATTACACCTCCATATGTTAAAGCTATAATTAACATATCTCGATATAATTTTCGCTTCCACTGTTGCTTTGCATGAGTTTCGAACTATTCCATATATTCCATATATGTGTTCTTTCCGACCGGAGAGCGTAGAATTTGTCTTTTACTTGAGTCTAAGCACTACGAAGGTAACATTCTAAAAGGTCTATTACTCCATCCAATGATAGTGTGATTCGATCTGATAATGTTGAATCCTTGGAAAGTCAAGCTTTGTTAATGTTTAATGATTCCCCTGATGACACATTAGTATATATATACTTTCCACATCAAAACTTGTTAGTCTACACGTTAACTCATTATTGCTTTTATCAATTTAAACTCCTTACTGTTAACTTGAGGCTGATTGTTAAGTTAATCAATTTGAAAGTTAGATCTTATTAGTGAGTTAAGTGAGAAATCTCTATCTCAAACTGTCTATAAAATATAGGTTGCGAAAAGTACATTTTAAGCTTTCATTCAAATAATAACTTTCTAGCACTTATTTGCATAGATAGTTGAAAATTGCCACACAGGTAGACTTTTTGTTTAAATAAATTTGAAAAATATAATATCGTTAAACAAAACTCTTAAACTAGAGTTGGTAACTTTATATGAGAAAAATAGTATCAGAAAATATAAAAAATAAAGAAGTAAAGTCAGAAAAAAATGTCAAAAACGCACTTTCAGTTTATTTTAGCTGAAAATGAAACTGGTTGTATATACTGAGGAAGAGAGGATAGAAATTCTTATGATGATAGGATATTAAAATAGGGTGAGAACCCAAGAAGAAGTGTATCAGATATTTCAAATCAAGTATCTTGAACTTCAGACAATTTCATAACCAACAGTGAGTAAAATTGAATATAAATTTCATCGGTTTGGTCATGTACGAGATGCCCCAAGAAAGGGTCGATCAACAACCACTGATGACAAAAAAAAAGAAAGTAGTGTCCAAGATAATCACGTTCAAAAACTGATGAAGAAAGATGATTACAACAAGCGTCTTCAATTTTGCGAACGCCTCCAGCCTCTTGACTTATTTTTGTGGGTTTAGCCTCAAAGTAAAGTTTTCTAAAGTAAGCCAATTTACACACAAGACTTGAAGAATCGGTTGATTACAACAGAAGTATTCATAAATGTTCGGAATAAATTTATAAGTCGCTTAGATTACTATCAATTAAACAATGGAAGATATTTTCAATATTTAATAAAACGATAAATTTACTCTGGTTACTACTTCATTTCAAGTTTTAACTGTCAATATATAGAAAACAGTTACACTTAGAATTTTTCAGGAAGTCTAAAAGTATACAAAAATATTATCATCACTATTTAAAAAATCAATACAAGAAACTTAATACCCTTCCCATATATATATATATATATATATATATATATATATATATATATATATATATATATATATATATATATATATATATATATATATTTATTTATTTATTTATTTTCTTGGGTATAATTTTTTGGTAGTATTCATTAAAAAAATTGTATTCTCTCAACGTTTCGCTCATTATATTGAGCTTCCTCAGGAGGATTTTTTATTTGGGAGGAGGCCCCGACAGGGAAAAGACCCTTAGGACACCCAAGAATGCGATGGAGAGATAACATATGGTCAGATTTAAGAACAATGGGGTTACCCACTGACCCAACTATCATGGACGACCGGGTGAGATGGAAGCAAGTTGTACAGTCAGCCAAGACTCACCCCGGGTTGTAGGGCAACTAAAGAAGAAGAAGAAGAAGAACATTAATCTACAACTTTAGAATAATTACTTATTTCATCGTAACTTAGGATGAAATAAGTAATTATTCTTAAGTTATAGATTAAGGTAACAAAATAAAAAATTCTTCTAAGGAAGCTCAATATAATTAGCGAAACGTTGAGAGAATACAATTTTTTTAATGAAGATTACCAAAAACCTATACGCAAGTAAATAAAAATAAATATAATAATAGAATGGTTTAAGAAAGAAAAACAATATATATATATATATATATATATATATATATATATATATATATATATATATATATATATCACAGCACAGCTTCGTTCGAATCGCCTTATATGATTTAGTATATTGAAAAATATTCGTACGATAAAAACAAATTCGACGTATCTGAACAATTTTTGAAAAAACCCAGCCTTTTTATATGTCCTCATTGTATTTTCCATATTCTCTTTTACATATAAAATCTGTCTCACTCAGACAGAGTTTAAAATTCAGAATATGTGAGAAGAACATAATAAAAGAAACAATATTCATTTTCTCGCCTGTCGAAGACCGACGCATATACTATCATAAATTAAAGTTCAACACCATAAAAAACAATAATAAAGTATTTCGAAATTAGAAAGATTTCTCTTAAACAACATATTCCACATGACTTAAAACATTTACTGGTGCGTGGCAGAATGTGCAACTAGCAACCCATTTAAAAATATAATTAACGCTAGAGAGGCATTATTTGAAAAATTAACCATTATTATTCTAAAATTTTTATGCTTCATGTCCAGTTCTACTTTCTGATTTAAGCAAGATTTCAAACGGTTCTTTAAATACGAAATTTCACGAAATTCAAATAAAAATTACTCATTGACATCAGGTGTTGTTTGCTTCCACTTTCTCTCTCAAAAAATCACGAAGCGACGACGTCGGCGGATACGAATTTAACTAATTTGACCTCTAATTTGCGAGTTAATTAACAACATTAATTGACTTTTTTAAGAATGAATAATGATACGGAGTATGAATTCTGTTTGTTTACTTTCAAGCGCCCTTTCAAGTAAAAAGAAAATATTAAATGGTTTTTTTCTTCTTTGTTTAGCAATCTTGCGTTAAATTCTTTCTAAGAAGTGCTTTTCTTACATATGTATATATATATATATATATATATATATATATATATATATATATTTAGTTGGTTATTTTCTTGGGAATATGGTTCATTTTTATATTGAAACTACATATATAAAGTAGTCATACTTACTGTATATATATTTTTATTTTTCAGGACGTTTCGAATCTTCTTCAACTGAGGGTTTCGGCGGACTCTACAAAAATGTACATTTTTAATATTATTATATATGGAATAAGAGGTTAAAAACTTACCATTAAGAACAGAGATTTTGTTTTAAACAAAAATTAATTGCATCACAAACCAATTATAATCATACACTCTTTTGTATATTATGTGTGTGATTATAATTGGTTAGTGATGTAATTAATTTTTGTTTAAAACAAAATCTCTGTTCTTAATGGTAAGTTTTTAACCTCTTATTCCATATATAATAATATTAAAAATGTACATTTTTGTAGAATCCGCTGAAACCCTCAGTTGAAAAAGATTCGAAAGAATCGAAACGTCCTGAAAAATAAAAATATATATACTATAAGAGGGCTATTCTTTTGAGTCATTATCACTTTCAGTTCTAACACTTGAAGTAATCATGATCACTTCATCCCAATGGCAAGTAAATGCATATTCAAAAGAACATGAAGTTATCAGTTACATTTTTTTCACTTTGATCAATTGATAATTACTCAAAAGAATATAGCCAAGTATGACTACTTTATATATGTAGTTTCAATATAAAAATAAACCATATTCCCAAGAAAATAATCAACTAAATATATATATATATATATATATATATATATATATATATATATATATATATATATAGCATTTAAATTCACCAGTTTGCATCAATGCTACATGTTTTTAGTAATGTAACATAATATGTCTATTTTTACCTGATTAAATTTAATTATTTATCCTGTAATTTAAAATAGTAAACATTGAATTTGTTTTTTTTTTGGTTCACAACTCTTTTGGTCTTATAACTTATCATTCTTTCTTCTTAACAGAGTTTATAATATTGCTATAGTTTATATATCACATTATTTGGTTTGAATTTAAAAGTAATAAAATATTTTATATTTAATAAATTCTCATTTGTTTACGTTCCATTTTAATATTAAAAATATAAGGTTATAGTCAGTAATATAGTTCAGTTAGCATTTGTTGTGGATGTATACTCGATTCGTTTGATACGAGCACGGTATGTAGAGTCTGATTATTTAAGGTTGAGTATACAGTATGGAATTTGTAGCAATTTTTTTTTGAAGTTTGTTTCAATCATGATATGTAACTTTGGACTGTTTGATCATAATTTTCTTTTTGATAATTTTCCATGGCTTGCCACTATTTGATGTATTACCGGGTAATCAGTGTAAGGTCGGAACTAGGTTAGAGCGCTCCAGGTTGGGAATAAGGTTGGCAAAAATTAAAAACTCTGAGATTTCCATTTTCGTTTCTTTTACGGTTGAACCGTCGAAGGCAGTAGACAAATCCTGCCATTGGATTTGAAAGGGCAGACTGTCAAGTGTTTTTTTCGTTACAGTCCATTAATCAACGAGGTAAGATTTTGCTCCTTATCTTTACAGACATGTGGTAAAAATAACAACTTTTGTTTCAGGGCTATCTGACGCAAGTTCTTCTTTTTCATCTTTGGCTTCGTCTCATTTCTTTTCCTGTGTTTTTCCATTCTGATTTTCTCGGCTGTTAAGGCTTTCTGATTGTTTTGGCTCTATTTTTCCTGGCCGAGTTGGGATTGGCCTTGTGAAACCTCATGCATCCACGAACAACAACAAGAATCCTAACAACAGCGTTGCATCAAATAAACGGAAGTGAGAGGTATCGTGAACATAGACCAGGTAGGAGAAAACTTTAATTTAGGGAACTGGAACTAGACATTAATTTTTCTTACATGCAAATAAAACATAATATAAATATATTTACATTTGACATAATATAAAATGTAAGAACATCTTGATAACTTTATAAAAATTACTTTCTATACTCTTGGCAATTAAAGGTTCTAGAACGTTTTGCTGCCAAATCCCGATTTAACCTTTAAAAACGATGTAACACCAATAGTTATCAAGAAAGGGTATATAAAAAAAATTGTTTGTACCATTCTGATTTATGTACATAATAATTTTTTGGAATAAAATGGAATTGTTATTTTGTTTTAATTAAGTCGTTTCATTATGGAGCTATACACCAGCAGTCAATAAATTAAAATCATTCCTGTGTTTTCCTGTTTAATCACTGGGTAAGTAACACAGATAATGTAAAACAGGTGGCGCGTATTGGGTAATCAAAGCAGAGCATAATTATCTCTAAAAGAGATACGAACCTAGCATACAACATATTGAGCTGCCGTACGCATCCATTTCCGTACCCTGTAAAAAGGGAGACGTTGCAATATATATATATATATATATATATATATATATATATATATATATATATATATATATAATATACTATGTGTACTATATCTTACTACATGTTAAAGTAATTTTTTTTTATAAAACATCAATAAGAAAAGTTTTCTTACATACTTTAATAATGGTTTAATATACTCGAAAAAGAATTTGATATCTATAATTGGAATCGGTAAAAAAATTGCAGCGTCTATAGAGGGACGCCCCTTAAGGGGTCTAAAGATATGCTTATCATAAAGATTTTTTCGAAAATGCTATGTGAACTTTAATAATAGGGATAGGTATAATATTAGCCGATCATACGGGAAAAGTTAAGGTCATTGGCTGATAACAAATTGAATAATTTTTTCCGACATTTTGTTACAAATTATATCAGTCGCAATACTTTCTCTTGAAAAAAAGTATATCGGACATTTCAAATGGATGACTATTTCCTGAAAATTTCTATTAATTCAATTATTAATGCTGTTTAGTTCATATTAGTAAGGTAAATTATTTGTATATAACTGTAAAGTTTTGTAGACAAGAAAAATTCTAGTATTGTTCAGCATGTGCCAACTGTTATTTTCTCTGGGAATAATGCAAGCACAAATATAAAATTCAGGATATAATGTGCCAAGCAGATATTAAAAAGATACGTGTCAAAACTATATTTTTCATTTCATTGATTAGTTCACTTTTCATTCATATTCATGTAATATGATTAATTATTTCCAGGTTAAATTATGGAAGGTATTGTCCAAAATATATAATTCTCATTAATTCGAATTATAACTTCATCGAATGAGCCGGCGAAGCCGCGAGAAGTAACTGCTAGTACAGTAAACGAAGATAAAAAAGAGGACCTATATTTGACAAATTTTTGTAAGGACAAAAAGAAATTAAGCATAAAAGAATACACACTTTGATTATACTAAGGAGTTTATTTATTTATTTATCGACGGACAACACTGTCCATTTTACAAAAATTAATTACACAGCTAGAGTGAAACATCACAATGTGATATCAATAATAGTATAACAAAATGTGTTTACAAAGAAAAAAAAAAAAAAGAAAAGTGTAGACCGATCAGTCTAACAGTTTTGGTTTAAAATAATTCTAGGACGTACCAAAGAAATTCAAGTCACCCAGCCCATGAGCATATCCAGCCACCCTGAAAAGGCTTGTGAAATATATAGGAAGTACGGGTACTCCTGAGAGGAACCCTAAGACCAACATTCAACAACAGGCGCGGGCAATCGGTGATACTGTTTATAATTTTAAAGAGAAGTTGTAAGTCTATACCCTTTCTTCTATTAGCAGGAATGAGCAAATTCAACTCGGAGCACAAAGCAGCATAATCAAGATCAGCACCCCCATTGAATTTCATGTTTATATAATCTCTGTATCTGTTCGAGTCGGTACACATGTGATTCATAGTGGGGATCCAAACACAAGAAACATACTCAAGGTATGTTTGAAGTAGTGAGGAGTAGAGTATTTTAAGGTATTTCACATCATGACGTTTAATAAAACCTAACATCCTAAGGGACTTACCAACAATGTCAGCGATATGAGGAATGAATGAAAGGATGGACTCTTAGGTCCTGTATAGTCAACGTTGGATAAAAAGTTTTTATTTTGCATAAAATAAAGAACTGCGTAAAATTTCGAAATTGGAAAGGCATATTATTTGTTATGTAAGTAAGTTTCATTGTAAATACCCTGCAGTAAGAATTAAATAAAAATCCACTTCGATTAGTATTTAATAACGTTTATAGCTATTATTATTTATTTGTTCCTTTTTTTTTTTAATAAAACTTTTTAAATAATAGTAGAACATTATAAAACATGAAAACGCATATTAAGAACAATAATGAGTGTTAGGTAGTAATTGGAGTCGAATAATTAGGTAGTGATGCAAGAGTACTATCGATATCGTAAAAGTATCGATAAATTTTGTTAGTTTGATAGAAAAGTGCACTGTATATAATGTATCTCTAAATGTGGCGTTCGTTGATTATGAGAAGGCTTTTGACTCAGTAGAAACCTGAACTGTTCTGAATGCGATGGATAATAAAAAAGTATATATATATATATATATATATATATATATATATATATATATATGCGACATTTTACGGCAAATATCGAAGCGTGATATCCGAGTACAAAATTATACTCTTTTCAACTCATGTTTATGTGAATCGAAGAAAATTTTGAAATAGTGATTTTTGATGTATTTTTTCTCAGTTTTTCGATGGTTTAGTCAGATTATTTTTCATCTTGAACAATATAAAAGGTGTTATATCTCCAAAACGTCATTTTAATAGATTTCATTTTGATAGTCTATATCGAAATATGAGTTTTTTTACATATACATAGGCATTTTCCAGAGTGAACTTTTCTCATATTTTCAAGGAATAAAGTGATGAATATTGGATTGCTCTTCTATTCCGCGTGAAGCTTTAGTATATATTTTCAAGGTAAAAACACCGAAGTTTTAAAACTGTCACTACAGCACTGAAAACTTCTTCTTCTTCTTCTTCTTCTTCTACTTGTATGAGATCTGTTGATCTGTTAATTCCGGTCGTGCCTCCCTATCATTTCCTGTGATGTGGACTGCCAGCTATCTCTCCATCTTTTCGGTGGTCTTCCTGGTGGTCGGTTTCCTGCTGGTTTTCCCTCTAGTACTATGCGGGATAGTCTGTGTTCGGACATCCTTTTTACGTGGTGATACCATTCCCGTCTTCTTTGTCTTCCCCATCTTACTATATCCTGTATCTCGCATTGTTCTCTGACGTCTATATTTCTTACACGATCTCTTCTGGTTTTACCGACTATCATCCTCATTACCCTCATTTCAGCCACCCGTAGTATACTTTTCGTTTTACTAGTGTCTTCTCTCGTCTCTATTCCATATGTCATTATGGGTCTTATGCATGTTTTATAGATCTTAATTTTGCTGTCCATTCGCATATATTGATTCTTCCATACAAATTCTCTTAGGCATCCTGTGGTTGCTGCGGCTTTGTTGACTTGGCATTTTACGTCCTTTATAGGTTCATGACTGCTGGATATATTTACGCCAAGGTATTTGAACTGCATCACTTGCTCTATGGGTCTGTCCTGGATTACTAGTTTGCATCTAATGGGTTCCTAACTGATGGTCATACTTTTCGTTTTTTCGATGGAGATATTCATATTAAGTCGAACTTCTATTCCAAAATTTTCTTAGATTTATTTTATTTTCGCAAACACGAGTTGAAAAAAGTATGTTTTTGTTCTAGCCTTTGCGCTAAGTGAGTTGACGTGACACGCCTCATATAAGATAATGCTAAACTAGAAGTTTTTGTTAAAAAGAAGTATCCAAGAGGGAGATACCATATCTCCTAGTATATTTACACTGACACTAGACAACACTTTTAAAAATCTGCCTTGGGAAAACAAATGTATCAACATAGATGGAACTCAGCTGAATCACCTCCTTTTCGCAAAAAGCAAGCAGATGTCGCAAAGTATATGGACTACCAAAACTACACAAAGAAAGAACTCCGATAAGACCCATAGTAAGTGCAGTAAATTCACCAACTCAACCTGACAAAAATATCCAATTGGCGACCGAACTTCCCCACTCGTACCTGAAAAATTCGGGTCACCTGGTTAGCATACTTCAAGAATCAAAACTGCAAAAAAATACATTCTTGCTAGCCTGGACATCAAATCCCTGTCTCCAAGCATACCGATTTATGATGCTCTAGACCAAATTGCTGTGAACGAGGAGTTCCCACATCACTTCATCGACCTCTCCGAACACTGTCTCAAAAACACATATTTTTCCTATGAAAATAACTTCTACCGACAGACCGATGGTGCTCCAATGTAATCTTCGCTATCATCTGTCATCGCAAAATATTTTGAAACAGAAGCCCTACGAAAAACCAAAACAAAACCAGCCCTCTGGAAACGTTACGTGAATGACATCTTCATCATATGGCCACACGGAAGATTCAACTTAGAGATATTCTTAGGGGAACCAAACAGCATTCATCACATAATTCAGTTCACGTTGGAGGTCGAAGTTAGCAAGCAACTACCTTTCCTTGACCTTCTAATCACCAGAAAATACGACTTAAGCATTGATTATACGGTGTATAGAAAACCCACACACACAACCAGATACCTGAACGCCGAATCACACCACGATCCATCACAGTTACAATCGGTAGCCAACATACTGATCTCCACATCCTTACGACTAACCAAACCCACAAACTGTCAAGAAGAACTCAACTATATCCCAACAGCTCTAAACCAAAACAATCACAAAGAACACAACATCAAAAAAACCATAAAACAGAACACAAAAGCAATAGCAGAAGATGACAATTCCAAACCAAAAACTACACTGCCATATATAAAAGGTGTAATAGACCTATTTGGATGAATTCTGAGGATGCATGACATATGTATAATTTACAAGCCACAAACAATACTATACAAATTATTGAGCAATCTCAAAGACAAAATATCATTGAAAAACCAGAGAGTGTACAGCATCCCATGTAGAGACTATGAAGAAGAATACATCGGCCAAACAAGCAGAAGAATCTCCATCAGAGTCCGAGAATCTAGAAATAATATAAAGAATAAGCAAATGACATCAGTTTTATTCCAACATCATTCGGAGATAGGACAACATATATATATATATATATATATATATATATATATATATATATATATATATATATATATATATATATGTTATATCGTAGATTTTCACGGATGGTAGAATGAATAGTTTGGTTATTCCGGGTTTCAATCCGTTCGTTCAAAAAATCGTTATCACGACGTTTCGCCAAAATCTCATTTGGCATTTTCAAGTGCGGTTCGTCTCGTTGCTCGCTGAGAACTGATGGTGGCCTCTGAAGAATTTCGAGTTTTGTTTAATTGACTCGCTACCTCTCCCGAGTGCGATATATTTTGTTCTTGTATGCAGGTCTCTCGTGTACTAGTTGATTTTTGTTGTTTTCTTTCTTGATTTTTTATAAATGTTTTCCATGTAGATGAAAAATTTATAGCATCGTCTCGTTTATTTAGCTGTCCGCTTTTTCGATTTCTAGGGCCTCTCTTATGACGCGTACCTTGTTGTTCTGTACTGGTGCTATTTCTTTTGTTTTTTCGAAATCGATGGTATGCCCGGTTGTATGGTGATGTTGAAATAGCGCTGAGGTTGTCTGTTTGTTTTTGAGGCTATTTATATGTTCTTGGATTCTTGCTGATATGCGTCTGTTTGTTTGTCCTATATAAGTTTGATGACAATCTGCACATGGAATGCTGTAAACGTCATGATTTTCAAGGTTGGTCTTGTCTTTGGGATTTCCCAGGATGTTGGCTATTGTTTTTTGTGGTTTAAATATGGGCTGTATGTTGTGTTTTCTTAAGATTCTTCCGATTCTGTCTGTTATTCCTTTTATGTATGGTATTATGGCTTTGTTCCTTGTTTGATCTTGGTCTTTGGTCTTTGTTGTAGTCTTCTCTTGTCTTTTTATGGCTTTCTTTATATCTGCTTGTGAGAAACCATTCCGTTCTAGGGCTGTTGAAATGTATTTTATTTCGTCTTGTTTTGTGTCAAGTTCTGTTAGGCGGAGAGACCTTGATACTAATGTGTTGACTACTGCCTGCTTTTGAGAGGGATGATGGTGTGACGCTGCATTGAGATATCGGTCAGTATGTGTGGGTTTCCGATATACGCTGAAGCCCAAGGTGTTGTTGAGTTTCCTAGTTAGTAGCAGGTTTAAAAAAGGAAGTTTCTTTTCTTGTTCGATTTCTAGCGCGAATTGGATTCTGTGATGGATATTGTTCAGATATATGAGGAAATCGTCCAGGTGTTCTTTTCCATGTGGCCATATTATAAAAATATCATCGACATAGCGTTTCCAAAATTTCGGTTTTAAAGGTGCCTTTTGCAGTGCCTCTTGTTCGAAATATATCATGAAAAGGTTGGCTATGACTGGTGAAAGCGAGGATTCCATAGGTGCGCCATCTGTTTGTTTGTATATTTGGTTATTGAACATGAAGTATGTGTTCTTCAGGCAGTGTTCTGCAAGTTCAATTGTGTAGTCTGGAAAATCCTCGTTCATGGCGATTTTGTCCAAAGTCTCATCCAGTGGTATGCTTGGATATAGCGATTTTATGTCGAGGCTTGCTAAGATGTCATTTTCCTCGAGGTGAATGAAATCGCTTTCAACAGTCATAGCCAACCTTTTCATGATATATTTCGAATAAGAGGCACTGCAAAAGGCACCTTTAAAACCGAAATTTTGGAAACGCTATTTCGATGATATTTTTATAATATGACCACATGGAAAAGAACACCTGGACGATTTCCTCATATATCTGAACAATATCCATCACAGAATCCAATTCACGCTAGAAATCGAACAAGAAAAGAAACTTCCTTTTTTAAACCTGCTAATAACTAGGAAACTCAACAACACCTTGGGCTTCAGCGTATATCGGAAACCCACACATACTGACCGATATCTCAATGCAGCATCACATCATCATCCCTCTCAAAAGCAGGCAGTAGTCAACACATTAGTATCAAGGTCTCTCCGCCTAACAGAACTTGACACAAAACAAGACGAAATAAAACACATTTCAACAGCCCTAGAACGAAATGGTTTCTCACAAGCAGATATAAAGAAAGCCATAAAAAGACAAGAGAAGACTACAACAAAGACCAAGATCAAACAGGAAACAAAGCCATAATACCATACATAAAAGGAATAACAGACAGAATCGGAAGAATCTTAAGAAAACACAACATACAGCCCATATTTAAACCACAAAAAACAATAGCCAACATCCTGGGAAATCCCAAGATAAGACCAACCTTGAAAATCATGGCATTTACAGCATTCCATGTGCAGATTGTCATCAAACTTATATAGGACAAACAAACAGGCGCATATCAGCAAGAATCCAAGAATATAAAAATAGTCTCAAAAACAAACAGACAACCTCAGCCCTATTTCAACATCACCAAACAACCGGACATACCATCGATTTCGAAAAAACAAAAGAAATAGCACCAGTACAGAACAACAAGGTACGCGTCATAAGAGAGGCCCTAGAAATCGAAAAAGCGGGACAGCTAAATAAACGAGACGATGCTATAAATTTTTCATCTACATGGAAAACATTAATAAAGAATCAAGAAAGAAAACAACAAAAATCAACTAGTACACGAGAGACCTGCATACAAGAACAAAATATATCGCACTCGGGAGAGGGGAGGAGTCTGCGAAGCCGCCCACCCAATTAGGTAGCGAGCCAACTAAACAAATCTCGAAATTCTTCAGAGATCACCATCAGTTCTCAGCGAGCAACGAGACGAACCGCACTTGAAAATGCCAAATGAGATTTTGTCGAAACATTGTGAAAACGATTTTTTGAACGAACAGATTGAAACCCGGGATAACCAAACTATTCATATATATATATATATATATATATATATATATATATATATATATATATATATAAAACACCGAAAGAACGCATACATTTAATTTTATGCTTAAGAGGATATTCAATTTTTTATGTTTATTAACAAGATTAGGCTGGTGTAAATGTGGCTCAAATTTCCTATATCAGTTATGTCGTTTTTATCTTCTTTAATTTCAATAATTTTTTTTATATGCAATTTTTGATAATTCATATTTTGGTTTTTAATTATGGTACTGTTAGAATCGTAGGTATGTTTTTCCTGTGTGTGTGTTTCTTTAACGCTCTTGAGGCGTTTTTCGTATATCTGTGGCCGTTCAATCTGTTCTTTAGCAATTAGCTTGTCATGTCTATATATTTCTTGGGACAATTTGAGCAAGGGATCGAATATACTATATTTGACTTATTCATGAGAGGAATTTCATTTTTTAAATTGAGAAAGCATGATATTATCGTATGTCACAGATCCCATAATAAATTAAAGACACTATTTACTAAATAATAACAAATATTTGGAATCTGGATATTCTGAAAGTTCTTAGTAATTATGAAAATTAATTGAGGTTACTTTATTTAATAATTTTTTTAATTCTTGTAACAGTATCGACCAATAATAAGAAAATTTAAGAATTTAGATTTAAGTACGTATTTTTTTGGTCAAAACACCAAATAACATCGAAACATTTATCAAGATAAAGTTACATCATTAATATAATTATTATTATAAAACCAACACTTGAAATTTGAATAATCTATCTAGTTCTTTGCAAGTCATATTAAATTTTTGTAAGTGTTGCACCATACCTGGTAGTTCTGAGAAATATATAATTTAAATAATTAATGAAATTTATTAAACGAGATTTTTTATCGTTAAAATAAAATTTATTGATTATTTGCAAACTAGCGGAAGTTGGCCGATATTCTATATTCATAATATGCAGTTAGTCGACCTTATTCTGTTAATTACTAAAAGTGGATTATGGAAAAATAATACACTAATTGGTGTGACAAATTGGGGTATATTAAGTTGTGATCATGCACATTTTTGTCCATATTTAAACGTTAAAGAAATAGTTAATTAAATATTACGAATTCTGACTGTACAATTCAATTAACACCCGTTAAAAAGAAAGAACTGTTTTTTATTTATTATATTGTAAGGATACATTCTAAACTGCGCTCTTATTATTTCATTTTTCATTTAAAAATTTTCGTAATTGCTTTTTGAAAATATCAATAAAACTTTCAAATAGCAGGAATTAGAAATTTTATGTGAAAAATATTTATATATTTATGAGATGAGAATAGTTTAATGCTCAATGTTATGAAATGAAAGGTATTTATTTGAAATTTATGTGATAGTGGGATGACAAATAATAATTGTTTTGGTCTAGTTTGAGCTATATGCTTTTTTTAATCTTTGACTAACTTTTCGACCAATTATTAATTTGTCTTACCCTGGACAGTTCATTTTTGAGATGGGTAGATATCAATGAACGATTTTGTATGGAATTAAGTACCGGAAAAATATAATAATACACGTACACTCTTTTCGTTCTTGACCGGATCTTCAGACGAAATCTTCAGTCTCTTGAAACATTTTTAAAATATTCGGTACTACAGATCTATCTTGAGGCATCGTGCGATGTCTTTTTGTCTCATCCTCACACAGTCTCACTTGTTTATGGTTGAACATTTTCTATCTAAAGCAACTTGTGCACTCTCCATCTAGTTATCAGCTATACGCCTAAATCATCGGATAGGTGAATGGTCTTTGTTCTTGGTGGGATAATAACTGGGAGTTTATACTGATTAAAAAGCATATATTGATACAGAATTTTCTCAGAAATAATAGTATACCTTGTTTCTGCTTTATAACAGCGTTATTCCATGAGCTTGCCAGATAACAGTTATTTTCCATCTTCTTTAATTGCTTCAGTGGCCAATAGAGCCTTCTACTAATACTTTACTAACTTTCATTTCTAACAGTGAACACATTTTTTCTTGTATGGTCATATTAGGTTACAAATGTTTTGTTCCCATTGGTCATTGTTACAATGGTAAGTTCCTGTAAAACAACTTTATAATAGGATTTCTTGTTCGTTTGTTGTTATAGGTCCATGTAGTTTTCCCAGTTTTTCTATGCTTAGGTTTATTCTTGAATAATCTAAAGATTTTATTTTTTGATCTATATCTTTCATTATTTAGAGCTACATTTTGTGTCACTGGAGCGTCATTAATTACATCCTCTAAGATGGCATACTATTGTTGTCTTCTTCTTCTTCTTCTTTCTTTGGTTTAGGCGAAACGCCTGTTTTCCCTCACCACTCTGTCCACTATACATTCAAGTTGTCGCTCCATCGCTTTCGGAGGCGTCCTGTACTCCTACGTCCCGCTGGTGACTTATCACGTGTGACTCTCACAATTCTTCGGTCGTCCATCCTGTCAATGTGCCCATTCCATTCCACCTTTCTGTTCAGCACCCAGTCGTTTATGTTTTCCACCTTGCACCTTTCTCTTACATTTTCACTCCTTTCTCTATCGTACAGTGTTTTTCCTGTTATCCTGCGCAGCACCCTCATTTCAGTTGTTTCTAAAATCTGTTTGGTTTTTGATGTATCGGGGCGAGTTTCAGCGGTATATGTTATAATTGGCCTAATTACTGCTTTATATATTCTGGATTTAGTTTCTGTTCCGATGTTTTTATTTCGCCATATAGTATCGTTCAGACACCCCGCTATTCTTGTCGCTTTTTGTGTTTGTTCCCTCACCTCAGTCTCGACATCACCAAATCCCGAGATTGATATTCCTAAATATTTAAACTTCATTTCCTGTTGTATAATTTTGCCATCAACTTCCAATTTACATCTCAATGGTATTTTTGACGTTGTCATGCATTTTGTTTTTAAGGCTGATATGGTCATATTGAATGATTTTGCTGTGCAGTTGAATCTGTGTAACAGTCGCTGCAGATCATCTTCGTTTTCCGCCAGCAGAACTGCATCATCAGCATAGCATAAGATATTAACGTCCCGATCTCCCATCCTATATCCTCTCAACACACGTACTGCTACTATTGTTGTAAATAGAGAAAAAGCAAACACAAATCACTACCACTCATAAATAATTTGTTTTACTTTAGTTTTTAAACTATGTAAGGAATATTTTATAATAAAACACGCAAGAGACAATAAAAGGCAACGATATGAATTAAAAGATAGCAATTTTCCTACAAGTGAGTATATATATATATATATATATATATATATATATATATATATATATATATATATATATATATATATATATGAAGTAAAATGCGAAACAGTGAATGCAAACTTCGCTCCATCATACCCTTTCTGTGTTAGAGGTTGCACAGTTAGGATAAATTGTAATAAATCACAATTCATTCTATTCCACTACCATCGAGATGGTGGCCTACCTGTACCAACATACCAAGAAGAAAGTCAAAGCTTACCCTCCCCTCCATAGTGATACGGCAGAGATACATGTTTCGTCTCTCACTAGACTCATCAGGGTACCGACATGCACCTGGCTGTGCAAAGGACAGATCGGAAGGAAGCACGCAACACTGAACGCGGCTTCGCCGACCTCTCGTCGGATGGCTTATATATGTTTATACGGCTTTCACGGATTCCTCCGTATGAGATGCATTAACAGTGGTTGTATCCACATTATGCTGTTGTAGTGCTGAAATCACATTCAGCAAACGTACAACTATATGCAACTCCGTATGTAAGTGAAGTAAAATGCGAAACAGTGAATGCAAACTTCGCTCCATCATATCCTTTCTGTGTTAGAGGTTGCACAGATTTCAGCACTACAACAGCATAATGTGGATATAACCACTGCTAATGCATCTCCCACGGAGGAATCCGTGAAAGTCGTATAAACATATATATATATATATATATATATATATATATATATATATATATATATATATATATATATATATATATATATATATTGAAAGGGTAGTCGTTGCTGTCTAGTTAGGATAAACTAGTTAATATTGGGGTGTGCAGCAAGTGATAGAGTACTCTGTAAAATTAAACTTTAAAGAGTACTCTTTCACTTGCTGCACACCCCAATATTAACTAGTTTATCCTAACTAGTCAGCAACGACTATCCCTTCTATAAAATTCTCAGGTGTGGGGTTTTAGCAAAATATGAGGACTACATATGGTGACGGTACAGTGGGGAGATTTAAGCTATGGTATAAGACCAAAATAAAGTTGGCCAAGGAATACAATCGAAGGTGTTTCCTACTACAATGTAGGCAATCCGGCATCATAACACAACATATCACAGCCACCACAAAACCAGTCAAAAAACTTTCTCCTTAGACAAGAAGTCAACAATCTAACAGACTATAACAAGAGGTTAGGGAATAAACTTGTTAATATTGAAATTATAACTAACCATAAAATCATTAATAGACTCGAAAAGTCACTTCACCCTCTTAAAATATCAATTATTTCTGATACGAATGAACAAATTTTCAATGAATTTGCAGGCAGGAACAAAGAAATTTTAATAAATTGTTTCATAAGATCAAAAATAAAAATATCAACAAACTTAACTCTTTAAAAAACAATGAACATCGATCAAAACTAAAGACCAAACCTAATTGGATTAGAAATTTGTCAGACGTAGTCATCCCAGACGAAATTTTACAGTTTTTGTCCTTAGGACTTAAATTTAGTATTGAGCGTGTCGTAGGTAGGGATGTTTCTATAAAGAGCATCTTGACAGACGTAGACTTTATCACCTCATCAATAGAGGACATTACGATAAAAAATGTAACAATAGCTAAAGCCACCAACGTAATCACAATCATGTCCGTAACAATAAGAATAATAGTTCATTCTACCATAGACTTTATATTAAAACAAAAAAGTTTCTCAAAGACAATCCTAATATTGTTTTGATCAGTTTTGATAAGGGTAATGTGACGGTCATCATGAGTAGAGAACAGTACTTTCAATTGTCTAATGATTTAAATATCAGTAGTACTTCTTGTGTTCCACTTCATGATGATCCCATAGAGAAAAAGCAATTAACTCATAAAGAAATTAGCTAACACTAGCCAAATTGATATTATTACCAAAAAGAAACTGACATGTTACAAAGGTGTATCTCCTAAGTTCTATGCCTTACCCAAAATCCATAAACCTAAACTATCTATCAGACCATCTATTGGTTCTCCTACGGAGCCTATTGCTTCCTATATCACAGAAATCTTAATTAAAGCTTATGACTATAATAATAAATATTTTATAAAAGATTTTTTTTAAGTTAACACTTTATTTAATAAAATAATTTTACCTAATACCATAGCTAGTTTGGATGTGGTGTCCTTTTTAGCAACGTTTATTTAGATGCATGCCTAAGAGCCATCCACAAAAACCGGAACCGTATAATAAACCATTGCAACATTGATGAGGAATCCTTTATGGAACTAATTACCTTTCTATTTAATAATACATATTTCTCTTTTGATGGCAAATTTTACAAATAAATTTTTGGCACTCCTATGGGAGCATCCATCTCCCCTATCTTAGCTGCATATGTGATGGACGACCTGCTGGACACATATCTCCCAGCTTTAATTAAAAAACTGTTGTTTAGCACGTCGTCATCACTGACAGAAACGATTAATGGTGATACAACATTTCATACTATTAACATGAATGATAACTTAAATGTATCCATCAAAGATCACCAATCTACAGCAGAAGAAATTCTAACAAACACGGTTAAATTCACCTCGAGGTGAATTTACCTCGTTGCCATATATTAGGGAGATAACACTCAAACTTTCAAGAATTTTCACAAGAATTGATAATAAATCTATACTTACAATAAGCTCTATGCATTCAAAATTAAAAGACAAAACACCAATTGGTTTTCAATCCAATGTTATTTACAGCATTCCTTGTGCGGATTGTGATAAAGTGTATATCGGTCAAACTTCACAATCACTTACACAATATGGATAATGGGTCAGTGAGGATACTTTCAACTCAGTCAATCATTGTCAAGAGGCTTTTCTTAGAGATGGCCTTTATCATTTGAGTGAAATTTATTCTTATCTGTTATTTTTGGATAACTTTTTATCTAGCTTTACAAATACAATAATGATCATATTAGTTTTTACTTTTTTGGGTTTCGGTCATATTATTACTTTATAAAAAAATTAACACATGTTTTTTTCTGACGTTTCGGTTTATTTTATTGATTAAACCATCTTCAGAGAATTACTGTAAATATGAAAAGGAATATGTAAATTTATGCTATATAAACTGAAAATTTTACTTTCTTACCTAATGTTAACAGGTGGTTCACTTGAAAAACTTACATTTAAATATTTTATTACTTTAATACAATATAATTAAACACTTCTTATTTAATATATATATATAAATATAGAAAACTATTATTTTTTGATGCATTTTTTTTTCACATCTGATTTGTTGTGCTTTTGACAGAGTACTACCAAAGGGTTTGAAAGTTTCTGGACCATCTGCAATTTTATTCTCCTATTAGATTCGTATATACATTACTCAGGTCATTTGTGTCCGGTCTGAAATTCATTGTACCGGGTGTTCTTTTAATATGGATCATTTCTTTAATTGTTCTTTTTTTGTAATTAATTTCTTTGTCTAAAATCTCCACGTTGTTAAAATCGATGTTGTGCATGTTATCAATTGCATGTTTGGCTAAGGCGGTTTTATTATCGTTATTGTGATGTCTAATGCTGTATTTGTGATTTTGTATTCTATTTTTTAAATACTGTTTGGTTTGACCGACATATGTTTGGTTGCAATCTAAGCAATTAATCTTGTAAATGACATTTGTTTGTTCGTCTTTAGGGATATCAGGTTTAAGTTTTGTGTAAAGGTTTTTGAAATTATTCGAAGGTTTTTCAGCTATTTGGATATCATATGGTTTTAGCACTTTTTTAATGGGATTAGTAATTTCTGGTATATACGGCAATGATATGTATGTTTGGGTTGATGGAACATTGCTTTTTGTTGGCTGATTGTTGTTATAGATTTTATCTACTCGGCTTTTTATTATGGGTTCAACAAATTTCTTTGGGTAATTGTTTTTCGCTAAAGTGTCTTTAACTTTTTTTAAATTTTGCGGTCTAAATTGTGGATGGGAAAATTTGATAGCTCTATCGGTTAGTGCTGTGACCACACTCTTTTTGTATTTTATGGGTGCTACAGAATTGTAATTTAGGTATCTCCCTGACCATACCGGTTTTGTGTACTAGTTTGTTTTTATTTTACCATTGTGATCATATTGATCATATTGATGATAAAATAAACCGAATATTGATGATAAAATAAACCGAAACGTCAGAAAAAAACATGTGTTAATTTTTTTATAAAGTAATAATATGACCGAAACCCAAAAAAGTAAAAACTAATTAATAACTACACGGTCAACAAATAAAAACAAAATAATGATCATAGTTTTCCTTAGATATTAACGATTTAGTAATTCAGTATGGCTGACCAAACATTGCATAATTACCTTTAGTTACAATCTCAACCTAACAAAGTTCATTAATAGTGGACAGCCCTGCTGACTCCTAATAAAAAAGAGTTTTTCATATTTTTTGAAAGAATTTTTTATTTTTCTATCCTAATAACTTCAGCATGACTGGTCATTTACTGTATAGTTAACCTTAAATGCGGTTCATCCGAACTAAACTTAATATTAATTGGATAAGGTTGGCAGCCCTACTGACTGCTGACAAATCTCCTAACTTCACACTTTTCAAACTCATTTTACAGTTACATGTGACTCGGGAAGGAACGAACAAAATGGTTCCTCCTGCTTTTTATATTTTTTTATTTTCAATTTAAATTTTAAAATCAATTTTATGTAACAATTATTGTGAATTGGTCTGTGACCCTAGTTTTTTAGTCTCTTTTACCAATGTACTTTGTCATAAAACCATTTAACATCTTAAGGTTGGCAGCCCTACTGACTGCTGACAAATCTCCTAACCTCATACTTTTCCAACTCATTTTACAGTTACATGTGACTCGGGAAGGAACGAACAAAATGGTTCCTCCTGCTTTTTATATTTTTTTATTTTCAATTTAAATTTTAAAATCAATTTTATGTAACAATTATTGTGAATTGGTCTGTGACCCTCGTTTTTTAGTCTCTTTTACCAATGTACTTTGTCATAAAACCATTTAACATCTTAAGGTTGGCAGCCCTACTGACTGCTGACAAATCTCCTAACCTCATACTTTTCCAACTCATTTTACAGTTACATGTGACTCGGGAAGGAACGAACAAAATGGTTCCTCCTGCTTTTTATATTTTTTTATTTTCAATTTAAATTTTAAAATCAATTTTATGTAACAATTATTGTGAATTGGTCTGTGACCCTCGTTTTTTAGTCTCTTTTACCAATGTACTTTGTCATAAAACCATTTAACATCTTAAGGTTGGCAGCCCTACTGACTGCTGACAAATCTCCTAACCTCATACTTTTCCAACTCATTTTACAGTTACATGTGACTCGGGAAGGAACGAACAAAATGGTTCCTCCTGCTTTTTATATTTTTTTATTTTCAATTTAAATTTTAAAATCAATTTTATGTAACAATTATTGTGAATTGGTCTGTGACCCTCGTTTTTTAGTCTCTTTTACCAATGTACTTTGTCATAAAACCATTTAACATCTTAAGGTTGGCAGCCCTACTGACTGCTGACAAATCTCCTAACCTCATACTTTTCCAACTCATTTTACAGTTACATGTGACTCGGGAAGGAACGAACAAAATGGTTCCTCCTGCTTTTTATATTTTTTTATTTTCAATTTAAATTTTAAAATCAATTTTATGTAACAATTATTGTGAATTGGTCTGTGACCCTCGTTTTTTAGTCTCTTTTACCAATGTACTTTGTCATAAAACCATTTAACATCTTAAGGTTGGCAGCCCTACTGACTGCTGACAAATCTCCTAACCTCATACTTTTCCAACTCATTTTACAGTTACATGTGACTCGGGAAGGAACGAACAAAATGGTTCCTCCTGCTTTTTATATTTTTTTATTTTCAATTTAAATTTTAAAATCAATTTTATGTAACAATTATTGTGAATTGGTCTGTGACCCTCGTTTTTTAGTCTCTTTTACCAATGTACTTTGTCATAAAACCATTTAACATCTTAAGGTTGGCAGCCCTACTGACTGCTGACAAATCTCCTAACCTCATACTTTTCCAACTCATTTTACAGTTACATGTGACTCGGGAAGGAACGAACAAAATGGTTCCTCCTGCTTTTTATATTTTTTTATTTTCAATTTAAATTTTAAAATCAATTTTATGTAACAATTATTGTGAATTGGTCTGTGACCCTCGTTTTTTAGTCTCTTTTACCAATGTACTTTGTCATAAAACCATTTAACATCTTAAGGTTGGCAGCCCTACTGACTGCTGACAAATCTCCTAACCTCATACTTTTCCAACTCATTTTACAGTTACATGTGACTCGGGAAGGAACGACCAAAATGGTTCCTCCTGCTTTTTATATTTTTTTATTTTCAATTTAAATTTTAAAATCAATTTTATGTAACAATTATTGTGAATTGGTCTGTGACCCTCGTTTTTTAGTCTCTTTTACCAATGTACTTTGTCATAAAACCATTTAACATCTTAAGGTTGGCAGCCCTACTGACTGCTGACAAATCTCCTAACCTCATACTTTTCCAACTCATTTTACAGTTACATGTGACTCGGGAAGGAACGAACAAAATGGTTCCTCCTGCTTTTTATATTTTTTTATTTTCAATTTAAATTTTAAAATCAATTTTATGTAACAATTATTGTGAATTGGTCTGTGACCCTCGTTTTTTAGTCTCTTTTACCAATGTACTTTGTCATAAAACCATTTAACATCTTAAGGTTGGCAGCCCTACTGACTGCTGACAAATCTCCTAACCTCATACTTTTCCAACTCATTTTACAGTTACATGTGACTCGGGAAGGAACGACCAAAATGGTTCCTCCTGTTTTTTATATTTTTTTATTTTTAATTTAAATTTTAAATTCAATTTTATGTAACAATTATTGTGAATTGGTCTGTGACCCTAGTTTTTTAGTCTCTTTTACCAATGTACTTTGTCATAAAACCATTTAACATCTTAAGGTTGGCAGCCCTACTGACTGCTGACAAATCTCCTAACCTCATACTTTTCCAACTCATTTTACAGTTACATGTGACTCGGGAAGGAACGAACAAAATGGTTCCTCCTGCTTTTTATATTTTTTTATTTTCAATTTAAATTTTAAAATCAATTTTATGTAACAATTATTGTGAATTGGTCTGTGACCCTCGTTTTTTAGTCTCTTTTACCAATGTACTTTGTCATAAAACCATTTAACATCTTAAGGTTGGCAGCCCTACTGACTGCTGACAAATCTCCTAACCTCATACTTTTCCAACTCATTTTACAGTTACATGTGACTCTGAAAGGAACGACCAAAATGGTTCCTCCTGTTTTTTTATATTTTTTGATTTTAATTTAAATTTTAAAATCAATTTTATGTAACAATTATTGTGAATTGGTCTGTGACCCTCGTTTTTTAGTCTCTTTTACCAATGTACTTTGTCATAAAACCATTTAACATCTTAGTGAACATCCTCAAATAAAGATGTAATATTATTAGGGAAAATTTATCTCACTAATTTCCCTTTTTTTGTAATTATTGTAGTCTCCCTGAAGGTGAAAAAAATAATAAAGATTTTCGAAAGCTTGGATTAACTTTAAAGAGTATTCTTTCACTTGCTGCACACCCCAATATTGATTAGTTTATACGTATATATATATATATATATATATATATATATATATATATATATATATATATATATATATATATATACTCATTTGTAGTAAAATTGCTCTCTTTCATGTTCCCATTCGTGAAGCATTACATTAACCATATATATATTTTTGGTGAGTTTTTAATTTTTATTAATTTCCTGAATATATTAATTAGATATTAAAAAAAGTTTGCTCCTGTTCATAGCAAAAAACTGTATCCTATTAAGCAAGGCTGAAAGTGTCAGCACGAAAAGTCATGATTTGGCCTTTGGGTTTCTTACAATTTAATAACATGTTATTGACTTAATAACAATTCGTTTTTGTTTTAAAAAGATGTAGACTCACTGTTTTATTAGAATTAAAATATTTACTAAACACTGTATTTACAATATTTTTACATCACTCCAAATCACGATAACATTTAAATTAATACAGGGTGTATCGAATGGTGTGATGTAATTTAAACCAATGAATTCTTTTATTGAAAGTAATTGTAAAGTACTATTTGTCAGGTGACATATTATTATAAGTCATAAAAGAATGAGCTGGGCCCCTATCCTCGAAAGTGTGATGTGAAAGGTGATGTGAATGGCGATGGGAATGGCGATGTGAACTTTTTGACAGTAAAAGCCGTATTCTTGAAAAGCCAATGTTGCCAGATATAAACGTACTAAAACCCGAGAATTTTAAAAAATAAAATGGATGACAGATTGAATTAAGTTGTCAGACCGAAAATGTCCGTAGTATATTTTGTTACCATTTTAGGCAAAAAGTAGTTTTGGTACTTTAAATTAAATGTCAAAAGTAAAAAAAAATGGTGCTATTGTTGTTATTTTTGTGAAGTTATTAATTACCATTACAATATTTGTACTTTGCCTCGATTAAATTTATCTTAAATTGACACTCCAGAACTATTAAACAAAAATGAATACAAAGAGCCAAATACTTTAAGATTTTAATATATAAAGAAAAAGGGATATCAAGAAAAACAACAATCATATATACAAAGTAATATACTGACAGTAATTGCAGAAAACCAGCACTGATAAACCTTGAAACGGTGGAAATTCCAACTCTACATAGTATGACTAAAAGCCATCATCTCAATCCACTCCGGAAACTATCCAATCATTTATTTATTGTATGAATTCACAAAATATCCAGCCTCTTACTGCAAGATGTTCTATCCTGATAACTAAATTTGAAAGAAAACCTGAAACTTGAACAATGATGGAGAAACTGTTTGTGACTAGGGACCAAAACCAAAGGCCAGACAGAAGACGTCCATTACATACTGGTGGATCTCACATTCAACTTTTAATATATATATATATATATATATATATATATATATATATATATATATATATATATATATATTTATTTTATAAAGATTTGTAGAGGCTTGAAGATCAAATGTACCATAAATAAGGTTTTTATGCTGAAGGACATTTTTTGGTCTGTAGGGCTCATATTTATATGTCCCGATAAATTATAATCATAATATTTATTTAATTGTAGTGTCGTATAGTGTTTAACACAGTCTAATTAAGTTAAGTGTTGTAGTTAACATAATTTAAATATAAAATTTGTTAATTATTTAAATAAAAGTTTCAGATAGCTTACAAATTGTGATTTCTCAAATTTATTATAAGTCGCGTCGTAAAAAGAATTGTGTTAGATTTAACTGTTTAAAACTAAGATACTCGGCTGTTATCGACACAAGTATTTATGTTAAATCCATAAGCAGAACTGGTCCTGGAAAAACATTTTTAAATAGCACGCTTATGAACAGAATCTCCTGTAATAATTTTATATGTCTGTAATCTCAAATTTACTTAATATTTGCGAGACATATTCAACTTTCTAAGGATATTTTATTAAAAAATTTGAAAATATTAAAAATATAGGGGTACCTAATTAACGTTTCAACTGTTTATTCAAAAAATAAAACGTCTTAAAGAAACGGTTCGTCAACATATTATTTTTTTTTAATGACGAGTTATTTTGAAGAACAAAAAATAAAATAAAAATTTTTAATACTATTTTATTTTTTGAAATCCGTGCGTTAAGTATGTCATTTAGCGGCTGATATTTCATTTGCGCATGTTTCACCGTTCGCTTGCCTTTTACCGGGCGAACGAGGATATGATTGATGAACATTTCAAGAATACGCGTTCGCCACCTTTTCACCCTTCACTTCACGTTCCCCAGTTCGAGGATAGGGCCCCTGGTAGTACGCCGAGGGAAAACCTATCAGCTGATGTATTTGAATAGGCGATAGACGCTCACGCCTGGCTCCCGTGCTACACCCTTCACTGCATTAGCTGATAATCTTTCTACTAAGATACAGCCAGTTGACATTATTTATTCAAAGTGGATTATAAACTATCATCTGAAAAATTTTTAACTGATAAAAAATCACGGAACATATTTTTTTTTCATGTTTGTGTGACCAACTGCCGTATAATCCACCACCTTACAGCAAGGTGACTTTTTTTATTGAAAGTATTGTGTCAACTATAATTTGACAAATTTTTAATCGGAAGGAAATGATTAAAAATATTTTTTTTGTCTACGAGAGTGGAAGGGTGCCACTGCTCAACCCACTCACGGTAGCACAGTTGAAGGTCACCACGCTTCATGACACAATTCTCTCACGAGTTATCGCCCTAGAGGAAATGACACAAAATCTGTATTTAGTTCGAATACTAATATACCACTTTATGAAAATAGAGGGAAAAAACAAAAATTTAAATAAGAATATTTCAAATCGCTTCATTAAAATACTTATGCAAGTATATTTTTATAGGATCTGTAAATTTCAAATATTGATGAAAAAGATCTAAATAGATTTCATTGTTAAAACTGTGCAATGGTTAAAAATTTAGTATTTTTTATTTTAGCATGTCACGTTTTGACACCGAGTAATGGCAGATTAGTTTTGCTTTCGTAACTCATAATTCTTAATATTTGAGAAAATAATAATTATTCTTCGTTTAGTAAAGATATGTAATATTGTAATTTTGCTTATCGAATTTTATAGGTATATAAATTAAAATTTTCTCCCAAATATCGTATTTAGAATTGTGATGTAAATACTAATAAAATTTATAGATAAAGTCATTTTATATTTCGATAAAAAAACAACGTCATTTGACAGATGGTTTTACCTATTTTTTTTTTGTTGCGCAAGAACTAATTTTTCACATGACGCAATCTTTTTGGCAGTAGCTCAACATGTCATTTATTGAAGTATTTATGGCATAAAATATTATTTCGGTAATAAACTTAAAATAAGATTTTTTTATTATATTATTTTATTTCTTATGATTTCTTAATAATTCACATACATTAGAAAATATATATAATTTTAACATATGTAACACAAATCACAACTGTATTTTTTTATTATTAATTTTGACATAGAAACCGTTTAAGGCACATTCAGACTAAAACGTAGTCTTATTCTCTCAAAAAATTCCAAGTTATAATTTAAATACTTACAAAATACCCGTTGTCAAAAATACAAGAAGTTTAAGGTATATAAAAAAATAAATTCGTCCATATAATATTAAAATTTTTTTGGACTATCGGTCATTTTATTATTAATTAAAAACATTTTTAGGACATTTGACGTTTTAGTTTGTTTTGTTTATTTCTTAAACGATCTGTAGAATTACAATTAAACACTAAAAAGGGATTCAAATGCAATTAATTTTTATTTATTACAGAAAATTTAAATAATAAATTGTGTTTATGCTGGTAAACATTACGTATCTAATTCATAATCAAAGTCAGTGAAGCTATCTTCGCTCAAATTTTTTATAATTTGTTTCTCTATCTCACCGATTATGAGATCGAGTTTCAACATTTTCTTTTATTCTTTTATTATATGGATTTTCCCAATTTTCTGCAGTAACTTTATTCAAAAAAATCATCCAAATGTTCAATTAAATTACTAATTTTGTAAGTTGTGTTATTTCAAGCAACTCCATCTGTTACTTGAGAGAGACATTTCCTTCTCTAACGAACATTTTCCGGACGATCTGTAAGAACAGATTTACTATCTGGTTTTTCCTGATAAAAATTAAGTTCTCTGAGCAATTTCCAGAGCTCAGTTCTTTTAATTTTTGGTAAATTCCGATCTTCATTGATCTTAGTTAGAATTTAGTCGACGGTTGGAATCTGCTTCTCATAATAAAATGTATGTACAAGTCCTTTTATTGCAGTTTACATCTTTTCTTCTAGGAGGTTTTTAGTCTGCCTGTGATCGAATGTGGCTTGGGAGTATTAACAATTCCAGTCGTTTTTTTCTTCCTTCAATATTCGGTACATAGTAGATTTTCCAACTCCTGTCATGTTGGAACACATCTCAGTAGAGCTTTTAACATTATTATCTAGATATTGATATCTTAAGGCATCATAAACATTCATCGTAATAAGTTTTTCGTTAAAGAAAAAATGCCCTGGTTTAACGATTTTGGAATAAATATAGATGTGGAAGCCATTTCTTTTGGGTATCTCACTAATCTCAAATAATATATGAAAACAAACATAAACAAGATAAATTACTAAGGATACACTGTAAGGTGTACTTTGCTCACTGATAGAAATTAAATTGAACTATCAGAAATTTTATTGTTGCAGTAAATTTATAAAAGCTAATAATATTTAAATATAATTAGATTTACGACAGGCCTCAGTTACCTGCGGCACTGGAGCAGGTATGTTGGAGGTTTCGGTAACAGTTTTATTACTCTCTTTAGTTCTTGAATAGAGTATAGGAATGTGTATGCTTGTGATCGCCCTGCTCTTCCTTTTATATTAGGAATGTGTATGTTGTTGGCACTTCTCCCCCCCCCTCATTGACAACTTGTTTTTCTTGCCATAGCCCCCCCCCCCCCAAGAGCTTTGAGTTTAGGAAAATAGACCCGATCCTGCGTCTTATACTAAGAATGTGTATGCTGCTCGCATCCTCCCCCCCTGTCGTTAACTTGTTTTTTTTTCGTGATCGCCCCCCCTCTCCAAGAGCTTCAAATTCAGAAAAATAGACCCGACCCTGCCTTTTACACTAGAAATGGGAATGTTGCTGGTGTCCCCCCCCCCCGTCGACAACTTGTTTTCGCTTGCCGTGCTGTACTTTTGTGATATCACCGCCCCGCCCCCCCAAAGAGAGAGGCTGGATCCGCCCCTGTGATATAGTATACATGAATGATTGCCGATCGCAGGTAAAACTCAATTCATTGAACCATTTTTTCGTATTTGTCAGGATTTTATTTTCAAAAGAGTGTTTTAGTGAAAAGGAAAAAGATAATTAAATTTTTTTTATGCAGTATCTTATTTAGTTAAAAAGAGTTTCGAATTATCTTTGTTAGCTTATTTAACTTTTTTATTCAGTTGATTCTTCTGCCAAATTTAAAAATCTTTCAAATACTTTTGTTTGAAGATTTTTCTGTGGTAGGTTACCGGAATCGTGAACTCTGGGTCTTCGTTCTTCGACTGCAAAAGACCGAGGAGCGTTCTCTTAAGATTCTTTCAAAATTTATCAGATTATCTTCTTTGAGATACAAATTACCCTTGGTTTTTGATTAAGCTTGTTCAGGTGTACAACAATAACATTCCTTTTATAACAATTATCTCATTTTATGATAGGCCATTTTGGCACGAAGGCATAAATACGTCACGTTATGTGTTAGAGATCATGTCTGTATCCATGAAAACTATCTAAAAGACTTCATGATTTTTTTTTCAATAACTGTTAAAATAAAACAGATATGTATGTGAAAAATAATATTTGAATTTCAGGTAAAGTGATCTCTGGTAGCACAGTATAAAAGCATTTTTATAAGAGAATGATAAAAATTATTAAACGTAGTTCCGGTGCCAAATATCAACTTGATAAGTTAATAAAATTTTTATAAAAATATTGAACCGACTTCTACAAGTGCGCTAAAAAGGGAAAAATAACTAGAAATTTTTATATGAAATTGAAATTTTTGAAGTGGGCGCCAAACTAATACCTGACAAAATGTGATTTGCATCAACAGATTAAAAATACTTTATTTGCAATTGCTTTCTTTCCACAATTTGTATATATTAGTAGTTATTTATTTCATTTAGAAATAATTTGACGCCGACTTCAAAAATTTCAATTTCATATAAAAATTTCTAGTTATTTTTTCCTTTAGCGCACTTTTAGAAGTCGGTTCAATTTTTTTATAAAAATTTTATTTTTCAATTTTTAGTTTTAAATTCATTATGATATTCGTAAATTATTTGAACTACATGCTAATCGAGATTAGTGTACCTCGCAATGACTCCAAGGTGGCAAAAAAGTATCCATTTTATTCAGAATAGTAAATCACCCTAAAATGAACTACTAAAAATTCTTTGATTCTTAGAGTTCTCCAAATACCAATGAAATTGTGTCAAACAAATATTTAGTCTGTCATAGTAAATCCACTATCTTAAATTTCAAATTAATTTTAGTTTGGTAATATAGGCCCTAAAACCTACCAATATCGATATTTAAAGAATTTGAGACGTAAATTTTTTTGTCCGATATATTTTATATTGAATATTGAGTTTGTATACGCCCCAAGAACCCCGCAATATCAATTCTAGATAAAATCGGAAATTGTAAAACTTTTATTTCTTCATACTGTGTCTTATCAACCTAATGGTTGTAAAAAATTAACTTCATATTAGTAATACGCCACTCCCCAATGCCCTAATGCCAAATCTGAAAAAATGTGAATAAGGTAAAATGTTCAACCCACCATATTGGATTCGCCATATTAAATTTCAAAAAAAAAATATATTTTTTTAATCTAATCTAAATCTAAACCCTTCAAAGCCCACTAGTACCAATTTTAGATGAAATCCAGAAATTTAAAATTTCTAAACGGTTATATTGCATCTGACATGTTAGATTTTCTTAAAATAATTTTATATTTGCTATTTACTTCTTCATAAACGATTCAGTTCCACATTTGAACAAAACCTACTATGTAGAACACCTCTTAAAGTACCCTAATGCATTATTCGAACACCTTGTATATACAGGTAAATTTTAATTAATTTAATCCGTTTACAAGGCGCCTCTTAAGTCGGTGTAATACGAACTCACCAGCCTTATGTTTAAAATTAGGAAAAAAATCGCACCATTTCTTGAAATACTAATTAAGTTTTAATGTAAACAACTTAACTACAAACGAGAGACTACCGTCTATTTTGAACTTGATTTTTACCATCAATGAAGAAACTTCACTTCAGTTATATGGTAAGTACATCTTTGGAATCTTGAAATAAATAGATTAATTGAAATGTGTTTCTTTGACAATACAAAAAAACTTGTTCAGGTACAAGAGAAATGCGAAAGAATTACGTGCAAACACATTAAAACGATTTTATATCTGTATGGTAACTTTATACTAGGTCATTGGCATATGTTGCCTATTTTTATAAAATGATTGCCGATTATGTGTCTGTTTGTCTGACTTTCCACTCAATCAATTACTGATCATCAAAAATCAAAAGTACCAAGAGTATTGCGAGTTATTTTTTACGAAAACTATGTAACGGAACAATTATTAATTATTTTACACTGTTCAATGTGAACTATATTCCGTTAAACTGAATAATTAAATAATTACTCTGTGAATAGATTTCTCGTGGGTATAGGGTAGTTATATTTTTTATCACTATCTAAGAAAGCGTAAAGGAAAAATAAATCATTTATCGAACTTAATTAACTTTTATTATCTTTGCGTTTAAAGGTTTTCTTAAAAATTTATAAAACAGTAAGTTTCTGAAGATATAAAACTAAAAGACCCTTTCTAAGATTTGGCTATAAATCTGTCCTATAAATAATCCTACTCTGATTATGTAAATAAAACCAGACGTGACAAGGGTAGTTTATAACATATGGTATATGCAAAAACCATTAAAATGTCTTAGAATATTGAACGATTTTCCCATTATTAGGAAACAAAAGAATGATCAAATAAACTCACTATAATAGAAATATATCGTTTGGCCATTTGTAACAAGAATTTTGAGTAATAACTGTTTGTTTTATTCACAAGAAATAACGAGTTAAGATGTTTATTGCCAAAACAGCCAAGAAAAGTGAATAGTTTTTTTACAGTTTTTAACATATATTCTTTTCGTTACAGGAAGACGTAGGTTAGTTTGTTTTACTACTCTGTTATATAAAAATTAGGATTTAGACTCTCAGAAGCCAATTCGGGAATCGAATATCCGGTATAGAATAGCTAACGCCCTCAGCACGTAACGATCGAAACCTTCGAACTTTAAGGGAAAGAAATTGACGTTTACAGGGTTCCATCGGCTAATATGGGTACAAACGGGAATCAAGGGGTGTCGAGGGGGTGTAAGATTCGAAGACACTCTTTTAAGGAATAGTAAATTTCAGTTATATTTTAAATGTCGTTAGAACGGTACCGTGAGTACCAGTGCCCTAGAATAATTACGTCACGGGTATAATCGTCGGGAAAGAAGGTTACCTTGGTTTAATTTGGGAAATTAAGGGATTATCGTGGGTTATTTTAGTGGGGCATTTCGCGATTTTCATACGGTTCGATTAAGTAATATAAATAGCTGTTTTTCGCGTTTTATTTATTTTTTGTGTTCAATATTTTAGTAAGCTCTTGATACGTGTTTTTTTCTAAATTTGGTTTTATACTTGTGGTTATTAAATCGGCCAATAAGAGCAATTCTGTTAGTTTCTTTTTGAATTGTTATTAGGTTTAAGTTTCTCACTGTAAATAGTTCGTTTTTCTATTTATTTTTGTTAAATAGATCTAAGTGTTTTGAGAAACTTGTTTTATTCAATTTAATTAAAACCTTCACGCGAATTAACTTGCGGGCGCGCTGTTGCGAGACCTACAAAACAAGAGATGTCTTCTGACCAACTAATTAGTAGCCTTTCCTGAGTCCTGAAGTTCTGAGTTGTGGTTGGTAAGCTTAAATAACCGCAGTTGTTTGAAACTAAAGCTGCAAGAGAGAAGTTGAACGACTAGACTTCCAGAGTGTCTTTATTACTGTGAAATTTAATTGTAGGTTAATAAAATAGTTACAAATTAATGTGTGACAACAATCTGGTTATAGATAGAATGGCTAACGCTACCTCAATATGTCATTGGCAGAAGTTTATAATCAAATTTTGTCACAACTACACCAGATCAGGTCCAAGCGTACTTTCGTAGGATAACCTACATACAGGGTGTCCCACGACGAACTGTCGCGATTGATTTCTCGGAACATAGGGTTTTGAAAATTTTTTAAATTTGGTGAATTACTAAAGACAATGCGAGCAATGCGGCTAAAATATTTATAAGATGGTGGCATTTCCGAATATACTGGAAGTTGCCTTCTTGCCTATTTTAAATGGAACACCCCCTATGTTATTCCGTTTATAGATTCTACGCAAAATTATGGATATATTTCAAATATAATGTCCTAGGGTGATAGCACCAATTATGAACAAGAACCAATGATGGACATTTTTTCTAAATAAACCGAAATAATAACCAAACGCAAAAGAATTTTGGGGATGGTAACACTGGATTATAAGTAGTAGCGGGTCAGTTGTCTCACTAACAAATTAAAATGTCAAGATCGGCCACTTTCTTCAAGATGGCAGCCTAAATATAAGTGAAGTATGAGCTACGTCCGAAAAATCCGGTTTTATTATGAAAATCGTTAAGAGAGTAAGTATATATTTTCGTGAATTACTTCATTATGTTATTTGATAATTAAGTTTGATATTATTTTATATTGAATACTAGGAATTAAGGATATATTTTGTCATAATATTAAATAGAAACATAACCTAAAATCTCTGTTTTTTGCAATGTTTATTACTGGATCGAGTACAGACCAAATTACCAATGATGGACAAACGATGTTCTAAATCTAAAAAAAAGCAATAGACCAGGATAACACAACTTCCGAAGATACAGATTTAGAAATAACATATGCTGAGAGTGAAAACAATAGTTATAATGAAAAAGAGGATGGTATTACCGAAGATAACGGAGAAAGGGCAAAAGTAGATAAGTGTAAACAGCGGAAAAGAGCTGGATCGCGCATGAAAAAAGGGAGATCAAAAAACGTCGCGAAAACAAGAGTGAAGAAAATTCTGAAAATGAATCTCTAAACATGCTAAAAATCAAAACGTTACCTTCAAAATATAAAGCCATTGTTTGACCCGGACAGTTTGTCATAGTAAAATATGAAGACGAGTTTTTCCCGGGCAGAACAGAAGCCGTTGATAAAGACCAGTATGAAATTAGCACTATGGTACTATCAACAGGCAATTCTTTTAGATGGCCTGACAAACCTGATAAAATATGGTATAAAAACACGATCTAATAGAAGTTAAAAGTGAACCTTTGCTTCTGAATAAAAGAGGTTTCTATAAAGTTAAGGAAATGGAGAAATACTTACCTGATTTATACAGTATTTAATTACGTAGGCACACTTTCTTTTGTGATTTTTAGTATTTTTAATTCACTGATCTCTGAAGATCTCATTAATACATAATATTTCGTTTGTAAGAAAAAACAATTTAATTTTATAAGAATTTACTTAGTTTTTGTTACTTTGCTCATTTTGTTTTTAGTTTTATAATGTTTTTTTATATTAAATGGATAAATATTTTAATGATACTGAGACTGTAAATGATAAATTTATGAGGCTATTACTTCGATGCCATAGTTTATATGAGAATAAGTGTTCTTTTTTTCAGAAATATTTTAATTGGGGATGATTATCGCAAATAATGTGAGTTCAAATAAACCTCAAATAAAAGCTAATTTATGATTAATAAGTGCCTATTCTTTTTAAATATACCATTAAATATATCATTTACGTACCTAACTAAATTTGTAATTGAATGCTTTTTAGAAAAAGCCAGGTTACTGCCAATGACTGGGTTTCTTTCATTGAACTTGTCGATAACTGGTTGATCATTACTGGGGTTTAGGTGTCCATTAATGGTGATTTTGAACTTTCTACATTTTTAAGTAAAATAACATATTTATATCCAACTATTTAAAGTTCAACTTAAAGATTCGTCTTCTCATATTATCTCTAAATTCATTTACCACTATACGGTATCTGTACATATAAAAACACGAATTTTATTTTATAAAACGGAAAAAGGTATCCTTAACATGTCCATAATTGGTGCCGTCACCCTATACCTAAGTCTAACTGTTTTTGACATATTTTAAATTTTATGCCAAAAATGGCATTTGCAGGTCAGAACATTAACTATCAATTTCTCCTATACGAAAGCCTTTATTATTTAATTGGGGTTAGTTTTCTTCTAGAAATGGATCTACTTTAGTGTACTTTGTGGATATTTTAATAATAAATAAATACAGGGTAATCAAAAACTAACATTAAATAATAACTTGAAAGAATCGTTAAAAGCCAATTTTTTCAAACATAAACCCCCTATTTTTTAAATGTTATCTTATTTAGTATTAAAAATAAGGGTAATTACCTATAAGGTTGTCTATTCGGAAAATTTGTAATATTTGAACTATTGGCAATTTAACATTTTTCTATTGTAAAAATGCTATACGGCTTTTAAGTTTTGTTATTAGTTGGTCACGACGGTGAAACGCGATGAAAGAAAACAATCGAGCACTACAGAAATGTTACTTTTCCTTGCCATTTCACAAGTATTAATAAAAATAATGTCGAGACTATTAAATTTTACATACGAAAATTATTTAAATTTGTTTATCATCTATGCGGAATGTAACAAAGTTTTATCAAGTACATGCCAGATATTTGCTGATTTTTTTTTGTATCGGCATTGGCTAATCAGTCATGCAGTCAGTCACAAAGTGTTATTTTATTCAAAAATATATTAAGATCAATAGTAAAAAACAAATTCTTCACTAGATTTTGAGATATTGAAAAAATGAGTTAACCTAAGTGTTTGACAGAGACACACACTTCACGCCGCTGCAGTCTATCAGGGCGTCTTTTAATTAGACAAACAAGAAAGACCACTTTAAAAGGATGTACAGAGAAGGATAAAATCTGGAGTATGAGATCATAGTTTTAAATTTATTTTATGGAGATAAAGCATAATAATATATTTCTATTCTTTTTAACGCTAGGAGACTAAGGACATAAAAAGGACTCTCAACTTTACAATTGTTTATCAAAATTTCAAACTGTGTATTTATTTCATTCTGGTATTTTCTACACTGAAGCATTATATAAACTATCTCACATCTAATATGACAAACATCACAGTATTCTGTCGGTAGGACATTAATTTTATGTAAATGAGCGGAATAAGAGGCATGGCCAAATTTCATACGAATGATAGTTGTTATGTAGCGCCTCTAGACTGTTATATCTTTATGCCAGTATTTATTTGGCATATCGTCACATATCATGTCGGTGTGTTTCTACCAAAATTAGACCATCTTTCTTTCCATTGATGCTTCATTTTATGACTTAGACTATTAAATGCACCAGAAAGAGTAAATTTATTTTCAAGGCTAATGCCATTCATAATGCTATCTTTAGCCAAAGTATGATCTTTTGTCCATATGAATGTGATATGTTTATTGCGTAGCATAAATCTTGGCAATAATTTCCTGATGCTCCAAATGAACGGAGTACTTTTATAGTTGCAAGGTTCAACTTTATCCAAGGATTTAAGGACAGATATTGAATCAGACAAAATAACAAAATGCTGAGATTCGCTCTCCAGAACCACCATCAGCGCTTCAGATATAGCTATAGCTTCACCGGTAAAAATGCTACAGTCATCAATTATTTTATATTTATGTTTAATGTTCATTTGGGGGATGAAAATTGCTGCCCCCCTGGTGTCTTAGAAACATCTGTGTACATCAGCATAGAGTCTTTTAGATAATAAAGCTGACTGTTTAGAATGTGTTTGTTGAGTGACTTGCTATCCGTGAAGGGGGGAAATTAAATATCTATTTTGTAGATGCAACTATAATATTTACAGTCAGAAATGCTAAAAGGAGTGATATCATTTAGTATTTGGTTATAATTTCTGAATGCTTCACCTAAAGGAGGTGAGTTTTTATGATATCAGTAATTATTTGCTAGGTCAAATGTATTAAGACTTGCTACATTTGCCGATAGATATCCAAATAAACAACAACTCTCAGTGAACAATGTCAAACGAATATTGGAAAATTTTAAACGTTTTGGCATCTGTAATGCGAACATGCATCAAACGCGACCTCTTCTCAATGATGAAAATATCAAAAAAGCATTTCTGGGATATTTTGCTATATATTCTATAACATCGTTAAGGCAAGTGGCTATACGAACAAGAATCTCGAAAAGCTCAGTATATAGAACTCTGTTGAAACACAACTTCCATCCTTATTTAATATCTTTGGTTCAAGATCTAATATATACTGATTTGCGGAAAAGAGTGTAATTATGCGAATATATATTAACGATAATACAAGACGAACTTCGATGGCCCTTTACCAAACATAATTCCCATATTTGGAGTAATTCATGCAGTAAGAATGAGGAGTTTTCAAGAAACTTTGTAATATAACGTATTTTGTACTGTTAGAAGTGATGGAATAGAGAAACTACATTTTTACGAAGAAAATTTAAATGGTAATTCATTATTGATACAAAGCAAATTTTATCCTCATTTTAAATTATGTATTAACTTTTGTAGTAGAAAGATATTTGAATATCCTATAACAGTTAAACTATCACTATTTAAGCTTCTTACCTCTGGCGGAGCACAGAGAAATTTATTATCAACACTATGGTGCCTCACCACACAGAACCCTTTCAGTTACTAATTTCTTACAAACAACATTTTATGACAAATTAATCTGGGTATCTATTAGCAAATGTCTCTCATCTTCTTGATAAAACTTTGTTACATTATTCATAGATAATAAACAAACTTAACAATCTTCGACCGTGTAATTTAATCGCCCGGGCAGGTTTTTTATTAATAATTGCCAAATAACAATAAATAGTTACTTATTCTTCGCAGTTGTCCTTCATGAATTTGACACACTGTAGTATGCATTCGTCATACCTAGGCCAGCACAACTTGAAAGATAAACAAAAAAATCCTGACTCGTGTTATCGTTTGGTAACTCACTTCATTTCCATTGTATTTGTTTGTGCCGGTCAGCATACATCTTTTTATTAGTGTCGTTAATATATTTCCAGATTGACGGGGAAAAATGTCTAAAGTGGTTAGAAAAATTATTCTATCGACGTCTGTCTAAGTAAGGGAAATACGGTAAAATCAGGATGTCAAATATACCGGAATTTGGAAAAGCCAAGACAGAATAATAAAAAATTCGATTTTTTTTATCAAAATTACGGGCTATTTAACGTGAAGCTCGTAGTTACATACAGACCAGTGAAAACAGTAACAGTGACCTCATTCAAGGTAAGCATATTAATAAATTCATAAGTAAGTGACGTACGTCCTTCTTTTGTTTTTTTTATTACATCAAACTAGTAACAATTGATACCTGTCTTATGAACAAATTGCTTCAAAAACTACAAATTTTCCGACTAAATAATCTTATACAAAATCGCCCTTATTTTTAATGTTAAATAAGGTAAGATAATATTATAAAAATAGGGGATTTATGTTTAAAAAAAAATTGACTTTTAACGATTTTTTTAGTTAATATTTAATGTTAGTTTTTGATCACCCTGTATATATTTACTATCAAAATATCAACATAGTCCATGAAAGTAGAACCCCTTCTAGAGAGAGAGAAACGAACCCCAATTATATAATAAAAGTTTTCGTACAGGAGAAATTGATAGTTATATTTAGGTCTGCACATGCAATTTTTGACATAAAATTTAAAATATGTCAGAAACAGTTAAACTTAGGTAAGAACTAGAGCTATAATTTTACATAGAATCTAAAAATGAAATAATAAATAAGGTGTTTCATTTAAAATAAGTAAGAGAATATCAATTTCCTGTATTAGCGGAAATGCCACTATCTTGAAAATATTTTAGCCGAATTGCTCCCATCCCAGATCGTCGTGGGACATGCTGGATAAGCAAAGATTATAAAAGTTAAAGCTCTAATAATCGTTAATATAAGTAAACTATGAAGTATTTTTCATACGAAATTATTTCTTGACTTTGCTCGATGTATTAAAAATTTTGTAATTTTTCTAAAAAAATATTCCCGCGCTTAAAATATAGTCTTAAGAGGATGTTTACTTATGTAATTAAGGAAGTTCTCAGATTACCATCGAAAAAAGTATTGAAGAAAATCAATGATGCGAAACAATCTAACAATCTCCCGCAGAATTACGTTTTACAAATAGTATTATTGGATTCCATCAGTTTAGAACTTTAATACTACCAAACAAAATAATTAGTTGCCACAGTACATTTTTCAAATTTCATTTAGGAATAACTTTTACAAATTCAGAAAATAATTATAAAAATAATAGATAGAATTGAACAGGTAAAAATTTATATCAAAAATCTACTCTAAATGTATATTCTTTTTGTGTGAGAATATCTGAGTGGATAAAAGCAAACCAACATCAGATTGTTTATACAGTGCCATTATTAAATTAGTATTGAAAATGGAGATGATTTTAGGTATTGTTTTTTGTCTTAATATCTTTGAATATGATTTGATAAGTATGTATGGGGTGTTTCTCTTTAACTATATGTAAGTTTAATTTCTTTAATTAACTTTAAATTGAATTGAATTTTAATTGTTTTATTTTGTGATAGTGCATTAGAAAGTAAAAGTTTGTTATCTGATATCCAGACAAGCTGCTTGTAGCTTATTGATTCAACAAATACATAGATGTAGAAAATTATTTTAACTTTCTTATTTAGTGATAATAAATTATATATTTTCTTCATTCTTGAACCATAGATTAAATAATTTTTTTTTTATTTTATCTTTTCTTGGATTTAGGTTCTTTATTTAACAAAAAATGCAAAACAATTGACGTTTCGCCCTTTATTTAAGGCATCTTCAGAATTTTTTTTTGTTTTATTGTCCTTCCTAAAAATATTTTTATATAATTAAAACATTTATACAAGAAATATATCTACAATTTTAAAAAGCAAACAAGACACTTTAAAACAGTATTTAAATTTTTAAAAAATATTTAATTTTACCGGTAGACACGTTCATATTTTTTTACTCTATTACTAATGAAATTCAGTCTTTACATCGTCTATTGAGGATACATGGAATGCGAGTGTGTTTTAATTTTTATATATTTTTTATATTTTACAATGCACAAAAAAAAAATATAAGGTATACGTTTACTTTTATGTTTAAGAGGATATTCAATTTTTGATTCTTATTTGACAGGATCGAATACTTAATATTTTTGTTTAAATAAATGAAAAGAGTTTAAGAGTTTCAACGAAATATTACAATTCACGTCCGAAACAGAAAATAATAATAAAATAAATTTTCTAGATAAGACACACATACGCAGAAAAAACAAAATTTTAACTGAATAGTACACCAAACCAACTTGGTCAGGCAGATATCTAAACTGTTTCTCTAATCATTCAAAAACTCAAAAAAATAGTGCGATAATCTGTCTGTCTGATCGTGCTATCTCCCTAACGTCTCCAGAATTCCGACCCAAAATACTGCAAAGTTTAAAAAAGACACTAATAAATAATAATTTCAATAAAAATACTATCACCAAAATAATTAATAAACGAACACATAAATTTTATAATAAAGTAATAACAGAAAACATAGAACATAACCAGCAAAAATATGTAGCATTATCTTACACTTGTGAGCTGTCAGAAAAAATAAAATACATTTTAAAAAAGCATGATATTATCGTATGCCACAAGTCACAAAATAAATTAAATACACTGTTCACAAATTTAAAAAGTAAAACTCCTGTCATGAATAAATCAAATGTAATATATTCGATGCCTCGCACAAATTGTCCCAAAAAATATATAGGCATGACGAGCCAATTGCTGAAGAACAGATTAAATGGCCATAAATATACGAAAAACGCCTCAACAGCGTTAAACAAACACACACAGGACGAAAAACATATTTTTGATTATAACAGTACCATAATAAAAAACAAGGTATGAATTACTAAAAATTACAGATAAAGGAAATGATTGAAATTAAAAAAGATAAAAACACTGTTAACGACAGAACAGATATGGGAAATTTGAGCCACATTTACAAAAGCCCAATTTAAACAAAAATATTAAGTATTCGATCCTGTCAAATGAGAATCAAAAATTGAATATCCTCTTAAACATAAAAGTAAACTTATACCTTATTTTGTTTTTTTGTGCATTGTAAAATATAAAAAATATATAAAAAATAAAACACACTCGCATTCCATGTATCCTCAATAGACGATGTAAAGACTGAATTTTATTAGTAATAGAGTAACAAAATGTCAAGGTGTGTACCGGAAGGAAAATAAAACAAAAAAATTTTGAAGATGCCTTAAATAATTAACTCATTTTCTTTTTAATACTCAATATTTCGACACTTACTTCATGTCTTCTTCTGGAGTAAAAAACTAAAATCAAACAAATACAGGCAGTTAACAAACAGTTAAACAAATCCAATGTTTTAATTGAAATACTTACAAATTAGAGTTTCCTTTTACGAAATCAACCCTAACACATTCAACATCGTACGAAGTTTAAACATCAAATAAACATTTAGGTTTGTATGTAGTGGTACATCAGTATTATTGACGAAATGAAAAAGGGTTTTTTTTGATAACAAGAAAAAAATTCTATAAGGTAGTATAGATAGATTAAATTAAATTTAAAATATTACAGTAAATGTTGCTAAGTTGATTAGTATCAGATTTGTAGTTTATGGTGTTTTTTCCCAATCGGCAGATTTTCTTTTGCTGGGACCAAAATTTGGCGTTCCAGGGGATCAAAAAGAACTTAGAATTGATGCTTTTTTGGCAGACGTTGAGAACATTATTGATGACATACCATCGAATGTTAGAGACATACTAAGGTCTAGGGGAACTAACATCATAACCAGTTTTTAAAAAAGGTCACAAACTCAACAAAAATCATATTTATATAAACTTCCGAAAGCTTGGCGTTTATAAAAAACAGAGTTTCATTAAGCCCTAGAACCGCTATCTCAAGACTTAGAATTTTCCTTTTTAACTAGTCGGTCAAGAACTACTCTTCCCCTTATATATATATATATATATATATATATATATATATATATATATATATATATATATTTAACATGTGTTTAAAGTATCAAAGTAATCGTAAATTTTTTATCATTTCAGATGTTTCGCAAACATTTTATATGGAGATAATGCAAGTGAGATTCATTAATTTTATAGCAATAAGACAAGAGTGTTGCACAATTTTTTTATAGTATATTAATCTTTTTATTAATGTATTGTGGCCAAGTTTCGCGCATAAAAGTATAATAAATTAACAAAGCTTGTAATTAGTTGTTCGTTACATAACATTGTTTGTTACTGTTTTAGGAAAATTAAGCGACCAAGAGATTTTTATCGTAATTTTTAAAATTAAAATATGAAATTATCTGTTCTTGCTGATGACATAACTTAGGATAGGCACTTTTGCTGTTGTTGCGAAAACACTAATAACATTATGTTTTGGTTTTAATTAGAACATATATCAGAAATAATTTATAGTTATGAATGATATAAATGTGGCAAACAAGGTGAAAAAATAGCATAAGAGACTTTTACTATAGATAGTACACATCAAAATAAGGAAAGAAGTTCCTACAAATAGTTTAGAGAATGTGCTTTAAGGCCTTTTAAAAGCTAATACAAAATAGCTAGTAAAGAAATGTAAATGTCGTTTCGATTAAATTTATGACAACTTCTTTCAAATTTATTTAAAAATTGAAGAATTGCCCTTTAATTCATTGGGGAATAGTTTTGGTGGAGATGGGTATGTTTTGTATAACCCTTTTTGCTTTTAAGGTTTTATTTAGTAAATTTACTTATCTCTTCTAGAGATAGAGCTCACCAAATCATTTTCACTATGTCACCTTGAAATATTTTCTTTCGTCACTACTTTTTGTTTTGAATTGTTATTGTAAACGTTGTTACATATACATGCAAGACCACATAATAAATAAAAAATAGGGCAGGCAAAGAAAAACAGCTCTACATTATCCTTTTTAATCCGATAAAAAAGAATAAAGGCCAGATCTGGCAAAAAAAGGAGTACTTTTTCCTTAGGATAACGCTGGTCTAGAATTTTCCTCTAAATATGTTTATTTACTAATTTTCGGATGTCGAAGAAAACATTGGTTTGGCTTAATAAGTTGTAGATCTTCCAAAAGAGATTTTTACATACGCTTGTGTTATCTAAAAAGGCTTCAATTTACCTAATAATAGAGTCCCTACTTCGATCTCGCATCTTTTTCCGTCTAATCAACTTTTTCATTTCACAATACAGTTGTCTTTTCTTTCACTATAATTTTCTGTTTCTAAATCGTTTTATTACTTTGATAAAACAAATAATTTTTTCGAAATGTACACTTAATTAAACAAACCCGCTATTTTCCAGTTCGTGTAAACCAACCCGCGATACAAACCGAACTGTCACCCTTTACTTTCAATTGTTTTTCCGTAACTTACACAAATCTCGATAGAGAGTTTTTGCAAGCGTCTAATGAGATTTTTTGAACCTAAAAACGGAGAAGGTTGTAATTTTAATCTGTATCTATTGTGTTCTTAGATATGATCAAAATTCTTAGTTATTTTTTTAGTAGGGATGGTATTCCTAGAGATCTTTAATCATTTTTTTCTTATTGTATAAGAAATTATGAATCTAATAACTGACTAAAAATGTCTTTAAGTCCATCTTCTAGATGATAAGTTACTAATTATTTTTATTTATTTATGCTAGACGATGGAAAAATGATAATTCAAGCATTCAAGGAATTCTGCAAGCCAATTGCAAAAACTCTACAACTTATAATTACTGTAATATCGGATATTAAACTTTGAGAAAAAGCTAACCAGACAACCTTGGCTCTGGTTCATTTATTCGAGCATATACATATAAAATTATTAATTATACTTAAAACTATCGAATTATGTAAATAGAAAGCGGAATACACTAAATAAAAAATAAAATTACCATAAAATAATGAAATATAGAGAAATACGAAATTTGAAGATTTGTAAAATAGTGTTAGTAAGAGTAAATAATACTAGCCCGAGAACTAGATTTTAAAATATGAAAGAACAAGAAAAATAAAAAATAAAGTCTAATTTAAAAATATGCACTAATAAAATATTTATTTTACACTTTTTTGAAGTCTGAAATGCAGTAGTTGTAGATGTCATTTCTGAATTACTTCGAGGAGTTAGTATTTGTCCCGTATCATTATTAAATTGTTTACATTGCTTTTGATCAATATCTTGTTTCATTTTATCTTAGTTCAAAGAGATCCTCTTTGTGTATTGAATAAGCAATTCTACAATTATTAAATTAATTGCAACATACAATATTGCTTATTTTTTTCCATTATTTTCTTGAATCCACTCATGAAAAACTTGTGAAGAATTCTTTTGATCATTAATCAGTTGAATAATAAAAACCAATAACATTTATCAGTAAACGTAGCATCACATCTTGCATTAAATTCCTATAGATAAATCGATATATGGTGACTTTTTTGAAGTTTAAATGGCCCACTCAAATCCCCAGAGAAACGCTGTCTTAACCATGTTAGGTGTAACATATTTGGAACTAAGAGGCAATAGAATTATAAGTCTAATATGCAGAGTTTTCGACCAAAGGTATTCTAATTTGATATAAATGAACAGAAGAAAATTTAGAAATGTTGTGGAAAACTATTACAGTCATGGAACAATTAATGCAAAAAGAATTTTACCCATTTCTGTTTTTTGTATATCTATTCATGTGGCAGAAGACGATCTTCTATTCAAATAATTTTAACAGAACATGACATGCACCCCTATAAATTCAATCTTCTTCAGTCTATTCATCCCGAGGACGTACCACTACGTGAAGAGGTTTATGAAGTGATTTTAGTATGAATACAAGAAGATCCGGCATTTTTACGCAATGTTATATGGACAGCGAATCAAAATTTTTAAGAGCAGATATTTTTGATAGACGTAATTTTCATTTCTGGAGATTGAAAATCTCATTTCATTCAAGACTAAATTTTTAAAACAGATTTAACGTAAATGTATTTGCTCTAATTATGCACACTCAAGCAGGGGCGGATCCAGCCCCTCTCTTTAGGGGAGGCGGTGATATCACACACTTACAGTATGTCAAGAAAGGCAAGTTGTCAACGGCGGGGGGGGGGGGGGGTGAGTGCCAGCAGCATACTCATTCCTAATATAAAATGCAGAATGGGTTCTATTTTCCTGAACTCCAAGCTCTTGAGAGGGGGGGGGCGATCGCAAGTACACACATTCCTATACTCTATTCAAGAACTAGAGAGAGTAATAAAACTGTTACCGAAACCTACAACGTACCTGCTCCAGTGCCGCTGGTAACTGAGGACTGCCGTAAATCTAATTATATTTCATTATATTACTGCAACATAAAAATTCTGATAGTTTAATTTAATTTCTGTCAGTGAGCAAAGTACACCTTACAGTTTGTTCTTAGTGATTTATCTTGTTTGCGTTTGTTTTTATATATTATATATCTAGATAATAATGTTAAAAGCTCTACTGAGATGTGTTCCAACATGACAGGAGTTGGAAAATCTACTATGTACCGAATACTGAAGGAGAAAAAACGACTGAAATTGTTAGTACTTCCAAGCCACATTCGATCACAAGCAGATGAAAAACCTCGTTGGAAGAAGAAATGAAAACTGCAATTAAAGGGGTTATATATACATTTTATTATGAGAAGCAGATCCCAACCGTCTACAAAATTCTAACTAAAATCAGTGAAGATCGCGATTTACCTGAAATTAAAAGAACTGATCTCTGGAAATTGCTCAGAGAACTTAATTTTTGCTGGGAAAAACCAGATAGAAAATCTGTTCCTATAGATCGTCCGGAAACTGTCAGTTGGAGAAGGAAATATCTCTCTCAATTAAAAGGCAGAGTTGCTAGAAATAACACAATTAACAAAATTAGTAATTTAACTAAACTTTTGAAAGATTTCTTTGAACAAAGTTACTGCGGAAAATTGGAAAAAAATCCATATAATAAAAGAATAAAACGAAATATGAGAACTCGATCTCATGATCGGTGAGATAGAGGAACCAATTATAATTTTATTATTTAAATTATTGTTTTTGTTGTATTTTATTGTTTAATGTTGTTTATATGTTTTTTTATATATTTTTATTTTAGTATGTCCGACTCTTTAATTTTATATATATTTAATTCTAATTAGCCGTAAGTTTATTATTATTTTATTATTATATTTGTGTCTTTTTCTTAAGCGTGTAGAATTAACATGTTTATCTTATTTTTTTGGGGCTATCGTATTTCCATATAATAAAGTAAATTAAATTAAGATATCAGTACAATTGAAATAAAAATAAGTAGGTCTAATTTTAATTACAACATAAAAAAGTAATTACATTTGAATCCCTTTTTAGTGTTTAATTGTAATACTGTAGATGGTTTAAGAAATAAATAAACCGAAACGTCAAATACCTTAAAAATGTTTTTAATTAATAATAAAATGACCGATGGCCCCAAAAATATTTTAATATTATATGGACGACTTTTTTTTTATATATGTTTACCTTTTTGTATTTTTGACAATGGATATTTTGTAAGTATTTAAATTATAACTTAGAATTTTTTGAGAGAATAAGGCTACGTTTTAGTCCATTATTATAGATCGGTATTTTTGATTATAAAATTTCTAACCCATTCCTATGAAATATATATGTGTCTAACTGATTTTGCCAAAGACACAGGACTAAAGAACACAGGTAGTTTGCGAAGAGAAAAAGGATAAAAAATGATTTATTACTCTCTCTAGTTCTTAAATAAACTGTAATATAAGAGGAAACATCGAGTCCATTTTCCTAAACTCAAAGCTCTTGGGGGGGGGGGGGCGATCGCCCCCACCGCCCCCCCCCTTGGATCCGCGCCTGCACTCAAGTACGCTATCATATTTATAAGGGAGTGTTGAATATCGAAAGATACCTCGCCATTTCACACTTATGATAGATTTTGTTGATAATCTACCATTGGATACAAGAGATTGTTGTTATCAACTAGACGGTGCTCCACCACATTGTGAAAATGGGATCAACTAGAAGTTTAAGCATCTAGGATCGTGAGATTGGTCACCAACATCCCCAGACCTAACACCATTAGATTTCCATCTTTGCAGAACAATAAAGCAAAGGGTTTACTCCACACCCGTTGAATCAATGGAAGAACTAGTAGTTTGAATAAGAAGAACCTACGACCAATTCGATTCAACAGAAATAGCAAAAGCTACTACAGGAGCTGTTATGACTGACATTCGAAAATGTTTAAGACTCAATTGGGGTCATTTAGATTAAGATTATTTTTTGTGATTATTTTTTAATTTATTACTTGCTGTTTCTCATTATTACATATTGTTTATATTTTGTATAAAATGTTATCATAATTGGGATGAATTTTTATAACGTTTCTAAACGTTCTTCTTTTAATTAGTGTTAAGTTAGGATATCTTTCATTGAAAATGCTGCATGTTCGACTTATAATTCTGTTGTGCTCGCCATGAATAAAAGAACTGTTCTAGCTAGTATTATATGAACAACTGGCCTATAGGAGAACTTCTTACTTATAGAGTGCGTCAAGGAATGATTTCAAATATAAGATCCAAAAATAAACAAGCACGCAAATAAGGGTGTCTGGAGAAAGACATCACTGGAACGGACGACGAGTCCACCACAGGTGTCAGGAGGAAACACACTTTAAAGTTTTAGTGATTAAAAGCTTATATTTTATGTCGTAACATCAGCGGCATTAAAATGCAACATGGCACCCGTGCAGGGACAACGCGATGTAATTATGTCAAGTCCAGGACTTTGATTGAGCACCGAACCCTACAGAAAAGACCATTAAAAGGCAGTTAGTTCATATGATTCTTCAAGAACTTAGCTTTCTATAAAGCATTGCCTTGGCGGGGTGGTGTTGTATGAACAACTGGTCTATATGAGAACACCTTACCTACAGATTCCGTCAATGAATAATTTCAAATATATGATCGAAAAACAGATAAGTACGCAATTAAGTGTGTCTAGGTGAAGACATCGGTTGTTATCGGAAACTTTAATAAAAAAAAATGAATAGAATACCGTCTACGCGCCGAAAAAATTAAAAAAGGAGGGGTGGGAAACTCCCATTTTAAAATGAAATTCGAAGATTCAAAATACATATCTGAAAAAAATTTTCATTTTCTCGACTTTTAATGGAGCGATTTTCATCATTTTTTTTTTAAATCGATCTACCGCGAATAATGGAGCTCAAATATCATAATATCATGTGCCCATCATGCATTCATTTTTTTTATAAACAAATGACGTTATTTATGCATCATACCTACTGCATACTGCACCCTACAGTATTGGACTTCCCAAGCGAATCTTTGTTTATTAATATAATTAAGCATTCTATAATAATATATATTTATTTGAATTATCAAAATTGTTTAAACAAATTGAAAAAAATTTTGGTTTCAAATTATTTTATTCATAAAATACAGATAAAAATAAGATAATTATTTTATATAAATCATATATGAAAACTTAATAGCTAATAAAATAATTATTTTATTTTTATCTGTATTTTACGAATAAAATAATTTAAAACCAAATTTGTTTTCAATTTTGATAATTAAAGTAAATATTTATCGTTATAGTATGCTTAATTTTATTAATAAACAAAAATTCGCTTAGAAAGTCCAATACTGTAGGGTGCAGTATGCTGTAAGTATGATGCATAAATAACGTCATTTGTTTATAAAAAATGAATGCATGATGGGCACATGACACTATAATATTTGAGCTCCATTATTCGCGGTATATCGGTTTGAAAAAAAGATCAAAATCGCTCCATTGGAAGTCGAGAAAATCAAATTTTTTTTCAGATATGTATTCTGAATCTTCGAATTCCATTTTAAAATGAGAGCTCCCCACCCCTCCTTTTTTCATTTTCACGCGCGTGTATCAAAAAAGAACTCGGCAAGAGAAAGTTCTTGGTTCAAGAATCAGGTCTGTATTGTTTATAGATTTACCGTAACAGACTGTCAGTAACAGACTGTCAACATTGACAGTTTGTATCTCGCAAACCAATTGACGGATTTGAATTTTTTTCCACGAAAAGAAGCGTCTTTTCAAGTACTTTCAATCCATGCATTGCAAAAAAAAAATCAATGAAAATCCGCCGAGATAATCTATTTGTTTATCAGCAAAAATATCAACAATGTCTTTAAACAATTCCTGAGAGCGTCCAAATCATCCTGTTTTGATTCTGAAAAAACGGTTGGAAAATCTGGGTTCCCTACTATATGTCGAAAATAAATTTAAATACCTTAACGTGATATTTTGAACTCAATAAAGTTTTCTTTGCTCTAATATGAAAATCCTCAGAGAAATTTAAATGGCCGAAAAAAATTAATTAGAAAACTGCTTTTTTACCATTTTTTTTTAATTATTGCTATTTTACAATAAGGAAAATATATTTTGAGATTTCCCAGCAACCCTTTCTTATGGCAAATAATGTTGCCCAACTTTCTGGAATTCTGGTTATTCTGAAGGCTCTCATGCAAAAATCTCCATGTTCCATTTCACATCCACGAAACCCGGATATTTTATAGAAAGGCCCTGGTTTATCACCGAAAACCCCATCATACAAATTTGCAAGATTCAAATCGCATTGCTTTCCGCGATATTCTAATGAACGCTCACCGTGAGACACCCTGTATACTTTTATATTATTAACATATAAATATTTTTAGCAGACATTGATTTTGTCAAGTTAATGCAATTCATGAAACGTCAAATCTCTTAAGAATCAATTATAAGTAATATTTAATTTCTCATTGAATATTGGAATAAACGATTTTGACACGACACTATTAAAGCATGCATATAAGTGAACATGACACTTAGAAAACAAGAAAAAATTGTTATCTAAAAAGAAGATCCGTACCGTTAACATAGATACAATGAAAGATTTTTTCGATGTAAATTGTTAGCACAATTACACGACGCCAAACGGTTTATTTGATTTTTTATTAAAAGTCGGCGTTGCACGAGGAGATTTTTAAGCGAACATGTAGTATTATGACCTATTAACTTAACACCATCTTGTTACACTCTACTTGTTATTACAAATGCAATTTTTTAATATTATAAGCTGTTGTTAATAAGGGCACTCAAGTAGATTTCATAAATATATGTATATATATATATATATATATATATATATATATATATATATATATATATATGCTGCGTTCCTATTTAAAAAATTCGTATTTTTTTGGGTTTCCATCATTTCATAAAATTAGTTTTTTTTTTTGTATTGTCTTCTATTTTTAATATATTTACATTTTGAAAATTAAAAGCGTGTTGCTTATGTGCACTATGGTTCTTCAGTGATGTTTTCTCTTCGATCATACCAGTAGATTTAGATTAAAGGCTATTTTTATGAGTGGGCGAGAAGCTTTTTTGACGTTTGACAGACATAAATGTGTTTACTTATTTTTTTCTTTTAGTTTTATTGCTCGTCGTGACTCTTTTCAGTGTTTTTAACTGTTAGAAATTAATATAGATGCGAAGTTTGCAATTATTATAAAAAAAGTGGGATATAAAATTTATTTTCATTGGTAAATATTGTTAGATATTGTTTACATTTCGAAAAAAGACAATAATAATTTAGGCAACCACAAATTCATACTTTTGTGTATTCTAGAATTAATGTGCCGATTATCATAATATACTCCTTTAAATAGTGCAGTTAGAAAAAGATAGCATAGAATCGGTATGTGTGTATCAATAAAAACATTATTAAATTAGTTAGCATTCAAACAACCGCGCCCTAGTTCTGACGATGTACTTTTCCATAGGGGCACGTTCGAAGTGTCATATAATGTTTGTCTATTTGTGTCCATTCTTTCTGTTTTTTAGATGTTGGATGGTTTTGGCCGATGTAGACTCATTCCAATTTTTACACGGGATATCATATACTATATGTTTTTTTCTTTTATGTGTTTTAGAATTTACCAATTTATAATTATTTGTATTTTTCTCCTCAGTGAAATGCAGTGGTTAAATAAGGACCCAGCAGACCCCCGCGGTGCGGGGGGGTATCCAATTTAGAGACGCCTTTAAGTCCCTTGATGAAAATTAATAACTATGAAGTATCAAGATCTTTTAATTACGTCATTGGTGAAATGGGTATAGTTATAAGGTATATTCACAGTTAGCATGTAAAATTGAGGATGACTTTATGTCTATTAAAAACAGTTAAACAATTTATGCAGTTTGATTAATAAAATAAATATAACCCCCGGAAACATTAGACGTTTCAAACTAATGGTCTCGTTAATGGAGTTGTAACGAAGTAAGAGCAAAATTCATAAAAGACAACTGTCTATTCAAAATCTCTATTCTATAATGTGTCGGTAGAAGGGTACACTCAGAACAGCATACTGGACTATAAACCATCAACTGGAGAGAATGCCAAATGCGAGTTTGTCACTATCTACAAAAACCCATACTAAGGAACGGGTCTATTCAAGACCACAAGTTTCCATTCATTCTCTAATATACTTCCATTTCTCTCTGTCCCTATTTTGAAGATCAAAAATCATTTAATTCATCTTTAACAACATGCACAGAATATATATATATATATATATATATATATATATATATATATATATATATATATATATATATATATATATATATATATGTATATATATATATATATATATATATATATATATATATATATATATATATATATATATATATATGTTATGTCGGATATTCTCACGGGTGTGATGTGAAATCGAAAGTTTTCGGGCATCCCGTGTATGTGCTGAGTCCCGCTCAGGACTGTATGAAAGGCAGCTGACGTTTCGGTGAAATCTCATTCACCATTTTCAAAGCTCACTGTATGGCGTCTACGAGCGAACTGTTCGCACATACTCGGGATGCCCGGAAACTTTCGAACACATATTATATATATATAAATTACTAAAATCATATAATATATATGAAGAATGCATACATATTTTCCCAAAAATAAAGACATATTAATTACCTCAAACGGCACGAATTACTTCTATATCGTCTTTTCCTTGGCATGCTTTCCATATTCAAAAAGCTACTGTTCAAAAACTACATGACAATGAATATTTTCAAGCAAAAATACAACTGTCATTTATCACTTTTCAAATTTGAACATATTTCCCGCCATCTTTAAACGAAACCAATCAGAATTCGAATATTTCAAATAAACTAGATGGCCTTGCATCAATCACTGCACAATTTGCCCAATCAACTAAGGCGCCGCGGCAAAAACAATAAATCGCGAAGCACGATATCGGTCGTTTTTACAAATTTGTTCGATTGTTTCACCAAGCCCAGCACACTAGAGCGTGCTTTGCTACTGCAGACAGTTACTATACGGTACACCGCCTGCTAGATTCGTGCTTTAGCAGACTAGATTCACCTTTCCTCTTCTTTTTCTTCTTTCTTTTGGTGGAAGAAGAATTACCGTGTAAATCTAATATGTAATCTTAAATGTTGAAAGAAAGTTGATTGTTTGATTTATGCTGTAACTTTGATACAGTTTTTTAGGAGCTATAAGTAGAGTGATACCATAAAAACAATTATATATATATATATATATATATATATATATATATATATATATATATATATATATATATATATATATATATATATAAATATATATACATATATTTTTACATCTAAAACATACTTATTTAAAAAATAGTTTGATTGAAAAGACATAAATTTTTTAATAAAAAAATCATAATATAGAAATTAAACGCATTTAAAAATCTTTTTAAATAATAACAAACTGATTACACTGTGTACTTGTTTGTCTTAATTATAATCTGTATTACTTTTAGACACAAACTACAAACTGGTTATTTCATGAAGTTACCTTATACAGAGTCAAAAACAAGTAAATTTTGCATCACATGTGACCACATAAATATATCTAGGATGAAGCATTGTCAAAACTAAGAAGTTTTATGTAGGTTGCGTTGAGTCTTATTTTGCAAAAGTGAGGCAATATACAAAAAAATTGGCGAACAATCTAAATTATCTTATACAGTTGAAATTTTGCATATGGGCTAAAAAATTGCATTTTTTTATATCTTTTTTTGATATTTTGAGATATAACCCCACTTTTGTTTTTTTTTGGAAAAGAATTAAAATAAAATAGATAAAGAAAATACTATATTATTAATCAAATCAGAATGAAACAGAATATAAGCATCGTAGGCATCGACATACGTGCTTAAATTTAATAAATTACCAGTTTGGCCCGAGGGTGAGGGGTAATAAAATGCTGACGCGGTGAGAGCGGGCCGCAGTATACGCCACGCCTTAGTACAAGAAGAGAATTCCAAGTTATTTGTTTTTGTTCAGGCCGTCGAAGCGTAAGTACCGAATATTGGTGTTTCCATGTTTCGCGACAATTTTTTTTAATTTAAAATGGTAGTTTATTCCGCGGAACAAAAAGTGCAGATTAATAAGTGGTACTATTCTGGTAAAGGTATAGATGAGATAATCGGCAGATTTGCAATTACGTGCGGAAATCATCCCGTTCCTTCAAAATCTAAAATTTCGGAAAAAATTTGAGACAACCGGTTGGCTAAAAATTTGTAATAAATGCACTGATAATAAAGAGGAGCAACCGGTTCCTCAAATTACTGAAGAACGGGCAAATTGGGAGGCTGACATTTGTAGTTTAGCAGAAATTAATTTTCCTTGCAATAGTACCACAATTGCCGAATAACTTGATATGAATGCTCGAACAGTTCAGAATATTTTAAAGCGGAACAAATATGGCTGTTAAAAATTGCGAATAACTCAAGAAATTTTTCAGGAAGACCAGGAAATATGTATGGTGTATTGTTAGGACATGATGGAAAAGGCTAATAATGAGAATTAACCCCTGAACTTTGGCAAATACGCGAACCGTATTCTACAATAGACTGGGTTATTGTCTCGCTCAAAGTGGAGCCCTGTTTGAACTCCTTTTGAAGACTTTTAGGTGTTTTTATTGATTTAAATTGAATTTGATTATTTGTTTATTTATTTACAATTACCGAACGTGTTACTTTTATTTTTTACCAGAATCAAAGTTTATTTTTGAGAATGATTTTTAATTTTAAAGTGGTTAATTTACTTAGAAATTACCGTTGCGTTTCACTAGAATTTTTATTAGAATAAATGTTTATTTTGTAACAGAAATATCAATTTTCTTGATGCTCAATGATCAACAAAAAATATTTTTTGTATTTCGACTATTTGATGCATTTAAAGCAATCGATGTATCAACTAGTCATTAAATATTCCAAATTCCGTCGATTACCTTATAAATTTAGACGCAAAGTAAATACACACCCTCTCATTCGTTTCAAGGGACTGCTCGTGTTCGTATCGCACGGAAGTTAGCGGGGGTAATATTGCGCGTAGCCATTCCCTACGATTTTCTGTCCCGAACTAATCGGAAAGAAGTTGGAGGGGCTTAGTGAGTCAGAATTTGAAAAAACGAGTCAAAATAATTTTTAGTTAAGAAATTTAAATCAGAAGGTTAGTTATAGTAACGTTTCTGTTAAAAATGGATAATATGAACGACCAGTCTTTTCTTTCTAAAGCTTCGTGTCAGCTCAAAGGCAACAGTATTGTGGTCGCGTCGCGCCCAGTTACATTTGTGCGCCGCTCTTTTATTTGACATTGGATTATCGAGAGACAAATATCAACGATAACGAAATTGGGCTAAACAGAAAGGCAATAATATATTTTCGCCGTACTCTGGTGTGTAAAATACAAAAAAAAAGCATGTTATCCACATGACGATTATCGAACCTCAACTAAATCAAAAACCGATGTTAAATTCCAAGGCTTACTCGATCACACAGTGGATCGAATTATATTGCTTAAACTAAACGCCCTTAAACAAATCGATAAATTAGTAATATGAGTTTCATTTGCAAATGGGGCTTCGATGGAATGTCGGGTCAGAGCCAGTATAAGATGAAATTCACTGATCCGATTATTTCTGATACAAACTTATGCCTAACCTCTCTTATTCCACTTCAATTAGCAGGTATTAACACACAAACTCAACAAGAAGATTGTGTTGTACAATTCCAAACCCTCGTCTACTATGAATTGCGGGCCTCTGAAATTTGAATTTATTAAGAAAATCGAAAAAAAGTCTTTAACGAAAATAGAAAATTATGAACTCGAACCAGACAACTTGCACCATATAAAAGAGTTCTCTTTGCAACCCAAGCTTCAGTACAGTAAACCTATCTATGACTATGATAAACGGCTAGGTGAACGCTTTGGCTGGAACGAAATCGATCCAAAGTTGTTACCTCTGCCAAACAACATCTCAGTTTAACAACATTGATACTGTATCCCAGTAAATACAGAGTATTTCAAGCGACAACTGTTAACTCTACACGCATGTATTCGATTCTTCGAATGCTGCTTGTATTTGTCGTATCAACGTGACACACAGCAGTGGCAAGCCCGTAAGCAGAACGACAAAGAGATGAAAGCACAGACAAAGGCTACCATCCAATAGGTTTCTAGGGAGGGAGATTAGGACTTCTTGTTGACATGCCAAAGAAAGGGTTAGGAAACACTAATGATGACAATACAGCTCGACGTTTCTTCGACAACAGTGATGAGCCATCTATTATAATAAGAGTAAAGCGAAAACTGATCCGGTTTCCCATCATTTTGCAAACTATTAGAAGCGGACATTAAACTGCAATAGAGAAGATTTGGGAATACACACATCAAACAACAAAATTGTTTTTCGAAGGATATTCTTGGTACAACATGCCAACAGGAATCCACAAATTACTTACTCCATTGACTAGACATCATAGCATTTGCAATATTACCGATAGGTAAACTATCAAAAGATGCACAAAACTCAACGGACAAGTTGATAAGAAACTATCGCCTAGACTTTGCCCGAAAATCTTCTCGAGAAAAAATATGGAGAAGTATTCTAAAACTTTTGGCGTCGATGAACTCTTAAACTGTTTTTTGACATCGTATGGATTCGGACAACAATTCGTACGTATTGGAGAATGAGAAAAGAGGTGTTAACAAAGAAGACAATGATTAAAAATTTCGTTTTATTATTTTTATTACAGTCGTATTATTTATGGATATATGTGAGTAATACTTACAAATTATTTACATTGGTATTTGTTAAGAAATCCTAAGCATAGAGGAAAAAGTACTTTTGCCTTTTTAACGATTATCAATATCCATGTATTTATTACAAAAGTATTATTTTTAAAATGCACCTTGAACTCAAGCGCAATATTTTATTCTTGGAAATACATTCTTTTTATTTTGTTTGTAAATTGCATATTTAGCAGCTATTGAACCACATTAGACGTTCTTCGAATTTATTTTCTTGATTTAAAGATTTAGTCTGCTAGGATGGATCCTATTTTGATTTTTAATATTAAATCCGTGCTTTCGACCCACTGTGTTTTGGCGACACCAAACCATGTTTGCTGGAAACCAGGAAGCAAGCTACGATACAACAGTATGCTTTATTTCGCTTCTTCAACAGAGCTAAACGGGTTGTCTGTCTCTCTCAGTTACATTCCCATTATTTAGAGGTTCTGTTTTGGATTTTCCACACCTGTATATATATATATATATATATATATATATATATATATATATATATATATATAGAGAGAGAGAGAGAGAGAGAGAGAGAGACAGAGCACAAGTGGCATCAGCCGCATTCTAGTTAGTAGCAGGCCGAGAAGGGTGAACTTTTAATGAAGAAATTACCATAAAAATTAGCTTTGTTCTAATTTCTCCACTTTATCATGCATAATAAAATACAAAGAAGAAAGTTACAGATAGTTAAAATAATAGGAAACTTCAGAAAAATTGAAGAAGTGCACGCTCACATAATTTTCAAATATTTCAATCTAAATTCAAATTTTAACTTTTCCTTAGTCACACCGTGTAATTGTTGGTAGTCCATCAATTATACTTTTGGCATAATAACGTTTGTTATAAACACTACCTATTTGTAATTTTATGGTCCATAGCAATTAAAAATTACTCGAAAATTACGAATACAAATTAATGCAATTTAAGTGACCATAAAGATAGATTTGATTGTACTAAACTTTCCCTTTAGATGATAGTAAAAAGAACTACCGAGAATTCTCTTATTCACCAGGAAAACTATCGCTTAGCGTCTCATCTTTATTTAGAAAACGTAGTTAGAAAAAGATAACTTATAATCGATGGTACTAGTTTGTTTAAAAGAGCAAGGCACTACTTAATGTTTTCTGTCAAATCTTCACGCTTTTTGCTTTTGTCCATTAATATAAGAGGTAATTTACCGCATATGGTCACGTTTTGTGATTTACAAATTAGAGTTTTTTACCGACAATTATTCATATTTTTGTATGGAAATTTGTACAAGAATTGCGAGAAATCTTATCTTGCCTCGCCATTTTTCAGTCAAACACTTCTGTTAAATAAATTTGATTAAATTGATGATTAAAAAGGTAAGCTAGTTAAATTAACTAAAATCGCTTCTCCTTTTAAAATATTTTTTTTTAAAAGTAGAACGTTTTCATGTTATTGACACAGTAGACGTAAATTAACCAGCAAGTTGCCTCGTTAGGGTGAGAAAGATATTTTTTATGTTGCTGTAGTGTATTACATTTGATCATGAGAAGAATGAAATTGAGATCGGATCATATCTTGTTCTATAAGGGAAACGTTGGATACCTGATTAACGAAAAACTACCACAAACCTTCAAATATTTAAAGCTATATCAAACAGAACAATATATGTAACAATTAATTCCAACGTTATCATTGTTATGGTTTAGTTTTGCACTTAAGCTCACTATGACTAATTTATTTAATTTAATCTTATTTTGGAAATGTTGTCGTTATGGGCAACACAGTATCATTTTCCTTAAGTTTTTCTCAAGAATTCTTTGAAGACAAGTATTCCATTAAGTACAGTTTCGATGAATTTTATTTGCCATTATTTTGTACTATTTTGGTATTTCACTACACTGTGCTTAGGTATTTTCTTATCAACATCAAATTTACTGCTACTTTTTTTTTTGGATTCAGATAGATCTTGTTTTTTTTTCCTATTTATATTTACATTCGATGGGATTGTATGTATGTTGGGTTGCAGAAATCAGGATACTACTGGGATAATTATTATTTTTGTTTTGACTGGAAAATGCATATGATTAACGAATTGGCTTAACTAATAAATGCATTTTAGCCGACTGTTGTTGCTCGGTGTCTTTCTTTATGAGTTGTCATTTCTTTCACACGTGGTAACTGAACGCGCCTAACACAAGTCGATTAGTGCGCAAGCAGGGCCGTGGTTATAAATGATGGCTGTTTTGCCTCGATTTTTTACTTTTTCCTGATTTGATTCGGTCGAAGCAGCTGCAGACTTCCATCTCAATTTTTAGTTTTTTGGAATTCTGAGATAGAAAGTCGAGAATTATCCCATTAATTTTGTTGAGTTGTGGTGTACTGTATGTTTGGTCAGTTATGTTTTTTTTTTGGATTTTGGGCAGTTTGCACGGGTCAACGAAGAAATCAGTCTGACCCCAGAAGATAGGGTAAGGAACTTTAAAATAATTACTGTTAAAACGGTCCTGCAAAGTTTTTTTAATTTATTAAAAGATTTCAGCTCGAAACTGATTTTTATGTAATGAAATTAAAGCATAATTTAAAACCAACCGTTATGTTATTCCAACTCTCATTTAGATCCTAAATTAACCACTTTAGAATATTATTAAGGTATATTTTGGGGTTTTAGGGCCGATCGTTTCTTTTTTTTGCGATAAATATATGGTTCTTACATTTTGAAGTTTTATAAGTTTCTGTTTTTTTTTATATCTGCTACCTTGCAGTTGCCTTTTTCCCCTTTGTTATCAGCAAAAGTTAGTTTTGAGAGTGCTTTTATTATCAATTGTAGTTTGCACTATATTTTGCTATGTTTTTGCTTCCTGAACGTATCACGATGTTCCCAATTTTCAAAAAGCAGTTGTCATGAAGATGAAGAAGTCGAAACAATATATCAAGAAATATCGCAAAGTCTAGCAGAGAACAATATCAGATACGCAATAATAATATGAAACTTCTACGCAGAAATTGAAAAACATTTCAATGGTTCACAATACGTTAGCTAGTTGAGGCTGGGAACAAGAAATGAAAGAGAGAATATGTCCGCAAATTATTTGGACCGAGAATAACTTTCCATATTGAAACGGTTCTTCAATAGGACACCTAATAGGAAGTAGCCTTGGATTAGCCCAAATGAAATAATAGATTTTATGTTAAAAATCTCTTAAACATATTGTTCAGGATGTTGACATTATGCAAACTTTACAACAGGCAGCGACCATAGAATGGTCCGTTGTAAGATCACAATAAATGTAGAACTATAAGGAGCAAAGAAATTCAAAAAAACTAAAAAACAAATGAACAGTACAGGACGGGCATATGTTTCAATGTGAAATTAATTTTCAAAGTTGAATTGCATAATGTGTTTCAGATGAATAAAAGTTTTGACATTAAAAATCTAATATCTCGAGAATAAAAGGAGATAAACAAGTTTATCTTATCGTATTTTAAAGCTTAGGTCACGTAGAATACCAAAAAATATCAGTGACATAAAAAAATCGTTTTATATTCGACCCTTAGGTTAGATTAAATGTTATTTTTTTTTCGGTAAATCTTGGAGAAGGTGGAAACAGACAATATTCCGAATTTTTCAACGATCTTTTACATACCTCCTATTTTTTGGGTCGTATACCACAAATGTGTTGTCAATTTTCACCGATTTCGCGTGGTTTTTCCGAAAAAAAAAATTAATTTTCACTCATATAACTTGTATATTCCAATCACTACCTTTAAATTTTGGGCATTTATAGTAAAATACACAAACACTACATAACATTTAATTATTTTTTTTTAACAAAATTTGCATAAATAACTGCGGAAAAATACGAATTTTCCATAAAACGTAAGGAAACCGTTGCCTTGTCGTTTTATCCTGTTTTTAAACATGCATGGTTGGTTGCATACGATTTAAATCCAGACATGTGACGCAATGTTGCCAAGTTGATGTAGATTTTAAATTAGATTAGGATGCAAAACTTGATAGTTCAAATGCCATTAATTGTGGTCTTTCCAGTATTGTTACATAAAATGAGGGTAAACATGCAGAATCGAGATGCCAAACATAAACAGATCGTTCGACAAGCTACGTTGATCTAAAAACGAAAATCCTAACTAAACTAACCTGAACTAACCTGAACTAAATTTATCCAGATTCCATGGAAAAACCACGCAAGATCGGTGAAGAAAAACAGTATATTCGTCTTCTACGACCCCAAAATAGGAAGTATGTAAAATATCATCGAAAAATTTGGAAAATTCTTCAGGTTAGTTTAGTTATGATTTTCGTTCTTAGATCAAAGATCTGTTTATGTTTGGCATCCCGATTCTACACGTTTACCCACATTTTACGCAACAATACTGGAATGACCACAATTAATTGTATTTGAACTATCAAGTTTTCCATTTCCATTTAAAATACACTTCAACGTGACAACACCGCATCACGTGTTTGGATTTAAATCGTATGCAACTAACCATGCATGCCAAGAAACTGTATAAAACGACAAGATAACGGTTTTCTTACGTTTTATGGAAAATTCGTTTTTTTGCACGGTTATTTGTATAAATTTTGATAAAGAATGATTAAATATTGTGTAGTTTTTGTGTATTTTACTATAAATGCCCAAAATTTAAAAATAGAGATCGGAAAATACAAGTTATATCAGTGAAAATAATTTTTATTTTCGGAAAAACCACGCGAGATCGGCCAAAATTGACAACATATTCATGTTCACCTACCCAAAAATGACAGGTATGTAAAAAATCATCGAAAAATTAGGAAAATTGTGGGTTTCCACCTTGTCCAAGAATTACCTTTATTACGATAGATTTTGCTTAAAGTGGATCTCTAATACACCTTTCCCTAAAAGAGGTAAATATCAAAGGATACGAACCCTAAATGCAAGGTCATAATGATCAATTTATTCTAGATCAACTAAACACATTTTTTCATCATATCCAGGCCTAAAGTGACAATTTTTGATCCGTTGTGCCAAACAAAAATATCACTTTATGTCTTGGTATATTAAAAAAAAAATCATATATACATCAAGAGAACAAATAATCTTTCGAATATTCATCGTCCTCGCTTTCGGCTCAATTGATAATTTCCATGACATCTAAGATATTATTTATTTTTGCTTCCTAGATGCATAATATACTATTTTTCGTATATTTTATAATTTATTGCCATTTTTCAAGTTTGAGGGTTTGGGGTGTATTTGTATTGGGTCTGATGCAAATATCTCTTTCATATTTATCGTAATTTATATGATGCAAACATTTTTTTTTTTAAATTTTTATAAATATTTTTTAAACCATAAATATAAGTCTAGTGCTGTTTAATGATCAGCTTAAATTATAACTCATAAACATAATTTTTTCGAATATTTTATAATTTTTCTTGCACGAGGGTAGTTTCATCATGTCTAAGGGGTGAATTTAACAATTTTTTTATATCACTGATATTTTTTTTGATATTCTAGGTGATCTAAGCTCTAAAATGACATAAGATAAAGTTGTTTGTCTTCTTTCATTGTCGAGATATTAGATTTTTATAGCCAGATTCACTAAGAAGGTTTAAGACTTGAACCCGATCTAGTTGTCTTGGACAATAGATTTTCTATATGACCAGTTTTGTTTTTTTTATGATATTGGTTTAATTTTATTTTAAAGGTTCAAAACTTGCTAGACTTATTGTTACCCTTGTCAATTTAAATTCTCTACTGTCAATCTAGACCGGTTTTAAAGTTAAACCATGTTAGTTCATTAGGGGTGTTAATGTCAAAACTTTAATTCAACTGAAACACATTAGGCAACTCAGGTATGTGAAGTTTGATAGTTAACTTCCCAAAATTGAAAGAGATGTTCAATTCCATCGTAGCAATTTTTCAATACCTGTTATAAACATGCACGAGGGTATATAACTACTTCAGCAATTCCAGCTGTCATAATCAGCTGTTACAATTTCGTGATAATAATCGATTGCAAGAAAAAGCCAGTCAATTGAACTATTTTTTCACGTTTGTCAAGATTTTGTAATCAAAAGAGTGTTTTAATGAAAAAAAAAGTTATTTTTTAACTTATTCTATTTAGTTTGAGTAAAACGGTTTTGGAATATGTTTGTTAGTTTAAGTCCCTTTTTCTATTTGGTTGGCTTGTTCCGCCAAATCTAAAAATCTGTCAAACATGTGTTGCTTGAGGGTATTTCTGTGGTGGAAGACCGTAATCATGAATCATGAACGCATGTGTAAATGTATCTGCAGAACATAAATTTATTTGGCATTTAATAATAATATTCATTTTACTGCAGTTTTTCTCAATTCATGGAAAACCATTTTGATATGTAGAATAAAGATGTCATATCGTTTCTAAGAGGTCATGTCGGAACCTATAAAGACCTATTGCTGGTCTAAATTACCTATTTTCTTTATCTAAGCTACCTGTTGCTAGATCACTTTGGCAACATCTTAACGTAAACTATCAATAAGTACACACTTTGGTTTCAAATTCGAAATTCACGAAATAGGTTAATTTTACGGTCACAATCCAAAATTTCTAATGTTTTCAAAGTGAAAAAATGAATGAAGGGCGTTTTTAAAAGAACTTGAATTTAAAACAACGCGCTACTGTAATCAGACAATTCTTGAGTCAGTTTGTATTCAAGCAGAGACATTTACGAAAATTCCACGTTACAGTTAGACAAAACGTTTATTAATAGTTTACTGTTTACTATTTTATTGGCAATTACTTGCTCAATACAATACAGATTATGAGAAGTCAATTATAAGTACAGTTAATATTTTTCAAAAATAAAACAAAGTAACACTATCAGTGGCGTAGCTGAAAGCTCGGGGCCTCCCCGTGATATCTCAATGGGCCCCCTTTTTAATTTAGCAATATAGCAATTTAGTTCAAATGCTAAATAAGAAATAATATACAAGTTGTTTTTGACATTCATTAATCATAATATCGACACTTAGATGTCAAGCTTCCAATCCCACATACACCACGCGTGGCGAGATCAACTTTCGTTACATAGCAGACAGGCAAGCGGAGCGAGTTTTTAAAAGTATATAGGCAAAACCCAAGCTTCCAAATCCATATACTCCTCGAGCAGCGAGATCGATAATCGTTACACAGCAGACAGGCGAAAGAAGCAAGATTTTAAGCTAAAACCCAAGCTCTCAAACTCACGTACCCCACATGTAGCTAGATCGATGTCCGTTACACAGCAGACAAGCGAGCAAAGCAAGATTTTAAACCAAAACCCAAGCTCCCAAACCCACATACCCCACGCGCTGTGCCTGGGGCATGTTCTTGATAACTTGTTTTAATACAGGTAATACGTCAACTTTCTAAGAGTACATATAAAAATAATGTTATTTGATAAAAATGGTTCTACATTGATTTAAATGAAAGTAATTTTATTCATATACATCAAAACAAGCATCAAATACATCATAAAATATTCCATTTAATGTGTTATTAGGAAATCGTTCTAAACGTTTGGCATTTTTATTTTTCAAACTCTTCTATGAGTAAACTTATATCAAGTTTTTTTAGTTCTTTAGCATTCTATAAATAATGTAACTAAAGCTGCTAATTCTTATTTGTGTCATTGTGCTGCTTTTTCCATTTAAAAACATTGTAATGCAAGGGCGAGTAACTGCTCTAATTTCAATCACCTTTAGAATCGCCAGTTTTAGAGCTTTTCAGACGTTCAAAAAAAGATTGCAGTCTCTTGAAGATGTTTCTTTCTGTTTTTTAAACGTCCGAAAAGCTCTAGTACTAACGATCCTATAAACCAGTGTTTTTCAAACTTTTTGAATACACGGCCCATTTCCAGGTTAAAAAAGTCTGACGACCCCCTTGGGCCATAGAAAGACAAAAAATTAGTAATATAATTATTAAAAGATTACATTTACGGCTTTTTTTATTTAGATACCTATATTCATTATTAAAACCTACACCCTGCAAGATGCCGCGAGAGCTTGGATTTGATTTGGAAGCCAGCTTGCGCGGGCTTAACTTTGCGGCGTTCCCACACCGCATTGTTGTTGCGGGCGAGAGGCGGCGGAGCGTCCCCCACCGCCCGCCGCCGCCCGCGCTAGTGGGTTCTTTTGTCTCGACTCACTCAACTCTCAATTAATTGACTGAGTGTCACCGATCAATACGGACGTGATTGTCTTCCTTTTTCACTTGCTTCGCGCGATTGAAAAATGGATAAGTTTTTCAAAAGATCGCAGCTTTCAACATCTGGTATGGATGCCAGTAGCGGAGGTGAATTACACCCGAAAAAAATAGACACTATGACGGCAATTACTTGAAATATGGGTTCACAGTCCTAAATAGTAACCCTCGATGTGTAATTTGCGGCGATGTTTTGTCACGTAAGAGTATGAAACCATCAAAGCTTATGCGACATCTCACAACCGAGCATCAAAAAGAAGCTGATAAGCCGTTGGATTTCTTTGAACGAAAATTGAAAGCTCTTAACCAGCAGCAAAATATTATGATTCAGGTAATAGTGTTATCCTAGTCTTCACATAGTGTTGTAAAAATCGTCAGGTCAGTGTTTAAGTGCTCGAACTCAAGCCGAGTTTACTTAAATTGTTATTGTTTTTAGTGTTTATGTTTCCATACAACTTAATTAAAATTAATTTTGGTGTGCATTTTATTTTTTTTATTTGTGAATCATTTATTTATTTTTATATTGTTTTGTTTGTTTTTAGATATCTAGTGTCAACGAGTCATCATTATTGGCTAGCTACAAAGTCGCATATCGAGTCGCTAAAGGAGGGAAGCCGCACACAATTGCCGAAAACCTTATTTTGCCAGCAGCTCTAGATATGGTTGAAATTATGGTTAGCAAGCAGGAGGCGAACAAGTTAAAAAGCATACCGCTTTTTGATAACACTATTTCACGCAGAATAGACGATATGTCCGATGATATTCGAGATCAAGTAGTCGAAAAATTAAAGAAGAGCCCACATTTTGCTTTGCAGTTTGACGAATCTACAGGTGTTTCAGATTGTGTTCAGTTTGTAGTATTTGTGCGATTTGAAGCAGATGACAGTATCGCGGAACAAATTTTATTTTGCAAAGCGCTTCCAGCAAACACTTCTGGCCAGTGTTTGTACGTTTTATTTTTAGAAAGCACTTACGACTACGACATTGGTTGGACAAAATGTATCGCTATTTGTAGCGATGGTGCTAAAAGTATGTCTGTCAAAAATAACGGACTTGTTGCGAAGGAAAATCAATAATCCCAAACGTATCATGGACACACTGTTTTCTTCATCGACAAGCTCTAGTCGCTAAGGTTTTAACGTCTGATTTAAATGACTTGCTTAAAGAGGTAATAAAAATTGTGAATTCTATCAAAGGTAAAGCCTTGCAAACCCGACTATTCCGAATAGCTTGTGAAGATATGGGTGCGCTTCATCACAATCTCCTTTATCACACAAAGGCCAGGTAGCTATCCACAGGAAAGGTATTGACAAGAGTTCTAGAACTTAAAGCTGAATTGCTAATGTTCTTACAAGATGCTAAATCTGAATATACTAATCACTTTTCTGACCCTGTTTGGCTTTTGAAATTATCATTTCTGGCAGATTTTTTTAGTCATCTCAATAATTTGAATAAGAATCTCCAAGGTAGAGATGAAAATATTTTAACAGCGAAAAATAAAGTGAAAGCATTCCATGCAAAACTTCATTTATGGTCAACCTCTCTGCAAAACAATATATTTGAATCATTTTCATGTCTTCAGAAGACTGTTGAAGATAATGCAACAGATCAATCGCTTGTGGTCGGAGCTCACATTCCCTGCATGATACAGAGCTTGTATAATCTGTAAGAGAAACTATTAACATACTTTCCAGACTTGCACTCTGAAGCTGACAATGGGTACAGATGGATTCTTAACCCTTTCTTGGATAAGTCAATAGAACTAGCTGATCTCACTACAAATATGAAAAAAAATTCTATAGATTTAGCTGCTGACGGCATACTTAAAATGGAATTTTATTCACAAACTGTTGAAGTGTTTTGGATAAAAAGGAAACAAGAATATCCTGAGCTGGCAAGTGAAGCTCTTAAATTATTAGTGCCATTCGCCACTTCATACTTATGTAAATTGGCGTTCTCTTCAATGGTGGACATTAAAACTAAAAAAAGAAATAGGCTTCAATTAGAAAATGATTTGATTATTAACATTTCACAAATAGCACCACGATTTGACATTTTTTTGAAAAATAAACAACCCCATCCTTCTCACTAAAATTGTGTTTTACTGTAGTGAACCATGTAGAACCTTGATTTTTTTCTTTTGTCGGCAACTCCCTGAGTAAGGCTCCGCGACCCCCCTAGGGGTCGCGACCCACAGATTGAAAAACATTACTATAAACAAATAAATTTTATATGATTGTCAAATCTCGAGAATTTTTTAGACGATTAAAAAAAAAGAAATTAGGTATTTTAGAAATACGCAGCATTTCTTTTTTAAACGTCTAAAAAACTCTAAAATTTAACAAACATTTAAATTTGAAATGAACTCAATTTTTTGTTGTTTTTTGCAAATTTATTTGCCTGTTGAAGATCGATTTTTGGAGCTTTCTGAAAGGTTGAAAAGCAGAAACAGTGTCTTCAAAAGAAGCGTAATTTTCTTTTTTAAGCATCCAAAAAGCTCCAAAACTCACAGTTCTACAACAATTGAATTGTCAATAATCGCTTTTATTTCATTAGCAATGTTTTTTAAATGGGAAAAATTTTACCCACCCTTTTAAACGGAGAAAACTTCAAACATATATATCTCGGGTAAACGATCAGCTACGATTTCAAACAAGAAAATTTTGAGCACTACAGATTATTACCAAAGTCTCTGTTGAAACTGATTTTGTCGTCATTTTACTTTGAATTAAAGTTGCTTCCTGCACGCCGTGAGTATAGATACTAATACAGATTGTCACAAAGGCCTTGCGTTCAATGGGTTTAATTAATAAGTCTTAAAGTGATATCTTAATATATGTACATTTAATATAAATCTAAACGCACGCATACGTGCCCATTTATAATAAATAATTACTGACACCTTGAGTTAAATGGATTGCAAAGTAACAAGTTTATTGGAGATTGATTAAATTGAATTCTAAAGATTTTTTTGGGTAAGCTGTGCTCCCTCAAGCCCCCCCCCCCCCTCCACACACCGCGGGCCCTGCGGAGCCTTCGCTACGCCACTGAATACTATGTAGCAGTTCTACAAAATAATAAAGTATATATATCGTATATTTTTATATTCATAGTAATAAGTCTTATACTTAACATATAATAAAAAACAAACCTTACATATGTACAAAAAAGCAAAGGAAATATCACTTAAATTGGTTTAACCATTGATAGTTTTAACATAAATCATGATAAATTACTAAATCTTGCAAAAAATATTTTAGTTTATTTTTAGACTGGTGCAGTTTTTATGGCAGGTGGTAAAATATTAAATAAATTACATCCTGCATAATAAGGAGTTTTCTGATATGTTCAGTAGTTATACTTTGTCAAATATAGATCTTTTGTTGTATGTAAAACCCCTTATAATAAAGGAGATTTATTTTTAGTTTATTTATTTATTTACGTATCAATATTTACACTATACAGTATAAAAATTGAATATTACCTATAGTATTTCAATTCTTTCAAAATCAAAAAGGCAATCTTTTATCAGAGTGACAACGCTTTACAGAAAGGATCATAGCAAAACCCTGAAAAACTACATCACAGAAACTATTAATCATGGTATTCAATTCGTCATTGAGAAATGTCAAAAAGTAATTAAGTTGGAGCAAGATCTGCAGATTAAAAATCGTAATAAATATGTGAACAGGATCTAGATATTAAGTAATTTTATGAAAGCTACCTGACAATTCCAATGCTGGACGGTATGGACCACACTCTGTCAAACCATCACATTTATTAACTGGATAACATTCAAAATTGGCAAAACTTATATCGAAGACATAATTATGGCTGTTTATTATAGAATTATACAGAGATAAGTTTAAAAATGAAGATATGCTGGCTTTGGAAGCTAAGAGGTTATATCACGACAGATTGTATTCTTCCAGGTCAGAAAACATTTCAACGAGTTGACCAACGTCTAAGGGAGATTGGTAAGTGATTCCATTTTATAAGGTAATATTACTAAATCATCATTTTAGAAAATTTTGGGAAAAGAAGTACTGAAACTGGTCAGGGAAGAACAGTACGGTCGATAGTAGGGAGGAATTTCTACGAAGCATCACGTTTCATTATGGTCAAATAAGGAGCATTGCTGAGTTAATGTGGCTGGTACAGTAGTTCTCAATTCGTCGTGCTCGCGAGTATATCGAACTTGACGGAATTTTTAACTAAGCAGTTAGTTTAACTTTGTATTGAAACTATGATGACAAGGGAAAATTCCTCTTTTTCATATTCGACCCGACAGAAGTTAAGGGACTAACAGTGTAAATAAATTGACGTTTTTTCGAAAACGGTTAAGATTAGCGACATCAATGAAGAGTACTTAATTTTAAGTCAATAGTTAAAAGTATGTAAAAAACGTTGTCCAAAGTTATCATACTGAGCGTACAAAAATGGGGTCACAGCTAGTCCGTCTCTGCAGATGTGAGTAATTCACAACACTTTCTTCGATAGTAATTTGTAGGGTCTGACCTGGTATGCATCATAATAAAAAAATTAAAATATACCTGCTGGTTCAATAATTATGTGTAAAAAACTTGATTTGATTGCAGCTCTTTGGGAGTCCGTATCTCCGAAGAGAAGACCTATACGAATATATACTTTCATATGTTTTTTTCATATTCGAGAGATTTCCCATATTTTTCCGGATATCCTGTATATGTTAAGTTTCATTACCAGTGCGGAATTCTAGGTATTCTTCCTTTCGTGTTGGAATAAGATTTAGTTATCTTTAATATTAAAATATTTAACTCAGAAAAAAGTCTTTGATGTGTTGTAAACGAATACAATACGTGTTTATACTTAATAGTATATAAATTTGAATATTAAATACGATATATCCCTGTCAGAGTAAATATTCATCTACTTAGCCAGACATCTGGGTATTGTTTATTTGATAGGCAAGCTGGTACTGTCTATTAACCTTGTGGTTATCAAGATTTTAGATTCCATTACTACCGCAGACAAAAATAAAAATTTAGAATAGACAAGTTGTTTTAAATAAAACATTTAACTAGGTTATTAAACTAGTATATTTCTTTGAAAACCTAAAATTTATAAAACCCAACTGGCAATAATTATATCAGGACAAACCGGATCAGGCAGTATCAAGTATATTTTTACAAGATTAACGCTTTCTTCACACATTTTGTGAACTAATTCGCCGTCGACTGTGATGTTTATTATGTGTTTATTAGTGTTATTAACATGCACGTGCTCATTAAAAAGCTTCCTATTGTTTTAATTTTGCTCGGATTCAGAGAAACATTCTTTACTTTTCCACAAAATATTGCATACCATGCATCGTTAATTTGTTGCAAAAATATTGTAAAAGTGATTATTTATAAATCATATAGAACGCAATAAACCAAAAATATTTTTATGAAAGTTTTCAAATAGAGTGTGTGGATAATTCGAGCTAAGTAAAACTATATTATAAATGATCCTGGCGCTAACAGGGTTTTGTAATTTGACATGCTGATTACGAACATCGAGGGTGTTTTTCTGAGAAATAGTCAGGAAAGGAAACCACTATATCTTTATGGATAAGTGACTTCCATTAAATTAGTTGATTTTCCATATGTCGTATATCTCGTCCCACTCATCAAATGTCTCAATGGATACAAATTTCCAGACTTTCCAAATTTTGGATAAAGCTTTCTGAAATAAGAACTATCGTACATTTTAAGTTAAATCAGTACTTTTTTTTGCTCCTAGGACTCAGAGTAGTTTTAAAATACTTCATAACTGCCATAATTAATTGACTGACATAGCCTATCATATCAGGTGACTTTATAGCAGGTAATATCGGCCACAGAACGTCAAGATGCAAACAACATTCTTTTCCCTTAATTTTTTTTATTTAATAAAACCCAATATGTAGAATTGACTGTCTCATCATATCTAGTCACATGACGTCGCACCAGAGAAGACTGTTACTTTAACATAAGAAATCAAAGACAAACTTGATGATTTGTTTGAAGGTTGTAGACAATGTTGAAGATCGACTAAAATGTAAAAAAAGAAAGCTTTCACGATTTTGGTCAGGTTGAAAATTGGAATTATTATCCGACGTTTGGCCTACGACTGTACGAGGCATCTTCAGGGATCTTTACTCTACGAGATTAGAATAGTGAATTACTACCGAGGAGCAACAACCCGGTATTTGTTCCCGACTGGTGCTCATCGGACATATTAAGAAATAACAACATGGACTCTACCCTACTAGAATTAATTAAACTGTCTGATTTGCACTTATTTTACTTTTCAAGGAACTTTCTACGAGCAGACTTCCAGAGCGACCATGGGATCTCAGCTATCACTTGTGGTCGCTAACATCTTCATGAAAGCTTTCGAAGAAAACGCTTTGTCTTCTGTTCCTCCAAATTTTGGTGCAGATAGGTAGATGATACGTTCGTAGTTTAGCTACATGGCACTGATAACCTCCATAATTTCTTGGATCATCTAAACCAACAACACCCTAGCATAAAATTCACTATGGAAACTGAATCAAGGGGTACCCTTCCCTTTCTTGATGTAGTGGTACAAAGGAAAGATAATGGCAAAATTGGACATTCTGTATACTTAAAAGAACACATAGAAATTGATATTTCAATGCAATGTCACATCATCATCCTTTTCAAAAACGATCCATCACTGAAATCAGAAACAAAAAAACTGACTAATGTTCTGAGAGGTAGCGGATATTGCGCTGAAGATAAGACATTCCCTCAACAGAACGTCATAAATGTACCTCCTATGGACAGTGTTGCCTTACCTTACATACACGGAACTACGGATAAGATTGCCAGATTGCACCGAAATTCAAACATTTGGACAATTTTCAACACATGTAAGAAAGTTGGACAATATTTGAAGTCACCAAAGGACGCAATACCATTTCAAACAGAAGGAGTTTATAAGATACATTGCTCTTGTAGCTGTGACGTAAATACCGACCCCACAGATCCCGCGGTACAGGGGGGCGCAGCCATTCCAGGGGCACCTTCAAGTCTTTGAAGAAAATGAATAAATACGAAGGATTAACATGGGTGCAAAATAGTAAGGAGCATTCAAAAATCTGCTGGGGGACAGGGACGCACATACTCTTAGTTACGCTACTGTCTTGTGGTAAAGTGTATGTGGGTGAAACAGGACGGTCTATATCCGTTAGGCTTAAGGAACATAAAAAGAAAACAAGTAGTTGAACACAATCATTGCTCAGATCACACTTTAAATGTAAAAGAAACTAAAAGTAAAATTAGAGAATCAATCGAAATTTGTAAATATCCAGATAATATTAATAGAGATCTAGGTTACAGTCTATATCATACTGGATCTCGGTTTGCACCAGTCGGGTATAAATTCCGAGCTGTTGCTCCTGGATAGTCATTCAGAATTTAAATCTCGTGAAGTTAAAATCCCTGATGATGATTTGTGCAATCGTAGGCGAAACGTCGGATAATAATTCTAATTTGATACGGTCTAAACCCAAGAACCATGATTTTCAACATTGACTCAAATGTAGGTGTCGGTTGTCTTATTTTACGACGTTTCGATTAACTTATAGTATAAATTGAGTGTTTTGTCTTAAAGTTACAAGCTTATGTAGGGAATGTGTTCATTAAAGCGCAAAGTTTCGCTTCACTGTACACACCTCAATGATTTGATGTTACAAAGTAGTGGTTGCCAAAAGATATTTCAACAATGGGTTTACATCGTATGGAAGGGAAATGATCAAGAACTTAATAATTTCTTGAATTGTCTAAACACTATTCGACCTACACTTAAGTTTACCATAGAAGAAGAGATAAATCATCAATTGTCCTTCCTGATGTGTCATAGTGAACCGTTCAAACGAAACTATTAAAACTTCGGTATGCAGGAAGCTAACACATATTGGACAATATCTTAAACATAGTTCTAATCATTCTGTTGTAACAAAACATGGAATTATACGCAACCTTTATAGCCGCGCTTTATCTATATGTAATAATGCCGATTCATTGGAAAAAGAGGTAGCAAACATTAAATCCAGTTTACAACAGAATGGTTATCCTTTAAAATTAACTGACTATGTTATAAATAACTTTAGAACAACGACCACTGGACAGCAAGAAACCCATTCCTTCTTCACAATTCCGTATACTAAGAGAACCTCGGAGAAAATAAGATGAATTGCCAGCAGTTATAATACAAAATAGCCTTTAAATCAGGAAATATACTTAGAACTCATCTGACTAAAACAAAACCAAAAACTACCTATAAAAAAGAATGTGTTTACAAAGTTTCATGTAAGTGTGGTGAAATGCATATTGGAGAAATCAAGCTACTACTAGAAGTTGGAATTGAGGAATATAAAACTCATCCACAAAAACGGTAAATGTCGCAATCAGGTATTGCATAACACGTTTGGGATAAACAATACCATTTAAAACGGTCTGAAGCTTCGGCCAAATATATGAAACCCAACATGAAAAAAAAAAAGAATATTTATATAAACAGTTTATATTAAAAATAAAAATAGGATTTTCAGCAAGTCCAGTGTTGAGATACCTTCTTTGGCAACCACTACTTTGTAACATCAAATTATTGAAATGTGTACAGTAAAGCGAAACTTTGCGCTTCAATGAACACAGTCCCTACATAAGCTCGTAGCCTTAAGATATCACATTCAGTTTATACTTGATAACGATTAGAGATACAACCTAGTCGAAACGTCGGAAAAGTAAACAAAAATAAAGAAAACGCAAGTCCGGCAACCATATTTTAGTCAGACTTGACGATAACAATGTAGTAAAAATGAGAGTTGATATTGACAACCTTGTCATAAGAAATGCTATGTCGAAAGCACTAAACAAAGGGAATATTAATGAGTTTCCTAGATTTAATCTTCAATATTTACGGAAGTTTGATCATAAAAGTACTGATCTTTTTCACCTTGACAGAAGTAGAGATGATCCGGGATTTCTAAGGTTTAAAATATATTCTTGATTCCAAAATTCTACTCGTTATCAGCTCTGGATATGTTCCCGGGTGTATGATGAAGAAAATCAGGAGTTCTATGATTTTTTAGATAGACCCTGCATCAAAAGAATATAAAGTATCCAACCCCAGCGCTACATAATTTCATTGAAGATGCTGCCAGTAAAAATGTTTCCTAATGATTAACCTAGAATAGAAGGTAATTTGATAGATGATATCGAAGATTAGAATAATCCTGAAATATAAGAAAACTGAAAATCTTGTGTAAAATATAAATGATTATAATATAATTGATTATAATATAATTGAATATAGGAATACACATTTAGATAGAGACAAACATAAATACACATAGACTTAGAAACGGATACTGAGATACTCAGGCTTAGAAAGACACCGACACAGACAGGCACGAAAAAGTTGAATATATACACATACAGTCCAGTATATACCGTGACCAAAATTCGATTGACTACAAACTTTAAATAAAAATCGCTGGGACAGATTCTCAGAAAAAAAAAAAACAAATAACTTGATGACTACAAAAAATAACCGATGAATGGCGACTGAGGAGTTTAAGACCGATTAAGCAACCTCCCCACGCGTTAAGCTTTGGGTAAAGCTAATGTTAGTGCCAGCAGCCCCTTTAATGCCATACAAATTATTATTCCATATTCACGGATTCTGTGTTCAAGGAATATTTAAGGAACTTATCCTCAGCAAATACGGAGCTTTGACTATATTAAGCTACGATAAATGAAAACCTCTTTTAGCTGGGTTCATTAAGAGGGTTTAAAACTTGGATTCGATCTAGTTACTATGGAAGTTAGATCTTCTAGTCGACCAGTTTTATTTTGCTGAATATATTGTTATAATTTATATCAAACATGTCAAGACATAAAACGTTTATATAGGAAAATTAAGGATAAAAACCTAGAGGTTAAGCTTTAGAATGGGTAAGAGAAATAGGTGTCTTCTAAAAATAAATAAAAGTTTCCATTTTTGACGTTTCTGTAATACATACTAATGATTTTTTATTCTTTTATTCTTAAGACTCAAAATTTGTCCGTATTATTATAGCACTGGTCAATTTAAAGCTTCGACTGTCAATTCAAACTCGTTTTAAAGTTAAACGATGTTAGTCAATAGAGGATCTAAGTTTACCTTCAATAGTCAAGACAGATGGTGTTTAATGAGTGTTTGCCAAAACGTCTGCGATGTAAATTCGTCACTAACTATAATTATTTTAAAGACCAATTAAAAATAGTGAAATAAACTATTTTTATTTAATTAGACCTACTTCGAAAATTGCACTAAAAAGTGATAAATTAACAACTAGATTTTACATAAACATTAAGTTTATTAGGTGCGATGTAAAAAGTCAACAATACAGTACTGCTACATTAATGCACTAATTTCTAACAGTACCGGTGTAACTGGGTTATAAACCAATTATAAAAGTTTTATTCTAGGCGTCAATAATTTCATAAATACACTTGTACCAGTATTTAAGATGAAATATGTACTAGTAGCATGTTCAAGTGAGATATGGCTCGTTTGTTATATATATATTTTAACAACTTTAGAATAATTATTAGAACATGCTAACTATACTGATTTCATCTAATGAGATATGAGCTCGTAGAGAGGTAACTTTCTTACTTTATAATAATTTCTGATCTTTCAGTCCTGAAACATGAGCCTAAAACAGACATGGATCGTTTTGGATATTTTTATATGTTATCAGGGAAACAGTAAAAGATTTTAAAAACCTGATAAAGTAGTTCCGAGCTCTTTTTTTGAGGAAATTATAATTGCGAAAACGAATTACGGCTGTTTCGGATTTACAGGGCGATATTCGAATTTTACAATTTTCTAAAACGTCCTATATTTTGTTTATCAAACAACTACGATAAAACTAATGAGGCATTCTTAAGATACTTTTTTCTTTAGAATTCAGTGGCGTAATCAGATTTTTAATTTTAGTTTTAATTACGAAGATATAATACCAAGTTGTAATTTTTTAAATGGAACACCCTGTACTTTTTACATCATTTCTTTTTCATTTTGCAATTTCTTTAAGAATATATTATATTGTTAATGTGCCTTTATGTGTTTCATCGATCTAGAGAAGGCGTTCGATCGTATACAGCTGGAAGATGTAACACAGCTACTTTACGACAGACAAATACCTCAAAACATTATCAAAACGATTGAAAATATATATCAGGCAAATTCAATTCAAGCTAGGATAAACGGTGAATTGACAGAAAAAATAGAAGTAAATAATGGAATCCGACAAGGTGACTTTCTTAGCCCCCTACTATTTAACATCATCATGGACGAGTTGATAAAGCAGGTGCGTAGATTGAAAGGGTATAAAATGGGAGACAGGGAAATCAAAATGCTGTGCTACGTTGACGATTTGCAAAGACTACTGCATCAATTTAACATAACAGCGAAAAAGTTTAACATGAATATATCAGCGTCAAAAACTAAAGCCCTGACTACATCTAGAACACCACTCAGATGCAAACTAGAAATAGGCAACAAAATTATACAGCAGGAAATAAAGTTCAAGTATCTCGGAATAGAAATATCCGGATACGGGGATGTTGAAACGGAGGTGAGGGGACAAGCTATGAAAGCAGCAAGAACAGCCGCATGTCTTAACAGTACCATATGGAGCAATAAACATATAGGAATCGAAGTTAAATCCAGAATTTATAAAACAGCAATAATACCCATATTAATATACACTGCAGAAACCAGACCAGATACCTAGAAAACAAAACAAATACTGGAAATACAGAGATGAGAGTAGTGCGCAGGATAGTTGGCAGGACATTTATGGATCGGAATAGGAGCGAGGATATAAGAAGAGTGTGTAAAGTCGATAACATCAATGACTGGGTATTACAAAGAAAAAGGGAATGGAACGAACATATCAATCGCATGACCGACTACAAAATAGTAAAGATGACGAGGGACAAATCACCAATAGGACGTAGGAACACCGGAAGACCCCGTAAACAATAGAGTGATAACCTCGCAATAGACTGAAACCAGGCAAAGAGACGAAGACTAACAAGCAAATTGCTTATATATAAGAAGGGAGAAGAAGAAGAAGAAGAAGAATATAAATTGACAAAAATAGACTAAAAACAGTTTTTATTAAATATGAAAATGTTTAAACGTGGAAAATGTCTATTAACGAAGCTATATAATATTATATATATATATATATATATATATATATATATATATATATATATATACAAGAAGGGGCAGATAGATTACTCTCTACGAATTCTACTCTGGTCCTTTGTCCATTCTAGTTTTGACCACAGTGGCGCTGAAAAGAACCAAGAGTAAAAATCACAGAGAACAATTTTCTATTTAAAATCCTCATTTCGAAATATGCCGGTAAAATCTAATTTCACAGGGAAGGCAGTGGCGGACCCATTGATGAATCTATACCTAAAATTTTAGTGGTCAAAATTAGGTCTTAGCAACAAAAAGATGCTGATAACAAATTAGTTGGCAATTGCCTGTCGAAGTGACGGTATATTATGACGTAGCATCTCTAATGGGGATCGATGCAGTTTGAGGGCGCTGCGTAGAGTGCTGTGCTAGCACTGAGTCCACGAAGGACCGCTAGGGTGTCCGTTCTACGTTTTCTTTCAGGCACCTGCCTTTCTATGCATCGAGACTGTGGGAGTTTCAAGGAAATAAAAAGCAGAGCCTTGGGGGGGGGGGCAATGTTGTAGAAGCGAACATGGCTGGTCCATCTCACCTACTTGTGCCGATAAGAAATAGATTGAAATATTACGATCTAGTATAGTAAAGCCCAATAAAAGGTGCCCGGGCAAGGTATCGGCGGACCCACTGATGAATTAACCGCCGATGTTAAAACGAAATATCTAAAATTTTAGCGGTCTTAGTAGAAAAAGACTCTGATAAGAAATTATTTTGTAATTGCCGGTCGGAGCGACGGCATATTATGACAATATATATAGAAAAGTTATCTTACCTATAATTAAAAGGGATGGGGCTAAATAAAGGGTGTTTTTTTATAGAGGTATAGAACTTTTAAATGGAATAAAACAAAAATGAATTTTTTAAATTGACATGAAATTTACTTTATTCGAAATGAATTCGAAACCTTTTGGCATTATAATTTAAATATGACTTCTGGCATATGACCGCCACGGCTGGCTCGGACCTAGTCTAATCTGGAGGTCCAATTTTCGATGACTTTTTTCAACATTTGTGGCCGTATATCGGCAATAACGCGGCGAATGTTGTCCTCCAAGTGATCAATCGTTTCGGGCTTATCGGCGTAGACTAGCGACTTCACATATCCCCACAGAAAATAGTCTAGCGGCGTTAAGTCGCACGATCTTGGAGGCCAATTCACGGGTCCGAAACCTGAAACTATGCGGTTACCAAACATTTCCTTCAATAAATCAATTGTGGCACGAGCTGTGTGACATGTTGCGCAGTCTTGTTGAAACCACAGCTCCTGCACATCATGGTTGTTCAATTGATGAACGAAAAAGTCAGTAATCGTGGCTCTATAGCGGTCACCATTGACTGTAACGTTCTGACTAGCATCGTTTTTAAAGAAGTACGGACCAATGATTCCATCAGCCCATAAAGCACACCAAACAGTCAGTTTTTCTGGATGTAACGGTGTCTCAACATACTTGAAGATTATCATCACTCCAAATATGGCAGTTTTGTTTATTGACGTATCCATTCAAACAAAAGTGAGCTTCATCGCTAAACAAAATTCGCTTATGAAAATCGGGATCAACGGCAATCTTGTTTTGGGCCCATTCACCGAATCTATGCCTTGCTAGGTGATCGTGTAGCTTCAATTCTTGCACGAGTTGGATTTTGTAAGCACGCAAACCAAGATCTTTCCGCAAAATATTCCATAAAGTGAATGGACACATATCCAATTCCTGTGCACGATGGCGGATAGACTGATTCGGGTCTCCCTCTACGCTACGCTCTACAGCAGCAATGACTTCTTCTGTACGCACTGTACGACGTCTCTGTGGTTGCGTATTATCATTTAGAGTAAACGTGGTGCGAAAACGTTCCATAGTTAATCGAATTAATTGCTCTGATGGACGATTATGTTGACCGTAAAATGGACGTAGTGCGCGATACGTATTTCGAACAGAACCATGATTTTCAAAATAAATTTGCACAATTTGGAAGCGTTGTTCAGGCGTCCGTCTATTCATGTTGAAATGCCAAACCAAACTAAACATAAATCACTTGACAGCTGACAAAATGGTCGCCAGTTAAAAAAGTGTTGCCAACTTAAAGTTTTATACCTCTATAAAAAACACCCTTTATTTGTGGGATACTAAAATAATAATATCCTACGGGAGAAAATGTTGATACACAAGTTTTTTCAAGGTTGCTCTCCATGAAGATCAATTTTTTTTTAGGATAGGTTGGTTCATTGGAATCTCATTGTGTAAGATTCATGCAAATTCCCCCACATTAGAATAAAATCAACAGAAGCATTAATATAGCCACATTGTTAGCAATTTTCGGTCATACATGACGATTAACGGCTATTTATCGAAACTGGAAAGCCATAAGGCTGAATCAATAACAGATTCTTGTTTAGCAAGTTAAAATAAATTAAAAAAATATATTCCGATTCTTATAACAACTCTCTATTTGAACTAAATTAGTAATTTCAGTTGAAAAATTACGATTTTCAATATTTTTTTCTGGTTTTTTGAAATTTTATGGAAGATCCGATTCAGGATCATCCATACAATTTTCGGATTGGTTTTACTTCTCAAAACAGGTGGGTGTAATATTTACACAGACATATCAGTAATGTGTTCAACTGACAAATTTTTGGATTTTTCTGCTTTTTGTTGTCCAATTTACTCTAATTCCCACCTTAAATAGGAAAGCAGGATTGCTAATAGACAATATTTAATAGTAATAAAATGTGGGCTATAAGGCCACATGCTACCCAAATAACGTGTTTTGTAAGAGTTTGCTATCTCATTTTATCTCATACATTTCATTGAATCTATGAGCCTCTAAGAATGCTTACTCCACTTGTAGTTTTTACTCGTTGATATTTATATTGGTTTCACTTGTCTTTATGATCTAAAAAATTATAAAGCGATATTCATGCACGTCAAATCACGGCAATGATTGGTTTATGAATAAATTACCTTTTTAAACGCAATAGCATGATCGATTTGTGTCAAAAATCGCAATTTATTGATTTTAATGAACAATAATAATAGTAATAAAATGAAAAAAAACTCCAAAAAGTGACCTCTTTGCTTTCATTGCATATCTGACCCAAATTTTTTATCATTTCTAAGTAGATTTTTTGTTAAACGATTTTAGATGTGTGTTTAATTCGTTCATAATTTTTGTTGTCATATAATGCTCGCATTCCATTCAGAAATTGTGCGACATTCAGTTCTGTATTTATTCGTTTAACTTGAAATAGTATAATCTGATTGGTCCGTTCGACAATCATTAGAGCCAGGTGAAAAGAATGTGCAATATATGCCATTGATAGACCCCAAAAAGATTTGTTGCCACCACTGCATATCAAATTGGGCCTAATGAAAAACTTTGTGAAAGCACTGCATACAGATGGGCCAACTTTTCAGTACCTGCGTCAGAAATTCCCAAGGCTAAGTGAAGCAAAAATTAAAGAAGATATTTTTGTTGGGCCACAGATTTAAAATATTCTGAAAGATAAACTCATTGCTTGCAGCAAATTGCTTGGAATGACTTTCATCTCGTGATCACTAATTTTTCCGGAAATAAAAAAACTGACATTTACGTTACTCTTGTTCAAAATTTCTACACTCACTGGACTTTTTCCTGATATTTGCGGAGCTGTAGGTGATGAGCACAACGATATCAGAATATATCAACAATGAATAGAAAAGATACCAGGGAAAGTGAAGCATTCCACTTTCCCTACTCCATGCTAGCCGACTACTGTTGGACTCTTGTTAGAGATGCTCCAAAAACAATTGACAAAAGAAAATCAAAAAGACAGGATATTTAGAGTCTCTACAAGTGTAAAAGTATGTATTTTTTATTATTTTGTTAATAATAAAACAAAAAAAAATTTGTTCTTGAAAATTGCAACTAAGTTTTTAAAATTTCATTGAAATTTTTGTGTTCAGTGCCCCAAAATGCACGTTTCATACAAGATACAACAAATAAATTAAAATTTGTTACGTAGTGTAATTAAAAAGTTTTACAGTAATATACATACACAGTCAATACTATTAATGTAGCCAAACAACTTAATTTTAAAATAATTTATAGTATTAATGCCTTTTACGTGGGAAAGAATTTATTATTAAAAAGGAATGACAGCGTAATGACAGTCGTTTTCTGTTAAAACTAGAGAATGCCTAGAGAAATTAAAAATTTACCTCTCGTTACAAATTCTGTCAGTCAAGGAGAGAAGCTGTAAATATCAGTTACAAGATACACAGCAATGCATTCGTCTTTTTAACCGACTTCTAAAAGAAGGAGGTTTTCAATTCGTCGACTATGTATTTTTTTTTATGTATGTACACCGATTACTCCGGAACGACTGCACCGATTTGAATGAAATTTTTTACGTTATGTAAAGGAAGTTGCTGCGGTGGTCCCATATTTTTTTAGATGAAATTGGTGCAGTAAAATCCAAGATGGCGCTTACAATATGGCGGCCAAAAAAATTAATTTTGTCCGATTTTCTCCAAAATTGGTATGGAGGAATTTTCGGGGTTGTACCCAACGAATCTGAAATTATTTTTCAAAAATTCAAAATGGCGGATCCAATATGGCGGACAAAAAAATTTAATTTAGTTCGATTTTCTCCAAAATTGGTATGGGGGAGTTTTCGAGGTGCCACATAACGAATCTAATATTATTTTTAAAAAATTCAATATGGCGGACGAAAAAATCAATTTTGTCCGATTTACACCAAAATTGGTACGGGGGAATTTTCGGGGTAGCATATGACGAATCTAAAATAATTTTAAAAAAATTCAATATGGCGGACGAAAAAATGAATTTTGTCCGATTTTCTCCAAAATTGGTACAGGGGAGTTTTCGGGGTCGCATATGACGAATATAAAATAATTTTTGAAAAATTCAATATGGCCGCTAAAAAAAATAATTTTGTCCGATTTTCTCCAAAATTGGTACGGGGGAGTTTTTGGGGTCGCATATGACGAATCTAAAATAATTTTTAAAAAATTCAATATGGCGGATCCAATATGACGGACGAAAAAATGAATTTTGTCCGATTTTCTCCAAAATTGGTACAGGGGAGTTTTCGGGGTCGCATATGACGAATATAAAATAATTTTTGAAAAATATATATATGATAAAGTTTTCGGGGCTTCACATAAAGAGTCAGAAATTATTTTTAAAAAATTCAATATGGCGGATTCAATATGGCGAACAAAAAAAATCAATTTTGTCCAATTTTAACCAAAATTGGTACGGGAGAGTTTTTGGGGTCACACATGACGAATCTAAAATTATTTTAAAAAAATTTAATATGACGTATGTATATCGTATATATGGTGGATAAAAAAATAATTTATTTTCTTTAAATATCGATATTGGAAGGGGTTGGGGCCTATATTACCAATCTAAAATTAATTTGAAATTTAAGATAGTGGATTTTCTATGACAGACTAAATATTCGTTTGACCCAATTTGTGTGTTGTGATTTACAACTTTGGATAAAATTTCTACTTTTTTGCCACTTTGGAGTCATTGCGAAGTACACTAATCTCGATTAGTACTTAGTTCAAATAATTTATGAATGTCATAATGAATTCTAAAACTAAAAATAGAAAAATAAAATTTTTATAAAAAAATTGAACCGACTTCTAAAAGTGCGCTAAAAAGTGAAAAATAACCATAAATTTTTATATGAAATTGAACTTTTTGAAGTCGGCGCCAAATTATTTGTAAATGAAATAAATAACCACTAATGTTTACAAATTGTGGTAAGAAAGCAATGACAAAAAAAGTATTTTAAATCTGTTTATGCAAATCACATTTTGTCAAGTATTAGTTTGGCGCCGACTTCGAAAAGTTCAATTTCATATAAAAATTTATGGTTATTTTTCACTTTTTAGCGCACTTTTAGAATTCGGTTCAATTTTTTTATAAAAATTTTATTTTAACCGACTTCTTAAAGAAGGAGGTTCTCAATTCTTCGACTATGCATGTTTTTTTTTTATGTATGTACACCGATTACTCCGGAAAGGAGGCACCGATTTGAATGAAATTTTTTACTTTATGTAAAGGAAGTTGCTGCGGTGGTCCCATATTTTTTTGGACGAAATTGGTACAGTAAAATCCAAGATGGCGCTGACAATATGGCGGCCAAAAAAAAAAATTTTGGCCGATTTTCTCGAAAATTGGTAAGAGAGAGTTTTCAGGATCGTACATAACTAATCTAAAATTATTTTTAAAAAATTCAATATGGCGGATCCAATATGGCGGACGAAAAAATCAATTTTGTCCGATTTTCTTCAAAATTGATACAGGGGCGTTTTCGGGGTCGCACATAATGAATCTGAAATTATTTTTAAAAAATTCAATATGGCGGATCCAAGATGGCGCATTAAAGATTCTATATCTCCCGATTTTGTCTAAAATCAGTATTGGCGTATTTTTGTTAGTGTTAATTATGAATTTAAAATATTTTTTGAAAAACACAATCTGGTAGATTCAGTATGGTGTCCTAAAAATTTTACATTTTTCGATTTTCTCCCAAAGTGATATGGGTTGTTTCTTGAGGGTGTAAATTATGAAATTAAATGTTTTCTTTCAGGGTTCAATATGGCAAATCCAAGATAGCGGACTAAAAATTTTACATTTTTCGATTTTGTTCAAAGGTGGGACTGAATCGTTTTTAAGGATGTAAATAGTGAATATAAGTCCAGAAATTTTAAACTTCCGGATTTCATTTAAAAATTGGTACTAGGGGGCTTTGAAGGGTTTAGATTTAGATTAGATTAAGACTTAAAATAATTTTTTTGAAATTTAATATAGCGGATGCAATATGATAGGTTGAAAATTCCACCTCATTCGCATTTTTTCAGATTTGGTATTAGAGGGTTCTCGGGGTCGTGTATTACGAATATGAAGTTAATTTTTTACAACTATTAGGTTGATAAGATACAATATGAGGGACAGAAAATTTTACATATTCCGATTTTGTCTAAAATTGATATCGTGAGGTTCTTGAGGCATATACAAAATCAATATGCAGTATAAAATATATCGAGCTAAGAAATTTACATCTCAGATTCTTTAAATATTGAAAAATGATATTGTTGGATTCTTGAGGCGTATACAAACTCAATATGCAGTATAAAATAAATTTATATCTCAGGTTCTTTAAACATCGATATTGGAAGGTTTGGGGTCTATATTACCAATCTAAAATTAATTTGAAATCTAAGATAGCGGATTTACTATGACAGACTAAATATTTGTTTAACACAATCTTACTGGTATTCGGAAAACTCTAAGAACCAAAGAATTTTTAATGGTTCATTTTACGGTGATTTACAACTTTGGATAAAAAGGGTCCTTTTTTTGCCACCTTGAAGTCATTGCGAGGTACACTAATCTCGCTTAATACTTAGTTCAAATGAGTTATGGATACAATAATGAATTCTAAAACTAAAAATAGAAAAATAAAATTTTTATTAAAAAATTGAACCGACTTCTAAAAGTGCGCTAAAAATTGAAAAATAACTATAAATTTTTATATGAAATTGAACTTTTTGAAGTCGGCGCCAAATTATTTCTAAATGAAATAAATAACGACTAATATATACAAATTATGGTAAGAAAGCAATTATATATAAAGCATTTTTAATCTGTTTATGCAAATCATATTTTGTCAGGTATTAGTTTGGCGCCAACTTCAAAAATTTCAATTTCATATAAAAAGGTATAGTTATTTTTTACTTTTTAGCGCACTTTTAGAAGTTGGTTCAATATTTTAATAAAAATTTTATTTAAGTGCTTAGTAATTTAGTATTACACATTTCATGGGTATAAAAGATATTCTAATTTGTTGATAAGTGTTATTAGATCTATAAAATAGTTCGTTACAATTAATTAAATAGTTTATGATCACTTAATGTCGAAAAAGGCGAGCTTTATATATGCATAACTCGAAAATTATACATATCTCCAAGTCAACATTTTACATTTACATTAAAAATTTATGTTAATTTACGGAATCCAAATGACTTCTTTGAATTCATAATTAACTTTTTCATAGAATTTAGATTTAATAAAAATGCAGATTTTTAAAGAACGAATAAATTACGATATGTGTATTACCAGGTTAGACAATGATTAATATATAATATTTTTGACAGTAATTATTTCGAATAAAGCTTTGCTAAATGGTTTTAAAGTGGTATTAGTTAATTAAAATGGATTCACATAAATCTTAGGATTTAAATTTTAGCTTCGAAGATTTGAAATCTTATTAGCAAATATTTTAAATTATCTAAAATATGTAATATATCAAAATTTTGTGAAAGGAAAGAGAAAAGTAATATTTGTGGCAACAATTAATTCGTCGTTAGTATCTATAAGATTATTTCAAAACTTTCAAAGTTGTCCTTAATGAAACCAAAATTATTAGTTAGTGCTGTTTTTGATAAAATAGCTCTTCTAATTATAAAGTACATCCGATCGGCTATAAAGAAAGTTCTTTGGTTTAAGCTTTGTGAGTCTGAAAAGTACCCTGGTTTGTTGAAAATTTACACAAAATAAAATAATTAAATTTTTTTTTAAGAAAAACAACTCCAGTTTCATGAAAGTCGTGCACTAAAAGGTATAAAATAACTTTTTATATAAAAATATGGTAAAAAGAATATACGAAAAATAAGGATATATTTTAATATGTTCATATTTTAGATTTAGACTAGTTTGATAAGTTATTTTAGTTATTAAATCTTGGGCGCTTTTTTTTATCATATTTTTTATGTAGAAAGTGATTTCATACCGTTTAGCGAAAGATTTTCATAAAAATAAAATTGTTTCTCAATTTTTTTTTTCACTTTTAGTTTTCGAGTACATGATTTGATTGTCAGTCGACAGCCCATAGGTAGCAGTGAAACTAAATGATAGTGTTTAATAAAAAAAAATAGAAGCTTTTATCTGAAAAAAAAAAACAAAATTGAACTTGAAATGGCTTTGAAATATAAATTCTAGGTCAGTTTTTGGAGATATACCGGAAGATTGGCTGAGGTCTGTATTCGCCCCAATTCCAAAAAAACAGCAAGCAAAGCGATGCAGTGAGTACAGACTAATAAGTCTAATGAGCTACACTTTGAAGGTCTTTCTCAGAATCATCCACAGCAGAATAAGATCTAAATGCGAAGCAGATTTAGATGAAACCCAATTCGGATTTAGAAATGCCCTAGGTACTAGAGAGGCTTTATTCGCTTTAAATATACTTCTGCAAAAATGCCGGGACCAACACAAGGATGTATTCGTATGTTTTGTCAATTACGAAAAGGCCTTCGACAGAGTACAGCACAGAAAACTCATAGACATTTTAAATAATGTAGGGGTAGACAGCAGAGACGTAAGAATTATTAAAAATCTATTTTGGCGGCAGAAAGCAACAGTAAGGCTAAATGGAAAACTCACAGAAGAAAGTAAAATTCTGCGAGGCGTCAGAAAGGGCTCCACTGCTTTTTAATATATATTCAAATAAAATCTTTAAACGGGCTACTCAAGGACAACGAATGGGAGTACAAATCAATGGAGAATATATAAATACAATACGATATGCTGACGACACTGTTATCCTTAGCGACAAACTACAAGACCTGCAACATCTATTAAACTGTGTTAACACTGAGGGTCAAGAAATGCGGCTCAACATAAATATCAAAAAGATAAAATTTATGGTCTTTAGTAGACAACCTCATCTTAACGCTTCAATACAAATAGAAGGAAAAATTATAGACAGGGTGACTCATTTTAAATATCTTGGATGTTATATCACAGTAGAGAGATACAATAGAGACTGCTAGAGCAACTTTTCAAAAAATAAAACCACTTTTTTGCAGTGATAACCTCAACCTAAAACTACGATAGAGAATGATAAGATCATACATCTGGCCAGTGTTACTATATGGGACAGAGATCTGGATAATTAAGGCTGCCACGATTAATCGGTTGGAGGCTCTCGAAATGTGGTTACACCGGCGAATGCTGAGAATACCTTGGACAGCTAGGCAGACCAACGAAATGGTACTCAATAGGGCCGACACAACTCGTCAACTATTAAACACTGTGAAGTGTAGAAAAATCTCATATCTTGGACATATATTCAGAGGGGAGCGATATAGAATTCTTTAGCTAATCATGATGGGTAAAGTAGAGGGACGTAGAGGGGTAGGAAGGAGACAGGCTTCCTGATTGAGGAATATTCGTGAATGGACAGGTATACGTAGCGCGGGGGAACTGTTCCAGCTAGCGCAGGACCGTGAAAGACTTGCCAATGTAATTGCCAACGTCAGGGGGACCTGATATGGTACTTGAAGAAGAAGAAGAAGGTCAGTTTCAAAATTATAAACGTTAAGTTCTTTATACATAAAGAAACTTCTCTTGTCATTAAACCGTTTTTCGTCGTGGTGTAATCAGACGGTGCTACATCTGAAGTTAAACAGGTTAGAGTTGGAGTGTCTCAAGGCTCTCCTCTATCTCCAACTCTCTTTAACTTGTACACTGACTGACATTCCGCTTGATGACCGTAGCAAATTATACCTATTTCCTGATAACACCGCCTTTGCAACATCATCAGGATCTTTTCGTCTTATTATTTTACGCCTACAACGTCATATAAATAAATTAGAAAGATGGATGGTCGAATGGACGATCAAGTTGAATCCTGGCAAGGCATAAGCTGTCATGTTTTCGAAATCAAGAATTCCAAATCCGGAAAATCGGCTATCTATCTCCAATACTGGCATTCCCTGACGAGCCAGTACGAAATACTTGGGACTAGTCTTCGATAAAAAACTGAATTGGGCATTTAACACGGACTACATCCTAGCGATGGCCAACTCCTCTTTGTTATCTCTCTATTCATTGCTTAACAAGAATAGTGAATTATATTTAAATAACAAACTTCTTATTTACAAACTTTTTATCAGATCTGTTCTGTTCTTTGGTGTTACAACCTGGAGCACCACAGGCAGAACGAGATTTAAACGGCTAAAGAGATTTCAAAATAAGGTGCTTCAAATGATATGCGGAGTCCTATACTTTGTCAGAAATACAATCATACACAGGGACTTAAGGTGTGATACCTTTGACACCTTCATTAAAACATAATTACACAATATATGGGTAGAACCATTAACTCTACTAACATGTCAATACAGCAATCACACAGTCTTACCAGAACCCCACGACAACACTATAGATTCCTCTGAGACTGGCAACTGGACCAATAACTGCGGTCATTTCTTTCCTTAAATTGATGGCTTAAAAACCGAATAGAATCTTATCATTTTCAAGCCTGTTAAAAGTCGATCCTCAGAGCAAACACGTCTCTGGGTCTATTCCGATTTAATTTTCCAAACAAGATCCCATACTCTTTGGTTTATATGCCTTTTTGTATTTCTTTGCCCATTCAAATGGTCTCTAGATGTAAAAAAAAACATATTTATATCGTTAGACGGGCAATTTTTCATACTTTCCATTTCTATAACAAAATATAATAGTTTCTAGTTAAAAAAATAAAAAAAATCAACCTTAAAATAAGCTTTAAAGGTCAATTTCAAGGTCACAATATTGCATTGTCATCCGGTTTAAATATGCTCGATCGGATAATTGGAATTGAGTTCAAATTCGATTACAAAATTTGATTGTCAGTCGCCATCCCATAGGCCATAGGCAGAAATGAAACTAAACCAAATCGTTTAATTAAAAATTAAACCTTCTATATGGAATACATTTTCAACAGGGTCAGTTTTAAGGTAATAATATGCCATTGGCTTCGGGTATATATATGTGTACCAAATTTCAGCTTAACTAGATAATCGGAAGTAAAACCGATCTTGAAATTACCTTGAAATATACGCCTATGGATAGTTTCAAGGTTATAATGTTGTATTGTGATCGGGTTTATATACGTGCCCCAAATTTCAGTCGGATTTGATAATTGAAAATGAAGTTGCCCTTGAAATGACCTTAAAATATAAGGTAAAATTTAGTTTCAAGGTCATAATATTGTATCGTCACCGAGTTTATTTATGTGCCCTAAATTCAGCCTGATTGGATAATCGAAAGTGAAACTGCCCTTAAAATGATCTTTAAATATAAGTTGAAATTTAGTTTCAAGGTCATAATATTTTATTGTCACAGGGTTTATATATGTGCCCCAAATTTCAGCCTGAATGGATAATCTAAAGTGAAGTTGCCCTTAAAATGACCTTAAAAAATAAGTTCAAGTTTAGTTTCAAGGTCATAATATTGCATTATCATCCCTTTTATATATACAGGGTGTCCAAGATAAGGATCCTAAGCATGGGGATCTCGGAAACAGTTGGAGATACGAGGTCGGTTAAATTAGAGAAAAGTTGCGCAATTTAGTGCTAAATTAAACGCAGTTAAAAAAATTTAAAAATTTCAAACACTTCCGGAGATTTCCGGAAAAAAACGAAATTTGGCAAAATCGTTTTTAATTTTTGCAGGCTTTATTTAAAGAGATATCAGAAAATAGAAGGTAAATTCTCATTGCCACTTTTTATTTTTTATAATTTGGTCTAAACAAAATTTAAATCCGACGTTTCGTTTCTGAGATACCATCATGAACTTTCATTTTTTATATGGAACAAAAAAAAGTATTCCATGTATTTGATAGCATTTTTTATTACAAATTCAACGGTGTATCACCCTTGCATATCGAATACGTAGTTCAAGTATTTTCCATAAGAGCTCCGTGAGAGCGAGAGAGAAAGGTATATCAGTTTTATAAAAGCCAATGAACTACACACTTGATATGCAAGTGTGATACACCGTTGAATTTGTAATAAAAAATGCTATCAAATACATGGAATACTTTTTTTTGTTCCATATAAAAAATGAAAGTTCATGATGGTATCTCAGAAACGAAACGTCGGATTTAAATTTTGTTTAGACCAAATTATAAAAAATAAAAAGTGGCAATGAGAATCTACCTTTTATTTTCGGATATCTCTTTAAATAAAGCCTGCAAAAATTAAAAACGATTTTGCCAAATTTTGTTTTTTTCCGGAAATCTCCGGAAGTGTTTGAAATTTTTAAATTTTTTTAACTGCGTTTAATTTAGCACTAAATTGCGCAACTTTTCTCTAATTTAACCGACTTCGTATCTCCAACTGTTTCCGAGATCCCCATGCTTAGGATCCTTATCTTGGACACCCTGTATATATATATATATATATATATATATATATATATATATATATATATATAAATCAGAGTCATGGATGTACATAAGGGTAATTAAACCCATGATAGCCTATAGAGCAATAGCATGGTGGACAAAAATAAGGCGGTGGAAGGTGACAATGAGGCTAAATAGAGTGGACATCTTGAAAGCATTAACACAACGCCCATGCCTGCTTTAGAAATATTTCTAAACATACCCTCACAAACATAGACTCTCTGGCGATTATCCTAATGAAAAATCAATTCATCGCTATAATTTTAAGGTTATGTCAATAAGTGGAGTCATACAATGTCCATAAGGTAACGATTTATCAAATTTTCACCCTGAATTACAAAGAGCTTTTTTCTTTTTAGAACATCAGTATTTATCCTACTACAAAATTGTGAATCCGTTGAACCACATTGTTATGAAATTTTTCACTCCGTCTTCAATAAGTTCGATTTTGCACATTAGGGTCACATCCACAAGTGCGATTCATCGAACTCCTTAAAGTAAACATTTATAGCATCAATGACTTCCTCGATGTTCTCAAATCGCCATCTACCATAACATGTTGTGAATTTAGGAAATAGGGGATAGATGCTATCTTTGTATCAGGTCGGAAATTTATTAGCCCACCCTTGTACTTGTTGCCATTTCATTTCAGTCACAAGGATTACTTGCATACACATTTCTAGTGATTTGCGTCAATTTTCTGATAGAAACAATAGGAAATTTTTATTAGCTCTCTATATGTCCAAAAACTAATACAAAACCTAATTTTGAAATTATAAAAAATATTTTAAGTTAAAAAAATATTTTTGAACATTTTAAAGCGATTAAACACCAAATATTGTTAGAATTTATAAATCTGTGTATGAAAGCTGCAGTCTGGAACACCCTCAATAGCAACTCGTCAGTGGATACAAAGTAAAGTCCAGGTCTTCTCACTTTTCTTGTAAATTTAAATGGGTTTTCACAAAACAAATCATCATTTTCATTTATTTTTAGACAACGTATCAGATTAAACATACACATATTGCGAATTTCTGATTAAAAAGTAATTATAAAATTACAAATATATTGAAATAAATTTTCCAATATGTTGCAAAAATATATCTAAAATTATATACATCATAAACACATACTATTAAGCGTCTCCGCACTTCGATTACTTACCTAAGCTCCGCCGAAGAGTCGACCAACAATCTGACGCAATCTAAACATCCTCTAGCGGCGGCATAGTGAAGTGCCAACGTCGCATTACCACCGGTACCACCATTACCTCCGTGGTGTTCCCCCAATACGGGGCTGCCTTTTTCCAGCGCCGGCATGCCGCCGCTGCCGACTGTGCTGCCCTCTCGCGATCCTGCTTCCCAAAGTAGCCAGCGCAGTACGTTAAGTCTGCCGTGTCTGCAACCAAGAATACAACCTGTTAGTAAAAGCATTGTAAAAGTGAAAGTACCGTGTGTGGTACCTGGTTACTGAAGTGAAAGAGATACGTGTTTTGAACAACAGCAGGTGTATCTAACGTTCGTGGTTGCCTATTAGTGGTAAATGTTTTGTGTGTTATTCGAAATCAATCTGTACAAGATGGTGAAGGTAAACACTGAATTAAAGTTGTTATTTAGCAGGATATAATTTACACTTAACGTACAGGTACTAAGTGAAACACTAGAATATATATATATATATATATATATATATATATATATATATATATATATATATATATGTATATATATATATATATATATATATATATATATATATATTAATTTGTTTGCTAAATTAAATTTAACGTGTCGCCTATGATTAGAGACTTTTTCAAAAATTCTGCTTTTATTTTTAAAATAAGCATTGTTAAAAACCTACAAAAAGAGAATGGTTTTAGTTAATATTATTCTAGAATATTAAAACTAATTAACATCACAATTTACGAAATACAGCATAATGTATAAATAAAATCACACTTCACATTAAAATTTTTATAAATTTAAATACACATAGCTTGAGACTAAGATGTTTGCAACATTGCGCAGCAGGAGTGGATTAATTCTAGGTTGTTATGTAGCGATAAGTATTGAGCTTTGACGGTTGTTTAAAAATAATTTTAATGGATTAAATTGTGGCAAATTTAGCTTAGATGGCTAATATTTTGCCACTCACAATATGTTGTTCCTTTTTATATAAAGCATTTCTTTCACTAAAAGATTATGACGGTTTTCATCTTGTATTAAAATTTTAGTGTTCACAGGATCAAATTATCTCTTTAGACTAGTTCCATCAAAGATTATTATAGCTAACGCAATAGCTATAATAATATTTGGTTCCATGTTTGTGTAGAGACGTAGACGCGTTTTTTATATACTTGTGTCCATTCAATCTATTGTCTAGGAATTGCGTTGTCATCCCTATGAATTTTTAAGCAATTCAAACATGGTGTAAAAGGAATATACAATTTCGGGCTTTACCTGATTTTCTCAAATAATTTATGAACGTAAGGCATTGCGACATATTTATAAATATTATCGGTCTTCAGAAAAATTGTGTGGGATAATTTTTTGTTATGAAATCTAAAAGTACGTTGTTTGATTATTTTGATCAAATCCATCATTACACTGTTTTTTTCAGATGTAGGGTGGTAAGAATTACCATTAAAGTAACGGGTGTTTTTTGTATACCATTTAGTTTTAAGTTTTTTGCTTTTTGCGTTTCTGATTAATGTCAACTAAAGAAAATTAATTTCATTACTGTGTTCAACTGCCAATGTAAATTGCAATTTAGGGTGAAAATTGTTAAAAACTTGTTGATCTTCAGATACGGTTATATATACGGTGGTTTGGACCACTCTGTATATATATATATATATATATATATATATATATATATATATATATATATTGCGCCTATGTTTTTCTGTCTTTAGCTGTCTGATGCCAATTTGTTCCTCCCGGTTTTGTGATTTAGAGAGTGTAGTTTCTTCATAATGGGAGTATCAGTGACAGGAGGAAGATAGGAAAAAGTTTAACCAGCGACGTGGGTACCTAGTAACATTTGTTAATAAGGATAACACGTAGTACGTCATTGGTCTCTCTCTCTTTCTCTCTAGCATTACAACCCGGGGTGAGTCTTTGCTGACTTCGCAATCTGCCTCCACTTGCTGCGATCCATCATCAGTTCCTCCGCGCGTTCGACGTTTAGGATTTGTAAGTCTGCTGCAACGTTATCTCTCCACCTCATCCTTGGTCTTCCTAGCGGCTGCTTTCCTTCTGGGTTCTCTTCCCATACCAACTTAACGATACGTTGATCTTGTCTCATAACATGGCCCGTCCATCTTAATCTTTCTGCTTTTATTATTTTCACTATATCTGGCTGGTTGTATAGTTCCTCCAATTCCTTGTTTGTTCTCGTTCTATATTTCTGTGTGGTGTTGTCCCTGACCAGTCCGTATATCCCTCTAAGCATTCTTCTTTCTGCGATTTTCAGTCTATTCTTATTTTGTTTTGTCAACGTCCATGTTTCACATGCATATGTCATTACCGGTCTTATAACTACTTGATATATTCTTATTTTCGTGCGGCGGGATATATTTTTCGATTTCATTATCTTTTGCAGCCCATACCAGCAGCGGTTGCCTCCTTGTATTCTGTTGTTAATCTCTTGTGTAATGTTGTTGTCAGAGGTGATCGTAGCTCCCAAATATTTAAACTGATGGACCCTTTCAAAATTGTAGTGGTCCATAGTCACGTTCTGTCCTATTCTGTCTCGCCGTTCCGTTCTTGTTGTAGCCATATATTTTGTTTTTTCTTCGTTGATTCGTAGGCCAACCTTCTTTGCGGCTTTTTCCAGTTTGAAGAACTCTTCCTTGACACTGGTAGTTGTATTACCTACAATATCGATATCATCAGCGAACGCCAATATGATGCGCGGACCTTGATTTCTAAAGAGGAGCGTTTTTGTGTTTCGCACGATGCTCTCCAAGGCGACGTTAAAGAGGAGTGGAGATAGCGCATCGCCTGGTTTAAGACCACTGTTGATTGCAAAGAAGGTTGATAATCTTCCTTCAAGTCTTACTGCACTTGTAGATCCCTCTACACATGTTTTGGTGAGGTTAATTAGCTTCCTCGATATGCCCAGTTCTGCCATGGCATTCCTCAAATCCACTCTTATGATGCTAGCGTATGACTGTTTAAAATCTATAAATAGCTGGTGCAATGTTTTGTTGTATTCCCAACATTTCTCCATTAATTGCCTAATTGTGAATATCTGATCTACAGTTGAGCGGTTTTTTCTAAATCCACACTGGTAATCTAATATTTGATACTCCACACACGCAGTCAATCGTTCTAAGATCAACAACAAATTAGCAGAATGTTAATTTTTTCTGGTATTAATATGTATTGTAAATTTTTGCTTATATTGTTAATAATTGTAGTGATTATGGTAATAAGTAAATGGATATATAAAATTATTTATTTTTCCTGAAATATTTTTCAGGTTAATCATTTAAAAAATTAAAAATACCACATTCTTTATTTTCGAAGTATTGAAAATGTTTATCGTATAAGACTAAAATTTTGTTGTATGTTACGGTCTAGCAAAGATAATGAAATTTTTTGCATTTTAACAGACTTTAAATAACAGAATCTAAAAATCTATAAAATAACTTAAATAAATGCAAGGTATCCCATTTGAAAAAATGTGATAATTGATTTTGAATTTTGTTGAATTGCTCACCCTATACAAAATGTTAATTAGTTAATGTATTTAGACAATTTCTTTAGCTTTTATCTATAACAGTTGTTCTTATTGATGTAAGTTGGAATTTTATAACACTATATTTTTTTCAAAATTTATTCAGTTTTTCATTAATCTATGCAACGCTGCAAAGAAAAGTAAAATTAGTTTTAGGTTTGTTTAAATAATTTTGTGAGACACCTAAATATTTAAAAATATATAGGTTGTCCCATTTCAAAATATATATAATTTTTGCTCTTCTGTTTTTCTATATCACCCTTTTTAATCAAAAATAATTTTGGAAAATAGAGATATTAATCTTCCACAACTTTTATATAAAATATTTTTTTCTTACTTTGATAATAATAGAGCTATTAGACATTTTCATGCTATTGGGTCCCCCTGTATGTATATATATATATATATATATATATATATATATATATATATATATATATATATATATATATATATATACGATTTCACTATTTCAACCTTCTATCTGTATTGATTTGTAGGTAATCCGTTTGACAACTTAATTACATTTTTTTATATCAATCTGCTAACAGGCCAAATTATATATGTTATATATCATATAATCATCATTATTTAAAAGCCTGCATTTAGCCAATCATTTTAAAAGTAAATCACATTAAAAATTTAATAATAGATTTGAAAAAAACGGTAAGTAATAGTTTCGTCGCCAGTCTCGTTTGTAATTAGAGTAGAACGATTTCTCTTGGTTAGTTAGACGGGTGTTAAACTATTTAATTAATTAGCCGTTAACACCAATATTGTTTTGCGAATGCTTATTAACAAGAATGCGAAATAAACAACATTAAAATTCCAAAATTTTAGGATGCTTAACACAATAAATAAACTAGAAAGTAGATGAATTACAAAAAAAACTTCAAAAAAATTGTATTAAAAGACAAAAATACATTAACAACTGTTTTATAATGCACTCAGTTTAATAATAATTGATTTAATTCATATTGTTATCAAAACTATGAATGAAAGAGCAAACACAATTTTTTTCACTTTTAAATTTCTTTCAGAAAGTTTACCGGAAGCACCGAAAAAAGACCGCATACTCGTACTCCCAGAAATGTTTGAAAAATGCAGTTCTATAACGAAGAAAGAATTTTTCAATAAGAGTTTCAGTATACAGTGTGGATAGATGGCGTACCGTAATCTAGTAAACTTCAATATTGTTTCTGACGGCCTGTATTTATACACATCTGTTTTGCTTTAAAATATTTTATTAAAACTTCAATTGTGACACTTTTCAAACAATTTAAGTTGCATCGACAAACTCTCAAACTAAACTGTCCACGAAAGCCGATATGGGACATTTAAAAACCTTTTGGCCGATACCAGTAGATTTCCTCATTTTCTAGAAGGATTTCCACACTGCATGGTGTAATATAAATAAGAAAAAGGAGTAATCTGGCGATTACTAGACCTTCTGTCATAGGCGCTCCATGTTCAAAATAAGGAAATATAATTGACTAAAAAATTTCAGATCCTATTTCATCGACGTTAAGGTAAAATTAATGAAATGAATTATGAGCTCGTAGAAAATAAACCTAAAACGGTACAAATTAACACTATAAAGTGTATACTGCTGTAAAGTCCGTTACATTGCCCCCTTCCAAGTATTGATCATCTCGATCAACCTTCTTGATCTTGATAATGGGCCAATATGTCAAGATGCACGACTTTCATCTTTGCATGATAGTACTTGTGAATTCGGTACACCAGATCATGAAGTCACTACGTTTTACGGTCCTTTTCATGACTTCTGAAGCTTTGGTTCTTTTCAGATTATACAACCACACATTTCACCAACTGTGTATCCATCAGTATTGATTTTGAGGTCACAGGGGGCCTTCATTCTGTCGCTTTCTATTTATAGTCGTCGCAGCACATTTTCGAAGATGATCTGTAGGAGGTTCTTCTTTCGTAGTCCCTGTCGCGGACCCTCTCGACGCACCTTCTCGAGCAGAACCTGTAGAACGTTCTTCTTCCGTAACCCCTTTCGCGGTCACGGTCCCTTTCGTCTCGTTCTTCACAATCACCGCGAATAATCCTGCTAACTCTTTCGTAACGGTCCTTTCTGCTGTCGCCTGTACCAGCAGTATTTTCCGGGCAATTTCGGTAAAAGTGACCACTGTATCTGCAATAGTAACAATGCATGTTATTCGGATAGTACCGGCGACTCTGACTCCTTCTTCTTGGTCTGGCATAAGTCACTCTAATACGACAATCACATACTTTAACTCCATCGCAAGCCTTGATGGCAACTGCAGAATTTTTTTATCTTTGTAAACAGCAAATCCAAAACAGGGTATACTATTACTTAACCAAACTTCTTTAAGTTCGCCATAAGGAGCAAAGACTTTCTCCAAGTCGCTTTTTTGAACTTCATTACCTATTTTAGCTATATGAAGCCGATAGCCATCAGGATCTCTGTCGGGAACAGTACTGCAAGCACAGTGGCTTTGTACATGCCTCTCTTGGCCACATATCCAACAACGAATTCTATTTCTGCAACGAAAGGTTGGAAATTTTGTTAACATGTGTTTTTCGTTTGTTCAAAAATTCTTGCAATTCCTTCATTAGTCTTATGAAAATTGCCTCGTTGGTCTTGTGATAATCCCGGGAAACGTTGACTCTTCCTATGATTCTTTCTTAGTTTCTTGAGGTCTGTTTGGCTATCTCAAACTAAAGGGTATAAGCAGAAGCCTTGGAAATTTTCTTTAGTCGGGCCAGTCCTAGAGTTTGACTTGTTTCGGGGTCACGTAAACCTTCAATAGAACTATTCACTGCAAACTCTTTCTTTATTTCTCCCGGATATGTTCGGTAAGTCAAATTTATTACCCTCATTATATCCGCCTCATATTCTTGCAGACTTTCGTTGTATTTTTGTCTTCTTCCTTGGAATTGGTCCTTGTAAACTTCTTGGAGGTGGGCTTCACCAAAACGCATCTCCAGAAAAGTAACAATAACGTAATCATTATGTTTTTCTGCGGGAATGTTACGTAGAATCTCTATAGCTTCACCTCGTAGTGCTAGAACAAGAGCACATGTCTTCTCAGGTGAACTCCAATTATTGCCGGTAGCGGCGGCTTCGAATTGACGGCAGGCGCGGATCCAAAGGGGGGGGGGCGGTAGGGGCGATCGCCCCCCCCCCCAAGAGCTTTGAGTTTAGGAAAATGGACCCGATTTTTCCTCTTATACTATAGTTTATTCAAGAACTAGAGAGAGTAATAAATCATTTTTTACCCTTTTTCTCTTCGCAAACTACCTGTGTTCTTTAGTCCGGTGTTTTTAGCAAAATTTGTTAGACACATATATTTTTCATAGGAATGGGTTCGAAATTTTATAATCAAAAATACCGGTGTATAATAATAAACTAAAACGTAGGATTATTCTCTCAAAAAATTCTAAGTTATAATTTAAATACTTACAAAATATTTTTAGGGTATTTGACGTTTCAGTTTAATTATTTCTTAAACCATCTGCAGAATTACAATTAAACACTAAAAACGGATTCAAATGTAATTACTTTTTTTATGTTGTAATTAAAATTAGACCTACTTATTTTTATTTCTATTGTACTGATATCTTAATTTAATTTACTTTTATATATGGAAATACGATAGCCCCAAAAAAATAAGATAAACATGTTAATTCTACACGCTTAAGAAAAAGACACAAACACAATAATAAAATAATAAAAAACTTACGGCTAATTAGAATTAAATATATATATATATATATATATATATATATATATATATATATATATATATATATATAAAATTAAAGAGTGGGACACACTAAAATAAAAATATATAAAAAAATAAAAAAACATAAACAACATTAAACAATAAAATACAACAAAAACAAAAATTTAAATAATAAATTATGTTTACACTAGTAAACATTACGTATCTAATTCCTAATCAAAGTCAGTGAAACTATTTTCGCTAAAATTAATTATAATTAGTTCCTCTATCTCACCGATTATGAGATCGAGTTATCACATTTTGTTTTATTTTTTTATTATATGGATTTTTCCCAATTTTCCGCAGTAACTTTATTCAAAAAAATCTTTCAAAAGTTTAGTTAAATTACTAATTTTATTAATTGTGTTATTTCTAGCAACTCAGATTTTCTATCTGGTTTTTCCCAGCAAAAATTAAGTTCTCTGAACAATTTCCAGAGATCAATTCTTTTAATTTCAGGTAAATCGCGATCTTCAATGATTTTAGTTAGAATTTTGTAGATGGTTGGGATCTGCTTCTCATAATAAAATGTATACACAACCCCTTTAATTGCAGTTTTCATCTCTTCCTCCAACGAGGTTTTTCGTTTGCCTGTGATCGAATCTGGCTTGGAAGTATTAACAATTCCAGTCGTTTTTTCTTCTTCAGTATTCGGTACATAGTAGATTTTCCAACTCCTGTCATGTTGGAACATATTTCAACAGAGCTTTTAACATTATTATCTAGATATTGATATCTTAAGGCATCATACACATTCATCGTAATAAGTTTTTCGTTGAGGAAAAAATGCCCTAGTTTAACGATTTAGGAATAAATATAGAGGTGAAAGCCATATCTTTTGGGTATATCACTAATCTCAAATAATATATAAAAACAAGCCCAAACAAGATAAATCACTAAGAAAAAACTGTAAGTTGTACTTTGCTCACTGACAGAAATTAAATTAAACTATCAGAAATTCTATGTTGCAGTAAATTTATAAAATATATTTAAATATATTGAAATATAATTAGATTTACGGCAGTTCTCAGTTACCTGCGGTACTGGAGCAGGTACGTTAGAGGTTTCGGTAACAATTTTATTACTCTCTCTAGTTCTTGAATAGAATATAGGAGTCTGTATGCTTGCGAACGTCCCCCCCCCCTCCCAAAAGGAGTTCAGGAAAATAGAACCCATTCTGCCTTTTATATTAGGAATGACAGACATAGATAAGCCAAGGTTCTTTGCCGTCGAAGGTACGTGGCTTCATCATACTAGTTGCAGGACCACCCTCTACCTTTATTATACCTGTACTGGCTACCTTCTCGATTTGCAAATGTAATTATTGCACCCGCATTTTTAAGATCCGAAGGCAAGCAAAACTCTTGATCAAGCAATAGCCCATCCATCTATACACTGTGTAAGAGAGGAGTACCCAGCAGATCTAAAAAATTACATGCCCACGTTTTCAGTTATACAAGCTATTTATGAGAATAGGCCAGAACAGAAATTCGAACTATACGTGACCAAAGAACAACTGCAATTTAGAAGAAAATGTAAGATATAGCAACTTTACCGATAAATTTACATGAAAAAGAGAGAGAGACGACTAGTAAAATAAACATATTTTGGAGGTATTTGTACGGGATCCCCTTAGAATCTTTTACAACTTACTGAAATCGTGAATTGAGAATCTCTTTTTTTGTAAAAATCTCCAATTATTTCATAATAAGTGGTCCAAATCTCATTTTCCACATTTCATTAAAAATAAATTACTTAAGTGCGAAAGAATTTACTTTGAAATCTATCCAATATTCAGACCTTTTTTCTTAAACGAACTTTAATGGAAGATTAAACAACTATAATACGTAGACGGTATAACGATAGAGATCAACATTTTAAATGATCTAAGTGAACTCGAATGCTAGAATCCTTATAAAATCTCCGTGGCTCGCATGCCACCTGTCGGTTCTACTAGATACTTGACTTTTATGAACTACCTTTGTTACATCAAAGAACAGAAGCGTAATCAGAGAGAACAGGTAAAGAACTTCATATTTTTAAATACATTTTCTACTTTTTTTTGTTTAATAAGCTACTTCCTAGTTTAAATTTGAGATATTATCAAGAAATTTTGTAATGTACCGTTTCAAAAATCGGAATATTATTGATTCACAAAACATAATTGTTAATTACTTCATCAAGTAATCATTTAGATAATAATATTACCATATAATGAAGTAATTGCTAATTACAATTAATAATTACCGATGTAATTGAAAATATCATTTTTGAATTTATCATTTGACAAAATAATGGATAATTTTAGAAATAAAATTATCGATTACCAAAGCAATTAAAAATTTCATTTCTCACATAACCTATTACAAAATTAATTAATAATTTATTTTTCCAAATATTTGTATTATTAACTGGTAATTTACCAGAATTAAATTAAAAAATTAATTTTATTGAAACATCCCATCTTTTTAAATAAAGTAACAGAAAATTAATTTTACTGGAAAAATTGTATTTGAAAAAAAGTATTTTACCTTGTTAAAATATTTTTTGTTTAGGCTAAAACAAATAATAAGTAATTAAAAATAAAATCACATTGCTTTTGCTCATGATGATATGTTTTAGTATCGAAAATAAAATTCAAAGTGATCGAAAAAATTTATGGATTTAGCTCTGGTCTAAGACGAAAAATTCTAACCACATGTCTAAGTAAACTTTTTACAATAGTTTGATGTTTTTTCACACACTTTTAATTAGAATATTTTGAGACCAACGCATCGGATTTTGTTCTCGGAGCCATTCATATTATAAGTATGGTTTTTATACATATTCTATTCTTTATTGAAAGTGGATGATAATCATAATTACTATTTTATATGATGCTACATTATTTGCGAAAAAATGTCTTTAAATTATTTTTAAATTTAATTCAGAAAGAAATACCAATTAATAATTCAATAATTTAGAAAATACAATTTTTAATTATCCTTGTAATGAATAATTTGAAAATGAAATTTTAAATTTCTCTGATAATTGGTAATTTAATTCTTATAATGATTAATTGTCTCATCAATTGATAATTTCAAAAATGGAATTATGAATTACTTTGTTGAACTGATAATGGTAGGAATGAAATTACCAATTACTTTATTAATTCATAGCTTGAGGAATGAAATTTCCAATTATTTAATTAATTGATAATTTGAGGAAAAACCTCCAGTTACTTCATCAATTGATAGATTGTGTTTCTAAATTATTGCCTGATTGAGTAATTGATAATTTCGATTCGCAAATTAATAATTTTCCAGTAATTGATTACTGGTTTAAGTTAATTTCCTGAAGTAGGTACACGAAAAGGAATACAATGTTTTAAACCAAACTAAATATTAATATTTCGTCTATGATTATAGTAAATCATTTAAGAAGATATAAAAAAATTGCTAAAGTGCGTTTCAGCTACGCATTACCTTAGGGTTTCGCAGCAGCGGCTTTCTCACACATATTTAATTTTTTCAACATTATGTTGTTAAAGATTGATTAAAATGCGGTTGTGATTTGATGCTACAAAGTAGTGGTTGCTAAATATTAAGTATCTCAACACTGGGTCTACTGAAGATTTAATTATTATTTTTATTGTAAGCTGCTTCTAGAAATAGTTTTTTTTTATGTTGGGTTCCAAATAAATTGCCGCGGCTTCAGACCATTTTAAACAGTGTTGTTTATCCCAGGTGGGTTCTGCAATTTCTGATCTCGACCTTTCCCCTTTTTGTGTATAAGTTTTATGTTCCTTAATTCTAACTTCTAGTGGTTGTTTGGTTTCTCTAATATACATTTCACCACACTTACATGGAACTATGTTAACACATTCTTTCTTATCGGTAGTTTTTGGATTTGTTTTTGTTAAATGAGCTCTAAATGTACTTCCTGATTTAAAGGCTGTTTTTATATTATAGCTGCTGGCAATTCGCTTATTTTCTCCTAGGTTCCCTTAATGAATGGAATTGTGAAGAAGAAATGTGTTTCTCGCTGTCCAGTGGTCGTTGTTCTAAAGTTATTTATAACATCGTCAATTAATTTTATAGGATAACCATTCTATTGTAAATCAGATTTAATGTTTGCTACCTCTTTTTCCAATGAATCGGCATTATTACATATAAATATAGCGCGATTATAGAGGTTGCGTATAATTCCCCGTTTTGTTACAAAAGAATGATTAGAACTATTGTTAAGATATTGTCCAGTATGTGTTGGCTTCTTGTATATTGAAGTTTTAATAGTTTTATTTAAATGGTTCACCTGGACATCTAGGAAGGGCAATTGATCATATACCCCTGGTAAATTATACGCAATCTCTATAATTGAGCTATATTTATATGGAATAATGCTGATTCATTGGAAAAAGAGGTAATAAACATTAAATTCGATTTACAATAGAATAATTATCCTTTAAAATTAATTGACGATGTTATAAATAACTTTAGAACAACGAACACTGGACAGTAAGAAACAGATTCCTTCTTTACAATTCCATACATTAAAGGAATTTCAGATAAAATAAGACAAATTGCCAGAAGTTATAATATCAAAATAGTCTTTAACTCAGCAAATACACTTAGAGCTCTTCTTCAAGTGCCATATCAGTTCCTCCTGACGTTGGCAATTACATTGGCAAGTCTTTCACAGTCCTGCGCTAGCTGGAACAGTTCCTCCTCGCTACGTGTACCTGTCCATTCATGAATATTCCTCAACCAGGAAGCTTGTCTCCTTCCTACCCCTCTACGTCCCTCTACTTTACCCATCATGAGTAATCGAAGAATTCTATATCGCTCCCCTCTGAATATATGTCCAAGATATGAGATTTTTCTACACTTCACAGTGTTTAATAGTAGACAAGTTGTGTCGGCCCTATTGAGTACCATTTCGTTGGTCTGCCTAGCTGTCCAAGGTATTCTCAGCATTCGCCGGTGTAACCACATTTCGAGAGCCTCCAACCGATTAATCGTGGCAGCCTTAATTGTCCAGATCTCTGCCCCATATAGTAACACTGGCCAGACGTATGATCTTATCATTCTCTGTCGTAGTTTTAGGTTGAGGTTATCATTGCAGAAAAGTGGTTTCATTTTTTGAGAAGTTATTCTAGCAGCCTCTATTCTACACTTTATCTCTTTATCTGGATTTAGATTTTCGGTGATATAACATCCAAGATATTTAAAATGAGTCACCCTATCTATACTTTTTCCTTCTATTTGTATTGAAGCATTAAGATAAGGTTATCTACTAAAGACCATAAATTTTGTCTTTTTGATATTTATGTTGAGCCCCATTTCTTGATCATCAGTGTTAAAACAGTCTAATAGATGTTGCAGGTCTTGTAGTTTGTCGCTTAGGATAACAGTGTCGTCAGCATATCGTATTGTATTTATATATTCTCCATTGATTTGTACTCCCATTCGTTGTCCTTAAGTAGCCCATTTAAAGATTTTATCTGAATATATATCAAAAAGCAGTGGAGATAGTATATAGCCCTGTCTAATGCCTTGTAGAATTTTACTTTCTTCTGTGAGTTTTCCATTTAGCCTTACTGTTGCTTTCTGCCGCCAACATAGATTTTTAATAATTCTTACGTCTCTGCTGTCTACCCCTACGTTACTTAAAATGTCTATGAGTTTTCTGTGGTGTACTCTGTAGAAGGCCTTCTCGTAATCGACAAAACATACGAATACATCCTTGTGTTGGACCCGGCATTTTTGCAGAAGTATATTTAGAGAGAACAAAGCCTCTCTAGTACCTAGGGCGTTTCTAAATCCGAATTGGGTTTCATCCAAATCTGCTTCGCATTTAGATCTTATTCTGCTGTGGATGATTCTGAGAAAGACCTTCAAAGTATGGCTCATTAGACTTATTAGTCTGTACTCACTACATCGCATTGCTCGCTGTTTTTTTTTTTGGGATTGGGACGAACACAGGCTTCAGCCAATCTTCCGGTATATCTCCAGTCGTGTAAACGATATTAAACAGTTTCACCAAAATTTCTATATTTTCCTCATAGATCATTTGTAACAGCTCGGTTGGGATATTATCAGGCCCGGTGGTTTTCCTGGTTTTAGCAGATCTTATGGCAGATAGAACTTCACTGTTTAGAATTTCCGGTCCCATGTCTATATTAGCGTCTATATTAGCGAGATCATCGGAGTTGTGTTCATTCGATCTGTCATCATCAAATAATTCTTTTATATATTTAACCCATGTTTTAAAAATTTCTTTTTCGTCCAAGATAATTTTACCATCAGGGTCCACAAGGGTATTAGTGGTATTCTTATTATATTGACCTGCTATTTCTCTGACCTTTTTGTACATGTTGAATGTGTCATGTTTCCTTTCTAGATCTTCCATTTCGATACACTTGTCTCTCATCCAGTTCTCTTGGGCTATCCGAATTTTTTTGTTTAATTTCTCTTTGGCTTCTTTTATATTGCACTCGATTTGCTTTCGACTGTCTCCTTTGTTCCATGAGGTCCAATATTTTTGCTGTCATCCATTGCTGTTTTTTCGGTTTCTTCTTCCGTACAGTATTTTCAGTTATTAGTTTGTTGGTTAGTTCCTTAAACGATTTCCAAATTTCTTCTACGTTGTCGTCAGTTCTTGTGTTCTTTATGTAGTTGTTCAGATCTTTTGTAAGCAGTTCTTTATCGGTTTCCGCTATCTCAAATCCACTGTATTGACTATAACTTTTTATTATTTTAGGTTTGATTTTAATATCAGCAATCACGGGATTATGGTCAGATCCAATGTCTGCTCCAGGATAGGTTGTGACTCTGTTTATACAGTTGCTAAATCTTTTGTTTGTTAATATATAATCAATCTGATTCCTAACAATGTGTGCGGGATTATCTCCTGCCCCTCTCCACGTATATAGTCTCCGTTTGTGTAATTTGAACCATGTGTTTGTTATTACCATGTTGTGGTCTCGGCAAAATTCGAAGAGTCTGTCACCCCGCTCGTTACTTTCACCTAAACCATATTCTCCTATCAGGTCCGCTCTGCTACCCTTACCTATCTTTGCATTAAAATCGCCCATGATGTAAGTGATTTCATTGTTTTTAAGAGTTTTCAATATTGTGTCCATTTGACTATATAGGGATTCAAATTCGTCGTCATATCTTTTTTCTGCGGTCGGTGCATATTAGAGCTCATTTAACAAAAACAAAACCAAAAACTACCGATAGAAAAGAATGTGTTTACAAAGTTTCATGGAGTATGGTGAAATGTACATTGGAAAAACCAAACGACAACTAGAAGTTAGAATTAAGGAACATAAAACTCATTCACAACAAGGCGAAACGTCGAGATCAGGTGTTACAGAACGCCTGCTGCGACAATATATATGGAACCCAACATGAAAAAAAAAGAAAATTTATAAAGTAGCTTACATAAAATAAAGATAATGCAAGTCCAACGACCACATTTTCGTCATTATCTTATTGCTTTATCTAAAATATCAATTTACACATCTGAAATATGAAATTTAATCCCAGATGTTGCTACTTGTATTTCACAAATTAGTTTACGTAATTTAACGGTACCAATTTTCATTCGAGGTAATGAATTTTCTCAAATTTTTTTAGTTTCGGCTTACAACTCGTTTTTTTGCTTGATACATTGGAACTTAGGTTCCATGTCTGTTACAATGTTAAGAAATAAATGATCCTGGGATAAAATAAATACTGTTATATTATCTAAGATACAAAAAGAATATTAAAGATTGACGTCAAATTAACGATTAAAAATCAAAAATTTAAATGAACTGTCAGTAAGTAAGAGGAATACAACAAATTAATAAAAGTTTTACAATTTCGTTAATAAAATTAACATAATAAAGAAATTAACACATCATTATTACCAAAGTATATCAGCAGGTTACATAAAGACCCAATAAGATTAAATTTTGTAATATAATTATTAGTAACTCAACTTTTATTTTGTTTTTGTAAATGCCACTGTTGTAACATCTGGTATTCTGTTATTTTCCAGATATCGGTAAAACTATTTTTAAATCAGATATATTGCTTAAAATCAATAGGTCAATATGTCACACCATATCTTCTTTTGCGCTAAAATTAATGCAATTAAACAAGTTTTATTTCAAATTTTTTGTTTATTTTTTTTTATTAAATTAGGTTGAATTTCATCATCTCCCAACTATACATTCTAGTTTATATAAATACTAGCATCATTTGCCTCGACTTCCTCCGTGATAATAAAATAGTATGAAATTTGCTCAAGTATATTACATATGCACTACCGCGTATACTACGCATTAAAGTATTATTTTAACCTTATATAAACTGACTGTGAAATTAGATGACTACGAAATTTATAATCAACCAGGATTTGGTAAAAACTATGATGTTCGCGACCCCATGATAACCATCTAAATATTAATAAACTATATTTTTCAAAGATTATATATTTGATGAAAACCCTACCTCTCCCTGGAAATATTTCTGCCAAGTAGAGAGGATTGGTAGGAAGAGCAAAATCTTCCGAAAGATTGATCCTGGTGGTATACTGATGGATCTTGACAAGATGAAAGAGCTGGAGCTTGAGTATTCGGTAGGAGCAAAGGAGTTAGGGAGTACTATCCTCTCGGACAATGTGCAACAATCTTCACAGCGGAAATGTATGCTATTCTGCAATGTGTCCATCTCAGTGAGAGGGATATAGACAGCAATAGGGTAATAAATATATTCTCAGACAGTAAAGCAACGATATTGGCACTGAAGTCCAGTGTCGTAACTTCGCGACTGGTGTCTGAGTGCAAGGACGTACTGAATGGTACCATAAGGAACGGCTGTACAGTCAGACTCGTATGGGTCCCGGATCACTCGGGCATACGCGGGAATGAGGAAGCAGACCATCTGGCAAAGTTGGGTTCGACAACTGAATCGTATGGACCCCAACCAATATTACCTGTCCCCCAATTGATATTGGCAAAAGGGAATTAAAATCGTTGCTGGAAAGCAAATTTATTGAATCGTGAAGGGGAGCTCCTGGAATGAGATGTGTTAAAGAACATATTACTGGGCCCAGCGCACGGTGTACTTGGGAAGGAAAGAGCTTCGAATTGTGGTGGGATTGCTAACAGAACATTGTCACCTCAGGGGCCATCTTCATAGAATCGGTGTTGAAGATGACCCGACGCGCAGATGGTGTTTGGAGGAGGATGAAACTGTTGATCATGTCTTCATAGAGTGTCCAGCACTTAACGGACTGAGACAGAGATATTTCAGAGATACGATTTTGTTATCGGAAGCAGTTAGGCAAGTTCAACTAACGAGGCTACTTGGATTCGCAAAGGCGATCAGCCTCGAATTACCTGCAGCTATATTAGGATGTAAAAGAAAAATAGAGGCCTAGGCATCGATAATCTAGTATCACCACCCCTTTTTCATTCATTCATTCATATTTGATGAAGATCAACAACTCACCGAAACTTTATATTTTAGCAAATATATGACCTTAATGGAGCATATTTATATTTTTTTTTACGGACCCTAGACCCAAGAAAGTTATTACGAGAAACAAGATATATCTCCAAAGTCCAAGAGAAACGAAAAAACAGAAACTGACAGATGTCTAGCCAAACTCTCGTGTTCCATCTCTTTTCCTTAGTATATATAGGTTTACTTTTAACAGAAAGCTTAGAAGATACCAAATGAGGTTTTGGTGAAAATTATGTAAGTTTCAACGAGAAACCGAATCAAGGAATAAATGTACTCCCGAATTAATACAAAATCATCATCCATTTCATCTATGAACATACCACAATATTGGTAAGAGACAGATGTCGAAGATTTTACTTTTTTTTGGAATGTTCGTCTGGACTTTTTAGCATAAAACTTAGTTTTCCGAAAGTCGATCATGATTGTCTTACATTCCTTACTTTGATTTTCCTTATCCGATAACTTTTCCTTCTTCCTTCTAGCCTGGCTGTCTAATAAATATGTCTCTCAAGCTAAAAGAAACGATTCTGGTGATAAGTTGTCTCCCTGTGTCTCTTTATCTAATTCTATGGGTTTTGTATCTCTGAGGAGTCTATACGTATCTGTGGATGACTTAGCGATGTTTTCTAAAAGTCCACTATATCTGTTATATATGTGATTCTCCTTTCAGGAAGAGAATATGAAATATATATATATATATATATATATATATATATATATATATATATATATATATATATATATATATATATATATATATATGAATAGTTTGGCTATTCCGGGTTTCAATCCGTTCGTTCAAAAAATCGTTTTCACGACGTTTCGCCAAAACCTCATTTGGCATTTTCAAGTGCGGTTCGTCTCATTACTCGCTGAGAACTGATGGTGGCCTCTGATGAATTTCGAGTTTTGTTTAGCTGGCTCGCTGCCCGATTGGATGAGCGGCTTCGCAGGCTCCTCCCCTTTCCCGAGTGCGATATATTTTGTTCTTGTATGCAGGTCTCTCGTGTACTAGTTGATTTTTGTTGTTTTCTTTCTTGATCTTTTATTAATGTTTTCCATGTAGATGAAAAATTTATAGCATCGTCTCGTTTATTTAGCTGTCCCGCTTTTTCGATTTCTAGGGCCTTTCTTATATATGACGCTGCATTGAGATATCATCATCCCTCTCAAAAGCAGGCAGTAGTCAACACATTAGTATCAAGATCTCTCCGCCTAACAGAACTTGACACAAAACAAGACGAAATAAAACACATTTCAACAGCTCTAGAACAGAATGGTTTCTCACAAGCAGATATAAAGAAAGCCATAATAAGACAAGAGAACACTACAACAAAGACCAAAGACCAAGATCAAACAAGGAACAAAGCCATAATACCATACATAAAAGGAATCACAGATAGAATCGGAAGAATCTTAAGAAAACACAACATACAGCCCATATTTAAACCACAAAAAACAATAGCCAACATCCTGGGAAATCCCAAAGACAAGACCAATCTTGAAAATCATGGCGTTTACAGCATTCCATGTGCAGATTGCCATCAAACTTATATAGGACAAACAAACAGGCGCATATCAGCAAGAATTCAAGAACATAAAAATAGCTTCAAAAACAAACAGACAACCTCAGCCCTATTTCAACATCACCAAACAACCGGACATACCATCGACTTCGAAAAAACAAAAGAAATAGCACCAGTACAGAACGACAAGGTACGCGTCATAAGAGAGGCCCTAGAAATCGAAAAAGCGGGACAGCTAAATAAACGAGACGATGCTATAAATTTTTCATCTACATGGAAAACATTAACAAAAAATCAAGAAAGAAAACAACAAAAATCAACTAGTACACGAAAGACCTGCATACAAGAACAAAATATATCGCACTCGGGAGAGGGGAGGAGCCTGCGAAGCCGCTCATCCAATCAGGCAGCGAGCTATCTAAACTAAACTCGAAATTCATCAGAGGCCACCATCAGTTCTCAGCGAGTAACGAAACGAACCGCACTTGAAAATGCCAAATGAGATTTTGGCGAAATGTCGTGAAAACGATTTTTTGAACGAACGGATTGAAACCCGGAATAACCAAACTATTCATTCTACCATCCGTGAAAATCTACGATATAACATATATATATATATATATATATATATATATATATATATATATATATATATATATATTTCATATATCAGTTACTTCCTGCTAATGTTGCTCTCGGTCCGATACAGCTCCACTAACGAGATCATGAGGTGATCGAAACGCGTATGGAGAGAGCACCAGAGCGATATTTGCAGGAAATAAACTGTTTGTATATATATTTTTCATATCCTCTGCCTGAAAGGAGAATTACATATATAACATAACAAAGTATTTAAATACGGCAGAAAGATTTCTTTATTTCTTACTGAAATTTTGATTATTTTAAAAATATTTATAGTCTATTCTGCGGATTTTAAGTGTTCTAAGTATAACCCATGATTCAATACTATCGAATCCTTTTTGACAATACACAGAAGTCGCAAAAATATTGAGAATTTGTATTCGTTAGGATTTTCAGTTAATATTTATATGAATAATAGAATCTTGAACATATGCAATACTATTGATTTCTAGTTTTTCAGGTTTTTGTGATTTCCTTCCTTGCGTATTATAACCACGATTGAATTTTGTCATAATTTTGGCATGTGGCCTGCATGTAATCACTCCTTCAGCAATATCGTAAATACTCTTTTCCCAAGTTCAGTATTCGATGAGTGATGGAAACTTTGCTTTTAATGAACTTGAGAACTTGATAAGTTGCTAATAGTCTTTGCTGAACGTGGCTGCGGCACGGTAGCACAAATTCTTTAATTCAACTTCTCTTTTTAATTGTATTCTTTCATTTATTTATTGTAATTGCCTTATATTTATAGCCACTATAATTTGTAAGAGTAATTTCTTTCATTATACCAATAATTCTCTGTCATTATGTTAATTTCTCAGTCACCATTGTCAACAACACAATTTGCACGAAAACATAAATTTCCGTCAATCACGAAGCACTTATAAAAGAATTTTAAAACCGTTCTCTTTTTACGTGACGAGCGCACAAATGTATCGACAATCTCGACATGCCTTTTTGTCGTATTTAATTTGTTATAAATTAAGTAAAAGTTTGTTTCCGTCACATAAATACAGGGTAACTTAGAAGTCGATTGTAATTGATTTTCTTAGTGCCTAAAGTTATAGAAACCTTTATTTGAACTTAGGTACGATGTGTGATCTTGTAAGGAAAGAAATATAATTAATCGTCTATAATAACTCACCAGCGACAAATTTGTAATAAAAAAAAATAATTATTGGGAAAAGAGGTGTCAAATTTGTAATATGAAAAGAAAACTAAAAGTGAATTTTTTGCCTAAATTTTAAAAGAAGAAAGAAAGATGTTGATCTACACTTGTCAGGTGGCTCTTGAGTAGTCTCTACCTTTTAGGGCTCATCCGGCTAGCTCCCGAAGGAACGGATAGTGGTCGAGGTAAAATGCGCCATCTGTTTTGGTGCCCTAAAAATTAAGGCAGAGACCGATCTAAAAACAAAACAGGAAATCTAATTCAACTCCAAGAAAACACCGAAAAATTTTAAAAACAAACCTCTATATATTACGTTTTACGGTGTAAACGTAACCACCGAAAATGGCCCAGCGTTTCTCTGTTTGAAGGAATAAACCTGGGAGAGTCAGCTGGTTTTTGACAATTCAAAACTAACTAATTAATCTAATAAAACGAGTAATTTTAGTTTAATCAGTGTGTTTTGGTTATAGTACTAAATATACAAAAGCGATTTAATATAAATGGTAACTATATATATATATATATATATATATATATATATATATATATATATATATATATATATATATATATATATATATATATATATATATATAAAATGATAGTATTAAGTGCACTCTACCCGCGTAAATAGGCCTGTTTACCTGAGTTAACAAATGTGCTCTTTTACATATGTGAAAGATATCAACTGCACACGGTTGCAAGATTTGATTAATTGTACCATATGAGGAAACATAATAGATCTTACCAAAGTAAGCACACTAATTATTCATTAATTTTATATCCAAAAAGAAAAGAAACATACAACGGCTTTAAATTTTACAGGCGATGCCGAAGGCATTAAAGTCTATGATTCCCTGAAAACGACACAGACGCATAAAACCTGATTAACGGCGGCTTCTGGATGTCCTGATGTTGAGGCTCTGGATCACTAGTTGTGTTGTGCAGCATGCAAGGCAGGTGCTGTAGAGATATCAGCAAGAAGGCCCGAGTGGTCTGGCACGTACAGTAGTCAAGGCAGGTACCGTAGAGAAGTCAGCAAGAGGGCAATGAAAGGAAAAGAGAAAGGAAAAAGAAAAAAGGGGGAAACAAAAGGCCTAAAACAAAAGATGGACTTAGAAAGAACTCAACCTTTTATGTTACGAGTGAGGTAGGTTACTTATTCCTTTTCTTTTTAAACATACCCGCAATTATTAATACTTGAGAATTAAAACAAAATTTAAAACAAAGACTTACCAGTGATGTTAGGTGGCCTTTTTGTGGTGGAAAAGAAAAAATAGAAAAATTTTATATCGGGTTTGTCTCCCGAACTGACCAAACTAAATTAGCACACAGCTTTTAAAGTACACAAAGTAACTTTTAACTATAAATTTGGTCAAGGACCCGAATCTTTTATATTAAAATCTAGCAAAATTGCTTAGTGACCTTCCCAGGTGCAACTCTGCAAGGAAAGTGTCCTTATCACTTCAAGATTTTTTTCTTGTCCCCAAAAAAACGTCCCCAAGGAAACGGCGGGAAAAGATACAGGGATCTGTATGTCGACGTTAATGACAACTGACAAGCCCTCAAAATAATGAAAAATAAAAGTACGAAATTTTAGAATTATTACAAGAAATTTTATTAGCAATTAACTAGGAAAATTGTGGTACGTTCAAAAATTTATACCAATAAAAAGGCTTTGTTGAAGTAAAACTGTTTCGCAAGAAAAGTCGAGTAGATTCTAACCTTAAACTTTATTTATATTTGACACTAAGGTAGTTTTCCGTTTTTAGCTCAATAGAATCTCTCATAGTCGCACGACAACTGACACAATGGGAAAATTAAACTGCCTAGAAGATATAGAAGATCCAACAGGATCCAGAGAGCTTCCACTCAGAAATCTGTCGATCCTGTAGTCAAAGGATTATCTGCTCACTCGAGATCTCTCGATGAAGGTAACAATAACCGCAAAATACAATTTAAATTAAGAATTTCTAACTAAATATTCTATATCGAACCACTCTGTACAAGACTAATACCTTTCTATGTTTTAGGTACAAATGAGAGAAGCCTTAGGAACTCAACATAACAACAACAAGAACTATCGAACATCAATTATAATACCATAATTGTGAGCTCAACTCTAATAAATAAGATATACTGCCAACGTTTTCTTTCATTTGTAAATATGTTCCCAGAACAAAAAAAAAACGAAACACATCAATGATCGAGGAAGTAAGCGTAAAAATTATTATATTTATCCGGATTTTAAATAGGGCAAAATAAAAACGTAACAATCTCTAAATTTGAAAATTACTTTTAATTTTATATTTGGAAAATTTTTTAACCGACTTCTAAAACAAGGAGGTTCTCAATTCGTCGTTTATGTATTTTTTTTATGTATGTACACCGATTACTCCGGAACGGCTGCACCGAATTGAATGAAATTTTTTACGTTATGTTCAGGAAGTTGCTGTTGTGGTCCCATATATTTTTGAATAAACTTGGTGCAGTAAAATCCAAGATGGCGCTTACAATATGGCGGCTAAAAAAATTAATTTTGTCCGATTTTCTCCAAAATTGGTATGAGGAAATTTTCGGGTTCGTACACTACGAATCCCAAATATTTTTAAAAAATTCAATATGGCGGACGAAAAAATCAATTTTGTCCAATTTTCTTCAAAATTGGCATAATGGAGTTTTTGGGTTCCCACATAATGAATCTACAATTATTTTTAAAAAATTCAATATGTCGGACGAAAAAATCAATATTGTCCAATTTTCTCCAAAATTGGTATAGGGGAGTTTTTGGGTTCCCACATAACGAATTAACAATTATATTTAAAAAATTCAATATGGCGTATCCAATATAACGGATAAAAAATTAATTTTTTCCAATTTTTTTTTAATTGGTATGAGAGAGTTTTGAAGTCGCACTTTACGAATATAACATTATTTAAAAAAAAATAAATATTGCGTATCCAAGATGGCGGATTAAAGATTCTATATCTCTCGATTTTGTCTAAAATCAGAATTGAGGGATTTTTATTAATGTCAATTACGAATTTAAAATATTTTTGCAAAAACTCAATCTGACGGATTCAATATGGCGTCTTAAAAATTATACATTTTTCAATTTTCTCCAAAACTGATACAGGGCCTTTTTGAGGGTGTAAACTATGAATTTAAAAGTATTTTTTCAGAATTCAGCATGACGAATCCAATATAGCGAATTAAAAATTTTACATCTTTGATTTTGTTCAAAGGTGGGACTGAATCGTTTTTGAGGATGTATATAGCGAATATAAAATTATTTTAAGAAAATATAATATGTCAGATGCAATATGACGGTTTAGAAATTTTAAATTTCCGGATTTCATTCAAAATTGATACTAGGGGGCTTTGAAGAGTTTAGATTTAGATTAGATTAAGACGTTAAAATTAGTTTTTTGAAATTCATTATGGCGGATCCAATATGGTGGGTTGAAAATTTTACCTTATTCGCATTTTTTCAGATTTGGTATTAGGGTTTTTCGGGATAGTATATTACGAATATGAAGTTAATTTTGTACAACTATTAGGTTGATATGATACAATATGTGGGACTCAAAATTTTATATTTTTCTATTTTGTCTAAAATTGAGATTGCGGGGTTCTTGGGACGAATACAAACTCAAAATATCGGGCTAAAAAATTAACGTCTGAAATTTTTCAAATATCGATATTGGAAGGTTTTGGGGCCTATATTACCAATCTAAAATTAATTTGAAATTGAAGATAGTGGAATTACTATGACAGACTAAATATTTGCTTGACACAATTTCACTGGTATTTGAAAAATTCTAAGAATCAAAGAATTTTTAGTAGTTCATTTTAGGGTGATTTACAACTTTGGATAAAACGGGTACTTTTTTGTCACCTTTGAATCATTACGAGGTACACTAATTTCGATCAGTACTTAGTTTAAATAATTTATGGATATCATAATGAATTCAAAACTAAAAATCGAAAAATAAAATTTTTATAAAAAAATTAAACCGACTTCTAAAAATATGCTAAAAAGTGAAAAATAACTATAAATTTTTACACGAAATTGAAATTTTTGAAGTCAGTGCCAAGTTATTTCTAAATGAAATAAAGAATTACTAATATATACAAATTACGGCAAGAAAGCAATTACAATGAAAGTATTTCTGCGAATCACATTTGGTCAGGTCAGTTTGGCGCCGACTTCAAAAATTTCAATTTCATATAAAAATTTATAGTTATTTCTCAAATTTTAGCGCACTTTTAGAAGTCGGTTCAATTTTTTTATAAAAATTTTATTTTCCACTAAAATCAGCATTTTGTTTTGATTCTGATGCAATAATTCGTGCTCGAAGAACTCCTCTCAGAACTTCCTAGGACCTGGTCATCGCTTCTAATAACATAGCTGGGGAGCCCAGTGGATTTTGGTAGCCGGCTTCACCTAAGTTTCTTATATGTATTTTGAACCCCTAATTACGAATATTGAGGGTAGATTCCCGAAAAATGGTCAGGTAATTTATTATAAAGAAAAAAATTGTTATTAATTAAAAGAATTGATATTTTTGAAAAATACATATTTTTTGTGTTCCTCGGTCGATTCTAAGCAAAAAGTATATGTTGTAATTTTTCCCTCCGATACATAGTTTTGGAGTTAAAAATCAACATGAATAACCTTAGATTAAATAAACATTTTCAAATTGTGCGTTCAGCAATTGAGAGTTCAAATCAGGAACTACATGTTGGAATTAATCGAAATGCAAAAATGTAATGTTTTTATTGCTTTTTAACGCTGTAGACAAATAGCCTCTCATCAACTATAATGTATGCGCCACCGTGTATAAAGGGAAGTAGAAGTTTAGTTGCAGGCATTTACCTAATGCACATTTTAAACACATTTCAATATACATATATATATATATATATATATATATATATATATATATATATATATATATATATATATATAAATATATATATATATATATATATATATATATATATATATATATATATATAATAAAATAGGCACTTACCTAGTGCACATTTTAAACACATTTCAATATATATATATATATATATATATATATATATATATATATATTTATATATATATATATATATATAAATATGTAGATAAGTTTTTGTCCGTGTAATTTAAAATAAAATAGAATAAAATATTGGCGAAGCGGACGTGAAAATTTGTCAATCTACATGATTCTCGTATTAAAAAGTGCGGAGCACTCCAAAGTATGGAATAACTCTGGGTCCGACAGATGGCGACAGCGCTGTTTCGTCCTAATATGGGACTCGTCAGGCCACCGCAGTCGGTACAAACCATCATCCCGCCTTTGCATCGTATAAGCCATACTTATAATCAAAATACGGCAAATAAGACGACAAAGGCGACATCTCGATGGTCCACTTGATAATACAAGAACCATACAGATTAACAAAGTTTGTAAGAGAACCGTCATATGGTGGCGCGATGGTGAATTAAAACAGAAATATGTAAAATCGAGTACACGAAACGCGCTGCCCAAAAGATTATTGTATTGTATTGTATTATCAAGTGGACCATCGAGATGTCGCCTTTGTCGTCTTATTTGCCGTATTTTGATTATAAGTATGGCTTATACGATGCAAAGGCGAGATGATGGTTTGTACCGACTACGGTGGCCTGACGAATCCCATATTAGGACGAAACAGCGCTGTCGCCATCTGTCGGACCCGGAGTTATTCCATACTTTGGAGTGCTCCGCACTTTTTAATACGAGAATCATGTAGATTGACAAATTTTCACGTCCGCTTCGCCAATATATTATTCTATTTTATTATATATATATATATATATATATATATATATATATATATATATATATATATAGGCATTTACCTAATGCACATTTTAAACACATTTCAATATACATATATATATATATACATATATATATATATATATATATATATATATATATATATATATATATATATATATATATATATATATATATGTATAATAAAATAGGCACTTACCTAGTGCACATTTTAAACACATTTCAATATATATATATATATATATATATATATATATATATATATATATATATATGTATATATATATATATATATATATATAATAAAATAGAATCAAATATTGGCGAAGCGGACGTGAAAATTTGTTAATCTACATGAGTCTCGTGTTAAAAAGTGCGGAGCACTCCAAAATATGGAAAAACTCCGGGTCCAACAGATGGCGACAGCGCTCTTTCATCCTAATATAGGACCCGTCAGGCCACCGCATTCGGTACAAACCATCATCTCGTCTTTTCATCGTATAAAGCTGAGTTTAAAATCAAAAAACAGCAAACAAGACGACAAAGGCGACATCTCGATGGTCCACTTGATAACACAAGAACAACACAGATTAACAAAGTTTGTAAATAACCGCCATATGGTGGCGCGACGGTGAATTAAAACAGAAATATGTAAAATCGAGTCCAAGAAACGCGATGCCCAAAGGATAGGGGTCGCATTTTTCGGTACTGACTTGTGTTATCAAGGGGACCATCGAAATGTGGCCTTTGTCGTCTTGTTTGCTGTTTTTTGATTTTAAACTCAGCTTTATAGGATGCAAAGGCGAGATAATGGTTTGTACCGAATGCGGTGGCCTGACGAAACAGCGCTATCGCCATCTGTCGGACCCGGAGTTTTTCCATATTTTGGAGTGCTCCGCACTTTTCAACACGAGAATCATGTAGATTGACAAATTTTCACGTCCGCTTCGCCAATATTTGATTCTATTTTATTTTAAATTACACGGACAAAAACTTATCTATTTATATATATATACATATATATATATATATATATATATATATATATATATATATATATATATATATATATATATATATATATAATACAATAGCATAAGGAACTTCAGTTATTGTAACTATTTTTACATGTTTTCGTGCGCTGCTTTAGTTTTTTTTTAATTGTAATATTTTCCATATATTTTCCTTCATACAATGTAAAACATTGAGCTCAATACTTGATTTTTGAAGTTAATAAACTTTCTAGTGAAAAAATTAACACAGCTTTGTTGTAAATGTGATTTATAACTATTACCAATTTTTTTATTTAATGCAACTTAGCTGGCCATTTTTTGGGAATTCACCCTTCAATATTCGTAATTATGCGATCAAAATACATATTAGTGACGCAATGTGTCTTTATCGGATATGAAAACCCCACTCAGAACTCCCCAGGATCTTGTCATAACAGTATTACCTCCGAAAAGATTGAAAATACACCTTATCAGAAAGTATATTTTGTTTTTAATCTAGAAAATAGGGTATAAAACAAAATTTTAATTTTTCACCAAATATTCTCGAAAATTTGAACAACTAATCAATATTTCTAAAATTAACCAAATCACCGAGTTTGAAAAATTTGTAGCTAGACTGGCAATTTTAATCATCCCTTTGAATAAATAAAATATTACGTTTAATAATGAAATTGTCATTTTAACCAAAAAAGTAGTTTTTTAATTTATGCTAATAAACTTATTCAAAAAATTTCAGTGTTTATTCGTGAACATTTGTTAACATAAATGATTATATCTTTAGCTTTAGCACATTTTAATTTAACAACATTGTTAATCAAATTACATAAAAGTTTTGACATGATTAAACTGAAAATAAAATTTATATATTCATCTTAAAAAGTCATTAAGTGAATAGATATACTTGAATGAACGACACAAACATGTTTTATAGTAGCAGTAGTTGACAAATTTGTCATGTTAATGCATTAGGAATGTTAGTTCAGGTTCAGGCTATTGTACACCAGTACTGTAACTGTGTAGAAGTATTTAAAATATTCAGTACGAATATAGAACACATCGTATATCATTACATTTTTAGCTTATATAATAAAGTTTAGATTTAATATATTTCATTAAATATGCTTTATACTTATCTCCAACTGTTTTCCAAATATTTACTTTATTTATAAGATGTTGGAAATGTCTTTTAGAACGGTTCTGCAGTAACTCAATCAATATAAAAATTCCTTTCAAACATCCTTTCAAACATTTTGTACCATTTATGAAGAAATTTCTCATATTACTTGTCGAATAGATTTCTTAGGTGTATCTACAAAGTCGAGTTTAGGTTAATAAACTAAATTTTTGAATAAAAGAAGCGTGCAAGTCATGATCGGGTGATTTATCCATCCCTGGAAAAATTGTATTTTAGTACATTCCTACATGATCAGAATAATGCAGAGGAGTACCATTCTGTTGTAACAATAATGTTAATCGTAGTAAATTAGGTTCTTTGTCATCTGGAAATAGATTTGCTTGAACTGGAGTCAGATTATTCTGAAGAAAATATAGATATCTGTCTCCATTGACACCTTCAACAAAGAAAAATGATCCTATTCCCCTATTTTTAACAATGCTTGCCCAGACATTAAACTTTTAATTATATCGGAAGTCAATTTCTTTGCTCTAGTAAGGATTTTCCTGCACCCAGTAAGGAGTGGTTCGAAAAGTCCCGAGACTCAGACGATACATGTCAAAATTTGATGATATTTCGATTATAGTCATCAATATATTAGAGTTTTAGTGATGCAACTTTCGATATTTTTAAAACAATAAAAGGAAACGAGTTTCGTACGTTGGTAAAACACTGCTATTTGATGGAAAAAATGGGAGAACTCAAGAATGGCCTCAAAAGTATTATAAGGAATCTTCTTCGTCGAAAGCAACCATTTGTCACTGGTTTGGTGAATTTAAACGCGGTCGTACATACATAAATACTGTTGAACGCTCTGCGCGCCCATATGTGTGAGTTAAAATCCACAAAACTTGTTTTAAATAACTGAAAAGTGCAAGTGGGTGAGATAGCTGACATTGTAAAGATTGCTATAGATAGTATACATAATATTTTGTACAAGTATTTGGGTATGAGAAAGCCCTGTTCAAAGTGGGTGCCGTATTTGCTCACAGTTGTCCAAAAACAAGAACGTGTTGTTGATTCGGAGTGCTGTTTTGAGCTGTTTAAGCGAAATAAAGAGCATTTTTTCATGCTCTGTGGGATAATAAATAATGAGTCCACCACTACACTCTGGAGTTGAATCGATACTCAGCTGGGTGGAGAGCAAAGGATGAAAGTCAATTCAAGCAACCAAAAACTCAACAGTCAGCTGGCATGGTTAGGGCGTCCGTATGGGGTTTGGTGTTATTGGTGCGTTTAAAGGAAAAAAATCTCGAAAAAATGGTCCCAAACGAAGAAGAAAAAAGTATTATTTCACCAAGATAATATACCGTGTCACAAGTCGATCGCAACGATGGAAAAATTGTATGAATTGCACTTAAATTGCTTCCTTATCCACAGTATTTTCCAAATTTGACCCCCAAAAAATGTTCGCTAGAAAGAGTTGCGACTCCAATGAAAAGATGATCGACGAAACTAACGTCTATTTTGAAAGGATGGATAAGTTATTCCATAAGAAAGGCATAGGAATGTTAAAGCGGCAGTGGAGCGATTGTATCTCTCTAGAAAGAAACTATGTTGTTGAATAAAGTCTAGATTGGCCAAAAAATTGTGTTTTCATTTGTTAGTCTTGGAACTTTTCGAACCTTCTGTTATTTATTCTCCATTTGAGCTTCAGAGAGCAGGAATAAGCTTGGTTAACAAAGTTTACCCTTACGTAGTTTTGTCTCTTGAGCTGACAATTTAAAGAAAATGTAGCTTTATCTAAAAAACAGATTTTTTGGGCATATCTTGCGTTATTATTATTATTCGGTTAAATTCATGAGCAGTAGCATATATATGCAGGGTTAGTCACCCTATACGGCACAGAATATTGCGGCCAAAATACGTGACTTTCAAAAAGTTTTAATTTTGGGATATATGGGGGTCTAATATAGTTACCTTTTAAAATTATTTTCATATTATACAGAGTGTCCTAAAAGCTATGAAAGTATCAAAGATGTGTTTTTCTGAAATGGAACCCCCTGTATATTATTACATTTTTGAATTCTTCGATCAAAATAGGTGCCTATTTCAATAAGATTTATAATACCTAAACCTTAAGGGTTTTTAAACGATTTAAATTTTGACAAAATCTAATCTAATTTTCATGTTTCAAATACTTCCGACGTATTTCAGTTATGTACGCTCTGTACCATGTTTTATATTCCAACATAATAAACTTGCTATATTATACAAGGTGTCCAAAAATTAAAACTAATCAAATGAGAACTTTAAGTGGCTATAACTTGATTAATTTGAATAAAACGCTATACTTTTAAACTTACCAAAAAATGTACCTTTTAAATACCTATGGAATGGTGTAAGGGTGATCTATAGCTAAGTCTTCGCGTTTTCACACAATACGCCAAATAATCGTTTTCTGCAACATTTTGTGTTTTTTGAATAGATGTTCTAATGTATCTAGTTGCCTATGGCATTTGAAAATGACAGGTAATTTACAACTATAAGAATAATAACCAGGAATAGATAAACCAGACATTATAATAATAGATAAAATTTCTAGGCGAACTACACTAATCGACATTGCTGTACCTAACAACAACAACCTAAGGCCAAAATACAACGAGAAGATCGCCACATACAGAGATCTGGAGGTCCAAATCCGAAGACAATCGGCAATGAACAGCGTCCAAACGATTCCCATAATACTGTCAACAACTGGAGTGATACCAAAGAACCTCCTGCAGAACATCAAGGAACTGGGCCTTAGTGAGCATCTGTATAAGCCAATGCAGAAAGCAATTCTCCTAGCAACCGCGCGGACCGTCCGAAAGTTCGTAGGAAATACAGCAGACAACGTCACCTAGGACCCGATAACATGGAAAGGGTTCCCACAGAGCTTCATACTTTTTGTGTCTTTGTATGCCTGGTATCAGTGAATAATCCCTGGAGGGAGTGCGAAGCCGTTTGGCTTGTAAATTTTACATAACCAGGAATATCTTTATAAATGTTCAGAAACTCGGAACGCGATTTATAGTCGTCCAACAAGCTGTAACAGCAATAATGTTATTAACATATTGACGATAGCACAAAACTGAAGCAAAATATTTATAGTAGATGTTCGAAACGTTGATCATCCATTTTCAAACACTTCCATATTCTTTTTTCGAAACCACTGCTAATTCTGGACAACGTTTATGCGGTTATGTGTCTCTTATGCGTATTTTCATATCTTGTGGTATTGTCGGGGGTGCATTGTAGACAATTCCTATGATGTATCCTATGAAAAGAAAACTGGTGGAGTTAAGTCCGGAGATCACAGAGGCCACTTTTAATATTCATCTCTCCCAATCCACCTGTTTCGAAAGTTGACATTTAAAAATTGCCGAACCTCGCGATGATGAGGCGGAGCTCCATCCAGTTGAAGCCACATAGTTTTTCTAATATTTAAAAGATATCTTTTAATAACACTGGAAGTTGGCATAAAATAAAATCGCGAAACATCAAACCATTTAAAGGTCCTTTAAAAAAGTAGGGTCCAATTAAGTATGGATCCAGTATTCCTTCCCACATATTAACAGACTATTTATTCTGGCTTCTCAACTCTGTATTCATGGGGATTTGAGTCAGAATAGTAATAGAAGTTGTAACTAAGTACAGTAAAAACATTTTCTTCATCCTTAGTGACAGGTTTCCTTATAACAGGTTTTTAATAACTGACACTTCCACTTTCCCAAAATTGGTTTAATAGTCTTACAAAAAAGGTGGTTTAGGATGGTTTCTTTCAGGAAACTTTTGAGCATAGACTCGAGAAACCAACAATTTTGGTGGAATTCTCCAAGGATAAAAATCATATAAATACGTTCTTCCTTTGGATATATCTTCATTTAAACAAATCAATAACACAACAATATTCAAATAATTCAATTCAATGAATGAAGTCTCACAGTTACAAAAAATAATATCGCTGTTATAGCAACAGGCTTTGCAAACTAAACTGATAGGTTAAATGAATTATTTGACATTTCTAAATGTCTTAGGCAACTAGATACATTAGAACATCTATTCAGAAAACACAAAAAGGCACAAAAAACGATTATTTGGCGTATTCTGTGAAAACATGACGACTTATATCATTCGATAGGTACTTAAAAGGTATATTTTCTGCTAAGGTAAAAAAGTATAGCGTGCTATATAAACTAATTAATTTAGAATCACTTAAAGTTCATATTTGGTTAGTTTTAATTTTTGAACACCCAGTATAATATAGTAAGTTTATCATAATTTGGATATGAAATATGATTTATTGTTACATTTCACTGTAAATTTTGAGTACATAACTGAAATACTTCTTAAGTATTTGAAATATGAAAATTAGGTTAGGTTTTATCAAAATTCAAATTATTTAAAAACCCTTAAGGTGGAGGTACTATAAACCTTATTAAAATAGGCACTTACTTTGATTGGAGAATTCAAAAAGTATTATATTAGATCCCCATATATCCCAAAAGTAAAACTTGAAAGTCACGTATTTTGGCCGCAGTATTCCGTGCCGTATAGGGTGATTAACCCTGTATATATATAGCTTCAGATTTGGCACAAAAAATACTATAATCATTATTCAAACAAATAGATTGTTGAAATTTACATCTAAGTGTATAGAAAGTACCTTTCAGTTATTTAAAATATTTTGAAATCTTGATACAATTGTGAAAAAATAACTTAAATTTCTAATTTTGGAAAGATATTTGTAATAAAATTTAAAAAACACGAATAACAATACGATTCATAAAAAATTTTGTATAATGTTTTTCCATCAAAGTCAAACTTTTAGTTAAATATTACTTTACTTCCTCATATGAGTAATTATAGACCATAACGTCGTTTATTGCAACAAATATGCATTATTATTTGAAAAGATTAAGGCTAGATAGCACAAAATTATAAGGTTTTTGATCGTAATCGTAAATTTTTGCTCAACCATCATTAAATAGTAGGTAGACCGTAAAGCGTATGATTCTTTAGAAATTTTTCAATGGAGAAATAATGAAAAAATTTAATCAAAATAGAGAAAAAGGTATAAAACCATTGAATAATATAGTTGCCTGAAAGAAAGCGAATAACGTCTCGAAGCAGAGGAATAATCAGTTTGAGTTGCGTCATTAACTAACATCACGCATATACATGGTGTCTGTAAACGAAATCGGGAAATTTTCTGAAACAATAAAAGTAGAAAGTCATTTAAAAAAGTGGTTTTCTAGGTTCAGATAATTTATTTGCTTCCTATTTCAAAGTTAATTTATTTTCAGACAAAACAAATTGATATTTAGCATGAAAACAAAGTCTGATAAGCAGTTTCATCCAAGAGCAATACTGTTTTTCTAATTTGCTCGCAGAGCAAGGCGTATTCAGACTTCAGTAATAACATTATCATTGTTCTGTCATTTTTTTAACCGAAATAATTCTAAGTAAATAGTGCCTAAATCAATAGCGTGTTTGGACCTTTGCAGAGATGAAAGCTATTGAATGAAGCGACGTGAGTAAAGGAAAAAAATACATACTATATTATTGCATTTTTGATTTCTACGTAAAATTATAGACATATTTCATATATAACAGTCTATACTTAACTTTCACCGTTTTGGACATATTTAAATTTTTATTTCAAAAATGACGTTTGCGGACTAAAACTTAACTATAAATTTTTCCTATATTCAAGTCTTTATTATTTAATTTGGAGGAATTTTCTTGTAGACGAATATTGACCCTAATAGACTTTTTGCGACATTTTGAAAATTATTAGTACAGGGTGGTCAAAAAAGAAGAATAAACATTATAATTAAAAAATCGTCAAAAGTCAAGCACCTTTTTTTATAATTTCTTCATATTAAGCATTAAAAATAAAGGTAAGTTTGTATAAGGTTGTCTATTCCAAAAGTTTTCAAAATATTGGCAATTCAACATTTTTCTATTGCGGCGTGGCGAAAATACAAGAAGCAAAACCTACAGAATTAAGAAGCAAAACCTACAGAATTGTCATTATTTCTTGCCAATTGACATTCAATAATAATAATCATACCGGGGCGATAAAATTACACGCACTAAGATTATTTAAACTATTTATGGAGAATGTGATAAAGTTATTTCAAGAACATGCAATACATTCGCGATCCGATACCCGAAGAAACAGAAACCAACACTACCAACTGTTAAAAAGATTATAAAAAACTTCAAGAACTTTGGACCTACCAAAGCTAAAAGAAATAGAAATAAACCAGTTGTTAATAAAATAAAGTTACCAAAAATTATTTGAGTAAATGTTCAAATTGACGCCCTTGAACTTTTAAACATTTTTCGTACCTCAGCAGGAACTCTTCATGGGTGTAAGTTTTTCAAATACTATTCTGACGTGCTGCATGCAATCTTTCATAGTGGTTAATGCGGTGTTGTATACTTTATTTTTGATTGTCCCCTAAATAAAAAAATTTAGTTCTATTAGGTTGGGGGAGCGAGGTGGCCAAAGATGTGGCTCATTCATGACTATTCATTGATCATGAAACAAGGTTTGCAAATGATTGTTAACTAAATGACCATTATGTGGAGGCGCTTCATCATGTTGATAAAATAGATTTCTTTGATCAGCCAGCGGCAAGGTATCTAAATATTTCACTTCCAAATTTCTCACGATATCGAAGTAGCGCTGACCTATAAGTTAAAAACGTATTTTGTATCTAGAAGTCTTCAAAAATGGCTAACTTACCATTCAGATTATCTTGGTAGAATTCTAGGGCGACGACGCTGTCATTTCTTATAGCACAATACACGTTAAACTGCCAAAACTCTTGAAAATTTAATTTTCTAAATGGATGTACGTTTGAGTCGCTCCAATGGTGGGAATTACGTCGATTAAACAATTAATTTTTTGGGAATTTGGCTTCGTCCGACCAAACAGTATTATCCAAAAAACCAGCATTTTCTTGTGACTAAAATAAATTGACAGAATTCTATTCTTCGTGGAAAATCAGTGCCTTTTAAATGTTGTACTATGGAATATACATAGGGATATAAATTGTGTTTCCATAAAATCCTTAAAACTGATGTTTGAGATAATCCAGACTCTAATGCTACTTGTCTTGTAGATATTGTCGGATATGCGGCGAAATATACTAAAATTGTAGTTTCAATATTTTCATTATTAACAGCTGGTTTCGTTCTATTTCCTTTTGCTTTTATGGATACAAAGTTTTCGAAGTTTTCTATAATCCTTTTAACAGTTGGTGGTGTTGGTTTCTGTTTCTATGGATATCAGATCACGAGTGTATCGCATTGTCTTGAAATAACTCTATTATATTTTCCATAAATAATAAATAAGTTTAAATAATTTTTGTGCATGTAACTTAATCGCCCCCGCACGATTATTATTAATGAATGTCAAATGGCAAGAAGTAGTGACAATTCTGTAGGGTTTGATTGTTTTATTTTCGCCCCGCCCCACCGTCATGACTAATAACAAAACTTAAAAGCATTTTTACAACAGAAAAATGTTGAATTGCCAATATTTAGAAAACTACAAATTTTTGGAATAGACGACCATACAAAATTATTCTTATTTTTAATGCTTAATATAAAATTATAAAAATAGGTGATTTCTATTTGAAAAAATTATATTTTGTCGTTTTTTTGAATATAATTTTTATTCTTCTTTTTTGACTACTCTGTACTAATAATTTTCAAAATATCATCAAAAACTACTAAACTCGATCTTCGTCTACAAGAAAACTAACCCAAATTAAATAATAAAGACTTCTTAGTAGGAAAAAATTAAATATGTCGAAAATGGTGAGGCTTAAGTATATTATAAATAAAATATGTCTAGAATTTAACGTGGAAATCAAAAATGCAATAATATATAGGGTATTCTATTAAAAATAAGCAAGTTGACATCTACTTCTTGTATAACCGGAAATGCCGCCATCTTGAAAATATTTTAGCCGGCTGTCCTCCATGCACGTTAGTACATTGTCAAGTTCTCAGATTTTTCCGAATTATAGCTTTCCTACAATCGATCGGTAAATCTTGTCTAGTACGTATTTTTCCTAGTATATCAAATTATATAGGGTGAATCGAAAGAAGCTGGGCTATAATCAATTTTAATTTTTTAAATAGTGACCCTCAATTTTTGTACACTTTTCGAATCCCTGTGAAATTCTGGATATTTTTTCAATTACATGTCAGAAATTCGTACCAAAAAAACAAGCGTTTTTTAAGTAATGGATTTATCCCAGACTTTAGGTTCTTATTGTATGTAAGCAACGATTTCCCTCTTACCATTAATTTATTGTATAAAATGGGATTTTTGTAGATAATTTAACTAAAAATAAGAATGAAACAGGTAATTTAATTTAGGGGAAGCTGTGGAACACACAGCTTACTTGATCTAAATAATAACTTTAATTTCAAATTATTCGCTATTTTCATCTGTTAGCTATCGGCTCAGCCATATTCGATAATTTTAGACATTTAAGAAAATATCACGTAATGTTTCGGAAGAACGTTCATTAATAGTGAATACCAATTATAAATTTAGAGAATAGTCACTTATAATTCGCAAATTAATATCATCATTTTGTTAAACATAGTCAATCGATGCTACCTATTTTTGAAAATTTAATCAAAACATTAAAAGATGAGAGAAACCTTATGCATCAACGACGTATTAAATCCAGTGAAAAACACGCGGCTATAAGTGTCAGTATTGCAAAATATTCCAACACCACAGATTTGCATGTTTATGCTTACAAGATTCAACTGACATAAAAATGCATTTAAATATCGTGTTTTTTAATGTATTTAAAATTCAACTTCTTGTTAAGATCCCTTTCACTATTAAACAGTATGAAAGATGTAAGCAAATTTAATATATTTTACTTAATAAATAGTCCTTTCTCTTAATAACAACGATACTTTCGTATTTAGATTTTTAAGAATTAAAAAAAATGCAACCATTTTCCAATTATTTTATTTATTTTTCTTGTAAACAAATTCCTATTTAAAAGGAAAGAACATGTTTTCTTGTTAACGTGCATCCATCAGCTTTGTATTTTCCTTCTTCATTTACTATATGGCAAGCTTGCGTAAAAAAATTATAACGTTTTATGTTGCATAAAGAAGTAAAGTAAATCACGAATATTCTTACAGTAATAAAAGATTCATCACCTCAATAGTAAACCAATATTAGCAATTAATATAGATTCTATAAATACCGTTAAACTTCTTGATGAGTCTGGGTGAAGAATCTATGATTATCAAGAGCGTGTACAGGATTGTATAGTAATAATTGTGTTTTGTTTCCTAGACAATCCCAAAAAGTTTTTAAAATGTGATGAAACTTTTAGTTAAACATCGGAGAAAAAGTAAGAAACAAATATCGACAGAAAGAGAAAAAATATTAAGTTTTTAATTGGATTTTTTAATCAACAGTAATAGGTATGTATGTATATCATGTGTGTATGTTCATATTGTTCATTGATGAACCTTGATGGCAAATTGAGAAGCAGCAACGATTAATTTTCCATTTTTTACAGTAATTAAAGATATCGACCAACACAATCATTATCTGTGACAAGTTCTCGACAAAAAAAGTTTTATCACACATCACGCAAAAATAGTGTTTACAGGAATCGGTTTTTTATTTAATGAATGCCATAGCCTTAATTTACATTGTTTCATTTTTTTTAAGTTATGCTTAACGATACATACAAGGGTCATGCACTTTTGGCGAACAGGTGACTAGAGATTTATTTTTTTAAGCAATTAACATGTACCATTTACACAGTAAAATGACTCAATTACAAAGTACTTCTACTTTTAAATAGTGTATAAAACTTGAACAATTCTTTTTAATCGACTTCTAAAAGACGGAGGTTCTTAATTGGTCGACTATGTATTTTTTTTTTAAGTATGTACACCGATTACTCCGAAACGGTGGCACCGATTTGAAGAAATTTTTTACGTTATGTTCAGGAGGTTGCTGCGGTGGTCCCATATTTTTTTGGACGAAATTGGTGCAGTAAAATGATAATATGGCGGCCAAAAAAATTAATTTTGTCCGATTTTCTCCAAAATTGGCATGGGAGAGTTTTCGAAATTGCACATTACGAATCTAAAATTATTTTTAAAAAATTAAATATGGCGGCCTCAATATGGTGGATAAAAAATAAATTTTGTTCGATTTTTTTCAAAATTGATATGAGAGAGTTTTTGGGATGGCACATTACGAATCTGCCATTATTTAAAAAAAAAATTAAATATAGCGGATCGAAGATAGCGGATTAAAGATTCTACATCTCTCGATTTTGTCTAAAATCAGTATTGGGGGATTTTGTTGAGTGTTAATTACGAATTTAAAATATTCTTTCAAAAACTCAACTCAAACGGCGGATTCAATATGGCGTCCTTTTTACATTTTTCCATTTTCTCCAAAATTGATATAGGGGGTTCTTGAGGGTGTAAATTATAAATTTAATAGTATTTTTTCAGGATTCAATATGGCGAACTACAAAATTTTACATTTTTTGATTTTGTTCAAATGTTTTTGAGGATGTAAATAGCGAATATAAAATTATTTTAAGAAAATCTAATATGTCAGTTAAAATATGACGGTCTAGAAATTTTAAATTTCTGGATTTCATCTAAAATGGGGGCTTTGAAGGGTTTAGATTTAGATTAGATTAAGACGTTAAAATTATTTTTTTGAAATTCAATATGGCGGATCCAATATAGTGAGTTGAAAATTTTACCTTATTCGCATTTTTTCAGATTTGGTATTAGGGTTTTTCGGGTCGTTTTTTACGAATATGAAGATAATTTTTTACAACTATTAGGTTGATAAGATACAATATGAGGAACCGAAAATTTTACATTTTCCAATTTTGTATAAAATTAATATTGGGTTCTTGGGGCGTATACAAACTCAATATGCAGTATAAAATATATCCGGCTACGAAATTTACGTCTCAAATTCTTGATATCGATATTGGAAGATTCTGGGGCCTATATTACCAATCTAAAATTAATTTGAAATTTAAAATAGTGGATTTACCATGACAGACTAAATATTTGATACAATTTCAATGGTATTTGAATAACTCTAAGAATCAAAGAATTTTAAGTGGTTCATTTTAAGGGGATTTACATCTTTGGATAAAATGGGTACTTTTTTCTATCTTGGAGTCATTGCGAGGTACACTAATCTCGATTAGTTCTTAGTTCAAATAAATTATGAATATCATAATGAACTCAAAACTAAAAATCGAAAAATAACATTTTTTTTTAAATTGAACCAACTTCTAAAAGTGCACTAAAAAATGAAAAATAACTATAAATTTTTATATGAAATTGAAATTTTTTAAGTCGACGCCAAATTATTTCTAAATGATATATACAAATATGGTAAGAGAGCAATTAGAAATAAAGTACTTTTAGCGCACTTTTAAAAGTCGGTGCAATTTTTTTATAAAAGTCTTAACTACGGTTCTGGTTTTATGCATCGTAGCATTTTAGATCGAATTGATAATCTTAATCTTCAAAATGGAACAACGTGGAAATATATTAACGCCATTTTATTTACCGTTTTTAGTGGCGGTATAAGAGATGCAACATTATCGCCTTTTACGAAATCTTTAAATGCTGCAGCAGATCCGCTTGTTGCATTAAGATTACATAAAACCGAAGTGAAAAAAATAAGACGATAATAACTGTTTTTATTTATAATTAGGTATTAAAAATTACAAAAATACTGATTTGGAAGGTAAAATTATGTGCAAATTACGTACATAATTATACAAGTTTATGTCTTAGTTGATATTTATTTACAAATTGTGCCCACATTTTCTTGTTTCTTGCTATTCGTTGCCTCGGCCCATGTTTTTCCCATTTTATTCCATATATCTCCCAGAAATCCGTGCCATATTTCTCTCGGTCTTCCTCTTTTTATTTCATTTTCTGTATTTTTGTGTCCCAAATTTGACAGAAGTTGTATTCTTCATCCCGTGTAGGTGAGGCCATTAAAGACAGAATGTAACTAATCTTTAACGCTTCTAAAATACTTCGTTTCGACTGCCTATATTTTACTTTTCTGCTTCGTCGTCACTACCCAAGATTCACATGAAAATGCCAAGTTTAATCTGCAAGGTGCTTTAAATAGATTTGTTTAAATATTTAACGATCTTTAATTGATCCATTTTTATTATATTCTTGTTCATCTCCTATTATCATTATTTTTGTCTCTCTTGTTTAGTTTTATGTCGTACTATTCTCATATTGTTTTCAATATGTGCAAATGTGTTTGTAAATCCTCCTCTCTTAATTCGACCCCTTTATATTTTTTCTTTTTACTTATATTCGCCGATTACTCCGAAATGGCAACATCGATTCGAATGATGAGTACTTTTTTTGCGTTATGGAAATTGCTGTGGCGCTGCCGTACCATTTTGGTAGAAATTGCTTTAGTAAAATCCTAGATGGCGCTTATAATATGGCGCGACCAAAAAAATTAATTTTGCGTTATTTTCTCTAAAATTGATATTGGGAATTTTCAGAATTGCATGTAACGACTTTAATATTATTTTTAAAAAATTCAGTATTGCGGATCTCTTGGTTTTCTCCAAAATTTGTATTGGGAAGTTTTTGTAGTGTTAATTATGAATTTAAAATGGAAATGGAATTGAAAATGCAACAATTTGTTTATTGCTAGGCTTAAAAATATTTTTCAGAAAAATATATATTCCATTGTTCGTGCTTTATAGAGATACTACAAATAAAAAAAAGTTCTACGACCAATATTCGCCGAAATAAACATATATATATATATATATATATATATATATATATATATATATATATATATATATATATGTAATCGAAGGTTTTCGGGCATCCGGTGTATGTGCTGAGTCCCTCTCAGGACTGTAAGGCAGCTGACGTTGCGGTGAAATCTCATTCACCATTTTCAAAGCTCACTGTATGGCGTCTACGAGCGAACTGACACCTGCGACTCCAGTGTTGTCAGTACCGTGTACGCGTCGGACGCGTTCGTTTTCCGAATGGTTCCAGACCATCAGGTGGCGAGACCTGCTGCGCGTCATCGGCCCTGTTGCCAGTGCTTGTGGTTGCGTTGCCGAGTTGTAATTTCTTTTGTTACTAAGTGGTACTGGTTGATGTTTTGTAAGCAGATTTTTCCAAGTATTAGGCACACGTTGGCTATCATCTCTGCTATTTAAGTTGTTGGGTCTCTTTGCAATTTCAATAGCCTCCCTTATAACTCTTGTGGACAGGTTTTCACATCTCGATAGCATTTTTGTTCCCGAGAAATTTATCTTATGTCCTGTGTTTAACCACTGTTGGGCCAGAGCAGAAGCTGTTTTTTGCTTGACAGGGTTCATATGTTCGTCTCTTCTGGCGCTTATTTTACGGTTGGTTTGGCCTACGTAAGATGAGCTGCACTCTCCGCATGGAATTTCGTACACTCCCTGGTTTTCTAAAGGGATTCTTTCTTTGGGTGTTGGCAAGAGATCTTTTACTTTACGGTCTGCGGTGTCTCCTGAGAATTCTTGCGATCTTGTCTGTGATGCCTCTTACATATATATATATATATATATATATATATATATATATATATATATATATATATATATATATATATATATATATATATGTATATATATATATATATATATATATATATATATATATATATATATGTATATATATCATATATCATTTTTCTTAATTTTGTCTTTTCTTGGGTTTAGGTTCTATAATTAATAAAACACAAAACGATTGACGTTTCGCCCTTTATTCAAGGCATTTTCAAAATTTTTGACTTGACATTTTGCTGTTCTGTTTCTAAATCTCCTTAAGATGCATTACCACGTGCGGCCCATGTGATACTTCTATCTCCTTATAAAATGTCATAATGGATATTTTTAGTGGCTTCAACCCAAACTATTATTATTAATTTTTCATTTAGAAACAGAACAGCAAAATGTCAAGGAAAAAATTTTGAAAATGCCTTGAATAATATACATATATATATATATATATATATATATATATATATATATATATATATATATATATATATATATATATATATATATATATATATATATATATATATATATAAATTCTCGGCTGTGCGGACATGGAATTGTTGGTAAACATTACTCCTGTGTTAAAAAGTGCGGAGAACTCCAATACAATGGACAAGCTCCGAATACAAAAAATGACAGCAGCGTAGTCTTATGTCCATAAAACAGAGAATTTTCTATTTAATTTTAAAATTACACGGACAAAATGTTATTTTTTTTATATATTTTTTGACTTTAAAAACACGCAGCGCTCTCATGGGGAGATCGTTGGTGCGACACCTTGCTTGAACTGCGAAAACTCTTGGTTAGTTTGGCTGCCAATGCTGAAGGAGGCGACTTCTATTCTTTGGGTAGCACGTTTTCTGCGCCGAGTTTTATTAAATATTTCTTTTTTAATTTACTGTTGCGTCATTATATGGCGGTTTTATACAACAGTGCTGGTTTGTGTTGTTCTTCGGTTATTGAGTGATCCGTCGAGATGTCACTATTCATGTCTTGTCTACTGCTTTTCAATTTATATGACAATTTCTTGGGCACTACTGCGAGATGTTGGATTATACCGTATGAAATGACTTGATGAGTCCCATATGAGAACGAGACAGCGCTGTCGTCATTTTTCGAACCCAGAACTTCTCTATCTCTCCACTTTTGAACACGAGAGTAACGTTTACCAACAATCCTATGTCCGCACAGCCGAGAATTTTCTATTTTAGACAAAAACTTATTTCTTTATATATATATATATATATATATATATATATATATATATATATATATATATATATATATATATGTTTATGCGGCTTTCACGGATTCCTCCGCGTGAGATGCAATAGCAGTGGATATATCCACATTATGCCGTTGTAGTGCTGAAATCACATTCAGCAAACGTACAACTATAGGCAGCTCCATGTATAGAATGAAGTAAAATACGAACAGTAAATGCAAACTTCTCTCCATCTTATCCTTTCTTTGTTAGAGGTTGCACAGTTAGAACAAATTGTTATAAAACGCAATTTATCCTATTCCACCACCATCGAGATGATGGCCTACCTGTACCACCATACCGAGAAGAAAGTCAAAACTTACCCTCCCCGCCACAATGATACGGCAGAGGTACATGTTTCGTCTCTATTAGACTCATCAGGGTATCGACATGCACCTGTCTGTACTTCATTTATAGACAGAGTTGCATATACTTGTACGTTTGCTGAATGTGATTTCAGCACTACAACAGCAAAATGTGGATATAACCACTGCTATTGCATCTCACACGGAAGAATCCGTGAAAGCCGCATAAACATATATACGCTATCCGCGTTCAGTGTTGCTTCCTTCCGATCTGTCCTTTGCACAGACAGGTTCATGTCGGTACCTTGATGAGTCTAGTAGAGACGAAACATGTACCTCTGCCGTATCACTGTGGCGGGGAGGGTAAGTTTTGACTTTCTTCTCGGTATGGTGGTACAGTGGGCCATCATTTTGATGGTGGTGGAATGGGGTGGATTGTGTTTTATCGCAATTTATTCAAACTGTGCAACCTCTAACACGGAAAGGATTTGATTGGAACGAAGTTTGCATTTACTGATCGCAATTTACTTCATATATGTGTATATATATATATATATATATATATATATATATATATATATATATATATATATATATATATATATATATATATATATATCTTTAGCTCTTCGTTACAATTCCATTCCAAATGTTACAAATTAAAGTTAGATTTCTAGTAATTTCTATGTAAGCCCCTGCTTTTAATGAGGGAATTATAGATTTAGCACTTTTTGGAAGTCATCGTAACATCATAGAAAATCCCTTAGAATATAATAGAAATTTCATTAAAACCTTTCAATTCGATAAAGAGTTATGCTTGAACAAACAAAAAAAAAATATACATGTCGAACTAAAGATCTCCTTTTTGGAGTTAAAAAATCCATTTTCCCATCTCATTTCCATTGTTGGCAGAAAAATTTTAAACAATTAACTCTGATAGACAATCATATAAAGAAAACATGAAAATAAAACGATAATCGTCGTTTTTATCGTTTCAGAGAAAAAAATGTGTTCCTTATATAATTTTGGGTGGTACAACCCTACCAACACTTGACTGGTTATATTGACACATTAGCGAAATATTTCCGTAAATTCTCGATACTTTATCATAACACTTATGTTAAAGTAGACGTGACTTTTTAAAACTATGTTAACCAACTATGATTAATGTGAACGTAGAGCATACTTCCGTTTAAAATGGTCATATACCGGAACACTGACTTACACCATCATAATTTTATATCACGATAAACGTTACCAAGCATTCATTCGCAGTTTTTATGAATAAAAATCTCTTTGTTGTTATTATTCGCTTGAAATAGATATATCTTTTTTACACAGACATGACCTTAAACAGAAAACATTATGTTGCTAATTTTAGACAAGTTTTACTATTTTCGTTTTAGTTTAAAATAATAATATCGAGAATGCAATAAAAGTCATGAAACTAAATGAAATTTAAATTGTGTTTTCTGCAGTCAAGACTGTATACGCGTTCACAATGTGTTTTGAAAGTAGTTTACCATAATTTTATCGGTAATTTCTCTTCTCCTTTTAGACAGTCCTCTTTTTAAATAGATGTATGTTTAATATTTCAGGATGTAATTTCAATAACACATTTTTTAATTAAATTGATTGTTTTAAATTAAAAAATATGTTTTGTTATTATTTCAGTTAAGTAAAATGAATTTTTTTTTGATAATTTTTTTATACACCTCCTGTTTCGAGGTCGTACAATACAACACAGGCTTTGATTTTTCACAAATTTCCCTTACTTTTCCGGAAAATAAAACTGTCACTAAATAGTAACAATATTGTTACATCCCCAAATTTAACACTTGTGAAAGCTTCAATATTACATACAAATTTATTAATTTGGGTTTTTTTAACTGGGAAAATTAAGAAAAATAACTGAAACATTTAAAAATCCATTTGTGAAGTAGTAGATGTCTGTTGGGCTTCCATTGTCTATATTTTTTATCAGGACGTTTCGGCTAGTAGTTATCTCTAGCCGTTTTCAAGTGAAACTAAATAAATCCCTTAACTACATGACTATTTATACTAAAAGTAAATGCAGTGGACTGTGACTGAGATGAGTGTAGTCATACGTGCTATGCCAAAGTCCCATTTATGCTGCATTTAGTTTTAATTTACAATTATTAAGAAGTGGTTTCCATACTTTTCTTATATCTAAAGATAGTTTACTGAAACAACTCGGGTTCTGATGTATAACCGCGGCTTCTTTGAATTTCCGTTTTCTCCAATGTTCTCGGTGTAGAATTTTAGGCGCAGACTATTTTATGTGGTGTCCGTGAGAGTCCAGGCATGGTTGGTGGCACCAGATTTTTCTGTTTCTCCTAGAGATGTGCATTTTTAATGTCCTTTGATCCTTATTTCAAGAGGTCTCTTTGTTTCGCCAACGTAGAAGTTGCCACATTCATATGGTATCTGATATAAACAGTTCCTCATGTCCCTTTGAGTTGTTGGTTTGATCCTAGTGAGCCGACTTCTTAGAGAGTTATTTGAATTCAAAACAACGTTGATTTTATATCGTTTTTCTATCCTTCTAACTTGTTCTGAAATGCCTTTAACATAGGGGATGTTCAATAGTGGTATTCGTTCTTCACTCATTGTCGATATTGTCTTATTTCTGTTTTGTTCTAAAAATTTATCCACTAGATATACTGGGTATCCGTTAGCTGTGAGGTTATTTTTAATGTAATCTATCTGCTTCACCAAGTTCTCGTTGGAGTTGCAGAGAGTTACGACTCTATCTATGAGATTTCTTATAATTCCTTGTTTGGTGTTGTAGGAGTGATTAGATGAGTAGTTTAAGTATTGTTCTGTGTGTGTGGCTTTTATGTAAACTGAGGTTCTAATTTGTCTGCCATCTTTTTTACCCAAAACATCTAAGAACGATAATTTATTTTCTGCCTCTTTCTCCATGGTGAGTTTAATGGTTGGGCTGATATTGTGCAGATGAGTCGTTTCCATTCCAGATAATAAAGGTGTCGTCTACATATCTAAGCCACAAATTTGGTTTTTTAATTGCGGATTCAATTGAAAAATTCTCGAACCATTCGCGACCACCGGTGTGGATTGAAGATCCCATTGGTAGTCCATCATCCTGAATGTAGACTTTTTCCTTTTCCTGAAAATAGGAATTAGTCAAACAACTTTCCAACAAGTCCATAATGGCGTGCAGTGGTAAAGATGTTCTTTCTGCTAAGGTCTGGTTTTCTTTAAGTTTCTTTCTTATGATTTTTAGTGAGTCCTTAACTGGAATGTTGGTGTATAGGCTTTCCACATCAAAGCTAATAAAATGGTCTTCCGGTTGTACTTCTATTTCACGTATCATTTCTACGAAATGTTGCGAGTTCTTAACCCATGATGATGTATTTCCTTGTAATGGACTCAGGATTGGAAGAAGGAATTTGGCAAGCTCAGAAGTCGGAGAGTTCCGGGAACCCGTGATAGGTTGTAAGGGCATGTCTTGCTTATGTATCTTCGAGAGTTTATAAAGATGTGTTTTGCTGGGGTGTGGCAGTAATTAAGTACGGGTCCTCTCAGGAATATACCGTTCATGTTTCTTAAGCACGCAATAAATTCTTCCTAAAATTTTAGATGTGGGATTTTTAGCAAAAGATTTATAATTTCCTTTCCTTAAAACTTTATCAATTTTTTGATTGTCTATTTCAGCATTCATTACGAATATGGCATTCCCTTTATGCGCTGGTGGGATTTTAATACTGGAGTCCTTCTGTAGGTTAGGTAGGGCAGTTTTCTCGTCTTTGCTGATATTTGGTTCCGTTTTTCTAGATTTTTGTAGAGTTTCTCTTATTTTTCACCTGAACTCATCTGCAAAAGGGTCTTCGATGTTCGCTGAGTCGGCGGCGCTAATTATATCGAAAATGGGAACCTCTTTTCGAGCAATCGTGAAGTTCAAACCTTTGACAAGTAGTGAGTTTTCCGCTGAGGTTAATTCCTTGGCATTCATATTTATGTACGGCTTCTTTTTTTGTTCTCACTTTGTCACAAATAGCGTCAATTTTTCTTAGTATGGGGGCGTAGTCTTCTTCTAATGTATAATCTTTAATTTCTTCAAACCGTTGGCGAATATCCTCTAGTAGTGTTGCCTTCTTGAAACGATGATTAATATATATAATAAATTTAAAAACCCACACGCTGGCCACAAATGTCAATAACGTCATTTGACTCAAAAAGAGAAAATTTGCACTATTGCTATATCAAAAATATGATTTATGTGGATAACACATATTGTTTTTCTACTTAAGCTTTAACAAAACTATCTGGAAAATATATTTTCCCTTTGGTTAATTTTTCCGATTCTTACGCATAATTTTCCCTTCAAATATTAACAGTTTTAAGAATATTTGCTCGTCTTGTCTCTTTTAATTTTAAGAAAAAAAAGAGATATTGTTGTGAATACTGTTTATAATAGTATTGATATTCACATTGTTGTAACCATTTTAATTTTAATTTGGGATTGAAGATTTAACTGTGTAGGCTGCACTGGTGTTGGAGAGTGTTCTCCAAATGGCAAGGTTGAAGTGTGCCTTTTGACGAGGTCTAAGCCCTGAGGATGGTCTAAATAAGACCGAAAGCGCTTGGTCGATTATTCAAAAAATATACACTGAAATACACAATATCTCTCTTTTTCCTGATTTCTTCGATGTACAACATGCCAGTAACTATTCCATTTATTCTATATTAGGCCAGATTTTCCCTCCAAATATTAACGGTTTCCAGGATTAGCTACAGAATAAATTAGGAACATTTTTTAATTAATATATCTAATTGTAAATCAGATCAAGTTATATGAATTTAAATGTGTACTTCCGCTATTTTAAGCCCTAGGAGGCTGAGAATTCGTGATTGACTTGTCATCTCTAGATACCCCATGTGGTGTTGCCAGATTGTATACAATTTCCTTATCTTATGGAAATCATAAATTTGGCAACGTTGCGCTCCGGTATTTTAAAAATTAGTTTTTAAAATAATGTTCATTTTTGATAAAAAAAAAAGGCACCACTCAAAAATCTAGGAAGTTTTTACCATCATTTTTGCATTTAGAGACAAAAATTAATCAAAGACTGCCTTTTACATTACAGTCGCAAATTGGCTGTAAAATAGGGTTATTAAAGCTTTGTTTTCACAATACAGGTTAATTTTTTACTAGTTAACTGGAAAGTTGGACCTCCAGATGAGCTGAGGAGCATATTCCAAAATGATCAGATTAGCAGTCTCAGCATTGTTACAGATATCAGGGTATAAAAATTTTGAACTTCCTTCTAAGGACTATTCCAGGGTCGAAGACTTACACGTGGAAAAACCTTTTTACTTCGAAAACCGTATTATTCACTTTAAGAATTCTTTGATTCTCTTTATGGTGCATAATTTGTTCTCATATTACTGTTGTATCTGTAAAAGATTTTTTAAAATTTGTCTTGATTAATTTTTTGACTGTACCTAATAGTATCTGAAGTGTCCTCGTCAATTTTAATGAAACTTCAATATGTTGTAGAGGATACAAAAATAAAAGACACGTATTTTTTTATCTATGGAGATTCATTATAACGGGGTGAAAAACGCCCCTAAAGATTACCCCTAAAAACAGTGTTTTTGAAATATCTTAGGTTCTAAGTAAGATATTTTTACAAAACAAAATAAAATTACTTTTTATTCGAAATGATGTTAAAATATGGTATTTTCGTCCCAAGAATATCATCCTGTAAACCATGTATTTATGAGGTAATTTAATTTTAAAAATTACGAAATTTAATGGAATTATTTGAAAATATATTTTTCACAAATACCACAAGTAATTTAAGTTGACGGGTTTCGGGGTTTCTAAAAATAAACTAGTAGCGTTCCTGTGATACCGATGTCCAGCTCTCTTCCATCTTTTAGACGGTCGACCAGGAAGCCTTGAGGAGTTTGGTATTCCTTCTTTTGCAATTTTTGCCACTCGGTCGTCAGTCATTCTGTCGACATGATCCCTCCATGCTCTCCTTCTTCCTCTGCCCCATCTTACAACGTCCTGTATTTCACATCTTTTTCTGATTTCATCGCTTCTTAGTCTGTCGCGTAATGTATGACCCGTGATACTTCTTAGCGTTCTCATCTCAGTTGTCCGGAGTAGTCTTTTGGTTGCTGATGTGTCTGCTCTTGTTTCGATGGCATAAGTCATTATAGGTCGTATGCAGGTCTTATATATTCTGATCTTACTTTGTGTCGTCATATGTTTATTTCTCCATATGATATCACGTAGGTATCCTGACATTACGGCAGTTTTGATTGTTTGTTCTTGAACTTCTGCTTTTAAGTTTCTATTGCTGGTGATGTTTGCTCCCAGGTATTTAAATGACATGACCTGTTCGATGCTTTGAGTGTGTACAGCGAGCTTACATCTTCTTGGTTCTTTACTGATCGTGAGAAATTGGGTTTTTCCTATGGAGATTGTCATGTTAAATTTTTCAGCGGTCTTTTCAAACTTGTACAGGAGCCGTTGGAGGTTGTCTTCGTCTTCCGATATCAGTACTGCATCATCGGCATAGCAAATTATCTTTAGTTCTTCTTTTCCCATTCTATATCCTCTACCGGCCTCTTTTACCTCTCTGATAATTTCGTCCATAATGACATTGAATAGAATTGGACTGAGGCTGTCTCCCTGCCTTATGCCGATAGATATTGGAATTTGGTGCGATGTCTTGTTGCCTACTTTAATTTTCGTTGTATTTCTGCTGTTTAAGTCTTTAATTACTTCCAGGATGTTATGACATATGTTTCTGTCCTTAAGTAGTTCGAGAACGTCATGAAGTCTGATCCTGTCGAAGGCTTTTGTGAGGTCGACAAAACACATATATGCCTCATTGTTGTATTCGACGGCCTTCTCTGTAATTTGGCGAATTATAAATATGGCGTCAGTTGTTGACCTGTTTTGTCTGAAGCCTTGCTGCTCCTCACTGATTGTGCTAGATTCTCTTTTTTTTGCTTTGATTTTCGTTAGTAGCTTGGCGCTTGAGCTTAGAAGTGTTATTTCCCTGTAGTTATTCGGGTCAGTTTTGTTGCTTTTCTTGAATATGGGTATGGTCAAGCTTTCCCTCCATTGTTCTGGTGTTTTCTCCTCGTTGAGTATTTTTCTATAGAGGGAATGTATCCCTTCTAGTAGTGCCATTCCACCATATTTGAGCATTTCATTTGTTATGCCATCTGGTCCAGGGGCTTTTCGATTTTTCAATTTGGTGGCTGCTGTTTTTATTTCTTCTTTTGTGATAATCCATTTTGGAGCCTGATCTCTTTCCGCATATTCATCCTGGGTTTCGTGTGTTATTGCGGGTGCAATGCTATCGTACAGATTGTGAAAGTACTTCTCCCATTATTCTGTTGTTATTACAGTGGTTTGAATGTATTCGTTCACGGGTTTTTTGAGGTTTCTTAGCATATTCCAGACTTTTCTCTGCCCTCCATAAAGATCATGCTCCATGTCAGTTGAGAACTTTTCCCAGTAACCTCGCTTAATTAATTGGATGCTATCGTTTACTCTGTTCCTGGTTATTTTGTATTCCCCGTATGTGATTGTTTTGCATCTATACTTCAAATATGATTTTCTCTTTTCTGCTGCTAAGGATTTCACTTCATTTGTAAACCATGGTTTTTTGTTGTGTTTTCCATTTTTATTCACTTTTCTTTTGTCCAGTGCTTCTTCGGCTGCTTTCATTCTGTTTGTGTGCACTTTCATCAGCGCGGCGTCGATGTCATCTTCCTCAGTGATTCTGTTTTCATTAATTTTTTTTTTGTATTCTATTAAGTTTCGTAATTTTTATTATCCTTATAAAAAAAAGCAAGGGATGATATTTTTGGGAGTGAAAAAACCATAGTTTAACGTGATTTCGAACAAGTAATTTTCATTTTATTTTGTTTGTTTTAGATCCTGAGATATTTCAAAAATACTGTTTTTACGGGTGAAATTTAGAGGTGGTTTTGACCTCGTTAAAATGAACTTCCGTAGATAAAAAAAATCGTGTCTTTTATTTTTGTACCCTCTACAACATATTAAAGTTCCATTAAAATCGGAGCCGAATACTTCAGGTACCTTCCTTGTAAGTGAATAGTTTAACAAGTTTGTGTTGTCATACAATTGAAAACTCTAAAAATGAATAACCTTTTAAATATGTAATAATGTTTCACCAAAAATATTTTCAAGCTTTCGGCTATTTCGTTTCGTTGTGGAGACAAGAATTGAATTTTAAATGGTTGCCAAGTTCTATTACAAAAAAAATAACATATATTTTTCGATTAACCTGTACACTACTATTTTTATTGGCCTACAAACCTAGGAAGTTATATTAATATATTTATCAAAACAAAATTTATAAAAGTAGGCTGGCTGGTCTATTGAAAATATTTTAAAAATTCAATGATATTATGCGTTACGAAAATCTAAAATTGTTCGCTACCCAGCTGTTAATCAAATAGTTTTAGGTTTACTGTCTATAATCGTTTTCTTTTCATCTTAAATAACATAATAAGGCTTTATATTTAGTAAATCCTTTGATCTACTACTGCAGTCATCGTTATAATGTGACTTTGGTCTTCCAAATTTTATTTATCTGTTTTTCCGCCATTTTAAATTGATTCGTTCCTGATAACAAAAATAAAATAATTAAATACGGAGGTAGAACATATTTGTATATATATATATATATATATATATATATATATATATATATTATTCCAAACTAGGGTTATTGGATATGCAGTCTGTTTGTTTTAATTTGTAGGCCTTGGTAAGGAGAAAAATCCTTTTTTGATTCTGTCAAGCTTTCGAGAATTTATTTATTTTTTCTTCAGGACATCTCTACAATTATTAATTAAACATACAGGACAATACCATAATTATTCATCTAATCACTCCAACAACACCAAACAAGGAATTATAAGAAATCTCGTAGATAGAGCCTTAACTCTCTGCAACTCCAACGAGAACTTGATGAAACAGATAGATTACATTAAAAATGATCTGACAGCCAACGGATACCCAGTATATCTAGTGGATAAATTTCTAGAGCAACGCAGAAATAGGACAATATCGACAACGAATGAAGAACGAAAACCAGTATTGAACATCCCCTATATTAAAGGCATTTCAGAAAAAGTTACAAGGACCATGTGAATGTGGCAATTCCTACATTGGCGAAACAAAGAGACCTCTTGACGTAAGGATCAAAGTACACCAAAAATGCACATCTCGAGGAGAAACAGAAAAATCTGGTGCCGCCAACCATGCCAGGACTCATGGACACCACATAAAATGGTCTGAAGCTAAAATACTACACCGAGAACAACATTGGAGAAAACGGAAATTCAAAGAAGCCGCGGTTATACATCAGAATCCGAGTTGTTTTAGTAAACCATCTTTAGATGTATAAGAAGTGTGGAAACCACTTCTTAGTAATTGCAAACGAAAACTAAATGCAGCAAAAAAAAATATATGATTTTGCCATAGCAGGCATGACTGCACCCATCTCAGTTATACTCTACTGCATGTACTTTTAGTATAAATAGTCATGTAGCTAAGGGATTTATTTAGTTTCACTTGAAAACGGCTAGAGATAACTGCTAATCGAAACGTCGTGATATTGAACAAAAAAAATAAAGACAATGGAAGTCCAACAGATATCTACTACTTCGCAAGAAACATCATTGTCTATGACCTTCAAACAAATATTAATTAAACAGTTAGAGTATTAACCTAAATTATAATTAGGTAACTCACCAATGTGGTTTGAATATGAAATAAGTGCATGTTTGAAAAACAGGGGAAAAATACAACATTAGCACTTTTTAACTATATTTAGAGGATATTTTGATAGAACTGTAAAAATTCGTTGAAATTCTAGAAAACTCGAAAATAGTCAAACATCCTACTTGACTATTCCACCATTTCGTAGCGACACCTGTCATGTGTCAACCGGGAAGTATCGTGGGTGGTATAAGTAGTGGGGGAAAATACGGATTTTCTATTTATTTAAAAAAATTTTTAAGTGAGTAAGCGCCGCGGTATGAAAGGGATTCAGAATAGCGAGAGGCGTCCATAGTGGTGATGCTGTTTCTTCCAGATTGTTCATTACCCTTCTGAAATATATACGTAATTGTGCGGACATTGAAGGAAGGAATGTGAAGGAATTAAATTCAAAGATGAAAAGCTAAACCAACTTCACTTTGCTGATAATATAGGATTGGTGAATTGGAGCGAAACCAGAATTTAGCAACACTAAGGCTGCTAAACCCTTAACATCAGACCTTGTAGAATCACAAAGATTAATAACCCATCTTTGTTACTTAAGGAAATATGTACATACAATGGGCATTGATAATTAAAAACCAAAATGTGACGAAAAATGTTATGGAGTTTTTTTTTCCCGTTACTCTATTTTTAAATACCTGTTATAAACCTGTAAAAGGGTACATACCCACTCAGTAGTTCCAGATTTTTTCACATTTGTGGGGATTATGTGTTTAAAAGAATGATTTAGTGAAAAGAAAAATGGCAATGGGGATTATTTTTATTAGTTTCAGTTACCTTTTTATTAGGTTAGTTTGTTTGATTGAGGGCTTTTCTTTGATGGGAAACCGGTCCTTGTTTGCTGACTGCAAAAAACCAAGCTACATTTATTTTTCCTCTTAGAATTTTTTTTTCAACATTTCGTAGATTATCTACCCTGGGATACAAATAACCTTTTGTTTTTGTTTACGCATGGTTAAATGAATTTACAAAGAATAAATTTATTTAGCATTAAACTATAATATTTATTTTACAGTCAGTTTTCTCAATGCATGGTAGGCCAACTTTGCACATAGGCATAAAGATGACATGCTGTTTCTAAGCGGTCATCCCCCAAGTCTTGAAAACTATCTTAAAGATCTATTGCTGGTCTAAATTACCTATTTTCCTAATGTAAGTTACCTATTGCTAAACGTGTTGGCAATCTAACACTGTATTGAGAGTTGTGCTGGTGATTTTATGTTTTTTAACACTATAGCCAGGTTAAAATGTATATAAAAGGTAATTGCTATTGTGCATATACAAATTCCTGAGCTGATAGAATGCTTATCTAAGAAACTTGGCGGACAAACACTCTACGAAACACATTGGGCGAAAGGGATATGAAAAAGATATTCGGTTCCAACCTACTTCGTCAGGAGGACGACAGGTGTGTCCTAGTTTTTATCTTTGGCTTATTTGAAGTTTATTTGTAACTTCGCTTTCTAGTCTATTCTAGTCTTCTAGTCTATTCCAAGTTAAGGATATTCGACTATTCTTTCTATCTTATCTTATCGTGTTTGAGTAAAATACACCTTATCTTAAACTAACCTTAGCAACATATTATTAACATATCGGTAAATATATTTTTAATATAACTAAAAAGGAGTTAGCCCAGTCTTAATCTATTGATACATATCATTGTTCTTTGTATTCAGCTAACGTCTGATCAAATTTCTTATCACTACTGTACCTTTTAGCACCTGATTATCTTTGTTAATTTTAACAGGTTTAACGTCACACATTTTTAATAACTGTATTTAAAATTGTATAGTTAACCTTTTATGTAAATTAAAAGTAACCTATTTATTTTATATATTACAGAGTTAGTGTAAATAATCACTTTCAAAGCAATTTGAGTTTAGTATATTTTTGCAAGATTTGTTGATAAACTAACCTTTCAGTATTTATTTATTATTAATAAATTATTTCTTTTTCTTTTGGCTTTTATTTTGGACACATTGTTTCTTCCTAACTCAACGTTTTGTAAAATTAGACTCGAACTCACCTTGAGCTTTACTATCAATAATTTGTAGAGGACGCAAATTTAAAAATAATGTCTTTCATGCAATTCTAAACTTTGTAAAGTTAGAGATAAAGTTGGAATTAATAATAACAAATTGGTTAATAAAATTAGAAATTTAAAGTATCGCAACGAGAGGACGAAACAACTTTAAACATAATCTTCGAATACGAGGCTTTCACCTACTGGAAATTTCTTCAAGGATCGATGAATCCTGAAGGTTTATATCCAGTGGACGATCTAGTGAACAGACGTCTAAACCCGATAAGGCATCCTACCCATTTACATGGATCATATATAACATCCAACATACAGGGAACGATGAAAATAACTATGCGAGGCTTATGTTTAACAGTGGCAAATTGTGTAGTTGTTCGAGGACTATAATGATGATGATGATGATGATGATGTTTTTCCACAATATACTGAAGACCACGTGAGAATATCATACTATTATTAAAAGTTATCCGCAAAAGTTTGCTACTCAAGGAATTTTGTTAGTTTTTAATCTTCTTGCAAGAAACCTGCAGTAAAAATATTTTTATGGGACCTCCGTTGGAGTACCAAATACCCTAATCCTCAATCAAAAATTACGCGTTAACGTATATAAGAAAAACTTCTCTGAAACAACAAAATTCTATATTTTCCTATTGTAAGGAGATTTTAATTTCATAAAATAATATTATGTGAATCTGTTCTAAATTCTAATATTTGATACAAGTACAATAGTTGTTAAATATCTAATATTTTCATAAATATATACAAAGCGATAGTAAATTATGTAACAGCAGTAAAAAGGGTTTCACATAAATTTTTTTACATTCAAACATAATTCCAGATTTTTAGTATAATTTAGAAAATGTAACGCATTATCTTCGATGCGTATTTGGAGACGATTTTTAAGTATCTTGTGCTGTTCTATAAAAAAAATTGAACTTCAGTTTTGTTAAGATTGTTTTCAAGTTTTCCACTTCGGAATGGTGCGAAATGGCTTTAAAATCAGAATTCAATAAAAGTGCAACCCTTTCTCGCTCAGCAGTATCAAAATGTAATAGCTGCGTATCATCAGTATATATCTATAAATGTATATTTAGACCAGGGCTTATCTGTTTTTAGGTGGATGTGCAATGAAACATAGAGATTTTTACATGAAAGCTTTCAGAATAACCTGAGTAACAATAAATTTGATATGCGTCAATTCAAAAAGTTGGGCACATTGTTTTTATTAATAAAAATATAAAATTAACGAAAAAAAAACGTGTTTTTTAACTTTTCTCTCGTGTAACTTTGAAGGTATTCATTTTAGAGGAAAGTTGAAAAGGAATAAAAGTTTCATAATTAAATTTTCCATAAGATAAAGTTAGTCGGAAATCTCAAAATATATTTCTTTTATTGCAAAATAGCAATAATTTAAAAAAAAAAGGTAAAAAAGCAGTTTTTTATTCAATTAATTTTTTTCGACCATTTAAATTTCTCTGAGTACCTTCATATTAAAGCAAAGAAAACTCTATGCTATGATAAAATAACACGCTGAAATTCGTTAGGATCGAATAGATAGTTTTTGCACAATAATTTTGCAATCCGATTTCGTTTACAAAAATTGACCATTTTTCAAATTTGTCTGAGTCCAAAATATCACGTTAACTTTATTTTAGACATATAGTAGGGAACTCAAATTTTCCAATGCTTTTTTCAGAATCAAAATCGGATGATTTGAACGCCCTCAGGAATTGTTTAAAGGAATTGTTAATATTTTGTTTATAAACAAATAGATTATCTCGGCGGATTTTCATTGGATTTTTTTTGCAATAGATGGTTTGAAAGTACTTGGAAAGATGCTTCTTTTCATGAAAAAAATTTCAAATCCGTCAATTGGTTTCCGAGATACAAACTGTCAAAGTGGACAGTCTGTTACGGTGAATCTATAAACAATATAGACCTGATTCTTGAACCCTAAACTTTGTCTTTCCGAGTTCTTTTTTGATACAAATATTTAAGTGTTTATGTTATCGGAAACTTTAATAAAAAAATAAAAAGAACATCGCCCACGCGCGTGAAAAATGAAAAAAAAGGTAGGGAGCTCTCATTTTAAAATTGAATTCAATTTTAAAATGAGAGCTCCCTACCCCTTTTTTATTTTTCACGCGCGTGGGCGATGTTTTTTTATTTTTTATTAAAGTTTCCGATAACATAAACATTTAAATATTTGTATCAAAAAAAACTCGGCAAGACAAAATTTTTGGTTCAAGAATCATGTCTGTATTGTTTATAGATTCACCGTAACAGTTTGTCAACTTTGACAGTGTGTATCTCGGAAACCAATTGATGGATTTAAATTTTTTTTTCACGAAAAGAAGCGTCTTTCCAAGTACTTTCAAACCATGTATTGCAAAAAAATCCAATGAAAATCTATTTGTTTTTAAGCAAAAATATAAACAATGTGTTTAAACAATTCCTGAGGGCATCCAAATCATCCGATTTTCATTCTGAAAAAAGCATTGGAAAACTTGAGTTTCCTACTATATGTCGAAAATAAATTTAAATAAGTTAACATGATATTTTGGACTCAGACAAACTTGCAAAATGGTCACTTTTTGTAAACGAAGTCGGATTGCAAAATTATTGTGGAAAAACTATCTATTCGATCTTAACGAATTTTAGCGTGTTATTTTATCATGGCATAAAGTTTTCTTTGTTCTAGTATGAAGGTCTTCAGAGAAATTTAAATCATCGAAAAAAATTGATTAAAAAAACTGTTTTTTTTTTACTTTTTTTTTTAATTATTGCTATTTTGCAATAAGGGAAATACATTTTGAGATTTCTGACTAACCTTATCCTATAGAAAATTTAATTATAAAACTTTTTTTCCTCTTCAACTTGCCTCTAAAATGAACACCTTCAAAGTTACACGACTGAAAAGTTGAAAAAAAAAGTTTTTTTCGTTAATTTTCTATTTTTATTAATAAAAACAATGTTGCCCAACATTTTGAAACGACGCATATCAAATTTATCGTTATTCAGGTTATTCTGAAGGCTCTCATGCAAAAATCTCCATGTTCCATTTCACATCCACGAAACCCCAATATTTTACAGATAAGCCCTGGTCTAATTTAAAAATATTGATAAATTATTAAATCACAAACAGCAAAGGACCAAAAAAAGTTTTCAAGATACCCTACACACCACAGCTGCTAGTTGTGCAACCCCATTCTTAATTTTTACAATTTGGGATCTACCTTCAAAATAATTGAATTGTGATTAAAACCATGAAACATATGTTCTCTGAGACTCTAAAGAAAACGCTCAGGAGGTGGTTTTTATTTCTTGGGAACTTAAATTTACCAAAAAGACCGCTATGTTAAGTTAAAGATCTATTAGAATAAAACAAAATCTGACCAATCCACATTAATAAAGTATTCATAAAATTAAATAAGAATTGTTATTCAAACATATTACTTTCATATGTATTATGTAGAAGTTTGCTTTCGGCCATTTCTTAGAAACGGTCTTTCAAAAATAAAGCCTAAAGCCATATTTCGGTTGAAAATCAACTTGATCATGTTTTTGACTTATTACATTGGCAACAGATTGTAATAAATACCATATGTGTAATTAAAATATAACATGACGTAATCTGTTTTAATATCATAATTACTTTCAAAAACGCCGGTAACTGTGAAAAAAAATTATCATTATTAAATGAAAATGTGGTAATTGGTTTCTTGCTTTGATAACGAAACGTTGAATTTAAAAATTATTATTAAAATCAGATACCGTATATCTAAAAATCCAATTACTGACACTCCACACTAAATCAGTTTATACTTGATAACGATTAGAGATACAACCTAATCGAAACGTCGTAAAAATAAATAAAAATAAAGACAATACAAGTCCGACAACCGCATTTTAGTCAATCTTTAACATTGTCTACAACCTTCAAACTAATATAGCAATTTCTGCAACAGTGCATCGACGTCAGTCGAAAATAATACCGGAGAAAGTGACAAGACAGACTACGTTAGAGCTAGACTCAAACTGACAAAACCCTACCGTATTATTGACAGGAAAATCGACATATCAAGTAGCTATACGTTTGATCGACGTTCGTATTCTGTTGAATGACGAACAAATAAGATGAGGGGATCGAATAGTCCTGAGCGAAAAGACGCTCGAAGACGACAGTATGTATATTGTATATTATACATATTTTTATTTTTTCATTATATATGGTGAATATATGTTATTTCATGTAAATGTAATAGCAAATAAATTACTAACTATCATTATCATAATTGAATAATTTACATATCAAGAAAAAAAATTAATGAAAATTTCTGTGGAGCAGCTGGTGTTATCTACAAATATTTTTAACCGTTGTTTTAAAATGTAGCCGAAACAATTTTATAAACGGCATAAGCAAATGAAAATTTGAAATTCATAAAATAATTTTAAGCAATGCTGGACAATGATTAAACTTATAATTATTTTTTAAAGATAAGCTAAGCATTAATGTTTGTCAATATCACTGAGAATAAATCTTTTAATTTCTAATACAGGGTGAGTCAACAATTGGATGAAGTAGGTTTGTGCCTTTTCTGTGAAATTAACAAATAAACTATATTTATTGTTTGATACAGTTTATTTTTACGCAGATTTTAAAAATATTTAGGACTCTACAGGGTGAGCCAAAAAACTAGGGCAGCATAAAGTTGTATTTTTTTAAATAGAACGCCCTATATACGAATCGTATTTTCGATTTAGCTTATAATTTTAAATCTTTTTTATTAAGGGTTTACTATAACAAAACTTTATAGTTTCTGAGATAATTAAGTTTAAAGAAAAAAAGTCACATTTTCAAGCATCAATTCAATCCGAAATAACGTTTTCAATTTTGTGACAAATATATTCAAATTTGGAATTTAGCAAGGCCAAGGACAAGTTAACATAATTTATACCTAATATTTGCAATAAAAGCTACAGGGTGTTGAACACATCGGCTCAAATTTGAACAAGTTTAAATGAATAAATATCTTTTTTTTAAATGATACACCCTGTATATTTTCATGTTATTTAATAGAGTAATAAAAACCCTAAAAGTTTTGTTCAATATATCCTATACCTATTTATAATAGTTTTTGAGATATTTCAGTTTTTATAATTTTCCATACTTTTTTACAGAAATAGTCTTCATTATCATAGTAACCATTGCAAAAACAATGTAAAAGAACATTTTTCTGTGTGTCAAATTTATAACCGCAATCGCTTCTTTTGGTTTTTATGTAGTGTAGTTTGGTTTTTTTTTTGCATTCATCTTATATTGTAAAATGAATTTTCCAAAGAATGAGTTAATAGATATGATTTATACAATAGGAGAGGCTCAAAAAAATTGCCTTCTTGCTCAAAGAATTTACAAAATGAAGTATCTTGATCGACGCCAGCCTAATACCCATGCTTTTCAAAACTTAATGCAATGATTTGATTCTTCTGGTACTGTTGATTATCCAAAACGTAAAGTGGTCAACAAACCAGTAACTAATGAAGAAAAATAACTACAAGTATTGTTAAATGTTCAGGAAAATCCTTATATTGGTAGCCGTCAGTTAGCAGCATTATGTGAAACATCACAATCCACCGCTAATCGTACTACCAAGAAATATAGGTATCATCCATATCACATGGAATTACACCAAGAATTGCATGGACAGGATTTTGAAAGTCGTGTAAACTTTTGTCGTACAATAAATGCGGAGATTCAATTAAATCCAAATTTATTATGCAAGGTAATGTTTAGTGATGAAGCTACTTTTAGAAGTAACGGTGCCGTAAATAGACGCAACATGTATTATTATGCCACAGAAAACCCATTTTGGATTAGAGAGGTGCAACATCAAAACCACTAGTCATTAAATGTTTGGTGTGGTATTCATCATAATCGAATTATTGGACCCCACTTTTTTAATGAACCACTAAATGGCCATAGTTACCTGAACTTTCTACAAGAAGAACTACCCCAACTGCTTCAAGGTCTCGATAGGGATGAGCTCGACAGTATGTGGTTCCAGCACGATGGTGCGCCTCCGCATTACCATCGTAAAGTTCGTGCGTTTTTGGACCAACGATATCCGCAAAAATGGATTGGACGTGGGGGTTTCATTGAGTGGCCACCAAGGTCTTGCGACATCACCCCATTAGATTTCTTCCTATGGGGTTATATTAAAAATAAGGTGTATGTTAATCCACCAACAACAATGGAAGATATGCGAAACAGGATTAGGGATACCTGTAGAACAATAACGCCACTAATTTTGTCCAGGGTCCGAGAAAATCTGCAAAAAAGACTAAATTTGTGCATTGCACAAGAGGGTCGTTTATTCGAACACTTATTAAAAAGAAATAATTAATCTCAGTATTTAATAGGTAATTTTTTTGTTTCAATTTAGTATAAAAGTAAACATATATTTGCCTTGTCGTTATTGTTGTGTTAATTTTTTCACATTATGTTTAATTACACTGTTACCGTTGTAATATAACGAATAATGTATTTCATCATATTTAACCACATTCTGTTTGTTTCTGTAGTTTCTTTTTATTATTTTACATGGCTACTATGATAATGAAGACTATTTCTGTAAAATGGTATGGAAAATAAGAAAAACTGAAATATCTCAAAAACTATTATAAATAGGTATAGGATATATTGAACAAAACTTTCAAAGTTTTTATTACTCTATTAAATAACATAAAAATATACAGGGTGTACCATTTAAAAAAAAAGATATTTATTCATTTAAACTTGTTCAAATTTGAGCCGATGTGTTCAACACCCTGTAGCTTTTATTGCAAATATTAGGTAAAAATTATGTTAACTTGTCCTTGGCCTTGCTAAATTCCAAATTTGAATATATTTGTCACAAAATTGAAAACGTTATTTAGGATTGAATTGATGCTTGAAAATGTGACTTTTTTTCTTTAAACTTAATTATCTCAGAAACTATAAAGTTTTGTTATAGTAAACCCTTAATAAAAAAGATTTAAAATTATAAACTAAATCGAAAATACGATTCGTATATAGGGCGTTCTATTTAAAAAAATACAACTTTATGCTGTCCTAGTTTTTTGGCTCACCCTGTAGAGTCCTAAATATTTTTAAAATCTGCGTAAAAATAAACGGTATCAAACAATAAATATAGTTTCTTTGTTAATTTCACCGAAAAGGCACAAACTTACTTCATCCAATCGTTGACTCACCCTGTACATATTTATTATAATACTTATTAATAACGCTATATTCAATGTATAACTATACTAATAAATTAATTTTAAATTTCGTATAATTTTATAATAGTATAAATATACAGATTTGAATATATTTCTACAGAAACAGAGCACTACACACTGTGAAAGCTGCCCATCCATGTATTAACACTTTGATCTGTCTTCTTCTTATTCTTCCTTCTTTAATTTAGGCGAAGTCGCCTGTTTCTTTTCATCGTCTCTCTGCCTATTGTACTGATAAGTTGCCTCTCCATCATTCTACTGATGTGCTCGTTCCACTCCCTTTTTCTACCTAGTACCCACTAACTAACGTTTCCTACTTTACATGTTCTTCTTATATTTTTACTTCTTTCTCTGTCCAAGTGCGTTTTTCCAGTTATTCTACGAAGTACTCTCAACTCGATTATCTCTAGTAGTTGTTAAGTTTTCACTATGTCAGGTAGAGTTTCTGCGATATATGTCATAGTTGTTCTCACTAACGCCTTATAAATTCTTGATTTGTTTTCTATTTCAATATTTTTATTTCGCCATATTGTGTCATTTAAACATCCTGCTATTCTTACCTCAACATCACCATAATATGAGATTTCTATACCTAAATACTCCAATATCATTTCTTGCTGGATAACTTTGCCTTCAACTTCCAGTTTGTACCTTAATGATGTTTTTGACGTTGTCATGCATTCAGTTTTCTGAGCCAATAGCATCATATTAAATAATTTGGCAGTGCAGTTAAATCAATATAATAGTCGTTGTAGATCGTCTTCGTTTTCGGCCACTAGTATGGCGTCATCGACGTAGCACAGAACAGTAATTTCATGGTCGTCCATTCTGTACCCTTTCAGTAAACGTACATTTCTTACTATTTCATCCATATTGATTTGGAAAAGAAGAGGGCTCAGGGAATCGCCTTGTCGAATACCTCACCCCACAGCTAGTGGTTCAGTCAGGACCCCATTTATTTTTGCTTGAAACTGATTTGCTCATATATATTTTCTTTGGTTTTGATGAGTTTATGTGGGATTTGCCCGTTGTAAAGAAGGTGTATAAAGTCTTTTAACTGTACACGATCGAATGCTTTTTTCAAGTCAATAAAATACATGTGTGCTGGTCTGTTATATTCAATTGGTTTTTCTGTTATCTGTGCTATGACAAAAACCGCGTCTGTGCAGGATCTACCTGATCTGAATCCTTGCTGTTCATCTGCTAACGATATTAGGTTGTTAATTTTGTTTGTTATAACTTTTGTTGCAAGTTTCAGTGTAGTGCTTACCTCTGTAATTTGAGAGCAATTTCTTATCTCGTTTTTTAAACATAAAGATAATGATGCTAGTTCGCCATTCATCAGGTATTCTGTGTTGATAGAGGATTTTTCGAATGATCTGTGTTTAAATAAATTGTTATGAAATATAAACGCAAATTTATCCATTTATTTATTTATTTATAGATCCATTATGCGATGCATTTCTGCATATGCTGCTTGTAACCCCCACTACCATTACTTCACTCAGCTGCAGAAGTGAGCTCACGCGTATTATGCTATGTTGGGAGGCATTTTTAGCATATTTCAACAAATTTACACGAACATCTGAGATAGATGAATTGTAATTCATAATTTCTACTTTCAGAATCCGTTTGGTAAGTCTGAATTGAGCTTATCGGGTTAATAAGGTGATATTGAATAAAACCGCTCTGAATTATTGGTATTGCAAAGTTTATCTCCTGTCTGTTTAAAGTACACATAATGAATTATCATTTTCCGCAAAATCTTTACTTAATATTGTTAATTACCAAAGGCATCGATTAAAAAAGGGCCATTTTTAGGCGTTTTTCCGACTTTTTTCGGTAAAAAGTGGTTCGGTGGGGATCTATTTTGTAGATTTTTAAAAATATTTACATATAATGAATTGAGAGTACTGCGACTTGTTTAACACTTCCCATAATATAAACAAAAAACTAAAAAGTTACCTTTTTTACCGTTTTAACTGTGTAAAAAGATACTTATGTTCAGTTGGAGTTCGATTTTGTGTTTTAGTCATCTATGGCCTACCCCTCAAGTCATCTAGTGTGCTATTAAATTTTTTAACGTGAAAAAATCTCTGTTGATTTGGCTAATTCTTCCGCATGCCAAAAATAGAATTAAAGAAAGAAACCTAACTTTCTTTCAGTTCGGTGATTCGTGTTATAGGACTAATTATGTTATTATCTGCAATCTAAATCAACAGACATCTTGTTAAATAGCCCCGATATAAATCAATAGAAATATTTCTGTAGCCATCAGAGAAAGTGATACGTCGGTCGTTAAGTCGGCGGTACTAAAAATTTTCATCAAAGAAACAACAGCTGTTTACCAGTACTTATGCTCAATTTTTTGTTCCGTTTAGCCCATGAAAGTCAAGTTCACTTTCTATCTGTTGATCAATTTAGATCGGCATGATTATTAACGTGTATACCTATTTATTGAAACTTTGCTTAAATTGATTTATTATAAAAATTTATGAAATCAAAATTGAAAAGGTGTACGCCAAGAATATATATATATATATATATATATATATATATATATATATATATATATATATATATATATATATATATATATATATATATTTTTTTTTCTTTTTTGTTATCGACCGTATGTTCATAATTTTGGAAGGAGTTTATCGGGTTGCGGTCTATAGGATAAATAATTAACTCATTTTCTTTTTAATACTCAATATTTCGACACTTATTTCATGTCTTCTTCTGGAGTAAAAAACTAAAAATCAAACACACACAGGTAGTTCACAAATAGTTAAACAAAACTAATATGTAATTAAAATACTTACAAATTAAAGTTTCCTTCTAAGAAATCAACCCTAACACTCAACATCGTACGAAGTGTAAACATGTAATAAACATTTAGGTTTGTATTTTTATACAGTAATACATCATTATTATTAACGAGACGAAAAAGGGTTCTTTCTGATAACAAAAAAATTTTCTTTAAGGTAGTATATACAGATTAGATTAAATTTAAAATAGTACAGTAGATGTTGCTAAGTTGATTAGTATCAGATTTATAGTTTATGGTGTTTATGGTTTTTTTAATATGATACATTTCTAGGAATAGACGACTTTTATAATTGTTTCGATGTTTTTATGTTGTTATAATCAAAATGATGACCTGTATTTAAATAGTGTTCAACCACAGCACACGTGTTTTTTCCCAATCGGCAATCGCTTTTGTGTTGGGTAACCCGCTGTCTGAGCCACGGTCCAGTTTGACCCACGTAACGACCCTGGCAACCCAAACATGACATCTTATAAATTACATTATTGTTTATTAACAGCGGTGTTCTGTCTTTAACTTTAAAGAATATATTACCCGTTATTATTATGTTGTAATTAGCTATTTAACTCAGGAAAACTTTTAAACAGTGACGTAATGGGTTGTGTAAGTTTGTCGAAGTATGGTAACTTTTTATATTTATATTGTATTGGCGAATCTTCAATTGGGCCCTGGTATATGTTGGAGTTGTATATGAGTTTGTTGAGGATGTGTCTGGGATAACCATTATTTAAGAAGATGTTAAAAAGTTTTCTCAAATTATCGAAATATTTAGTATTAAAAATAAAATTAGTTAATTATTTATCCTATAGACCGCAACCCGATAAACTTCTTCCAAATATATATATATATATATATATATATATATATATATATATATATATATATATATATATACATGGTGCATTATTTCCCAACGTTATACCCTTGCTGCCCATTTTCTATTTATTAAAAAAATTTCAAAAATATGTCAAAATTATCAGAAAAGTACAGGCTTTCGAATGGTGTGTGCCAAAATTACTTCATTAAATCAGATCATTCTGAAAATTTCGAAAAATCGTAAATAAATGGTAAAAAAATTATTATTAGTTAATTCCTTTTAAAGTTCACATTTTTCTGTTCGGCATTTTTGTTTAAAATTCTGGGGGGTTTTGAGGTTTTAGAATGGGAATATGTAATAAAAATTTTAATTTTCCAATATCCAGGATGGCGGATTCAAAATGGTGGACCATAATTTTTTTCAAGATAATATTTTCCTTTAAAAATACCTACTCGGGGGTTTTGGGGTTGTTGAGTATGAATCTGTAATAAGAATATCAATTTTACAATATGCAAGATGGCGGATTCAAAATGACGAACCTTGATTTATTTAAAAGTTACGTGAAAATATTTGTTTGGGGATTTTTGGGGTTGTCAAGAGATTGTCACATTAATTTAACATCTCATTTCTTGTTTCTTTTTACTCTTTTAATTTTGGTTGTGTTATTTCGGTGTTTTGTGATCTGGCGAATGACATCTCAACTTTCTTTACTTTCAATCTATTTTATTTTAACTTCTTAGCCAGATTTTCTTCATTATCAACAAGATTATAAATAAAAGAGAATAATTCAGATGTAGATCAGTTAGTATTTTAGTTTTTGTTACTATGGAAACCTCAGAAACAATTACAAAGGATATGTTACGAGATAACATAGTTTTAAAATGGCAATTCACCACTGAAATACTTATTATAACTAATGCAATAAGAACATTACATCTCGCCCAGACTACGTACGTTTCAAAGCTTCTGTTACCAGTCTATTGAATAAAACCTCAGCTGTCTGCTGCATTGGGAACCTGGATCCCACTGTGCCTAAGTTATGTGGGCCACAAGAAAAAAAAAAACAAAAAATATAAAAATAAAAATAAATCTGAAGATGTTAAATACTTTTAATAACTTCCTCAACGGTACATCCTGGGTTCGGCTGATGTCAGACGTAATTTTAGCTTAGGGATTTTTGGGGTAGCTGCAATTATATCTTTTCAGATTCTGGACAATTGAATTTCTAATTGAAGATTCGCTCTCAGCGTCCCCAAAAGGGTCTTAATAATTCACTTTTAAAAAAGTTAAAGTCCGCCATTTTGAATCCTCCATCTTAGATACTAAAAAATTGAAATTCTCATTACAGATTCGTGCTGAGCGACCCCAAAACACGCCGAATAAATATTTTCAAAGGAAAATATTAGCTTTCAAAAAAATATGGTCCACCATTTTGAATCCGCCATCTTGGATATTGGGAAATTAAAATATTTATTACATATTCGCACTTTGCGACCTCAAGAATTTCCGAGAGAGTAATTTTAAGCAAAAATAGCGAATAGAAAATGAAATCTTCAAAGGGTTTTAACTAATAAGAACTTTTTCACCACTTATATTCGGTTTTTTGAAATTTTCAGGATAGTCGAATTTAATGAAGTAATTTTGCCACACACCATTCGAAAGCTTGTATTTTTCTAAAAATTTTGATATTTTTTTGAAAATTCTTTACACAAATGGAAAATAATGGCAACAGAAGTGTAACGTTGGGAAAAAATGCCCCATATATATATATATATATTTTTTTTAGAGAGAGAGAGAGAGAGAGAGAGAGCTTCCTTATCATTATTTTTTATATAGTCCTTGTTTATACTACACTATATAATTAAATTACCTTAGATTTTGTATTTTAATTGAAGTTTTTCCATTACCAATCCTTCTCTGTTCATCGTGCATTCTTACTATATTTCTCCTCATAACCTCAAATTCCTCACTATTTTTAGCGTCACTTTGTTTTTCACTATGCACTTTTCGCTTTACACAATCATCAGGTTTAATCTTTTTACCAATCCTTAACGACAGCATGATTCTAACCCGTATATGTCTTATAATGTATTTTTCAGTTTTTAGTTTATTTTTTAACGAATCGTCCTTTTTATATAGCAAAAGTTGTTTGTGTCTATGATTACGTTTATTAGTACCGGGGTTTCTATAAGTTTTAATGTTATTCAAAAATCCATTGCTGTTATAATCCATTACTTTTGTGTTTTCTTGAAGCAGGGACCTATAATATTATATTATGTATAGTGTAAAATTTAATTTCCTCAAATAAATTATATTCATATTTACCAATGCCACATTAAATTTTTTTAGACACACAGAATTAATTTTTGTTACGGAACCATTAATGTTACTATCCCTAGCAACTCAATCCTATAACTCTTTTTTGAGTTATAGCTGTACAAAAATTAAATTTTTCGTATCGTTTTAGTTTTAAATTATTTTAAACACAATGAATGGAATTCTATAAGAATTTTGTATGGGACAGAATTCTATATATACAGGGTCTCTCATAACTAATGGGTCATCAAGCAAAGGAAGATAGTAGACATCAAAATAGACCGATTACGTCAAATAAGTTTCTTTAAAATGTTACTCGTATTCAGAGTGAATTGTAATTAGCAAAACTGTCTGTCTTGAAGTCAATCGAATAACTATAAGCTTGCAAAAGACGATTTTAGGAAGTTATGTTTTGAAGGTTTGTATACACAGGCCTATGCTGACCTAGTCATTTTGTGCCTTGGTCGCCATGTCTGGAAGCTGGAGGGGCCAATGATACGGGTCCTCCGGATCACGGAACGATGGTGCCACAGGGAGGGTCTCGGAATAAATTCGGAAAAGGCCACGATAGTACTCTTTACTAAAAAGAGGAAAATGGGGAGACTTCCCACTATTATATTGGTTGGAAGGACTCTTCAACTTAAGGGGACAGCTAAGTACCTAGGAGTAATTCTAGAATCACGACTGAGCTGGAATGATCATATTGAGGCTCGAATCAAGAAAGCCATATGTGCTTTCTGGGCTTGTAAACGAGCCTTTGGGTTTACATGGGGATTGACACCTAAAGTGCTATTTTGGATATACACTATGGTGATCCGCTCCATGATAACGTACGCCGTTATTGTATGGTGGCGTAGTACAACAAAGCGCAAACACATTCTTCAACTTGACAAAGTTCAGAGAATGTCTTGTGTGGGAATATTGAGTGCGATGAAGACTGCTCCCACCAAGGCTCTGGAAGTCCTGGCGAACCTGCCTTCTCTTCACTTATACATAGAGAACGAGATCCCAAAGACTGTTGCCTCAGACATCTTGGAATTGGAACGGGCGGCTACTCAGATATCTGGGAAAGCACGGTGGAGAGGTGTCCATCACTCCCCATGCGGACAGGTTACATGACTCCGCTTTTAAAACCCAACCTCTCCCTCGAGATATTTCTGCCAAGTAAAGAGGATTTAGAGGGAGAACAAAATCTTCCAAAAAATGGATCTTGGTAGTAATAAATGTATGCTCAGACAGTTAGGCTACGATATTGGCACTGAAGTCCAGTGTCGTGACAGGTGTCTGAGTGCAAGGATGTACTTAATGGTATGACAAGGAAATGCTGCATAGTCAGACTCCTATGGGTCCTGGGTCACTCGGGTATACGCGAGAATGAGGAGGCAGATCGTCTGACAAAGTTGGGTTCGGCGACTGAACCGTATGGACTCCAACCAATATTACCTGTCCCAATTGCTATTGACAAAAGGGAATTAAAATCGTTGCTGAAAAGCAAATTTATTGATTCGTGGAGGGAGCTCCTGGAATGAGGTGTGCTAAGGAACATATAACTGCGCCTAGTGCACGGCGTACTAAGGAGCTTCTCTCCTTGAGAAGGAAAGTGCTGCGAATTGTGGTGGGATTGTTGACAGGACATTGTCACTTCAAGGCCCATCTCCATAGAATCGGTGTCGAAGACGACCCTACATGCAGATGGTGTTTGGAGGAGGTTTAAATTGTTGGCTATGTCCTCACAGAGTGCTCAGCACTCAACGAACTAAGACAGAGATATTTCGGAGATACAATCTTGTTACCAGAAGCAGTTAGGCAAGTTCAACTAACGAGGCTGCTTCGATTTGCAAAGGCAATCGGCCTCAAATACCTTGCGGATATAGTGGGATGTAAAGGGCCCAATGGAGGCCTAAGCATCGATGATGTAGTATCACCACCCCTTTTCATTCATTCATTCATTCATAGGAATTTATGGACATTTATACAAAATTTTGAACGAGACTATATTTGTGTGTCGAGCCCTTTTTGGTTTAGTCACAATACATATATATATATATATATATATATATATATATATATATATATATATATATATATATATATATATATATATATAGAGTAAAAAAAATTATCAAGTTAAAGAGTCTTACAGGTTAAAAATTATTATAGATAATTTAAAGACTGTGGTAAAAGATTCAACATTTATTATCTTTAAGAAATAAGAGAACTATAATCCTAAAAAGAAAGGCAAGTTGGAAAATATAATATAAAAACATAAAAGGAGGAACTTTTAATTTTTAATTCGATATTTTTACACCATTTTGCATATTTTCAGTATATTTTTTTTTCTATAGTGAATAAATGAGAACATTCAATTTCTCATTATATCCAACTCAAAAGTTAGCCATATGTTCTTGTTATTTTAATACTTATTTTCGATAAAAGATAACATTAACTATATGATATAATATTAAAAATTGAACCGAAATAATAATAATATTGTGAGGTTTATTTATAAACAAAAAATGGTTGTGAATGTGCTTTTTTAATTGCTACATTCTAAAAATTTTTTAATATATATGAAGATTGAAAAATGACTCTTTCGTAACTAAAAGTGATTTGTTATTTAATGGGCATCAGTTACAAATAAAGCTTTAAATTAATTGAAAATAAATTGAACTATTTTAATTAGTAGACTACAATTTAATGAGAAACTTCCAGGCCTTATTTTTAAGACACGTTGTCTCGAAACTAATCTAAACAAGTGTATTGTATCGCCTATAAGAAGTTTCTTGTTTAACTCGACCTCTTGAAATATAATAAGTTATATCAAAGATTATTATAGCTTAGCGTTAGCTATAATAATCTTTGGTTATATTCATAATACCCTTTTCACTACATTATTTTAAAGAATTATAAATTTTTACCCTTTGTGTGCATATCCAGTTGGACACAGGACACTATTTTTTCCACAATGTCTACTATAAAAATCATGATATTTCGTTTCAGGATCGGACGAGACGTATAAAGGATTATAATAAATATAACTTAAAGAATTAAAGTTACTTTCCTCCGAACATTCCAGAATTGGATCTTCGTGAATATTCGATTTTGAATTTAAAGTATTAAATAGAGCGATATTTTTTCCTAGAGTGTTTTTTCCATAACTGTTTTTATCCGTTTTAAAAATTTTTTTGGAAAGTTTCGTCATTCCTTGAGGATTATTTTCATTAATTACATACTGATTTTTGGAAGTTTCTTTTCTTATAACATCAATATTCTCGTTATTTTTGTCGTTATCCATAGCATAAAGTTGATTAACGGTAAACTTGCAATTATATCCGGAAGTTTTCGATCCAAGCACTCCGGCATGTCGCAGGTTTTTCCAAATATCTTTCAGAAAATTACTGTCTTCATTCTGCTTTTCTAATAGTTTTTCTTTGTAAATATTAGGTAACTGTAAATCGTTATATTTTTCGCAGTTAAAAGTCCTCTTTTCCAAGTGAAATTTTTCTCGATAATTTTCAGAAATTTCATGAAAAATCAAAGATATATCTTCTTGGTGTTGCTGGATTGGGTGAAGGTGCAAGTCATCGAAATCATTAGTTAGTTTTAAAGTTTCGGGAGTTTTAATAGTGTCTTCATCATCAGGCAGCGTTTCAATTCTGTTAAGATCTTGATCAACTTGTGTTTTTGTTATGGAAAGTTTTGTTTCTATAAAAACAAAATTTCAAAAAATTAAGGATTAAATTAAAATTTTATCAAAGCTGTGTAAATACATGGATTAATTAATATGGTTTTCTGTCAGTATTAAACTATACAGTTTTAAAGGTATTATTAATAAATTATATCGAAAAATTGAATTAAGGTACACCTGTCTTTCTGGGAAAGTAAATTAAAGATAAATAATTTCAGCTATATTACATTTACAATTCAAATCTATAAAGCAAACTGCAATGCATAAAAAATGCAGTTATTTTATTAATAAATGAAATTTAAACTAAATTAATACTTTAATTTATTGAATAAAAATATTTAATTTTTTCTTTTTATTTAATTGAAATACCTTCAATATCTTTGTTCTTTTCCAGAGCAAATCCATGCTGCCCTTCAATATTACTAATTATAGAAATCAAATCTTCCACATTAGAAACCGAAGAACTGTCACTTAGAGAATTTTCCTCCAGTTTCTCCTTATCATCTTCCATCTTAGTGTAATCCAGTTTTTCTTCCATCTTTTGCACTCCTAAAGTAAGCATGTGACTCCTGTTATGAACCCACCCCTTTGAGATTGTCCATTCCTTTAACCAAGCGGGTTTTGATAGATCTGGTTTTGATAGATACAACTTCTTAGTTTTTGTGCTGTTCAAGCGATTTTTCAATATTGCTTTGTGATTTTTATTCTGGATTTTTGGTGGTGATTTTTGTGGTTTGGGATGAAATGTGTTTGGTGACCAAGTTCTTCTTATTATAATACAAAGACATAAACAACGAAATAACTCGTCAAAAAATGACATTTCTTTTAGTTTTTTCTTGTATTAAAGGTTATTTTCCATTCTTAGGAGAACTAGGAATTTTACCAGTTAACTTGACTAGGTATTTTTTGGTAATTAGTATAGTTTATTTTAAGTTTATTTATTAATTAACATTATTATATGTATATTGTTTCTATATAGTAATTTGTGATAATATTTAAATAAACTATTTGTTAAAAAATGATATAACATATTCTTGACAACATTTTTCAATACGTTTATGTAAAATGGATTTACCTTGATGGCTTTTCTATTAATAGAAGTTTTATTTTTGATTAATATATGAATAAAGTTTTTTATTAAATCGGTCTGAAAAAAGCATAAGTAATAGGTGAAGCTACAATTATTAAATTGAATGCAATATGAAATAAATTATAATTTATCTTTTAACTTATACTCAATTTTTGAGCTCGGATTATTTTTTAATACTTTATTTTATTTTATTTCAGTTTGAATTAGTTTTTAGAATAACTAGCTTTAATGTTGGGACCTGTTAAGTCAAAAACTGTTACGTACGAGTAAAGAGGACCAAAATAAGGCGTTTTAGATGTAGAGTCAAGTGAAACTATTTTTGAAAAAAAAAATGGCGGGCTATTTTCATAAAACGAATAAGAATTTATTGAATGCTCTTCCTATAAACACATTATTCCTTCAGAAGCTGCATGGAGATGGTAGAGAAAAGTAGTGTTTTAGGTTTTAAAATAGTCTAATTAGCCAAATATACATGGTGATGCTACGGAAGTAGATGTCAACTTACTTATTTTAAATGGAATACCCTATATATTATTTCATTTTTGATTTCTACGTAAAGTTCTTGACATATTTTATGTATAATGTTCTACACTTAAGTCTCACCGTTTTGGGCATATTTAAATTTTTATGTCAAAAATGACGTTTGCAGACTAAACTTTATTATTTAATTTGGGTTAGTTTTCTTGTAGACGAAGATCGACTCTAGTAGTCTTTCTATGATATTTTGAAAATTATTAGTACAGAGTCAAAAAAGATGAATAGAAATTATATTTAAAAAATCGTCAAAAGTCCATTTTTTCAAGTAGGAAGCACCTATTTTTATAGTTTTATCATATTAGGCATTAAAAATAACGTTACTTTATATTAACTTTATATTAAATTGTCTATTCTAAAAATTTATAGTTTTCAAAATACTGACATGCTATAGGACTTTTAGGATATGTTATTAGTTGGCCATGACGACCAGACGTGGTGAAAATAAAACAATTGAACCCTACAGAATTGTCAGTATTTCTTGCCATTTGATATTCATTAATAATAATCATGCCCGGGCGATTAAATTACAGACACGAAGATTATTTAAACTTATTTATATAACTTGAAATCACATTATCCATTGTGATTTCAAGTTATTTCAAGAGAACGCGATACATTCACGATTGGATATCCGAAGAAATAGAAACGAACACTACCAACTGTTAAAAAGATTATAAAACACTTCAAGAACTTTGGATCTATAAAAGATAAAAGAAATAGAAATAAACCAGTTGTTAATAAAATAAAGTTACAAAAATTATTGGAGTAAATGTTCAAATTGAAGCCGTTGAACTTCCAAACATTTTTCGCATCTAAGCAGGAACTCTTCATCGGTGGCTCTTCTTATTGACTGCGGATTAAGTTCTTCAGATGCTATGCTGACGTGCTGCATGCAATCCTCCATAGTGGTTAATGCGGTGTTGTATCTTTATTTTTGATTGTCACCCAAATAAAAAAATCAAGTACTGTTAGGTCGGAGGAACGAGATGACCAAAAATGTGGCCCATTCTTGGCTATCCATTGATCATAAAACAACTTTTGCAGATGATTGTTAACTAAATGACTATTATGTGGAGGCGCCCGATCATGTTGATAAAATAGATTTCTATGGTTAGCCAGCGACAAGTTATCTAAATAGTTCACTTCCAAATTTCTCAAGATCTCGAAGTAGCATTTTCTTGTGACCGAAGTAACATAAGTTGACAGAACTCTACTTTTCGTGGAAAATCAGTGCTTTATAAATGTTATACTATAGATTATACATAGGGATGAAAATTATGTTTCCATAAAATTCTTAAAACTGATATTTGAGATAATTCAGACTCTAATGCTACCTGCCTTGTAGATATTGTCGGATATACGGCGAAATATCCTAAAATTGTAGTTTCAATATTTTGATTATTAAAAATTGGTTAATTTTTGTTTCTTTTTGCTTTTATGGATCCAAAGTTCTTGAAGTTCTCTATAATCCTTTTAACAGGTGGTGTTGGTTTCAGTTTTTGCGGATATTGGATCGCGAATGTATCGCATGTTCTTGAAATAACTCTGTCACATTCTCCACAAATAATAAATTTGTTTAAATAAATTTCGTGCGCACAATTTAATCGCCCCGACATAATTATTTTTATTCTACAATTCTGTAGAGTTCGATTGTTTTATTTTCACTACGCCTCGCCATCATGGCCAACTAATAAAAAAAACTTAAAAGCAGTATAGCATTTTTACAACAGAAAAATGTCGATTTGCCAATATTTTGAAAACTACAAATTTTTGGAATAGACAACCTTATAAAAAGTAACCTATATTTTTAATGCTTAAGATGATAAAATTATAAAAATTGGTGCTTCCTATTCGAAAAAATTGACTTTTGACGATTTTTTAAATACAATTTTTATTCTTCTTTTTTGACCACTCTGTACTAATAATTTTCAAAATATCATAAAAAGACTACTAAAGTTAATCTTCGTCTAGAAGAAAACTGACTCAAATTAAATAATAAATTAAATAATATAAACTACCTTATAGGAAAAAGTTATAGTTAAGTTTTGGTCCGCAAACGACATTTTTGACATAAAAATTTCAATGTGTCCAAAACGGTGAGACTTAAGAACATTATACATAAAATATTTCTACAACTTACGTATAAATCAAAAATCCAATAATATATAGGGTGTTCTATTTAAAATAAGCAAGTTGACATATACTTCCGGTATAACTGGAAGTGCCGCCATCTTGAAAATATTTTAGCCGGCTGTCCCCCATGCACGTTAGTACACTGTCATATTTTCAGATGCTTCCTAATTATAATTTTCCCATAATCGACCGATAAATTTCCCTGGAATCACCCTGTATTTCTATCAAGGGTAATGCATAAAATATTTTCGATTTTTTTTTCAGTCTTTAGCCTTCTTGCATAAACTCTCCCTCCTATCAAAAAATATATGCAAATGAAATTGGTTGAAAACTCCTCTAGTCAACCCTCTTTTATTTAATAAATACATTTTGGAATATATTTTTATGGGACCATTTAAAAGAATCCACTTCTTTAAAAAATCTCACTTTTATCAAAAATTATGCATGAACGCATTAAAAAATTACAACAATAGCCACAATATTTAACTTTAAAATCAACCATAAAGCATCATTTCCGTACATGCGCCGTATTTAGAGCACCGTAATAAATTTCTTGCAATACATACTCATCGGTTACTCAATTTTTACATTATACGCATTTAAAAAAAAACGTTCCAAAAATGCTTGGTATCATCATTTTTTAACGAAAGTAGTTTATATTAAATTATCATTTTGTTTATTCGATAAATTAAGTATATTATGTTGGCACTTTCACCACAGTAATTTAAAAATAAGATTATGTCTTTTATTAAATTGATTTCGATTCGAAAATATAATTTCTTTAAATAAAGGTAATATATAATTTTTTATATTTTAATAGTTATTTTGCATCTCTTAAATCACTCTTTTTTTCACTTTTTTTTAACGATATTTATTCAAAACGCGCGTCGGTACTCAAAACTAACTAAATTATCATGGGGAACCAAAAGTGTAAAATCTGTAAAACGGAAGTACCTACGTTGTGATTGTTTGTTACCCCTTTGTTTAAAGCCCATATTTATTCATGCATGAGGATGGTGTCTGCATGGAGATTTTTCATAAACCCATCGAATATTGAAATGAAGTTTGTGCAGAATTAACACTAAACATTTTCTTTTGATTTATTTCGACATACCAATACTAGATCAGTGAAGTTAGGAACTTACAATAAGAGAAAAAAAGCACAAAATTTCAAGAAAATAAGTTCCAGGGGAGAAGATAATGTTTTAAATAAAGAATGAGTGCGTAATTGTAAAAAATTGTATTTAAATAAATTGGGAACTGGAATGTTAGCAAGATGAAATTTGGAGGTTAAATCCAGTTTGCTCTCGCTTGAATCTTATACTAATCTCTAGTGCAAACGCGTGGGGTGTTCAAAAGTAGATCGAATTAGGTTCAGTAAAGGTTGATACGTGGTGTTGCTGACCCACGAACTTGAGATGTAAAACTGGACTGCTCGTGTTCCACCGTGCTCCGTGCCATTTGGTGCAAATAATTGCTTTGGCAACAATGAATTCCCTAAGTTTTTATGATATTGGTGAAAGTGTATTTTTGACATTGACTGAATACTTTTCATTTTGACAAAAATTTATTTTTGATTTTGCTGTTTTATGGAATTTTATCACATTTTATGTAACGTTTTCCTGAAAATTTCAAACAGGAATGTGAACTTTAAGGTTTTTTTTGTATTTTAAAAAATGTGATTCTTCATCGTAAGACGTGCAAATACCTCATCTGGAAAATTGGAATTTATTTAATTGGTAAGTTATAAAGCATTCAATAATAATTATATAAAATTCTACTAGAATCAAATTGTAAATCTAAAGATAACAAGTTTAATCTTATGGATATGATATATGATAAATATTAAATGCTATCAATATTTTAGTTTTCTAAGAGAAAAAAATTTTCAAATTCAAGGACTGAAGCAAATTGGTCATGATCATAATTCTTTTATACATCAGATAAGTAACTCTGTTCAGAGCATTTTTCTGGAAATTGTTTTATACAAGAAGATGAGCAAAAAGTTTGTGTTGTGCTTCTTACAAATAAACTGCCTGAAAAAAACTACGAAGCACTGTTTGATGTAAACATCTTGAAGCAACTAAACTTGGACTTAATAACATACACTTGCTCTACAAAAAAAAGTCCTGAATTAGATGTGCATTAACCAACAACAATATCGTTTTACCATAAAGTTAATGTTCCACTGACATATAAAGCTGAATATCGAAACTGGTATGATGTTAAAATTTAAAATGATTATACATTTAAAAACCAACATGTCACATTAAAATAGAAATAAATGATTGCATATAATATGAAATTTTTCAATATTATTAAGGATGTTTGGAAATTGGAAAAGTCAATTCCAGATCCTTAAACAGTTAAGTAAATTGAAAGTTTAACCTAGTGTAAAAATTAAAAGATGCTAGTAAATCTTTATGTATATATATAGACTAAAAATTCTCTCTAAGAATTCTCTTGTATTTACAAGCTTCTTTATATTTAAACTGTCTTAATAAAAATTGTTTTGTTTACAATTAAATATAAATTGCTTTAACACTATCCCTTTTAGAGTTTAATTTTTTTTTTATAAAAATGGTTTAGTACATAATGTTACTTTATTTCATATAAATTAAAGCTCCGTTTTTATGAAGGAAATGTCAACATTATTATGAATGTTGTTAACCCTATATAAATACCTAACATATCAGTTCCTTAAATGCATCGAGGAGAAAATAATTTTAACAAAGACCTAATCGAAGCTATTTTTAAATGATGAAACTATCTTACTTTGCGATAGATTATGTGGACATTTCGATACCTTACATTAAACAATATACTATATTAATTTATGATATAAAATTTTTAAAAATAAATGCCTTAATACTTCTCTTTGTTAATTTCTTATACTCTACGTCCGAATAAGGATGTTTCTAAAAGAGATATTTCAAAAAAAAGATTAGTCTCGATTTGTTTTTGGCGTATATTTCACATTTTAGCTATTTTGCTAAATAACAGTTTTAGTGTAAAAAATAAAATATGGAAACAGTCATAGAAAAAGTATTTTCATTTATTTATAAGAACTGACATTTCATGCTTGTTATCTAAAAATAATAAAATTGTTACATATTTACGCTGTTCCAAAGAAGATAAAAAAATTTGCTTTATTGGAGTTGCTTTAAACAGAAAAATTATAATTTTGACGAAAACTAAAAGTAGAAATTCAAGTTAAATATTGTTTTACAGAAACAATTATCCTGGGCTGCGATTCTATAAGAGTAAAGGGAAAGAGAATGTCATAATAAGGATCTTCTATCTTTGTTCGGTCTGTATTAACACACAAGTATATCACTGTCCTAAAAGAGATAAGGAAAAAGAATGTCAAAAAATGAGATAACAGAATCGGAGCTCTGGTCTTTTTTATTAAATATACTCGATTAACCTGTCAAGTAAAACAAGGAAGAGCGATTTATTGTTTTAGATATAGTATATAAAGAGATAGTTATTCTCTAAACCTGTTGGTTAGAATAATAGAATTGACATTCATACACAACACATTCACGTCAATGTAAGAAACTAGCAGGGAATTCAATGTTGCCATACAAATCATTGCACCGAGTGGCGACCAATAAGGGGGGTCAAAAATTATTTTCATGGTCAGTCCAGTTTTATATCTCAAGTTCGTATGCTGACCTCATTAACTTAACCTAATTTTTTTGCGTCATATTTACTAATACGATATATTTCATATTGCGTACAGTTTATCTTTAAATATGCGATATGGCATTGCTTTTTTAATGTATGACGAATTTGTACTTTTGTTGTATGGGACAAGGTTATTTATTGCAAATCATTGAACTTTTTTGTTTAGTTTCTGCGTATGTCGGCAGTAAAAATAAATCTTAGACAATAATTAATTCATTAAATGTGTTTTGTAACCTAGTATATAAGCAACCAAATAATGGTACTAATGGGTTTATTAACTTAAAAATTTCTCGTCATTAATTTTCTTGGTGAGCGATATACCGGGTAGCCATTATGTTACTTAACATGACTTAGATGGTGAAATGACCAGTGGCGGTTTATCCTTAGGTTTGCATGTAGGCGAAATCCCCCAAAAAATTGTACATTAAAATTAAAAAAGAAAAAAATAATAAATATAAATACAAATATTTTTTAAAATTTCTATTCATAATTTAATGAGTAAATTTAAATTAATTTTTTACTAAAATTATACGCGAACAGCAGTCAATTATTGAAATAATTTAACTTACTTCTCCTAAATATCATTAATACCTTGTCTTTATTACAGTATTACATCTGGAAACGTTTTACTCGTGTGTAATTTTAATGCAATACCAGCTAGTCCATTGAAGCGTATATGGAGTTGCCTATCTAAGACTTGGAAATTAATTTCATCTCATAAGCTTCATGTAAATTAGAAGTCGACTTGTTAGCTTGTGTTTAGTTTGCCCCACAAAATATGCCTCTACTAGAAAAATTTCTCTTATGCAACCCACTGGACGAGTATTTGAACTTTTGCTTCCAGCCGCGTGTAGCGCTGCCAGTATCAAGTAAAGGTTTCTTCTTCAAGCAGCAGTTAAACTATTCCTTTAGATCAGGTTAGAATACAACCGTGGTGTCTGTGCCGATATTTCTATGCGTGATGTCTACTGGATCGATATTTTAATTTTTGTGAAAGTGGCTACGTTTTTACTTTGATCAAGATATTTTGTTACGTTTTTATGTAATTATTACGAAATAAAATATTCTAGTGGGTGTTTTCCGTACCTAAGGTACTATTTCTCCACTTATCATTGGACCCTAAATTTGCCCATTCAATTATTTCACGCAGAGTTAGGGGGGTTATAGTAGATAAAAATAAGGCGCCGCCCACTTTAAGGTTGGGTCCTCCTAGTGAAAAAAAAACTGAAATGAATAAAGTGGGAAAGATCTAGTCTAATATAGCCACAGAAATAGATCACATAGTATTATCAGGACCCTAAATTTGCCTATTCGATTATCTCACGTCGAGTTAGGGGGATTATAGTAGATAAAAATAAGGCGCCGCCCACTTTAAGGTTGGGTCCTCCTAGTGGAAAAAAACTGAAATGAATAAAGTGGGAAAGATCTAGTCTAACCTAGCCACAGAAATAGACCATATAGTATTATTAGGTTTATTTAAAAATCTGAACAAATGTTTATATAATAACAGGATAGCTAGCTTATTTTTTTAATAATAAAATTGATAAGAAAAGTACACTACCCTAAATTACACTATACATATGTTATAAATCATAGTATCTATGGAAATATATCATAGCTATTTAGCCTAAAAAGAAATCGCAAATATATCACATATACAGTACGCTAGTTAGCGGCATTTGACCAAACCAAAAAAAATAATATTACATAATCTACCTTTGACGGCAACCTTACATATAAGTTTGCTGCAATTTTTGTGATCTATCTATACTACTTCGTATACTACCGATATCATTACGGGTTTAAGTAAATTAGTAATTAAACATTAATATTTCAATACCTCAATGAATTAATAAAAAAATTTATAACGTTAAAATAGCTTATCTTAAATGTCCTTGATGTAGATCCAGATAAGATCAAGTTTCTACCTTAACTTGGAACCTCAAGATGGTAACACGTGGTGGATTGAGCATCAGAAACGGAACTTGCTGTTACAGCTTCTGCTGGGACGTCAGTACCATCTTAGAAGAGATGAAAAGGAGACGAACGGGACATATAGAGGCAGAAAAATTGAAAACGCCGAAATATCGGCGACAGAGCGACGAAACATCGGTAAAAGATCGACGAAAAGAGAAAGAGAGGAAGAGGAAAGAGGAAAGAAGTCTGAAAGAAACGCCCAAAATTAGTGACTGGTTTTATCAATCTCTTGCAGAGAATGCAGAAGATAAAAATTAGTTTTAAACCGGGAATACAAAGATGAAATTTACCCTAGTTGACATATGGCCTCATATCTGAATGCCAAGTTCTTTCACGTTTGTGGTGAAACATCCGGAAAATCCCGTTAAAACTTGAAATCATAACTACGCAACATAATTTTCAAATTATAACTGTCCACGAGAAAAAAGACTTGTCTCAGGATTAAACCGGCAAAAAGCCGTTCGAGCATCGCATGTTACACTTGCACACAAGACGTTCTCAAAAAAAAGAGCGATATGTATTGGCTAATCCCTTATAAAGGTAAAAGACCCAGAAAAAATTAAACCACAATTGCCAACTGTAGCTCTGAATACTGTCGTAAACCACTAATTTGCAATTGGCAACACTGCCTGTTGTACGATGGCTGTATTCTTTAAAGTAAAGATGAAAGTAAAAAAAGTGAAACTGACAACTTCATGTTCTTTTGAAAATGCATTTACCTGTCATTAGGTCGAAGTAATCATGGCCAGTTGAAATGGTAGAACTGAAAGTGATAATGACTCAAAACAATAGCCCTGATATCTCATTCTAATCAATGTATCACGAAAATGGGATTTCTGTAATTTCGAATGTCGACAGGCGGAATAATTCTACGTCAATATGCTGACAAGTTCAGGATGTCTATCAAATGAATAGCTGTCAAATGCCAAATCGTTCACGAGGGGCTCCCTTTGTCTATCAAGGAATATTTTGGTTTAACAAGATATCTCAATGTAACCATACCGTCAGGTAAATACCCATCACAAATTTAAAATTACAAGGAATGTAATATTAATAAATACATCACTTCAGGTCTCCCTTTTACTGTTTAGGCTAACCTTTAAATTTATTTATTTTTTTGCTAGACAGACGACAACTTCAGGACAAGTGCCCCAAAGCATATATTTAAAGCTCATCTTGTACAGGGTGAGTCAACGATTGGATGAAGTAGGTTTGTGCCTTTTCGGTGAAATTTACAAAGAAACTATATTTATTGTTTGATACAGTTTATTTTTACGCAGATTTTAAAAATATTTAGGACTCTACAGGGTGAGCCAAAAAACTAGGACAGCATAAAGTTGTATTTTTTTAAATAGAACACCCTATATACGAATCGTATTTTCGATTTAGCTTATAATTTTAAATCTTTTTTATTAAGAGTTTACTATAACAAAACTTTATAGTTTCTGAGATAATTAAGTTTAAAGAAAAAAAGTCACATTTTCAAGCATCAATTCAATCCTAAATAACGTTTTCAATTTTGTGACAAATATATTCAAATTTGGAATTTAGCAAGGCCAAGGACAATTTAACATAATTTTTACCTAATATTTGCAATAAAAGCTACAGGGTGTTGAACACATCGGCTCAAATTTGAACAAGTTTAAATGAATAAATATCTTTTTTTTTTAAATGGTACACCCTGTATATTTTCATGTTATTTAATAGAGTAATAAAAATCCTAAAAGTTTTGTTCAATATATCCTATACCTATTTATAATAGTTTTTGAGATATTTCAGTTTTTCTTATTTTCCATACTTTTTTACAGAAATAGTCTTCATTACCATAGTAGCCATGTAAAATAATAAAAAGAAACTACAGACACAAACAGAATGTGGTTAAATATGATGAAATACATTTTTCGTTATATTACAACGGCAATAGTTTAATTAAACATAATGTGAAAAAATTAACACAACAATAACGACAAGGCGAATACATATTTACTTTTATACTAAATTGAAACAAAAAAATTACCTATTAAATACTGAGATTAATTATTTCTTTTTAATAAGTGTTCGAATAAACGACCCTCTTGTGCAATGCACAAATTTAGTCTTTTTTGCAGATTTTCTCGGACCTTGGACAAAATTAGTGGCGTTATTGTTCTACAGGTATCCCTAATCCTGTTTCGCATATCTTCCACTGTTGTTGGTGGATTAACATACACCTTATTTTTAATATAACCCCATAGGAAGAAATCTAATGGTGTGATGTCGCAAGACCTTGGTGGCCAAAAACGCACGAACTTCATGATGGTAATGCGGAGGCGCACCATCGTGCTGGAACCACATACTGTCGAGCTCATCCCTATCGAGACCTTGAAGCAGTTGGCGTAGTTCTTCTTGTAGAAAGTTCAGGTAACTATGGCAATTTAGTGGTTCATTAAAAAAGTGGGGTCCAATAATTCGATTATGATGAATACCTCACCAAACATTTAATGACCAGTGGTTTTGATGTTGCACCTCTCTAATCCAAAATGGGTTTTCTGTGGCATAATAATGCATGTTGCGTCTATTTACGGCACCGATACTTCTAAAAGTAGCTTCATCACTAAACATTACCTTGCATAATAAATTTGGATTTAATTGAATCTCCGCATTTATTGTACGACAAAAGTTTATACGACTTTCAAAATCCTGTCCATGCAATTCTTGGTGTAATTCCATGTGATATGGATGATCCCTATATTTCTTGGTAGTACGATTAGCGGTGGATTGTGATGTTTCACATAATGCTGCTAACTGACGGCTACCAATATAAGGATTTTCCTGAACATTTAACAATACTTGTAGTTCTTTTTCTTCATTAGTTACTGGTTTGTTGACCACTTTACGTTTTGGATAATCAACAGTACCAGAAGAATCAAATCTTTGCATTAAGTTTTAAAAAGTATGAGTATTAGGCTGGCGTCGATCAGGATACTTCATTTTGTAAATTCTTTGAGCAAGAAGGCAATTTTTTTGAGCTTCTCCTATTGTATAAATCATATCTATTAACTCATTCTTTGGAAAATTCATTTTACAATATAAGATGAATGCAAAAAAAAAACAAACTACACTACATAAAAACCAAAAGAAGCGATTGCGGTTATAAATTTGACACACAGAAAAATGTTCTTTTACATTGTTTTTGCCATGGCTACTATGATAATGAAGACTATTTCTGTAAAAAAGTATGGAAAATAAGAAAAACTGAAATATCTCAAAAACTATTATAAATAGGTATAGGATATATTGAACAAAACTTTTAGGGTTTTTATTACTCTATTAAATAACATGAAAATATACAGGGTGTTCCATTTAAAAAAAAAAGATATTTATTCATTAAACTTGTTCAAATTTGAGCCGATGTGTTCAACACCCTGTAGCTTTTATTGCAAATATTAGGTAAAAATTATGTTAACTTGTCCTTGGCCTTACTAAATTCCAAATTTGAATATATTTGTCACAAAATTGAAAACGTTATTTAGGATTGAATTGATGCTTGAAAATGTGACTTTTTTTCTTTAAACTTAATTATCTCAGAAACTATAAAGTTTTGTTATAGTAAACCCTTAATAAAAAAGATTTAAAATTATAAGCTAAATCGAAAATACGATTCGTATATAGGGTGTTCTATTTAAAAAAATACAACTTTATGCTGTCCGAGTTTTTTGGCTCACCCTGTAGAGTCCTAAATATTTTTAAAATCTGCGTAAAAATAAACTGTATCAAACAATAAATATAGTTTCTTTGTTAATTTCACCGAAAAGGCGCAAACCTTCGTCATCCAATCGTTGGCTCACCCTGTACATCTACGGGTTACACTATTTTATCAAACAGAAAATTAGCTGCTCGTCGATGAATGTGAAGAAATAACATATTAATTGCCAGATGAATCATTATAGATCGCCAAGTAAAATTATAGTGAAGTGATTTCAGCCTATCATAAATTTGCAATATATCGACTGTTGAAAATATTTAAGTGCAAAAATTGTGGAACTATCAATTTGAAATATACATGGACCTAAGGTTTGTGTTGTAAAGTGGAAAAATTGAATAAATGATTAAATTACTAGATTCTTTTGCTTCTTGTGTTTTGTTTGACACCGAGACAAACACCAAAATTAAATGCCATTTGTAAATAATTATTCTTAAGGTAACTGTCAAGATACTGAGTTGAAAAAAAATACATTAAATAAATGCTAACCTCAAAGTCTTGGGCCTCTAGTCTCTTTTTATTGATTTTTGGGCTTGTTACGAGCAATTTAGACAAATAAGATTTTTCTTTTGATAAATTTTAATTAAAGTAAGGCTAAATGTGACAAAAATCTATATTGGAGGGGATCTAAATAGATCAAAATTTGACTAGCATAATAATCATATAACAACATTTTAACGAGGTTTGGCGAGAAAAAAACATCCAAAATCAAGTGCTCCAAACCAAACTTTGAGGACAAATACAGTGATCGATTCCGATTTCCGAATTCAAAAGATTTCGAGTTACGAAAGAATTTATAAAAACCATCGAGTATGTGTTAGACATTTAAAAAATCTCTTGTAAGACATTCTAGAAAAGTAGTTAAATATAATGCAGTTTCTGCTTTCTATCTTCCTGTATGTGTAAGTAAAATGAAGTGAGCGCTTTTTATTTTCTAGAAAACATGAGCGGCTCGTCGAATGGGGTGCAAGCAATTATAGAAAAACTATAAACATGCTGTTTACGTGCACTGTTATGCACATCAATTAAATCTGGTAATGTTCGATGCTGTATCTGCCAATAAAAATACCCGCATGTTTTTTTCAATTTACAAGGAATTTGTTCTTTTTTTTCAATTTTAATTCTAGAGTTGTTTGTACCGTATCTGAATACAAAGACAGCTTTCTGGAGGCAATAGAAAAAATCTTAGATGACAGTAGAAACTTTACTACCAATCATCAAGGTATGTCAAAATTCTCAAAAGCAAGAGTTTTTTTTTTTCATGGTTAAACTTATTTAACAAAATAATGCCTCAAGTTGATTTCTTATTTGGTAAGTTTCAAACATACACATTGACGCTGTTCTTATCATTTAAATCAAAATTAACAGAAATTAGAAATAATATTACCTCAAATGACGTTGAGCAATTTTCATCTACTTCAAAACGACGTAAGCTCGATGATTCCGCGAAGTTTTCTCGGAATGCAAAAAAAGTTTGTGACATAAATATTTTTCAAGCAAAAGAGCGACTCAGCTTTACAGGTTACTTGGTGGCAGCAAGTTTTTTTCTCGGTACTGTATGTCGAATGTAGAACATGTTTTCCTAACAAAAATTTAAGGATACGATTAAAATTTACCCCCCTTTTTTATCGAATAAAAATTCCATACAGAACTGACCGTAATATATGAAACTAAAGAATTTAGACCAATTTCGGGACACAGTACAAATACTTCATGAGTCTCTTTCGCAAAACATCGAGCTAAGTGCGACATCTAGTGAAGTTCTAAAACTTTTAAAAATTTTAATTACTATTCCGATGACATCCGCTGGAGCAGAATGGTGATTTTCTATCCTCAAATGGATAAAAATATTTTTACTGAATACCATGAGCCAAGAAAGACCTTCTGCTTTAGTAATGCTTTCCAAAGAAAGGTATCTTATCGAAAGCATACCTGATTTTAATCAGCGGGTTATTGATAAGTTTGCGAATGCCAAAAAATGGAAATTTTTTCCATAAGTAGTGTACCGTGATCTGTAGGCCGATTTCAAACTCATTGATTTCCGTCAGTACCGGCAGACATGTACACTTCCTAAGAAAATCCATCATACTAAACAAAAAGTTCTATACAAGTTGCGCCATCTCCCGGAATCTCGCGCAATGTTTCGTGACTAGTAATGTAAATTCCTGTAATGTTAAGGTACATGTGAATTAATTTTAATGTACAGAAAATTGAAATATATTTTCAATTACCACAAATTTAAGATATCATTTAATCAAATTTAATGTACAGGGTGAGTCAACGATTGGATGAGGTAGGTTTGTGCCTTTTCGGTGAAATTAACAAAGAAACTATATTTATTATTTGATACAGTTTATTTTTACGCAGATTTTAAAAATATTTAGGACTCTACAGGGTGAGCCAAAAAACTAGGACAGCATAAAGTTGTATTTTTTTAAATAGGACACCCTATATACGAATCATATTTTCGATTTAGCTTATAATTTTAAATCTTTTTTATTAAGGGTTTACTATAATAAAACTTTATAGTTTCTGAAATAATTAAGTTTAAAAAAAAAAGTCATATTTTCAAGCATCAATTCAATCCTAAATAACGTTTTCAATTTTGTGACAAATATATTCAAATTTGGAATTTAGCAAGGCCAAGGACAAGTTAACATAATTTTTACCTAATATTTGCAATAAAAGCTACAGGATGTTGAACACATCGGCTCAAATTTGAACAAGTTTAAATGAATAAAAATCTTTTTTTTTTTAAATGGTACACCCTGTATATTTTCATGTTATTTAATAGAGTAATAAAAACCCTAAAAGTTTTGTTCAATATATCCTATACCTATTTATAATAGTTTTTGAGATATTTCAGTTTTTCTTATTTTCCATACTTTTTTACAGAAATAGTCTTCATTATCATAGTAGCCATGGCAAAAACAATGTAAAAGAACATTTTTCTGTGTGTGAAATTTATAACCGCAATCGCTTCTTTTGGTTTTTATGTAGTGTAGTTTGGTTTTTTTTGCATTCATCTTATATTGTAAAATGAATTTTCCAAAGAATGAGTTATTAGATATGATTTATACAATAGGAGAGGCTCAAAAAAAATTGCCTTCTTGCTCAAAGAATTTACAAAATGAAGTGTTCTGATCGACGCCAGCCTAATACCCATACTTTTCAAAACTTAATGCAAAGATTTGATTCTTCTGGTACTGTTGATTATCCAAAACGTAAAGTGGTCAACAAACCAGTAACTAATGAAGAAAAAGAACTACAAGTATTGTTAAATGTTCAGGAAAATCCTTATATTGGTAGCCGTCAGTTAGCAGCATTATGTGAAACATCACAATCCACCGCTAATCGTACTACCAAGAAATATAGGTATCATCCATATCACATGGAATTACACCAAGAATTGCATGGACAGGATTTTGAAAGTCGTGTAAACTTTTGTCGTACAATAAATGCGGAGATTTAATTAAATCCAAATTTATTATGCAAGGTAATGTTTAGTGATGAAGCTACTTTTAGAAGTAACGGTGCCGTAAATAGACGCAACATGCATTATTATGCCACAGAAAACCCATTTTGGATTAGAGAGGTGCAACATCAAAACCATTGGTCATTAAATGTTTGGTGTGGTATTCATCATAATCGAATTATTGGACCCCACTTTTTTAATGAACCACTAAATGGCCATAGTTACCTGAACTTTCTACAAGAAGAACTACCCCAACTGCTTCAAGGTCTCGATAGGGATGAGCTCGACAGTATGTGGTTCCAGCACGATGGTGCGCCTCCGCATTACCATCGTGAAGTTCGTGCATTTTTGGTCCAACGATATCCGCAAAAATGGATTGGACGTGGGGGTTTCATTGAGTGGCCACCAAGGTCTTGCGACATCACCCTATTAGATTTCTTCCTATGGGGTTATATTAAAAATAAGGTGTATGTTAATCCACCAAAAACAGTTGAAGATATGCGAAACAGGATTAGGGATACCTGTAGAACAATAACGCCACATTATGTTTAATTAAACTATTGCCGTTGTAATATAACGAATAATGTATTTCATCATATTTAACCACATTCTGTTTGTTTCTGTAGTTTCTTTTTATTATTTTACGTGGCTATTATGATAATGAAGACTATTTCTGTAAAAAAGTATGGAAAATAAGAAAAACTGAAATATCTCAAAAACTATTATAAATAGGTATAGGATATATTGAACAAAACTTTTAGGGTTTTTATTACTCTATTAAATAACATGAAAATATACAGGGTGTACCACTTAAAAAAAAAAAGATATTTATTCATTTAAACTTGTTCAAATTTGAGCCGATGTGTTCAACACCCTGTAGCTTTTATTGCAAATATTAGGTAAAAATTAAGTTAACTTGTCCTTGGCCTTGCTAAATTCCAAATTAGAATATATTTGTCACAAAATTAAAAACATTATTTAGGATTGAATTGATGCTTGAAAATGTGACTTTTTTTCTTTAAACTTAATTATCTCAGAAACTATAAAGTTTTGTTATAGTGTAAATCGAAAATACGATTCGTATATAGGGTGTTCTATTTTAAAAAATACAACTTTATGCTGTCCTAGTTTTTTGGCTCACCCTGTAGAGTCCTAAATATTTTTAAAATCTGCGTAAAAATAAACTGTATCAAACAATAAATATAGTTTCTTTGTTAATTTCACCGAAAAGGCACAAACCTACTTCATCCAATCGTTGACTCATTCTGTACAAGGAAGTGATATTTGAATGAATTGCTTTAGATTTAAAGTAAACCTAAATTATTCACGATTTTTGGGTACATCATTAAATTTAATGTAGAATGGACATTAAATTTCCATTAAATTTTACGATATTTTTAGCAGTGCAGTTTAGTCCACTGCTCTTATTAAATCATCATACTAGCATTGTCAATTTCATTTCAATTAGCTAACTCTTGCTATTATATTATTTAATTGGGTTTTACTTCTTCTACACTCGTTAATTTTTCGGTGTTTTATGCTTATTTTCAATAGTTTTTTTCAATCACTCTTTGCTAATTGTTGTTTGATGTTTATGTACCTTTGATTACTTTTGGAATTTTTAAGTGAATTAATTACTCACCAATATTCCATTGTATTAAAAACCTTCCTGAAGTCTATAAACACAATTCACAGAGGTAAGTTGTATCAATTTACTTATTCAATTCATGTAGTACGTAGATGTTCTATGGTGCTAAAATTCTGCCTAAACTTAGCTTGCTCTTTGTTCAAGCATAGTTAAAAGTTTTGTTGTTGTGGGTTTCAGAGAATTCAGAGGAATGACTACTTGTAGATCTGGAATAGCCGTCTAAAGTTGCCGAAGTCTGTTGGTTTTCTCTTTTCGTAAATAAGGACTTTTAATGCGTTTTTGCTGTATTTTAATTAAAATCTCGTTTATTGTTAGATTATATTTTTTTTGCATTTCTGAGAATATATTATCTTCTCCAAGAGCTTTCGTTTGTTACAGTGCTTTTTCAATTTCTTTCAGGTTGATGTTAGGCAGTTCTACTGAGTTGATGTTTCGAATAGCTTTCTCGATATCGTTGTTACTAGTAGGAATTCGGAAGTTTACAGTCTTACTTCCGTATAGGTATTGGTAATATCGTTAGGCTGTCTTTAAGATTTCTCTTCAATCAAGACTGATATTGCCGTATTTTATCTTAAATTTATTTTTCTTTTAAACATTTTCATTTCTGTGGTATTTTATGATGGTGTATATGAATGAGTCTATTTGTAATGTAAAATTCATTATTTTTAAATGCGTAAAAATAGTAAAGTTTTGAAGGCCATTGTACCGTATCTAAGAATTTACTATGTGCTTGGTTTATGACGTAAAAAAATAATAATACTATTACATAATTCTATTCTTCGTAATTTAAAAATGTATTTATAAACCATCATGAAAACAACATAAAAAAAGGAAATATCACAATCAACCTGCTGAAACAAAACAAAGAAATCAAGATTTCTACGGAACCCAAGTAGGTATAAATAAATCTGTCTAGTCAGGTGGACAACACCTAGAAATGATCCTCGGGCTGTCTCGAGACCCAGATAATTTGTGAAATCGTGATCCGATCGGAAGAAAGTTGTTTGAAGAACTGATAATATTAAGAACGATGATGAAGAACTTTTCCTATCATTGACGGCCGTTTAAGTTCGATAATCTTCAAGTGATCAAGATAAATATTTAATTTGCATATAATGTAGGTAGTAAGTAAACATTTTGCCAAATAGGACTTAATAATTGGCGATTCGTTAAATAGAGAGTTTCGTAGGTCAAGGGTTTTTTAAAAAAAGAGTCTAGAATTTAGGGAACATCATTTTACCAACCCAATAAAGTATACATGTGTTTTGTATACAAAAAAAGATTTTGTAAAAAAGTTCATATAAAAAAAACAAATTAATCGGTACCTTATCACATTACACTGATATCAGTTAAAATGAGAAAGTAATAAAAGAAGTAACCTTTGATTATTAGGTGTCCTCTGATGACAAATTAATGTGAATGAAACTAGTCATTAGAGTTAGCTTTCATGACAAATATCAATTTGATCCATACAGAAATAAATTAAATTAGGATCTAATGACCTAACTCAGAACTAATTGTTGCACTACGTCGAGACATTAGTCGTTTTTGGGATTCTATAACAAAAATAAGGAAATAGTTCTCTTTTATTCTTAATAATTGTTAACTTTCTTAGTCTGTAAGCCAGATCAGTTATCAGAGGTGTAACCGAATAAAGCCCTAACTTAAAAGCTATGGGAAAGAGATTTACGTGTCTCTTTGAAATTTATCCTTGTCTTTGACACTGTACAAAGTTTTTTTTCTAGAATGGTTGTATCACTTTTTAAAAATATTATCTTAAAATTGGACCTTTTCTTTTTATTTTTTTATAATTTTTTATTATACCTTAAAAAATAAATTACGATACTGAGGAAGAAATAGAAAATTTATCTAGGCCAGGCATATTTCCATTTAGTCATCATAATGAAAGCTATAACAAGTGACTTAAATTCGACAGGATATGGATCAAAATGTACGGAAAAATGGGCATTAGTAAATATATAGGATATTTATATTATTAATTATATTAACAAAAAATGAATGTATTTTTAAAACACACTTATTTATTTTTAGGAGTTTGGAAAGTGGAAAAGGAAAATATAATGAAAAACTCTTAAAATTAGAATAGAAATAAACAAAAAACTGGTTGTGGTAAACTACCTGTACCATTAGCAGATATGGTAAACTGTTGGTTGGACTAGTAAGAGACACTACACTTTTTTTAAGCCTCAACATGGCATAATATTTAGATAAGTAAATAAATATTACATTTTTAATGCACAAATTTCATAAACCATATATTTAATTTCTTCAGTTTTATCCATAGTAAGTCTCAATTATTTCTGAATAATGTCTTCAGTTTTTTATAAGAAATCAACTAAATAACTACCGTCCTATTTCTTTAACAAACCACTTATGCAAAATCCTTGAAAGGATGATTAACAAGCGGCTTTCCTGGTACCGTGAATCTAAGAATTTCTTAATTCCCTATCAACACGGCTTTCGTCCTAATGGATCAACAACAGATCATCTCGTTAATTTCGAGACGGATATCCAGGCTGCTTTTCGCAGAAAACCACACCTGGTTGCCATATCCCTAGATATCTCTAATGTCTATGACTCTACCTGGAAACATGGTATCCTCCTCCAACTTCATAAACTAGGATTTAAAGGTCATCTTCCAAAATTAATCTCAAACATTCTTCGCAACCGTCTTTTCTTTGTTCGTCTGGGTAACCGTACCTCTCCTACCCACCCCCACAGAAATGCCATTCCTCAGGGATCAGTGCTTAGTTGCACTCTCTTTCTACTACATGAACTCCATCAATGATTCCATTCCTCCCTCCATTTCGGCTAGACTTTACGCTGATATATATATATATATATATATATATATATATATATATATATATATACATATATATTGCTTCACAATCATCTATCACCTGTAAAAGACAACTCCAGCTATGCATTCTAAGACTGCAATCATGGGCAATGAAGGCAGGTTTTGCATTTAGTCAGACTAAATCAACGGTCACTCACTTTTGTAAAAAGAGGAGCTATTTAAAATTAAACTCTATTCCACTAAACCATAGGCATCTCTCTGTGGACAGTCAACTTAAGTTTCTTGGCCGCATATTTGATGATAAGCTCAACTGGCGCCCTCACATTGCTTCCCTTAAGGCTCGATGCTTTAAGGACCTTAACATGTTAAAATTTCTCTCCCATACCACTTGGGGCTTAGATTTCCACTCGTTCCTCAAAATATACGACTCCATCTTCTCCCCAAGCTGGACTATGGTTGCATTGCCTATGACTCGGCTAGGCCCTCATATATCTCTTCCCTTGACCCTATCCAGAACCAAGCCTTACGTTTATCAACTGGTGCATTTCGTACCTCCCCAATGGTCAGTCTTCAATGCCTTACTAACACTCCCCCCTTTGTGTCTCTGACGTTCCTCCCTTCTTATAAAATAAGTCATATCTGTCAAGTCTAGGCCTTTTCTTTTGGATTATGATAAAATCCTTAATCGTTCAGATTTCCCGGCTTTTTTAAATTTCATATTGGGTGCCAATGATAGAGCCTCTGCATTTATAGCCTTCCATAACATAACCATTCCCAATACGACCCCCATCCTCCTTCAGATCTTCTCCCCTTAGGATTTTTCCCCCTTTGAAATCAACTTTGATCTTCTTCAGTACGATAAGAACAATACCATACCTTCCATCATTAAACAACAGTTCCTTAGCCTATTTAACTAAAAGTTCAAAATCTTCAAACTATCTTTTACCGATGGTTCCAAATCGGATCAAGGTGTAGTCTTAGCTACCGTAACCAGTTTTTCATGCAACAACATTATAAACATATAAATAAAATACTTGATTTACAGAATAAATATTTTAGAAATGCCTAGTAACTATAAGCAGCTCTCAAATACTCGTAAAAATATTGTAAACATAAAAATAATATAACGGCCATTTTAACACAGTTGGTTTATTAATAAATTTACAAAATTTCAACTGAGCACTAATAACATCTTTTCCAAAACCTTTCTTCTGGAAAATTGGCTTTAAAGACTTTGGGGAATGGTGGTGTCACCCCAACACAGAAGGAGGTAGCCCGAATTATTCAGAAGCTATACGTTTCTTTAAGTTACAACAATAAAAAAATATTTTTTTCGTTCGTACTTTTAATTAAAAAACTGTTTTTTTTTACTCTGTCGAACTATAGGCCATATTTTAAGCAATGTACAATGCTCAAGAATTGATTCCAGATACAGAAATCTTCTGAAATATAGGTACAATAAGGCCACACTGCAAGTAAAGATAACAGAGAACCTAGAAGATAAATATTGGTCAGGGGGTGCGACAAAAAGATACCCTAAACGTTTTACTTTAACACTGGAATATGTCTTTTAAACAACTAAACTAAGAACATAAGGGCAATGGCATCGATGGTAGATATCTCACCCATTTACGTTTCGTGCATGACGTGGTATTAATAGGTATGGATCTAGACAAGTTATAAGAAATGTTGTCTGAATTGAAAAATGCTCCAGAGAAAGTTGGATCAAACCTAGAAAAAACCAAACTTTATGTAGGAAAGAGCGAAATAAAAGTTGAGGAATATGCGTATTTAGGCCATCTAATTAGACTTGGGAAAGAAAACAAACTAGCTGAAATAAATAAAGGAATTAGAATGTCATGGGCAGCCGTTGGAAGATTGGAATACGTTTTTTAAACCTTGATGTTCCCATTAATTTGAAAGGAAGAGTATTTGACTCGTGCGTTCTCCCAGTAATGACTTATGGAATGGAAACCACCACACTAGCGTTTAAAGCAGCTAATAAACTGCGTACTACTCAGTCAGCAATAGAAAGAATCATGCTGGGAATATCACTGCGTGATCGAATAAGGAAGGAAGAAGTAAAAAGACGCACGAGGGATGTGATAAAACGCATTGCTACTTTGAATTGAGAGAGAGAGAGAGAGAGAGAGAGAGAGAGAGAGAGAGATTATATAAATCTATAAAAAATGTTTTCTTAAATTTTGGATATTTAAATCAGTTAATGAACTGGAAAACTTGTATCTCCTCTTACTTGTGTTAGAACTGTTCTTAATAAAAGTTCTAATTTCGAATGATCTCTAAATCGTAAGATTATCCGGGAAATCTGGCATCAATATGTAATTGAATATAATTTGTACGTTCTTGAAAAACAAGCCCTTTCTGTTAAATTAATTACGTTTTGTGATGCAATAATGGTACAGTCAATGCATCCAATAATTCCTGAGAAACCTACTTTTTCCATGAAGCCTACTTATGTTGGCAAATATTATCCACTGGTTCCACAGCTGGTTTACATTGATCTCCGTGATTTTCGAAAGATATCAAAAAACTACTAGTTGGCTTAAAGATAACAAATGTTCTCCGTTGCCAGAAACCTCTAAGTAATTAGAATTACAACTGAGGAAACACTAGATTGTCTTGTCTACGATTTTCCTTTAATTTCTTGTTCTTGGGCGCCAGCTAGCTGAAGCTAACAATTAGACTCACTTATATGAATATTAGTAAAGTTAAACACTCCCACACAGATGTAACGTTTTATTTATTCACTTTTAAATAATAATTATTCAAAACTTCTTCAAAATAAAAGTTTAAAACACGCTTTTTATTATTCGATGCGCCGTTCTCCAAAATCACCTCTTATTCCTCTTTCTCCGAATGCCGGTGGCGCCATCTCTTAGCATCTTATCAAAGATATATTTACAGGGTGATTATACAAGTTAAACACTCCCACACAGATGTAACGTAAACAATAATTATTCAAAACTTCTTCAAAATAAAAGTTTAAAACTCACGCTTTTTATTATTCGATGCGCCGTTCTCCAAAATCGCCTCATTCCTCTTTCTCCGAATGCCGGTGGCGCCATCTCTTAACATCTTATTAAAGATATATTTACAGGATGATTATACAAGTTTCGACGACAGTCTGTAACACCCTCAGTTAAATATGGAACTATATTTATTTATAAATACATATTGTAATCAGTCTTTATTTAATTCAAAAAGTTTTGTAAACCGTAGATCCCTAGGGAAGAACAATCACTTTGGTCCCGGATGATCTCTATTAAACTCTTAAGCGATGCTACGATTTCATTAACTAAAAATCTCTACACACTCATAAAGTTAGGTTATGCTTTCTGAAGACAATTGAAATTTGAACATTATTCGAAGAAACAAAATGATAACTGGAGGTTTTTAAAATGGGTAGTATGAAAATTCCTTATTTGCATTAAGATACGAGTACGCACGAAATTAAACAATATTAAAAACAGAACAGGATCCTTTCCGTTTCCCTTTTCTTCTTTTCCTTTTCATTGTTTTTGTTACATAATCTTGACCTTTGTTTCCGACTCTCATAGTATTGCAAGTGTAAACTATTTTTTTCCATATTTTTACCTAAAATATTTCACTATTTCTTCAAAAAAATGTTTTTAAAAAATCACACTTTCTCCCGAAGTGGACACTATGTATAGAAATTTTGTGCGTTGGAATGTATTTCCAAATTTATATCATAAAATCCAAAAACAATAGAAACCATGCAATTTAACAATTAGTTAAAATTATTTGTATTGCCCAAATATAAAAGAAGTATTTATTAATTGTACACATTTTACCACAAAACTATTTCAAAATTTAATACTATATCTTTCACAATATTTAGATACGTTAATTTGGAAATCTACTCTCTTTTTATAGCTGAAATTACTCATTTTCAGAACGTAATTTAAGAAAATAAACTGAAGATTATGTTTATGACGACTTAAATTACGCAATTTTTCCCAATTAATTTGATTCTTCGCTAAATCATAATGTACCATAAAACAAACGAAAAGAGAATTTTATGCAACAATTTTTTGTTATGGGGCCATTGTCCAGTTAATGAATGATTAGATAATAATCCCATTAAAAGCACACCTGTAAAAAACGAATCCAAGATTTGTGATAGAAATTTTTGAGATCTTATGTGAACTATCTAAGACTGACACTTTTATTCACAAAGCTCCGAAAGTCTTAAGTTAAATAATATTGTTTTGGCACGTCACGTAGCATAAGACTGTAACATATGATATAATCGTAACGTTGCTTATATTAATTGACTAATGTGTATTTGTTCTTTTAGTCCTTTTCGGAGATTGGGGTTCAATACTCTTTCCATCTATTTAAGACACGACTATGTGGTCTTTTGCTATCTGGTTTGTCGATCTTTTTACTAGCCTTGTGTCGTCCATATTTTATCCTTTTTATAATATTCTTGATGTTGTCGTTTTAGCTCTTAGTTTTTTCGTTAGAGAGGACACTGATTATTTTTGATGACTGATAAAAGATGTAATAATTTGTCATTTGTCATTTGGACAAAGTTTTGAAAAATAAACTGTTATACTATCGATTACCAATAATAAATTAATTTTAAAAGATTACACTGAGTTCATGAACTTACTCACATTAGTAAACAAGTCAAAACCAACCAAACTATACCCGCGAAATACTAATAAGTCGACAGTCGTGAGAATGCTTTCACTTAAAGCAAGACTAATTTCCATAATCTTTCTCACCAAGGTTGTTAGAAATAATGGAGAGACAGTCGTATCAATATCATCGCATTATTATCATTATGCAGATGAACTTATGAGAAGATTTTGTAATATGGTGTGTTTGTAAATAACACTTTTATGTGTTGTTTGTCTATTATTCGGTGCGTTAGCATTGAACTTATAAATAAAATTGTGTAGGTTGGTTGGGTATATTTTGACCACTCCTTTATTTTGTTTATTTGAAGCGATTCAAGAAAGTAATAAATTTGAAAAGGTAATTGTGGTCATTCGTTTTAATTGAAAATAAAACATTTAGCTTTATATTTGTATTGAAGCCAATTAAACCTTAAAAAATATTTTGAAATGCCACTATAAGACTTGTTGTCTGGAATAAGAATCGTTAAAACTGAAACCAGATCACTTTGAAGAAAATATTTTATAAATGTCTCCAATGAGGTTTTTCTATATATATATATATATATATATATATATATATATATATATATATATATATATATGTTAGGTCGTGGTCGAGTGGTAAGGGTTTTTAAAAAACACTTTATTTTGCAGTCACACGACTAACAATAATTTTATTTTAATTAGGACTTTACACTTGAGATTTAACAATAACTTTCAGAGATTAAACTTTTAAATTAAGATTTAAAATAACAATATATTCTGATTGATTAACTTTACTACTCTTAGACTTGACTGACTGACTTCACTGTGCTGACTGATTTCTGAATTCTGACTTAAGTTAACTCACTGTTACGCTATACTGACTGATGAGCGCAGGGCGAGTGCAGGTATTTATAGTATTAGGTATTTTTCCCATAATGCATTAGTTTCTTTGTTTGTTTTCGAGGAATAGAAACAATAAGGCATTATTCATAGTCTAGACTTGTTGATGAAATATGATATTATTCTTTATTGTTTTGTTAATTCAGCGTCTAGGCTTGTTTATGATATCTGATACTTATTATTGTATTTTAGTAAATTCAGCGTCTGGGCTTGTTTATGATATTTGAAACTGTTATTGCCTTTTTAGCAAATTCAGCATCTTTATTAAACACCTGCATCCGTTTGGATAAATAACAAATTAGATTACAGTGTTTATTAACTAGACCTGCAAGGTCAGCAGTTACGTGATAAACAATAACAATAAAGAATATTTTAATAATATTGGGTAAATTTGGATATAACATATATATATATATATATATATATATATATATATATATATATATATATATATATATATATATATGTAGATAAATTTTTGTCCGTGTAATTTACGTGCCGCACCAAACGTGGCTTTGGCTGCTAAAATAGGCGGTAGGCTTGCTTGCCAGTACCGAAAAATGCGACCCCTATCCTTTGGGCAGCGCGTTTCGTGTACTCGATTTTACATATTTCTGTTTTATTCACCGTCGCGCCACCATATGACGGTTCTTTTACAAACTTTGTTAATCTGTGTGGTTCTTGTATTATCAAGTGGACCATCGAGATGTTGCCTTTGTCGTCCTATTTGCTGTGTTTTGATTATAAATTCAGCTTTATACGATGCAAAGGCGAGATGATGGTTTGTACCGACTGCGGTGGCCCTACGAGTCCCATATTAGGACGAAACAACGCTGTCGCCATCTGTCGGACCCGGAGTTTTTCCATATTTTGGAGTACTCCGCACTTTTTAATACGAGAATCATGTAGATTGACAAATTTTCACGTCCGCTTCGCCAATATTTTATTCTATTTTATTATATATATATATATATATATATATATATATATATATATATATATATATATGAAGTAAAATGCGAACAGTAAATGCAAACTTCTCTCCATCATATCCTTTCTGTGTTAGAGGTTGCACAGTTAGAATAAATTGTTATAAAACGCAATTTATCCTATTCCACCACCATCGAGATGATGGCCTACCTGTACCACCATACCGAGAAGAAAGTCAAAACTTACCCTCCCCGCCACAGTGATACGGCAGAGGTACATGTTTCGTCTCTACTAGACTCATCAGGGTACCGACATGCACCTGACTGTGCAAAGGACAGATCGGAAGGAAGCATGCACATACTGAACGCGGCTTCTCCGGCCTCCCGCCGGAGGAATCCGTGAAATCCGCATTAACATATATATATATATATATATATATATATATATATATATATATATATATATATAATTCATAACAAAACACTTATCATCAATATTAGCATCATTTGCTTCAATTTCGATGTTGTCAGTTGTGATCGTATCACACACACTGCAGGTGGCAGTTCATCTCCCTCGAAGTATAGAAAATTATATTGACAATTATTTAATACCCAATCATTGTTTTTGGACTTAATATTGTTGGCATATTTACACTAATCAATCGATATTTTCAGCATTGAAATTTTTCATGAACAATTCAAATCTTCAGCTGTTTGTGCCGTCAAAATTTTATTAATAACGCGAATACATTGATTTTTTTTTCTATAAAACGAAGGATTATAATCACATCCAGAAAAGGCGTGATATGCTGGTAAACTTTTGCAAATATCTGGACCAGTTTTACTGTATATTTTTGATACCTTAATATAACTTTGGTTATTGCCTATATTAAAATTCATTCATTTAGATTATTATTTAGTAAATGATTCATATTACCAAGTATGATAATAAGAACATCTATATTAGAAAACTGGTTAAAAATATTTTTTTCATCTTTTATTTTACAAATTTGATGGACAATTTTGGTGTCGGTTTCTTCGTAATTTCTGAAGGATAACTGTGGATGAAATGTTGAGACGACTTTATCATTTATACATTCATGATGATGGCATTCTTGAAAGTTAACATAAATAATTTTATTACTAATAAATGGAGCCATTTCATTTGTTTCCCCATGTTGGATGAAAACATTTACTATTGCTTCTTTACTTATCATTCTTTGATTCCTTAATAAAATCACCTGGCCTTTCTTGATCTGCTCCTACTATTGTATATTCTGGGACATTATTTTCTCTTAATTATTTTTCATAACTTTTTATCGAAGGTTCGAAACATTGTAATCCATATAAGTTAAGAATACTTAAAATGTTACTTTCTACCCGATATTTTTCAGCGTGGGCATCAGAAAATACATGTATCACAGGTTGGCGCAGATATAAGTGGGGGAGGTGGAGGCGGTCGCCCCTTCCCCCCAAAAAACTTTGAGTTCAGGAAAACAGATTTGATTCTGGCTCTTATACTAGGAATGTGTATGTTGCTGGTATCTCCGACCTTCGACAACTTGTTTTTTCTTGTGAACGCCTTTTACACTAGAAATGGGAATGTTGCTGGCGGCTCTTTCCCCCATCGGCAACTTGATTTCGCTTGTCAAACTGTACTTTTATGAAATATCATTGCACCTCCCCACTCAAAGAGAGAGGCTGGATCTGCCTCTGGTCACAGGTACAGACAAACCTTCCTAAATATAATGTTTCTCTGAAATTAACAAAGACACATTACATTCCACATAATTTTAAATCTGCATTTAATGATAATCATATTTTAATGTTTTACGCTCTGACAGCTAAGTAGTGATGAAAAAGTAATTTCGGTTCTGTAGTTTGAAATAAAACTCATTTTCTTACACATAGAATAAACTTTAATCAATTATCTATTTCTCATTTTGTTCATTAACCTTTTGCCATCTTTCTTGCAGCTTCATGAAAATTCACTTATATAAATTTTGGCCTTTATCAGCAAAAAGCTGAACCAAGTACAATTTAAGGTCACCATCATTTATGAAAGTTTTACCATTCAAAGGGTTTGCAAACTTCGAAATAAATATTATTAATTAGATGGTGCCAGTTCAGAGCTGTATGGGGGATATAACATCATTTCCCAACCAAACTTCAATAATTTCTCATGAGTAACTAAAGATAAGTGAAGCTTTGCTTCATCATGATGAAACACAATTCCTTTGCGAGTTGCCAATTCTGGTTATTCTTTTTTTAATTGCTTTATCTAGTTTCATTAATAAACAGTAAACATCTGAGTGGATCGTCTGATCTCTTGGAAACTGCTCAAAATACACCTTTTTTTAGCCGTACAAAATTGACAGCATGACCATTTTTGGATGCAATTCAGCTTTAAATGTGATTTCTGCTGGTTCACCTTGCTTGCACCGTGGTCGCTTTCGAACGATGTTACTGTAAATGACTTATTTTTCATTACCAGTATGATTCTTTTTTAAAAAGGTCCAGTTTTATTCCACATGAGATGTTTATGGCAAATATTGGTTCCTTGTGTTAAGTGACTCTCTTTTAGTTCATGCGGCATCCACATATCGAGCTTATTAGCGGGTCCAAGATATTTTCAGTGATTTTCAATTGTGTACGATACATTTAACCCTCTCTGCAACCTCTCGAATAGTTATATGACGATTCTCTTTAATTCTAGCTGTGACATGGTCATCAGCAATTTCAGTAGGTCCACCAGAACGTTAGTCATCTTTAAGTGAAAAATCTCCAGAACAGAATTTTTTAAACTAATACACGTGAGTACTATGATGCATATAACATCATAAATTTCACATATCTCTTTGTAAGCGTCAGCAGCTTTCTTTCCTTTACGTAAAAAAAGGGTAAAATGGGTTAAAATTTGCGTTTCTGCATTCATATTAAAATTGACCCTAAAAACCATAACAGTAAGAGCAATGCTTCAAAACAATTACAACTCTATGTGTGATAACCAAAAATACTTTCTTGTCGACTCAATAATTTATTGACTTTTTTTCCCTTGAGCATATTATGACGAGAATTCTTATATAAATGTCTAGAATATTACCTAGCTTTCGTGGACTACCAGAAAGAATTTGATACTGTCGAAGGCTATAGTAAAAAGTTTATAAAAAATATGAGAATAGATTAGAGATATATTATTGTTCTGAAATATATATTATAACAATGCAACATCGACGATACAAGTATGGGACAAAACTAAACTTCTTAAAAATAATTTTTAAAAATGTTCACTGGGAGGACAAAGGTATACTTATGGTATATTTATTAACGGCAAAAGACGAAATCACCTTGTATACGCCGTTCATAGTGGGGATATTTTTCAGTCTGACATCGAAGTTGGTAGATGGCAGGTGCAATATCCTGCCTACATACCTTAAAATTTATGGTTCATATATCAGTTATTTCCTGCTAATATTACTCTTCGTCCGATACAGCTCCACTGACGAGATCATGAGGTGATCGAAATGCGTATGGAGAGAGGACCAGAGCGATATTTGCAGGAAATAAACTGTTTGTATATATATATTTTTCATATTCTCTGCCTGAAAGGAGAATTACATATGTAACAAACTATTTAAATACGGCAGGAAGATTTTTTTATTCCTTACTGAAATTTTGATTTTTTAAAAATACGCCGTTCATATTGTGCTTATTGCGAAAAATGCATAAGATTTGCAAAATATGCTGACTGATGTTGATAGAAACGCAGCGAGGACGGGTCTTAGAATAAATAGCTCCATGAAGAAGGAGGCTTGATTGGATGGTGTTTAATAAATTGAACCGCACTCTAAAGAGTAGATCTATTCCAATGTACCTTTGAGCTGGGGTATTTTACTAGTGTGTCCTATCCTTGCTGACATATGGGGCTCAAACATGGACCTTGACAAAACAACCTATGAATCAACTTAGAATAACCCAAAAAGCCACAGAATGTCAGATGTTTGAAGTAACTCTCAAAGAACGTAGAAAGATTAATTGGATCCCAGGTATGACAATGCTGAAAGATGTTGCAGAAGCTATGGCAGAACAAAAATGTGGTGGTCATATCTCAAGACAGCAAGGAGAGATGGTCAAATGTAATTTTTAAATTGGGATTATATGATGAAAGAAGAAGCAGGGATAGACTTACACCGAGATGGACTGAGGACTTGAAGAGATTGGCCGGTCTCGTTTGGGTCAGAGAGGCATAGAATCTTGAAAGACGGAGTGAAATTGGGAAGGCCAATGTCTTGAAATAGATCGACGAAGAAGGCTGATGATGATACTACCGTGACTAGTTTTAACATCATTTTTGACAAGCACTGTCGATTTAAAATTTTTTCTTACAAGCACATATTAAAGAGTGCTTTTTAGTTCTAGAACTAGTGTTTGTTCTGCTTCCTTAATCATTTATATTAAGATGGCATTTTTCGATGTAGTTTTATTGTTTTGTACGTTTAGTACGTACATAATTTTCTCTTCGATAATTCCCGGATTCTTTTTCAACTAACGAAATTTATTGCACAATAATCAACAGATTTAAAACTCCAGAAAGATTATTCATATATTAAGTGACTTGATAGTAATGCAGGATAACTCACTCATTCACTTACTTAACGAGCGAGTATCAAAATACTGAAAATTTCATTTAATTATCGTAGGAATTGAAAAAGATAGAAAGATAAGTCCAGTGTACCCAGTTTTTTGATAACAAAATTACACACTTTTTTCTACTCATCTCTAGTGCAAAAGTACGCAAGTTTGGTCCTAGTAAATAATACTACGTAGTGCTCACTCGGCGAAGATTCATTTTAAGAGGGTGAATAACGCGCGCAGAGTTCACTCCCAAAACAGTTTTTTTTTAAATATCTAAAGTCCTATATCTAAATTTTTAATTAAGATATCTTTACAACACCAAGTGTAAGTTACTTGTTATTAGAAACAAAGTAAAACCATCATGGTTTCATCTCCACCCATATCATCTCTTATTTTTTACAAGATTAAAACTGTATTTCATTCACGTATTTAATTCTAAAAATTATAAAATTAAACGGAATTCTTTAAAATTCTTAAAAATATTTCTGTATAATGTAAGTGAATAAAACTGACGTGTTTCTGAGTTTTCCAAAAAAACTAATTAAAGGGGATGAATCACCCAAAATCCTTTTTTTATATCTCAAATTTCAATGGAGATATCTTGAATATTATTTATTTGAAACGAAGTAAAGCTATGGCGGTTTCACCTCCACTCATAACATCTTGTATATTTATAAGAGTAAACTTACATTTCATTCACGTGTTTTAATTCTAAGAATTATGAAATTAAATGCAATTCTTTTTATATATTTAAAAACACCTTTTTTTGGAGGTAAATTCTAAGCTCGGTTTTCACCCACTTAAAAAAAAAATTTGTTTCTTATTTTCATGTCCTCTACAACATATCATAGTTTTATCAAACTCGGAGCCGAATACTTCCAGTACTTTGTCAGTTTAACACCAGTTTGCTCAAAATAATGTCGCTTCGCACTAATAAATTTTTCAGTGCCAATTGCCTACTTTTATTAAGCGATTATAAAAACGCCCCTATAATATATACAAAGTTGAACTTAGTTGCAACACAATAATAATTAAGATTTGGCAATTTGCTTAACCTAATGCTTTATTTTAATTAACCAAAATTTTCGCCATTCTAACAATTATTTCATTTTATTGTTAGTTTGTTAAATTAGGTATTACACGCCGCCGGAACTACATTTTTCAAATAATATGCAAACAGTTGGTGTAACAATTAAATAAAAATTTAAACTATTATTTTTTACTACTACGCTTTCTAAGAAAATATGCATTTGTTCTGGAGTTTTATTAAATTATCGTTTTCTATATAATTTGCGGTTGTATTAAAAATTTAAATTAGTTGCAATTAACCGACATATACGTAATGTTATGTCACAAAAAAATGTTTAATCTTGTCATGCATGTTTGCTTACTTTAGTAACAAACATGATTTTTTTTAGGATTTTTCAGACGTAATACATAGGCAAAATGATTTTTTAGTCATGAATTTATCAATATATGAATTAAAATATTTCTTTTTTGTTTAAAATCAATGCTAAAAAATATCTTTATTGCATTATTTATTTTTTATATATATATATATATATATATATATATATATATATATATATATATATATATATATATATATATATATATATATAATTTTTCTTTATTTTGTCTTTTCTTGAGTTTAGGTTCTATATTTAATAAAAACACAAAACGATTGACGTTTCGCCCTCTATTCAAGGCATTTTAAAAATTCTTTCCTCCTTGACATTTTGCTGCTCTGTTACTAATATATATATATATATATATATATATATATATATATATATATATATATATATATATATATATATGGGTTAAAATATGTTATGCTACACTGGTTTTTAAAAAAGGCGCAATATTTTGCAATAAAGTGAAAACAGAAGTTAATTTATTGCATCAAATCACCAGATTATAGTGAAAAGCTAAGCACCAGCGAGCAAAAATGGTGAGCTAACCCCTATGCCAGAGACTAGGAGTGGGTTATTCAGGCGCCACTGCATCGGAGCCAGGTTCAATGTAGAAAACTTTCACAATGTTATTAGAAACTAGTTCTTAACTTTACTCTCTAAACATTAGTAAGCACAAAAAAAATACAAACGCAGGTAGCATCTGGGGAAAATAAAGCTCAGGGGTAGATAATTATCTTAAGAATCTTTAATTAAAATTAAATGGGTGAGCTAGATATCGTGTTATATGAAAAATAAATAGAAAAAGGTGAACTGCCCTACATAAAACAAGAAACAGCGTTTTTAATCCATGGCACTGAAATGATGCAACCTAAATATGTTAGCCTTAGAACATAAGGTACTCTTGTTTATATTATGATCATGGTATTCTCCGCAACGCCTTATTTAAAAAAAAAATACATTATATCAAAAAGTTTGTTTTTTACAAGTTAAAAATATTAAATAAAATAAGGTTGCCTGTCTAATGCAAGAAGAGTGGTCTCCAACAGTAGCGGACTCCGTAATGAGATAACCAGTAGGTGGATTCTGGTGTATGTGGGGTCTAACAGAATTCCTGATCGCTGATACGTGTAAACGGCCTAAAATTCCTGTCTTCAGGTTTATCCCGGTAAAAAAAAAATCATAACTGCCAACCAGGCAAAAGCTACGGTAATGCCAAAATCTCAACAAAATTACCAGGATAATAGACGACTTTCCATCTCAGAATTCCAAAAAATTGCCATACAAAAATTGAGATGGAAGTCTGCAGTTGCTTCAGCCGAATCAAACCAGGAAAAAGTGAAAGTAATAGTAAAATTGCTTCATTCATAACCATGATCCTGCTTGGGTACACTGTTTCTGTTAGGTCTGTTCAATTGCCACGTTTGAAAGAAATGATAGCTCAAAAAGAGCGACACTGGTAAACAACAGTTGGCTGAAATACATTTGTTACTTAATCATTAGCATTTTCCGTTCAAGAAAAAATCAAATAGGTATCCCAAGGGTTATTTTCAAATAAAAGAGATTCATTTCGAATAAAGGAATATATTTCCTGTAACCAAAAATACATACAATTTCACTCAAATATTAGTGGGTAGGAAAGAAAAACGAGATCTATCTGAACGAAAAAAAAAGGTAACAGCAAATCCAGCACACAAAAATGGTCAGCTGGTAATGAAATGTTATTTAGAACTGTATTTTATGAAATGCTATTATTCAAAGAATTCATAGGAAATATTTAAAGAAAATGATATTGTGTTGCCCATAACGAGAGTATTTGCAAAAATGAGGTAAAATTAAATGAATTAGCCATAGTGATATTAAACGTTAATTTGAACCGTGACATGTTTAAACTATTAATGTAACGATCAGCGGAAGTTCAAATGTACTATATGAACTAAGTAAGCGCCTGTGAGTAAACTTCCCTTCATACACGGTGGTGGTGACAATTCATGAAACGTTGTTTGTTTATAGCGTTAAAAAGCAATAAAAATATTATATTTTCTTATTGCGATTAATACCAGATTTGACTTTCTGAGGACAGAATTTGAAAATATTTATTTGATCAGAAGTTATTCATGTTTAAAAATAGCAAAAAATGCTATTTTTCAAATGGCAATTTTTAACTCAAAAAATATACTTCGGAAGGAATAAACACAGAGACACTTTTTGCCTTGAATGCCTTGATGAATACGAAAATTGCTTGTAGTTCTTGACTTAAACTATCAATTGCTGAGAGCAGAAATTGAAAATATTTATTGAATTAAAAATTATTCATGTTGAAAAGTGACAAAAAATGCAATTTTTCAAGTGTGTAATAATTTTTATATCTACTCTTGTCAAAATGTTTATTTTTGTGTCAAAATTAGCGTTTATTTTTGTGTCTGATTCATAAAACCTGTCACAATTTCATATTTCTAGCGATTATATCCATATTAATTTTTGACTTTCATTAGTGATAGGTATATTTTATCTATAAATACATGCAAATATGATATCTAGTCAGTTCATGAGTTTATAAGTAATCTAATATTGGTTAACCACGTCTATGCAAAATTTTTAAGTTTTCACATCATGTTCATTTAATTTCTGTGTTTTGGTTGGCTCAATCCCGTTAGCTCAGTACTTCACAGTCCGGGTTCATTGCTTTATAGACATGAACTAATGGACGTTGATATTTAACAAAAAACGCATAAATAATACAATGGTAAATAATAAAGAGTGTTTCATAATTACATGTTAAACCTTGAAGGTATGGATTCTCGGACCATTTTATTAAAAAAAGATGTTAATATAAATTTGCAGAAGCTTTATTTTCAAGGAAAGATTTTTTGTTTTTTTCTTAGCAAGTTGATGATCGCTTTAGATATTTTGTTAAATAAAAAAAAACTTTTATTTCCATAAGTAACATTGTCTTGGAGCTTTTCATAACGTAAAAAACATTTTTGCGTTCCACGGCCAATTCTAAGCAAAACTTGTTTCTAAGTTTTAACTAAATAAATATTTTCAAAACTAGCGCCTAACAACTAATAGTTCAAATCAAAAATTATGAGCTGTAAAGTGATCGAAATGCGAAAATGTACTGTTTTTATTACTTTTTAACGCCACATACAAATAGCGTTTCATCAATTATACTACAACTGTGTATGAAGGTGTCACGGTTAAAAATTTATCTTAAATTTACTATGGTCAATTTGGTTCATTTTACCTTCTTTTTGCTAATTTCGCGTTTTGGGCAGCACTATATTATTGTTATTAAGCATTTCTTTTTTTCCTTCGTATTACAGCCTAATATTAGTTGCATTTTTGAGTCCTATTACTTTTCGAGCCATTCCAAATTTCACTCCCTTGCAAGTTTTCTTCCCAACTTAATTATTTTCTTTATCTTTCAGTAATTTGCCTATAAGAAATACAGCCTAATTAAAATTCTTTCATAACTTGTATTTTTAGGTAGGCAACTCTACGTCACTGTTTTAGGTTGTTTATATTTAAATAGAATGTTATTATTTGCCTTTTTTATAAGATATCTTTTTTTTTGGTTGATTATTTCAAATTAAATTGTTACATTTATCTATCTTGGTCACAGTTTCCGAATTTTTATTTGTAGTATTTTCAAGGATTTGTTTACCTTTTGTTGGGGTTATGTGACCTTTCCAGTTGACTTTTAGGCAAATTTTCATTCTTTTATGCCGTTGCATTTTGGGAGGAAATTTAGATGAGTAACTTATACCGTGTTGCTATTGGCTGAGGGAAAATTCTTATTTCCTATTTTAGGAATCAACAATGAAATCCTATTTAATTTTAAGTCGCAAATGTCAACGACTGATTAGTTAGCAATGCTGTTTCAGCCCACTATTTTGAGCTGTCATTTCTTTTGTGGAATCGCTACTTGTTTAAGGTCGCTTTTGTCTCACGCCCTATGTTGAGGGAAAAAAAGCTTATACAGCGCAGGTTTCGGGCTTGCTATAAAATGGCGAGAATTTAACTGTCAATCCTACTTTTTCCTGTGAAATTTTGTATTTCGGAGCCGATAAATTTCCAACCTGATTTACTGCCGCCATCCTGCGGATTTGATGTAAAATTTCATATTGTGTACCTTGATAGCGTTTTAGTGACGTGTATTTAGTTTTTTCGGGTAGTTATCGAGGTACGCCCGGGAAGCAGTAATTTTGTTGGCCCTTGGCATTATCTCAGGAATCAGTCTGACCCCAGAAAATCGGGGTCCACCCCTTGGGATACCAACAACTTATCCACCCTTTGGGGTCAAGATTATAAATCATATCCACCCTTAGGGACATAATCCAGTCTACCTTTAGGGAGATATAGAAGCATGAAGAAGTCCGGATCAACATCAATTTAGGACTTCTCATATTATCAGAAATTTAGTATTAATAAAAACACTTTTTTCTTTTTAACATCTATGAGTTGTCATTTAACTTCCACAACTTCTTGTCAGTTTTACAGGGTGGTACATTTTTCATCTTTAATATTTTGTGTAGCTAATTAGCGCCCAACGTAACCATTTTTTTTGGGTTATTTTGATATGTTGAGCAGCAAATTATAGAGTTAGGTTGGACGGTAGGCCCGGGTAACAACGTGGGGGGGTTTTTCTGAGTTTACCCGGCTAAAACTCGGTGGCGCCTATAATAATTACCCACCCCTATTCTGCGGCATAGGGGCTAGCTCGATACTTTCCTAACTGGTGCCGCCTCTAGCTTCCAACCCTACTCTGCTCGCTCAAGACAGCTTTTATTTCCTTTGTTTTGCGCCTCTATAAATAAATACCAGTGTAGCAAAAGAAAGTGGAAATCTACTTACAGGCGCTCACTTAGTGCAGATAATCCATTATAGGTTTCACACATTTATATATATATATATATATATATATATATATATATATATATATATATATATGAAGTAAAATGCGAACAGTAAATGCAAACTGCGTTCCAACCATATCCTTTCCGTGTTAGAGGTTGCACAGTTTGAACAAATTGCCAAGGAACACACCATACCGAGAAGAAAGTCAAAACTTACCCTCCCTGCCACAGTGACATGGTAGAGGTACATGTTTCGTCTTTACTAGACTCATCAGGATACCGACATGCACCTGGCTGTGCAAAGGACAGATCGAGAGGAAGCATGCAAATACTGAACGCGGATTCGCGGACCTCCCACCAGATGGAGGAATCCGTGAAAGCCGCATAAACTATATATATATATATATATATATATATATATATATATATATATATATATATATATATATATATATAAATACAACCAACTTCCTCAAATTATCAAGTCAGCCAATAACTACAATAGCTTTAAAAATATATTAAAAAAACATTTAATTGAGGAGGGCTTCTACTCACACGGGAAATATTGTGAAGATTTTGGAAGTGATTGACCTAAATTATGTGTCCCCTTTTTATTGTTTGTTTTATTATAAATGATTGATTTTTAATTTTTAATATAGCAGTATGTACTAGCTATACTCCATGTATATTGTATGATTTTAATATGTATCTGACTATATGACGTCCTCTACATCAATCTTAATTGATGTTAAAGTTGAATAAATATTTGATTTAATTTGCTAATAATGACAATAGCTTTAAGGATAAAATTTTTAAAATTCTCGAAATTGATAGTGTGTTACTAAAGTTATATGTCTCATTTTTATTGTTTATTGTTACTTAATACTGTATAACTAGGTTTTAGTTCTTTGGCCCCTTCTTGTTAGTATTATTTTTTTATATATTTGGATATGGAACATACCTAAACGTCAATGTAAATTGATCTTAAATGTGAATAAATAATATATATATATATATATATATATATATATATATATATATATATATATATATATATATATATATATATATAATATGTTCCAGATTCTGGAACCATAGATTATATCATTTTTTTATTTTGTCTTTGTCTAGTATTTAATTTTACACAGTATATCTTGACATTTTCTTTATTTTTTAATAATGAAATGAAATTTTAACATCATCTATTTGGGTACTTAAGATACATGGAATGCGAGTGTGTTTTATTTTTTTAATTTTAACAATGGATCAAAAAAAACCGAAAGAACGCTTACATTTAATTTTATGTTTAAGAGGATATTCAATTTTTGATGTTTATTAACAGGATCGAATACTTAATATATTTTTTTAAATTAGGCTGGTGTAAATGTGGCTCAAAATTTCTGTGTTTTTATCTTTTTTAATTTCTATCATTTTCTTTATCTGCAATTTTTGATAATTCATATCTTTGTTTCTAATTATGGTAGTGTTATAATCAAAGGTATGTTTTTCATCCTGTGTGTGTTTGTTTAACGCTGTTGAGGCATTTTTCTTATATTTATGGTCGTTCAATCTGTTCTTTAGCAATTGGCTTGTCATGCCTATATATTTTTTGGGACAATTTAAGCAAGGGATCGAATATACTACATTTGACTTATTCATGAGGGGAGTATTATATTTTCTTATTTTGAACATGGAACGCTTATGAGAGAAGGTCTAAAAATCGCCAGATTACACCATTTTCTTATTTTTGTTACACCATGTATCCTTCTAGAAAATTAGGGAATGTTGTAGAAACGAACGCGATCGGTACATCTGACCAACGTGTTCCGACGAGAAATGAGAATAAATATTAGTTCCGAAATATGGTAGGTACGAACGACAAGTGTCTGGGAAAAGTGTCAGTGCATCCACACTGATGAGTTCACCGTTAACGCCGAGGACGAAACGCTAAAATTTTTACTGGAATAATTGGTTTGTAATTCGTAGTAGGGACCTGCGATTACAACATGGTATCCCTGGTGGGGACCGATTATAAGGCTACTAGGCAATCGTATGGAGTGCTGTTACAGCCTTGGGGCCGCGAAAAGCCACTAGAGGGCGTTCGTTCCACAGGATTTTTAGGCTTTGCATGTCTTCGAGGTTATAGGTCGAATGAAAGCTCAAATGAATATAAATTTGTAACCTTTGGATGACGGGCGTCTGGGAAAGGCGGACCACCTGGAGTTACTACAGGAATCTTCTGCTATCGGCCAAAAGGGTATATAAAGAGTTCACATCGGCTTTCGGGGACAGTTTATTTTGAGACGTCGTAGAAGTAACTTGAATTGTTTGACAAGTGTCAGAAATTGTGAAGTTGAATAAAAGGTTAACAATAATACCATGTTTATCAAAACCTGCCGTCCGGAACAATATAAAAAATTTGGGTGGAGCTTTGTCTTTTTATCTCGCTACAAAAACTCACTCGGGTCCTCGATTATTAGTGGAAATACGAAATCATACGCTCAATCCTGTAAGTGTATTTTTGATATTACCTTTATTTATCGCTTACAACAAAAAACAAAAGATTCTTATTCTGACATTTTCTTTTCATAGCTTCTTATTTTGTATCTCTTAAGGCTTTTTTAGAGCTATAATTTAGTGTGTACATGTAGGTAAAAAGTTAAAAAGTAATTCCACTATGATAAAATTTAAATCCAAAATTAGTGGAACAGTTCATAAAAAATTGTTAATTTGTTAAATCGAGAAAGTATTGTGCAATAACTTGACACAGTTTTTGATTGAAAACTCCGAATTGGTAAGATGTTCTAAAGAGATTAATTATGTATATTATACATTAATTTAATATAGTTTTACTTTTAACTTTATGCGGTCATAAAAGTGAAATTGTCCATTTTAAGTAAAATAATAAACATCGATAAAATCAATAACACTCATTGAACAATAAATTACCGGGGATACGCGTTAAAAGCATTATACCCATTAAATATTATAATTTATGCCAAGAGAAAAAGCTAACATCGTCGACACTTTCGTTTGTTTTTACGGTCCATTAATATTCGCAGTTTCACTTGTAACTAAAATCTCGAACTAACCTCAAAAAGAATCGTAGATAATCTTTTTCTTTTATATTAAAAATTGCATTAAAAAGTAAAAATAAATTAACAGTTATTTTATATTCTAATTAATGTAATGTTTGTAATTCAAACTATTTATTTAGCATTTTTTTGAAGTCAGTTCTGCAGTATTTGAAAGTTATATATCTGATATAAATCTCTCCATTTTTTGTTGAGCGTATTTGCGTTCTTTGGCGAATGATGTCTGTGATCTTAATTTTCACCAATCTGAAAGCTCCTGGACTAGAAATATTCGGCTAATACAGATTTTAGCTTTCTGTAACCTTTATTTACAATAAAGCAGGTTAAGAAATAAGTTTAAAATATTAAATTCTCTATAATAGAGTGCAACTTGTTCATAATTTCAAAAAAAAACAACTATTATTAATGACAAATGGAATTATTAATTATTTTTATTGTTATATAAAATAACAACTAAGCACATTCTTGGAAAAACTTAATCAAAATGCATTGGTTTCAATGTCAAATTAATTCATTACAATTAATAGTACACTTAATAATAGTTGAGCCAAAAAAATAGCTATAATAATTCTAATAATTACGTGTTTATCTAGTACCAAGACTAATAAATTTAAATTACGTTAAATAACAATGCCAAGTTTGAAATAACAAAGCAAGAATTTTCTTACATAACTAAAAAAATAGTAAAATCAAAAGTACGAATTTTTTTGATCAAATGGAAATTAATTTTAAAAACAAATTTAGTTTTGTATTAACCTATGTATCTTCGTGTGGTTTCTTTGCTCTTTTTCTCTTTTACTACACCTGTATATTTCTCAGTCCATTGCTGGACATAGAAAACCCTGTTACGTTTCCAAGTTTCATTGGTTTTTTGTGTCCAGCTGTCCTCCCTATATCATCTAATCATCTGTTAGTCAGATTTTCTGCAATTCTTCCAAACTCTGTTGAGTGCCATTATAACACACTAGCAGTCATTCTTTCAAAAATTCACATTTTAAAGGTTTCCTGTAGTACACGGGTGAAAACTTGTGGAAATAAGGTATCTTCCTGCTGCAAGCTTTTTTGAATTAATATTTTGCTTTCTGTCTTGTCATTATAAACTTTTATGTGTTGTGTAGCTTATTCGTATATACTTTAAACTGGTGTTGTGTATAGGACGTCTAGTCACCTTCAGTTACTATCTCTATTTTTACAGGTTCAAATGCTTTTCTAAAATCTTTAATAACATATCCATACGATATATAGTTAGAACCAATATTTGAACGATATTCAATATTTCAAGTATTAGACATTAAGATTTTGGAGTTTTAGTGACTCACCTTTCGATATTTACAAAAAAAAATGGAAAAACTGAGTTTCGTACATTTATAAAACACTATTATTTGATAGGAAAAAATACTGTTAAAACTCAAGAATGGCTCAAAAAGTGTTATTAAAAATTCGTTTTGTCGAAAGCAACTATTTGTCGTTGGTTTACAGAGTTCAAACACAGTCGTATAAATCCAAATGATAATGAATGCTCTTAATAAGTCAAAAAAATCCATAAAATCATTTTAAACATCCGTAAAGTGAAAGTGCGTGAGATAATTGACATTGTAAAAGATATCAACAAATCATATTTTGAACTAGATATGGGAAAGCTCTATTTGCAGTGGGTACAGTGTTTGCTTGTATTTGACTAACAACATTATGATGATGATTTAGAGCAGTGTTTGAAGCTGCTTAAGCGAAAAAAAGAAGATTTTTTCATACGGTATGTAACAGAAAATGAAACATAGATCTACTAACTATACCTCGGAGTCAAATCAGCAGTCAAATGTGTAGATAGTGAAGGATGAAAGCCAACCAAAGTGATCAAAAACGCATCAGTCGATTAGCAAGATTATGGCATCCGTATTTTGGGATAAGCATGGTAAAATGTTACTCGGCTATCTTAAAAAGAATAAAGCCATCAGTAGCGAATATTATTTGGTGAATTTGAATGAAAAAATCGCGAAAAAATCATCCCAAATGAAGAGGGAAAAGTATTCTTTTACCAAAACAATTCACCACGTCACAAGTTGATCACAACGATAGCAAATCTGCATGAATTACACTTCGAATTGCTTCCACATCCACCATATTCTCCAGATTTGCCCCTTCCCCGCGACTATCACCTGTTCACAATCCTCAAAAAGATATGACTCCAATGAAGAGGTGAGGTGAGGTGAGCCGAAACTGAAGAGTATTTTGAAGGGCTGGACAAATGGTTTTATAAGAAAGCATAGAAATCTTAAAGCGGTACTGGAGGAGACTATGTTGATGAATAAAGTCGAATTTTGCCAAAAAATTGTTTTTGCATGTTTTTCTCGGGACATTTCGAACCACCTATTAGATGTAGCAGGATCTTCTATTCTTCACTTTTTTCTGTTAGCGTTTAAGGATTAAAGGTGATAGATTGTACTGTAGCCCTTTTTCAAAAATGCTTCCTCGAGGACTGATAATTGTTTTGTTATTGATTAGTTGTCTTGTTATAATTTTAGTTAGAAGTTTCTAACAATACGGCAAGTGACTGATTCTCACTAAGTTAGGATGCAACCCTGTTCTAGAGATCTGTCAAGCAGGACTAAACATATAGGCCGTTGTTTCTGACTACGCTGGTTGCATTCTAGATTTTCATGTCATTTAATGCTGATAGATTTCGTTGATTATAATTTCTATGACTTCTACTGGGCATACATTGATAATAATGTTTTGCTATTGGGCGTTCGGGCTTGGTGTTTTTGAGGAATACAAATTTCTATAGAATTTTTTATTGTTATTATTAGTTTTGTTTCTTCTATCATATCGGTATTGTTGTGGTCTTTTCTTGTTTTATTTTTCTTGCGTTAGAATTAAATTGTTTCCCGAGTCCTCTTATATTTTGGTATTTTTTATCGTTTCTATGATGGCTGTGGTTTTATTGTTTCTCAAGTCTTTTCTTATTTAGTGAGTAAAAAACTTTGTGAAAGAATTTGTATTCTAGCAAATATACTGCAGCTATGTATTTCTTGAATCAGAAGCTCAAAAGAGCCAATAACCAGTAATCTTTTTTACTTACTCAATACAGAGAGGCTCGAGAACATTTATGTCCCCTGAAGACACCCAACGTTGTAAAATATGAAGAATAATTGATGTATAGTGCTAACAGAGTACATAATCGGGTAACCCCTGGTATATAAAACCTTATTAATCAGAAAAACTGTAGTGTTCTCTTTATCAGATAGTAAAAGTTGTATTGAAAAGTTCTTAAGATCAATAAAAAGTGATAATTTCTTCTTTCTCTATCTTTATTATTGGCATTTATTTACTTAAGAAATATTTTCATTTTATTTCAAGTTAATAAAAAAATCTAATTTTCACTCTATCTATTAAAAGTTAAACATAATAAACAAACAATAAACCGCAATAATACACTATTAAAAACATTTAATTTAACGAGGTACCAAAAACATGTCCTAGTTACACCTGAGTACCTTTCTTGAAGCAGATTCTGTTTATGTTGCTTTTTAAGAACATAGACTAGAAAAAACTTACTAGGTCAACAAGATACAAAAGTAAAAACTGCCTTTGGTTTACATTAACCGCAAAATGTTAAATTACTTTTAATAATAATTTCACTTCGTACATTTTTGGACCTACATGTATAGATTTATAGACTTTAATCTATTAATAAAGACATTTTTATTAAATATATCTCTGATGTATTAGAAGCTAGTATATTAATAATTTTATTACCAATGACTGTAAAAACTCTATGCCCTTAAGCATAATTTAATTAACTTTTAAAATAGTTTTATAGCTATATGAACATCTATGATATTTCTGACTCTTTTCAGTATGGTGTTCGAGTGGTGAAAAATTAGGAATTGGCGGTTCTTCGATTTAGGAAATCCTGTAGTGTCTGAATTTAACAATGCTGAGGATAGTTTTTGTGATCTCAGCAAGGCTTTAGACTGCATCTTGCAGACATTTTCTTAATAAAGGTTCAACACTATGCATTAGGCTTTCTAGTCTCTCTACGTATTTTTGCAATCTCAGCAAGGTTTTTGACCGCATCTGACATGACATTTTGTTAATAAAGCTTTAACACTATGTATTTAGTCCTTCTAGTCTTTCTATGTAAATCATCTTTCATACTTGTAAGCATTACTGTCTAAATTTTTTCATCACTGTAAAGACCTCAATTTTGGTTGTATCTAAAAGAATCTTTGCTGAAAATATAGATAATCACGTTATCTGTCAATTCCTTAGAGCTAAATTTTCAACTTGGTACTGAATAATTTGAAATTTTTAAAGAAATTGTATTTTTAACCGACTTCTAAAAGAAGGAGGTTCTCAATTCGTCCAGTATGTATTTTTTATGTATATACACCGATTACTCCAGAACGGCAGCACCGATTTGAATGCAATTTTTTACGTTATGTTTAGAATGTTGGTGCGGTGGTCTCATATTTTTTGGACGAAATTGGTGCAGTAAAATCCAAAATGGCGCTGACAATATGGCGGTCAAAAAAATTAATTTTGTTCGATTTTCTCCAAAATTGATATGGAGGAATTTTCGGGATCGTACACAACGAATCTGAATTTACTTTTAAAAAATCCAACATGGCAGATCCAATATGGCGGACAAAAAAAAGTTATTTTTGTCAGATTTTTTCCAAAATTGGTGTTGGAGAATTTTCGGGGTCGCACACAACGAATCCAAAATATTTTAAAAAAATTTAATATGGCGGATCCAATATGGCGACCAAAAAGTCAGTTTTGTTCGATTTTTTCTAAAAACTTGTACAGGGTAGTTTTCGGGGACGCATATAACGAATCTAAAATTATTGTTAAAAAAATCAATATGGCGAATTGTGTATGGAGTCCTGAAAATTTTACATTCTTCGATTTCCTCCAAAACTGATATAGGGGGTTCTTTAGGGTGTAAATTATGAATTTAAAAGTATTTTTTCAGGAATCAATATGGCGTATCCAATATAGAGGACTAAAAATTTTACATTTTTCGATTTTGGTCAAAGATGGGATTGAATCGTTTTTAAAGATGTAAATAGCGAATATAAAATTATTTTAAGAAAATCTGATATGCAATACGACGGTCTAGAAATTTTAGATTTCCGGATTTCATCCAAAATTGGTACTAGGGGGCTTTAAGGGGTTTAGATTTAGATCAGATTAAGACGTTAAAATTATTGTTTTGAAATTCAATATGGTGAGTGGAAAATTTTACCATATTCGCATTTTTTTAGATTTGGTATTAGGGGATTTTCGGAGTCGTGTATTGCGAATATGAAGGTAATTTTTTACAATTATTAGGTTAGATATAATATAAGGGACTGAAAATTTTACATTTATCGATTTTGCCTAAAATTGATTTTGCGTCGTTCTTGTGGCGTATCCAAACTCAATATGCTGTATAACATATATATCGGGCTAAGAAATCTATATCTCAAGTTCTTTAAGCATCGATATAGGAAGGTTTTGGGGCCTACATCACGAAACTAAAATTAATCTGAAATTTAAAATAGTGGATTTGCTATGACAAACTAAACATTTGTTTGGCACAATTTTGCTGGTATTTGGAAAACTCTAAGAATCAAAGAATATTTAGGATGACTTACAACTTTGGGTAAAATGAATACTTTTTTGCCACCTTGGAATCATTGCGAGGTACTAATCTCGATTATTACTTAGTTCAAATAATTTTAGGATATCATAATGAATTAAAAACTAAAAATCGAAAAATAAAATTTTTATAAAAAAAAATTGAACCGACTTCTAAATGTGCGCTAAAAAGTGAAAAATAACTATAAATTTTTATATGAAATTGAAATGTTTATGGGAATCACATTTTGTCAGGTATTAGTTTGGCGCCGATTTCAAAAATTTCGGTTTCATATAAAAATTTATAGTTATTTTTCACTTTTAGCGCACTTTTAGAAGTCGGTTTTTATAAAAATTTTATTTTTTTTAATTTTCAATTTTTTTATATGAAATATTCGTTGGTCCGTAAATCCTTAAAATCATTTTAAAACAAGGAGTAAGGAGTTTTCAGCAATTCCGATTCTGAAATTGGTATCAGATTTTTCATTCAAAATGGCGCATTCAATATAGCAAACCGGAAATAAAAACTTTGAAAAATCGAAAAAAATTCATTATAAGGGTTTATAGCCTTTAATCTTTATTTGTTACGATAAATATGAAGCATATTACCTATATTATTCATAGCCAATTAGTTCAAGATGGCGGACATAATATAGCCCAAGAAAGCCTGAAAATCTTCAAATACTTCGAAAACTAAGGGTTGAGGTAAAATTTTTTTTGACCATCTTTTGGTGATTGCGAATTTAAAATTAGAAGTAGGGTTGGCTTTTAGAGTAACAGCCACCCATTATTTGTCAATATTAAAAAAGTATTCCATTTTATAAGAAGTTTTTCAAAAATTATTACCCATTCTACTACAGTTTAAATAATAAGACAGACTTATTTAACTAACGTGTCTGCAGTTATGTCTACCGATATTTTAAAATAACATACAAATTGTTAAATCTTAAAGAGCAGCATAATAACACCAATTAAAAAGTTCTTCATTTCGTGAGAACAGATGAATGCAATTTGCCGTTATAGAACGGCTTCACGAAAATTGAATAATAAATTATCTAAAATGAAAACAATAAGTTGAACTACTAAATAACGATTTATAAAACTGTAGACACGCCCAAATTAATCCATAAATAAATAAATATTTAATTATGGGTTCCTGTTTGTTCCATATATATATACATATACACATATATATATATATATATATATATATATATATATATATATATATATATATATATATATATATATATATATATATATATATATATATATATATATAATATTATAGTTCAGGACGTTTCGATTCTTTCGAATCTTTTTCAACTGAGTTCATCGCAGGATTCTACAAAAATGTACATTTTTACTATTATTATATATGGAATAACAGATTAAAAACTTACCAAACAAAAAGATTTTTGTTTTAAATAAACAATCAATTACACCAATTATAATCACACACTCTATTATATATTAATTTTTCAAAAGTATTTTTAAAAATCCAACTAGGAGAGTGGACACTACATTTTTAACCCTGTAACTGCATTGACATTGACACTCTCACACGAAGGAATCCGTGAAAGCCACATAAACATATATATATATATATATATATATATATATATATATATATATATATATATACATATATATATATATATATATATATATATATATATATATATATATATATATATATATATATATATATATATATATATATGTTTATGCGACTTTCACGGATTCCTGCATGCTTCCTTCCAATCTATCCTTTGCACAGCCAGGTGCATGTCGGTACCCTGATGAGTCTAGTAGAGACGAAACATGTACCTCTGCCGTATTACTGTGGCGGGGAGGGTAAGTTTTTGACTTTCTTCTCGGTATGGTGGTACAGGTAGGCCATCATCTCGATGGTGGTGGAATTGGATGAATTGTGTTGTGTAGCAATCTATTCAAACTGTGCAACCTCTAACATGAAAATTATATGATGGAACGAAGTTTGCATTTATTGCTCGCATTTTAATTCATATATATATATATATATATATATATATATATATATATATATATATATATATATATATATATATATTGGTCAGCCATCCTTTTGATTACAGCCCTACAAAAGTGCCTTAAATCTTTCGCTTTAGTCGGCTGAAATTAGAACATTAAAACAGGAAAAAAGGAAGAAAGAAAAAAAGACAAGATAAGTTGGTAAAATTTGAAATATTTGCAAGAAATAACAATTACTTAAAGTATACCATAAATAATTAAAATGCACAAGATACCAGAAAGGTCCTAACATTCTTTTAGATCTAATAATGTAATGGAACAAATATTAATTATTTTACACTGTTCAATGTGAACTATATTCTGTAAAAATGAATAATTAAATAATCACTCTGTGAATCGATTTCCCGTAGAACAGAGGAGTATATATATTTTTTATTACTATCTAAGAAAGTCTAAAGGAAAAAAAATCAGTTATCGAGCTTCACTTTTATTTTCTTTGTTCTTTTAAAAGCTTTCTTAAAAATATATAAACTCAGTCAATTTATGAAGACATAAAGTAGAAGACCCTTTCAAAGATTTGCCTAGAAATCTGTTGAAGTAATCCTAACCTAGTTATGTAAATAAAACCGAAGAATAAGGGAGGTTTTTTAACGTATGGTATATACAAATACCGTTAAAAAGTATTAAAATATTGAACGATTTTTCCATTATTAGGAAACAAAAGAATGATCAAATAAATTCACTATAATAGAAATATATCGTTTGACAAAAAGAATTTGTATATTAACTGTTTTTTCTATTCACAAGAAATTGCGAGTTAAGATGTTTATTGTCAAAACAGCCAAGAAAAGTGAATAGTTTTTTACAGTATTTATCGTATATTCTTTTCATTAAAGGAAGACGTAGATTAGTTTGTTTACTATTCTTTTATATAAACATTATGATTAAGATGCTCAGAGGCCAATTCGGAAATTAAGTATCCGGTGTAAAATGGCTGATGCCCTCTGGTACAAACTATTCTAACTATTAGGGAATGAAATTTACAGTTACAGGGATACATGGGGGTAAAATGCGTACCCGCGGGGTGCAGGGCGTACAAGATTCGCGTTTTAAGGAGTACTAAACTTCAGTTCTAATCTGGAAATCGTTAGTGTACCAGTGTAGAAAATTATGTGACGGGTATAATCGTCGGGAAAGAAGGTTATCTTTGTTTGTTTTGTTTTTTCATTTAGTTTGAGAGGTTAAGGAAATATCTTGTGTTGTTTTAGTCGAACATTTCGCGAGTTTAATAGTGTTTGATTAAGGAAGATAAATAGCTGTTTTTCGCGTTTTTTTCTTTTTTCTGTATGTCAAAATTGGGTTTTACATTTATAGTTAATAGAAGGACCAATAAGAGCAACTATGTTAGTTTTTTTTCGTAATTGTTATTAGTTTAAATTTCTCCTTGTAAATAGTTCGTTTTTTTTTTCTATTTATTCTTGTTAATAGACGAAGTGTTTTGAGAAACTTGTTTTGTTTAATTTTAATCAAAAACCTTCACGCGACTAAACTTGCAGACGTACTGCTGTAAACAATAGATGTCATCTGTCCAGCTAATTAGCAGCCTTGCCACAGTCCTGAAGTTCTGAGTTATGGTTTTGGTAAGCTTAAATAACCGTGGTTAAAGCTGTAAGAGAGAAGATAAATATCCAAACTGACTTTATTACTATAAAATTTAATTATAGTTTTTTTTTTTTTTTTTTAAATAGCTGCTAATATGAGACAGCAGGATGCTACCACAATATATCATTTGCAGGAGTCTATGATCAAGTTTTGTCACAATGAGGGGATATTCTCTAACTCTAATTTGTATCGAGTTATATAAAACCTTGCTCAATTGGTAAACTGAGTTTCAAGTTAAAGAGATTTGAGATTGTGGAATGGCCTGGTCATTGCTGAGGCTTGTGATATACCCATGGATATTCTCATCTTTTGTATTTTTGATCAAGAATGCAAATCAATGTATCACATACTAAGAGGTCACCAATGGAAAGAATTTCAAGGATTTGAATAACTATTTACAGTAGAATCTTGAATCTGCGATACATGCTATTTTTATTGCTATCCTTAGCAGTAAAAAATGGAAGTTTAAACTTATAATATTGAGCAATATAAAGCAATGAAGTGAAGTGAGACCTGCAAAAAATGTATAAGTAAAGCTCTAGGTTCGTGTTCAGCAATGGGTGGAATTGGCTGTCGAGAGATGATGATGATTATGATGACCCCTTGTGAAAAAGATATCTTGAATATTTATTAATCATAATGGAAAAAACAAAGATATCATCAAAATTCGCCCCAACCTTCTAAATATATTAATTAATTTATTTATTCGCCTTATGTAAAAATCTCATACTTTTTCTATAAATATGCAGGTATGTGATACATGGTCCATAGTGACCTAGCTCATTAAATTTGATAAACCAGTTCTCCTCTTTAAAATAAATTAATATAATTAAATATTCATTTTATATTGGTAGTATTGATACGGGTCAGTTTTTACAGTTAAAAATGGCTTTTATGGACTTTATCCTAGTGACCCAATTTTCTGGTTTCGGTACGGTTTTGCTTCAATAAGAAAATACTTGCTTGGCAGACGTGGAATTAAAAAATTGTTATTCAATAAGTGGGCGTATTCTATTATTCTCTATCCAGTCCACTGATTTTAAGTTGTCTTTTTCTAATTGCATCATGTAAACAAAGACAGCATTCTTAGCGGTGGAATTATCGGTTAATAAATTAATGTTTCAACCATAGGAAAATCGTAACAGATAATCACTTTCGATGAAGCTCGATATGGTTCATTAAAATGTATTGTAACAAAAATTCTTGTAGATGGTACGATGCTTACAAAAAAAATGAAAATAAAAAATTGGTAATATTTTAGGATTCCTGCGGTTTAGAAATTAGAATTTACCGTTACAAATTTAAAATGAAATTTTCAGGATTTATTAGCCTATTTTCTGTAATCGAATTTAAAAAAGAAATTCTTAAATCGATACAAGGGGCCTCACAGAACTATTCGGACACATATGTACCTGAGTTTATAAATTAAAATGAAGAATATTTTAACTCAATTACAACGTTTTAATAAAAAAAATGAACATTTAATATGACTAAACATTTAGTTTAAGATTTCAGTGTATATATATTGAAATCAACATGAAAAATAACGATAAAAAAATATTAACTGCAAATGTCATTCTTACAATAGGTATCGGACTTATAGTAAAATAAGTGTCGTGTAAAACGAAGTTAATATTTAAAATGACCAATTTTATCTCAGGGCGACTCCATACGATAAGAAAAATTTGAATGTACGGGTATTACGCCCTTCTAAGTTAAAAATGTATCGTCCACACGGGATATTTCGTTCCGCTGTTATACGGGGTGTGTTTTTTTTTTTTTTTTGACTTAACCTAACTTTTATCAGTATTTTTGTTTATATTTTACATAAAAATTGAAATGAAGCAAAATAAAACATTAATTGCAGCAGTATTGTAATCTAGAAAAAAAGTTACAAAATGTAAAAAGGTTATTGATATATTTTTTTCTTAAAAAACAGGAAAGTCGTCGCTACTAGGTCCAGTCTATTTTTGAGAAAAACATTAGAGAAAGGCTTGGACATACTAATTATTTAATTCAAGAAATGCAAGAAAATGATCTTGATTTTTTTAAAAATGTTTTCCGGTTACTCTTAGTGAATTTGAAGAGTTCTTCGCGAGTCCAAGGAAAGGTATCGAGCTCTACCCTTATTACTAGGTTGGAAATAACATTGTGATATTTAGCTGATGAAATCAGCATGTGAAAGCAACAGTGCGAATTCCGAGTCGGGAAACAGTGTTTCTGAAATTACTTGTGCCATAATATGAGATCCTTTAAAAGAAGTTTTATTTCCAAAGATTACCACTTCTATCTGGTAAGGAATTGCTAAGGAGTTCAAAGATGAAAATTTCAATACAACAGTGTAATTTTAACAATCGTTTTAATAATTACAATTATTTGTAGTTTTGCAGAAAAATACATTACATATGATACTAACTGGATTTCCATCAATGTTAATTAATACTTTTTAATTGCTTATAATAGGTTTTTTATATGGCTTGCTTTATTCAGAAACTTTTTAAAAAAGATATTGGGGTAGTCTTCAAAACAAATAATTCAATAGGAAAACGCTTAAAAAATTATAAAAGAAAAACAAATAAAAATAACAAGTCTAGGGTCTATAAACTTAAATGCGGAAGTTGCCCAAAAGTATATATAGGCCAAACAGGCAGATCGTTTAAAAAAAGGATTCAGGAACACAAAAATAATTTTTTACACAATAAAAACAGTTCTTCATACGCAAATCATTTAATAGAACAAAATCATCAATTAGAGGATAATTTTGAAATTCTCCATGTAGAAAGGAAAGGTTATAAACTGAATTTCTTAGAAACCATAGAAATAAATCGAAAAAAGAACACAGGTAATCTATTAAATGACCAAACAGATATCAACACCTCACCCCTGCTAAATATTTTTTAACAAAAACCAGTGTGAATTTTCCAATAATTTAAATAATAGGTAAAAAATGTAAATTAGGGTATTGCACTTATTCATTATTGTAAATCTAAGTATACGTTTTTCAAGTAACCAAATATTTTGTCATTTAAAATAGAACTTCTGATGAAGCTACAGTGGTAGCGAAACGCGTCAAGTTTTTTAGTTAAATATAGTGAAAATTTGACAAATATTCGTCTTTTAATCATCGTTAAAAATTATTAAATTTAATGCTTAACATTAAATCTATTTAATAAACGGTTTATGAAGTTTGCTTCCAGCACATTACCTTATAATTAATGTGAAGTGTTTATACAGTGCAGGTATTATGGATCTATTTTAATCTGTCTTTTCAAATGAAGCCATGAAGCCTTCCCTGATGTAAAAAGAGCATTTGCTTAAAATGCATGCTGATAATAAGGACAAAGATGTCTTCTATACAATAACATGATGAATTACGAGCTTGGTATAATAATTTTTTGTAGTTGATTTTTATTTGTGACACTCTATCAGGTATTAACAAAAATTTCAAATAACATATTTTTTCGTGATTAGAAAATGCTCATATTCAACAGGAATTAAATAACTAAATTGTACGTATTACACTGATTGTCTCATTAAATAGAAAATCATATTCATTATCACAATACTGTTGGATGGCCGAGCATTTCTCGAATAACAGATATTTTCTGCCGTTAGAAGTACTTCGTGTATTGACTCATTCCGGAATACCACTTGGCTGTAATATTAGCTTCAATGGCAGCGGATATCTCGAAATTACAACAGACCTAATATCAAGCGATATTCGTCATTTAAGATTTTTATGTACAGATTATTAGTACAGGAGCAAGTGCTATACATTTCAGTGCTATTAAAAATCAAAATAAGCATATCTTGAGTTATGATACTTCATAAGAAAGAAAGAAACAAATTTGTCGTGATCAGAAACAATGTTTTAGGGAAAGGCAGTCGGATAATCCATAAAGTATAAGGCTTGTTATTTTTTTTATAAATAATTAATGTATTAAAAGTAAAAATATCTTAGAGCATTTTTTTCTTTTGTTATTTTTCTTAAATTTTGTTGTTTTGCACATCAATTTGCATGCTTTAATTTTCTGATGTAGAAAATGTGAAAAAACTCGATCCTTAGAATTAAGTTACGTTAACTAATAAAAGAGAATTATTATTCTCTATTCCTTTAAAATAGTTATTGTAATGGATTTAAAATGATATATTGTACTAGTTCTTGAACGTATGTTTAGATTCCTAATGAATTAATCCATCATTAGTTGTTGTTAATAGCATAATGAGTAAATACCTAATGATTTTTATGTATCATGTCTGCATGTTAGGCTACTTTCAGATACCAAGATTTCTTTTCTTTCGAGTTGCATTCTCTTTAATGATGCTATGTTACTGGATTTCAGGTTTAATACATTAACTGGCAAAATTAGCCTGAAATTTAACAAATAATACTTGTGAAAAGTTTAACATTCCTGGTACTGATTAAAAAGTAAAAGTCAACGGAAAGAAATATAAAACATCAACATATTTCAATCGACAAAAGATAGAGACGATGCTAATTTTGCAATGAATATATAGAAGGATACAGTTGTGATTTGAAAGTAAATGTGTAATGTATCATATTGTTGATCAAAAGATCTTTGCAAGTGTCAACAGTCCCACCACAATTCGTAGCTCTTTCCTTCTTAAGAGTAGATGCTCCCTAGTAAGCAGTGCACTAGTTCCAGTTATATGTTTCTTGGCACACCTCATTCTAAGGGATCCTCTTCTCGATTGGGACATGCAGAATTAATTGGATTTCATATGATTCGCTTCCTCATTCCCGTGTTTGCCTGAGTGAACCGTGAACCACAGGACTCTGATTGTGTAGCCGTTCCTTGTCAGATTGTTCAGTATAGCCTTGCACTCAGATACCAGTTGCTAAGTTACGACCCTAAACTTCAGTGGCACTATCGCAGCCCTACTCTCTGAGAATATGTTTATTATCCTATTCCTGTTTACATCCCTCAGAGATAGTCACACTGCAGAAAAACATAAATTTCTGCTATAAAGCTTGTCCCAACTTGTCCGAGAGGGTAGAACTCTCTAACTCCCGAGATCCATCTGTAAAGTTGAAGACAGTGTTTGCGGTTTGCTATATTACTCCACCATACAATAACGGCGTACCTTATCATGAGGCGGATCACCATATTACATATCGAAAATTGCACTCTCAGTGTCAGCCTTCATGTGCACCTAAAGGCTCGTTTACAAACTCAGAAAACACATATGGCTTTCTTGGTTCGAGTCTCAATATGATCATTCCAGCTCAGTCCTGAGTCCAGAATTACTCCCAGGTATTTAACTGTTCTCTTGTATTGAAGAGTCTCTCCGACAATGTAATTATGGGAACTCTCCCTGTTTTTCTCTTTCTGGTAAAGAGTATCATCGCGGCCTTGTCCAGGTTTATTCCAAGCCCTTCCCTGTGTTGGATAGCGCAACCATGGAACAAAATAAAGAGATCATAGGCGTAGGCCTGTATATAGAAACTATTCTCATTTAGTTCACTCAGCAGGCTGTCCAACATGAGGCTCCATAACAAAGACGATAAAACTCCTCCCTATGGACACCCCACTTGACAGAGTCTCGTCGTTGTAGAGTATTCCATATCGAATCGTGAGATATGTTGTCAAACGATATCGATAAAACCTAAGATGTGCCGAGTCGATGTAGCGCCATGTCTGTGGATTTTTCTGCTGGACATGCAAATTATAAAGCATGTAAGGGATACTGCACCATTATTCCTTTCTTCATGTGTCGATCCACCAAACTTTCCAGCGGCTAATAAGAAACTGGTCAGGCTGATAGGGTGGAAAGTCTCAGGGTTTGTGTGGCTTGGCTTTCCTACCTTAAGAATAAAGACTATTTTTGTTCCCCCCAATGCCATATATATATATATATATATATATATATATATATATATATATATATATATATATATATATTGCTAGGTCTTGTTTACTAGCTAAACCAGTTGTTCCCAACCGGTGGATCGTAGCTAAGAAGGGGTAGACTTAGGTTTTTTGAGGGGGTCGCCGGTTATCAACCAAAATTATATTCAAAAGTTAAAGATAGCTAATAAAATGACAATAATTTATTAGTGGGTAGCTGGATGACTGAAGCGAACTAGTCGGAGAGCTCGCGGCGATCGCTACATTCCGTTGCTTCTCAAAGAAATATGTTAAGAGAGAGAATTTTCAAATGTATAAAGTTTTCTAACTGAAAAACTATGTGTCGAATGGAAAAATCACAAAAATACTTTAGAACAAAACAATTTTTTTAATTATTAACAATTTTTTTGTTCATAACAATTTATCTGACCATTTTTCCGGAATCCACCCTTGATATACGTAATTAGGGGTTCAAAATATATACAGAAAACTTTGGTGCCTAAGAAAATATACCGGGCTTTTCGGCTATCGACAACAATATTTTATTTTTCTCACTTTATGGGTATATTATGGATAGTATTGTATAATTCACAATTTTTTTTTTAATAAGCAATAATACCATTTTTCTCTATAAGATTGAAAAAATTGAAAGATCTTCCTATTTGATTAACCAACAAAAGAAGTACCTAAATTGTAATTATTGTTGAAACAACATACTTCAAATTTTCCTGAAGAATCAAGTTTTTCATCTTTTAGAGAGGCTAAGTTAGAGAATGTGGTGAAAAGTAGGACAAGTTGAGCATTTCGGATGTGCCAAACTTGACCTTCTCTTTTACTTTACTGTGTATGTTTATAAACGACATTACTAACTATTAAATATAAACATTTTAAAATTATTTTTGCTGATACATATTTCATCCCATATTATATTAAAGTATTAACGATTTAATAAAGTAAATCAACATTACTAACCTTGTTTTTCCGCTTACAAAAGAATCCGATTACAGAGAGAAAAGAAGCAAATCAAATAAAAACAAAACACTGTCAATAAGATGTCACAGTTCACAGTTAATTACCACCATAATTGTTTTCGTCGATAACTCTCTATGAAGATGAACTTAAAAAAGTTTACAAGACAAACTTAAAAAGATTGTTTCTCAAGTCAAGCGGAAAGTTTTCGAAAAACACGAGAAAAACGCCGGGAAAAACGAAAATCAAATCGACCAAGCGCGAAGAAACCAAAGAATTTCATAAACCGTATGATGCAGCTCGGCCGACTAAGACCAAAACATATGTGGTTTCTTCTTGCCGCAGAAATGGATTTCTTCAGTGCTTTCTTCGATAAGAGAAGGTCGCTCAAACTGGGCGCCTATTCTTGGAACATGTTTGTAGCAGGATTTCGTTATAATTTTCTGTTCTTAAATAGTGAGTTTAACATATTTTAAAAAACAAGCCAAGTGCGTCTTGGACACGCGTTACATTAGTGTTCTGCAGAGATTGTTTTTTCTTTTCATCTTTCGGTTTCTCTCGTTTTTATAATTTTTTTTTTTAAATATATTAAACGATCGAAGTTTAATAAAATAGCTGTGTTTTCATGAATCTCATAACTTAATTAACTTAACTTCTTCCTTCCCAGTCGCCATCCATTTTAAGCTTATCAATCTTCAGTTTTTAAGGTTCTTTAAGAGATAGATCTTTCGATTCCACTAATGTGGGTTGTTTTTGGCTTATTCGTTTCCTTTTTCTCAATAGATATTCACTTAAAAACTCGCTTTATGATTCGTTGTTCATAGATATTTAAATCTTTTAAAATTCATTGTTAATCTGCAGTTCTACTCTAGGTTTTCTTTGTCCTGAACATTTACTACCTGGTCATCCACAAAATATCTTGGTCATATTTTCTTCCCAGTCCACTACATGTTCTTCTTCATCTCTTAAGAACTTCACTTAAATAAATTTTAAAAAGTGTAGGCAATAACCAAGTAGTCGAAGAATCTGCGTGATCAATGACGGTTCCAAGGGTGGATCTTGGACAAAGAAAACTGAACAAACAAAATTTGTTTAAAACCAGTCTTAAATAACTTCTTAAGTTTTTTATAGATTTAAATCATTTTGTGTCAAAATGTGGGCACTTTCGTCTTGATTATTATCTCTCTTTCAAAAGTTCTACTCTAGGTTTTCTTTGTCCTGAACATTTACTACCTGGTCATCCACAAAATATCTTGGTTATATTTTCTTCCCACTCCACTACATGTTCTTCTTCATCTCTTAAGAACTTCACTTAAATAAATCTTAAAAAGTGTAGGCAATAACCAAGTAGTCGAAGAATCTCCGTGATCAATGACGGTTCCAAGGGTGGATCTTGGACAAAGAAAACTGAACAAACAAAATTTGTTTAAAACCAGTCTTAAATAACTTCTTAAGTTTTTTATAGATTTAAATCATTTTGTGTCAAAATGTGGGCACTTTCGTATTGATTATTATCTCTCTTTCAAAAGTTCTACTCTAGGTTTTCTTTTTCCTGAACATTTACTACCTGCTCATCCACAAAATATCTTGGTTATATTTTCTTCCCACTCCACTACATGTTCTTCTTCATCTCTTAAGAACTTCACTTAAATAAATCTATAAAAGTGTAGGCGATAAGCAAGTGGTCCAAGAATCTCCGTGATCAATGACGGATCCAAGGGTGGATCTTGGACAAAGAAAACTGAATAAACAAAATTTGTGTGAAACCAGTCTTAAATAACTTCTTAAATTTTTTATAGATTTAAATCATTTTGTGTCAAAATGTGGGCACTTTCGTCTTGATTATTATCTCTCTTTCAAAAGTTCTACTCTAGGTTTTCTTTTTCCTGAACATTTATTACCTGCTCATCCACAAAATATCTTGGTCATATTTTCTTCCCAGTCCACTACATGTTCTTCTTCATCTCTTAAGAACTTCACTTTAATAAATCCAAAAAAGTGTAGGCGATAAGCACGTGGTCCAAAAATCTCCGTGATCAATGACGGATTCAAGGGTGGATCTTGGACAAAGAAAACTGAACAAACAAAATTTGTTTAAAACCAGTCTTAAATAACTTCTTAAGTTTTTTATAGATTTAAATCATTTTGTGTCAAAATGTGGGCACTTTCGTCTTGATTATAATGTCTCTTTCAAAAAGTTCTATAGCTCTTGGTGTTATAAAGGGTTAAACTAAAAGTTTTGCCCTCAATCTTTTAATATTCTGTGAAAGTATTAAAGGATATATAATTGTGTCAGTTTGTTCGATTTTTCAGTATCATCATTTTTTGACTGTCCTTGCTGTTTTTCTCATTAATCTGCCTGCTCAAAAACCCAACTGCTATTTAGTGGAGCCAATGCTCAAAAGATCTGCTAATATATTTTCTGAGTGTCAATGAGGTGTTCTCAAACTTTCAGTAGTACCATTGAAGAATTACACTAAAACGGCTCATTCTTATGGGAGGATTGGAAGCGATAAGTATTAAAACGCGGTCATTGATAAAAGGTAGTTTTTACTAGAAGTAGTAAAAAGTCAAGGTATGATGTATATGCAGGGTTGCCGTATTGGATAGTTGATCTAAACTACGGGTACAAGTTTTTTTATCCCTTGGTTTATTATATTTGTTTAAGTTACCAAAGGGAACGTTGTAATGATCAAACCTTACAGTAAAACTTCACTAGGCTGCGGCAACTTTGCATTTAAATCCATAAAAAGGTGGAGCTTATCCCTCTTAGTCAGTAGGAAAGGATATGCAGTATTGCCACGTTTTCAACATAAATCGGAAAATTTAAGTCGTTTATACTTATTTCTGACAAAAGCATGTATATTACATTAAAATACTGATATCTAATCATTGACAATATTGTAAATTGATTTTTATGAATGAGACGGCGCACCAGTTTGGCGTACCATTTAGGAGCGTCAAAATTATAGCACAAGATAGGAATTCTTGGTATCTTTCTTCTATGGTACTACTAAAGAATAGTCTTACTAATTTTGTTAATGACAGGAGACGACTAAACTTCATTATCTGGATCAGATAATTTATTATCGCACTTTTTTAAATGGTGGCTCAGAAAATGTGCATTTTTCACCTATTATGTTGCTGATATAAATAAATTTATACAGTATTTTAAAGTATTTCAGAATACTGATGATTTTTTAACCGGCTTATAAAAGAAAGAGGTTCTAGTTTGTTATATATGTAAATTCTCCTTTCAGGCAGAGAATATGAAAAATATATATACAAATAGTTTATTTCCTGCAAATATCGCTCTGGTCCTCTCTCCATACGCGTTTCGATCACCTCATGATCTCGTCAGTGGATATTTTTCAGTCTGACATCGAGGTCGGTAGATGGCAGGTGCAATATCCTGCCGACGTACCTGGAAATTTATATTTCTTATATCAGTTATTTCCTGCTAATGTTGCTCTCGGTCCGATACAGCTCTACTGACGAGATCATGAGGTTATCGAAACGCGTATGGAGAGAAGACCAGAGCGATATTTGCAGGAAATAAACTGTTGGTATATATATTTTTCATATTCGCTGCCTGAAAGGAGAATTTATATATATAACAAACTATTTAAATACAGCAGAAGATTTCTTTATTTCTTACTGAAATTTTGATTTTTTAGAAAGAGGTTCTACATTTGATCGTTTTATTTTGTATGTATGTACTCCAAAACGAATTTCTTTTGCATTTTGTTCAAGAAGTTGCTACGATATTTCCATATTATTTTGTTCCAAATTGATTCACTAAAATCCAAGATGGCGCTTATAATATGGTGGAAACAAAAATTAAATTTCACCGAATCCAAAATTATTTTTTAAAAATTCAATACCGTGGATCCAATATGCCGGATTTTGAGTTTTTTGGGGTGTATATTACGATTTTAGAATTATTTTTTAAAAATCCAATACGATGAGTTCAAAATGGCGTTCTAAAAATTTTACGTCTCTCGATTTTGTTCAAAATTGATACTGGGAGGTTTCTGAGGGTGTAAATATAACATTGGTTAAAATTCAATAGGACAGATGCAACATGGCGGTCTAAAATTGTTACATTTTCGGACTGTGTCCAAACCGATATTATTTTTTTGGAATTCAATATGACAGATTCAATATGGTGGGTTGAAAATTCGACGTTATTAACTTTTTTTAAAATTTGCATTAGGTGGTCTTCGCAGTTGTAGATTACGAATCTAAAGTTAATTTCTTAGAATTTATTATACTCAATAAACTCAATATTCAGGATAAAATATGTCGGACTAAAAAATTTACTTGTCTCGAGTTCTTAAAATATCGGCGGGGAGGAGGGGCTAGATTACGAACCTAAAATTAAATAACCAAAATTCAAGAGAGCGAATTTATTACTACAGACTAAATATTTGACTAAAATGTGGTTGTCTTTGTTTTTGTTTGTTTTTACGACGTTTGGATTAGGTCGTATCTCTAATCGTTATCGAGTATAAACTGAATATTTTGTCTTAAGGCTACGAGCTTCTATAGGGACGGTGTCCATTGGAGCGCAAAGTTTCGCATCACTGTACACACCTCAATGATTCGATGTTACGAAGTAGTGGTTGCCAAAGACTAGATATCTCAACACTGGGTTTATTGAAGATTCAATTATTATTTTTAATGTAAAATGGTTCTATAAACTTTCTATTTTGCATGTTGGGTACCATATAAATTGCCACAGCTTCACACCATTTTATATGTTGTTCTTTATCCTAGGCGTGTTCTGCAATACCTGATCCCGACGTTTAACCATTTTTTGTATGTTTTATGTTCCTTAATCCTAACTTCTAGTGGTCGTTTGGTTTCTCCAATACACATTTCACCACACTCACATGGAACTTTGTAAACACAGTCTTTGTTAACGGTAGTTTTTGGTTTAGTTTTTTTTTTTTCAAATGAGCTCTAAGTGTATTTCTTGATTTAAAGCCTGTTTTTATATTATAACTTCTGGCAATTCATCTTATTTTATCTGAAGTTCCTTCAATGAACGGAATTGTGAAGAAGGAATGTGTTTTTTGCTGTCCAGTGGTCGTTGTGCGAGAGTTATTTATAACATCGTCAATTAATTTTAAAGGATAACCATTCTGTTGTAAATAGGATTTAATGATTGCTACCTCATTTTCCAACGAATCGGCATTATTGCATAAAGATATAGCGCGATTATAGATTTTGCGTATAATCCCCCGTTTTGTTACAATAGAATGATTAGAACTATGGTTAAAATATTGTCCAGTATATGTTGGCCTCTTATTTATTGAAGTTTTAATAGTTTCGTTTAAACGATTTACCATGACATCTAAACTAGTTTGGAATAATTTCATTCAAAACTGGCATTTGAAGAGGTTTCAGAATGAAAGAATTTTTTGTTGTTCAGTTTAATGCGGTTTACAATTTTGGATAAAATGGGCACTTTTTTGCGATCTTGGGAAACATTGTGAGGTACGCTACTTCTAATAATTTAAGGTTAGCAAAACTAAAAATCGAAAAATACAATATAAATTTGTCTGAAGAAGTACAATTTAAAGTAAAATATTGTGTTGTGGTTGACTAAAAAGTGTTAAGAACTTGTTAATCTTCTATCATGCTATTGTTGCAACATTTGAAGGTTAAAAATGTATCTTCTAGATCGTGGAATATGATCCCTGAACGATTTTTACTCTCTCTCGCGGCCGGTGTTCGCAGAAATTAAAGAGAGTTCGACGGATGTGGCCGTAGGGCATTATTTATCGGTACATATTATTTTAGTAAATTGTCTTGTATATCTCCATTAACAGTTGTTTAATGAGTTTGGTGTTACTTTCTTCTCGTTTTGAACTACTGTTACTAGTGAGAAATGATCAATTGAATTAGGTAGAACTATTAATATTTTACCAGCATAATCTTTTTTATTAAAAAGACGGTTATCCTATTAATTTTATTGACCAATATTATTAATTTTACTCAAGAACGTAATTATTTAATTTTTACGTATAATAGAGGTGCAGTCTTCTCCTTTCACATAACCACGACATCGCCTTGTCTTGAGTAATATAAAAATTATTTATGTTTTTAACACTTTTTAATATTTATTATACAGCAAGAAATATGATAGTAAATAGTAGTATGGTTATTTCTTGCGATGTCGATAAGGATAGATATACCTCATAAGACTTATTCCAAGAGGGATAAAAATGAAAAAAAAAAAATCGTAAGAAAACTCAGTGTTTTGTCAACATATAATCAAAGTTTCCATCGTTGATATAACGTTTTTTTGCTGAACTTAACGATATTGATTTTTGGGTGAATTTTTATTGTTAAAATAAAAGTTTTTAATACGTTTTTAATACGTTGATATGATTAAATCAAAATTAGGTACTAATTATATATCTTCCTTAACAACTGATTTATCTGTGTTCCAAAATATTTCAGATATTTTTACAGTACGCTCGTACTCACCTTTTTATGAAAAAAGTAGTTTTTAATTGAATTATTAATAACTTTCCACGTTTTTATGATATTGTCATGATTTATATTACATATTTTATTAAATAAACGCATATATAGCGATATTAAAGACACGAAACATGCGATTAAGCCTTGAAATATGTAAGAGAAATAGTTGTATCCCAAAAATAAATAAAATTCTCCATTTTTGCTGGTTCAGTAATAAAATTTTTAGGACTTAAAACTTGCTTAAATTACTTTTTAAAAAATCAAAATTTTAGTAAGAAATAAAGAAATTTATCTGCCGTATTTAAATAGTTGTTGTATATGTATTCTCCTTTCAGGTAGAGAATATGAAAAATATATATACAAACAGTTTATTTCCTGCAAATATCACTCTGGTCCTCTATTCATACGCGTTTCGACAACCTTATGGTCTCGTCAGTGGAGCTGTATCGGACCGACAGCAATATTTGCAGGAAATAACTGATATATGAAATATAAATTACAAGGTATGTTGGTAGGGTGTTGCAAACCTACCAATTGCCGACCTCGATGTCATATTCAAAAATATCGCCAGTCGAACGAAACTACTCTAGTGATTTATAGATGTCGTTCGACTCGCGATATTTTTCAGTCTATCGAGATCGGTAGGTGGCAGCTTTGCAATATCCTATCGACATACCTTGAAATTTATATTTTATATATTAGTTGTTTCCTGCATTTGTTGCTCTCGGTCCGATACAGCTCCACCGACGAGATCATAAAGTGGTATTTGCAGGAAATAAATTGCTTGTATATATTCTTTCCTTTTATCCTTTTCTGATAAGCACACATCTCGTATTTCCATTATGCGTTAATTTATCAAAAAGGTAAAAACTGATTTTTATAGTTTTTTACTTCGAGTTCAGTGGCATAGTCAGTTTTTTTCTAAAAGGTTTAGTTTTTGAGATATTAACCATACTTATGATTTTTTAAGTAGAACATCTTGTATATTATTTTAAATATCGATTAAGTGTAATCTAGGCATTTCAAAAATATATATTCTGTTTATTTTATTTTGAAAAACAAGGTCAGAATTCAATATTTCTAAAAAGTTACTTTATTTGTAATAGAAGGTCATGATAAATTTATAAGAAACAAAAGGCAGATGTCCAAAACTTCACAATTTTGTCAGACTGTTGTTATTTATGAATTATTTTTGTTACGTAAATGTTTTTATTTTACTTTTTATTTATTTTGCATTTACAATGGCCGCTTACGATAATTATGAAGAGTATGGTATGTTAGTATGTTTTATGCAAAGCATTGAAAGTCCCCAAGTAGCGTCTGAATTTTAAATTATATTTCTATAGATAATATTTTTAAAGCGTTATCATTAGGATAACTTCTCATATCTGGCGATAGCTTTTGTTAATGTTAGGTATCCAGAAGAAGACAACCCTTTCCGGACATATTTACTCGTTTAAAAGGAAATTTAGTTGAGCACGGATCTTTTATTCAGCCGCGTCCCAAAACATACGGCAAAAAAGACAGGGAAAGAAAAGAAACAAATGTGTTATTTTACGCAGTAGCAACAACCTCATCATCCTGTAGGAAGATAGCGGAATAAGTTCGTGTAGCAAAATCTAACGCGGAAAGAATTTTGAAAAAATATAAATGCCATTCATATAAATTTAAAATAGTGCAACATTTACACCCCGGAGATGATGTGCGCCGAGTAACGTTTTGTCAATGGTGTTTAGAATAAATTCGCATCAATGAATTTTTTGGCAGATTTGTCATTTGGTCTGACGAATGTTATTTTTCAAGTGCGAGAATTTTTAATCGTCACAACACGAGACATGGGTCTGCGCAACAAGGGCGCTTCGGGATTGGAGTCTCGTGTTTTATTTTGGGCCGACACATAGTCTACAGAGGGTCTCACACCACGGAGATACCTAAAAATCCATGAGGAGATTATTCCAGTATTGCTTGAAAATGTTCCATTGGCCCATTTTAATTCCCTTTATCTTTAACAAGACTGTACCCCGAGCAACAACTCTGGGCTGTTAAGGCCATTTCTGAACAATAATTCTTCTTAAAGATGGAAAGATCCTAATGGGCCATTGAGATGGCCTCCACGATCTCCCGCTATTACCATGCAAAATCAAGAGTATAAGACATGACATTAATCTATGGCGGAATTTCGTGAGACGATTGGTTTGGCCTTCTAAACTCTTCATAATAGACCTATGATTCTTTTAAATGTTATTAGAATAATAACAAAACTGTAGCAATATTGCATTCGAGAAAACGGCCGTCATTTGGAAAACATCTTTAAAAAAACTTTAGATTGTTTTTAGTTTCAAATAATGTTGTTTTTGTTTCTTTGCAATCAAATTTCAATATTTTGGTTCCATAATAACAGTGTTGTTTAAAGTAAAACATGTAATAATAATTAAGTTTATTACAAAAACAATCCGGAGCCTATTCTTGAGAACAATCAGTTCAAGTTATATTGCGATCGAACGGTGCTGACGGATCAGACAGTTGCTCATAAAAGACCAGATATTATACTAATATATAACACTTCTAGGCGAACTACACTAATTGACATTATTGTATCTAACAATAAGAACCTATGGCCAAATTACAACGAGAAGATCGCCAAATACAGAGATCTGCAGGTATAAATTCGAACACCATCGGCAATAAACAGCGTCTAAATGATTTCCATAATTTTAACACCAACTGGAGTGATACCAAAGAACCACCTGCAGAACATCAAGGGACTGGGCCTTAGTGAGCATCTGTATAAAACAATTTAAAAGCAATTCTTCTTGCAATCGCGAAAATCGTCAGAAAATTCGTAGGATATACAGCAGAACACGTCACCTAGGACCCGATAACATGGAAAGGGTTCCCACAGAGCTTCATACTTTTGGTATCGTTGTATACCTCTTATGAGTCAATATGCCCTGGAGTGAGTACGAAGCAGTTTAGCTTGAAATCAAAAATAAAGTGTTTGTGAGTGAAAATATAGAAAAACATTAAAATTAACTTCAAAGTGTCTAATCTTTGGCATAATTATCATTGTCAAAATTTTGCATTGGTTTCTTATAAATTGACCATGATCTACTGTTACGAATAAACTAAATTATTGAAAATATCGAATTCGCATCTTGTTTTTCAAAATAAAATAAACACATTATATATTTTTGAAGAGCTTAAATTATACTTAATCAATATCTAAAATAAAACACAGGATATCTTTTTTCAAAAATCAATGGTTGGGTAATATCTCAAAAAATAAACTTTTTATAAAAAAAAAACTGACTGCACCACTGAACTTTACGTAAGAAACTCTATAAAAATCAGTTTTTACCTTTTTGATAAATTAACGCATAACGGAATTACGGGATGGGTCTAAAAAACGAAAATTTTCAAAATCATCCTGTAGATTAAAAACTGAGAGAGTCATGATAAATTTGATACCGGAATTTTTCGTTAAAAAGTAGGACACTAAAGTGAGAACTGCAACACTCTATCTTTGATAATAATTCCAATACCCCCTAAAAGTGTCAAAAATGGGACATCCCGTACACGTATTTTCCGGATACCCGTTTTCCATTGTTTTGTACATAATCAATGTTGATTATGTGGTTATTTTATCTAATTGATTTCAACCATTATTCAACTTTATAAACAATACTGTTGAGCACGAAGTTTAAATTTTAACGGGATTTTTTAACCAAAACAGAACGTTCGTATATATATATATATATATATATATATATATATATATATATATATATATATATATATATTTATATTTGGAGACCTCTTCACACGAACCAATACTGTGGCTACGTTAAGTGGATGACACATTCGTTATCTGGCAACATGGGGAAGAAAATCTCAAAAGTTTCCTGGAACACATAAACAGTATACATCCCAAAATTAAATTCGTCATGGAAACAGGAGAGGAAAGAAAACTAGCATTTCTGGATATCCTACTGAAAAGAAAAGAGGATGGCTTGCTTTCGCACACTTTCTACAGAAAGCCCACTCACACCAACAGGTCCTCAACGCCGATTCACATCACCACCCCGCTCAATTATTTGCAGTAGTGAAATCGCTTGCGTTTCGATCGCAGTCCCTTACAGATCCAGAAAATTATCACAAAGAGATGAACATACTGCAAGACGTTCTAACAAAGAACGGTTATAAAAAAGAACATATAGACAAGGCTCTACAAAAAAAACACATGGCCCCAAAAAATCGCGAAAACCAAGAGAATAGCTCCAAAGCTTTTGTTCCTTATGTAAGAGGCACCACAGACAAGATCGCAAGAAGTCTCAGGAGACACAATATTGAAACCATTTTCACCACAGATCGTAAAGTAAAAGATCTCTTGCCAACACCTAAAGAAAGAATCCCTCGAGAAAACCAGGAAGTGTACGAAATTCCATGCGGAAAGTGCAGCTCATCTCACGTAGGTCAAGCCATTGAAATTGCAAAGAGGCCCAACAACTTAAATAGCAGAGATGATAGCCAACGTGTGCCTAATACTTGGAAAAATCTGCTTACAAAACATCAACCAGTACCACTTAGTAACGAAACAGATTACGACTCGGCAACGCAACCCCAAACACTGGCAACAGGGCCGATGATGCGCAGCAGGTCTCGCAACCTGATGGGCCGGAACCATTCGGAAAACGAACGCGTCCTACGCGCACATGGGACCGACAGCACCGCATATATATATATATATATATATATATATATATATATATATATATATATATATATTGATCCAACGTGCTTATGTTTACTAGGAATAAGCAAATTAATTGTTAATTTATTTTTTACTCTTTAGTGTAATTTTTTTTAATAATATTGCACTTGATAAAATCTCTACAAGCGCCAAATAGGTTACTCTCGGTAATCTACCTAGTCTAATTCATACTGTAAAATATTTATATTTAGAATATATCTAACAAACGTGATATAGTCATAATTATGTAGCATCTGAACAGCAATAAGGTAATGCACGAGTGCATTAATTAGCAAGTTTAATATTTAATTATAATTGTCCCACTTATTCATCAGTCATCATCAAATATGACCCACTTACTTACGCAGTGTGTGTACACTGCAAACACTCTAACACTCTGTGCATATTTATTATACAATGAGGAGGTAAAGTGTGGAATAAAACCATTATTTCAAAAAATCTGGATTTTTGAAAAATCGCTCGGACACGTCGACTTTGTATTTTGGGTATGAATTCTTTCAAATATATTAAATTATGCAGGGTAACTTAAAAGAAGCTGTACTATAATCAACTCTGATTTGTTAAAGAGTAGCCCCCAATTTTTTGCATACTTTTGGACTTTTTGCAAAATTCTAAATATTTTTGCTATGTCTATATCTAAATATAACTATTTGGATTTATCGACACTCGAAATTAAATACATTAATTCTTAACCAGCATTACTGATTAAGTGACCTGTTCCTTCGTCACATTTTGTTAAATTGTCACGTTGGGTAAATTTTAACTGAAAATGAAACTTACTAAGGCACAGAGAATAGAATTTCTAATGACAATAGGACATGGCGATAAGATAAGAACCTAAGGAGAGGGGTATCAGTTATTTAAAAAAAAAAATGTTCACAATCGATGGTTAGTAATATTGAGTAGAGACTTCACCGGATCTATAGAGTTGCCGCCCAAATCTTCAGATTTAAATCCTCTTGATTCCTTTTTGTGGCGTTACATTAATGGTAAAGTTTGCCAAAGTAAGCCAATTGACTTAGAAGACGCAAAGAATGGGATTATTCGAAAAATGCGGTTAGTTACTACAAAAGTAGTCATAAATGTACAGAATGAATTTAAAATTTATTTTTCTGTCAATTAAACAATGAGAGACATTTTCAACATTCAATAAAATGATAAATTAACTATTGTTATTCGAGTTTTAACTGCCTATAAATCGAAAACAGTGAAATGTGAATATAGGACATGAAATACAAAAAAAGTTGAGAATTTTCCAAAAAGTCAAAATTGGGACAATTGGGCACAATTAAAAAATTAAAGTTGATTATAGAACAATTTATATATATATATATATATATATATATATATATATATATATATATATATATATATATATATATATATATATATATGAAGTAAAATGCGAACAGTAATTGCAAACCTCGTTCCGTCATATCCTTTCCATGTTAGAGGTTGCACAGTTTGAACAAATTGCTAAAAACACAATTTATCCTATTCCACCACCATCGGGATGATGGTCTATCTGTACCACCACACCGAGAAGAAAGTCAAAACTTACCCTCCCCGCTACAGTGATACGGCAGAGGTACATGTTTCGTCTCTACTAGACTCATCAGGGTACCGACATGCACCTGGCTGTGCAAAGGACAGATCGGAAGGAAGCATACAAATACTGAAAACGCGGCCGACCTCCCGCCGGATGGCGTATATATGTTTATGCGGCTTTCACAGAATCCTCCGTGTGAAATGCGATTGTGTTTTTAGCAATTTGTTCAAACTGTGCAACCTCTAACACGGAAAGGATATAGTTGGAACGAAGTTTACATTTACTATTAGCATTAAACTTTTTACTTCATATACCGGGTGTCAACGAATCTATTAGACAAGTCATAATTTCTAGAGTATTATGTGTATCAAAATGAGAATTGGTACAGGTAAATGTTATGTGAAAAGGAGAGTTTTCGCATATTTTTCACTTTCCGGTCACTTCCGGTTTCACCGGAAATGGCCCCGGTTTTGAATTTTTAAATGGAACACCCTATATATTTTAACATTTTTGGATTTCTGAGACAATTCTAGATCAGAATGTGCCATTTTGAAAACTTTTAACGTCTACTTCATTTTTTTAGAGCCACTTTTAAAATTGCATCTAGGTGGCCATGATCGGACGCAAACTAATCTAACGGCCTTAGGTGATGTCAAAAAATACAATCGCAAAGTTTTAGTGACTAGTATGAAAGACAGGAATAAGACAAGTTGACAAAATTACGTTTTCATTTCTAACTATTAATTTTCAAATGGCGACCCCTTTTTGACAACTACTTTTCAAAAAAAGCATTCTTTGACGAATCTAACGGTACTAATTTATTTGCGATTGGATTAGACATAAGAACAGAAATTAAATATTATTAAGCAAAATACTGGATAATTTATTTACTTATGACAAGTGCGCCATGGACAGCCACGATGTATAATAATTTGCAACTATTTTTATCAAGTCTTCTTTGGAAAAAAAGCACTCACTTAAGTAGATAATGACAGTGACATAAACTCTAAGAACAGACGTAAAAGTTTCTTAATTTTCGTTAAGTTTAGTTTAAATTTTCGTTAAAATAATGTATATTCAAAGTGAAAAAGTGGATATGTTATTAATATTTAGAGAGTGTCATAGAAATTCAAGGAATGCTGCCGAGTTGTATGCTCATAGATATCCGAATCGGCAACATCCAGCCCATCAGTATTTTCCGTATGTCGAGACTCGTTTTAGGCAAATAGGAAATCAAGAGGCGGAACAGAGGTTTATCATAAATGAAGAGACTGAGATTAACGTACTTGCTATGGTTGAGGTTGATAAAACAGTTTGAGAGAGGGCAATTTTCAAGAAAGATTTGGCGTCAATGTCTGGGCTGATATCGTTGGAAACAAAATAATTGGGCCAATATTGTTTCAAGGTCAGTTAACAGGGGTTAGATACTTAGGTTTTCTTCAAAATGAAATCGAAAATCATCTCAATGATATACCTTTAGCAGTTTTACGGCGAATTTACTTTCAACAAGATGGAGCACCGCCTCACAATACTAGAGAAGTTCTTAATTATTTTAATAATCGAATTATTGCAACCAATGGTCCGGTACGGTGGCCAGCCCGCCCACCAGATCTTACTGTGCTCAATTTCTTTGTCTGGGGATATGTTAAAGAAAGGGTTTACTATGGAGCAGCCCCAGCTACTCTTGAAATATTAGAAGAAAGAATTTTACGGGCATTTAGAAGTATAACGCCCCAAATGCTACAAAACGTGTTGAGAGAAACAATTGAACGAGCTGAAATGTGTCGTGAAAAAGAAGGAATGCACTTTGAACATTTACTACACTAAACTTTTTAACAAATTCAGCTACTGTACTTTCAAATATTTTAAGTGCGTCGTCTAAGTTATTAGTTTATTTTGTTAGTTTTTTGTTAATTTTGTTAAATTTTTAATCCAATTCCTGTCTTTTATACTAGTCACTAAAACTTTGCGATTGCATTTTTTTGATATCACCTAAGGCCGTTAGATTAGTTTGCGTTCGATCATGGCCACCTAGTTGCAATTTTAAAAGTGGCTCTAAAAAACTGAAGTAGACGTAAAAAGTTTTTAAAATGTCACATTCTGATCTAGAATTGTCTCAGAAATCCAAAGATGTTAAAATATACAGGGTGTTCTATTTAAGAATTCAAAATCGGGGCCATAACCGGTGAAACCGGAAGTGACCGGAAAGTGGAAAATATGCGAAAACTCTCCTCTTTACATAATATTTACCTGTACCAATTCTCATTTTAATACACATAATACTCTAGAAATTATGACTTGTCTAATAGATTCGTCGACATCCGGTATATTATATATATATAATATATTCAAACATAGACTATATTTTATCTGGATTTTATACAAAGATAATGTTAAAAAAGGCGTTGAAATGAAACAAACGCCCATAATTATGAGCTTTCATAGATGTTTAGCAAAAACTAGTAGGTAGAGGTAACTAAAGTAAACTTATTGAATATAAGTTGTTAAAACGCGCTATGCAAATCCCTAATTTTTACTATTACTAACATGTTTCATTTCGAAAAGTTTGGATATTTTACCAAGTTAAACCAATTTAACGGATCCGCCTAGTAGGATCGTGTAAAGCTGGCCTTTAAGACACAGTTAAATGCCGTAGGTTGCGATTTCTAGGAGACTAAGTGTGTAATGTATTCGTGGGTTCAAATGACGAGGAGCCACTTAATTAAATTTATAATTAAAGTCCTACTCATATCGTATGTTTAGAAATTGCTTTTTTCAAGTGTAATCAACCACCTGTTGAAAAAATTTCACTTTCATTTAAGTTTAAAAACACATGTTATAGAAAACCCTCCGTGTTCTTAAATTTCTAGCTGTCTGTGGCTCTTTTTGTTGGCAATAAATATGCCCTTAGTTGGTTCAAAACATCTCTGGGTGAGTTATTTTACTGTGAAAGCTGTAAATAAAACTTACCTCAAAAACATATCCATAAGACTGATAACTTCGTCATCCTTTTCGAATAAGAACCAGTTGGAAGTTTCCAAGAAGTATTGCAACGCTTCTGTATCCCTAATTGACATATCCAACGTTTTAATTCCATGTCTTTTTTTAAATTTTAAGCAGCCCGTAGTTTTCGCGAGTTTAAGATATTTTGCACTGTATTTTAAGTTATAATTCATTGCTTCCAAATTAAAAATAATACAAAAAAATATTTCTCATAACAATTTTCCCTTTTCTTTCAATAACAGGAATTTTTGTAAATATTCTTTTTGAACGTATTAAAAAGTACTTTTATTGTATTGTTCTATATAGTGTATTTAGCTTTAATAAATCATTTATATATAAATTATTTAACATGTAATTTTCTCATAAAAATTGTTTTTTATAATTTAAATCAGACGTGTTTTGGCCAGCAAATATTCAGGATGATTCTTGGGGAAATTCATCGATCGATTGTGGAAAAACTATAATTAGGAGGAGTCTGAAAATTTGATAGTGTACTAACGTGCATTAGAGACAGCCGGCTAAAATATTTTCAAGATAACAGGACTTCTGGTTATACCGGAAGTTGATGTCAACTTGCTTATTTTAAATAGAACACCCTATACATTATTGTATTTTTGATTTCTACGTAAAATTCTAGACATATTTTGTGTATAATATTTTATACTTATGTCTCACCGTTTTGGACATATTTAAATTTTTATGTCAAAAACGACGTTCGCGGACCAAAACTTAACTATAAATTTTTCCTACAAGAAAGTCTTTATTATTTAATTTGGATTAGTTTTCTTGTAGACGAAGATCGAATTTAATAGTATTTTTATGATATTTTGAAAATTATTAGTAAGGGAGGTCAAAAAGGAAGAATAAAAATTATATTTAAAAAATCGTCAAAAGTCAATTTTTTCAAATAGAATTGTCATTATTTCTTGCCATTTGACAATCATTAATAATAATCATGCCAGGGCGATTAAATTACACGCACGAAGATTATTTAAACTTATTTCTTATTTTTGAAGAATGTGATGAGTTATTTCAAAAACATGCGATACATTCGCGATCCGATATCAGCAGAAATAAAAACCAACACCACCAACTGTTAAAAGGATCAAAGAAAACTTCAAGAACTTCGGATCTATAAAAGTAAAAAGAAATAGAAATAAACCAGTTGTTAATAATGAAAATATTGAAACTACAATCTTAGAATATTGCGCCGCATATTCGACAATATCTACAAGGCATGTAGCATTAGAGTCTGTATTATCTCAAATATCAGTTTTAAGGATTTTATGGAAACACAATTTTCATCCCTATGTACATTTTATAGTACAACATTTAAAAGGCATTGATTTTCCACGAAGAGTAGAGATCTGGCAATTTATTTTACTTTGGTCACAAGAAAATGCTGGTTTCTTGGATGATATTATTTAGTCAGGCGAAGCCAAATTCACAAAAAATTGATTGTTCCATGGAAACATTTAGAGAATTAAATTTTCAATAGTCCTGGCTGTTTAACGTGTATTGTGCTACAAGAAATGACGGCGTCATCGCCCTAGAATTCTACCAAGATAATCTGAATGATAAGTTACCATTTTTAAGACTTCTAGATACGAAATATGTTTTTGAACTTATAGGTGAGCGCTACTTCAACTTATTGAGAAATTTTGAAGTGAACAATTTAGATAACTTGCCGCTGGCTTATCATAAAAATTTATTTTATCAACATGATGGGGTGCCTCCCCATAATAACCATTTAGTTAACATTCATCTGCAAAACTTGTTTTATGATCAATGGATAGCCAAGAATGGGCCACATCTTTGGCCACCTCGCTCTCCCGACCTAAAAATGCTTGATTTTTTTATTTGGGGCACAATTAAAAATAAAATATACAACAGAATAGCACTTCAAGAACTTAATCCTTAGTCAATAAGAAGCGTCACCTATGAAGAGTTCCTGCTTAGGTGCGAAAAATGTTTGGAAGTTCAAGGGCATCAATTTGAACATGCTTTCAAATAATTTTCGTAACTTTATTTTATTACCAACTGGTTTATTTCTATTTAGCTTTTATAGATCCAAAGTCTTGAAGTTTCCTATAATCTTTTTAACAGTTGGTAGTGTTGGTTTCTGTTTCTTTGGATATCGGATCGCGAATGAATCGCATGTTTTTGAAATAACTCTACCATATTCTCCATAAATAGTAAATAAGTGTACATAATTTTCGTGCATGTAACTTAATCGCCTCGGCATGATTATTATTAATCAATGTCAAATGGCAAGAAATAGTGACAATTGTGTAGGGTTCGATTGTTTTGATTTTCGCCACGCCTCAACTTCATGGCAACCTAATAACAAAACTTAACAGCCGTATAGCATTTTTACAATAGAAAAATGTTGAATTACCAATATTTTGAAAACTACAATTTTTTGGAATAGACTACCTTATACAAAGTTACCCTTATTTTTAATGCTTAATATGATAAAATTATAAAAATAGGTGCTTTCTATTTGAAAAAATTGACTTTTGACGATTTTTTTTAAATATAAAATTTATTCTTCTTTTCTGACCACTCTGTACTTCTGATCTTCGTCTACAAGGAAACTAACCCAAATTAAATAATAAAGACTTCCTTATAGGAAAAATTTATAGTTGAGTTTTGGTCCGCAAACGTCATTTTTGACATAAAAATTTAAATATGTCCAAAACGGTGACACTTAAGTATAGAACAATATACATGAAATATGTCTAGAATTTTACGTAGAAATCAAAAATGGAATAATATATAGTATATTCTATTTAAAATAAGCATGTTGACATCTACTTCCAGTATAACCGGAAGTGCCGTCGTCTTAAAAATACTTTAGCTGGCTGTCCCCCATGCACATTAGTACATTGTGAAATTTTCAGATTCTTTCTAATTATAGTTTTCCTACAATCAATTAATAAAGTTCCCAGAGAATCATGATGTATAGATGACTCCATGACTAAACATGGTAGAGTAGCAACAACATTTCAGACAATACGTATGTTCTATCAAGAGGACTACAAACCAGCCGAACATTTGCTGTGCTAATGCACTGGCCCTTTTCAGGGTTCGCTTCGAAGTAATGGGCACAACCACATCAGGAGCAACTAGCTACGCTCAAGAATTCTTATCAAAACTTTGAAGGTTTATTAATAAAACCAAACTTAAGCAATATAATCTAGACATCAACAGGAGTTATAATTGACAATAGAGGTGGCAGAAACAAAAAGGTTTGAGAGGTCTAACTCAAATTTCGTATGCTTATATCCCCAATATTTCTTCGAGACATGATTATCTATGTTAAAATTTAGACAGCATATCGCCCAGCTACCGTAGCGCGTAAAATGTGATGTTGCCTGTAATCACATAAAAATATAATTTTGCAGTGTAATGGTAGTTTCTACAATAGAAATCCTAGAAAACATAATATTTTCTTTATTTTTACGGAAGTTTATTTTTATTTATTAATAAAAATGTAATTAAATCTCCTTCAAGTCACTTGCCAACGAACACCTATCAAAGTGAATGATATAACTCCACACTAACGTCATCGCTGATACTTCGTCCTGATACGGTTATTCTTTTGAGTTATTATTACTTTCAGTTCTGTCACTTGAGGTAATCATGATCAATTCGATCTAATGACAAGTAAATGGATATTTACGTTGATCATTTTATAATGACTCTAAAGAATACAGCCAACGTCATCGCTGTCAAGAAGTTGACATATAAATTTTTTGGTTTTATTTCACATTCGTGATCGCTGTCTAGGGCTACGTTGTCTATTTAATATTATAGTCATTTTCATGTAATTTCTTAGAAATTTGCGTACTACTCCCTTTGAAAACGATTCTAATAAGTTTTCCCATGATGGAAAGCAGATTTATTAAGGCAAATAGTTCGAATTTGCCGAGAATTGATTGTTTTATGGTGGCTAATTTATTCTGCTCTGCTGAAGTTAGAAATATGAAGACTTCCATGTAAGTAATTTATCAAGAATTGTTATTTCCGCAACCGATAATGAATACATAAAGTTTTAATCGTTATTTATAAGCTCAATAAAACGAGTAGTGCCGGGCTAGCTGAAGTCACATTTGCCTATTATTTTCCGAGTGTGTGAATAAATAACTTTTTAGGTGTTTTAATTGTAGTACTTGTAAATTTATATATCCTTGTCAGTTTACCAGTGTGACGTAACAGCGGTTAAGTGACAAGTATTGGCGTTTTGGAGGGAAATTTGAAACGAAATTTAAAATTTATGATTTTTAAAGTACCAGTTGTATAAATTTTTTTAAATATTTTCGGTTACATTAGGTACCTATGCATAGTTTTAAACACTTTCCCAAAAATAGTCAAAATCCCAATTACGTCATAATCATTTTTTCAAAAAATGTTTTGTAAAAAGTATATACTCTATTCTAACTTAAAAACTTAATATGTATACTAGTGTTTTCTAGATATATCAACCTACGACCTAACAGATGTAGTGACCTAATGTGTATTTTCCTCATATTCATTAATTTAGAAAATACCAAAAAGTCAAACAATTTAACTGAGAATCTAATTTTTTTTAAAGAAAAAAAATTATGAAATTAGAAATTCAGTACTATTAAAAAAACATTAACTAAAAAAATAAAAATTTTAGTTCTAAAAAATTTAGAAACACCAAAAAAAAGTCACTCAATTCCCTGAAAGTTTTTTAATATTTTATTTTCCATGAACAGAAATTTTAATATAAAAATTAGAATTTTGCGTGGTTAAGTCCGCTTTAGAGAAGAAAAGGAAAAATTGTAAGGATTCTTGTAAGCGAAATATGTTTCAAATTGTTTCGAGCTAAGAACTATGCCATACGTTGCACACTTCACAATAACATATGTAAAAATACTTTGTTTAGACCTTTGTATACGAAACCAATATTTTTAGAAAGTTTTTACCTTTGCTAGTCTAATTTTGAAAAATACTAATCCAAAATTTTGAGAGTCACAATATATTAGATTTAATGCAAAATAAATATTGCCTGGTTACAAGAACATTTTGTTGTGAAATTCGATTCAAACAATCTACTGATCGATCCAAAGAGAATTGATTTTTTACTTTTAAAAGTTATTCTATTTTTCAAATATACAGGGTAGCGCACTACATTTCCATCAGTCTATATACAGAGAGCGAGAAAATATTTTAAAATTATTTTTATGAAGGAATATGTAGGTCTATTGGGACTAAGTTTTTAAATTACTTGGAAATATACACAGTGGTTCAAAAAAAGTTTCATATCATATCTGCCTATTAGTTGAATAACATCAGCACATATGTAAGTTTATGGCTCTAATTTACCAATATTTTCAAGCAATAATAACAAGAAAAAATATTCGATAATTTTGTTTATGAGTGTATAATATAAATATTATAATTTCAAAAATCATAGGTACTTTTAGATGATCGGAAAAATTTCTTTTAGGTCTAACGAAAATATTTTTTTTACCAGAGTATTTTCTAATCGGTTTAAAGATCACTATCGTATTGTCACAACCACCTATATTAAAATTCACCCGTGACACCAAAAACAACACTAGCATTGTAAAATTGATGTTGCTTTACCAAAAACATAAACACCGACTACTCAAGAAAAATATTGTTTATTTTTATATTTCGAAATAATGATTTCTTAGTAAAAATTTAAAAATTACATGTTATAACAATAAAATTGGGGTTTACGCAAAAATTAATTTCTTCGATGGATAATTTCGTGTTGTCGAAATATGCATTTAAAGAAAATTATTGATGAATACGAGTGGCTTCTAAGTGATTTGTGTATATATTTTATTTATTAAACTTCATAATGTATGCCTTTGCGAGCTATATTTTTGATGGTCAAAGGATATCCGTCAGTTGGTGAATAGTATACGGTAATTATTTCTTTGTGAGATGGCAATGAAATTAATGTATAAATGAAACGGATTGTAAATATATTAATTAATGAGTTTTATGGTTTTAGTAATAAAGAAGTAATCTATCAAATCTGGGAAACAAATATGATTATTAGAAATTTGTATTTTATGCGAACATTGCGCTCGAAAAAAAATCATTTATTTGAATTGATGGTTATAAACTTATTCCGGAAAACTTATCATAATAGTTTGGTGGTTAAGTTGCATTATCTTAGGTAGCAAAGAAACACAAAGAGTCTGCAATCTAAGTATTTATCGTTCTTGGATGCGAGCTGACCAATTTGTTCCACTTTTTTAAGAATTTTATCTTAAAGTTACACTTAACTAGCTCTATCAACACCCTGTCGCGGCTTCGTCCGCTCATTTGAAGGGTTTATAACTTGAATGTTAAAGAATGGAGCAGTTCATTTTAGAGTAATTGTTTCTTTCAGACAATAACTTGTAGAATTTCATCAGGAAATATATATATATATATATATATATATATATATATATATATATATATATATATATATATATATATATATATATATATATATATATATATATATATATACAGGGTGATTCAAAAATCGATCACGAAACTTAAGGGGGTGATTCTACTTGACAAAATAAGGGTAGAGCTTCATATAATTTTTTTTCAAAATGTCATTCGTTTTCGAGTTACAAGCCGTCCAAGTTCAAGTTTTTATTTTTTGTTTTTTGAATTACTCGCTTACAGGAAAACCGATTTGACTAATATTTGAAAGATAGGCTAAGTCTTCTGCGCTTCATCATTTTAGTAACAATTCACATTGATTGTTTGCCGCTAGAGGGCACTTTACCTACATTGAAAATTGTTTTTTTGTCATAATTTTTTAGTGTTGACAGCTACAGTAGTTTTTGGCATAATTTCTGAAAGACTGATGCCAGGCCTTTAAAAAAGGTGCTCTTTATTTACATCGCTAAACCCAACGGTTTAGACGTAAATCACCCTTAAAAATTAAGTGGTAAATTTACTTTTCTCATTTCATTACCACCAGCTACCAGGTAAATAGCTATCAAAGTATACTAGAGCTGTCAGTTTAACATCAAATAAATTCGCTTTTTAAACTATTTAATTTATAATCTTAAAATAACTAATAATGGCTAATCAGTAAATATTCATATTATGGATTATTGCGATATACATTTAATTGATAAAAATTAATGAAACAGTACTAAACAAACTAAAAAAGATTCTCAAAATGTCCCCCATTTTCTTCCATACATTTCCTAACACTCTTCAAAAAATGTCGCCTAACTCGATGAAAAATTTCTGGTGTTTCTTTAATAATTTGGCACTTTTCGATTATCCTGAAGCGAAGATCCTCGACGTTGATTACTGGAATATCGTACACCAATTGTTTCAAATGACCCCAAAAGAAAAAATCCATAGGATTAAGGTCTGGTGACCTCGCTGCCCATGCCAATGGTCCACTTCGTCCTATCCATCGCTCAGGATACGTTGCATTCAAATACTGTCGGACACGTATACTAAAGTGGGGCGGAGCTCCGTCTTGGAGGATCCACATGTTGGCCCTTACTTCCAATGGCACATCTTCCAGATACAATGGGAGACGATTTTGGATAAAATCTAAGTATACGTCACCAGTTAATGGGCCATCAAAGAAATGAGGACCAATAAGGTAATCTCCTATTATCCCTGCCCACACATTTAGTGAAAATCTACGCTGATGTTTCGTTTCTACCACATTGTTCGGGTTCTCGTAAGCATATGTGTGGATGTTGTGTAGATTTGTTATGCCATCACGAGTGAAACCAGCTTCGTCAGTGAATAATATGACGCCAATTAATCGATTATCGTGTTCATACTTAGCTAGGATCTGATTGTACATTTCCAACTGTCTCGGCCGATCATCGTCATAAAGAGCCTGCACCTTTTTTGAATGAAACGGGTAGAGTTGTTCTTCTCTTAGTATCCTCCATGAACTAGCCTGACAGAGCCGCACTTCATTCCCAATTTTTCTAGTACTAATACCTGGATTATCTTCAATAATTTCAAGCACTCTTTCTTCTTGTTGCACGTTTCTAGCAGTTCTAGGTCTTCCCCTATTTCCATTATAACTTTTAAAGGAACCACATTCCGCAAGCCTCCTGTGCACACTGGAAAATGTTTGAGCATGAGGGATATTTCTTTCCGGATAACTCTCCATATAATATCTTCTTGCCAACTCTGCATTACCATTTGCTTTTCCATAACAAAAATGGATATCACAATATTCGATATTTGAATATTGGTGATTAGCCATTATTAGTTATTTTAAGATTATAAATTAAATAGTTTAAAAAGCGAATTTATTTGATGTTAAACTGACAGCTCTAGTATACTTTGATAGCTATTTACCTGGTAGCTGGTGGTAATGAAATGAGAAAAGTAAATTTACCACTTAATTTTTAAGGGTGATTTACGTCTAAACCGTTGGGTTTAGCGATGTAAATAAAGAGCACCTTTTTTAAAGGCCTGGCATCAGTCTTTCAGAAATTATGCCAAAAACTACTGTAGCTGTCAACACTAAAAAATTATGACAAAAAAACAATTTTCAATGTAGGTAAAGTGCCCTCTAGCGGCAAACAATCAATGTGAATTGTTACTAAAATGATGAAGCGCAGAAGACTTAGCCTATCTTTCAAATATTAGTCAAATCGGTTTTCCTGTAAGCGAGTAATTCAAAAAACAAAAAATAAAAACTTGAACTTGGACGGCTTGTAACTCGAAAACGAATGACATTTTGAAAAAAAATTATATGAAGCTCTACCCTTATTTTGTCAAGTAGAATCACCCCCTTAAGTTTCGTGATCGATTTTTGAATCACCCTGTATATATATATATATATATATATATATATATATATATATATATATATATATATATATATATATATATATATATATATATATATATATATATATCATTTTTCTTTATTTTGTCTTTTCTTGGGTTAGGTTCTATATTTAACAAAAACACAAAACTATTGACGTTTTGCCCTTTATTCAAGGCAATTTCAAAATTTTTTCCACTTAAAAATATTTTTTTATAATTAAAATACACCACATAAAAAACATATCTACAATTTCAAAAAACAAATAAGACACTTAAAAACAGTATTTAAATTTTTAAAATTTTTTAAAAATATTTAATTTTTTACCGGTACACACCTTGACATTTTGCTACTCTGTTACTAAATTAAATTCAAACTTTACATCGTCTACTGAGGATACATGGAATGCGAATCTGCTTTATTTTTTTTTATATTTTTTATATTTTACAATGCATAAAAAAACAAATATATATAATATTTTTGTTTAATTAAATTAGGCTTGTGTAAATGTGGCTCAAATTTCCCATATCTGTTCTGTCGTTAACAGTGTTTTTATCCTTTTTAATTTCAATCATTTCCTTTATCTGTAATTTTTGGTAATTCATATCTTTGTTTTTTTATTATGGTACTGTTATAATCAAAAGTATGTTTTTCGTCCTGTGTGTGTTTATTTGACGCTGTTGAGGCGTTTTTCGTATATTTATGGCCATTTAATCTGTTCTTCAGTAATTGGCTCGTCATGCCAATATATTTTTTGGGATCGAATATATTACATTTGATGTATTCATGAGAGGGGTTTTACTTTTTAAATTTGTGAACAATGTATTTAATTTATTATGTGACTTGTAGCATATGATATACGATAATATCATGCTTTTTTAAAATGTATTTTATTTTTTCTGACAGCTCACTAGTGTACGGTAATGCTATATATTTTTTCTGTTTATGTTCTATGTTTTTTGTTTTTACGTTATTATAAAACTTATATGTTCGTTTATCAATTATTTTGGTGATAGTCTTTTCGTTGAAATTATTATTTATTAGTGTTTTTTTTTACTTTTTGCAGTATTTTTGGTCGGAATTCTGGAGACGTTAGGGAGATAGCACGATCAGATAGACCGATTATAACGCTATTTTTTTTGAGTTTTTGAATGATTAGAGAAATAGTTTAGATATCTACCTGACCAAGTTGGTTTGGTGTACCATTCAGTTAAAATTTTGTTTTTTCTGCGTATAAGTGTCATATTTAGAAGATTTATTTTATTATTATTCTCTGTTTTGGACGTGAACTGTAATTGTTAACTCATTGAGAATTTCATTTAATAAAAAATTACAGTTCACGTCCGAAACAGAGAATAATAATAAAATAAATTTTCTAGATATGACACTTACACGTAGAAAAAACAAAATTTTAACTGAATGGTACACTAAACCAACTTGGTCAGGTAGATATCTAAACTATTTCTCTAATCATTCAAAAACTCAAAAAAATAGCGTTATAATCGGTCTACCTGATCGTGCTATCTCCCTAACGTCTCCAGAATTCCGACCAAAAATACTGCAAAAAGTAAAAAAGACACTAATAAGTAATAATTTCCACGAAAAGACTATCACCAAAATAATTGATAAACGAACATATAAGTTTTATAATAACGTAAAAACAAAAAACATAGAATATAAACAGAAAAAATATGTAGCATTACCTTACACTAGTGAGCTGTCAAAAAAAATAAAATACATTTTAAAAAAGCATGATATTATCGTATGCCACAGGTCACATAATAAATTAAATACATTGTTCACAAATTTAAAAAGTAAAACTCCTCTCATGAATAAATCAAATGTAATATATTCGATCCCTTGCACAAATTGTCCCAAAAAATATATAGGCATGACGAGCCAATTACTGAAGAACAGATTAAATGGCCACAAATATACGAAAAACGCCCCAACAGCATTAAACAAACACACAGGACGAAAAACATACTTTTAATTATAACAGTACCATAATAAAAAACAAAGATATGAATTACCAAAAATTACAGATAAAGGAAATGATTGAAATTAAAAAAGATAAAAACACTGTTAACGACAAAACAGATATGGGAAATTTGAGCCACATTTACACAAGCCTAATTTAAACAAAAATATTAAGTATTCGATCCCGTCAAATAAGAATCAAAAATTGAATATCCTCTTAAACATAAAACTAAACATATACCTTATTTGTTTTTTTATGCATTGTAAAATATAAAAAATATAAAAAATATAAAAAAAATAAAGCACATTCGCATTCCATGTATCCTCAGTAGACGATGTAAAGTTTGAATTTAATTTAGTAACAGAGTAGCAAAATGTCAAGGTGTGTACCGGTAAAAAATTAAATATTTTTAAAAAATTTTAAAAATTTAAATACTGTTATATAAAAATATTTTTAGGTGGAAAAAATTTTGAGAATGCCTTGAATAAAGGGCGAAACGTCAGTAGTTTTTTGTTTTTATTAAATATAGAACCTAAACCCAAGATAAGACAAAATAAAGAAAAATGATATAATCTATGGTTCAAGAAACAAGAATATATATATATATATATATATATATATATATATATATATATATATATATATATATATATATATATAGTATAGGAATTAATTTTTCTTGAACCATTAAATATATTTTTAGTTGGTTATTTTCTTGGGAATATGGTTCATTTTATATACTAGGTTTTTAATTTGGCAAATAGTATCGCCAATCAATATATTTAAAGTGTTTTTGTAAAACTTTTTTAGCAAACAATCAAATCTCTGTTCTTGGTTTACAGAGTGAAAAGTTAAGTTACTATAATTCTTATTTAGGAAATTAGGTAATACGTTTTCACTTTTACATCTAAGAAGAAAGATTTTTCTGTTTTTCTGGTTGGCCAGTTTCAGATTGGATGATGAAAATTTTTTTATTTCAGCGACTACATCTGGTCCATATAGGGCAATGATGTTTTCGGAGGAAAGCACTGTTTCACCCATGCTTTACTACATTGTATAGGAATTAATATTTCTTGAACCATTATATAAAATGAACCATATTCCCAAGAAAATAACCAACTATATATATATATATATATATATATATATATATATATATATATATATATATATATATATATAATAATAATAATAATAATACTATTTTTTAACCATGCACATTATATTCTTTGGAGGTTCCTTTCTTGGGTATAGGTTTGCAATTTTAAAAAATAAACAACTTGTTTATGTTGTCGTTTCGTCCATGATTATGAGCTTTTTCAAAACGTTTATTATTACAAGATTCCTACAACAAAAAGTTAAAACAAATATCAAAAAACACTCAGCATTTACGAACACAATTTCAAAAGATCGAAAAAAACTATTGTGTAATGAAATAAAATAATTTTTTTTAAAATAGTAACTCATATACGCACCTTGAAAATAAATCTTTCAGGTACAAGCAGACTAAATTTATTGACAAGATTTAATCTTCGAACATACCCCTGTAGAAGTAGCATAACGTCAGAACTAGGGCCCGGTTGTTTGAACGCTGAATAACGTAATAATATTTTTATTTATATTTCAAAAAGTGTTGATAAACAGTAGATATTTAATTTCTTGGTACAGACATACCGATTTTATGCTATCCTTTTCTAATTGCATTATTTAAACGAGTATCGTCGGTACGTCCTTCGAACATACCCCTGGGTACGTCAATTCTGAAAACAAAGTATGAATATATGGTTGCCTAAATTTTTATTATTGTTATTTTCAATATGTAAACAATCTAACAATATTTACCGATAAAAATAAGTTTTTAAATCCTCTTTTTGTTAATATTAATTGTAAACTTCGCATTTATAGTAATTTCTAACACTTAAAAACACCGAAAAAAGTCACGACAAGCAATTAAACTGAAAGACAAGATAATTAAATATGTTTATGTCTGTCAAACATCAAAAAAGCGTCTCCCCCATCGACCATAAACAGCCTTCAGACAAATCTATTGTTGTTTAAATCTAGAGTATGATCGAAGGATTTAATATATTTGTGGATTTGTTTATTTGTTGTTGGACTTTTTATGTATTTATTTATACATGTTTAATATGAATATTGGTTTATTTCTTTATGTTATATACTGAGATAGATAGAAAGATAGATATTTGAGTCACAATTATTACAATTTTACACACATCAAAATAAACATATAAAAATTCCTACAAGATACAATAACAATCACACTGACAAACTTATGAGTTAAAACATGCATCAAACTGGTGGTTTTCAATAAACAACAAAATATTAATTCCCTACACGTCAATATATTTAAACAAGACACTAAGTCTGCATTAATAAAATCGTCAAGTGAATAAAAGCTATTTTGCATCAGTATATTTTCAACTTTGCTTTTAACCAGATCAAATGATAGGCTCTTTAGATGCAAAGGAAGCTTGTTGTAAAATCGAAAAGCATAATAATTGACAGAATATCGACTCTTAGTCAGACGTACAAAGTCATACCATGAGTGAAGCATGCCTTGTATTGTAATGGTGAATGTCGCTATGCAGTGCAAATTGTTCCCGTCTTTCATGGATCCATAATAAACATTTAAATATATATACTGATGGCAATGTCAAAATGTTTAGATTCTTGAAGTGGTTTTTGACGTCTGCGCGAAAGCGCAGCCCCATAATAATTCTAATGGCCTTCCGTTGCAGACTGAAGAGTTTGCCAGAATGCGGTGAATGTCCCCAGATAAGAATTCCATATGATAGATGGGTGTGGATGAGGCTGAAGTAAGTGCTCATACATGTTTCATGATTTGCAACTCGCACCAGATTTCTCAAAAGAAACAAATTCTTTGAAACTTTATTTAACACAATCTGAACGTGTTCATTCCATAACAACTTTTGATCCATATGTAATCCCAAGAATTTAACAAACTGCCGATGACCAATCAGCTGTTTTTGAGTAAATATGACATTTTTAGTTTTTTTAGCATTGAGACACAACTGATTGACATGAAGGTTTAAAATTTATTGACTTTTAATTATTAATTTAACAAATTAGATTGTAATATATCTGAGTAAGGTTTTTTATATCTTGTTTATCATTGACAGTATGTTGTTCCTTTTTTATATGTATCATTTCTTTGACAAGTAATTTGTGATAGTTTTGGTCTTGGGTTAAAATTTTGATGTTTTTGTAATCAAATTCATGATTTAAATTTGATTCGTGTTTCTGTAGAGCAGTTGATGCATTTTTCGTGTATTTATTCCCATTAAGTCTGTTTTCCAAATACTGAGTTGTCATGCCAATGTATTTTTTAGGACAATTTTGGCATGGTATGGAATACACAAGGTTAGATTTTTTTTCAGAGAAAATTTACTTTTAAGAGGAGTAAATAATGAAGATAACAAATTTTGGGCTTTATGGCTTACCCGATGTCATGTTTTCTAAGGATATGTGAAATTTTGTGTATATGGCATTGCAATGTGTTTTTCGTTTTTAAGTTTTTATTTTGTTATAATTTATTATAAAATTTTAAAATACGTTATTTGATGATTTTATTTACTTGTGATTCTAAGAAATTGTTTTCTTTAAGCATACTTCTTACTTTTTAAGTGATTCTGGTCTATATTTTGGTGAGGTTAATGCCAGTGCTCTATCAGTTAGCCCTATTATTACACTTATTTTCTGAGAAGTAGGGTGGTGTGAATTGTAATTAAGACAGCATCTAGACCATGTGTCCTTAGTATACTATTCGTACTGATACTTTCGTCGTTTTTATTTCTTAACAATGCTAAGTCCAAAAAATGTATTTTGTTATTTGTTTCAATTTTTGATGTAAATTGTAGTCTGGTATTAAAGTTATTAAAACAATCGAGTATATTGTCTGTTTGGTTTTCAGGTGCTGCAGCAAGACAGTCATCGACATAGTGTTTAAAAAAAAAATACAGGTACACTCGTATTTTTTAATACTGACTCTTCTAAATATTCCATGACTAGTTGTGCAACAGTCGATGATATTGGTGAACCCATTGCACAACCGTCTAGTTGTTGATAATATATATCCTTGTATTGAAAATAGTTATTTGTTATTACCTTAACATTAACCAATATACTAACAACTATCCAAATATACCATCTGTCATGAGACCTGTGCCTCATAGTGACGAACTTCCTATTTCAGAATCCCCAGAAACATTCATTTACCAATCAGATAATAACGAAACAACGATTTTTCAAGAAGAAGATATGTCATCAACATAAAGAGATCCTGATTTCACACCCAGCACGTTATACCGCCAACTGCACAAAATAACTCAATCAGAATTAAACCATCCAAACTTGTAAGAGACTTAGAACTTCCAAAAAGTAAAGCAGAGTTACTAAGATCAAGGCTGCAGCAGTGGAACTTATTAGAAGACGCTGTTTCAGTATGTGTTTTTCGTAAACGCCATAAAGGCTACGCACCATTTTTTAACATGGAATATAACTTGGTTTTCTGCAATGACATTAGCAGTTTATTGGCAGCTTTAAATATAAACTACAAACCAGAAGACTGGAGATTGTTTATAAATAGTTCAACATTCAGATTGAAAACAGTACTATTGCAGGAAATATTTTACCATCTATTTTTGTTGGATATGCAATTCACATGTAAGAATCATACGACAATATGAAGTACTTATTGACAAGTATAAAATACGATAAGTACCAATGGCAGATTTGTAGGAATTGTGTTTTTGACAGTTAAATACGAATCTGTTGAGCATTAACTCCAGCATGTCAGGGTTGAAAATCAACTTTCTCACATGTAAAAATCTGACATCGCTAAAATCTGCAAAATTCATAAGGAATTGCTCAAACCTATAAACCAACAAACCACACAACCAAGAAACTCGCACTCATAATCCATAAACCTCAAACCTAAAAACCATAAACCTACCAACCCCAAACCTACAAACTTTAAACCTACAAACTCACAAACTTCAATCCCAAAAACCCCAAACTAATTGAATTTATAGATTTATAAGTTTGTGGTTTGTTGATTTGGAGTTTGTAGGTTTGATTTTTTTGAGTTTGTGGATTTATGGTCTGTGAAATTACGGTTTGTGGTTTGTCGGTTTGAAATTTGTGAGTTTGTGGGTTTGAGTCCTGTAACTTCAAGGCTTGTGATTTTGTAGGTAATGAGTTTATGGATTTGTGGTTTTGGGTTTGTGGTTATATGGTTTGTTGCTTTATGGGTTTGGAGAATCAGAGGAGTGTGCGAGGAAATCAATTTTTAACTTTTTTTTTGCGATGGACAAAAGATATGGGCGTGCTGGAGGTAAATTCTCTACGGATTCGGATTTAGCGGTTCAAAATACATATAGGAGACGTGAGTTTCTTTTGGTTAATTTATTTTCAATTTGTGATTCTATGTCATTAAATTCTTCAAGATTTTTACAATTTGTAAGCTCTTTATATGTTAAAATTGCGAGTTTGCTGTTTTTAATACCATTATGAAAACAAAATCATTTATTTCTTTAAGCTGTGTCTCTGCGTCGTAATTTTTGATAATTGTGTTTACTTGGTCCTTTTAATCTTTTAAACTGGGCATATTTAATTTTAGAAGAACGATCTAATCCATTTTGGAGTATTGTTGAGATAGTTGCCAGATAACCCTCATGTGGGTACCGGGACGTACCGGGATAGAGGGGAATGAAATAGTAGACAGGCTTGCGAGAAAAGGAGCTGAGATAGCATTTATGGGTCCAGAGCCTTTCTGTGGAACCAGTAGCAGCGTAATGCGGGAGGAACTAAAGATAGAAGAAGAAGAAAGCAGTAGATCCAAATATTGGAGGGAGCTGCAAGGATCGAGAAAAGCCAAGATACTTCTGGAGAACTACGATCAGAAGAGATTCAAATAATGAAGCTTAAATAAAAACTAACTCAAAGTTCTGACAGGGGTCCTGAGGGGGCATTGCCACCTGGAGGGACACCTCAAGAAACACGAACTGGTAGAAAGAGAAGAGTGTAGATTCTGTGAGGAGGAAGACGAAATCTCTATTTATATCATTTCAGAGTGTAGTGCTCTAGAAAACTCTAGGATGCGGTTCTTGGGAACACACCGAAACGAAGAAGGGGAGCTACCCACCTTGAAGCCGCCCAACATTCTAATATTTGTGAGGGAAATAGGACTGAAGGACCTGCTTTAGCCGATAAGGTAACTCTTACGACTTACCAGGTCGCAGATTACAGACCCCCAACTCTATACACATACATACATACGTTGCCACATAAAATCCTCTGTTGTCAAAAGACCCTCACACACTCTGCTACTATCACTGAACACAAAACTTTCCTCATAAAATTTTTTTCCGAAAACTTAGAAAATTTTAACAATTTCAAACATATGTAGCTATAATATGGTAAAGTTTCCTTCTCTCTTCTGTTTCCAAGATCTCCATATTAGTCCGGTCAAGTTAGCCCTAAAAAGAGAGGTAAGGTTACCAAAATTCGCATAGCGCTGAAAATTTGTACAAATGTTCAAAACACCATTACAAATACGGTGTTAAAAGTCCCCAACGATCCCATGTCTGGAAAAAAATTATTCAAGATCAAAGTGGGGAAAAATGAGTTTTTCGCGTTTTTCAGCCAAACGGTAAGTTTTATTATCAAAATAGTAGATCATAAAATTATCTATAAAAATTGTTTTTATACTTTTTTTCATAAGAGTAACCGTTTTCGAGACATCATCGCTCAAAAAGTTGAGAAAGCTGCGTTCTCCATAATATGCATAAGTACGCCGCGTACAAACATCACTGGAGCTGTAATACCTGCATCGATAAGTTCCGCTACGCATCTTTTGTTAAAAATACTCGAAACAAAAAGCGAGTGCAATTAGCTTGTCTTCCTCCAACCTCTGCTTCTGCCCAACAACATCTATTTCGGGTATGTTATCAAGTTCAACTGTGGCTTAGTAATCAACTAGATCCAAAAGATTGGGGTTGAAAGTTGATTGACAATACATTGGAACCAATTCAGACTTTACTCCCACCTGCGCCAGAAAAACTCCTCAGCACAATTTTTTGCAATTGTAAAAAGGGATGTAATGCTAAATGCGGCTGCAAAAAAGTTGGGTTATTTTGTTCATTAGCATATACAAATTGCCAAGGCCACTCATGTTCCAATGTTGAATCTCCATTAGAAGACGGTTCATATCATATCAACGAAGAGACGTCTGATACATTGTTTTTGAAGGGATTTATTTGCACTCAGCAGGAAGAAGAAAAAGAAGAAGAGGAAAAAGAACGAGAAGACGAAGAACAAGAAGAAGCAGAAATATTTAACGATAATGAATCTGACAAATAATTGACCTAAATTCAATAGAATCCAGACAGCTTCGATTATTTTTAACTATTTCCTCTTTTTTTTAGTCATTACATAGTACAGTATGGTTCGTGGAATAGGCCTACCGGGGAAACAACGTAAAAAAAAACGCGTCAAGTACACTTCCTCACAGGTGATGTGGAAACGTGTGCATATTTTGGAGAACGCAGCTTTCTCAACTTTTTGAGCGATGATATCTCGAAAACGGTGACTCTTAGGAAAAAAAGTATAAAAGCAATTTTTATAGGTAATTTCGTAATCAATAATTTTAGTCTAAGCTATTTTGATAAAACTTACCGTTTGGCTGAAAAACGCAAAAAAAAACATTTTTCCCCATTTTGACCTTGAATAAATTTTTTTCCAGACATGGAATCGTTAGGGACTTTTGACAACTTATTTGTAATGGTATTCCGAACATTAGTACAAATTTTCAGCTCTATGCGAATTTTGGTAACCTTGAATGTCTACTTTGACCGGACTATATTCTAACTAGAATGTGTTTCTCTCTTGCTTATAGGAGTTTGATTTGTCTCAGTTTAGTTTATTTTCTAGAACTTTTAAGTATAATATAAAAAGGAAATGCATTAAATTTAAGGTAAATCTGCTGGAAGCAAATTTCAAGAAGGTTTGTTAAATGCGTTTAATGTAATGCATTAAATTTAATAATTTGCATGAATATAAATTAATTTATTCCATTAAATCTAATGTAATCATACATTGAATTTAAATTTTTGATCACTACTTTTTAAGGTGACTATGTACATTAAATATAGAGCCAGTGTTCATTGAATTTGAGATATGTTATCACATATTATACACAACAATAATATGAGGTCAAAAAATTCTGCCACCGGGAAAAGGTGGAAATTTTTCCCATAGGTAGTGTACCGTCATCTGTAGACTGGTTTCTGTCAGTACTGGCAGACATACACCTCATTATAAGAAAATTGAGTCCTTTAAGCAACTTACATCATACTAAATAAAAGGTTCAATACAAGTTGCGCCTTCTCCCTGAATTTCATGCAATGTACCATGAATATTAATGTAAATTCCTTTAATGTTAAAGGTACATGTGATTTAATTTTAATGTACAGAAAGTTGAAATATTTTTTCAGTTACTTTATTGAAATTTAAGATATCATTTAATTAAATTTAATGTACAACGAACTGACACTTCAATGAATTTGCTTTAAATTCTAAGTAAATGTAACTTATTAACAATATTAGGCACAAAATCATTAAGTTTATTGTAGAACGGACATTAAATTTAATGTTATTTTTAATAGGGTATAGAATAATGTTGGAGAACTTTTACAATTATTGTATATGAAAATAAATATTTTTAAATAAACATCTAGGGTACTTGATTAACTATTATAAAAAAAAACTAGAAATGTTACCTTTTACTGTGCTGCTCCAATCTTGCATGGAACTCCGTACAATCCATCAGATAGTCTTCATAAACAAACTCCGAACACAGTGACGTTTCGATATCGAAATCATCATCGTCTTCAGGGCTCATTAGGAGAAATTCGGGGTACATCTCCGAGCTACTGGGTTCCTCGAAAATAACTGAGTTAGGACGGTAGTAAGAGACACTTTTACGCTGCAGTGAGTTACAAAGGCCTCGAGAGGATACGTGAAGTTTTAGTAGATTTAATATGCACATTCTATATATTATTTTGCTAAAGAAAAAAAGAGAAAAATAGTGGAAAATAAGGTAAAAATAAGGTAAAAGTAAAGCCTAGTTCACATAACGCTTATTTCGTTGCTAGTTTACGCAAGGAAGTAGTGATTGCATCCGCGAAAGCTGCAGTGATAGAGAATAATGTAATTGCGGACTTCAATACGTACTGCAATTTGGATATAGATGATATTCCATTTCCCGTGTTTGTTCTCAGATAGATTCAAGTGGTAACCAATGCAAAAGTCGCATCAAAATCAGGTAAGCATAAGTTTACTGCGGCTGCAGATACTAATGTCTTGCTTATAACTATTAAGACAATTTTTAATGAATTAACAATAACTTTAATAAATTTGAAGATATTTATATTTAATTGTTTAAAAAACTCTGGTATTTTTAATGAATTTGCTGCAGTTGCGTCTTATTTTCCAAACTGTCATTTTACACAGATAGAAGCCATTTATGTTACAGGCCCAGCTATCATCAAAACGTGAAGCGATTAGCTAGCTTGAAACCTAGCAGTGAAATCAAAGTGTGATCTAGGCTTTATTTTGTGACTGATGCAGCCAAGTTTAATTTGAACGTTCTTGCTATTTGGTAAATATTTAAAAATAACTATTTTAACAATAATACCAAAATGAAAAATTTAATTCATAAATGATAAATAAATATTGTTTATTTACAAAATTTTGTAGGTTGAAATTAGGTATCTGGAAATATACAGGGTGTCTCTAAAAGATCTATGCAAAAGTCTTACGCAAATTTTCAATGCCGAAAATGAAGATCTAGTTGATGTTCTAATTAAAAATTCTTAATCCTTGTCACCTTTTTATTCATTTCCTAAATGAAGGCCAACATTGATGCAGTAAAATCCAAGATGGCGCTAATAATATGACGGACAAAAAAAATAATTTTATTCGATTTTCTCCAAAATTCGTGTGGTGTAGTTTTCGGAGTCGTACATAACAAATCTTAAATTATTTTTGAAAAATTCAATATGACAAATCTAATACAGCGGATTAAAAATTTTACGTTTTTCGATTTTGTCCAATATCGTACAGGCGAGTTTTTGAGGGTGTAGATTACGAATTTAAAAATATTTTTTAAAAATTCAGTATGGCTAGTTCAATATGGTGGGTTGAAAATTTTATATTATTCACATATTTTTAAAACTGGTATTAATAGGCTTTTGGAATCATAGGTTATGGACTTCAACCAAAACTTAAATATATATTTTTTTCTTTACCCTTTATTCGTTTATACTGCCCAGACGCTATAAATCTCTTTTGGCTCCGGGCACCAAAGATTTGGCAAAGTTCAAAGAGGTTTGTTGCATACTCGTCACGGGCGCGTCATGTGCTCGACTCGCCATATATAAAAGCACCTTAAGAATTCCTCATAAAAAAAATCTATAGACTTTAAATCTGTTTACCGAGGTAGCCAATTTTTTTTACCGATCAATCGATTTTGAAAATCGTTATTTAAATGATTTTTAACATTTAATGTGAAGGGTGGAGGTGCACGGTCGTGCATTAACCTTATATTTTGTCTAGCAGCCGGTAGAAAATCATCCAATTAATTTGGCAAATTTACTAGATGTTCTAGATAATTCAAACCATTTAAATGACGCGGTAAAATGACAGAATCAATTTTCATTGATGTTATTACGCAATCTTAATTGTATACTAGTTTTCGTCAACATTATGTAAATTTGTGATATCCATTCTTGTAAAACAATACTAATCGCTAAATACATTTTTTTTAATTGCAATTTACATCGTGTTTTCGCCGTTCATTAATGAATCGACAAAAGCCTAGTTTCAATTCAAGGTCGAGAGTTAAAAGCGCTTGTACTGCCTGGAGGTGAAATGGATGCAACAGCTATTCCCTTAAAGACCTATTTATTCAGAAACTCAAAGTTCCAAATCGAAATGTCTGGTGCCCAGGTTCGGATTCTTTTGATTCATTCTAAATTTCCTTCACAACTTCCGGTATCCCAGTCACAAGATTTCTTCCATAATCAATCATTGCAGAAGCAAAACTACCGGTTTCTCGAAGACGCCTTTCAATAACGGCAAATATTTGGTGGTTTGGTGCATATCTATTTCAAAATCTCTCTCTGTACAAGGTTTGTCCAAAAAGTAATGTCAATGGGTCATATTAAAATGTTCTCTCCTTCTACGTCGACACATTGCTTTCGGCGAAATTTCTAGGCATCGAAAGCGTCACGGTAGGGTTCCTTCAATATGTTTTTTAGAGTCTTGGCGCAAGCCTCTTTAACTTTGTCTGTCAACTGTCCTTAAATGATGTCTTTTCAGGAAGTTCTCAAGTGCTAAAACGAAAAGAGGTTTGGAGTAGCCACATCAAGACTGTAGGGCGGATGGGGAACCGTTGGCACCTTTGAGTTAGCCAGAAATTAGGTCACGAAGTAGGCTGGCTTGTTGTCATGGGGAAGTTTCCAAGTATCCGTGATTTCGTGCCGGACATGACGAATTCTTCATTCGAGTCTTTTGAATATTTCTACATAGAATTTGGTATTAATGGCTGTACTATATGGTAAAAACTCATGATAGATGATTCTTTTGATGTCAAAGAACACAATAAGCATGGTTTTGACCTTTGACTTGCTTTCTAAAAAGGTCTAATAAACTATTATCATCAAAGGCGGTCTTTATCAAGTTTTCACTGCGGACTTGCCGAGTTTCACACAAAATTCGATGTTCCAACGAGCGCTGCATTGCGGCTCGAATAGAATACGAAAAAGAGTTTTACGGAAAAGCGTGTCTTCACTTTCTGGATGGTTGGCGACGATTGAGCGACCACGTGTTCGTATACTCACTTCACAATAAAATCGTTGATATTACCTTTTGGACAAACCATGTATATTTTCATCGATTTCCGACCTTGTTCTTGGTAATAACCGTTGTTATTTCTGTGACGTGTGACAATACCTTTTGATAACTAATGACAAGACTTGTGATTGTTAGTTCGTTGCTATGTAAAGCCTAGATAAAGTGTGAAGGAGGGCTACGACGAGTCTCAGTACGCGAAAAAAACATGAAGGATATCAAGGAATAAGAATATTTAATTATTAAGTTATAAAAAGTTATGAAGCTAGATATCGGTGAAATGCTACCGGTGGCTCCCTCTACATTATATATCGAAACTAGAATCGGATTTTGATTTCTCATTTTAAAACCATAAAATTCGAAATTTAGTGCAAATCAAGCTGTTATTCAGACAAATATTTGGAAAAAGGCTTAAAAAAATTATAACTTTGATTACCTGTTTTTTGGAAACTTTCAATTTTTGAACCACGGCAAATTGGGCTAGATCTGCAAATTTTAGCCTTAAAAATTTGCATTAGCGTTTTGTACAAACGTTTTAGAGACACCTTGTAATGACATAAAGATAGTTGAAACCAAAATAAAATTCTTTTCTTAAGTTTGTCAGCAATTATGTACCTTATGTAGAAGATTTTGAGACAAAATATTTTTTATACATTTTCTAGAACTTTTTTGGTATACAAGTACAGGGTGAGTCAACGATTGGATGAAGTAGGTTTGTGCCTTTTCGGTGAAATTAACAAAGAAACTATATTTATTGTTTGATACAGTTTATTTTTACGCAGATTTTAAAAATATTTAGGACTCTACAGGGTGAGCCAAAAACTAGGACAGCATAAAGTTGTATTTTTTTAAATAGAACACCCTATATACGAATCATATTTTCGATTTAGCTTATAATTTTAAATCTTTTTTATTAAGGGTTTACTATAACAAAACTTTATAGTTTCTGAGATAATTAAGTTTAAAGAAAAAAAGTCACATTTTCAAGCATCAATTCAATCCTAAATAACGTTTTCAATTTTGTGACAAATATATTCAAATTTGGAATTTAGCAAGGTCAAGGACAAGTTAACATAATTTTTACCTAATATTTGCAATAAAAGCTACAGGGTGTTGAACACATCGGCTCAAATTTGAACAAGTTTAAATGAATAAATATCTTTTTTTTAAATGGTACACCCTATATATTTTCATGTTATTTAATAGAGTAATAAAAACCCTAAAATTTTGTTCAATATATCCTATACCTATTTATAATAGTTTTTGAGATATTTCAGTTTTTATAATTTTCCATACTTTTTTACAGAAATAGTCTTCATTATCATAGTAGCCATGGCAAAAACAATGTAAAAGAACATTTTTCTGTGTGTCAAATTTATAACCGCAATCGCTTCTTTTGGTTTTTATGTAGTGTAGTTTGGTTTTTTTGCATTCATCTTATATTGTAAAATGAATTTTCCAAAGAATGAGTTAATAGATATGATTTATACAATAGGAGAGGCTCAAAAAAATTGCCTTCTTGCTCAAAGAATTTACAAAATGAAGTATCCTGATCGACGCCAGCCTAATACCCATACTTTTCAAAACTTAATGCAAAGATTTGATTCTTCTGGTACTGTCGATTATCCAAAACGTAAAGTGGTCAACAAACCAGTAACTAATGAAGAAAAAGAACTACAAGTATTGTTAAATGTTCAGGAAAATCCTTATATTGGTAGCCGTCAGTTAGCAGCATTATGTGAAACATCACAATCCACCGCTAATCGTACTACCAAGAAATATAGGTATCATCCATATCACATGGAATTACACCAAGAATTGCATGGACAGGATTTTGAAAGTCGTGTAAACTTTTGTCGTACAATAAATGCGGAGATTCAATTAAATCCAAATTTATTATGCAAGGTAATGTTTAGTGATGAAGCTACTTTTAGAAGTAACGGTGCCGTAAATAGACGCAACATGCATTATTATGCCACAGAAAACTCATTTTGGATTAGAGAGGTCATTAAATGTTTGGTGTGGTATTCATCATAATCGAATTATTGGACCCCACTTTTTTAATGAACCACTAAATGGCCATAGTTACCTGAACTATCTACAAGAAGAACTACCCCAACTGCTTCAAGGTCTCGATAGGGATGAGCTCGACAGTATGTGGTTCCAGTACGATGGTGCGCCTCCGCATTACCATCGTGAAGTTCGTGCGTTTTTGGACCAACGATATCCGCAAAAATGGATTGGACGTGGGGGTTTCATTGAGTGGCCACCAAGGTCTTGCGATATCACCCCATTAGATTTCTTCCTATGGGGTTATATTAAAAATAAGGTGTATGTTAATCCACCAACAACAGTGGAAGATATGCGAAACAGGATTAGGGATACCTGTAGAACAATAACGCCACTAATTTTGTCCAGAGTCCGAGAAAATCTGCAAAAAGACTAAATTTGTGCATTGCACAAGAGGGTCGTTTATTCGAACACTTATTAAAAAGAAATAATTAATCTCAGTATTTAATAGGTAATTTTTTTGTTTCAATTTAGTATAAAAGTAAATATGTATTTGCCTTGTCGTTATTGTTGTGTTAATTTTTTCACATTATGTTTAATTAAACTATTGCCGTTGTAATATAACGAATAATGTATTTCATCATATTTAACCACATTCTGTTTGTTTCTGTAGTTTCTTTTTATTATTTTACATGGCTACTATGATAATGAAGACTATTTCTGTAAAAAAGTATGGAAAATAGGAAAAACTGAAATATCTCAAAAACTATTATAAATAGGTATAGGATATATTGAACAAAACTTTTAGGGTTTTTATTACTCTATTAAATAACATGAAAATATACAGGGTGTACCATTTAAAAAAAAAAGATATTTATTCTTTTAAACTTGTTCAAATTTGAGCCGATGTGTTCAACACCCTGTAGCTTTTATTGCAAATATTAGGTAAAAATTATGTTAACTTGTCCTTGGCCTTGCTAAATTCCAAATTTGAATATATTTGTCACAAAATTGAAAACGTTATTTTAGGATTGAATTGATGCTTGAAAATGTGACTTTTTTCTTTAAACTTAATTATCTCAGAAACTATAAAGTTTTGTTATAGTAAACCCTTAATAAAAAAGATTTAAAATTATAAGCTAAATCGAAAATACGATTCGTATATAGGGTGTTCTATTTAAAAAAAATACAACTTTATGCTGCCCTAGTTTTTTGGCTCACCCTGTAGAGTCCTAAATATTTTTAAAATTTGCGTAAAAATAAACTGTATCCAACAATAAATATAGTTTCTTTGTAAATTTCACCGAAAAGGCACAAACTTACTTCATCCAATCGTTGACTTACCCTGTACTTAACTAACAAATATTTGATTGGAAACAATAAGTATAAGGAAATATTTTTCTGATTGAAGATCATATTTTAATGAGCAGTGTTTTTTTTTAATTTTAGGTAATTTAATTTATAACAAGTAGCGGTTTAGTCATTGAATTCGCGTTGAATAGAGAAAAAATCGCAGGCCCATGTAAATGTTTTTTTACTTACTTATTAACCTTCTACTAAGATCAAAAGAACTATAGAATATTATTCTAAAGTATTATTATGAGCATTTAAAAATAAACTATGCTATAATTCTTGAATCAGCACTCACAAAATACATAAAAACCGTCCTTATTAAGGTTTTTTTTACACCGTTAATAGTTCAAAACATTTTATTTCAACAAAAGTCCCATGCACTTCCGGTCTTTACCGTACGATGCGACATTTTCAACTGACAAATCTCAGAAACGACTTTGTTTCGGTAATTTTACACGCACGTAGGGCCTCTAATTGCCTTAGAAATTACCGAGAAAATTACTTTTCACTTGAAAAAACTCCTTAATTTGGTCGGTTTTAATGGTTATATCAAACGCCGTGGTTAGTTAGACAATGAGTTAAACGAAAAGAAATTTTATTAGATCAAACAATTTTGTTATGGTGCATTGGGTAAGATGAATCGGAGATTATCGATTTCGGATTTACGATTTTACCGTTTTTTGCCGATTAAAAACGAAATTGCAAGTATTGTTGACAGGATTCCTATTAAACAATGTTATATCGTTTCTCACTTTTGAAAAAGTGTTATTTTTATTTCATCAATGAAGGAAGAAAATAATATACACTGTCGAACAAAAGTAAACCGACACTTTCAAAAATATCTGAATGCGCCCTACTCTTTTGCACCACTGATCTCTACTATGGATCCCTACTCTTGTCGGCTGCTAAAGCCAAAAAATGGCAAACCATGGGCGAAAAAATGCGTTTCTGCACATCGGGCGGCAGTCATATTTTTGGATGCTGGCCAGATGAGGGCATGCGCATAAGCGACTTCCTGTTATCGATCGGTTGTTTCGTAGTGCCATCCGTAAACAGCACAGTATCGGCTTAACGCCATTTCTGTGTTTATTTTTGCTTTGCAAGTTACATGCGATTTAAACGGATTTATAGCGTTTTAAGTGATTTATTTTATTTGTTCTTGTGTTTTTATTTAATATAATGGAATGTGTACATATTTTATTTGATTTATTTTCCTTTTTCTCTATAGGGTAAAAAATAATGTTGCTTTACCACGTTTTTGGATTTACGTTGTTTTCGTATAACATTAAATTTCCAAAACATGTAGTATGATATATTTCTGGCACTTTCCAAATGATTACCAACAGATAAAATGAATTTTTAAACAGTCAATTCTTAAAAAAAAATCAAAATTCGCACCAAACCATAGAATCAACCATATGAAAAAAGTACATTCATCAACGTGTCAAGAAAAGGTATAATTTCTCCATCTATTACATTACTTACATAAATAAAAACTAACGATTCATTTCAAAATATATTTATTTGGCAATGCAAGTAAGTATAATTATGAATAAAAACATACTTCCTCATAATGAAGTTGGAATATTTTAAAACATACATATCTAACTTACAATAATTATAATGTATTATTATTTGGTTATATATTTAAAATACTTGAGTACAAGGTTTATATTGTAGCCATAATCGGCTATTGGCTCTATAATTTCTAAGCTCTGTTTTTATTTTATTTTCAAATCGCCAACGAATTTTTTCCAGTAACTAATTTGCATGCTGTCCATATTCTTGCATAACTTCATCTACCTTATATTTAACCGATGTTTCCAACCAGCTCAAATGTTTTTTTTTTGTTCTGCAGCCAATCTGATTTATAATTTGTATGTTTGAAGATTGTGGACATGACGTTAAAAAGCGTTATTAATTATTAATACTGGTTTTGGAAGTAAATTCAGATTAGTTATGTCCGTACTCATTTTATGAAATTGTCATGAATCATGTTGTTATGGAAATCCTCACTTTCAAATCGTCAAATAAAAAATTCATTAATATGTTAACAGAAGCAAAAGATTACGAAATAAGTTAGACAAATGTGAATTTCTTTTGTTGATATATTTTTTTATTTACCCCCAGCAATGACCTTGTTCACTTATTATATTTGAAATAACATTTTTATCATTTTGTCGAAAAAATTAATGCGATAAGAAAATATATGCTCCGTTCACCATTACGGCAGAAAAATATTATATAAAATTATTTTCAAATCCTGCATATCCGTTAAAAAACCCATTTCGTATCAATATTTTCTTAAAAAATTTAAAAAAAAGAGACAAGGAAAAGATGGTAATTATTTTTTCATAATTAGAAAATAAATTGCCGAACTTTAAAAATGTTAATTATTCACTCCCACCCCACAACAAGAAAGTTAACGCACACAGGCGGAAACAATAGATTAGAGAAATAGTAAGATACATTTTTTTCACAATTTTACTTTCACAGTATAAGAAATTACTAAACTAACTCCCATCGGTACACTGATCGGATTATTCCCTTCTGCTTCAGATATTATTTGTGCCCATATGATATAAGTCCCAGAACAAGAAAGTTACATGAGACCGACTTCTTTACTAAAGATTGCAACTTTGATAACTTGCTTCATTTAGACACCATTTATGACTAATTGAACTAACTAAATAGATTTTCGAAGTTCGGTCCTGTCGATGGTCACCTGATCAATTTGTAGTGCGCATGCCGATATCTGGTCTAGGATGTTTACATTTTATTGTCTTAAATTTTCCGTTTTTGGGATTAAGCTTTGCGGATCTATAAATATTTTATCTATGTTTTGCACTCATCTTGAGAGTGAGTCCACACGATAACAAAAATTTCGGCGTAGGCGTATTACGCCCATTTATGTTAAAAATGTCTCGTCCACACGGGCAACTTTTATCGTGCAGTCGTGCAGTCGTAAAGTGTTGTGTATGTTTTTTTTTGTGGTAACCTAACTTTTTTCTGATTTTTTGATAATATTTATTTATGTATAAATTAAAATTAAAGAAAATAAAAAAATAATTGCAGCAATGTTGTTATGTAGAAAAAGAAAAAATTACAAAAGATAAAGACATTATTAATATATTCTTTATTAAAAAAAAAACGGAAAAGTCGTCGCTACTAGGTCCGGTCTGTTTTTGAGAAAAACATTGGAGAAAGGCTTGGACATACTAATGATTTAATTCAAGAAAGGAGAGAAAATGATCCTGATTTTTTTAAAATATTTTCCTGTTACTCTTGGTGAGTTTGAAAAGCTGTTGTTGGGCCAATAAATAGGAAACACGCTATGGAGATGTGTACAGCTATACCCTTATTACTAGGTTTGAAAAAACATTGTGATATTTAGCTGATGAAATCGGCATGTGAAAGCAACAGTGGGAATTCCGAATCGGTTTTTGAAATTAGTCATGTTACTTGTGCGATAATATGAGACTCTTTAAAGCAAGTTTTATTTCCGAAGTTTGCCACTTCCACCTGGTAAAGAATTGCCAAGGAGTTCAAAGACGAGAGTTTTAGTATAAAGTGTCATTTTAACAATCGTTTTAATAATTACAATTGTTTGTAGTTTTTAGAAGAATACATTACGTATGACACTAACTGGATTTCTGTTATTAAATTTCCATTAATGTTAATTTTTACTTTTTAATTGTTTATAATAGGTTTATATAAAATTTGCTAAGGGTAGGGTTACCAGACGACAGGAATTTTCCTGACATGTCTGAAATTTTAGCCCCTTGTTAGGAAGAAACAGGAAAAAACTGCAATTGTCAGTATTTTTTTGAAATTAAAAGAGGAAAATATAAGTAATGAAAAAATATTTTTTTTCATTACTCATTCTAGTGAGAAAAAAATAAATTGATTAAACGTTAACAAAATGAGTGAATTGTTAATTTAGTATATTAATAAATTTAGTCTCATACTTTTTATTGTGTGATGTTTCTTTTGGCGATTGCTGGACTTTTATAACATGACATTCTTCACATGATATATTCTTTAAGTTAAATTGTGTCTAGAGTAGAACCTTAACAGAAGATATTGTTGTAAAACAATTATTACTACAAATTATTAAATTACTATATATATTTTTAAGTTACTCTTATGGATTAATAGATAATTATAGTCTAATATTTAATACTTTCTTAAGAAACAGTTATATCTTAAGTAAATTTATGTTCTAATAGGCTCAAACAAAAGCATGCCTTAATCTCCGAAACTCTAAAACTTTACTTTTTACAGAGACCATTAGTTTTGTTCATATTGTCATCGTCCCATAAATACACACTTTTTCATTTCAGTAATCATGTAAATAAATAGTTATAAGTTATATTTGTTAGTACGCCTATGACTGTAAAATATATAATTTAGATACAGAATAGAATGTAACTAGGACATGAACATTGAGACGACAGGAACTAAAATCAAAAAACTACAATAGTAACATTAAATTAGTAAGTAAGAACAAAAACTGTTGTTACCTCATGATTTAGTGAACATTATAATAAAATATTAAAAAAGTAATATTAGAAGATTTATTTGAATTCATCGAAACCAGTGATAAACTAAAAGCAGAACTAGCAAAGTTATAACATTGGTGGCAGCGAAAGGCAAAGCTTATAACAATATAGACAGTCTATGTCTCTCCTTAGTCCACTACGCTCCCATTAATGAGAAGACTCACTCGATATTGGCATTTGATGCTTTGATTGCAAAAATTTTGAAAATCTCACTGCCTTAACATACAACATTCAGATAAAATATCCGGATATGTACAGAAACATTAGGGATATTGTCAGGGAATCTCATTATTTGATCTGGTAACCATAGCTAAGGGCATGTCTGTGGATTAGCGTCTCGATATCACAGATTGTCGTTGAATAGAAATTGTATTATATAATGGCCTTTATTTTAAAACCTTTAATTTATATAACGAACACCTGTGTTATTGCAATTGTTATAAAATTAATAAAAAAATGAACAAAAATCGATTTTTTTTTGAGGACCAAGCAGTAATGATCTTCGGTAACAAGCATTTTTAATAAATTAAAACAATTTAACATAATTCATAAATATCCATTATTTCAAAACTCGCTAAATAAAATATATAAATAAAACAACAAAGTTTAAAAAAAAATATAGGTTATGTCTTCATACAAAATATTGAAAATAAACAGTTTCCACCATTTTTAAAGCAGTCCGCTGAAAAGTTCAACATCATTTGTCGTAATGACCTTGGAAAAGGCGGATTTAGGCGGGAAATCTTCGGTCTTTATCTTTTTTTAAATCTAACAAATCACAATGCTTGAAATTTGACATATGTCTTACTGCGCTACGCTGCCGCCCAGATTTTTCTTATCGTGTGGACTCACTCTCAGCCATCGTTTTTATTCAGTTTCATCAAGGGACTTAAGGGCGCCCCTGTATTGACGGCGCCACCCAGCATCGCGGGGTCTGCGGGATCGTTATTTAAGCCACTGACGGAATGTCCCATTTTCAACACTTTTAAGTGGGACTGGAGTTATTATCAAAGATATAGTGTTGTGGTTTTCATTTTTTAACGAAACGAAAAATTCCGGTGTCAAACTTGTCATGGCTTACTTAATTTTTAATCTACAGGGCAATTTTGAAAATCTTCGGTTTTTAAGCACATCTCGTATTTCAGTTATACGTTAATTTATTTAAAGATAAAAACTAGTTTTTATAGAGTTTTTTACATAGAGTACAGTGACGCAGTCAGTTTTTTTCTAAAAAGTTCAATTTTTGAGATATTAACGAAAATTATGATTTTTTAAATATGATATCCAGTATACTATTTCAGATATTGATTAAGTGTAATTTAGGCTGTTCAAAAATATATAATGTGTCTATTTGATTTTGAAAAACAAGGTCAGAATTCGACATTTTCAATAATTTACTTTACTTGTAACAGTAAGCCGTGGCCAATTTATAAGAAACAAATACAGAATTTTGACAATAATAATTATACCAAAGATTAGACACTTTAAAAGTTAATTTTAATATTTTTCTATACCTTTAATTGTAAACACTTAATTATTATAACTTTTTTACTTTAAACAACACTGTTATTATAAAACCAGAATATTGAAATTTGATTGCAAAGAAACAAGAACATTATTTTACAAAAATAAAGTAACAAAAACAAAAAGAAGCACTGAAATTAAAACGACCAAGAGTTTTTTTAAAGATGGTTTTTAAAATGATGGGCGTTTTCTCGAATGCATAGTGTTGTTCTTCTAATTACATTTTAATAATCATGAGTCTATTATTAAGAGTTTGGTAGGCCAACCAATTACCTAACGAAGTTCCGCTATAGATTTATGTCGTATCTTATAAACATCTCATTGACCCATTGGTACCTATCCATCTTTGAGGAAAGTTATTGTCGAGAAATGGCTTTAACAATCCAGAGGGGAGTCAGGGCATCGTCTTGTTGAAGATAAATGGGATTTCTAGATATCTACATGTTGTGATACCCCCTTGACACATCCTCTAAGCTATGCGTTGGCCCAAAATAAAATACGAGACATCAACCCCGAAGTGATTTTATTGTGCTCTTTCGAAAATTAAATGGTGATTTTCTGCAGACTAATACCTCGTGTTGTGATGACTAAAAATTCCCGCCCTTGAAAAATAACATTCATCAGACCAGACGACAAATCTGCCAAAAGATTCGTTGGTGCGGTTTGTTCTAAATACCATTGACAAAACGTTACTTTTTCAAAATTCTTCCAGCTTCAGATTTTGCTACACTAACTTCTTCCTCTATTTTTCTACAGGATAATGAAATTGTTCCTGTTGCGTATAATAACACATTTATTTCTTTTCTCTCCCTGCCTTCTTTAATGTGTATTTTGGGATGCGGGTGAATAAAAGATCCGTTTTCAACTAGATTTCTTTTCAAATTCCAGATATATCTGGAAAGGGTCGCCTTTTTTCTGGATACCTAAAGGTGCGTATAAATATGGCGAGTCGAGCGTGTGACGAGCTTCCAACGAACTGATCTTTGTCGGTTCGAACCCTTCTTCGACGCCCGGCGCCAAAAGAGATTTCTAGCGTCTGGACGGTGTAAACCAATAAAGGGTAAAAAAAAATATTTAAGTTTTGATTATTTTCTTTATATTCCGAAATTAAATGTAGTTAATTTTTTCTTATTTTCCAAATATTTAATAATTAATCCCGAAATCAGCTTATGTATGGTTCAACATAACTGTGGTCCGGGACATTAGAAATAAATCTAATTTTTTAAGTGATTTTATTTACCTATTATCTCCTATATTTATATATAAAAAAGATACCTTTTTATTGTACTTTTACAAGATCTATTAATAAATCTTGGAAATCAGCCTTTACATGAGTTTTTGTTTTCCCGGTCACTGGCCAATATTACAATACCTCATGCTGTCAAATTGGCTGAAATTTTTTTTGTTATCATATTTTCCTTATATCATTATATTCCGAAATAAATAAGAGGTAGTTTTTCCTATTTTCAAAATATTGCTTAAGTAATCTCGAAATTAGCTTATACGTAGGTCGTCAGTAATCTGTTCACGGTTCAATATGGCGGTTTCGGGTTGCTAAAAAAGAACCTACTTTTTTCAGGAGTGTTATTTTCTAATTATCTTTAATATTTCAAAGTAAAAAGCGAAATTTAACCAGTTTATTTACTAGTTTGTTTGGCGATGATTGTCGCGGCGAGTGTGGCTGCATCGATGCGAACTTCAATTAAGTTTTTCTTGAATAACATAGTTAATGCCGTTTCACCAGTCCTCGCTGATAATTTTTTTAATGTATTAAGAAATTAACGTATTCCTTATAGTTTACATTTTGGGTTATCCCGAGTTACGAATTTGTTGTGCCCATATAAGTTTAATGGATTTTAATTAATGTGTTCGAAGCACAACATTTCCATGTTCTTCAGCCCATTCGTCTATCACATGTTTCTTAAATTGTCTTTCTTTCTCATTTACAATTTTTACAAGTTCCTTCTTTAGTAAACCGTTGATACAGGAAATATGTTTTTTTAATAACCAATTTGTAATATCGCTTTTTCGACTATATTATTGGCAATTTTTCCACCAGTCGAGCTACTCGAAAACAATAGAACTATAAAAAAATTGACTTTTTGTGACCCAACTGCATTTATTACCTCTTTTCAAATTTGCCGACGATGACCCTCGATAACAATAGAAATCGGCAAAATTTCAAAAGAGTCTCGTTGGAAGCTCGAGGCATACTTGGCTCGAGCTCGACTCGCCATATTTATATGCACCTTAACATGAACAAAAATAATCGCCAGATAGGAGAAGTTATCCAAAAGTAAAAACTGCAACACTCTATCTTTGATAATAATTCCAATACACCTAAAAGTGTTGAAAATGGGACACCTCGTACAGATCCCAATATCTCAATATGTAAGCCAAATGCATAATATAGCATTTAAATATATTGTCTTTCAAAATATTAGGTATTTCCGCTAATCAAAACAATATTGATATAAACCTTAATGCATGAAAATTAAAATACCATTTTAATATTCACATATGAAAGAAAGTTTAAGAAAAATGAAAGAAAAGATAATTTTATGGAGTTTATTTTATTTGAAATAAACATTTCTGCTCTCAAAAATACCGAGAAATATTCCAATTTCGAAATAATTAAAGCACAGTAAATGTATTTTTACGAGGTAATAAGAAAAAAGTCCCACTTTCAAAATAGTTTGTTTCATTATGATATAATATATCCAAAATAATTTCATGTTATAATGAAAGATAACATGTAGAAAATCTTCTATATCGGAAAGACCAAGAAAAACAATAATACAGACCGACATGACAGGCTTAGAAAAAGAATTTCTCAAAATGACCCTGATAAGTCCTCAGCTTGAATCATTGCTAGATTACTTCATGTCCGCAAGAAAAAAATGACTTCTAGTGGAGTCATAGATTACAACCGAAGTCGTGCAAATAACCTTAATTTAATATATGGCTGTAATATATATGGTCATAACATCAGTTCCAGCCTTGGCTGCTTTTGTTTATGGCTAACATAGGCATAAAATTATCTAAGTATATAGATTGTGGAATCCTATAGAAGCAAGTTGATTTATACTTAGAAGGGGACAAAGCGATATAAGACGGTAGTATCTCTCTTTCTATGAAACAGAACAGAAAGAGAGATACTACTGTCCTATATCGCCCTGTTTCTTTCTAAGCGTGAGCCAACACACTTCTATAGGATCCGCAATCTATATAATTACTTTTATGTCTATGCTGTTTAGGCAGACTGCTCGTAGTATATTGTGTTAATTAATTAGCATTTGGTTACGAAGAATCTGAATAAATGCCTGCGTGATGGAAATGTTGCTGAAGTATCTCGCCCTCCCCCCCCCCCCCCCATAGACAACTTGCTTTCGCTTACCATGCTGTATTTTTGTGATATCACCACCCACCCCCCCCCCACAAAGAGAGAGGCTGGATCCGCCCCTGCAACCATACAGCGAATATAAAGCCGATTGAAATCGGTTGCTTCAATTCCTTTTATAGCCTATTTGAATCAGTACTAGATGTTCTTGAAAACAGAGACGTAAAAGAGCACGTGAACTTTACATTCAAAAATGGCATTAGTTATTAGAAAGACCTGTATCAAATATTTGATGAAGTAAATTAACAATTGCAAGGTGATGAGTTGAATTTAATGAAAACAAAAAGCGTTATAGTTACTTTTGTGAGGAAAATTTTTCTATTCCGTCGAAAATTCTCTAGAGGTGAATACAGCCATTTTTCAACATTATCAGGGCGTCTGTAAAACAGAAAGATTTATTTATTTACTGCCCACATTTGTATGATCTTCATGCTGATTTCATGACTTGGTTCCAGGATATCCTAAACATGAACATACCGAGCTGGGTTTTATATTCCTTCTCAAATGCAGATAAAATAGAATTATCAAATTTAGAAGAATAACTGGTAGAACTCACAATTAACGAAGAATTTAAAGTAAAATTGAGAAAAGGCATACCAGGAGTTTTGGCTTCAAAAGTCAATACAAGGACTCCACCCTGGATTGAGGAAAATGTGGGTAATTAAAAATGTTAAAACTATTAGGCTCGAAAGTAGGTTCAGTGTGGTTGAAAATATACTTTCCAAAAAAGAAATATCGATCATTAAGCGGTACGATTTGCAACTGTTGTCAAAATTGGGACCCGTTACTTCAGCAGCCTCAACCATCTCATTAATTTTTTATTATTTATTGATTTTTCGGCTCCTTCATTTTCAACCATATAAAGTTAGATTACAAATTTTGAACGCTCAAAATACGTTCTGTCATCATCTACAAATGAACAAGAAGTGACCCAAGCACCTTCTGTGCAAACGTATATCGTTACAAGGTGACTATGTGAAAAATAAATAAAAATTTTTATTAATTAGACTTCAAAGAAAATAATTCTTAAGTTCTAGCTATAACATGCGTGTTAAAGAACATAATTACAATACCAAACTTCAACGTTTTATGTTAAACAACCTCCACTAGGCACACACAAGCCTAAAAGTTTTTATATGGGTCTTATTTTTCCATTTCAGTTATATGGAACTCAAACAAGTTTGTTATATAACCTTTGATGCAAGATTTTTTAACTATTGCACATTGTATATCAACAAATATTTCAGTAGCTAATCTTAAAATTTGGTAAAATAATCGTAGTTACCAAAATAATTATTTACTGAAATATATTTTACGACACTTTTTGTTTTCTATCCATAAAAACGTTATTCTGAAATTGACAATAACTAATTCATCTTATCCAATGCACCAAGACAAAATTCTTTGATATACCAGCGACAAATTGCTCAAATCTTTTTTATTAATGATTGGATTCGCTTGAGACGCTTTTGTTATGACAGGCCGTGATTAATCCATTGTCCAATCGACCATAAGTTAAACGGGTGTTTATGTATGTTAAATATTGGAAATAAAAAATAATTTAACATCTGTTTTATATTATAACTAAATCTAACTGAATAGGAATTTAGTACACATCATTCGTATACTGTTTAAATAGCTTTTGGTTTTTGTTCCGCTTTTTTTGACTTATTTTTTTAGTAATTTATTTCATTCATTTAGTTCAATCATTTTTTAAAATGGGTAATTATAATAATAATATTACACCAATGAATGAAAGACATTTAAGAAAAAGTGAAAATTAGAGGCAATTTCGGGGAGGTAAGGTGAAGACGAGAGCCAGCAAATGGATAAATAGGAAGCAAGGAAAAGTAAAAAAAAATGAGAGACATATATCCAAGAATGGATAAATAAGGATTAAAAAAGAAGATAAGAAAAAAGTGAAAATGAAGTGGGTTTAAAAGAAGATACAGAAATGGTATGAAATCAAAATATCTGAATCCGATTAAAAATTGCAATAAATCTATTTATTACTTACTAACTTTATTTGCTGAAATTATACAATGTCTTATTAATAAAGTTGGAAAGAAAAGTACACTACCCTAAGTTGCACTGTACATATGTTATAAATTATAATATCTATGGAAATATATCACAATTATTTAGCCCAAAAAGAAATCGCAAATATATTACATTTACAGTACGCTAGTGAGCGGCATTTGAACAAACAAAAAAAAATATATTACATAACCTACCTTCGACCGCCGCCTTACATGTAAGTTTGGTGCAATGTGATCTATCTATACTACTTTATATACTGTCGATATCATTATGGATTTAAATAAATTAGTAATTAAGCATTAATATTTGAATATTTCAATAAATTAATAAAAAAAATTTTAAAATAGCTTATCTTAAATGTCCTTGATGTAGATCCAGGCCAGATCCAGCTTCTACCATAACTTTGAGCCTAAAGATGGTAACACGTGATGGACTGAGTACCAGGAACGGAACTTTCTCTTACAGCTTTTACTGGGACGTCAATAGAATCTTGCAAGAGATGAAACGGAGACGAACGGGACATATAGAGGTAGAGAAACGGGAATCGCCGAAATATCGACGACAGAACGACGAAATATCGGTGAAAGATCAACGAAAAAATAAAGAAAGAAAGAAGCAAGAGGCCCGAAATAAACGCCCAAAATTAGTGACTGGTTTTATTAATGTCTTGCAGAGAATGCAGAAGATAAAAATTAATTTTAAACCGGGAATACAAAGATGAAACTTAACTTAACCTAGTTGACATGTGGTCTCATATCTGACTGCCAAGTTCTTTCGCATTTGTGGGAAAACAGTCGAAAAATTCCGTTACAACTTTAAACCTAACTACGCAACATAATTTTCACGGGATAAAAAAACTTGCTTTAGGATTAAACCGGCAAAAAGCCGTTCAAGCAAAGCTCATACACTTACAGAAGAAACTTTCTCGAAAAAATGGGCGATATCTATTGGCTAATCCCTTATAAAGTATAAAAGGCCCAGAAAAAATGAAACCACAACTGCCAACCTAACTGTAGCTCTAAATATAGTCATAAGTCACTAATTTGCAATTGGTAATACTGCCTGTTGATACGACATTTCATTCTAATCATAAATAAAATATTTATAGATCCGCAAAGTTTAATCCCAAAAACGGCAAATTTACGACAATAAAATGTAAACATTGTAGATCAGATGTCGGCATGCGCACTACAAAATGATCAGGTGACTATCGACAGGACCGAACTTCGAAAATCTATTTAGTTAGTTCAATTAGTCATAAATGATGTCTAAATCAAGCAAATTATCAAAGTTGAGTCACATCATACGGGCACAAATAATATCTGAAGCAGAAGGGAATAATCCGGTCTGTGTCTACCGATGGGAGTTAGTTTAGTCATTTCTTATACTGTGAAAGTCAAATTATGAAGAAAATGTATCTTATTATTTCTCTAATCTATTGTTTCCGTCTGTGTGCGTTAACTTTCTTGTTATAGGGTGGGAGTGAATAATTAACATTTTGAAGGTCTGGCAATTCATTCTCTAATTATTAAAAAATAATGACCTTCTTTTCCTTATCTTTTTTTTTTCCTTTTTTAAGAAAATATTGATACGAAATAATAGGTTTGTCAACGGATATACAGGATTTAAAAATAATTTTATCTAATAATGTTTTTCTGCCGTAATGGTGAACGGAGCATATATTTTCTTATCGCATTAATTTTTTCGACAAAATGATGAAAATGTTATTAAAAATAAAATAAGTGAACAAGGTCATTGCTGGGGTGAATAAAAAAAATATACCAACAAAATAAATTCACATTTATCTAACTTATTTCGTAATATTTTGCTTTTGTTAACATATTAATGAATTTTTAATTTGACGATTTCAAAGTGGGGATTGCCATGACAACATGAATCATGACAATTTCATAAAATGAGTACGGACATAACTAATCTGAATTTACTTCCAAAACCAGTATTAATAATGAACAACGCTTTTTAACGTCATGTTCTCAATCTTCAGACATACAAAATAATAAATCATAGAATGGCTGCAGAATAAAAAAAAACATTTGAGCTGGGTGGAAACATCGGTTAAATATAAGGTGGATGAAGTTATGCAAGAATATGGACATTGTGCAAATTAGCAACTGGAAAAAAGTCGTTAGCAATTTGAAAAAATAATTTAAACAGAGCTTAGAAATTATAGAGCTAATAGTCGATTCTGGCTAAAATATAAACCTTGTACTGAAATATTTTATGTATATAACAAAATAATAATGCATTATAATTATTGTAAGTTATATATGTATGTATTAAAATATTCCAACTTCATTTTGAGGATGTATGTTTTTATTTATGTAAGTAATATAATAGATGGAGAAATTGTACCATTTCTTGACATATTGATGTTAGAATAAACTATTCTATGGTTTGGTGGGAATTTTCAGATTTTTTTTTTTGAATTGATTGCTCAAAAATTTCAATTTATCTTTTGATAATCATTTGGAAAGTGCTCAAAATATATCATACTACATATTTTGGAAATTTAATGTTATACGAAAACACTATAAATCCAAAAACGTTGTAAAGCAACACTATTTTTTACCCTATAGAGAAAAAGGAAAATAAAACAAATAAAATATATACAAACTTCTGGCTAGTTCGCATAGAAGTAACTACAAACTACCATCTCTAAAAACAGTTATCTCTTCTGGGGACTTTATAATTAAAAAAATAATACTAAACGTATTTACTTTGTAATTTTTGAGGTTAATTGGCTAAAAATTTTTATCATGAAATCTCGAATGTTATATTTGAAAGTATTTGACTCCTAATTTTTTTTTTAATAAATTACCTATTAGGAAATATGGATCCGATATTAATGTATTTTGTTCAAAACACTGAAGTTGAAGAAGACACCGAATTTATGAGACTGGTTCAGACCTGACAATGTTTTCGTCTTAGTAGAGATCTAGTACGAAACCTAATAAAAGAACTTATACCACATATGGACAGTGGATCTCGAAATACCAAAGTCCCTTTTGTTACAAGAATTATGGGACAGTGAGATTTTTTTCACAAGGTCCTATCAGAGGAGCATTGGCAATGAACGTTACGTATCTATGGCTCAACAGACATTTAGCAGACCCCTGTCAGAAGTTTGTGTGTGCAGCCCAGTAAAACAGAAATAAATACTTTTTAAATTGTATATATAATATGTATATATATATATATATATATATATATATATATATATATATATATATATATATATATATATATATATTCATAAATAAACTCGAACAATTTATTATCGTTCTAACTCTAAATGTTAATAAATAAACAGAAATAAAAATAATTATTGCTATTTTGATTTTTTTTTCTTATATACCATGTAAATTTATACTTTTAGCTAAATAAGATATACACAAACATATTTATGAATATGTATATTTTATTCTTAGAAACAAATATATTTCTATAGCACGATTGCTTTGTTCGGACATACCTGATGGTTGTCGAATGTGCTTATAGAGTAAGTTTTTAATGATTTTTTATAATAAAAAGAAATAGCAAAGAAATTTCTTTTCTACCTTATTACGGAGTTCGCGTGCAGGATTTCTGTAATTTCGGATGTCGACAAGCGGAATAATTCTACGCCAATATGCTGACAGATTCAGGACGTCTAGCAAGAATAGCTGTCAAATGCCAAATCATCCACGAGGGGCTCCTCTTGTCTGTAAAGAAATATTTTGGTTTAACAAGATGTCTCAAAGTAACCAAACCGTCAGGTAAATACCCATCACAAATTTAAAACTACAAGGAATATAATATTAACAAATATATCATTTCAAGTCTTCCTTTTACTGTTTAGGCTATCCTTTAACTTATTTTTTTTTTGGTTAGGAGGACGACGACTTCAGGACACATGGCCCAAAGCATATATTTTAAGCTCATCTAGTGCATCTATGGCTAACAATATTTTACCAAATAGGAAGTTAGCTGCTCGTCGACGAATGCGACGGAATAAAATGTTAATTGCCAGATGAATCATTATAGATCGCCAAGTAAAATTATAGTGAAGTGATTTTACCCTAACATAAACTTGCAATATATCGACTGATATTTAAGTGCAAAAATTGTAGTATTATCAATTTGAAATGTACATGGACCTAAGGTTTGTGTTGTAAAGTGGAAAAATTAAATAAATGTTTAAATGATTAGAATTTTGTTTCTTATGTTTTGTTTGACACCGAAACTAAAACCAAAACAAATACCGTTCATAAGTTATTATTCTTAAGGAAACCATCAAAATATTGAGTTACGATCAATTTAGACAAATAAAATTTTTCTTTTGATAAATAAGTAAAGTAGGGCTAAATGTGGCAAAAATCTATATTGGAGAGGATCTCAATAAGCAAAGGTTTGACAAGGAAAATAATCCTGTAACATATTTTGGAAATATTTTATAGGATACCTCGAAGAACTCCTTAGGGTATTCTGAAAATTTTGTCAAAATATCTCATTTCCAATAAAAATTATATACGAATGGATTCTCTTAAAAATTTCATAAGCCGACAACGTGTGTTCGCAAAAATCTCAAGAACTAAACCATTGATCACTAAATTTTATCGGCAGCATTTCAAAGTGTCATAGGCTGTATAAAGCTTTAGCTGTGCGCTTCTCATCCCTGCCATTAGGTGGCAAGCCGCTAATCTGTTGTTTTTTTTTCTTATGCCAAGCCAGAGTTGCCACTTCGGGTGATTTTTTTGTAATTTTAGTGAAAAAAATATTTTTGTGAAATTTTTAGGGAAATAAAAGAAAAAGGAAATTGTTGGGGAAAATATAATTATGGGTAAATCTTGGGAAAAACAGCCTGCAGTCTTATTTGTTTTTTAAGTTAGCAAATAAATCCCGTCTATCAGTATTTTGTTTTGATATGTTAGTAGGACGATATTCTCATCATTTGTTATTTGTAACATTCTACTAAGTTTGTAAAATATATTATTGAATTTAATGAGCTACCACTTTTCTTCTCCTTTAGGCCATTTGAACGAAAAAAAAAATTGATGGTCATTTATTTCCTGCGAATTCAGCTCTGGTTCTCTCTCCATATGCGTTTCAATTACCTATTGGTCTCATCAATGGAGCTGTAATGAATTAAGAGCAAAGCTAAAAGGAAACATCTATCCAAAATTATTTATTTATTTATTTTTGTAATGTAAACAATTCTATGTATTTATACCCAGTGACCGATAACGAACTTATTAAACAAATTCACTTATTAAAAAATGATAGTGCCCCAGGTAAGGATGGTATTAGGGCTAAAACTATTAAATTTACACATTTAGAAATAATTAAACCTTTATCACATATTATTAATCTTATTTTTAATACAAATAAAATACCAGCTTATTTTAAACAGTCAATAGTATCTCCAATTTATAAAACAGGACCCAAAAATACAATAGAAAATACCGTCCAATAAGCCTAATAAATAACTTTGCTAAAATATTTGAGAAATGTCTAAAGGATCGACTCGTAAACTTTCTAAAAATGAATGGCATTTTATCGGGGAATCAGCTTTGGCTTCTCAGAGGGAGTGTGTACTACTGACGCCATATATGGTCTGAGTTCTGAGATAATAGGCAAATTAAATGTGGATAAAAAGGTCATTGCCATGTTCATAGATTTAGCGAAGACTTTTGATGCCGTGTCCCATGACAAACTTCTGGAGATTCTGGAACTCTATGGAGTGCGGAGCAAGGTATTGAAAGTCTTTAGGAGTTATCTTTTTAACAGAGAGCAGTGTACAAAGGTCAATGGCTGCCTTAGTGTGCCGCAAAGAATTCGGATTGGTGTTCCACAGGGGACCATTTTGGGACCAATACTTTTCGTGACCTACATTAGTGTTTTGTTGAGCATCAATATTAATGGTAAAATTTATTCTTATGCTGATGACACGGCCATTTTGTTCTCTGGTGATACTTGGGATGAAGTAAGAGATAATGTAAAAGAAGGTTTTATGATAGTGAAATGCTGGTTGGATTTTCTAAAACTAACTTTAAACAAAAAAAAAACAAATTATATTGCCTTCTCATTGACAAATGCATCTAAACTGCATTTTGACACCATTGTGATGAATGCGAGTACAGGGCTCGAAATTACATCTGTATCAAAGATTAAATACTTGGGGGTTATTATAGATCAATTTTTAAAATGGTCAGATCATACTGAATATTTAACAAATAAGATCCGTAAGCTCATTTATAAATTTTATTTGCTGAGGGAATTCTTAAGTACAAAACTATTAATAGTTGTATACAAATCATTAGTTGAATCACTTTTGAGATATGGTTTGGTTGTGTGGGGGGGGGGGGTACTTATAAAGGTAACTTAAAGACACTTATTGTTGTACATAAATATATCTTAAAAATTATCTACAAAAAAAATAAAACCTACCCTTCACACTTACTATTTAATGAGAACACATGCCGCTTACATTGTCTATATGTACAATTAATATGTTTATATTACCATAAATCGAATAATTTGAAGCATTTCATTAATCATAACTATTCAACCAGGGCAAACATAGGTAAAAACTTGATTATACCTCGAAATAGAAAAACTATTAATTTAAAATTTATTGACTATTTAGCCCCTAAGTACTACAACATTTTACCAGTAGAAATACGTAGTATTAAAAGATTAAACCTTTTTAACAGTAAGTGTAAATTATATATTGTAAAAAATGATCAAATCATCAAAACAATACAAAATGGCTAGTGGGAAAATCCATATGGGAACTAAAATGTAAATCTTGTTTATATTATAAATTCAAGCAAATAATCATTGTATGTCTATGAATAAATATATTAGTATGTAAGTGTGTATGTTAGGATGTATATACCTATATGGGTATTTCTGTGTTGCACATACAAATGCTCTTGCATTTAGGTGCATTATATAATACGCTATACTAAATCATAAGCTACTATAACATATGTAAATGTATAATGTGATTTGAATTTTTTGTTGTAATAATAAATAAATAAATAAATAAATAAATAAATAAATTTATTCCTTTCAGCTATTTTAATAAAAAAGAAGATATAGGACACGTCAAAATAATGTTAATTAAGACAAATAGAGCATAAGCTGTAAAAAAAAAGACTGCTTGGTAAACAGTTTTTAACAGTTATAAAAATAACGATCATATCAGGGAAAGACCTTCAAAGTTATATTTTTAGATACATCAAAATACTTGCCCAAAGACTAAAAGCAATTATCAAGCAAAAATGTTTTGTTTTTAAATTTGGTCAGAGTTTTTGACTGATATAGTTCAGCAAAAAGTTAAAAAAATATGGTCTGGTAAATTTTGGAGACTTTGAAATAAATGTTATTAATGAGTGACTGTAAAAATAGCTGAAAATTAGCCTATTTTGTGGACGTCGTATTTGAAAACAAAGTGTCTGCTAATAGAAACTTTATGATAAGATAATGCTCTAAGAAATGTTCCATGTTGAGCATCTGTTTCAGTTTTGAGAAATTAATTAACAAAATTGACGAAATTGAGTTACATAATGTGTTTCAGTTGAATAAGAGTTTTGACATTAAAAATCTAACATTTCGACAATGAAAGAAGATAAACAAGTTTATCTTGTCTCATTTTAAAGTTTATGTCACGTAGAACACCAAAAAATATCAGTGACATAAAAAAATTGTTAAATTCACCCCTTAGGTAAGACTACCAATATGCAAGAAAAATGAAATTAAATTATAAAATATCTGAAAAAAATTGTGTTTACGTCACAATTTAAGCTGATCAGTAAGTAGCAATTGCCATATATTCGTTTTCATTGACATTCGTCCTTCCATGGGGGTGAAAACAACCCATTACAGTCAAAAATGCCAAAAAATATTTATAAAAATATTCCTGTATAATATAAATTACAATAAATATGAAAAATATATTTACATCAGATCCAATACCAATATACCCCATAAAGGGTATCTCTCTGTGATCAACCTGAACTTTTAATCGATTAAGATCATCGAAAAAATAAAATCGCCTGTGATCAATTCTGTTAGCGAAATTGGTAAAAAATTACTCCAAAAAGACAGCCTTGGATTGGCTGCGCCCCTCCACACTGCGGGATTGTTATTTACATCAATGGTGGGGACGGCATGAAGTAATTTATTTTTGTTTTTTGAGATTAGAATTTTTTTCCAACCCTGTAGTTTAGATTGAATGTTTTTTTTTTCTTCAATTATTTATTTCGATAACACTTCATCGCAAAAAAAGTTTAACCTTGATTTACTAACAGAAGCCCACCCTTAGCGCAAAAAATAGGGGTGAGATTAGAATTTTATTTTTTATTTCCTACCCTGTAGGTTAGATTGAACGTTATTTTTTTTTAAATATCTTATTTCGATAACATTTCACAATAAAAAAAATTTGGCCGAGATGTACTAACAGGAACCCACCTTTAGCGGAAAAAATAGGGGTTGGTCTTTAATAAATCTTGCTTCGAGTAGCTGGATTCTTGAGTGGCTAGACCTCCAATAATCTTGCCTTGAATGGCTGGGTCTGAGTCCAACCCAAACTCAGTGGAACAATTTTCTTTAAGATCAATTGCAACAAAAAATTTCCATTTTTTTTTTAAATAAATTCATTAAAAGTCAACTTGAATATTTTTGTCCAAAAAAAAATACAGCTTATTTGGTATATCAAAAAGTACACTCTAATCAGATTTCAGGCAAATCGAATCATTTTTTTGAAAGAGAAGAATAAAAAACCGAGATTATGGTTTTTAGTGTTTTTTTCTGAAAATTTTGAGGTTACGTTAAAAATTATAAGCACAAAAGTTGTAGGTTTTTTTATTATCTTTAAAATTTATATTTAACTTTTTTCGATAACTAGCATACTTTTGTCAGAAATCGCCAAAATCATTTTTCAGCCCTAAATTTCCACCCCATTTCACCCTGACAACTCGCTAGCTTTTCGGATTATTTTTCTTTCTTTTTTCGTAACATTTGTAAAATTTTTCCGTTATCAGAATTCTGTAACGATTTTTTTTTTCAAATATTATCTCGACTGACTTATAAATATAAAAGTTCACTGATAATTTAGGATTAAAAAAAAAACGAAAGGTAAATTTTCAACATATATTTAAAATCTATAATTACATTTGCTTTTGTACTACATTTATCTAGTCTTGCCTATAAAACTGGAAAAATCAAGAATAACAAACTAACCGCTGACTATTACAATCGATTGACAAATATTGAACTAATCTTGATCACTTTGTAACGGTTTATTTTTATTTTACCTCTTTCTCCTACCTCTAACCAATTTTGCCTCTAAAAATTTGTCAATTAATCTGAATCGATTCTATTAGTTTCAATCAAAAGTTACTTCAATTTGGATTATGATGAGTATATTAAAGGTTTTTTTTTAAATTTATTTTATTAATAAGAAAGTAAGATGAATAAAATATAAGAGTTAATAATAACTTAAATTTAAATAATATACCTACTATTTAAAGTCATATTATCTGACAGAAATTAGGTAGCTATTCTGGATACTTATAGCTGATTATAAGCATATTAATATGTAAAATCCTCAGCGTCTTGTGTTATGTTGACACATTTCGAATGGTTCTAAATAGGGATGTCGACTGTAAATAAAATATTTTTCTTTATTTTTAAGGGATTTAATATTTATTTCACTATCAAAATGCAGTTAAATCACTCTGAAGTCACGTGAAAACGAACACCAATCAAAATGCTTGAGGTCACTTGTTCGTCGCTGTCAAAGGTTATGTTGTTAGGTTAAGATTATTTTATAGTGATTTCCGTGCAATTTCTTAGAAATTTGCTTACTACTCCCTTCGAAAATAATTGGAAGAAGTTTTCCCATGATGGAAACCAGATTTATTAATGCAAATAGTTCGAATTTGCCGAGAATTGATTGTTTTATGGTGGCATATTTCTTCGGAACAAACAGTAATTTCTGCTCTGGTGAATTTAAAAATATGAAGACCTCCATGTAAGTAATATACCAAAAAATGTTATTTCTACAATCGATACTGAATACATAATAGTAATCATAGGTATTTATAAGCTCAAAACTAAAATAAAACGAGTAAGAAACATTGTTACCCTACTTTGATTAATTTATTTCTAACCTAAAAACTCTAATTTTCATCTTTGAAAACTTGACAAACAATAACTTTTAATATAAGAAAAATGATCAAATATTATCAAAATTTACATCAAAATGATTTTTACAGAACTACATTTTAGATTGTGTAGACACAAGGGCCTTATCCCAGCGGATCAGCTGAAGCCACACTTTCCTATTATTTTCCGAAAGTATAACGTGAATAAATAACTTTTAAGGTGTTCTAATTGTAGCATTGACGCACAAGTAACAAGTATTGGGTTTTTGGAGCCAAATTTGAAATGGAATTTAAAATATATGATTTTTAAAATACAAGTTGTATTAAAAAAATAATATTAAATATTTTGAGCTACATTTGGGACTTATGCATGGTTTTAAATACTTTCCCAAAAATAGTCAACATCCGTATTGTAAATGAATTTGAATGTTATGGTTTCAGTAAAAAAATTGTAAAACGAATTTTGCTCATTGAAAATTTATTATTTGTAATGAAATTCCTTTTAAAAATTTTCATATTGAAATTATTGTACCTTAACAATTTCTGCAAGTATCGAACATATGTTGGGCTAATATGTTGTTAATATAATGACGTCTTTATTTCAAAATTTAATCATGATTTTAGTGAGCAGGAATCAAATTATGTAGTAAACTGCTATAGTATCATTAAATTTAACGTTTTTTAAATGATGCTAAATCCTAGATGCATAAATTTATTATTACAAAATCTAAATTGTGTTGATTCTGTTTTTATAGAAAATGAATGTCTGACTAAGGAATTACTTGGACAAAAAAAAGAAATATGATGTAATCTGCGTTGAAACAAAGGTAGCAAAAATGTTTAACAACAAATATCAAAATAAATGTTATTATTATCCCTCCAAAAACATTAATGTAAATAAGGTGTCAAATTCTATTTGAGTTTAATTTTCTTCTGAGGAGAAAGATTTAAATAGCCACCAGGGTCTGCCTTACAAGAAAATTATCTTTTAAACTTTCACAATTTGATCTTCTAAGTACTCATGAAGAAGAAAATAAAGTAATAGAACTTACCAAATACAAAAAAAAGCAAAACTGCAGACACAGACGAGATATCAATCCTACAAACAAGAACGGGGTGGTATCTATATACCAAAAGGAAGTAAACTGTCTGAATTATGGAAGCATCCCTATATTTCGCTTAAAACAGAAAATACTAATCACATGCTTAACGGGTGGTAAAATTTAATATTTTCCTTCAACAAGAACATTAGTTAAAGGTTCAATATTTGCAAAGAATTTCGATATAAACATACAGATAAATTACGAACCTTCGATTGCTAAAAACATTAGAGATGCACAGAAAGAAGCGATAAGAGATATTGCGCACAAAAAAATTCAGTTCATAAAAAATATAAAAACGCATCCATGTTGTAGATATTCTAGTCAATGAAAAAAGAATATTTTACGAAGAAAATATTAAGAGATGAAAATATAAAGAACTTTAAAATATTGCTAGGGATGAAGGAGAATGATATTAATATGGGTATGGGGTATGGTATTATTCAACGAAATGTGGGAAATTTGAAATATAACTTCAATAACTTCTACGTGAAAGTATAGTAGAGATAACTCGCAGTATACCAGATCTGGTCTAGGGATATGTCAGTATTGTAGATTTTGGTACTATTGAATCCAGCCTGAAAAAGTGTAATATAATATATTTAAATTAATTAAAAATTATTTTGAACTTAAAAAAAACAGATGAACAGTAAACGAAGTGTGCCAATACAAACTTTGGTATGTGAAGCGGGTAGAGCTATCCTTTGCTTCATTTGATAAAAATTTCATTAACGACTGATCAGGTTCCAAAAAACAATTTCTTTTTAAAAAGAAAAATATATGGCGAACCTATGCATAATATTTTATTTAAAATAACGAAGTAGTAATTAACTTAAAAGCTCGAGTTGCTAAAAAAGCAGCAAACTACTGCGTTCAATCATGATATCACGATTACTTTATAAGTTAAAACCATTTAAAATATGTCAAAATACTGTCGGACCCTCGGTTAAATCTGAAAGATGATGTCATATATTTTATCTCCACAAGAAAAGAGTAACAATTCAAAAAAGTTAACTTTCTTTTAAGTAAAATTAAGAAAAAAATCTTTTTAAAGTAAAAAATATTTATCATTTGCAATAGCATTTTTTAGCTTTTTTGTAATTAATTGGAAATTTGGGAATAATATACTTTTATAATACTTTATAAGATCTAATATGTCAAAATACTGTGGGACCCTCGGTTAAATCTGAAAGATGATGTCATATATTTTATCTCCACAAGAAAAGAGTAACAATTCAAAAAAGTTAACTTTCTTTTAAGTAAAATTAAGAAAAAAATCTTTCTAAAGTAAACATATTTATCATTTGCAATAGCATTTTTTTAGCTTTTTTGTAATTAATTGGAAATTAGGGAATAATATACCTTTATAATACTTTATAAGATCTAATATGTCAAAATACTGTGGGACCCTCGGTTAAATCTGAAAGATGATGTCACATATTTTATCTCCACAAGAAAAGAGTAACAATTCAAAAAAGTTAACTTTCTTTTAAGTAAAATTAAGAAAAAAATCTTTTTAAAGTAAAAATATTTATCATTTGGAATAGCATTTTTTTAGCTTTTTTGTAATTAATTGGAAATTTGGGAATAATATACCTTTATAATACTTTATAAGATCTAATTTTCTAAAATTCAATCAGCAAATTCTTTATCATTCGATTTGCATTCTTTAACTATGACTAAAACATATATTTCAAGCTATTTATTTTTTAAGTTCCAGAAATTCTAGTGAAATCTAATATACTTGTGTATAGTGAGTAATTGCTTTGCAAGTAATTATCTTATAATCACAACAATTAATTTCCGTGTCGTGATGTATTACGCTAATTAAAATCACAAATTTATTTTTTGATAGTTCATAAGTCATACGAGGGTCATTCGAAAAATTCTCCGCCTGACATAGAGATGGTACAGTAATGACCAAATGATTATGATATTCGTCATATATGATCCTATAGATGGCGTGTTGCGAAGTTTAATTGCTTGTTTGTGGCGATCGAATAAAGTAAACAAGTTCCGTTATTTTTCGAAAAATAGATAAATTTGAAGTTCGAGGTTTCATGAATTATTTTGCTTTGAAGGGCTTAACCGAGACGAACATGCAGAAAAGAAAAAGAATCCACTCTAAGTGATTATTTTTCTCTTTTTTTAATGGTAAAAAAGTGGGGTGCTGGGAAGATGATGAGCGCTTGGAACGCCCAAACATTGCCACGACCGACGAAATCGTCATAAAACTATATAAACAAAAAGTTTTCGTGTTAAAAATATCAGGATATCGACTGTGTCATCACACTAAAAGTGATCCGTGGTGATATTTTGTTATGTTTTTCACTCTTTACTATTATCAATTAATTTGTTATAGACAATTAAAACAAAAACATTGCATATATTTTTTGTTTTTTACTCATAAAATCAAAATTCATGAAGCAATCTTGATGATATAAATAGATGAATTGTAGAGAATAAAAATACCAATAAAATGAGCCTCGGATCTACTCAATCAGATGATTATTAATAGAGAAAAATAGGAAAAATAGAAAAAATTCTGTGTTTTTCCAAAAATTTATATCTTGTTATTAACCGACTTCTAAAAGAAGGAGGTTCTCAATTCGTCGCGTATATATATATATATATATATATATATATATATATATATATATATATATATATATATATATATATATATATATATATTGTAACGAACTTTATAGCGTTGCACATTTCATAATATTAGTTTGTGTTCGTAGTTTGTAGGGTTTAAGGTATATTTTCTAATGTAAGGAACTTTGTAGCATTTTGATATTTCACAGTTTTAGTTTGTATTCATAGTTTGTAGGGTTTTAGGTATATTTTCTAAGAGTTTATAATTAATTTAAGTAATTTTACCTTTGTTAATTTCCTCAGGAGACGATTATGAAAGAAGGTCTGGAACTTTTTAGAGAATTCGATTTCCTTATTTTTAACATGGAACGCCTATGATGGAAGGTCTAGAAATCGCCGGAGTATTCCTTTTTCTTATTTTGATTACCCCATGTAGTATGGAAATCCTTCTAGAGAATTAGGGAATCTTCCGGCATCGACCAAAAGGGTATATAAAGGATCCAGATCTGCTTTCTGAGTCAGTATATTCTGAGAGTTTGTCGACGCAAGTTGAATTTATTTGACAAGTGTCAAAAGTAAGGTTGACAATAAAAAGTGATTAAAGGAATACAGTGTGTGTAGTTTGTTCGAAGACCGGCCGTCCGGAACAATATATATATATATATATATATATATATATATATATATATATATATATATATATATATATTATATATATATATCCAGAATTCCTACCAAAAATACTGCGAAAGTAAATAATAATTTCAATGAAAAAACTATCACCAAAATTTCTACAATGGATAAATAGTTACCTGTCTGGTAGAGTACAGCGAGTAAAAATTAACAACTGTGAATCATCTGATATATGTGTTACCTCTGGTGTTCCTCAGGGTGCTCACCTCGCTCCGCTCCTTTTTAACTGTTTTATTAACGATATTGAGGACATCATAACTTTCAGTAGATGTCTTTTTTATGCTTTATGATTTAAAGATATTTCGGGTTGTTAGGAGTAGCAACGATTGCGAGTGCATTGAGCAGGATCTAGCTCGATTCTCTGAATGGTGTAAGTTAAATTTCATGCACCTCAATGTTAATAAATGCTCCATTATAAGTTTTTATCGTAAAAGGGATTGGATAACTTTTGATTACTTTCTTGATAATAACATGATTAATCGCGTTGAATGTGTGAAGGATTTGGGTGTTACATTTAATCGGGCCCTTTGCTTCGACACACATATTGATACTATTGTGAACAGGAGTTTGAAGTTGCTCGGGTTTGTAAAGAGAATGCTTACAGATTTTTATAGTGTAGACTGGTTTAAAGTGATATACTGCTCTGTAGTTCGATCAATCTTAGAATATGCGTCTTAAGTTTGGTCACCTCATTATTTTACATACAAAGAAAAAGTAGAAAGAGTACAAAGAAAGTTTTTAAGTTTCATTGCCTTTAAACAGGGAATGCAGCAGGAGCGGTCTGTATATGATGATACTGCCGATGCTTTGAGGTTGTTACCATTGTGGGTGAGACGCATATATCTTAACCTAGTTCTACTTTACAAGATTGTTAACTCTTGTATTGATTCTCCTGAACTACTCAATAATATTGGATTATCGGTTCCTCAAAGAGCTTTTAGAGCGCACAATTTGTTTGATGTGATATATCACAGAACGAATTATGGCATTAACAGTCCTATTTCTCGAATGTGTAGGGAAATGAATTCAGTTCCTACCGAGATTGATATTTTTCATTTGCCAATTAATGTCTTTAGATTAAAAATTCTACAATTCTTGAAAAACTAGTTAATATTGACAATTGTCAATACTTGTCTTTTGAAGCACTTTGATGCGTGTTTGAATTTGTAAGTTTATTTTTTATTTCTGACTGTTTTAAATAGTGTTTGTATTTTTTATTTTTGAAATGGAAATTGTCAATTGTCAATACTTATCTTTTGAAGCACTTTAATGCATGTTTAGATTTGTAAGTTTTTTAATTCTGACTGTTTTTAAATAATGTTTGTATTTTTTATTTTTGAAATGGATTGTATTTATTTTATCCGTTAATATACTATTATAATAATTAATAAACGATTATATATATATATATATATATATATATATATATATATATATATATATATATATCCCTTATTCACATTTTTTAGATTTGGTAGTAGGGCGTTGGTGTATTACGAATATGAAGTTAATTTTTTACAACTATTAGGTCGATAAGATACAATATGAAGGACTAAAAACTTTACATTTGCCGGTTTTAACTAAAACTGATATTTTGGGGTTCTTGGGGAGTGTACAAATTCAATATGCAATATAAAATATATCGAGCTAAGAAATTTACGTCTCTAATTCTTTAAATATAGATATTGGAAGGTTTTGGGGCCTATATTACCAATCTAAAATTAGTTTGAAATTTAATATATTGGATTTACTATGACAGACTAAATATTTGTTTGACACAATTTCATTGGTATTTGGAGAACTCTAAGAATCAAAGAATTTTTAGTAGTTCATTTTAGGGTGATTTGGAGTCATTGCGAGGTACATTAATCTCGATTAGCATGTAGTTCAAATAATTTATGAATATCATAAAGAATTCAAAACTAAAAATCGAAAAATATAATTTTTATAAAAAAATTTAACCGATTTCTATAAGTGCGCTAAAAAGGAAAAAATAACTAAAAAATTTTATATGAAATTGAAATTTTTGAAGTCGGCGCCAAATTATTTGTAAATGAAATAAATAACTACTAATATATACAAATTATGGTAAGAAAGCAATTAAAAATGAAGTATTTAATCTGTTTATGCGAATCACATTTTGTCAGGTGTTAGTTTGGCACCGACTTTAAAAATTTCAATTTCATATAAAATTTTTTATTTATTTTTGCCTTTTTAGCGCACTTTTAGAAGTCGGTTCAATTTTTTTATAAAAATTTTATTTTTTAAATTGTAGTGTCGAAGAGCGTGCCGCAGGACTCTGTTCTGGGACTACTTTTCTCTATCTATTTTACACCAACGAGTTTCCAAATATTACTGAAAATTATGTTGTTTTGTATGCTGATGATACAAATATAGTGTTTAGTGAAAATGGCACAGATATGCTTTAAAATAGTAACAATGATGCACTGAAGGTTTAGAAAGAATTCTTCCAGGCCAAAGATTTGGTGATGGACGCTTCTAAAACACAAATGCTGTTATTTAGCAACCGGTTAAATGCTCCATTTAACTTAAAATATCATGATATGCGACTGTTGACTTTGGAAAGTCTTTTATTCCTTGGAACAAGCATGAGGATCATCTTTGTAAGAATATTGCCAAACACAGCTATGCTTTCTTCTTCTTCTTCTTCTAGGTAGAACCAAGTTCTGTTATCTACACAATGCCTCATCGATTCTCGTTTGACGTCGAAATCCAGCTGTCTCTCTATCTTTTGGGGGGCCGTTTGGTGTTTGGTTTCTCTCTCATCACGGTTTTTGCTAGTCTGTCATCGTCCATTCGTTCCACGTGATCTCTACACTGCCTACGACGGTTTCGAACCCAGTTCACAACATCCCCCACTCCGCTGTCCTCGCGTATTTTTGCGTTTCTTATTCTATCTCTTAAACTTGTTCCCGTGATCATTCTCAGCGTTTTCATTTCTGTGGTTCTCCTAATTTGTTTTGTCTTTGTTGTTTCATTTCTTGTTTCTGCGCCCGTAGGTCAGTATCGGTCTTACACAGACCTTGTAAATTCTTGCTTTGCTCTCAACCGTCATATGTTTATTGTTCTAGATTATGTCTCTTAGTTGGCCTGATATTATGGCCGCTTTGTTGGCCTGTGTGCGTACTTCTTCCGTTACTGCCCTGTTACTTGTTATATGTGCTCTCAGGTATTTAAACTTCCCAACCTGTTCGATACGTTTGTCATCAACCATTAGTTTGCATCTTACCGGTTCTTTTGCTATTACCATTGCTTTGGTTTTCTCCACAGATATTTTCATATTATACTGTTTGGCTGTTCGATTGAGATGGAGAAACATTCTTTGTAAGTTGTCCTCGCTATCAAGGCAACATCGTCTGCAAAGCATATAATCTGAACGGTGTTGTGTTCCACTGGGTACCCAATATTTGTGCTTTTTACCTCATCAATGATTTCGTCCATGATTACATTGAAAAGTGTTGGACTTAGGCTATCACCCTGTCTTATTCCTATGGATAGTGGGATTTCCTCTGTTAGAGTGTTATTTGTTTTAATTACCATGGTGTTTTTGGAATTTAGTTCGAATGATTGCTTCGTCTACATGTTTTCTTCGCAGTAGTTCTGTTATGGGTTCCAGTTTGACTCGGTCGAACACTTGTGTAAAGTCCACAAAACAAATGAACAGCGATTTATCGTATTCGATAGATTTTTTAACCAGCTGTCTGATAATAAATATACCGTCAATAGTAGAGCGGTTATTCCGGAAGCCCTGCTGTTCTTCGCACGCCCCTAACTTGTCTACGATCCGTTGTGACAGTATTTTGGTTAATAATTTGGCTGAACTGTTCAGTAGGCTGATTCCCCTGTAGTTTCCGGGTTATTTCTTTGATCCTCTTTTGTGGATCGGAATTGTGATACTTTTCCGCCATTCGTTAGGTACTGACGTTGTGCGGAGTATTTTTTGAATTAGAACAGTGAGCTCTGTGACAAGACTGGGGCCTCCGTACTTTAGCATCTCATTCGTAATTTGATCGGTACCAGGTGATTTTCTGTGTTTTAATTTCTTAATTGTCAGGTGCATCTCTGCTTCACTGATGTTAACATCTGTTAGTTCTGCGCTTTCTTGTTGGTTTTCGTCTACGTTGTTTTCTGTAGCTGGTGCCTGAAGTAAGTCCTTAAAATGGCTGACCCATTGTTGGCTGTCGATTGGACTTAGTTGAACGTATTCATTGATTGGTTTTTTTCTGTTCCTCAGCATGTTCCATATTTTCTTTTGTCCGCCATATAGGTCGTGTTCCATGTCTTTTGAATACTTTTCCCAGCTATGCTTTAAAAATATTAAATAATTATGTGGACTCTTCTACTTCTCTCATTGCTTATCATGCTTATATTCATTCAAAATAAGAATTCTACTTTGGAGTAACTCAAACAACACATCCTACAAAAAAATGCTTTCGAGGTATTTTTGGTTTGAAGCCAAAAGTGAGTTGTAAGGTGTGTTTAAGGAAAAAGAATAATACCTGTGATAGGTCTATATATTTATGAAGCAGTGCTGTTTGTTCTAAACAATTAGAATCTGTTTAGTAACTTAAATAAAGAACATGAATATAAAATTAGACGAAAAAATAAGCTACTTGTCGAACACTGTAAATATACTTAAAAATATATAAAAAAAATTTGAAAGATTATGTAATTAAAAAAGCATTTTATCATGTGGAAGAATTTTATTTACATCAAGATTAGAACAATTTGTGAAACTTGTATGAAAATTAATCAAAAAAAAATAATAGTCATGGGATTAGTATTATCTGACAAACTTTAATTTTTTTCCAAAAAAAATTCGAAAGTTGAGTTATATCTGAAAATATCGAAAAAAACTTATTAGAAAAGTTTTTCTAAATGCAATTTTTAGCTCATAAGCAAAATTTAAGCTGTATAAGGTAATTTAGATTTTTTGACTATTTTTTGTAAATTGCACCACTGTTGCAAAATAACTTCTTAGTTTTGACAGTGCTTCATCCCAGACATATTGTGTTTAAAGTAGCGCCATACTAAATGTGTGTTTTTTCTACAAAATCCGAATGCTGCTACTAAAATTTGGTAGCATGTGATGCAAAGTGTAGAAAAATACACTTTTAATATGGCGCTACTTCAAACAAAATATGTCTGAAATGAAGCGTTGTCAAAACTAGGAAGTTTTATGTAGGTTGCGTTGAGTCTTATTTTTGTAACAGTGGTGCAATTCACATAAAAATGGGCACAAAATCTAAATTATTTTATACAGCAGAAATTTTGCATATGGGCTAAAAACTGCATTTTTTTTGGAAAAAAATTAAAATTTGACAGGTAATGCTAATCACGTCACTATTATTTTTCTGGTTAATTTTCATCTCGATCGAAGCAGAAATTGTTGCCTAAGTCAAATTTCAAATAAAGCTATTAATAAAAAATATCCCATACGAAGCGGCCTTTACCAGTTACACTGTATACTTGTTATTTTGTTTTTTTTTAATACAATGAAATTGTCATGTTAGCAGTGGCGTACCTAAGAGTATGTGCACCCCCCGCAGATTTTTAAATGTGCCCTACGATTTTGCACCGGGGATGATCCTTCGTATTTATTCATTTTCAACAAGGGAGTCGAGGGCACCCCCCCCCCCGCACCGCGGGGTCTGCGAGGCCATTATTTATATCACTTTCAAATTTTGGAAATATTACTTTCATTTTACAAACTTATATTTTTCATTTTGCATCCAAATTCTGTGAAATGCATGTTAGTAAACACGACCAAAACGGTCGAGCGCAGAAAGAGTAGTAGGGAAGGCGTATGTATATAATTCATACCACTCTCCTAGGCAGCAGCGCTGCTCCCACTAGTATTTTATTTTCACGCACTAAGCCGTTTTCGATCAGAGAGAAAATATACGCTTCTAGAATGATACTTCTAGTTTCAAAATTTTTTACAAAATGAAAATCGGACCTTCCATGACGTATCTAGGTGCGCCTGAAGGTAGGGCACCAAATGTTGCAAATAGTAATTTTGTAAAAATTACTCAACCAACAGCGCCTGCTTTTGGCATCCATAAATTACCAATAAATTATTGTTGTTTCGTGAAGGGCCAGCATTACAACTTGAAAAATGACAGAGATACGAGTTTTTGAAATATCGCTGAATTTTCCGGTTTCTCCTATTTTTCTGCAATACTAATAGTCTAAGATCCCGCTGCAAAATCACTACGTTCATAGCGTAGTTAATCAAACTCAAATTTTTACATACATTTATAAATAGGAGAACACATTTATAACAGGGTGCCAGTCAAAAAATGGCCGCAAATATTTTTAATTAAACTAATTTTAATTAATTTTCGAAAAAAAATTTCGTTCACTTGTTTTTTAAATAAAAAAGCATCCACATCATAGTAATGTATGTAAAGAATTTGAAAAAGCATGGGTGCCGTTCCCCACTCGGCCTCAACTACTTCGCAGCCAGGTGTAAACAGGTAATATTTTGGTGTATTTATACGTTCATGACGTATATGCATGTTTTTTACACCAAATTAAAGCTAATTTTTTTTTAATATGATGATATATCGCTGCCTGCGAAAAAATGGCTGCAAATTAGGGTTGCTAGCTGTTAAAAACGCTATATATCAAAGTTGAAGTGAAAGAGAGTTAGCGCGCAACGCCAGCGAGTGTCAGCTGTGCAAGCTTTTAAAGCCAATGCGCATGCGTCGATAGATAGGGTTCTCAGCCAACGGCGCAAACAGTAGTAGGAACGTCTTTACAGATGCTCCAAAATTATAATTAAGAAATTAATATTCTGAAAAAAAAAAAAAACTTAAAATAATAAAAGATTTATTTTAAAATAAAAAAATTTGTTTATTGATCAAGTTAAAATAAAAAAAGAGTATTTATGAAGAATAGGATTTCGGTTATTATATTTAAAAAAAAAATTTACTACGCCGAAAATATTTGAAAAATATTTGTTTTTATTGGAGTTCTTTAATACAGTTACTAATTACAGATTTATTTAATTATTAGTCCAAAAAAAACAACAGCATATTTGAAATAAATAAATGAAAAAGAAACAATTAAAAAAGTCATCAAATAATTAATACAATCCATATTAAATTTTTTATTAATTAATCAAAGTCCGATTCTTCGTCGCTTTCAATATCATCGCAGCTGTCAGTATCATCGTCGCAAATATCAGACTCTTTTTTATTGTCTGAAGATTTATTATTTGAATTGCACAAGACATTTTCAACTCGTGATGGAGTGGAACTTCCTAGAAAGCATGTTGGTTTCAGGAAGCCATCTAAAAGAAGCCAACCATTGTTTTCCGCGCTGAACTTTAAGCAATTGGAGTCAGTGGCATTGAGCCACATCGAATTAACAAAAATGGTCTGTAGCATTTTTTGTTTTAATGATCTTCAGCATGGTAAAATATGATTTGAATCAAAGCCTCTATTTTTTTTATGAAATTTTACAACACAACGAACACTTTTTCATTTTTCTAAAATGCGAACTTTACTTTTATTAACTTATTAACACATTAAAGTCGAATAAATAAATAATAATATCAACAACGTTGTATATAGCGAGCTTCAAAACGTGGTTAGAATATAAGAATAACTCAGCTGCACTGTTGAGAACCCTATCTACCGACGCATGCGCAATAGCTTTAAAAACTCGCACAGCTGGCACTCGCCATCCTCGTCTAACGATTGGCGTTGCGCGCTAACTCTCTTTCACTTCAACTTTGATATTTAGCGTTTTTAACAGCTAGCGACCCTAATTTGCGGCCATTTTTTCGCAGGCAGCGGTATATCATCATATTAAAAAAAAATTAGCTTTAATTTGGTATAAAAAAACATGCACATACGTCATGAACGTATAAATACACCAAAATATTACCTGTTTACACCTGGCAGCGAAGTAGTTGCGGCCGAGTGGGGAACGGCACCCATGCCTTTTCAAATTCTTTACATACATTACTATGATGTGGATGATATGTTATTTAAAAAACAAGTGAACGAAATTTTTTTTCGAAAACTAATTAAAATTATTTTAATTAAAAATATTTGCGGCCACTTTTTGACTGGCACCCTGTTATAAATATATTTTCTTATTCATAAATGTATGTAAAAATTTGAGTTTGATTAACTACGCTATGGACGTAGTGATTTTGCAGCGGGATCCTGTACTATAATGATTCAATTGAGTCAATTTAAGGCTCATTTTATTGGTATTTTTATTCTCTACAATTGATGTGTAAAGGCACCACCTGGTAGTATTTGTTACAGGATAACTTATTTTTTTGTCTGTTGATTGGCCTAACAATGCAATATTAAATGATTGTCTACTAAAATTACGTGACCGCATATGTCCTAATAGATTGTGTCTACTACATTTTACACGATGTTTTGGGTAAGACAAAGTATTGTTTTCGATGAGTGCTGCGTTTGCTAAAACTCGATTAAAAACTCAAAACCGTTTAGACACGTGACTTTGCTGAGTTTCTTCGACGTTTTATAACAGTAGATGAAACATGGATTCACCACTAGGCAGTAGTAATAGTAAGGTCAATGTGAAAGAAGAATTTATTTAACAGAGTTGGATAAATCAAATTATATTGAGGCTACTAAAAGTCATTGATTTAAATGTATCGAATTTCAAAGTTATTGCTTTAAATATAAAAATAATTTTGTTAAAAATGTTTGTATTTTCCCTGTCAGCTGGAGAACATTTCGAATGACTCGCGGACTATAAAATATTTTTAAATATACTATTAAATAACAATTGATGTGCTAGTATATCTATTTGTTAATCCACAATTAGCACGTTTCACTCATTCATTCTAATCTTTCAAACATAATTAGATAATTAAAAAAAAATCTCAATATGTAGAGATTTTCGAACTTAAAATCTTCATTATGGAATGACAAGTAATAAAAATTTTCGGCATCTCTCAATAAAACTAAAATATAACTTTAAAAATCCATTAAAAAAAGAAATCCTTACACAATACCTGGGTGTGAATTTTAGGATATTTCCTTAGATCACAATTTATGCTAAATCACACTAATATTCATTTAGTCTCTCTTACATATTAAGTAATAAATGTCGATAAATTCTATTTTATGCATCAAGCAAAAGTAAAATTGTGAAAAAAGTTCTCAAGGCTACACAAATTAATTCGCATTTTTAATTAAAATAAACTACACTTAAAACATTCATTAGCTTTAAAAGTATTACTGTCCTTCTCATGATGTGTCATCAATTTTTAATTGCACAGTTGAAGCTATTCCGAAGCACAACTATTCATTTTGTTTCAGAATTCACGAATCTACAGAAAACTATATTTTAATATTAAAATTATCCCTAAAATTAGATTTAATCCTAGTGATCCTTTGGTAAAACTAGCGGAATTTTGTCCTTCGCAAAACGCTTCTATGTTACAGTTTTCAACCAATTGTTGAAATTTGTTTTCCACGGTTGTCCAATCACAAAGTCCCACTGAGCAGCCCAGGAATTCTTCTATCGGCACTTCATTTAGGAAAAACATCACTTTGAAATTGTTTCCTGTATCACCGCTGTTCTGGCATCTGGAAAAATATAAATAAGTATTATGATAGAGTTTTATAGCAGGTATTTTAAAAGTACTTCAAAAAAGGCAAAGGTTTTTATTTTTAGCATTATAATAAACTAAATAAGTAAGTAATTTGCCTTACAAAATGTTAAAGAAAGTTTTAAACTTATACCATTTGAATTTGAACACAGGGGTTATACAGGGTATCCAAATTCGATAGTTTTATAGGGGTCTCCCTTAACTATTAAAATTATCATTAAACTAATGCAACATTCACAAGCTGCTTTTTAGGGAAACTAAAAATGCCGCAAACAGAACTTTGGTTTTGAGGATTCAGGGCAAAATTCCAAAATTAACAATTTTTCTAATGCCCTCATTTGAAAAGATATTACAACATTTTTGACTTATTTTTGTAATATTCTAAGAGTAATCTAACGGTGAAACGCAACTTTAATACGAGGTGTGGTTAAAAAGTTATTCATCCCAATTTGGTTATGTCAAATGGAACACCCTATATATTTTCAGATGATAAGGTAGAATTTTTTATTATATTGATAACAATATGCCACAGTCTATGTCAAAATTAAAAGGCTGAACTTTGAGATTTTTTCATTAAAAACCGTAGTAAGCCATGAAGAAAAACAAAAGAAAGTGTTATGATACTTATATTCAAACTTTACGATATATTTTCAAATAATTTGAGTTCGTCATGAAAAATAAAACAAAAACAATTGTTTCAACATACGTCATTTAAGTTAATGTTTAGTTTCGTGAAGCTCGGATTAAAATAAGTTATAAAAATTATAAGAAGTATGACATGATATGTGCGTATATAGAAAACAAAAACAACCAAGAAAATGTCCTTAATTTATACTTTAAACGTTTTCCAGATAGAGTTAACGTTTTAAAGACATTTTTAAAAAATTAGAAAAACCGAGGCCACACGAATATTTTTAAGAAAATGATAAAATAGATGTTTTTGGATAAGCGGAAGCCCAAATTCAGGTAATACTGTCTTCTTCTTCTTCTTCTTCTTTAGGTGCCATGTCCGTATTCAAACGTTGGTGGTCATCATGTTTGCAATATCCTGAAATCTCTCTCTATCGGCTGCAGCGCAAAATAGTTCCTCCACCGTGCAATCACACCACTGCCGGATGTTACGTAGGCATGAAAGCTTCTTTCGGCCTATCCATCTTTTTCCTTCCACTTTTCCTTGTATTATAAGGCGAAGTAGATGGTATTTACGTCTTCTAATTATGTGACCGAAGTATTCTGTTTTCCGCCTCTTTATAATGTTCAAGAGCAATCGATCTGTATCCATCATTCTTAGAACATCCTCATTGTTAGTGTGCGAAACCCATGATATCTTTAGGATTCGACGATAGCACCACAATTCGCAAGCCTCCAGTTTGTTTAGCGTTGTGGTTTTTAGTGTCCATGTCTCGCAACCGTATAACAGAATAGACCATACATAGCATCTCAGGACCCTCTTACGAATATGCATTGACAGGTTCCTGTTGCATAGAACCAGTTCCATGTCATAAAGGCCTTACGCGATATTTCGATCCTAGCTATTATCTCTTCATCTGAGTCCGCATTCACATTCAACCAACTGCCAAGGTATCATAATGGTTTACACGCTCTCTCCTCTCTTCATCGAGCCAAAGTTGACATTTACCTACATTAATCTTTCCAACAGGCATCCACTTTATTTTTGAGATGTTGATTTTAAGGCCTCTTCGGCAGCCCGCCTCATTGACTCGATTTACTAATGTTTGAAGATCCTCGATGCTTTCTGCAAGTTTTAGCAGTTTTATATCGTAGTGGTCTAGACCTGCTGCTTGTAGACATTCGAAAAGTGTATCGTGTTGTACTCGGTCGAATGCCTTTTCAAAGTCGATGAAACAGACGTAGATGTTCTTTCGGAATTCACAACTTTTTTGTAGGAGGACGCGCATACAAAATAGTGCCTCTCTGGTTCCTAGACCGTTTCTAAATCCAAATTGCTCATCACCCACTCTACTTTCGCATAGAAGGAATATTCGGTTCTGTAGAATTCGTAGAAGTATCTTAAGTGTGTGGCTCATTAAACTAATCAGTCTAAAGTCGCTGCATTTGGTGGGTCTACTTTTCTTTGGTAGTGTGATAAACAGCGATTCTAACGAATCATCTGGTATTATTCCTTCGTTGTAAATTTTATTAAAGAAAGTGGTTAAGTAGGAAATATTTTCCTCATCCAGAAGTTTAAGCAGCGCAGCAGGGATTTGATCTGGTCCAAGTGCCTTATTATTTTTGGCTTTATTATTTTTGGTTTTTGGTAATACTGTCGTCCATTATTATCTACAAGCGTGACGGAGAACTCTACCAGAGCTACACCGAGAAACTTACAACCTTCAACAAGAAAATTAGGAAAGCTAAAGGAAAAAGCTTCAAGAAATTCTGTGAAGACATTCAAATTACACCTGTCGCAGCTAAACTTTACAAAGTCATGACGAAGGGTAGGCTTGACACAGCAATGACACTCAGAAAGCTAGACGGCCGCTTCACGGAGATCGAGGAGGAAAGAGCATTACTCTTACTCAACACTCACTTTCCGGGGAGCAACCCTAGTATTGCGAATGATGTAGTAGAGCATCGTGAAAGACCCTCCAGAGATGCTACAGCAATGGCCAGACACATATGCAGTAGCGGTCGTTTAAAATGGGCAATGAACACCTTTCAACCATTTAAAACGCAAGGAATGGATGAAATAATCCCGGTTCTGCTCCAACGAGGGTAGGAAGAGATTTTACCACACATAGTACGCATCAGTCAAAGTAGCCTGAAACTGGGCTATATACCAGAAATATGAAGAAGGGCCAGAATCACCTTTATTCCGAAAGCGGGGAAAAAGGACACTACACACCATAAATCCCTGCGACCCATCAGTTTCATATCGTTTATTTTAAAAACGATGGAGGAAGCAGTAGATAATTATATCAGAAAAAAAATTCTTGAACAGGTGCCACTGCATCCTCATCAATATGCGTATAAGGCGGATAGGTCTACAAAAACCGTACTGATACAATTGACAGATGAGATTCAAGAAGCATTGAACAAGAAGGAAACTGTAATATGTGCCTTCTTTGATATAGAAGGGGCTTCTGACAACACTCCACATGAGGCAGTCAAAAGAGCACTCGACGAGAGGGGAGTGGACGAAACAACATCCAACTAGATAGCACGACTTCTCTCCACTAGAATAGCAGTGACAGAGATAAGACAGGACACTATCGCCCTCTGTACCATCAGAGAATGCCCTCAGGGGGAGTAACCACTACATTTATATGGAACTTAATTGTAGACCAATCCTCTGTGATCGAACTAACCTCGGCATATCTTGTCAGGGTTATGCCGATGACGTGATCGTAACATAATTCAAAGAGGGCTTGAATACACTAAAAAATGGTGCCAGATAATGGGACTAAACATCAACCTCACCAAAACCACCCTAGTAGCCTTAACAAGAAAAAAAAAACTTCGATTGAAATAGATGGGAATGTTATTGAGTGGAAGTCAGAGGTTAAATATCTGGGACTGATTCTAGATAACAAACTCCTCTGGAATAAGCAAGAAAAATAAGTAATCAACAAGGATGCAAAAGCATTGATGGCTTGTAGAGACTTTGTGGGAAAAAGATGAGGTACAAACCCAAAAATTCTGCAGTGGATGTACACTGCAATAGTGAGACCAATCATCACATATTGGGCAGTGATTTGGAGCAAAAGAACCAGTCTGGCTAATACGAGAGCTAACTTCTCGAAAATTCAAAGAATGGCCTGTGCATGTATAACCGGGGCAATGAAAACCTGCCCAACGGCCGCCTTGGAAGTAATCCTAAACCTCATACCTCTACATATACTTTTAGAAAATATGGCGAAGAGGGCGATTTATAGGATGATGAGAGATGAGGTCATAAAACCAAGGCCCAATCTCATCTCCAGAAATCAACAAATCTGGGACCTGCCACAAGATTGAATGGAAAAGAAATTCAACATTGTGAAAAACTTCAGCACAAAGTTGAATCGCAATGGGACAGAAAGGCCATTGAAAAACTCAGTAAGAAATCTATTATATAGTATACAGATGGCTCCAAAACAACGGAGGGAACTGGAGTGGGAGTGTATGGACCCGGCACCAGACACTACGAAAGTTTGGGTAAGTTGCCAAGCATTTTCCAAGCAGAAATACATGCCATGAGTATATGTATTCAATTTAACAAAGAAAAACTATCACGGCCAAGAGATTATCATCTTGTCGGATAGTCAAGTAGCCAACAATGCGCTGAGCTCTCAAGTTATCAGTTCCAAGATGGTCTAGGAATGCCTAGAGGAACTAAATGATTTGAGAAAGAATAATAAAGTCACCTTCTTGTGGGTACCGGAACATACCGAGATAGAGGGTAATGAAATAGTAGGCAGGCTCGCGAGGAAAGGGGCTGAGACACCATTTCTGGGGCCAAAGCCTTTCTGTGGAATCAGTAGCAGAGTAATGCTGGAAGAACTAAAGACAGGAGAAGAAAGCAGAAGATCCAATTATTGAAACAAGGATTGAAACAAGCGAAGATACTTCTTGAGGACTACGACCAGAAGAGATTTAAAGAATGCATAAGTTTAAGTAAAAACCAACTCAGAGTTCTGACAGGGGTCCCAACGGGGCACTGCCACCTGAAGGGACACCTTAAGAAACTCGGACTGGTAGAAAGAGAAGAGTGTAGATTCTGTAAGGAGGAGGACGAGACCTCTATTCATATCCTTTTAGAGTGCAGTGCTCTAAAAAACCCTAGGATGCGGTTCTTGGAAATATACCAAATCAAAGAAGGGGAGCTGCCCACCTTGAAGCCGTCCAACATCCTAAGGTTGCTGAAGGAGATAGGACTGGGGGACCTGCTCTAGCCCATAAGGTAACTTGTATGACTGGGCAGCAGTAGGAGGGCACAATAGATCTACCAGGTTGCAGTATACATACATACATACATCATTATCTAGATAGACAAAAAGTGATATAAAGTAAATATTTTAAAATTATATGAATTCAAAACTTGTTTTTAGTACGAAAAAAGTCTCAAAAAATACTGAAGAAGAAGAATGCAATCAATATCTATACTCTGGAGATCGTGAAATAAGACGGCCACTGTTTTTTAAATAAATGTTACGAAATACCTACTTTTTAGAACAATGTTGTATGGTCTGATGAAGCAAGAATTACAAGTAACTGTATTTTAAACTGACATAACGCAAGAAATTGGAACAATACTAATCTTTATATTGTGCGAAAATTTCGACGACAGGGCAGACTTTCTTATACCATAAGTTGTTTTTTTAAAAGCTCATAAGCTTGTTTACATTAATATATTATAAATTTATCATATGAATTAATTGGATGATGAACCATTGATAGAACGAGTTAACATTTTTGTTCAGCAAGATGGTGCTTTTAGTCATAATACCTTAAGAGTAAGGGAGTACTTAAATAGTAATTTGCCTGATAGATCGTTGGGTACGTACGGACAGGTAAGGTGGCCGCCACGCTCTCCAGACCTAAGACCACTGGATTTTTTATGGGATTTCTAGAAAATGAAATATATAAGGAAACCATTTACTGTAATATGGTTTAATGAGTCTTTATGGCCTCTATAAACTATTAAACTTTCATTAAATTATAGCAACCGGTTCACAACTTAGAGCTTATATAATAAATCTTTAGGGTTCGGTATCTCCATTAAGGGGTACTTTAGCATTTTTTTTCTATGAAAAAGTAGGGTTAGGAAATTAGGAGGTACTTATCGGACTCCCTGTATAATTTTGATTAACTCAAGTTCAACAAAATACAAAATGAAACCTATATTATAGTATATAAAAAAGATAATATTGTTCGTTTTCCTCCAAAATGGATATAGAAGTGTCTGGTGTTACAGATTGTGTAAAATATTGATTTTTTACAAACATAATACAGCAAACAAAAAATATTGCATATTTACAATGTTGTCTCAAGTTGATGTCGGATGCTTTTTGGTAGTGTATAGTTAGAATTTCAAATTATTTTCTTAAAATTCAATAAGGCGAATCCAATAGTATTTTATAGGTTTTAGGGTTGTACACCACAAATTTAAAACTAATTTCTTAAAATATAATACGCTTGCTAAAAAATTCAGAATTTCCGAATACTTCCAAAATTGGCATTAGCAGATTACACATCTAATGTTCGTATTTTCAATATGGCAAAATTTATACTGGTCTAATAAATTTTTGTTTTATTCAATTTCTATGAGAAATTAACAATTTTCAAATATACAAAATTGGTCACGAGTTCTTTATAATTTTTCATAAGATTTTGAAGCCAAGACCATTTAGCGACTGGACCTACATTTTAACGTGGGTTCCGAACCACGGTCCTCGACACTCAACTAACCCCGAGTTTTTACACTCTTTGTCAGTCAAATGTCTACCGACTAGTGGGCCTATTCTCTAATGGTCTGACAACTTAAATAAGTAAGTTGCCATGCACTGGGCTTGAACCCGCGCCTGGCCGTGGTCGCCCCTATCAGTCCTAGTGCCTTAAACGGTTAGGCTAATCCCACGGCCCATAAGATTTTGAATACATCTAATAAAATGATGGGATTAATTGATAATTATTCCTTACTGGTATAAAACAGCGGCAAGATTTGAAGAAAACGGGTTAATAAGTGACGTTCTCCACATTCTTCTGTGCTGCCTTTTATAGTTGTCAGCTGTTAAAAGAGTGTAGTCTTTGGCTATCCCCAAAGTGGCGAAGACGGCTTGCATTGTTGCTGCGTGAGTAAAAAGTGCTGTAACTTTATTGCCATCGGGATATCCTAAAATTTAAAAGGACAAATTATAGTAAACCATTTATTATAGCTTATCAAAATATAAATGCACCTCAATTAAAAATTGAGAAAACAATATTCCAGTTAATACTTAAGAAATTCGTTTTATCACTAATTTTCTCTATATCCTATATTGTTTGCATTTGTGTAATATACCTTGCACTGTTTTCTCGAATTTCCTGTACATATCTTGAACTGGACCACACCCAATGTTCTCTACCAAAGGACTGCCATATCCTGTGTTGTAATATTCCTTCAGATCTTCAGCATATTCCAGAATTTGAAGTTGATCTTTAGTGAATGCTGTACACCAGGGTGAAGGCTGATCAACTTGCCTATATAGAAACATAATTTTCGTAAAAACATTTCATACAAACTTAATACTGTTCACTTAAAATTTGTAGAACAAAGCATGCTCCTTTGTAAGATTTATTTTTTTTAAAGAAATTTATAAAAAGTCGAAAATTTTGGCTACAAGTATATCAAAATTGATAAAAATACTGTATTTTGTATTAGGTCAAATTGTGTTCTTATTTCTCTGTAATTAAAAAATAAAATACTTACCAGGCTTTATCAAAACGGCACATATCATAAATGTCCTGAATCACGGTTGTATTTAGATTATATCTGAATCCCAATCTTCTATAAACCTGCCTGACTAAATTTTGATATTCTGGCAATTCTAAAAATTTTCTGTATTCCAGGTCGGTCTCTGGATTATTTTCAACTTTTTCTGACCACTCTCGACAGTTCTTATATGCCTAGCAACAAAAATGCTTTAAAAATGAAATATCATGATAATAAATTAATGAAAAAGTGTATTATATAATTTTAGAAAAAAGCCAAGGTATGATTTTCGTTGGTTTCTGGTATTTTCAGACATGATTAACTATTTAACAATATAATCGTAGACACACTTAAAAGTTTTATAACTAAAATAAACTGGAATAGCCGAGCCCTTAACCCGTTTTTACATTAGTATTTTTCCAGGGATACCTAGCTTACAGATACAACCGTAACATGCCTTGTTCCATCCCGATGATTTATATACTTCAGTCTGTCTAAAAAAAAACGGGGGCCTATTAACTGATAAATTCGTAAAGCGGTACTGTCAGATCGGCTCTGTTTTTTATAAACAACGGCCAAAGTTGAAATATTCGATTTTCTGCCCGTAGAATTTTCCAGTAACATTTTAAAGAAAAGCTGTATTAGTGAAACTTGTAGATGTTAAAAAATCTTTAATTTCATGTTTTATACGTCAAAATAGATAAACAATTTATCGAGATAATGGCGAAAAACTCCCTTTTTGCACTATTTTTAACTTTTACAATGGCCGAAAGTGACATATAATATATTGATCTTGAGGCCATTACAGGTCCTTATAAATGTCTGAAAATTCAACCAGATCTGTTGAATAAATTATCAATAATGTCAATTGTTTATTAAAGACACTAACAGTTTAAAAAATTGTTGCTCAGAAAATAATGCTTCTAGAGACATTTTTAAAAGGAAAATGGATTTTGAAAGGTCAAACTACGAGGAAAGTTAAAAAATGACATATTTATTTCAAAATTGTTGTTAAAAAGTGGATTTAAAAAAAAGTGTTTTTTTTTGCTTATAAACAATTAAAATAAATTTATTATTTTTCATGGTACAGACTTGTTATTAGGTGGACTGTAAAGGTGGTTGAAGACCCTGGATTTAAGAAAAAACTGCTCTACGACCAATAGGAGCCAAGATAGACATTAATTTTAAAATCATATCTCTGTTGTTTATGAATATTAAGAGTCGAAATTTTCACAGATTTTAAACAAGGACCTATATTTTATGATGTTATGAATAAATATACAATTTATGCATTGTACATGAAGTGATAGCCTTTTAAAATGAAGGTACTTGTAGAAATTGGTTGTGGCTGTTGATGGGGAGAGCTGCTCGGAGCTTCGTTTTCACGCGGCTATATTATGATATCGGAACTTCAAATTGGAGAGAGTTGTAAAATTTAATAGTATCTTAAGTTCCAGGCAACTTTCCTTTTTTTTTGAACTGGGGAAATTTGACGAAATATGAACAATTGGCTAATCTTCACTACCGTGGAAAATTGGGAAATGCTGGAAAATTGACACGTTTTAGTAACCAAAATTTGTTTACAACGTAAATACTAATTTTGCAATATATATTTATTTCTACTTTAATTTTGCTATAAACATTAAACTTTCATAATAAAATATTTCCTAGTTAAATTTTCGATCATATATATATATATATATATATATATATATATATATATATATATATATATATATATATATATATATATACATATATATACATATATATATATATATATATATATATATATATATATATATATATATATTACTAAATTTTTAGTAACAGAACAGCTGTTCAGGAATCTTAGTTATTTTATTTTTGGGCAATTAAATTATTTAATTATTCCAATTAGGGACCATGTGACATAATAATGTACTTTAAAATTACACTTCAATTTATGTCGCCTTTATCATAAACACTCTTATTTTCAATATATTTTCTTATTATATTTTTTCTTAACTTTTTTGCTGCGCACAAGTCGCATAGCCAATCCAAGCGAATTGGTCACATATACAATCAACTCACGCTCTAAGTAGGGTCGAGTACGGTATCGTTCTTCCGGTCGGCATCGTGGCAAAATAAGCAATTAATTTTAGACAATTTCTGCGAACCTTAAAGTGCGGGAAGAAACTAGGTGAATTGAGTAGCCTTGCGAACACCAGCAAGAGGGTACCCTCAGGATCAAGATTGTGCCCTATTGACCGTACGGAAAGGTAAGCGATTTGTGCAAGTTTTTCATTTTCTTTTTTTTTACCAATTCAAAATACAGTCCACTACTTTTTCATATTTTCCGCGTCAACAGCAAAATGTCAAGGAAAAAATTTTGAAAATGCCTTGAATAAAGGGCGAAACGTCAATCGTTTTGTGTATTTATTAAATATAGAACCTAAACCCAAGAAAAGACAAAATAAAGAAAAACGATATAATCTGTGGTTCAAGAATCAAGAAAATATATATATATATATATATATATATATATATATATATATATATATATATATATATATTAATGTTTAAGTATCAAACAACAGAGATACGAGTTTTTTTAAAAAGTTTATCTTAGCTCCTATTGGTCGTAGTGTTTTTTTTTTCTAAATCCTCAACCACTTTTACAGTCCATTTAATAACACATCTGTACCATGAAAACCCGTTTTTTGAAATCGTCATCTTAAATTTTTCAAACCTGATATCAGTCCATGAACAGTGTTCTCAAAAACCCTTATAGAAAATAGAACTTTTTAAAATTTAAAATACACTTTCGGCCCGCTATACAGAATTTTTCAAAACTGATCCCAAATTCATGATGAACATCTACGAATACCCTTACATGTAGATATTGTGCCATCTTAAGTTTTACAAATCTGATCCCAGATTAATTATCAGCTACTCCAAAAATCCGTATAATGTAAATTTAACTCATTAAACAGAATTTTTTAAAATTTTAAATCCGCCATTTTAAATCTGCCATCTTGAATTTTGCAAATTGGTCTCCACACTCGTGATCACAGGTCACAAAAACCCTTATATATTCACAATTAAAAGCTAAATAGATGAGAACAAAACCTATGCTACGAATGTATTTTGAGGTCTGTAAGTCTGTAAGGAATTACCGCCATTTTGTAGTCACCATGTTTTTTTTAGACCATTCCAACTTCTTGGGTCTTAAGTGTGGGTGTTGGGATCACGGTGGTCATACTTTTTTGAAAGATTTCAACCCATTTCCATATTAAAATTAGTATAGTAAAAAAAAGTCTTTGACCAGGCGTTTTCATTTTATTTTTAATGTTGTATTTTAAAAGCTCTAAAAATCTCGAAAGGTTGCTATATTAATTGTAATATAATGAAGAATATTTTGACATTTAATAACAGTGATATTTTGGCAATAGGTTTTATTTTAGTCGGTTAATAAGCTGCTATTAATTTATACAATATTCAAATGTTGTTCTAGATGTTATTTTTTATACTTACTTTTAATAACAAATCATTTCCAAAGGTATTAGCGTGTACCCTGAAAAAATCCTGCTCGAAAAGTCCCTCTATGTAGGCTTGATAACTATCATGCGTTCTATCAGTTTGTGTGTATTGAAACTAAAATAATAAAAATATACTTTAATGGATAAAATTATATACCATCAATAAAATTGTAGTTAAAAAAAATCCGGCCAACTACATGTCGGGCACGTATGTTGTTGGAGTTCTATGATAGTCGTTTTCCTCTTCCGTTTGATTTTTACTTTTGCTATTATATAATATCCTTACAAAGACACACAAACATCCTTGTAATACTACTGAGCGAACAAAGCATCCAGAATAACACGGAGGTTCAAAAATTTACAAACCTACACTCATACTTTCACAGGCTGGCAGTATCTTCTGTGCTACCCCAGGCAATATACGAAGTAAACTAATCAACACCACTTCGGTTAAGGGACCATGAACTGACTTCTTGATAAATTGGCATCAGGACAAATGTTTCTGAAATTAAAGGCCTTCTACTAGTTATCCAAGATTAGGTCGTCCCAAAGAAAAACTATCTGAAATATGTAGTTAGAGACCAATGCCGATATGGATATCGAACATCGGAAACAATTCAGGACCTAACAGAAAAATGCCAAGCATTTGCCCTATCGGAGTACAAGAAGAGGCACGATTTTGGCACATAGATCATCCGTCAATAGTTAGAAGAGAAATTCAAATTATTGCAGATAGAGAGACTGTCATATTATGATTATGAACAACGAGTTTAAACTGTTCTGGGCTCGAACTGTGCTTTTTGATCATAAAGTTGCCCATAACAGATCAAACCTCATATTAGTTGATAAACCATCCCAGTAAGCAATATTAATAGAAGTCGCCATCCCTTACAACAACAATCTAATGGACAAGTAATGAGACGACCACCAAATACAGTGACCTAGAGGTACACACGTAGACAGCGAGGAAAAAGTAGCATCCGGATTATCCTTATAATTTTGTCAATATCCGGCATAGTAGAGAAAAGTCTTCTACTTAGATCAAGAGGTTGGACCTTAAAAAAGAGCTTTATTAGTTTATGCAAAAGAACGTGCTGTTTCGGACTGTCCGCTAGTAAGTGAGAAATGCATAGGACTATATCACTACCTAAGGTTCGACAACAACGAAAAGGCGTCCACAATTCTCCATTCTTATGATTATTTAAATAAGTGTTCCCCTGGAAGTAATGTAAAAGCTGTTTGGTTAAGACTAAGAAATAAAATATGGCTATTCGGCGAAATGAGACTGATACACAGTTTTGTACCATTACACTTAAGATTTAAGAATAAATAGCCAATATCAGAGAATCATTTGTGAGCAGTAACTGAGTTTAAAAACATTCAACAGCTTGTTGACTTTTTGAAGCTGTAAAATAATTTTAATTGATTAGTACGAGGAATCGAACTGTAAACATTCACTTCGGTATAGCCAAATAATCTCTCGTATAGAGGCATTCTATATCTGGGAATTTCCAGTAAATAAGTATTCCGGGAGTTTGCCTTATGTATAAATATCCTATCCTTGAACTTTCCTCTAAGATATATAGGAGAATTCGTTTCATGTCAAAGTGAGATATAATTTCCGTCTATTTCCATCCCAATTCTGCCAGCTCAGGTGAAATATGTTCCCCTCGTTGAACACCACATATAAATCTTATACAGGAGTTTTGAATTCTCTGAATAGAACCCTAGAGAACATCCAGACCGAATTTCCTTCTGATTCCTTTTTAAAAACCATGATTTTTGGGTTAAGACCGCGTCAAATTGGAATTATTATGCGACGTTTCACCTACGATTGCACGAGGTTTCTTCAGGGACCTTTACTCCACGAGATTAGAACACTGAATGACTATCGAGGAGCAACAGCCTGATATTTATACCCGACTGGTGCTCAGCGAACCGTTATACAAGTCTACAAATTTCGACTGATTATCTAATTTTATATTTAAAGAAACCAGACACAGATGCTAGCATCTTAGATACTTTTACATTAAAGATGTGACCTGAGCAATGCTGGTGTTCAGCTACTGCAGGTTGTACAATTTGTTTCTTTTTTATACATCTTTCATGTTTCTTAAGCGTAGTGGATATAGACAGTCCTGTTTCACCTACATGCACTTTATCACAAGAGCAAGGTATCTTGTAAACTCGTTCTGTCTGAAATGGTTTTGTTTGTTGGTAATTTTAAACATTGTGCAACATTCTTACATGTTTGTTTGAAGGTTGTGGACAATGTTGAAGAATGACTAAAATGTGGTCGGAGTTGCATTGTCTTTATTTTTAATTTCACGACGTTTCGATTAGGTTGTATCTCTAATCGTTATCAAGTATAAACTGAATGTTTTGTCTTAAGACTACGAGCTTATATAGGGATTGTGTCCACTGAAGCGCAAAGTTTCGCTTCACTGTACACACCTCAATAATTTGATGTTACAAAGTAGTGGTTGCCAAAGATTAGGTATCTCAATACTCGGTTTACTGAAGATTCCATTATCGTTTTTAATGTATGCTGCTTCTATAAATTTTCTTTTTTTCATATTGGGTTCCATATATATTGCCGTAGCCTCAGATCATTTTGTATGGTGTTGTTTATCCCAGAAGTGTTCTGCAATACCTGATCTCGACGTTTCCCCTTTTTGTGTATGAGTTTTATGTTCCTTAATTCTAACTTCTTGCGGTCGTTTGGTTTCTCCAATATACATTTCACCACACTCGCATGGAACTTTGTAAACACATTCTTTCTTATCGGTAGTTTTAGGTTTTGTTTTTGTTAAATGAGCTCTAAGGGTATTTCCTGATTTAAAGGCGGATATAAAACGTTCAATTAATAAATTAAAAACCCAACTCCTCAACAAAACGTCATAAATGTACTTACTATGGACACTGTTGTCTAACCTTACATACACACAACCACCGACAAGATTGCCAGATTGCCCCGAAAATCAAGTATTCGGACAATTTTCGACACATGTAAGGAAGTTGAACAATGTTTGAAGTCACCAAGAAACGCAATACCACTTCAAACAGATGAGTTTAGAGGATACCTTGATCTTATGGTAAAGTGTATGTAGATGAAACAGGACGGTCTATATCTACTAGGCTTAAGGAACATGAAAGATCTATGAATTGTACAATCTGCAGTAGCTGAACACTGGCATTGCTCAGGTCACATTTAAAAGAAACTAAGCTGCTAGCACCAGTATCTGGTTTTATAAAATGTAAAATTAGAGGATCAACCGAAATTTGCAAATATCCAAATGATATTAATAGAGATACCGGTTACAGTCTACATCACGCGTGGAAATCGATTATAACGCTAGATCACGGTCCGCTGAGCACCAGTCGGGTATAAATATCGAGCTGTGTCGTAGTAATACGGGATAATGAAAATAAGACAAGAATGCAAAGGTCGATGACTTAAATACAAATTTCTGTAAAACCCTATCGACACGTTCCGCCTGAAAATAACTAAAAATATTAGTACCAAAATATACATAAGTACGTCAATACAGGGTATCTGAGAAAGATGTCAGTGGACCCACTGACGAATCCAACCGCTGGCATCGTGGACGAAACACGGCTGTGAACTTTTGGGTCGATTTTAAGTGTATTTTTCGGAAAACTAGGGTAGTAAATATTAGAATTTTAAGAGCTTATCGAAATCCTCCGAGAATACAATATGGCATTCCTGGTGCTGGGATCTTTGCGGGTTTTAATTGGTTTTCCCCGCATTGAGTCGGCAGACATAGCCACTGAAGCCGCGTTTAGACCACAGTTTCCAGCGCGTCGTCAAGTTCTTAGGCACCCAGCTTTCCATCTTGATTCGTGATCAAGACACAGATCACGGAACAATATCGAAAGTGGTTGCTTGAAGGGAGACGTGTGGTAGTAATACGGGATAATGAAAATAAGACAAGAATGCAAAAGTCGATGACTTAAATACAAATTTCTGTAAAATCCTACCGACAGGTTCTGCCTGAAAATAACTACAAATATTAGTACCAAAATATACATAAGTATGTCAATACAGGGTGCCTAAGAAAGATGTCAGCGGACCCACTGACGAGTCCAACTGCTGGCATCGTGGAGGCAACACGGCTATGAACTTTTGGGTCGATTTTAAGTGTACTTTTCGGAAAACTAGGGTAGCAAATGTAAATATTAGAATTTTAAAAGCTTATCGAAATCCTCCGAGAATCCTAATTTCGTGAAGTAAAGATCACTGAAGATGCCTAGTGCGATTGTAGGCAAAACGTCGGATAATAATTTCAATTTGACACGGTTTAAATCCAAGAACTAGGTTTTTCAACTTGACGAAAGCCGTAAAAGCTTTTGTTTTTTCTGATATTTTTTATTGAAAATATTATAAAATATTTACTAAGTGATATTAGGTAGAAATTTTTCAAGTTTTTAAAATCTCCCAATGAAAAATTTGAGCAACTTTGGAAGCTTATATTTGGCCAATAATGGAATTAAATGAAAAATGTTATTTAGCATATTTAATTACGTTTTTTAAAAATCTGTTTAGCGATATATTGCACTTTTGTCTTTGGATTAATCGAAAGCATAGATTTGTAAAAAAAATGTTGACAAAAAAGAAAAAAGTAAGACTGTGACATACAGACGAATAGACATGACCGAATTATAAAGTTTCTAGTGACTATGAAATTCTGATGATGTAAGGCAGCTAGTTTTAAAAAGTTTGTTCATGTAAAAGCTTATTTTACAGGAAGATTAAAAAATATCTGTGAATAAAATTTAGAGAATTCAACTGTATTTTTTTAAAGAAAATAATTTTTTACTTACATAATAAGTTTGATCGTTGTAAGGATACTTAAAAATCTCAGGAAATTTACTCTTGTATCTCCTAGCTAACAATTTTAACTCATTTATTCCTTGCTGAGTTAACGAACCAGCTTTATCTTCAGTTATGGAGTCATTCCATCTCCACCTAAAATATTATATAAACTGAAATCACCACAGACTTAATGCTTTGATTTTTCCACTTCCACTATGAATAAAAAAGTTAATAACTTCCTAAAACATTAACTTAAAGAAATGAGATACATTTGTCTTGTGATAGCAGCACTGACCTCTACTTTGGACCCCTACTCTTGTCGGTTGCTAAAACCAAAAAATGGCAAACCATGGGCGAAAAAATGCGTTTCTGCACATCGGGCGCCAGTCATATTTTTGGACGTTGATCAGATAAGGGCATGCGCATAAGCGACTTCCTATTATCGATCGGTTGTTTCGTAGCGCCATCCGTAAACAGCACAGTATCGGGTCAACGCCATTTTTGTGTTTATTTTTGCTTTGTGAGTTGCGTGCGATTTAAACGGATTTATAGAGTTTTAAGTGATTTATTTTATTTGTTTTTGTGTTTTTATTTAATATAATGGAATGTGTACATATTTTATTTGTTTTATTTTCCTTTTTCTCTATAGGGTAAAAAATAGTGTTGCTTTACGTTTTTGGATTTATACTGTTTTCGTATAACATTAAATTTCCAAAACATATAGTATGATATATTTTTAGCACTTTCCAAATGATTACCAAAAAATGAACTGAACTTTTAAGCAATCAATTCTTTAAAAAAAAAATCTGAAAATTTGCACCAAACCATAGAATAGTTTACTCTATCATATGAAAAAAGTACATTCATCAATATGTCAAGAAATGGTACAATTTCTCCATCTATTACATTACTTACATAAATAAAAACATACATCCTCAAAATGAAGTTGGAATATTTTAAAGCATACATAGATAACTTACAATAATTATAATGCATTTTTATTTTGTTATATGCATAAAATATTTCAGTACAAGGTTTTTATTTTAGCCAGATTCGGCTATTGGCTCTATAATTTCTAAGCTCTGTTTGAATTATTTTTTCAAATTGTCAACGACTTTTTTGCAGTAGCTAATTTGCACAATGTCCATATTCTTGCATAACTTCATCCACCTTATATTTAATCGATGTTTCCAACTAGCTCAAATGTTTTTTTTTTTGTTCTGCAGCCATTCTATGATTTATTATTTTGTATGTCTGAAGATTGAGGACATGGCGTTAAAAAGCGTTGTTCATTATTAATACTTGTGGTTGTTGTGATTCATGTGGTCATGGCAATCCCCACTTTGAAATCGTCAAATTAAAAATTCATTAATATGTTAACAAAAGCAAAATATTACGAAATAAGTTAGACAAATGTGAATTTCTTTTGTTGGTATATTTTTTTATTCACCCCTAGCAATGACCTTGTTCACTTATCTTATTTGAAATAACATTTTCATCATTTTGTCGAAATAATTAATACGATAAGAAAATATATGTTCCGTTCGCTATTACGGCAGAAACATATTATTATATAAAATTATTTTTAAATCCTGCATATCCGTTGACAAATCCATTTCGTATCAATATTTTCTTAAAAAATTAAAAAAGAAAGATAAGAAAAAGAAGGTCATTATTTTTTAATAATTAGAGAATAAATTGCAGGACCTTAAAAATGTTAATTATTCACTCCCACCCTACAACAAGAAAGTTAACACACACAGACGGAAATAATAGATTAAAGAAATAGTAAGATACAGTTTCTTCACAATTTTACTTTCACAGTATAAGAAATGTCTAAACTAACTCCCATCGGTAGACACAGACCGGATTATTCCTTTCTGCTTCAGATATTATTTGTGCCCATATAATGTGACTCCCAGAACAAGAAAGTTACATGACACCGACTTTTTTACTAAAGATTGCAACCATGGTTGCAACTTTGATAATTTGCTTGATTTAGACACCATTTAGGACTAATTGAACTAACTAAATAGATTTTCGAAGTCCGGTCCTGTCAATAGTCACCTGATCATTTTGTAGTGCGCATGCCGACATCTGATCTACGATGTTTACATTTTATTGTCGTAAATTTGCCTTTTTTGGGATTAAACTTTGCGGATCTATAAATATTTTATCTATGCATAGCAGCTTAGCCTCTTTTACTAAGATATTGTTACGTTTACAGAAGTGACGCCAATTACAGTTTTAAAATACAACTTCATAGACACACGGTATATTTATTTGTGAAATTATTATTCAACCAAACTATTTTCATTAGTAAACATTGAACTTTTTTGTTAGATAATTCATTCTAGTAATATTGATAGGATAAAAGAAGTTCAGTAAATATTTCGGATTTTAACCATTCGTAAAAAAAATTATTACCTTCTTAATAAGTTATAATCATCAAAACATAATTTTCCCACATTAGGATAGGATTTTCTCTGTTCATAGTTTTCCACTATTTCCTCTTTTAGGTCCTGCAGCTGTCGGAGTTTTCTTATCTTGAATGCTTTAGGTAATCTTGTTCCATGACGGTTTAATGACCAGAATTGAACCGGTTGACATCCTAAAAATGAAATATAAAAAAGTGATGGGTATGAATATTAAACATATTTTACTCTCTAACAATATTTTATGTATTTTAAAAATTTTTTAATAGACTTCTAAAAGAGGGAGATTTTCTCCAAAATTGGTACGAGGACGTTTTCGGGGTCGCACATGACGAATCTAAAATTATTTTTAAAAAATTCAATATGGCGGATCCAATACGGCGGACGAAAAAATTAATTTTGTCCGATTTTCTCCAAAATTGGTACGAAGAAGTTTTCGGGATCTCACATATCGAATCTGAAATTATTTTTAAAAAAATTAATATGGCGTATCCAATATGGTGGATAAAAATTAATTTTGTCTTATTTTTTTCAAAATTGATATGGGGAAGTTTTTGGAATAGCACATTACGAAACTGATATTATTTTAAAAAAATTAATATGGCGGATCTAAGATAGCTGATTAAAAATTTTACATTTCTTGATTTTGTCTATAGTCTGTATTGGGAGATTTTAGTTAATGTTAATGGCTAAACAATTGAGAGTAATGGAGTGGAACGCTAACGGGCTCCTACAACACCAGCAAGAATTACAAGTGATCCTTGAATTAGAAAAAATAGATGTGTGCCTCATTGCTGAAACACATTTTACTAAGGAATCCTTTATAAGATTTCGAGGTTATAAAACATATCATACGAGCCATCCTGATAATGCCGCCAAGGGAGGGACTGCTGTGATAGTTAGAGAATCCATTGCACACTATCAAGAAATGAGTTATCAAACAGCAGAAATACAAGCTACTGCAATCAGTATAAAAACGCACAACTGCAACATTACTTTTGTAGCAGTCTACTGTCCACCTAAATACACCCTCGGAACAGTGCAGTACTTAGACTTCTTAAATACTCAAGGACAAAAATTTATTATTGGAGGTGATTACAATTCGAAACACATCCATTGGGGATCTCGATTAACAACCACCAAGGGTAAAAACTTATTAGCAGCCTGCAGGCAACTGAATTGCGAAACCCTTTCTACCGGCAAGCCTACTTATTGGCCTACTGATCCCAACAAAATTCCTGATTTGATTGACTTCTTTATCGTCAAGAATATCTCTACCAACTATCTGCTAATAGAAGAAGGCTGGGATATGAATTCCGATCATTCCCCAATATTACTTACGTTAAGTGATAATATAATAAAGAAAGAGAATCCACCTCGACTAACAAATAAATGGACAGACTGGACAAACTTTAGACTTGACCTAGAAAATTGCATTAATCTCTCCGTACCACTGAAGACAAAAGAACAGCTGGATGAAGAAGTTGAGACTGTGACTAAAAATATTCAACAAACTGCATGGAAAAACACACCAGAAATTCCTATAAGAACTCGAGGTAATAATTATCCGAAAGAAATTAGAATACTGATCAATGAGAAAAGAAAACTCCGGAGAAAACGGCACCAAACCAGAAATCCAGCTGACAAAACAGCTTTGAACAATCACTCCCAAAACATCAGGAGAGAAATACAAAGGATAAAAAATGAGGCAATAGGTGAATTTCTTACAGAATTGACAGCTGACAAGAACACAGATTATTCACTGTGGAAATCCACCAAAAGATTAAAAAGACCAATTCTTCAGAACCCTCCAATACGCAACTCTGATGGGACTTGGGCTCGCAATAATATGCAAAAAGCGATACGATTTGCGGAACATTTAGAATCTATATTTCAACCCAACGACGGAGATGAAAATCCAGATTGGGAAGAACCAATGCAGATAAACCTAAACATTGCACCAACCACGAAGAAGGAAGTTTCTGAAGTCATCCACTCAGAAATTAATCCTAAGAAAGCTCCTGGCTTTGATTTAATCACCGGGGAAATCCTAAAACAGTTGCCAGAAAAGGCAATAAGAAAACTAACACATTTGATCAACGCCTCATTCAGACTGAGATATGTTCCTCAAATGTGGAAAGTAGCAGAGGTGACGATGATCTCCAAACCTGGAAAACCACCCAACGAAGCAACCTCATATAGACCCATTTCACTTCTCCCAGTGATCTCAAAATATATGAGAAGATCTTAACAAAGAGAATAAAATCAATCATTGAAGAAAAGAACTTGATCCCCAATCATCAATTTGGCTTTAGAGAGAGTCATTCGACTATTGACCAAGTACACAGGATAGTAAATATAATCGAAAAAACTTATGAAGAGAAAAAGGTCTGCTCAGCTATCTTTCTGGATGTGGCGCAAGCCTTTGACAGAGTGTGGCATAAAGGCTTAATTCATAAGTTGCGAGAATTATTACCAACCCAGTTCTCACAGCTCCTGGAATCGTATTTGACTGATAGATATTTTAGAACTAAGCAAGAAGAGGCCTATTCAGACCTTAGGCATATTAAAGCAGGAGTTCCACAGGGGAGTGTGTTGGGACCTATACTGTATGTCCTTTACACCAGTGACATTCCTCCTCTAGAGCAAAACACAATCGCCACATTTGCCGATGACACAGCTATCCTAGCCGTTGGAAATACGCATGAAGAAGCTACTGAAAAATTACAATCTGCAGCGAGCCAAATTTCTACATGGACCAGAACCTGGAGAATAAAGCTAAATGAGGCAAAGTCTGTTGACGTAAATTTTACAACCAAAAAAGCTCAAAATTTGCCAGTCAGAATTAATGACACACAGATTCCGATTGAAAATGTTGCCAAATATCTGGGTATTCACTTGGACGCACGTCTTAGATGGAAAGTACATGTAAAGAAAAAACGAGAAGAGCTCGGGATTCGATATAAAAAGATGTATTGGCTACTAGGCCGTGGATCCCAATTGTCTATAAGTAACAAGATACTGCTATATAAGCAAATTTTGAAACCTGTTTGGCTCTATGGTGCACAACTTTGGGGGTGTACCAGTAAAAGTAATTTACAAATCATTCAACGATACCAGAACAAGGTACTGAGAGGCATAGTAGATGCTCCTTGGTATATCTGTAATAGTGACCTACACAGAGATCTGAAAATGGACACCGTGGAACAAGCCATATCGAATGCTGCTACAAGGCATGAACAACGATTACATCATCACACCAATATCGAAGCGATTCAACTTCTCGATAACACTGACATCACAAGAAGACTCAAAAGGATTAAACCATTCGAATTGGTGAAGTGGTAGTCCAACAAAAGCAGAGCAAAGTGCGGATATTGTGTACACGAGTAGTGATACTTATTATAGTGGACACTAAGGGTTGCTGTAGAGTAAGACTTAGATTTTAAGAGAACACTAGTTAAGATTAGGTTTGAAACAAATTGCTCATTTGCCATATGTGACAAGATTGCAATAAATTCTTAAAAAAAATAAAAAAAATAGTATTTTTTTAGGATTAATATGGCGAATGAAATATAGCTGACTAAAAATTTTACATTTTTCGATTTTGTTCAAATGTGGAACTGAATCGTTTTTGAGGATGTAAATAGCGAATATAAAATTATTTTAAGAAAATCTAAAATGTCGTATGCAATATGACCGTTTAGAAATTTTAAATTTCTGGATTTCATCTAAAATTAGTACTAAGGGCCTTTGAAGGGTTTAGATTTAGATTAGATTAAGACGTTAAAATTATTTTTTTGAAATTCAGTATGGTGGATCTACTATGGTGAGTTGAAAATTTTACCTTATTCGCATTTTTTCAGATTTGGTATTAAGGGGTGGGGGGTGGTGTGTTACGAATATGAAGTTAGGCTGATAAGATACAATATGAGGGACTAAAAATTTTACATTTTCCGGTTTTTTCGAAAATTGATATTGCGGGATTCTTGGGTCGTATACAAATTCAATATGCAATATAAAATATATCGGGCTAAGAAATTTACGTCTCAAGTTCTTTAATTATCTATATTGGAAGGTTTTGGGGCCTATATTACCAATCTAAAATTAATTTGAAATTGAAGATAGTGGATTTACTCTGACAGACTAAATATTTGTTTAACACAATTTCATTGGTATTTAGAGAACTCTAAGGATCATAGAATTTTTAGCGGTTCATTTTAGGATGATTTACAATTCTGGATAAAATGGGTACTTTTTTGCCACCTTGGAGTCGTTACGACGTACACTAATCTCGATTAGTACTTAGTTCAAATAATTTATGGATTTCATAATGAATTCAAAATTAAAAATCGAAAAATAAAATTTTTATAAAAAAATTGAACCGACTTCTAAAAGTGCCGTAAAAAGTGGAAAATAACTAGGAATTTTTATATGAAATTGAAATTTTTGAAGTCGGCGCCAAATTATTTCTAAATGAAAAAAATAACTACTAATATATACAAATTCTTAATGGTAAGAAAGCAATTACAAATAAAGTATTTTTAATCTGTTTAGGCGAATCACATTTTGTCAGGTATTAATTTGGCGCCGACTTCAAAAATTTCAATTTCATATGAAAATTTATAGTTATTTTCCACTTTTTAGCGCACTTTTAGAAGTCGGTTCAATTTTTTTATACAAATTTTATTTAGATTACTTTTCCACTAGAAGTGGTTGAAGCATCAATTGAAAATGCGAACTGAGATATTAGCGAAACGTCGTGGAGATTTTTCTATTGACGAACGGATTGAAAACCGGAAAAACACCAGCGCACATTCCACCATCCGTGAAAACCTACGTTACGACATATATATATATATATATATATATATATATATATATATATATATATATATATATATATATATATATATATATATATATAGATGAATAGCAAAGAGTTTAAATTTCAAAAAATATATAAATTTTAGTTTTTACCTGGAACAATATGTTGTTGCCCACCCCTTCTAGTTAAGGTATCGTAAGACGTTTTGGTCCCAAAATAAATATAGGGTTCTTCATCTTGCCTATAACAATAGTCTTCCAGAAGATTATCATCAGGAGGATTGAAGCTGCCTGATTGGCCACCGCTGCCTATATTTATTTGGGCATATGTAGACAGTATTGAAGCAAAAATTAGAGAAATTTGTGCAAAATTCTTCATTTTTATTGATTAACCTGAAACAAAACCGTTTTAAAATATAAATGATAATTTTGCAGTTTTAAAAATTGCTTACGGTATGAGATAAGCTAGTATTATTCAGACCATGTACAATTTTGGATAGATGAAGGAAATTCAAAGAATGGAGTTATTATTGTAAACAAATAACTGATCTTTTAGTATTTAAAAAAAAACTGTGCATAAAAAATCATGGTATTTAGCTAGTTCCTTCAGATAAGTTTTTTACAAAAATTAACTTGATGTTATTCGGCTATTTATTAGCCAGCAGCTCAATTCTGTAAGCATATTTTATAAACATTCCCTTTTCTTATCTCTTTCAAAACAGTGATATACTTATGCATTATTATAAACTCAACAAAGATGCAAGATTACTCTTTCAAAACAGTGATATACTTATGCATTATTATAAACTCAACAAAGATGCAAGATTACTATTATGATATTCTCTGTCCCTTAATTTTTATAGAATCGTAGCCCAGGTTTACTTTAAACGAGCAATAAAAAAATATTAAACGACCAATATTGTACGAAAACGCAAATAAATATAATTACTGTTGTCAAGTGTTAAGTAAATAAGCAAGTCCACGATTATTCAGTTAATTGCAAAATAAAATAGTAATTTCTTTTTTGCTTTTTAATGAACTATTTAAAAACATTTTTTTCTTCCAAAAGGAATCTTCTGTAGGACTTTTTTTGGTAATTTTACGTATTTTACATCGGTGTATAAATATGAATTTCAACTTTCTCTATCTCTAATAAAGAACGAAAGCTTTCACGGCTTGCTCAAGTTGAAAATCATTGTTCTTGGGTTTAGACCGTGTCAAATTGGAACTATTATCCAACGTTTCGCCTACGATTGTACGAGGCATCTTCAGGGATCTTTATTCCATGAGATTAGAACAATGAATGACTATCGAGGAGCAACAGCCCAGATCCAGAGTTACAATCAACTTCCACGTGTGATATAAACTGTAACCCACATCTCTATTAATATTATTTGGATATTTACATATTTCGATTGATTATATATATATATATATATATATATATATATATATATAAGCATCGACATACGTGTAAATTAATAGTTTCGCCCTAAGGTGAGGTAATACAATGCTGGCGCAGTGAGAGCGAGCGGCAGTGTACGTCACGCCTTATTAGTTAGTTATTTGCTTTCGTTCAGGCCGTCGAAGCGTGTTTCGCGCCAAATTTTTTTGTTACTATGGTCGTTTATTCCACGAAACAAAAAGAGCAGATTAGTAAGTGGTACACTATTCTGGCAAATAATCGGCAGATTTGCATTTACGTGCGAAAATCATCCTATTCCTTGAAAATTTAGAATTTCGGAAATTGTTAAAAAATTGACACAACCGGATGTCTAAGAATTTTTAAAAAATGCACTGATAATAATGAGGAGCAACCCGTTCTTCAAATTACTGAAGAACGAGCAAATCGGGAGACTGCAGTAGTACCGTAATTGCCGAAGAACTTGACATGAACGCTCGAACAGTTTGGAATATTTTAAAGCGGAACAAAAATCGCTGTTACAAATTACAAATAACTCAAGAAATTTTTCCGAAAGACCAGGAGACACGTATGGTGTTTTATGAGGACATGATAGAAAGGGCTAATAGGGATATAACCCCTGAAGTTTTGGCAAATACGTGAACCGTATTTTACAATAGACTGAGTTATTGTCTCGCTCAAAGTGGAGGCCTGCTTGAATACCTTTTGTAGACTTTTAGGTGTTTTTGTTGATTTAAATTGAATTTAATTATTTGTTTATTTATTTACAATTACTGAACGTGATACTTTTATTTTTTACCAAAATAAAAGTTTATTTTTGAGAATGATCTTTAATTTTAAAGTGGTCTTTTAGCTTATTTACTTAGAAATTACCATTGCGTTTCACTAGTATTTTTATTAGAATAAATGTTTATTTTGTAACAGAAATATCAATTTTCTTTACGCTCAACGCCCAACAAAAACTAATTTTTTTATTTTTTTTGTATTTCGACTATTTGATTATTTAAAACAATCAATGTATCAAATAGTCATTAAATATTCCAAATTCCGTCGATTACGTTATAAGTTTAGACGAAAAGTAAATACACCCTCTCATTCGTTTCAAGGTACTGCTCGTCTTCGTGTCGCACGGAAGTTAGCGAGGGTAATATTGCGCGTAGGCGTTTCCTACGATCTTCTGTCCCGAACTAACCTGAAAGAAGTTAAACGGGCTTAGTGTGTTAGAATTTGAGACACGGCCAAAATAATTTCTAATAAAGAAATTTAAAATAGAACGTTGGCTATAGTAACGTTTCTATTAAACTTCGGTAATATGAACGGCCAGTCTTTTCTTTCTAAAGTTTCATCTTAGGTCAAAGGCAACAGTGTTGTGGTTGCGTCGCGCCCAGTTACGTTTATGCGCCGCTCTTCTATTTGACGTTGGATTGTCGAAAAACAAATATCAACGATTACAAAATTGGGCTAAACCGAAAGGCAGTAATATATTTTGGCCGTACTCTGGAGTGTAAAATACAAAAAAAGCATGTTATCTACATGACGAGTATCTAACTTTTACTAAATCACAAGCCGAGGTTAAATTCCAATGCTTACTGGATCATACAGTGGATCGAATTATATTGCTTCAAATAGACGCCTTTGAATAAATCGATAAATTAGATTTGTAGATATGAGTTTCATTTGCAAATGAGGCTTCAATGAAACGTCAGGTCAGAGCCAGTACAAGACGAAATTCACTGATCCAAATATTTCTGATACAAACTTATTCCTAAACTCTCTTATTCCACTTCAATTAGCAGGTATTAATATGCAAACTCAACATGAACAGATTGTGTTGTACAACTCCAAACCCTCGTCTACTATGAATTGCGGGCCTCTGAAATATGAATTTATTAAGATAGCCGAACAAAAGACTTTAACGAAAATAGAAAATGATGAACTCGAACCAGACAACTTGCACCATACAAAAGAGTTCTCTTTGCCACCCGAGCTTCAGTACAGTACAACTTATCTATGACGATGATAGACGGCTAGGTGAATGTTCTGGCTGGAGCGAAATCGGTCCAACGTTGTTACCTCTACCAAACAACATCTCAGTTCAACAACATTGATACTGTGTCCCAGTAAATACAGAGTATTTCAACCTACAGCCATTATAACAAGAGTAGAGCAAAAACTGATCCTCCGGTTTCCCGACATTTAGCAAACTATTGGAAGCGGACATTAAACTGCAATAGAGAATATTTGGGAATACAAACTTCAAACAGCAAGATTATTCTTCAAAGGATATCCTTGGTACAACATTCCAACAGGAATCCACAAATTACTTACTCCATTGACCAGACATCATAGCATTTGCAATATTACCGATAGGTAAACTATCGAAAGATGCACAAAAATCAACGGACAAGTTGATAAGAAACTATCGCCTAGACTTTGCCCGAAAATCTTCTCGAGAGAAATATGGAGGATGTCTTCCAAAACTTTTGATGTCGATGGATCCTTACACTGTTTTTTGACATCATAAGGATTCGGACAACAATTCGTACGTATTGGAGAATGAGAAAAGAGCTGTTAACCAAGAAGGCGATGATTAAAAAGTTCTTTTTATTATTTTTATTACAATCGTATTATTTATTCATTTGTGTAAATCAATATATATTATATTACTTACAAATTATTTGCATTGGTATTTGTTAAGAAGTCCTAAGCATAGAGGAAAAAGTACTTTTGCCTTTTTAACGATTATCGATATCCACGTATTTATTTATTTTTAAAATGCACCTTGGACTCAAGCGCAATATTTTATTCATGGAAATACAATTATTCTTTTTATTTTGTTTTTAAATTGCATATTTAACAGCCATTGGACCACATTAGACGTTTTCAGAATTTATTTTCATGATTTCAAAGATTCAGTCTGCTATGTTGGATCCGATTTTTATTTTTAATATTAAATCCGTGCTTTCAACCCACTGTGTTTTGACGATCCCGCTAACCATCTTTGCTGGAAACCAGAAAGCAAGCTACGATACAATAGTATGCTTTATTTCACTTCTACAACATGGTTAAACGGGTTGTCCATCGTTTTCTGTTACATTCCCTTTGTTTAGAGGTTCTGTTATGGATTTTCCACACCTATATATATATATATATATATATATATATATATACAGGTGTGGAAAATTGGTGATAACAGCATTGCAATCTCGAAAACTATATTAGATAGAAAAATATTACGTACCTCTCGATAAGTAAAAAATCCAATATGGTGATCATCAGGAAATCCAAAGTTGATAATGGTTCCAGAAAACGGAAAAGATGTAACTAAAATTTGACTAAATAGACTTACTCTGCTTAAAAAGTGGCCATACAAATCTGTCTACAGATTAAAAAGTTATAGCCGACCTAAGAAAATGTAACATTTTACTTTTTTTTTAGTCCACTGACATAATTGCTTACAACTTTCCCATTTAACTGTCTTTATCCTTTTTATAGTTTTTAAGAATGCAATACTGTCATCATCAGTTTCGGACACCCTCTATATATACATTTTTTTTAGTTCAAAGAAAAACAACCATTTTGATGCAGAACTTTTGTCCAGTAGTATATTTAACTTTTGTGATTGTAACATTATAATTTTTCATGCTTAAAATTTATTAATATATTTTTTTTTAATTTTTAAGTTTCGAGTACCCTGCGTAATAAAGTTATGTCAATACAGATAACGGTTTTCTAAATAAAAGTGAAAAGGAAGTTAGCCGACGTGATCCATATAGAATCAGATATCCTTCAAGGGTGGTTACGTTTACATCGCCACCTTAAGTGGACTCAAATAAGCCAGTATTAGTTCCATAAAAATGTTGTGAAATGGGGAATTGATGTTGGAATTTACGTTTCGGTTTTGGGTTTATATGTTGTTATGTAAAATAAAAATATTAGAATATTAAAATGACAAATAGACATACAAACATATATAATCATAAAAGACAAAAGTATTTCTACTGGTGTTTGCGTTGTAAACAAATTTGATACTGGGAGCGATAACAGACTAGTAAGAGCCACATATTATCTATTAGATATTTTTAAAAAATGAAGAAGCTGCTAGACAATTTTTGGATAAAAGATATCAAGGAAAAGGAATTCTTAATTAGAAATTTTATATACCCAGGCACGAAAAAGTTAAGAAGTCTTAGATGTAAGCGAAGTGCTGCTGGTGGCTCCCTTGGCAATGTATATCGAAATTGTAATCAGATCTTTATTTATCATCCTTAAAAACCCCAAAGTACCAAATTTAATGCAAATGAAGCTATTGTTGAGACAAATATTTAAAAAAAAATTGGAGAAAAAAACTTTGACACCCTTTATTTCGGAAACTATCAACTTTTTGAGTAAAGTCAATCGGGCTAATTCGTCATATTATAGCCTCAACAATTTGCGCTAACTAAATCTTTTAGATCATCTGGTAGAATTGCTTCCATTTAAAAATTTCAGCATGTATAATTATGTAAAAATGTACTTATGATGAATAATAGACCAGGGCTCATCTATAAAATATTGGGGTTATGAATTTGATATGCGTCATTTCAAAAAGTTGAGCAACATTGTTTTTATTAATAAAAATATAAAATTAACAAAAAAAAAACGTTTTTTTTTTCAACTTTTCTCTCGTGTAACTTTGAAGGTATTTATTTTAGGGGAAAGTTGAAGAGGAAAAAAAGTTTCTTAATTAAATTTGCCATAAGATAGGGTTGATCGAAAATCTCAAGATTTATTTCCTTTATTGCAAAATAGCAATAAAAAAAAAAGGTAAAAAAAGCAGGTTTTTAATCAGTTTTTTCGATCATTTCAATTTCTCTGAGGGCCTTCATATTAGAGCAAAGAAAACTTTATGCCATGATAAAATAACACGCTAAAATTCGTTAGGATCGAATCAATAGTTTTTGCACAATAATTTTACAATTCGATTTCGTTTACAAAAATTGACCATTTTTCAAGTTTGTCTCAGCCTTAAATATCACGTTAACGTATTTAAATTTACTTTCGACATATAGTAGGGAACTCAAGTTTTCCAACGCTTTTTTCAGAATCAAAATCAGATGATTTGGACGCCGTCAGGAATTGTTTAAAGACATTGTTGATATTTTTGCTTATAAACAAATATATTATCTCGACGGATTTTCATTGGATTTTTTTTGCAATACATGGTTTGAAACTACTTGGAAAGACGATTCTTTTCGTAAAAAAAAATTCAAATTCGTCAATTGGTTTCCGAGATACAAACTGTCAAAGTTGACAGCTTGTTACGGTAAATCTGTAAACAATACAGACCTGATTCTTGAACCAAAAACTTTGTCTTGCCGCGTTCTTTTTTGATACAAATATTTGAATGTTTATGTTATCGGAAACTTTAATAAATGAAAAGAATATCGCCCATGCGCGTGAAAAATGAAAAAAAGAGGGGTGGAGAGCTCACATTTTAACATTGAATTCGAAGATTCAAAATACCTACATACATATCTGAAAAAAAAATTCATTTTCTCGGCTTCTAATGGAGCAATTTTGACCATTTTTTTTAAACCGATGTACCGTGCATAATGAAGCTCAAGTATTATAATGACATGTGCCCATTATGCATTCATATTGTTATAAACAAATGACGTTATTTATGCATCATACTTACAGCATACTGCACCCTATAGTATTGGACTTTCCAAGCGAATCTTTGTTTATTAATATAATTAAGCGTATTATTACGAAATATATTTACTTTAGTTATCAAAATTGTTTAAACAATCATTGTTTAAACAAATTGAAAAAAATTTTGGTTTTAAATTACTTTATTCATAAAATACAGATAAAAGTAAAATAGTTATTCTTTATAAATTATGTTCAAAAAGTTCAATAAAGCACTCTTAACACTAAATATTATCTTAAAAACTTGCAGTGCAGAAAAACGTTTTTTTTTTACATCGAAATTTTTTTTTTTTCATTTGTATCGGACTTTCTTAGGCTGTGGAATGTCCGGATCATCATTTTCATTGAAATCTTGGTCATTTAATCGTATATCGATATCGAAACAGTCATTTTCTATTTCTCTGTCAACTTCTTCAAAATCAATTACATTTTCAGAAATTTCTTCTACGTCAATATATTGGCTTTGTTCATTTTTGCAAGTTTGTTCGTTGCAGTTTGAGCAGTAATCAGTAAATTTTAATCCATGTTTAATACAGCCACATAATTTGGAACACTCTTTTATACATTTACAGCTTATTTTTTTCAATAGACTATCTAGCAACCGTATATCTGTGGTTTCATTCAACTGGTTTCAAACATGATTTCTGCACTTCCCAACCCCAGTTTTTTGGATCCAATTCATTATTACTAAGCCATTGCTGCACCTGATAGTAAACTCTATAGCAATGCTGTGTAGTTGTAGATTCTGTCGGCGGGAGCTGGGTCAAATTAAAGTTTTTCTTTCTACTTTCCTTCTTAAAACACAAGCATCGCAGCTCATATAAATTTATATTAATGCTTCTTTTCCCACCGTACATTACAACTATGATTTTTAAGCCCGAATTTTTTATTTTGTATTGGGAAAAATTAGTTTGGTTGAAAATTAAAACTTCTTCGTTAAGTCTGCGTCATTTAATAAAAGTTTGCATATTTTTTTTCCTTGGTTATAAAATGCAGATGTTGTATCGCAGCCAAAAAAGGCATGAATAAAACATACTAAAGAAACGAAAGCTCTTCTGACATCTACTTCCAAAGAGAAAAGATGAGTAAATCTCCAAAAATATTATATCTCCAAATATTTGTAGAAATATTACTGATAACTTAAAAACTATTAAGTTTTCATATATGATTTATATAAAAAAATTATTTTATTTTTATCTGTATTTTACGAATAAAATAATATAAAACCAAAATTTTTTTCAATTTGTTTAAACAATGATTGTTTAAACAATTTTGATGATTAAAGTAAATATATATCGTGATAATACGCTTAATTATATTAATAAACAAAGATTCGCTTGGGAAGTCCAATACTATAGGGTGCAGTATGCTGTAAGTATGATGCATAAATAACGTCATTTGTTTATAACAATATGAATGCATAATAGGCACATGGCATTATGATACTCGAGCTCCATTATTCGCGATTCATCGGTTTAAGAAAAAAAAGGTCAAAATTGCTCCATTAGAAGCTGAGAAAATGAAAATTTTTTTCAGATATGCATTTTGAATCTTCGAATTCAATTTTAAAATGAGAGCTCCCCACCCCTCTTTTTTTCATTTTTCAGGCACGTGGGCGATAGTCTTTTCATTTTTTATTAAAGTTTCCGACAACATAAACATTTAAATATTTGTATCAAAAAAGAACTCGGCAAGACAAAGTTTTTGGTTCAAGAATCAGGCCTGTATTGTTTATAGATTCACCGTAACAGGCTGTCAACAGTTTGTATCTCGGAAACCAATTGACGGATTTGAAATTTCTTTTTCACGAAAGGCAGCGTCTATCTAAGTACTTTCAAACCATATATTGCAAAAAAATCCAATGAAAATCCGCCGAGATAATCTATTTGTTTATAAGCAAAAATATCAACAATGTCTTTAAACAATTCCTGAGGGCGTCCAAATCATCTGATTTTGATTCTGAAAAAAGCGTTGGAAAACTTGAGTTCCCTACTATATGTCGAAAATAAATTTAAATACCTAACGTGATATTTTGGACTGAGACAAACTTAAAAAATGGTCAATTTTTTTAAACGAAATCAGATTAATGTGCAAAAACTATTGATTCGATCCTAATGAATCTTAGCGCGTTATTTGATCATGACATTAAATTTTTATTGTTCTAATATGAAAGTCCTCAGAGAAATTTAAATGGTCGAAAAAAATTGATCAAAAACCTGCTTCTTTACCTTCTTTTTTTGATTATTGCTATTTTTCAATAAGGGAAATATATTTTGAGATTTCCGATCAACCCTATCTTATGGCAAATTTAATTACGAAACTTTTTTTCCTCTTGAACTTTCTCCTAAAATGAATATCTTCAAAGTTACAAGAGAGAAAAGTTAAAAAAAAAAAATTTATATTTATATTAATAAAAACAATGTTGCCCAACTTTTTGAAATGACGCATATCAAATTTATCGTTATTCTGAAGACTTTCATGAAAAAATCTCCATGTTCCATTTCACATCAAGCTAAAAACAGATAAACCCTGGTCTATGATTCAGTTATATGCGTGGACAAGTTAATAAGATACAAATAGAACCTAATAAATCCAGTCATTTTATCAGTACCACTTCACGACATGCGTTGGCATATCTAGAAGACAGGTTTTCGTTGTTCAGTTGGCTCGCTCGCTTGTATGATTCAGTAGTACACATTACAGCACTGCATTTCGAATAGTGCGCGTAACGTGAGTCGCTGATTCATTCACATCTTTTTTGTAACTCCTTTTAAAAAATTTGTTGTAGTTTCGTGCTACGCAGACGGTCAATTGTAGTATCATAATTTTATAGTATTCACAAATTATTAAAAAGGTGAGTTTAATATTTTTTTTTGTTCATATCTTAATTTAAAATCATTTCTATTTATATTATACAATTTCCGCGTCTTTTAATAGTTTCTAGTTCATGGCAGATGTAGCGTAAAGTGTGGGAGTATTTTTCAGCTTTTATTACTTAAGGAATTAAATATTAAAACTTTAAATAAATTTGTTTATAAATACACTTGTTACTAATAAGTTAATTAGTTCTATTTAACAATGGCAATTGATAAATCACCGCTAACCTATTTAACTGATAAAATTTTGTTCGCGGAACTTTTATGAAGTTTAATTGATTTTTTATTGTATTTTAAAACCAAGAACAATTTCTGTTTAACGCTTTTTACCAGTTAGCAAAGGAATCCATAGACGTTAAGACTTATTATGATTTAACTTGGCTTTAACAACAGCCCATGGTTAAGTTATAATAATGCTTGATATGGCGGTTAAAAACAAAACTTGTTTGAGGTTACTATAATTTTGCCAGATCAAAGCGCTTTAAAAAGACACGTATTACATTAAGATTGCGTAGCAGTTGCTTTATCTCTTTTTTAGTATTTTGCATCAAAATTTTACAAAAAAAAAACTAATATTTATGGGGTCTCATCGGTGTATGACTATTTGTCTGTGTACTTTTTGACCTCCATTTTTTTGTCACTTTATATATTGATATGTTTTTTGAGTTCCTGGACAATAATTTTTTGGGTGGCAGTTCGTTCGGGTGGAGATAGAGCTCTTATAAAGAAATAATTATTTAAACCCTTAAAAATGCAATTTTTGGCAAAATCAACTATTGAGTCGTATTCTCTAAGTGATTTTAAGCAGAAAAGGTCCTTACTAACTTTTACGTACGACGCTTAGTTTCCTAAACAATTGATGTTAAACGATTAAAAAATGCGATTTTTGAATACTAATAACTTTTGACTAAATGAACTTTTTTCAATTTTCATGACAGTTATGGAAAATCTGAACCAGCATCTACAGGTTACAATCAAATGCCATACGAAAAAGTTAGACCTTAATTGTTTTTTTCGGCTATAAGCAAATGGCTTTCGGCCGCTTATATGCATATGCTGTCCCATTTAGCGCATGGAGGATAGCCTACTTGCAGGCGCCTCGCGCGAACCGGCGCGTATACTTAATACATTGGCTGTATTCTTTTGAGTAAATTATCACTGATCAAAGTGAACAAAGTGAAACTGATAACTTCATGTTCTTTTGAATACACATTTACTTGTCATTTAGTCGAAGTGATCATGATTACTTCAAGTGACAGAACTGAAAGTGATAATTACTCAAAAGAATATACCTATTATAAGCGAAATAAGCCTGGAATGCATTAGATGGAACCTAAACAATTTGATTGTTATTAAACAGATAAATTTCAATTTTTTTAAGTAGTTCTACTAAAACCGTTATCGTATTCTGTATGCATTAATTGAATGCAGATCGTCTGAAATTTGTATACATGTCCATGTTAATTAATGAATTATGAAATTTTGGTAAACAATGGTGTATGAGGCATTACATAGAATAAAACCCATATTTGTTTCAGATTGTGTTTATTATTGCACGTTTGTTCTTTGGTCTTTCAAGACTTACAATTTGTAATACATTTCATCAAGACATACACTTGCTGCTTGCCTTATTTTATTTCGACCATTTTCTGTACTAGTAACCTTTATTTTTTCATTCTCTTCACATATACTACAGAACATTAAATTAATTAAGTCATTCATCACAAAAACTTAATAAATAAGTAAAAACATTATAACCAAGAAACTAACGACTGTTCATAACGTTCTGAAACAGTATACATTGATGCAGGTTGAAACAAGTGAAAAATCAGAACAAACAAAATATCTTCGAACATACCCCTGTAGAAGTAGCATAACGTCAGAACTAGGGCTCGGTTATTTGAACGCTGAATAACATAATAATATTTTTATTTATATTTGAAAAGTGTTGATAAACAGTAGATATTTAATTTCTTGGTACACACTAACCGATTTTATGCTATCCTTTTCTAATTGCATTTTTTAAACAAGTATCATTGATAATCGGTACGTCAATTCTGAATACATAAAGTATGAATGTATGGTTGTCTAAATTTTTATTATTGTTATTTTCAGTACGTAAAAAATATTTACCAATAAAAATAAGTTTTTAAATCCTCTTTTTGTTCATATTAATTGTAAACTTCGCATTTATAATAATTTCTAACACCGAAAAAAGTCACGACAAGCAATTAGACTGTACGCGAAGATAAGTAAACATGTTTATGACTGTCAAACATCAAAAAAGCGTCACTGACCAGAAACAGCCTTCAAACAAATTTGTTGTTATTTAAATCTAGGGTATGATCGAAGCAAAATATAGAAACAGTTAACACAATGCGGGAAACTTACATTGCAAGCTTATTTCGGTTATGATGTATTAAGTATCCGCGCTTGATCGTGCGAAGCGCCTGCAAGTAAGCTTCCCTCCACACGCCACACGAGACGGCGTATAAGCGGCCAAAAGCTATTTGTTTATAACCAAAATAAACTATTAAGACTTGACTTTTTCGTATGACATTTGATTGTAGCTTATAGATGCTGATTCAAAACTGTCGATTGCTGTAAAGAAAACTGTCCAAAATGAATTGCATTCAAAAATCGCAAAAAGCACATTTTTTAAATGTTTAACAATTATCTCGGAAATTAAGCGTCGTACGTAAAAGTTAATAAGGACCTTTTTTGCTTAAAATTACTCAAAAAATACGATGCAATAGTATGGTTTTGTTAAAATTACCTTTTTTACGGTTTAAACAATTATTTGTTTATAACAATCTTATCTCTACCCAGACGAAATTCCACTCTAAAAATTATTATTCAGAGACCTAAAATACATAAAAAAAAACTTGGATGGATCCACATAAATTAAATGGGCCACTGCGGAATCTTCGACCCCTACGCTAAGAACAACAAGGTAATTTTTTGAATCAATTTGTTTTACACGGCCGAAAGGAACTTTTCCGAAAGTATTTTTTTATACACTTACAGCATAATAAGCATTATTATCTCCTCAAATTTAGACAACACCTTGTATTCTACGGAAATTAAATTGCAGCAAGAATTGTAAATATTTTCAGGGTTTAACTGTTCAAGAATTATTTATAAGCCCTCAAAAATACTCAACCAATCCTTTTGCAAGATTGACAAGAGCATCATTTTTTTCAAGATTGTCATTAGATTGTAGACAATCCTGTATAAAGTATAAATAAGGTATGTGCAACAAATCGTTTACAAAATTATAAACTCTATCAAATTTCCGATAAAATAAAAAAAGTTTTTTTTTAACTAGAATTAAAATTTAAAAAATAGGTTTATTTCGAAAAAATAAACGGGATATTTTTAGAAACTTAAAAAACCCAGGTAGCCAGGGCAGTGATATTTGGCAAATATTCTCGTGTATTATCATTTTTTGAAATTTGACCCTATTACGAGACGAAACAGAGATAAATTGTTATATCGAGAGATAATCTAAAGACTTCAATAAAATTAGATGTGTATGGAATCCTTCAATGAACAAAAAACAAATTATATAAAAATATCATTATATTCGGACACTTGTTTGTTATTTACTAGAAAATCAAGATCCTGCTCAATAACTTTTTTACTTTAAAATATATATATATATATATATATATATATATATATATATATATATATATATATATATAAATAGATAAGTTTTTGTCCGTGTAATTTAAAATAAAATAGAATCAAATATTGGCGGAACGAACGTGAAAATTTGTCAATCTACATGATTTTTGTGTTAAAAAGTGCGGAGCACTCCAAAATATGGAAAAACTCCGGGTCCGACAGATGGCGATAGCGCTATTTCGTCCTAATATGGGACTCGTCAGGCCACCGCATTCGGTACAAACCATCATCTCGCCTTTGCATCCTATAAAGCTGAGTTTAAAATTGAAAAAACAGCAAACAAGACGACAAAGGTGACATCTCGATGGTCCACTTGATAACACAAGAACCACACAGATTAACAAAGTTTGTAAAAAACCGCCATATGGTGGCGCGACGGTGAATTAAAACAGAAATATGTAAAATCGAGTACACGAAATGCGCTGCCCAAAGGATAGGGCACGTGGCTTTGGCTGCTGAAATGACCGGTAGGCTTGGTTGCCAGTACCGAAAAATGCGACCCCTATCCTTTGAGCAGCGCGTTTCGTGTACTAGATTTTACATATTTCTGTTTTAATTCACCGTCGCGCCACCATATGGCGGTTTTTTACAAACTTTATTAATCTGTGTGGTTCTTGTGTTATCAAGTGGACCATCGAGATGTCGCCTTTGTCGTCTTGTTTGCTGTTTTTTCAATTTTAAACTCAGCTTTATAGGATGCAAAGGCGAGATGATGGTTTGTACCGAATGCGGTGGCCTGACGAGTCCCATATTAGGACGAGACAGCACTGTCGCCATCTGTCGGACCTGGAGTTTTTCCATATTTTGGAGTGCTCCGCAGTTTTTAACACAAGAATCATGTAGATTGACAAATTTTCACGTCCGCTTCGCCAATATTTGATTCTATTATATATATATATATATATATATATATATATATATATATATATATATATATATATATATATATATATATATATATGTTTGACCGATTGACGAAGCTCTAAACTAGATTGCTGTGAACGAGGAGTTCCCAAATCACTTCATCGGCCTCTCAGAACACTGTCTCAAAAACATTCAGTTCACATTGGAGGTCGAAGTTAACAAGCAGCTACCTTTTCTTGACCTTATAATCATCAGAAACGACGACCTAAGCATCGATTATACGATCTACGTAAAAACTCACACACATAAACAGATACCTGAACGTCGAATCACACCACCATCCATCACAGTTACAATCGGTCGCCAATACACTGATCTCCAGATCCTTACGACTAACCTAACTCACGAACCGCCAAAAAGAACTCAACAATATCACAAGGGCTCTAAAACAAAACAACTACAAAGAACACAATATCAAAAAGGCCATAAAACAGAACACAAAAACAATAGCAGAGAAAAAAATAAGAAGATGACAAATCCAAATCAAAAATCACACTGCCATACATGAAAGGTGTAATAGGCGTAATTGGAAGAATTTTGAGGAAGCATGATATATGCACAATTTACAAGCCATAAACAACAATACACAATTTATTGGGCAATCCTAAAGACAAAATACTATTGGAATACCAGAGAGTGTACAGCATCCCATGTAGTGACTGTGAAAAAGAATACATTGGCCAAACAAACAGAAGAATCTCTACCAGGGTCCAAGAACATAAAAATAGCATAAAGAATAAGCAAATGACATCAACTTTATTCCAACATCATCAGGAGACAGGACACACTATAAATTTTTAGAAAACCAAACAGATTGCATTTATAAAGCGCTGAAGTAATAACACAACATCAGCATAAAAGTTTTAAAAATAGCATAAACTTGTTTTCAATAAACCGCCTAGCTACAGCCCGTTACAACAGAGCTTCCTTAAAAATGAATACAACGACAAAAAATATAAATATTTTTTTCATGTAAGTTCTTTAAACTTAACCCGATTACTATAGTACTATAGTATAATCAATAAAGTTGAATAGCGTAACTAAAAAGACAGTATTTTTACAGATACATATATGGATTATAATTTATAGATTATAATATAGTTATAATTTATTATACAATGGGAAAATCTCTACCTGGATTATGGTTGGGAACCTCGTAAGCATTCAGGTTTTTGCTGCAATATAAGATTTTTTACGTCGCTCTTACTGTGAGACTTTCTTCACGGCACTCATCGTTGAGTAGTTTTCTTCCAAGTATTTTTCATGAAGGAATGTTTTCCTCGCACACAATTTTGTTGAGATTTTTTTCATACCACCATTGATATATAACCCCGCTAAATTCCTGCATGCTAACCTAGGCACTGCATTAAAAAAAATGGAGCGATCAACTCTTGAAAATAACCGCCTGTACCGAAGCGGTTTAATAACATCACATGTAGCAATAATAACAATTTAGTAATTTTTTTTCGTACGATAGCACTACTCCTAACTAAATTTCAAGGTCGAATTTGCTGCCATAACTTTCAGAATGTATTCACCACAAGTATAGAAAGATTTTGAAACAAAGCAAAAAAAAAGTCGATTTTTTCGATCAGCTGGACCAGACTCTCCACTTAAGTCAGAGGAAATAACAAAAACGTTTGGAAGTACTTACCTAATAATATTGCCTCCCCATTAAATTAACAATATTCAAAATATTGTTGATTATTTATTTATGTATATTTTATGTAATATAGCAGTAGCAGTTACCCGTTGCAGATTCGTCTGCTAATTCGATGGGGTTATAATTTGAATATAATTATAATCACATATTTCACGAATACGACTTTATGACAACAAATCTTTGAAAAATTTTTGAAAAATATTTGCTTAGTCGGTGCATCCATAGTGTTTCTGATCTTTTTTCAAAATTTCATTATTCTGTCCTTTATAATTTGGGCTATGTGTTAATATGTTAGTCTGTCAATCAGTCGGGACAATGCCTCTTATAAGTATAAGATACATTATTTGATTTGGAATAAAAATTCATTCTCGCTGATTTTTTTATATCTTAGAACGTCCATTCTTAATGAAGTTCGGCTTCTAGGCCAATGAAATATCTGTATGTTGTTATTTGCTCGTTCTACATCTTCGTAGCAATGCATTTTAAGTTATAACGTCTGTGAACAACTTTATCAATGCAAAGAAAGATAACTAGGACAAGAGTCAATATACCTACGTAAGTTATCTTAGTCACATGATTTAAGAAACGTGGTGAAGTTTTTTATGAAATTCTATGTAAATAAATTCTCTCTGCAGTTTAAAAAATTAATTAAATATTGGTAGAGTATCTTATTTTTATTTTCATTAGTAGATTCGTTAAAATTGAACTTAGTTTAATTCGCTTCATTAACTTTTATTAACTATATTAGTTGACTAAAGAAACACAAACAATAGCATAAACATATTTGATGGTATTCAGAGGCGTACAAGGTAAACTTTGTAATTATCGAAATCTAAATATTATGAATCAGTTTTTAGACTAAAACACCTTGTTTAGTTAGGATCCTAATAGAAAACGAAGTATGGTCTAGTTGTATTCAGGATACTTAGTCGTTTTGCAACAAATAATCGTAGAGGTATAGTGACTAGTATAAGTGGATGTGTTCCACCGATAGAGCAGGGTAGAGCGAAGATATAAGAGAAGACATTTCTACATCTCTGTTCAATACAACATTTACAGTCCAGAGCTTTGTTTCTCTCTATCTCAATTATTTTTTTATTAAATTATTTTTTAAATCATTACTTATGTCTTCGGGTTTTTTTTTACTAATAACATATAAATGTTCTAACGGGATATTCCCATCTATTGATTTTTAAGAGGGTATATCAATATTTAATAAGATTTGTGTAAATATGACTTAGGTGACTTATTTGGGTTCTATCGTTAACTGCATTTTTTTCTTTTTTTATTTCCATCATCTCCTTTACACTCAATTTGTTGTAGTTGTGGTCACTTTCAAATATTGTTGTATTATTGTAGTTCAACTAGGAAATGGAAATGTGTTTAGTTCTTTCTTGTTGGTAGTTGTTAGTTTCGTTTTTGTTAAATGAGCTCCAAGTTTATTTCCTGATTTAAAGGCTATTTTTATATTATAACTGCTTGTAATTGGTCTTATTTTCTCCGAGATTACCTTAATATACGGAATTGTGAAGAAGGAATGTGTTTCTTGCTGTCTAGTGGTCGTTGTTTTAAAGTTATTTATAACATCGTCAATTAATTGTTGTATATATATATATATATATATATATATATATATATATATATATATATATACAACATTATCAGATCGAACCACGTTACTACTGGACGGGGTGATGGATCTTTTGGAGTCCTACCTAGTGCTTACTTTCAGTAAAGGACAAGTTCTACGCTCAGGACGACGGGCTTCCGATAGGTTCTTCGCTCTCTCCAATATATATATATATATATATATATATATATATATATATATATATATATATATATATATATACATATATATATATATATATATATATATATATATATATATATATATATATTGGCAACGACTAGAGAGAGCAAAGAACCCATCGGAAGCCCGTCGTCTTGAGCGTGAACCTTGTTCTCTACTTCAAAGTAAGCACTACGTAGGTAACACTCCAAAAGGTCTACTACCCCGTCCAGTGGTAACCTGGTTCCATCTGATAATGTTGTATAATTTGAAAGTTTGGTTTTGATTATGTCTAGTGATTCCCCTAATGGCACATTAGTATATAGACTTTCCACATCAAAACTTACTAGTCTGTTGTCTGGCTCTAGATCAGGGGTCGAGAATTCATTTCTAGTGGAGTCCGGATGATTAAAATGTTTCATTCGAGAGTCCAGAAAAAAAAATTGCAAGCAAATTTGTATGCTAAAATAGGAACGTAGGATGTATTACATCATACACATTGTACAATAGAAATAAATGGATAGACGTAGCCGGTCCAGATTTATATCTTTCACGGTCCCGATCCGGACCGCGGTCCGCCAATTGCCGACCCCTGCTCTAGATTAATGCTGCTAATAATGTTCACGAAATGTATGGAATTTTTAACATGTGTTCGTCTGACCTTCAAAATGTCGTATGATTCTTGGAAGGAACTTCGCCAGTGCACTTGTTGGGGATCCTCTGGAGCTGGTCATTGGATGTAACCTCTATAATCACGCTATTGGAAAAAGAGGTAGCAAAGACTAAATCCGTTTTATAATAGAATGGTTATCCCTTAAAATTAATCGACGATGTTATAAATAACTAGAACAGGGAACACTGGACAACAAGAAACACACTCTTTCTTGTATTAAGGAAAGCTCGGAGAAAATAAGAGAGACGAATTTCCAGCAGTTATAATAAAAAAGAACCTTTAAATTATACTTGGAGCTCATTTAACAAAAACAAATCCAAAAAGTACCGACAAGAAAGAATGTGTTTACCAAGTTTCATGTGAGTGTGGTGAAATATACATTGGAGAAACCAAGCGACGACATAAAAAGGGGAAACGTCGAGACCAGGGATTGCAGAACATGCCTAGGATAAACAATACCGTATAAAATGGTCTGAAGCTACAGTGATATATATGTAACCCAACACGAAAAAAAGAAAATTTATAGAAGAGCTTACATTAAAAATAATAATGGAATCTTCGAAAACATTCATTTTATAATTGATGACGATTGAGATACAATCTAATCGAAATGTAAAAATAGACAAAAATACAGACAATGCAAGTCCGACAACTACATATAATAATAATCCTTAACATTGTCTACAATCTTCAAACAAACAAATTGTGAAGTAAATTTCATACTATATTATCGTTAAGTGTCCATTTTACAAGTTTTCTATTTTATAACTTTAAAGCATGACCGTATGCAGAGAGTAGACAGTGGAAACTATATCCCTTTCCAGTGCACTAAATATACATCGTTTTATTTATAGGGAACTTTGTAACATAACCTCAATATTTTTAGGTTCTTCCTTTAATCGATACATTTAGTAAAAAATTAAAAGTAAATACCTGATTTATAAGTGATTAGTTACCAAAAAATTATTTGAATTAATTTAATAATAAGTATTGACTCACAAATGTTTAATATATTTTTATTTTTACTTATCTTGATCTAATGTCATATTACTTAACATGTCCTTTTATCTAATAATAAAAAGATTATAGAAACATTACAGTCGCATTATTTATTTTTACGCAAACTCTATTTTTAGATTTTCGTTTAGTAGGTGTAGTACGACTAAGGACTCAATCATTTTCTTTTGTCTAATAAAGGTACTTGATGTAATTCGGACTATAAATCTTTTAATTGGATAAATTGATACGTGAAGAAATGTCATCATTAGTATTTGTCAATAATATAATTACTTCAAATAATTTTAAAGGTGGCGTGTCCTCAATATAAAAACTGTTTATTATAAAGTATAAAAAATAAACTGATAAGATAGGCGTACTGCGGAAGTTTAAGGAAATTTATGCAGAATTTGGGTCATATTTGTGTAAAGTTTTTTAATTTACTCAGGGAGTTAAAAAAGTTATTTTAAAGTGCTCCTTTTGGGTATTTCGTAAATTTCTTTATTGCCAGTTACAAAGAATACAGCAACTTCACAAAAAAATGAAAAATATCTACTAATAATCAGGAAAAGTCACTAAAATTTAAATCACTATTTTTTGACGAAGTATATATACAGATAGGATAAAATTAAAATATCGTGAATCAATAATAAGACATTTACAATGGTTTATAATTAAAATTCTTATGAAATGACATGTATGGAACTGATAAAAAAATTAATTATGATTACGTTTTAAAACAGTTCCACAATATTAAATTACGATTAAAACTGAAAGGTTTAAAAACACTTTTCCTTCGTATATGAGATCACTCTCCTCCTGAAGCCTTTTACGCTTCATCAGACAGTGTGTGGTAGACATGGATAGATCTGTGATATGTAATTAATTCAAAGATATGTAGTTCTATGTACCGGAATGCTCAAGTGATTATTCCTCTTGTTTCAAAGTGCATTTGATTGTCATATCGTTCATCTTGTTCTTCAGGTGCCATTTCCTATCAGAGGTTGGATATCAACATTGCCACTCTCACTCTATTTGCCGCTACTCGAAAAAGTTCTACTGAGCTGCAATTGAACCACTCTTTCAAATTTCTCAGCCATGAAATTCTTCTTCTTCCTTCTATTTTACCCTGTATGATCAATCTAAGCAACTCGTATCGCTGGCCTCTCATCATATGTCCAAGATATTGCAGTTTCCTTATTTTTATGTTGTTAATTATTTCGTAGTTTTTGTCCATCGCTAGCAATACTTCTACATTTGTTTTTCTCTCCGTCCAAGATATTCTCAACATCCTTCTGTAACACCACATTTCAAACGCTTGCAGTTTATTTATGTGTTCTTGTTTTAGTAACCAGCCTTCCAACTCATACTGCAGCACTGAAAATACATAACATCTTAAAATTCTCATTCTTAGTTCTAGAGTGATGTCTCTGTCTCACAGTTTTACAAACGCACTTCTTGCCATTTCTATTCTCGTTCTTATTTCTGTTGTTTGTTCATTATTTGCTGTTATTCATGTGCCCAAATATTTGTATTTTTGCACTTTTTCTAAATTCACACCTCGCAACTTTATGCTTGTTTGCATGTTTTGTTTTTTAGTTATTACCATGTATTTAGTCTTTTTGGTGTTCATTTTTATATCGTTCATGATTACGTGTAAAAAACTTGAATTTTTTTAATAAAAGTTGTGTGTATGTATATACGTGGAATTGGGGGTCTGTACACCACGACCTGGTAGATCTATTGTACCCCCTACTGGAATCTTAAGATGTTGGACGCCTTCAAGGTGGGTAGCTTCCCTCTTTCGATTTGGTGTGTTCCCAAGAACCGCATTCTAGGGTTTTCTAGAGCGCTCTACTCTGAAAGGATATGAATAGAGGTCTCGTCCTCCTCCTCCTTCTTACAGAATCTGTACTATTTTCTTTCAAGCAGTCCGAGTTTCTTGAGGTGTCCCTTCAGGTGGCAATGCCCCGTCAGGACCACTGTCAGAACTCTGAGTTAGTTTAATTTAAACTTATGCAATCTTTGAGTCTCTTCTGGCCGTAGCTACCAGAAGTATCTTTGCTTGTCTCAATTCTTGCAGCTCTGTCCAATAATTGGATCTCCTACTTTCTTCTTCTATCTTTAGTTCTTTCAGCATTACTCTGGCTCTGGCCTCAGAAATGGTATCTCGGCCCCTTTCCTCGCGAGCCTGTCTACTATTTCATTCTCCTCTATCCCGGTATGTCCCGGTACCCACATGATGGTGACTTTATTGTTCTTACTCAAATCATTTAGTTCCTCTAGGCCTTCCCAGATCACCTTGAAACTGATAACTTGAGAGCTCAGAGCACTGATGTCTGCTTGACTATCCGACAAGATGATAATCTCTTGGCCGTGATAGTTTTTCTCCTTGTTAAATTGAATACATATCTTAATGACATGTATTTCTACCTGGAAAATGCTTGGTGATTTACCCAAGCCTTCGTAGTGTTTGGTGCCGAGTCCATTCACTCTTACTCCAGTTCACTCCGTTGTTTTGGAGCCATCTGTATACCATAAAATGGATTTCTTGCTGAGTGTTTCTCAATGGCGTTTCTGTCCCATTTAATCTTGCGACTAAACTTTGTGCTGAGGTTTTTTACAAAGCTGAATTTTCATTTCATCTTGGAGCACGTCCCAGATTTGTTGATTTCTGGATAAGAGATCGGGCCTTCTTTTTATGACCTCATCTCTGATCATCCTATAAATCGTCCTCTTCGCCATGTTTTCTAGAAATACATATAGAGGTGTAAGGTTTAGGATTACTTCTATAGCGGCCATTGGGCAGGTTTTCATTGCCCCTGTGATACATGCACAGGCCAGTCTTTGAACTTTCGAGAGGTTAGTTCTCGTATTAGCCAGACTGGTTCTTTTGCTTCAAATCACTGCTCCTTATGTAATGATTGGGCTCGTTATTGCAGTGTACATCCACCGCAAGATTTTTCGATTTATACGCCATCTTTTGTAGCCTTATTTATTACTTCTTTTCCATGTTTATTCCAGTGGAGTTTGTTATCTAGGGTCGGTCCCAGGACTTCCACTCAATACTATTCCCATCCATTTTGATGGTTTTGAGATTGAGGTTTCTATTCCTTGTGAAGGCTACTAGGGTGATTATGGTGGGGGTTGATGTTTAGTACCATCATCTGGCACTATTTTCTAGTATATTCAAGCCCTCTTTGAACTGAAAGTTACTAGAGATAGGAAAAACAATGTCGCGCCATGAGTTTCCTGATCGCATTCCCAATATGCGTCGAATAATTTTTTTCTGAGCAATAAATATTTTAGAAGGTTCACTCGGATTACCCCAGGAACAGATTTCATAATATTTAAAGAATTAAACATTGATCAGCGAATTAATGCGCATGCGCTATTTAATTTTGATTTTAAGGAATCAATGTGAGAAAATAATTTTTAAAAAACGATCCATAGTTGATTTTTACCAGCAGTATCTCCTCTCTTACAGAGAAGACCAAGAACTCAGTCTTATCATAACGCAGCCTCATTGCATTTGAGGCACTCAATTCTACCATTTGTGTTAACGGATAAACATATTACATATTTGAAGTTCAATGAATATTTAAAGAATATATATATATATATATATATATATATATATATATATATATATATATATATCACTACATAGTATAAAACAAAGTCGCTTTCTCTGTCCCTATGTCCCTTTGTATGCTTAAATCTTTAAAACTACGCACCGGATTTTGATGCGGTTTTTTCAATAGATAGAGTGATTCAAGAGGAAGGTTTATATGTATAATAACATCCATTAAATAGTGGAGAAATACTGTTATTTTTGAGGTTTCTAATGTGATGTCGTTAATTATCATATTTTTTTCCGCTTACATTGCAAACGCAGGCTGAACCCTACGAGATTTATCAAAATAATTTACTAATTATTTGTACACATTGAAAAGGTCTACAGAAAACTCCGCGATGGTATATGTCTATCTCTCATGGATATCTCACAATAACATTTTTTTGTCATTTACTTTTTACGACAAATAATGGCAAATTTTGAAGCGATTTTAACCAATACAGGATTAATCCTTATCCAATTAAATAGCTTAAATACATTGTTGATTTATTATAGATCTATATGGTCCTTTACAGCACAAGATTTAAATGAATATTTTCGAAGATATTACAGATTTAAAATTGCGGGAAGTAGCGCTTGCGGGGGTACTGGCCGACCGGGGCGGCGGCAGCGTGCCTATAAATAGCGCGTCGGAGGCCGATGTAATAATTGTTGTAAAAATAAAATAAATAGTCACAGTTTTTCTGTAGTGTATTTAGTATCAGCATTGTACCCGTGCGAAGCCGGGGTGGGTCGCTAGTATATATATATATATATATATATATATATATATATATATATATATATATATATATATATATATGTAGACATCGATGAAATAAATGTTCTTGGATATGCTGAAGTCCAAATCCAGGTAAAAAAAGAATGGGCAATAGTCACCTAATAGGAAATTTCAAAAGTCCCAAGATCGGCCTATAGATAGAGACTCTAATAACTTCATTCATACGATGTTTAATTAATACTAACTTTCAAATGATAAGTGCCAAAATTTGATGATATTTCGACTATTAGTCATCGAAATATTAAGGTTTACAACAACAATTACAAGTAATATTATCTAAAACTGACATGACGAAAGATACTAGAACAATACGAATCCTTTGATTTCGCGAGAATTTCGTGAACAGGACAGACTTGCTTATAACAAAAGCTGTTTTTTAAAAGGATCATAAGCTTGTTTATAATATTTTAGAAAGAAAATATGAATACCGAGGTTTACTATAAAATATTAGAAATAAATTCTTTAAATTTATTAGTAGAACGCGTTAGTACTTATGTTTAACAAGATGGTGCTTCCAATCACAATGCACTAAGAATAAGGGGATACTAAAACAGAATTTTTTCTGATAAATGATTAGATACTTGTGAACTGATTAGGTGACGATCACGTTTGCTGGCCGTTTTCAATGGTCACTTCTAAAAAATATTTAAGGAAACAATGAATATCTAAAAACAACTTCTCCAACTAATTGATAATGTATTTAGCAAAATAAAAGGTGTTTATATTCCTAAAACAGTTGGATTGGTAAGAAAGCGCTTATAATAATAGCGACCCTTTTTAACCGACTTCTGAAAGAAGGAGGTTCTCAATTCGTCGACTACGTATGTTTTTTTTATGTATGTACACCGATTACTCCGGAACGGCTGCACCAATTTGAATGAAATTTTTTACGTTATGTAAAGGAAGTTGCCGCGATGGTCCCATATTTTTTTGGACGAAATTGGTGCAGTAAAATTCAAGATGGCGCTGACAATATGGCGGCCAAAAAAACTAATTTTGTTCGATTTTCTCCAAAATTGATGTGGTGAAATTTTCGGGGTTTGTACACAATGAAAATGAAATTATTTTTTAAAAATTCAATATGGCGGATCCAATATGGCGGACAAAAAAAATTATTTTCATCCCATTTTTTCGAAAATTGGTATGGGGGAGTTTTCGGGATCGCACATAACGAATCCAAAATATTTTTCTAATTTTCAATATGGCGGATCGAATGTGGCGGACAACAAATCAGTTTTGTCCGATTTTCTCCAAAATTGGTACGAAGAAGTTTTCGGAGCCGCACATAACGAATCTAAAATTATTTTTAAAAAATTCAATATGGCGGATCCAATATGACGGATGAAAAATCAATTTTGTCCGATTTTTTCGAAAATTGGTATGGGGGAGTTTTCGGAGTCGCACATAACAAATCTGAAATTATTTTTAAACCAATATGGCGGATAAAAATTGATTTTGTCCGATTTTTTTCAAAATTGATATGGGAGAGTTTTTGGGATCACACATTACGAATCTGAAATTATTAAAAAAAAATAAATAAATATGGCAGATTCAAGATGGCGGATTAAAGATTCTACATCTCTCGATTTTGTCTAAAATCAATATTGGGGAATTTTTGTTAGTGTTTATTACAAATTTAGAATATTTTTTAAAAAATTCAATCTGGCGTCCTAAAAATTTTACATTTTTCGATTTTCTGTAAAACTTATATAGGGGGTTCTTGAGAGTGTAAATTATGAATTTAAAAGTATTCTACTCTAAGAATTAAAGAATTTTTAGTGGTTCATTTTAGGGTGATTTACAACTTTGAATAAAATGGGTACTTTTTTGCCACCTTGTAGTCATTTGGAGGTCAATTAATGCTTAGTTCAAATAATTTATGGATATCAAAATTAATTCCAAACTAAAAATCGACAAATAAAATTTTTATAAAAAAAAATGAACCGATTTCTAAAAGTGCCCTAAAAAGTGAAAAATAAATATAAATTTTTATATGAAATTGAGATTTTTGAAGTCGGCGCCAAATTTTTTCTAAATGAAATAAATGGCTACTAATATATAGAAATTATAGTAAAAAAGCAATTACAAATAAAGTATTTTCAATCTGTTAATGCGAATCACATTTTGTCAGGTATTAGTTTGGCGCCGACTTCAAAAATTTTAATTCCATATAAAAATTTATATTTATTTTTCACTTTTTAGGGCACTTTTAGAATTTTTTTTATAAAAATTTTATAAGTTTCTTTTTCGTTAGAATATTTTTCAAAATAATATAACTTATTATTAAGAGTAAATCATATTTTCTCAATCAATATTAGCGTTACACTATTTTTAATTGAGAATGATTTTTAATAAAAAACTTGCAAAATCTAGCTTACCTTTTATTTTAATATGTAGGATATGTGGATACACAGAGAACTGAAATCTTTAATTTATCAAATAAGGATTTACAGGATGTTCGATTTACAATTACCGAATTACTAAAAAAAACTGTTTAACCACACCCTGTAATAAAGTTGTGTTACTGCCATTAGATTAAACTTGACACGCTATGAAAAAGTCTTTAGATAAGAAATTTACATTAAAAAATTGATAACTTTTGAATTGCACCCCGTATCTTCAAAAGAAAAGAAAATTTTCCAGTACTGATTGTGACATTTTTAGTTTCTTCAAAAAAATAACTCTGGGGTTGTTTTTCTGCAAACTTTAAAAGTTAACGAGAAATCCCATAAGAATATCAAATTCGGGATAATCTGTATAACAATCTGTGGCTTGTAAATGTAATGATTGATATCAAAAATGTCAAATTGTAAAACTCTTGCAGGCATATTCGGCAGCGCTTCTTTACTACAAGAAATACACTATATAATTTCATAAGAAATTTTTATATTTTTTATTCGTGTTATAAGAATTTTCCGATGAGTTTTATTTTATTAAATTTATTTACGTGACTAAATGTTATGATTGCGTAAATAAATATAAATATTGCAATATTTCCATAGGAGTTTAACACTAATTTAAATGGTATTTATGCAAATTAAAGTGATGTCATATTACTAAATTGTTGATAGTTTAGTTGTACTCAGGTGTCCGACATTAATGATTTAATCAATTCACTTTACTCGGTTTAACTAGGAGAATTGACCCTCCAAATAAAAAAATTAGTAGGTTTATTTTTCTTTCTCTGTGAATTTATGTGGATATTAAAAAAACTGGCAGTTACCTGTCGCGGCTTCGCCCGCACTTAAGTCTCCGGGAATTTTAAGAAAGAAGGCCAATGATATTTTATTGAACCCCTACCTTATATGCCTTTTCGTACTACGTTTCAGTAAATTATCCTTACTTTAAGAGCCTCAGACCATATAGACCAGACATAGTTAATTACTTAATGCGATTTATCAAAAAGTCAGAGTAATCCATTACAGTGTGAATATTTTAAAGCACATTAATTGACGAAAATGATGCATCTTGAATCATGAAAATCGGCTCATTCTAGTGTGATTGCTAATTGATTAAAAACATGCCGATATAGTCTGATTCTTACGATTATTTTTGTCAATTAATGCGCATTGTGATGCAGATATATAAATAATTATAGGATATGGGTAGTCTGTTTAGTTGTATTTGAGCAATAAAGCTGTTAAGAAGTAGTAGCATTAGCTACAATAATTTTTGGAAGTAGTTATTAAAGAGTTGTTATTTATTAGTGAAAATAGTTGTGTTTTATTCTGCGGATCCAGCTAGCGATTGTAAAAATAATTAGTCTTTAGGCCCCTTAGGGTACATCTTTACGCAGTTTACGCTGTATACCCGAAATAGCTGTTATTTTTGTGCCCAGCTACCCAAGGAAAGAGAAAGGGAGAGGGAGAGTTGAAAGGAATGGTTTTGGGAGGCTAATATATTACGCAGTAACATTTAATTTGCTTTTTTCGCCTTTCTTCTGATTCTATTTATGATATCAATGTAAAATAAATGGATGGTATTTCACCACATTTTATCAAAGGTTGCCAGTGTATTCTATCAACAATATTATCTGAAATATTTAATGTATCTCTGTCCACTGGTGTGTTTCCTGATGTTTGGAAGGTTACTTATATTATCCCTATCTACAAGTATGGTGATAGGACGAATGTTGAGAATTATAGAGGTATCTCAAAATTCTCTATATTTAGCAAATTGTTTGAACAGATAGTCCATCAAAAAATATATCCCCTATTTATAAATATTTTTTCTACTGCCCAACATGGCTTTGTCCGTGGTCGCTCTGCAGTCACTAATCTTTTGACTTATGAGCAGGTCTTGTTGGAGGCGTTGGAGAGGCGTTGTCAGGTGTATGCTATTTACACTGACTTCTCCAAGGCCTTTGACAAGGTGGATCATAAGCTTCTCTTGATGAAGCTACGTAGTATGGGTATCCACGGAGTTTTTCTTAAGTGGTTTGAAAGTTTTCTTTCCAATCGAACACAAAGGGTGAAGATTGATGGCGTTGAATCTGCTGATATACCTGTCACTTCTGGAGTCCCACAGGGTGCACATTTGGCACCCCTTCTTTTTAATTGTTTCGTGAATGACATAGAGGATTCTATAATCTCAAGCAGATGTCTTTTATATGCTGACGACTTAAAGATATTTAAGGTTGTTGGAGAGATAGGGGACTGTGTGGCCATGCAGGATGATCTGGATAGTTTTACTGAGTGGTGTGACCGCAATTTCATGCAACTTAATTTAACAAAATGTTCTGCCATTACTTTCTCAAAGAAAAAATATATAGTATAGTTTATAATTACACATTGCACAATACAATGCTGACTCGCTCAGATCATATAAAGGATCTTGGGGTGATATTTGATGAGGGTCTTTCTTTTGACCTGCACGTTAATAGTATTTCGAGCCGTGGTTTAAGGCTTGTTGGTTTTATTAAACGCACATTAGCTGATTTCAGCAGTGTGCAGTGTTTTAAATCTGTATACTGCTCAATGGTTCGATCTGTCTTGGAGTATGCATCTCCAGTCTGGGCACCAAACTATGAAATATACAAAAATAAAATCGAGAAGGTACAGGTCCGTTTCTTAAAGTTTGTTGCTTGTAGGCAAGATGTGCCATGCTAATATTATTTTATAAGATCATAAACTCTATGGTTGATGCTCCTGAATTGTTGTGGGCTGTTGGATTCTCTGTACCTCAGAGGGTACTTCGGGTCCATAGTCTTTTTAATGAACCATAGCATAGGACAAACTATGCGTTTAACACCCTAATGTCCAGAATGAGTAGGGAAATGAATTCACTGCCTAGGAAGGTTGACCCATTTATAATCTCTCTGAACTCATTTAAGGGTTGCATTAAAGAATTTTTAAGTAATTGAATTTTATACATAATAGAGTGTAGTGACAGTATTATTGTTTTAGTTAATTGTTATTCTTTTATTACTAATGTGACTTGAGATATTTTGTGATTGTTTCGTTTTAGATTGTTTATTTTTATTTGACATATTATATAAAATGGAATTTGTATGATTTATTGCCGTTAATAAACCATATATTATACTATTTTTGCATATTGGCATACTAATGATGTTTGAACAAAGTTAATGCAATAGCTTAGCGTTATATACCAAAATAGAAAAAAAAAATATTTTAACGCTTTCCTGCCTTATCAAAAGGAATTTTGAAATATGCTGAAATCAATTATTAGATAACCGTATGAAGAATATGTGAGGCTAAAACTTATACACTATTCTTATTTTAGAAAAGCATCCTGAACTATCAGGGATAAAAACTAACTTTTTGCTTCTCATGGATTAGTAATCAGAACTATCCTATACGAATTTCATTGAAAGAATTTACCAAAAATTTAAAAATATAAACTTTGAGTTGCATTCACATTGCAGTAGTTTTACAAAATATTTTTTTTTTCAGATGGGCAACGTTGTGTACTCAATAATCTGGCTTCTTATCTTGGTATTCCTCGCATTTTTCATAGCTGGATTCTGCGCAGGCTTATACATCATTGTTTATCCACTTACTGTTTGTATACCGCCGCTGTCAGTGAGTATATAATTTTATTAGATATGTATAAACGAACAAAGTTTATAAAATATTTTAAATTATATATACATGTGATATATGTGACCAGTAAAGTCCGCGTCATACGGGATTCTTTTTATTTAATGGCTATAATATTTACCATTGCAACAATTTCTGCTTCGATCGAGTTGAAAATTAACCAAAAAAATAATAGTCGCGTGATTATCATTATCTGTCAAATTTTAATTTTTTCCAAAAAAATTCAAAAGTTGGGTTATATCTCAAAATATTAAAAAAAGTTATTAAAAAAAGTATTTCCAATACAATTTCAGCTGTATAAGATAATTTAGATTTTTTGTCCATTTTTTGTAAATTGCACCACTGTTGCAAAATAAGACTCAACGCAACCTACATAAAACTTCTTAGTTTCGATAATGCTTCATTTTTTTTTGTGTTTATGTCTAAAAGTAATACGCATTAATATTAAGAAAATAATTTAAATGAGAAGACTTAAATTTTCTAATAAAAAAATCATAATATAAAAATTAAACGCATTTAAAATTCCACCTTCTTAATTGATAACAAACTATTTTTTGCATTTGAATATTAAAATAATTAATTACGTGTTTTACTTTTAGACACAAACTACGTTTTTAAAAATAGTTATTTTATGAAATTACCTTATACAGGATCAAAAACAAATGAACTTTGCATCACATGTGACCAAATTTTAATAGCCCTATTTGGATTTTGTAGAAAAACACACATTTAATCTCGCGATACTTTAAATAAAATATGTCTAAGATGAAGCATTGTCAAAACTAAAAAGTTTTATGTGGGTTGCGTTGAGTCTTATTTTGCAATAGTGGTGCAACTTACAAAAAATGGGAAAAAAAAATTATCTTATACTGTTGAAATTTTACATATAGGTTAAAAATTGCATTTAGAAAAACTTTTTCTCATAACTTTTTTCGATATTTTGACACATAACGGCACTTTTGAATTTTTTTTTGGATAAAAATTAAAATTTGACAGATAAGACTAATCATGTGACTACTGTTTTTTTTGGTTAATTTTCATCTCGATCCAAGCAGAAATTGCTGCCAAAGTCAAATATCGAATACAGCTCTTAATTTAAAAAAATCCCATAGGATAATAGAATTTGAGCCTCCTGAACAGTCCATATCCAGATGAATAGTTCTTTAAAGTGAATCCTCTTACATTATGTCAAAAATATCAAACAACTAATTTCTTAAGTTTATATTATATTTTTGCTAAATTTTATGCTTGACTACGTCTCTGTTTACGGCTCCATATTTTCGCCCAATACTTACATCACCCCCCACGACACTTCTCGGTTGACCCATGATAGGTGTCACTATAAAATAGTGGAATAGTCAAGCAGGATGTTTGGCTGTTTTCGAATATTCTAGAATTTCAACGAATTTTTAAAATTCTTACTAAATGTTGGAATTTTTCCCCTGTTTTTCAAACGTGTAGTTGTTTTATATTCAAACCACATTGGTGAGTTACTTAATAATTATAAGTTAGAATGATACTCTGACTGTTTAATTAGTAATTGTAGAGATGTCCCGAAGAAGAGATAAATAAATTCTTGAAAGTTTGATAGAATCCAAAAAGGGTTTTTCTCCTTACCAAGGCCTACAAATTTAAAAAAGACTGCATCCCCAATAACCCTAGTTTGGTATATATATATATATATATATATATATATATATATATATATATATATATATATATATATATATTTGTAATATTTTCTTGGGTATAGGTTTTTCCATTAGAGAATCAAAAGACAACAACTTTTCTGACGTTTCGCTCCACATAGTGAGCATTTTTTTTTAATAAACATGTATCACAGTAATTGTCCTACATACACATTACATTTACATTTTTAAGTTAATTAAAATTAATAAAAATAAAACAGTATTTACAACAGTTTCAAAATTAAAACAATTAACAGGTTAAAATAGTAAAAACTATAAAATAGTACATACCTTGACAGTAGCTTTGTGCGAATGTTAAAAATAAATTCAATTATTACAACTTCGTATGCAACTGACATGGATAGATTACTTTTTATAAGACAGCAAAAAATAGGAAAAAAAGATTATCATTTCTTTTTTAATAATGTTCTTTCATTTGCATGCGTTTATACGAAATCATTCCAAGCGTCATTACATTATTTCTAATATTTATTATAGAGTCGATTCAAGTATGTTATATATTTTAATACTTACTATTTTATAGTTTTTACTATATTAACCTATGAATTGTTTTAATTTTGAGATTGTTGTAAATACTGTTTTATTTTTATTAATTTTAATTAACTTAAAAATGTAAATGTAATGTGTATGAAGGACAATTACTGTGATACATGTTTATTAAAAAAAAATTAATTTTGTAGATTCAAAATAAATGTACCAAATCTTTGAAGAAGCTCGCTATGTAGAGCGAAATGTCAGAAAAATTGTTGTCTTTTGATTCTCTAATGGAAAAACCTATACCCAAGAAAATATTACAAAAAAAATATTGACAAAGAGTTTAAGATACAAAAATAATATATTTATACATATATATATATATATATATATATATATATATATATATATATATATATATATATGTATATACATATATACAATGAGGTTTTTTGAAAAATCGTTCAAGCACGTCGACTGTATTTTTTGCTGTCAATTTTTTTCAATATAATTCATTTTATAGGGTGGCTCGAAAGAAGCTGTGCTATAATCAATTTTGACTTGTGAAATAATGACCCCCCATTTTTTTGTACACTTTTAGGCTTCCTGCAAAAATTTGAACATTTTTTCTATTACATGTCCTATACCTAAACCTGCCTAATCATTTTGACTGATTGGCAGTTAAAACACCAAATGAAATAGTAACACCAGTTAATTTTATTAAATAGTGAAAATAGTTAAGTAACCTTAGCGATTTATAAATTTAATCTGAACCTTCATGACTTACTCTTGTAGTAATTAACCATATTTCTTGAATACTCAACTGGCCTAGTTTGGAAAACTTTACCTTTAAAGTAAATGCACCAAAAGATGTCAAAAGGGTTTAAATCTGGAGATATCGGTGGCCACTCAATAGGTCCCTTTCTCCCAATCCACCTCATTTCATTTTTCATGTTCAAGCTTCTTTATTATTTTTATTATACAACTGCTTCATTAGCACTATTTTCAGTGCCACCTGGTGGCCATTCTTTTGTCAAGAGTGGGGTATTGTAATTTAAATTTATTACGTTCGCGAGCCTTAAGGTGTGACTTTAAACCGCCTTAGAGATTTGGTTTGCTAATAGGTGAAAACATTATTATATTAATAATATCGATAGTAAAAAAGCTAATTCCCATAGTATCATATTTAATCACCTCAAATACAAATCCTGGCAACGTTGTATACTCAATACGAGCGACATCATAAGCGACTCGACTATATAGAAATTAAAACCTAACGACATGCATATTTTAATCTGCTTATTTAACAAATTTTTGTTCTAGCCACTGTCAATTTACGATTGTGAGATTTTTTCTAATATTGTGATTTTTTTTAGGGGCTCTCGGATGTATTACTGTCAGGCGTCCAATTCACACATTACTGCGCAGAAAAAATGATGACCGGAGGTTCAATTCCATAAACTACTACATCAAGATTAGGATTTATATAAGTAGGATTCTCTTTGACTGATTTTTTTAATTATTAACGTGGCAATAAACACCCCCTATCCACGTTCCAAAATTGTTCCAATCAAGTGCTGCAGAATGGAACGTGCTTAGGGGCTAAATAATAATATTAATCGGCAATAACAATATTTCTCTTCACTTTTTCTTAAACTACAATTTGGTTCACATTTGTTATTTTCTTTTTGTGTTTTTTAAAGTTTATGATTTTTTTTGTATAAGATTTATCTATTGCTTGTATGCCTCCCGGTAAATAAATTCGATTCCGATTAATTCATGCTGTTTCTGAAATGTTTACTTAAATACAGTATTTACGACTAGAGAAAAAGTTGGATTCAAAGATCTGAAGATTCCCAAATTTTCTAATAATTTTTATGTAGAATTTCTGAATCATAGTTTTAACAATAAAGAGACAAAATATTACAGGAACCTTTTAAATTTTCACTATAGTCAAGAGATATTCTAAGAAACATATACAAATTATCTCAATATAAAATGGCAAATGTAGAACTACAAGAATACATTTTTATACTATTTTCTAAATATTTTTTTATTAAAAAATTATTAAATAACTGTTGTAAATATATAAAATAGAAAAATACAATAACAATAATTAATTTAAACTATTTTAAGCTAAAAATGTGTTCAGTTTGTTATTTAATGATTTTTAATATTTTATTTATTGGTATTATGGTTGACACAAATTATCTACTTTAAAATTTCATTTAATTTAAAAAGAGTACAAATATTATTAGACAATCAATTAACTTTGATTCTTTTATCATTGTTACTAAGTTATTGTTTATCAGTACTAAAAAGAACTGTTACTAATAAATACCGTTTTAAACTGAAATGCGTTTTATTTGTTCTCGTTTAATCAGGCAACGCTTCATTTGCAAATCGATTAGTTAAGTATAAGAGAAATATATTATTTAAAGAGAATTTATTTATAAAATATATTTAAACAGATGTATATCTAGAAGTGTGGTTCCCAATCCTATTTTAATCGCGCCCTTTTTTCGATTTTTGAAAAATTTTTGTGACCCCCTTTCCTCCATCCACAATTTTTGATCAATGATACAAAAAAATAAAGAGTATGAAAAAATTTATTTTAGGACTTTTTTGAATAAAATTTTGGTAAATAAAAGAGATTTGATAGATGAAAGGAATGCGCCAATTTGTTACAGAAAAAAAAAACTTTATGTCATCTGCCGAAAATGTATTTAATTCAACGATGTCGCCACTAAAGAACGTCATTAAAAATATTCTTATTTTAAATTAAAAATTATTCACAAAGGAATAAAAAAGGCAGCAATATGTGATAAAATGAATTAAATACAGTCCAGTTATGTCAGACAAGAATAAGACAAGATAATTTATCTAAATTAGTCAGGTGGTTCTGAGAGGGTATCTATCTTCTAAGAGTCTAGGGAGTGGAGAGTGATCGGGGTCAACTGTTTTAGCGTCCCTAAAAGATAAGGTCGAGACCGGTTTCTTAAAACAAAACAGAAAATGAATTGAAGTCAAGAAAGTACCCAAAAATCTAAACATAGAGTATGTATATATAATTCATTTCTTGAATAAGGTAACAGAAGTGCTTCTCATCTCTTCTTCTTCTTTCATTCAGATTAAGATACGTCCCAGCTGTCTGGAAAAGTGCAGAAGTTATTATGTTACAAAAACCTGAAAAACCTCCTAACAATATTAAGTCATACCGGCCAATATCATTGCTACCAGTTATCTCCAAACTTTTTGAGAAACTGTTGTTAAAGAGGTTAAAACCAATAATGGAATGTAACAAACTGATCCCAGAATACCAATTCGGTTTCCGACAAAAACACTGTACAGTAGACCAAGTAAATAGGATTACTGATATAATCGAGAAAGCCTTTGAGGAGAAACAAATATGTTCAACTGTATTTCTAAACGTAGCCCAGGCCTTCGACAAGGTGTGGCATAAAGGCCTGATACACAAATTAAATGGATTACTACCGAAGCAGTACGTAGAAATATTGACCTCTTATATTACTGAGCGGACATTCAGAATAAAACAAGAAGATGAGTACTCACAACTGAAAGATGTAAAAGCAGGGGTCCCACAAGGTAGCGTACTGGGACCAGTCTTATATGTACTATACACAAGTGATATTCCTTGTATGGATAATTCAACAATAGCAACCTTTGCCGACGATACAGCTATATTGTCTGTCGGCAAGGAACCAGAAACAGCCACTGGAAGGCTACAAGAAGATTGCAACAAATTCTTAGAATGGGCAGAAAAAGGGAAAATAAAACTAAATGAAATGAAGTCGATACATGTAAATTTCACGAACAGAAAGATTAAAACTCCACCAAGGCTTTTGCTAAACGATAACACTGTCCCGATTGATAATGAAGCAAAATACCTAGGGATGACTTTGGACGCAAAATTATTATGGAACAAACATATTAACAAGAAAAAAACAGAACTCAAACTCAAATACAGACAATATTATTGGCTAATAGGAAGAAGCTCAAAATTATCAATTCAGAATAAACTCCTGATCTACAACCAAGTTATCAAACCAATCTGGACCTATGGAGCTCAATTCTGGGGATGTGCCAGCAAGTCAAATATCAAACACATACAAAAGTTTTAAAATAAAGTATTGAGAAATATGATCAATGCTCCATGGTATATTAGAGACAAAGACGTTCATAGAGATCTAAAAGTCCCACTCGTTATAGACGTAATCAAGGAAAAGGCTATTAAACATGAAGAGAAACTTCACTGCCACCCAAACGCAGAAGCCCTTCAACTGCTGGATAACCAGAATCTCGTCCGAAGACTGAAGAGAACCAAGCCGTTTGAACTAGTGTAGTGCTGTGTGAAAGCAGAGCATGTGACTGGTTTAAGTTAGCTTAAGACAACAAAACAAACTAAGGGACATCATTGGATAACTTTAGAAGTTAAGAAATTAGATTGTATTCGGAAAAAATTAATGGTTGGTCACTTGTGACCAGTTTTAGTTGGAAACGTGTAACTAGGCCTATACGTAAATAATAATAAAAAAAAATCTTCTTCTTAACGTGCCTTGTCCTATCAAACATTGGCAATCATCAGCGCTATTTAAACTCTGTCCACCGCTCTTCTAAAAAGCGCCCTTGTGCTGGCCCCATACCATTACCGTAAGTTCTTCAGCCAAGATGTTCTGCGACGGACTGGACCTCTTTTGCCATCAGTTTTACCTTGCATAATAAGTCGAAGCATCAGGTGTTTTGTATTACGTAAAATATGTCCGAAATATTCTAATTTTCTTTTTTTGATGGTGTGGATGATTTCTGTTTGTTTGTTCTTGCGGTTTAGTATTTCTGTATTTCGGACTCTGTTCATTCACGAAATTCGCATCATATGCCAGTAAATCACATGCTTCAGTTTCATACAAGAGTATATCGAAGACATAACATCTAAGAGGTAGACCAATATCACGGCTGCATAGTACGATCTTCATTTTGATAAAGGCGATTCGAGCCTGTTCTATTCGGACCTTATCTCTTGTGTGTTGTCCCCGTTATCACTGAGTGTGCATCCCACATACTTGTATTGTTGAATATTTTTATGGGTTTTCCGTCATATTCTAAATGACCGAACATATCTGTTTGTTTGCTTACTACCAGCCACTTTGTCTTCCTGATGTTCAATTTAAGCCTCATCTCTCCACTCTTGTATGCCACGCAGTTTAAAAGTTCTTGTAGGTTCATGTTTTTCATATAGCGCCTCTTGAAAGATCAGTATCAAAAGCCTTCTGGTAGTCTATAAAACACGTGAACACATCTGCAGACACATTTCAACATCTCTGCAGCAACACCTGTATGCTGAACAACGCCTCACGTGTGCCCATCCCATTTCTGAAACCAAATTGTGTGTTGCTCATGTTCTCTTCGCATTTGCTATAAATACGGGCATGAATGATTTTCAGAAATATTTTCAACAAACATGACTTTAGATACTGATTGTGCGGTATTCGTTACAGCATTTGGAATTCCGCTTCTTTGGTTTGTCAATGCAATTTCGAATGTGTTTCATCAGGTCCTGGTGCCTTACCATTTTTTGCAAGGCGTATTGCGTGTTCCACCTCTGATCTGGTTATACCAAATCCCTCTGCCGCTAATTCTAAGGGCCCATCTCTGATGTCATAAAAAGCTCCTCAATATAATTACACCATTCCTTCAGCTTTGCTTATGTATCAAGGATAACTTCTCCTTGTTGGTTTATTAATAATCCAGTGAATTTACGTTGATATAACCCGGTAGCTTCTTTGACCTTTTTATGCATGTTGAACGAATCGTGTTTGGCTTCCAGATTTTCGATTTCATTGCACTGAATAGACACCCACTCTTATTTTGCTTGCCTGATCTTTTTCCTAATTTTTATTTCGATTTGAGAATACCTTTTTCGGTTTTTGTTTTTTGAAAATCTTCGTTGTTCCATGAGATCCGAAGATTTCGTCTGTTATTCAACATTTTTTTTAGTTCGAGGTTCTTCCTTGAGTCTATCTTTGCTGGTTTCAACTATGGCCTGTTTAACTGATTTCCATGTTATTTCAATATCTCCTTCGCTAACGTCGCTACGTTGTAACTTCTCGTTAAGCAGTTGTGTGATTTCTATTTTGTTTTCCATGTTGTCTAGTTTGGACATACTAAGCTTGCTAGTGTTTTTCCTTACCTCTAATTTTTTAAAAGCCAACCTTAGGGACACTATGACGGGGTTGTGGTCGGAGTTCAAATCTGCTCCAGGATATGTCTTTGCTGATCTAATACTGTTTCGAAAACGCTTTCCAATCATAATGTAATCAATCTGGTTTCGTATAATCTTTTCTGAAGTCTCCGCGTTTGACCTCCACTTGTATAGGCGACGTAAGGGTAGCTTAAAGAAGGTGTTTATAATTATTAGGCCCTTTTTCTGACTGTACCAGTCTATCACCCCGTTCATTCGGTGCACCAAGTCTGTATCTTGTCATCTGGTGCTTCAAAAAAAAACTATGTTTTTTTTTTCGATATTATCGACAAACCACAAAATATGTAGAAAAATGATGTAGAGACAGTTTCTGTACCTTCAAAATGACATTTTGAATGTTAAAATCGCTTCATAAACAAAAACGTTATTGCAAAAAGAAAGTCAAAATTAACACTCATGAACCGGCTAAAGTGAGGGTACGCAAAAGAAACACGACGGGAAGGCGGGGGGGGGGGGAGGCGACATAGAGGCTTCATTTTTTCAACCCTCTCGGACCACCCCTGTCTCCAAAAAAATGTTTTTTTCTTTAATTATATTTTATCATGTGATAATTGAACTACTACGACCAAGTAAAAGAGTAGATTAAGAAATTAATAATTGTACAAAAAAATGCATTAAAATATCTGGTATATACATATATTACATAAAATTGAAGAAACTAGGAAAAGATATACTAATATTTAAACACAAAAAATTTAATTAATGAAACAAATTATAAATATATCTATTAAAATATTTTAACATTCGTATAACATGAAGAAAGAAAACATTTTTTTGTCCACAAAAAAAAATAAAATAAAAAAAATGAAATAATTTTAAAATAGCATTTTCTACTTTCTTTTTGTAATAACATTTTTCTTTATGAATATTCAAAAAGTCACTTTGTAGATCTTTTCGACGCACAAACCCTCTGTACATCATCTATATTCTGTAGTTTCTCCATAATATCAAAAAAAAATCGATTTTTCGGCCTATTGTTTAAAAAAAATAGATGTATAGTTTTTTTTTTTGAAGCACGAGAGGAGAAGCCTTTTCTATTACCTTATCCAAGATATTCATGCAAAAAAAAATCAAGGAATGAATTGAATAATTTGTAAAACTATCCTGTTTCAGCCTATAACGCTGAAGAGTGACTTGGCGGTTCTCTGTTTGAAAAGAACCTGCTTGGGACGTTCAGCTGTTCAACAAGTAGTTTGACAGTTTAATTAATAATAATTAATTTACTCAGAAATTATACCTTTGACAAGTATTTTTGGCTGTTAGTAAATAAATATAAAACGAAATACTGAGTGCGCTCTATCCGTGTAAATAAGCCTGTTTACCAGAGTTCACAAGTGTGCCCCTTACATAAGTAAAACTATCAAGTATATATGGTTACGTGATTTGTTCATTGTACCATATGAAGGAAACACAAGTTTTTAAAAAGTTAAATACACTTGACGCTAATGTTAAAAAGTGCGGAGAATTCCAAGATCATGTTAAAACTCCGGGTCCGAAAAAGGACGACAGTGCTGTTTAGTCCTATTATGGAACTCATCAGGCCACTGCATTCGATAAAAACCATCATCTCGTATCTGTATCCTATAAACAGATTTCACGGTTGAAAAATAATAAGTATAGTACAGTGGTGCTACTCTAAGGATAGAGGTCACATTATCTGGCATCGGCAATCAAAACAACTACGAATTCCACAGTTTAAGTAAAGTGTCGCACCAACGATCTACCTAAGATATTATATATACAGGGTTATTTACCCTATACAGCACGGAATATTGTGACCAAAATACGTGACTTTCATAAAATTTTACTTTTTGAATGTATGGGGATCTAATATAGTTACTTTTTAAAATTATTTTCATATTATACATGCCAAAAAATCACGGAATGAATTGAAAACCCTAAAAGCTCTGAAAGTATAAAAATTTTGTTTTTTTTAAAGTAGAACCCCCTGTATATTATTGCATTTTTGGATTCTCCGATCAAAATAAGTGCCTATTTTATTAAAGTTTATAGTACCTAAACCTTAAGGGTTTTTAAATAATATGAATGTGAATTTTGACAAAATCTAATCTAATTTTCATGTTTCAAATATTTAAGAAGTATTTCAGTTATGTACTCGAAATTTACAGTGAAGTTTAAAATTAAATCATGTTTTATATCCCCATTATAGTAAACTTGCTATATTATAGAGGGTGTCCAAAAATTAAAACATATCAAATAAGAGATTTAAGTGGCTATAACTTGATTAATTTAAATAGAACGCTATGCATTTACCTTCCCAGAAAATGTACCTTTTAAATACCCATCGAATGGTATAAGGGTGTTCTATAACTAAGTCTTCGCGTTTTCACTGAATACGCCAAATTATCGTTTTGTTCTAATGCATCTAGTTGCCTAAGGCATTTGGAAATAACAGGTAATTTACAGGAATTTCTTTACAAATACTCAGAATATCTTTACAAATACTCAGAAACTCGAAACACGATTTATAGTCATCCAACATGCTATAACAGCGTAATGGTAATAATATATAGACGAAATCTGGTGGAGTTAAGTCCGGAGATTTCGGGGACCAATTTTGAAATCCATCTCTCCCAATCCACCTGTTTCGAAAGTTGACATTTAAGAATTGCCGAACCTCGCTATGATAATGAGGCGGAGCTTCAAAAAAGTAGGGTCCAATTAAGTATGGACCCAGTATTCCTCCCCACACATAAACAGACCACCTATTCTGGTTTCTCATAACTCTGTATTCATGCGAATTTGAATCAGAATAGTAATAGAAATTGTGTCTATTCACGAAATCGTTTTTATGAAAAGTACATTCATCACTAAACAACACACTATCAAAAAGTGTTAATTTTCTGCCGCTTTATCTAATATCCACAAGCAAAATTCAGTTCGGTTGTCAAAATCATTTCCGTGAAGCTTTTGACAAAGCTGGATTTATGATTCTAACTAATATTGGGATTTTCGATCACTGAACCAAGTACAGTAAAAACATTTTCTTCATTCTCAGTAAGAGGTTTTCTGATAACAGGTTTTTTATAACTAACATTTTCATTTTACAAAAACTGGTTTAATAGTCTCACAAAAATGGATGGTTTCTTTCAAGAAACCTTTGAGCATAGCCAATAAACAATTTTGATGACATTCTCCCAGAATAAAAGTCATATCAATACGCTCTTCCTTTGGATAAATCTTCATTTTGACTAAGCAATAACATAACAATATTGAAATAATTCAACTCAATAAATGAAGTTTCACAGTTACAAAATATAATACCGCTGTTATAGCAACAGGTTTTACAGACTAAACTGACAGATTAAATGAATTATCTGACGTTTCTAAAAGCCATAGGCAACTAGATACATTAGAACATCTATTCAAAAAACACAAAATGGTGCAGAAAACGATTATTTGGCGTATTCAATTAAACGCGAAGACTTAGCTAGAATACCCTTAGACTACTCGATAGGTATTTAAAAGTTCCATTTTCTGGTAAGCTAAAAAGTATAACATTCTATTCAAATTAATCAAGTTATAGCCACTTAAATTTCTTATTTGATTAGTTTTAAGTTTTGGACATCCTGTATAATATAGCAGGTTTATTATAATTGGGATATCAAATATGATTTATTGTTACACTTCACTGTAAATTTCGAGTACTTAACTGAAATACTTCTTAAGTATTTAAAACATGAACATTAGGTTATATTTTGTCAACATTCAAATTATTTAAAAACCCTTAAAGGTTTAGGTACTATAAACCTTATTAAAATAGGCTTTTATTTTGATTGGAGAATGCAAAAATGCAATAATATACAGGAGGTTCTATTTAAAAAACACAACTCTGATACTCTCAGAGCTTTTGGAACACCCTGTATAATATGAAAATAATTTTAAAAAGTAACTATATTAGACTCCCATATATCCCAAAAATAAAACTTTTTGAGAGTCGCTGATTTTGGCTGCAATATTCCGTGCCGCATAGGGTGAATAACCCTGTATTCCTGTATATATATATATATATATATATATATATATATATATATATATATATATAAATATGTAGATACGTTTTTGTCCGTGTAATTTAAAATAAAATAGAATAAAATATTGGCGAAGCGGACGTGAAAATTTGTCAATCTACATGATTCTCGTATTAAAAAGTGCGGAGCACTCCATAGTATGGAATAACTCCGGGTCCGACAGATGGCGACAGCGCTGTTTCGTCCTAATATGGGACTCGTCAGGCCACCGCAGTCGGTACAAACCATCATCTCGCCTTTGCATCCTATAAGCCATACTTATAATCAAAATACGGCAAATAAGACGACAAAGGCGACATCTCGATGGTCCACTTGATAATACAAGAACCATACAGATTAACAAAGTTTGTAAGAGAACCGTCATATGGTGGCGCGACGGTGAATTAAAACAGAAATATGTAAAATCGAGTAAGCGCCACCATATGACGGTTCTCTTACAAACTTTGTTAATCTGTATGTTTCTTGTATTATCAAGTGGACCATCGAGATGTCGCCTTTGTCGTCTTATTTGTCGTATTTTGATTATAAGTATGGCTTATACGATGCAAAGGCGAGATGATGATTTGTACCGACTGCGGTGGCCTGACGAGTCCCATATTAGGACGAAACAGCGCTGTCGCCATCTGTCGGACCCGGAGTTATTCCATACTTTGGAGTGCTCCGCACTTTTTAATACGAGAATCATGTAGATTGACAAATTTTCACGTCCGCTTCGCCAATATTTTATTCTATTTTATTTTAAATTACACGGACAAAAACTTATCTACATATTTATTTACTTGTTTGGCTTTGAAACACGCTAAACGATGCTCTCATGGTGGGATCGTTTGGTGCGGCACGTGGCTTTGGCTGCTTAAATAGCGGTATGCTTGCTTGCCAGTACCGAAAAATGCGACCCCTATCTTTTGGGCAGCGCGTTTCGTGTACTCGATTTTACATATTTCTGTTTTAATTCACCGTCGCGCCACCATATGACGGTTCTCTTACAAACTTTGTTAATCTGTATGGTTCTTGTATTATCAAGTGGACCATCGAGATGTCGCCTTTGTCGTCTTATTTGCCGTATTTTGATTATAAGTATGGCTTATACGATGCAAAGGCGAGATGATGGTTTGTACCGACTGCGGTGGCCTGACGAGTCCCATATTAGGACGAAACAGCGCTGTCGCCATCTGTCGGACCCGGAGTTATTCCATACTTTGGAGTGTTCCGCACTTTTTAATACGAGAATCATGTAGATTGACAAATTTTCACGTCCGCTTCGCCAATATTTTATTCTATTTTATTATATATATATATATATATATATATATATATATATATATAAAGAGCTATAGCCTTTAAATTTATAAGTAGGATCGAAGACAACAATTCAGCAGCAGTCTATATTTTCCTGAGACAACATAGACACATAAAATCTCTGTAACAGAGACTCTGTCTTGGAAGTAAAACTTTGGTAGGTTCTTGACTATTGGAAACTAGGATGGGGTTCGTGGCTTGAACTGGTACGTACAGCATGCGGGGCAGGTGCCGTCGGGGAATCAGCAATAAAGCTAGATCATGAGAAAGATAAGGGCAAAAGAGGAAGGACTTAAAATGCATGCTTTTTGAGGTTATGAATGAGGAATATAAGTTTAATCACTATTCTTTTTCTAAACATTTTCACAATTATTAGCGTTAGGGATGGTATTGGAGATAAAGACTTATCAGTGGTGTTGGATGGACTTTTTATGGTGAAGAAAAAAACAAAAAACTGGATATCGGGTTTATTCCCAGTACTAACCAAATTAAAATTAATTAGATCTTATATTGAATGACGAAAGCTGTCATATACAGATGAACGGACGGACGTAAATAATGAAATTACAAGTGTTCCTAGTGACTTCATAAAAGTGATTTTATATTTTTAAATCACCTTGTATAAGTATGATAATGTTTTATGTTATTTGAAACTTACCAGTCAACAATTGCACACATTGTTTTAATAATAAATAAATAATGTTTAAAAATAACAACAATTGTGACTCAACTGTAAGCTTGATAAATATTTTGCTTATACCTACGTGCATTTTGTAAAAGTTTAGGAGTAATCTTTTCAGTCGTCATTGTGAGGTTATGAAAGAAACTGAGAATTATTTTTATTAAAACTTACATTTAGTATTTACAAAAATGTTCTGTGAAGGATGACAATATCAGTTTAAAAAAATAAAAATACATTTTAGACCACTGGTATTCCCTAGAGACAAAATTTGAGGTATGTATAAATGTAAATGTATAAATAAACATTACTTTATATTTAATGAAATTAAATTTAACAAGACAATGATTTTCAAATGATTGAGTTGGGATAAATATGAACAGGAGCATGTTTTCTAAAACCCTGCGCTCTGATTTATTTTGATTACCCATATGACGATATGTAAGAAACGTTGTAGTAATACGAATTTCTGTCTTCCCAGGTCTAAAAAACACTTAATCAACAGCTGATGCTACAGCCAATCAGAAATAAACTCGTACTATAATAACTATTTTATTTATTCCACTCTCTACGGAAGAAATTGAAACCGAATTTTATTGCTGCTCCCACACTAGTATTTATTAATCATTTAATTATAAACATTTAAAATTAAGAGATTTTCAAATATATTATTAAAACGATTTTTTACATCAAAATGGAACTAGTACTTTTTCAGTACATAACTTTTTCCTTTTTTAAAGCCTGCTAAAAAGGAATTTAATCGAAGTATTCTGAATATTTATATGTGACTCTATAAAATGAAAATTCATTGGCCTATTTAAAACTGATTTCAGCCACATAAATTTAATTTGAATATAAAATTATCAAATTAAAATATGTTTTAACCTAACCAATTTTCCAAGCCTTATTATCAAGTTTATAAAATGATTTTTTATATATTTAATTTTACATGGAACCTTTGAATCTAGATGATTAGTGCATCGTTGAGGAACTAAAAAAGGTACATTTTTACTAATTTAACCGGTTTTATAGGGTCCCTTTGTTAGTCAACGGTGTAAAGTTAATTTTCAATTATGAAATACTTTCAGTGCAGTTAAAAATTAAATGAATCCGATTTGATTTAAAAAATCTTTTAATATTGAAATATTTTCTTTCCGTGAACCTATTTAAAGTCGCATTTCATTTTTCTTTTAACTCCCATTGATGGTTTCATGATTTGAACATTTCAAACACACTTATCAAGACGAACCCACAAAATTTCTTTTGATGAATGTAGTTTTTTTTTTTAAATATTAGTAGTATCTTTCGGATCATTATTTTATTGCAATGAAAAAAAAAACACGACCAATAAGACGAGTACCATCACACTTTGCATGTATAATACCTTCAATTTTCACTAAATCACCTACTGTATTTTTTTCAAAATATTCCATAAAATTATTACCATGTTTTACAGCAATCTGAATGAATACATTCATGAATCATACGTTCGTTCTTTTGGCGTTGAACAAATTGACGTTTTTTATACCTAAACTCCCATCAAACCTTGATTCGTGAGTAGAAATATCATTTTTTCACTGATCAGGGTCCCTATCCTCGTAAGTGTGATGTGAAAGGTGAGGTGAACGGCGATGGGAATGGCGATGTGAACTTTTTGACAGTAAAAGCCGTATTCTTAAAAAGCCAATGTTGCCAAATATGAACGTGCTAAAACCCGAGAATTTCAAAAAATAAAATTGATAACAGATTGAATTGAGCTGTCAAACCGAAAATGTTCGTAGTATATTTTGTTGCCTTTTTAGGCAAAAAATAGTTTTGGTACTTTAAATTAATCGTCAAAGGTAAAAAAAAATACTGCTGTTGTTATTTTTGTGAAGTTATTGATTGTCATTACAATATTTGTACTTTGCCTGAATTAAATTTATCTTAAATTGACACTCTTAGAACTGTTAAACAAAAATGCATACAAAGAGCCAAGTACTTGAAGATTCTAATATATAAAGAAAAAGGGATATCAAAAAAAGCAGCAATCATATAGACAAAGTAATATACTGACAGTAATTGCAGAAAGTCAGCACTGATAAACCTTGAAACGGTGGAAATTACCACTCTAGGTAGTATGATTAAGAGCCATCATCCCTATGCACTATGGACACTATCCAATCAGTTATTTATTGTATGAATTCACAAAGTGTCCAGCCTCTTACTGCAAGATGTTCTGTCCTGACAAGTAAATTTGAAAGAAAGCCTGAAACTTCAACGAAGATAGTGAAACTATTTATGACCAGGGACCGAAACCAAAGGCATGACAGAATACGTCCATTAAAGATACTGGCGGATCTCACATTCAACTTTAAATATATATATTTTTTTATTTTATAAAGATTTGTAGAGGCTTGAAGATAAAAATGTACCATAAATAAGGTTTTTATGCTGAAGGACATTCGTTGATCTGTAGGGTTCATATTTATATGTCTCGATAAATTATAATCATAATATTTATTTAATTGTAGTGTCGTATAGTGTTTAATACAGTCTAATTAAGTTAAGTGCTGTAGTTAACATAATTTAAATATAAAATTTGTTACTTATATAAATAAAAGTTTCAGATAGCTTACAAATTATGATTTCTCAAATTTGTTATAAGTCGCGTCGTGAAAAGAATTATGTTATATTTAACTGTTTAAAACTAAGATACTCAGCTGTTATAGACACAAGTATTTATGTTAAATCCATAAGCAGAACTGGCCCTAGAAAATTTTTTTTTTAAATAGCACACTCATACAATTGAGTTATGAACAGAATCTCCTGTAATAATTTTATATGTCTGTAATCTCAAATTTACTTAATATTTGCGAGACATATTCAACTTTCTAAGGATATTTTATTAAAAAGTTTGAAAATATTAAAAATATCTGGGTACAACCTAATTAACGTTTCAACTGTTTATTCAAAAAATAAAACGTCTTAAAGAAATGGTTCGTCAACATATTATTTTTTTTTGACAAGTTATTTTGAAGAACCAAAAATAAAATAAAAATTTTTAATACTATTTAATTTTTTGAAATTCGTGCGTTCAGTATGTCATTTAGCGGCTGACATTTCATTTGCGCATGTTTCACCGTTCGCTTGCCTTTCACCGGGCAAACGAGGATATGAGCGATGAACATTTCAAGAATACGCGTTCGCCACCTTTTCACCGTTCACTTCACGTTCCCCAGTATGAGGATAGGGCCCCAGCACGCGAACTCCGTAACAAGATAGAAATAGAAACAGAAAAGAAATAAAGAAGAAAGAAATTTTCTTTCTATCAACGGAACCTACTCTCTAGGATATTTTCCTTAAAACTTCGGGCTAGTTCGCATAGAAATAACTACAAACTACCATCTCTACAAACATTTATCTTTTCTAGGGACTTTATAATTAAAAGAAAAAAATACTAAACATATTTACTTTGTAATTTTTTAGGTTAATTGACCAAAAATTTTTATCGTGAAATCTCCAATATTATATTTTAAAGTATTTAACTCTAGATTTTTTTTTAATAAATTACCTATTAGAAAATATGGATCCGATATTGATGTATTTTGTATAAAATATTGAAGATTAGAGGGATATTTTATGGGCTCAACCGACATTTAGCTGAACCCTGTCAGAAGTTTATACAGCTCAGTAAAACGGAATTAAAGACTTTTTCAATTGGATATATATTATGTATATATTTATTTATTTTTTCTTAATTCAGCCCTAATAATTTATTATTGTTCTGATTTTTAACGTTAAGAAATAAACAGGGTAAAATAATTACTGCTATTTTGATATTTTTTTCTTATATATCGTGTAAATCTATACTTTTGGCTAAATAAAATATAAAAACACATTTATGAACTTCATTTCATTCTTAGAAACAAATATATCTCATATTCAACATAACCACAAATTCGAACATCGTAAATCAGAAAAAAAATGAGACAAACTTATGCAGCATTGAAATTGCTTTGAGAAAGATAGAGCAACAACAACAAGCCAAAGACTGTTTCTATTTCTATAGCACGATTGCTTGTTTGGACATATTCGACCGTTGCCGAATATGTTTATAGAGTAAGTTTTGAATGATTTTCCATAATAGAAATAGCAAAGAAATTTCTTTTCTATACTATTACGGAGTTCGCGTGTAACTCTCCAGAATTTACGATGGTTAGTCCAAGTTAGCAAGCGAGAGTTGCTTTAGGACATCGCTTGCCATTTGAATTCGATACATTTTTTTCTATCAAAGCGGCACGAATTTGAAGTTCAGGTTTTAGCGAAATGCTGTCTACGATTTTCCTTTAATTTCTTGCTCTTGGGCGCCAGCTAGCTCAAGCTAACAATTAGACTCACTTATAGAAATATTAGTGAAGTTAAACACTCCCACCCAGTCGTAACTTTTTATTGATTCACTTTTAAACAATAATAATTCAAAACTTCTTCAAAATAAAAGTTTAAAACTAACGCTTTTATTATTCGATGCGCCGTTCTCCAAAATCACCACTTGTTCTCCCTTTTTCCGAATGCCGGTGGCGCCATCTCTTAGCATCTTATCAAAGATATATTTATAGGGTGATTATACAAGTTTCGACGACAATGCTTAACCAGGTTTCTTCGAGGTATGCTTGCGATGATTGTGTTTATTTTAACAGTAAAACTAAGAGAAAGAGAATGTCTAACAAACAAGAGAAACTCTCTAAAAGACGAATCTCCCGTACAAAATTATTATGGAGAATGATATAGTTAATATTATTCTAATTTGAAAATTATTACTTCAATTGATCTAATGTGAATGATGACCGTTATACTATAGTTAAAAGGATTATGTTATACTGTATTTATAGTATATATAATACGAAGATCAATAAGAAAATAACCTTTGATATTACTTAAGTATTATTAAATCTTTTTTTTTTTAGATATGTTACTGAAAAATATATTACGATTTATAATATGGATTCTAATACTAATTTTTATCTCATTTGCAATAGCATCGTTTTGTGCTGGATTTTATGTAATACTATTGCCTTTAACTGTATGTATACCACCATTGAAGGTAAGAAAATTATTGCATATACAGTGTGATTAGTAAAGTGCACGTCATACGGGACTTTTTTATTAACAGCTTTATTCAAAATTTGACTTTGATATCAATTTTTGCTTTAATTCAGATGAAAATTAGCCAAAAAATAGTAGTCACGTGATTAGCATTATTTGTCAAATATTAATTTTTTTCCAGAGAATCAAAAGTGGGGTAATATCTCAGAATATTGAAAAAAGTTATTAGAAAAAGTTTCTCTAAATGCAATTTTTACTCTATATGCGAAATTTCAGCTGTATAAGATAATTTAGATTTTTTGACCATTTTTTGTAAATTGCACCACTGTTGAAAAGTAAGACTGAACGCAACCTACATAAAACTTCTTAGTTTTAACAATACTTCATCCCAGACATATTTTGTTTAAAGTAGCGCCATATTAAATGTGTGTTTTTCTACAAAATCCAAATAGGGCTATTAAAATTTGATCACATGTGATGCAAAATTTATTTGTTTTTGACCCTGTATATGGTAACTTCATAAAATAACTATTTTTGAAAACATGGTTTGTGTTTAATAGTAATACAAATTATAATTAAGACAAACAAGTACACAGTGTCATCAGTAATGTCTGCATTAGGTGGAAAATAAATTTTTATTTAACTTTTTTTATATATTACTAGCGACCCGCCCCGGCTTCGCACGGGTGCAATGCTGATACTAAATACACTACAGAAAAACTGTGACTATTTATTTTATTTTTACAACAATTATTACATCGGCCTCCGACGCGCTATTTATAGGCACGCTGCCGCCGCCCCGGTCGGCCAGTACCGCCGCAAGCGCTACTTCCCGCAATTTTAAATCTGTAATATCTTCGAAAATATTCATTTAAATCTTGTGCTGTAAAGGACCATATAGATCTATATTAAATCAACAATGTATTTAAGCTATTTAATTGGATAAAGATTAATGCTGTATTGGTTAAAATCGCTTCAAAATTTGCCATTATTTGTCGTAAAAAGTAAATGACAAAAAAATGTTATTGTGGGATATCCATGAGAGATAGACATATACCATCGCGGAGTTTTCTGTAGACCTTTTCAATGTGTACAAATAATTAGTACATTATTTTGATAAATCTCGTATGGGTTCAGCCTGCGTTTGCAATGTAAGCGGAAAAAAATATGATAATTAACGACATCACATTAGAAACCTCAAAAATAACAGTATTTCTCCACTATTTAATGGATGTTATTATACATATAAACCTTCCTCTTGAATCACTCTATCTATTGAAAAAAACCGCATCAAAATCTGGTGCGTAGTTTTAAAGATTTAAGCATACAAAGGGACATAGGGACAGAGAAAGCGACTTTGTTTTATACTATGTAGTGATGATTTTTTATTTGAAAATTTGTCTTTTCAATTAAACTATTTTTTTAATATTAATGTGTATTACTTTTAGACACAAAGTACATTTTTCAAAACAGTTATTGTATAAAGTTGCCTTATACAGGGTCAAAACAAATAAACTTTGGATCACATGTGACCAAATTTTAATAACCCTATTTGGATTTTGTAGAAAAACACACTACTCTAAACAAAATATATCTAGAATGAAGCATTGTCAAAATTAAGAAGTTTTATGTAGGTTGCGTTGAATCTTATCTTGCAACAGTGGTGTAATTTACGAAAATTGGGCAAAAAATCTAAATTATCTTATACAGCTAAAATTTTGCAAATGGGCAAAAAATTACATTTAGAAAAACTCTTTCTAATAACTTTTGTGTTAGTTAGTAGCTATTCTAAAACTTATGTTCAAATATCACTTTAACAAAGGCACTCTGGTAGTTTGTTCAATCATGGGCTCTTACTTACAGTTTTTATACTAAACAACGACAGGTTAATAGAACTTATTTATATTACAAACAAACTTAAAAACTCAGGAAAAGCTGCTATATAACTGATCAGATCAGGCCTATTGTTTTGGAGCTCTCACATCAGTGTGCTCTCGAGGTTAATAACATGAAGGTTTTTATTAAATTAAACGAAACGAGTTCTTCAAAACATTTAAATCTATTTAATAAAAAAAAAATTATTTACAATGAGAAACTTAAAATTGACTTGTTAAACAATTCCAAACTAACTAAATTGCTTTTGCCGGTCGTTGTTTTAACTCCGATCATAAAATAGAAGATTAATCAAGAAAAAGGATATCAATGCGAAAAATAGGTATTTAAATTGTTTAAACAAAATAGTACTAAAGTCGCCTTTTCCTAGCTAGAATAAAACAGAATTTTCCCTTAACTTTCCCGAAGATAAAGGGCAAATCTCAAATAAAAACCTTCTTAAACAAATCGGTTATTCGCGTAAAATACCATTTTCATTAGCATATTTTAAAGCGTACTGCCTCTAACGAGTTTCAAACTGTAACTTAATATTATTATTTCTTAAAAAGCACCTCCGAACTTTCCTCGCCGGACTCCCCATGAAGTTTCTCGTTAGTACCTATCTTGCCTTGATTCGATCCCCGAATGTTTTGATCTTTCATTCGTAGAGGGCATTAGTTATTCTACGTTAGAAATTTAATTTTTAAGCATCCCAAATGACATGTTTTATACAAAAGGGTTTACGTCTTTCTATATCTAAAAGAAAATAATAATAGCTCTGAAAAAAATCTCTTTTATCATTTTTTGATGTGTTTTCTAAGGAATTCTTTGTACATCTAATCAAACGAATATATTGCATTATAGCGATTTTATTCCCTTATTCTTTTGTTTTTTAATAATAAGAAAATTGTTCAATTTAAAAATATTACATCGGTGTTCCCGATATCAGATGTTCCCTTTGGCGCCTTTGGTTTTAATAACATAAACAGGGTAAAATTTCTTCAACAAATTTATATACTAAAGGAGGTACGACCTTTCTAGTTGATGTCGCCATAACTTGTCCGGATTTATATCGAGTTTTATATATTTCTTTTTTAATTCACCATCGCGCCATCACATGGCGATTTTTATACAACTTTGTTAATTTGTGTTGTTCTTGTGTTATTGAGTGAACCATCGAGATGTCGGCTTGGTCGTTTTGTTTGCTGATTTTTAATTTTAAATTTAGCTTATGGGATGCAAAGGCGAGGTGATGGTTTGTACCGAGTGCAATGGCCTGACGAGTCCCATATTAGGACGAAACAACGCTGTAGTCATTTTTCGGACCCGTAGTCTATCCTTTATTTTGGAGTTCTCCACACTTTTTAACACGAGAATAATGTTGATTGACAAATTTTATGTTCGTTTAGCCGAGATTCATTCTATTTTATTATATATATATATATATATATATATATATATATATATATATATATATATATATATATACATCTTAAAATAAAATAAGAAATTCTCGGCTATGCGGACAAAGACCGTTGATAATTATTATTATCATGCTAAAAACTGCGTAGATCTCCAAAGAACGTGGAAAAACTCCTGGTCCGAAAAATGACGACAGTGCTGTTTCGTCCTAGTATGGGACTCGTCAGGCCATTGCATTCGGTACAAACTATCATCTCATATCTGCGTCTTGTAAACAGATTTCACGGTTGAAAAATAGTAAATAAGACACAGTGGCGACATCTCACTGGTTCACTCAATACCATAAGAATAACACAAATCAACAAATGTTGTATAAAACCGCCATGTGGTGGCGCGATGGTAAATTAAAAAAGAAATATATCAAAACTCGATACACGAACTTGCTACTCTAAGGATAGAGGTCGCATTATTCGACATCGGCAACCAAACCAACTATGAATTCCACAATTTAAGTTCAGTATCGCACCAACGACCTCTCTAAGAGAGCTGTTGTGTATGTTTTAAGCCAACAAATATAAAAATAAAAAGATAAGTTACCGTTCATGTAATTTTAAAATAAAATAAGAAATTCTCGGCTATGCGGATAAAAACCGTTGATAAATATTATTATCATGCTAAAAAGTGCGGAGATCTCCAAAAAAAACATGAAAAAACTCCGGGTCCGAAAATTGATGACGGCGCTGTGTCGTCCTAGTATGAGAATAGTCAGGCCATTGCATTCGGTACAAACATACACAACAGCTCTTTTAGGGAGATCGTTGGAGCGATACTGAACTTAAACTGTGAAATTCATAGTTAGTTTGGTTCCCGATGCCGAATAATGCGACCTCTATCCTTAGAGTAGCAAGTTTATGTATGAGTTTTAATATATTTCTTTTTTAATTTACCGTCGCGCCACCTCATGGTTTTATAAAACATTTGTTGATTTGTGTTATTCTTATGTTATTGAGTGAGCCATCGAGATGTCACCACTGTGTCTTATTTACTATTTTTCAATCATGAAATCTGTTTATAGGACACAGCCGACACCAACAAACAGTTACTATTTGCGACCACATATAAAGCACGCTGCACCTTGAATTTCTTTCAGTTGATCTACAACCGCCAAGCACAGAAGATGTCAAATGAGATTTTGGTGAAACGTTTGCAAACTTCTATGAGAAACCAAACGAACGAACTGCTGTATTCCTGGATTAATACTGAATCACATGTTCCCATCCGTGAAACACTACACAATAACATATGTATATATATATATATATATATATATATATATATATATATTATATTTTCTTTATTTTCACAAATTTAAAAAGTAAAACTCCTCTCACGAATAAATCAAATGTAAAATATTCGATCCCTTACACAAATTGTCCCAAAAAATATATAGACATGACTAGGCAATTGCTGAAGGAGAGATTGAATGGCCATAAATATACGAAAAACGCCTCAACAGCGTTAAACAAACACACACAGGACGAAAAACATACTTTTGATTATAAAAGTACCATAATACAAAACAAAGATATGAATTACCAAAAATTACAGATAAAGGAACTGATTGAAATTAAAAAACACTGTTAACGACAGAGCAGATATGGGAAATTTGAGCCACATTTACACAAGCCTAATTTAAACAAAAATATTAAGTTATCGATTCTGTCAAATAAGAATCAAAAATTGAATATCCTTGTAAACATAAAAGTAAACGTATACCTTATTTTATTTTTTTGTGCATTGTAAAATATAAAAAAATATATAAAAAATAAAACACATTCGCATTCCATGTATCCTCAGTAGACGATGTAAAGATTAAATTTCACTAGTAATAGAGTAACAAAATATCAAGGTGTGTACCGGTAAAATTAAATATTTTTAAAAAATTTAAATACTGTTTTAAAGGATCTTGTTTGTTTTTTTAAAATTGTAGATATGTTTCTTGTGTAAATGTTTTAATTATATAAAAATATTTTTAGGAAGGAAAATAAAATAAAAATTTTGAAAATGCCTTAATTAAAGGGCGAAACGTCAATTGTTTTGCATTTTTTGTTAAATAAAGAACCTAAACCCAAGAAAAGACAAAATAAAGAAAAAATGTGATATATATATATATATATATATATATATATATATATATATATATATATATATATATATATATATATATATATATATATATATATATATATATATATATATATATATTTCGTCGGAATTCCGCATTGCTATTTTTCTTGTATCTAGGCATGACAACATCTTCAGTAACGATTTGTTTTTTTTTTAGCCATTGACTGACATATTATTGCTCGGATTACAATTTCCACATTATTGTGCTTGCCAAATGATGTCAAAGGATACTCGAAGTGAATATCTACATATCTAATAACAAATTTTTTTATGTTACGAAATAAATTACACATCATGAAAGCTTATTATAATTAAATTGAAATATGTGTATTTAATTAGGTTTACTTAGATATAATTGTTTTTGTTCTTTTGTAGTTTACACTTTGTTTTTATAAAAAAAATAAATAATAATTCTATTTTTAATAAGTGGGTTACAACAGACTGTTTCCCGAAATGTTATTTTATCTTATTAAACCATATCCATTTAAAGTGAAATGCTACTGGTAAGTTCTGTTATTTAAAAATGAAAAGCAATAATTTAGATTCTTATTAAATATATAACGGATCATCAAATAACAGCTTTCTTAATTTATTTTTAAATAAAAACGCAACTAGTTTAAGTGATGTTTTTTTCTATTTTTATTATTGGATAATGGCGTATTTTTCAAAATTATTTCTTGTAAGTAAGCAACTTGTGATTTTGTTAAATACTCGATTCTACCAATTTCAAGCCACTTTTTACATACATCGGCATTTAATGAGATGACATGAATAATGTTTATTTTTGGGTCATTTAATGTTGACTCTTTATTGACATAAGCTAAAAAGTTATTAAAACCTCAGGGAAAATTGTCTTGTGGACACATGGGTCCTCAACGGGGAAAAGTTTCCAAAAAATGCCATCAAAAACTGAATAAACTTAGTCATTCGTTGCCATAAAATGTATGAAGTTTCACTGATATAAACATCCAAACAGCAAGGATTCTTGAATGTCCTTAATAAATGGATTTTTCCCATTTAAAAGCATTGAAAATGGCAAGGTTTTTATAAGACGCTTTTTTTGGTTTTTGGATCGTTGCAAAAGGTTAAAAATTCGCAAAATATTTGAAAAATTCTTTATAAATAGATTTTTTAGCCTGTTCAGACCATAGACTCAAGTCAACATTATCATAAAAACCTAAGAAGTCTTTTAAATGTTTCATCACGACATGGACTTTCAATATAGTTGACAATTGCGTAGCTACAATTTTTTTTTTAATTTCGCAATCAGACATCGATATTTTTTTGTGCCTACGAAAAGCAGCAAGTAACTATTTCATCCATGGCTTTCAAGGCATTTATAAAACGTAATAGAGCAATTTTTTCAACTTCGTTGTAATTCGCGAGTTTTGAAGCTATTCTTCTTCATCCAACCCTTTGCGTCCACTGCTGGACATTGGCCTCCCTCATTCTTGTCCATTGTGCTCTACCTTGAGCGATTTGCATCCAATTTGTGGCAATTCTCTTGAGATTGTCAGTCTAACGAGTAGGGGGTCTTCCTCTACTTCTTTTATCTAATCTCGGCCTCCACTCGAGTAATCTCTTCGTCTACCCTCTATCACTGATTCGGGCGACATGTCCGGTCCAGTTCCATTTGAGTGTGGCAATTCGGAAAATTACGTCGGTAACTCCTGTCTTTCGTCTCAGGTCTTCATTTCCAACTTGGTCACGCAGCGATATACCTAGCATTGACCATCTTTCTCTGAGCTATTTGCAGCGTTTTAGAAGTTGCTGTTGTCAATGTCAAAGTTTCAGCACCGTAGGTCATAACTGGTAACACATATTGGTCAAATACTTTACGTTTTAAAGAAATTGGTATATCGCTTTTAAAGATGTCTTTAAGTTTTCCGTAGACTGCTCATGCGAGATTTAATCTTCTCCGTAGCTCGCATGTTTGATTATCTCTTGTGATCTTTATTTCGTGTCCAAGGTATATGTATTTTTCCACAAGCTCCACTTCGTTGTCTCCAATATTGATTTTTCTACTAGGTACCAGATTGGTCATGAATTTTGTTTTTGATTTATTTATTTTAACACCCACATAAGCGCACACTAGCTGAAGTTCACGTAACATTGTACATATCTCCTTCTTTTTTCCCAGTTAAGTTTTTTACAGGCGTATTCTAGTACTGCAGTAAACAGTTTAGGCGATAAGGTATCACCCTGTTGGGCTCCTCTGCCAATTGGGATATGATCCGTGTTTCTGGGTAGTTTCACCGACATAGTTGCATTCCTGTATGTATGTATATATATATATATATATATATATATATATATATATATATATATATATATATATATATATATATATATATATTGTTATATCGTAGATTTTCACGGATGGTAGAATGAATAGTTTGGTTATTCCGGGTTTCAATCCGTTCGTTCAAAAAATCGTTTTCACGACGTTTCGCCAAAATCTCATTTGGCATTTTCAAGTGCGGTTCGTCTCGTTACTCGCTGAGAACAGTTCTCATATATATATATATATATATATATATATATATATATATATATATATATATATATATATATATATATAATAAGCTACTGCAAAGATCGAAATACCAAAAGAAGCGTCCTTTAAACACGCTAATCAATGGATTTAAATGGAAAAATATATTTGTTGACGGCATTTAAAAATCCTTGCTGTTTGGATGTTTATATCAGTGAATTTTCGTGCATTTTGTGGCCATGAATTATTAAGTTTATTCCGTTTTTGTCGTTATTTCATGAAAACTTTTTTCCCCGTTGAGAACCCATGTATGGATTTAAGTCGCATGATTTTGGTAAACAGTTCCAAGCGGAATTTCTTGAAATTACATATTCATTAAACTTTTCACTCAATAAATAAAATTTTTCATGAGATGTATGGTATGTTGCTGGCTTCGATCATACCCTATAGATTTAAACAACAATAGATTTGTTTGAAAGCTGTTTATAGTCGGTGGGGGAGACGCTTTTTTGATGTTTGACAGACATAAACATGTATATGTATTTTTCCACAAGCTCCACTTTGTTGTCTCCAATATTGATATTTCCACTAGGTGTCAGATTGGTCATAAATTTTGTTTTTGATTTATTTATTTTAACACCCACATAAGCGCACACTAGCTGAAGTTCACGTAACATTGTACATATCTCCTTCTTTTTTCCCAGTTAAGTTTTTTACAGGCGTATTCTAGTACTGCAGTAAACAGTTTAGGCGATAAGGTATCACCCTGTTGGGCTCCTCTGCCAATTGGGATATGATCCGTGTTTCTGGGTAGTTTCACCGACATAGTTGCATTCCTGTATATATATATATATATATATATATATATATATATATATATATATATATATATATATATATATATATAATAAGCTACTGCAAAGATCGAAATACCCAAAAAGAAGCGTCCTTTAAACACGCTAATCAATGGATATAAATGGAAAAAATATATTTTTTGACGGCATTTAAAAATCCTTTCTGTTTGGATGTTTATATCAGTGAATTTTCGTGCATTTTGTGGCCATGAATTATTAAGTTTATTCCGTTTTTGTCGTTATTTCATGAAAACTTTTTTCCCCGTTGAGAACCCATCTATGGATTTAAGTCGCATGATTTTGGTAAACAGTTCCAAGCGGAATTTCTTGAAATTCTTCTTCTTCTTCTTCTTCTTTGCGAAAGCCTAAGGCTTGTTTCTACCCATTTCTTTGTCTCTCCTGAGATGCCGACGACCAGCTATCCTTCCACCTCTTGGGGGGCCGTCCCGGCGGTCTGCCGGATGCTGGTTTTCCATTTCTGGCGATTTTTACCAGTCTGCGGTTCTCCATCCTAGATATGTGCTCGTTCCAGAAGCGTCTCCTAGCGCGTGTCCATCTTACCACGTCTTCCGTCTTGCATTCTTCCCTTATTTCGCTGCTTCTTCTTTGATCCCAGAGTGTGTTTCCTGTGATCGTTCTCAATATTCTCATTTCATTGGTTCGCATCATCCTCTTAGTCTCTGCTGTGTCAGCTCGTGTTTCTGTCGTGTATGTCATTACGGGCCTGACACATGCTTTATATATTCTAACTTTTGCTGGAATTGATATGTGTGCATTTTTCCATATGGTTGTTCGTAAGGCTCCCGCTATCCTGGTTGCCTTGTTTACCTGGTCTCGTACGCCCTTCTTGAGTTCACCATATGGTGATATTGTTGTTCCCAAATAGTTGAATTCGAAAACCTGGTCTATTATTGTGTTGTTCAGTTCTAGTTTGCATCTCCGTGGTTCCCTGGCGATCACTATACTTTTTGTTTTGATGGTAGATATTTCCATGTTGAATTTCTCGGCCTCTTTTTTAAATGCCTGTAAAAGCCATTGCAGTCCGTCCTCGGTGTCCGCGAATAGCGTTGCATCGTCTACGTAGCATATTATCTTGATTTTTTGGTTTCCCATCTTGTATCCTTGCTCCACCCAACACACTCGCTCTATTATTCTGTCCATTATTATGTTGAACAGCAGTGGACTGAGACTGTCTCCCTGTCGTATCCCTGTGCTTTGCTCTATTTTTACTGTTGTTGTTGATTTTGTTCGTATTATTGTGGTGTTGTTTGTGTTGAGCTTTCTAACCGTCTCTATGATGCTTAGAGGCACTCCCCTGCGGTCCAGCTCGTTCATTACGTCCTCCAGCCTTATTCTGTCGAACGCTTTCCTCAGATCTATAAAGCACAGGTATGCTGGTTTGTTATACTCTATTGCTTTCTCTACAACCTGTCTGACGACGAACACTGCGTCAATCGTTGAACGGTTTTTCCGAAAGCCTTGTTGCTCCTCGCTGATTGTGGTGTAACTGAGAATACGCTGCTGTAGTATACGGGTGAACAGTTTCATGGTCGTGTCTAGGAGTGATATTCCTCGGTAGTTCGCCGGATCTGAGGTTGTCCCCTTTTTAAATATCGGGACTGTAATGCTGTGTCTCCATCTCGTTGGTGTGTTTTCGTCCTTCAATATTTTGTTGAATAGTTCAGCCAATTGTCCAGCCAGAGCCTCTCCTCCGCACTTCAGCAGTTCGTTTGGGACATTGTCCGGGCCTGGAGATTTACCGTTTTTCAGGTGCTTTAGTTCGGCTGTTACTTCCTCCACCGTGCACTGTTCTACCTCCTCGATGTCTATGGCTTGAAATTACATATTCATTAAACTTTTCACTCAATAAATAAAATTTTTCATGAGATTTATGGTATGTTGCTGGCTTCGATCATACCCTATAGATTTAAACAACAATAGATTTGTTTGAAAGCTGGTGGGGGAGACGCTTTTTTGATGTTTGACAGACATAAACATGTTTACTTATCTTTCGTATCAGTTTAATTGTTTGCCTCGGTTCTTTTCAGTATTTTTAAGTGTTAAAAATTACTATAAATGCGAAGTTTGCTATTAATATTAACATAAAGAGTATTTAAAAATGTATTTTTATCGATAAATATTGTTAGATATTGTTTACATATTGACAATAACAATAATAATAATTTAGGCAACCATAAATTCATACTTCATAATTGACATCGATTATCATATGATACTTGTTAAATAATGCAGTTAGAAAAAGATAGCATAAAATAGGTATGTGTGTACCAAGAAATTAAATATCTTCTGTTTATCAACCTTTTTCAAATATAAATAAAAATATTATTACGTTATTTAGTGTTTAAACAATCGGGCCCTAGTTCTGACGTTAGGCCAATTCTACAGGGGTATGTTCGAAGGTTGCTGGTCTTGTTGAAATTACATATTGCTTAGGTCAAAATCACTCAATTGATGCCAAAGATAGTCGATAATCATTGTAACAGGAAGATCACTTTCACTGTCGGAGATGTTTCCAGACACAAAATCACACCAAATAATAAGTTTTTTGGATGCAATGATTGTACGATGATGAGAAATACTCCATATGTTATATATATATATATATATATATATATATATATATATATATATTCTGAAATTTCTTGGGTATGTGTTTTTTTTTGTTGTTAAAACAATCTAATTAAAATTTTAACGTTTCGCCCATTCTTTTGGGCTTTATCAAAAATATATTGTCAGTTCATGGATAAAATCTACAAAGAAAATCAGAAACAATCAGCAATCACTCATACAATTAAATGCACTTAAAATATACATACATATTTAATAAAACGAACACACTGTACAATATCAAAAATATAAATTTAAAATTCTTTGCTAGATACGCACCCGTTGTAGCTGTGCCGTATAAAATTCAACTAAGAGTATACGTTGCCAGTACGAAGGAATTTGGTGTTATCAGTAAAAATTTTTTATATCTTGTTTGTCGTTAACGACATGCTTTTCGTTATTAATGTGAATCATCTCCTTAATAAGCAGTTTGTGGTAGTTTTGGTCTTGGGCCGTATATTTACGAAATCAAATTCGTGTTTTTGAGAGGATTCGTACTTATGTAATGCAGTAGAAGCATTTTTGGTGTATTTGTGACCATTCAATCTATTATCCAAATATTGCGTTGTCATGCCTATGTATTTTTTTTTGTATTTTATCCATGAACTGACAATATATTTTTGATAAAATCCAAAAGAATGGACGAAACGTTAAAATTTTAATTAGAAATTTCAGAAAAATAAATATAGATGGTTTAAGAAAACAAAGATATTATATATATATATATATATATATATATATATATATATATATATATATATATATATATATATATATGTATATATGATTTAGTATTAATCCGGGAATATATCCGTCTGTTCGCTTGGTTTTCTGTAGAGGTTTGCAGACGTTTCGCCACAATCTCATTTGGCATCTTATGTGCTTGTTGGTTGCAGATCAACTAATCAACTGATCAACTGAGTTAATCTACAACCACCAAGTACAAAAGATGCCAAATGAGATTTTGGCGAAACGTCTGCAAACTTCTACAGGAAACCAAGCGAACGAACGGATATATTCCCGAATTAATACTGAATCACATGTTCCTATCCGTGAAACACTACGCAACAAGATATATATATATATATATATATATATATATATATATATATATATATAAATATGTAGATAAGTTTTTGTCCGTGTAATTTAAAATAAAATAGAATAAAATATTGGCGAAGCGGACGTGAAAATTTGTCAATCTACATGATTCTCGTATTAAAAAGTGCGGAGCACTCCAAAGTATGGAATAACTCCGGGTCCGACAGATGGCGACAGCGCTGTTTCGTCCTAATATGGGACTCGTCAGGCCACCGCAGTCGGTACAAACCATCATCTCGCCTTTGCATCGTATAAGCCATACTTATAATCAAGATACGGCAAATAAGACGACAAAGGCGACATCTCGATGGTCCACTTGATAATACAAGAACCATACAGATTAACAAAGTTTGTAAGAGAACCGTCATATGGTGGCGCGACGGTGAATTAAAACAGAAATATGTAAAATCGAGTACACGAAACGCGCTGCCCAAAAGATAGGGGTCGCATTTTTCGGTACTGGCAAGCAAGCATACCGCTATTTAAGCAGCCAAAGCCACGTGCCGCACCAAACGATCCCACCATGAGAGCATCGTTTAGCGTGTTTCAAAGCCAAACAAGTAAATAAATATGTAGATAAGTTTTTGTCCGTGTAATTTAAAATAAAATAGAATAAAATATTGGCGAAGCGGACGTGAAAATTTGTCAATCTACATGATTCTCGTATTACGAGTCCCATATTAGGACGAAACAGCGCTGTCGCCATCTGTCGGACCCGGAGTTATTCCATACTTTGGAGTGCTCCGCACTTTTTAATACGAGAATCATGTAGATTGACAAATTTTCACGTCCGCTTCGCCAATATTTTATTCTATTTTATTATATATATATATATATATATATATATATATATATATATATATATATATATATATATATATATATATTCTCCTTCCAGGCAGAGGAAAGGAAAGAATATATACAAACGGTTGATTTCCTGTAAGTACCACTCTGGTCCTCTCTCCACGCAACATTCGCAGGAAATAACTGATATATGAATTATAAACTCCAAGGTATGTCGGTAGGATATTGCCACTTATAACCTACCGACCTCGAGGTCAGACTGAAAAATATCGCCAATCGAACGACATCTATAAATCACCGGAGTAGTATGAAATTTTTTAAAAAACCAAAATTTCAGTAAGAAATAAAGAAATCTATCTGCCGTATTTAAATAGTTATTATATATAACACACTACTGTTACAAATAAAGTAAATTATTGAAAATATCGAATTTTGGCCATGTTTTCAAAACAAAATAAACACATTATATATTTTTGAAAGCCTAACTAATACTTAATCAGTATCTAAAATAATATACAAGGTGTATTATTTAAAAAATCATAAGCTTGATTAATATCTCAAAAAGTAAACTTATTAGAAAAAAAAACTGAGTGCTCCACTGAACTCCACGTAAAAAACTGTATAAAAGCCAGTTTTACCTTTTCGATAAATTAACGCATAACGGAAATACGAGATGTGCCTACAAAACGCAGATTTTGAAAATCATCCTGTAAATTAAAAACTAAGAGAGCTATAACAAATTTGGCATTGGAAACTTTGGTTTTGGTAAAAAATAGGACAAAAAATTAAAACCGCAACACTATATTTTTAATAACACTTCCAATACCCCCTAAAGTGTCGAAAATGGGACACCCTGTATATTGTAAACAATTTTTATTCTAATAACAAAAATTAAAAAACTGATGAAAAAAATTTAGAAATCTGTTTTTGCCAGTGATAACCCAGGTTTTTGGAATAACCCTCTATAACTTGTGTAAGGTATATTAAAATATATTACATTTCGTCATAGTAGTATTCCTTACTTAATCACTACATAGTATAAAACAAAGTCGCTTTCTCTGTCCCTATGTCCCTTTGTATGCTTAAATCTTTAAAACTACGCACCGGATTTTGATGCGGTTTTTTTCAATAGATAGAGTGATTCAAGAGGAAGGTTTATATGTATAATAACATCCATTAAATAGTGGAGAAATACTGTTATTTTTGAGGTTTCTAATGTGATGTCGTTAATTATCTTATTTTTTTCCGCTTACATTGCAAACGCAGGCTGAACCCTACGAGATTTATTAAAATAATGTACTAATTATTTGTACACATTGAAAAGGTCTACAGAAAACTCCGCGATGGTATATGTCTATCTCTCATGGATATCCCACAATAACATTTTTTGTCATTTACTTTTTACGACAAATAATGGCAAATTTTGAAGCGATTTTAACCAATACAGCATTAATCCTTATCCAATTAAATAGCTTAAATACATTGTTGATTTAATATAGATCTATATGGTCTTTTACAGCACAAGATTTAAATGAATATTTTCGAAGATATTACAGATTTAAAATTGCGGGAAGTAGCGCTTGCGGCGGTACTGGCCGACCGGGGCGGCGGCAGCGTGCCTATAAATAGCGCGTCGGAGGCCGATGTAATAATTGTTGTAAAAATAAAATAAATAGTCACAGTTTTTCTGTAGTGTATTTAGTATCAGCATTGCACCCGTGCGAAGCCGGGGCGGGTCGCTAGTTAAATATAATCCCCTGTATGGTTAACTTTAAGTTTAACATCTTTTGGTTATAGCATTGACTAAATATACTGTTATAGTAACGTAGACTCCCAAGCATTGGAGAATCAGTCTTCACTTCTTTCCTAAGACTTGTTGAAAATAAATATGTATGTAATGGTAAAGAGTATAATAATAGCGGAACATTATCTATAATAATTTTTGTTAATAAGTACTAAAAATTCATTTCTGATTAGATATATTTAGAACCCACACATACATATAAAATATTTATTTAAATATTCTCTAGTTTTAATAAATATTAGGGACTTTTAACAAATTTTAATGTACAATAGTTAATCACTATAAGGGGACCACTTGAGCATTTCTGCACACGAACTCCGTAATGGTATGGATAAAATTTTTATAAAAAAATTGAACCGACTTCTAAAAGTATGCTAAAAAGTGAAAAATAACCATAAATTTTTATATGAAATTGAACTTTTTGAAGTCGGCGCCATATTAGTAGTTATTTATTTCGTGTACAAATAATTTGGCGCCGACTTCAAAAAGTTCAATTTCATATAAAAATTTATGGTTTTTTTCACTTTTTAGCATACTTTTAGAAGTCGGTTCAATTTTTTTTATAAAAATTTTATTTTTCTATTTTTAGTTTTAGAATTCATTATGCAATCCATAAATTATTTGAACTACACACTAATCGAGATTAATGTACCTCGCAATGACTCCAAACTGGTAAAAAAGTACCCATTTTATCCAAAGTTGTAAATCACCCTAAAATGAACCAATAAAAATTCTTTAGTTCATAGAGTTTTCCAAATACCAATCATATTGGGTCAAACGAATATTTAGTATGTCATAGAAAATCCACTATCTTAAATTTCAAATTAATTTTAGATTGGTAATATAGGCTTCCAAACCTTCTAATATCGATATTTAAAGAAAAGAAATTAATTTTTTATCCACCATATTAGATACGCCATATTGAATTTTTTAAAAATAATTTTAGATTCGTCATGTGTGACCCCGAAGACTCTCCCATACCAATTTTGGAGAAAATCGAACAAAAACGAATTTTTTGTAGGCCATATTGAATCCGCCAAATTGAATTTTTTAAAAATTATTTTAGATTCGTCATATATGACCCCGAAAACTCCCCCGTACCAATTTTGCAGAAAATCGGACAAAATTAATTTTTTGTCGGCCATATTGGATCCGCCATATTGAAATTTTTTAAAATTATTTTAGATTCGTCATATGCAACTCTGAAAACTCCCCCGTACCAATTTTGGAGAAAATCGGACAAAATTGATTTTTTTCGTCCGCCATATTGGATCCGCCATATTGAATTTTTAAAAAATTATTTTAGATTCGTCATATGCGATCCCGTAAACTCCCCCTTATCAGTTTTGGTAAAAATCGAACAAAATTAATTTTTCCGTCCGCCATATTGGATCCGCCATATTGAATTTTTTAAAAATAATATCAGATTCGTTATGTGCAACCTCGAAAACTCCCCCAAACCAATTTCGGAGAAAATCGGACTAAATTAAATTTTTTTGTCCGCCATATTGGATTCGCCATTTTAAATTTTTTAAAAATAATTTCAGATTCGTTGGGTACAACCCCGAAAATTCCTCCATAACAATTTTGAAGGAATTCGGACAAAATTAATTTTTTTGGCCGCCATATTGTAAGAGCCATCTTGGATTTTACTGCACCAATTTCATCTAAAAAAATATGGGACCACCGCAGCAACTTCCTTTACATAACGTAAAAAAATTCATTCAAATCGGTGCAGCCATTCCGGAGTAATCGGTGTACATACATAAAAAAAAAATACATAGTCGACGAATTGAGAACCTCCTTCTTTTAGAAGTCGGTTAAAAAGAAATTTCTTTGCTATTTCTTTCTATTATGGAAAATCATTTAAAACTTACTCTATAAGCACATTCGGCAACGGTCGGATATGAGTTACGTTGAGCTTCCAGCAGACTTCGGTTCGTAGAAGCTCCTGTATTTTTTGTTCAACAAACTTTGCCTAAGAAAACTATACGGGCGTCCTTAAACAACTTTATTGAATTTTTGAAACAAGTATAACCAACTGACAATGAAGAAGTCTTACATTATACGGTCTAAATTATACTGTCTAAAGATTTTACGGGAACATTGTATTTATAGTTTTTATAAAGATAAGATCTTAATTTTATGCAAGTCTTCTATTTGATTGTTCATTGTATAACAAGATAAGTTCTGAAATAAATGCAACTAATACCTTTTATAACATGGTATCATTTACTTACATGCTTATAGTAAAAATAATAATTGATAAATTTCGATATAAATCCTAATCAGCTTTATTTCAGGTACTTATCAGTTTAACTGTGTAAAGAGATAACACTTGGAAAAAATTCACTTCAGCACTTTTAAGTCTTTATCTATACCAATACGCGTGGTTCCAGTGGCGGCGACACTTCACTATTTGAAGGGGCGATGCCAGTTACGTAACTCCTCCCTCCTTAGGAAAAGACCTACGGTTGATCAAACTGAGGAGGTCTTTCAGTTTCTTCTCTCTTCTTTCTTCTGAATAGCTTCAAAATAGGGTAGGGATAGCTGGTTCTATAGTAGCAGCGAACTCCAAAATATATTGTTACACAAACAATAAGGCAGATTGATACAGTGACCCATATCCATGTATAGTTTGTTATTTCTTTCCTTTGAAGAATAAATTTTTTTTTTTGACTATTCATTAATGAAGTTATATGTTTTATTTCTTCAAGGTTCATATTTTTCAGCTTTACTGAGTTACTATGTTCATTAAGTTTTGATATATTCAGAGAAGGAAGCTCAATAATAGTTGCAGGTGAAATAGTTTCATCTATTGAATAAAATGTTTCTGTTCCAATAATAACAAAACAACTCATTGGTACAAAGATTAAATAACTACCTGAATATAGTTCAGTGTGTTTTTCTGTATGACAAACTTCTATTACATTTGTATTGACGGAGGTAGTGAGCAACACATTTTGTTTTGTTATTTGATTCACAATTGGACTGTCTAGGTGAATTGAAAGTGTACTGCAATTAGTGGCATCATTTCTTGTGATTACATTAACAATGCAGTCTTCGTAATTTTCTAAGTGGTATTTACAGTAGAAGGTATTTTCTATCTTCTCACAGAGATCTTCTTCATACTGAAATCTTCTAGTTTTCTCATTAAGGATAAGGTATGGTTTTGGTGATGGAATAATTTTATTTTGTATAGGAACTGGATATACAAAATAGGTTTTAAATTCATAGGGAAATATTATTGGAAAATGGATCAGAAAAATTATTCTCTCTTTATTAAAGACAAGTTGAATTCCTAAAAATTTATAATAATTTTGTTTATTTTCGAAATATACCAATTGATGATTGGTGTACAAAGATTCCATTTTTATTATCATCGATTCAAGGCTATTTAATGGAAGAAATGCTGGATGAACTTTATTTAGGTAGGCAAACATTATTGCATTAACAATTTGACTTAAATTATTTTCCAAACTAACAAGAGAATTTATTATTAAGTGTAAAGCATTTATTACGTTAATACTTTCTTGATATTGTTCAATTAATTGCATTGTTGTCATTACATTTGCTCTTATTTGAAACAGACTCTGATTAGTTTTAGACATAAACTCTTTGGCAATAGACATTTGTTCGTTAATTTTATCTTGGATTAAATGATCATTCTTATCTAAAAAGTTCAACATAGAATTAATTTTTTCACCATCTTCATGATCTAAAGTACCGAACAACCATTTAGATACCGTACCCCCAAAATTAATGAGACCACGTTTTTCTCTAATATTAGGATAAACCGCTTTTAACAAGTGTTCTATTTGATCGATCAATGACCAGGCTTGCCTCGTCAGCTCATTTGATATTATGCTATCATTTTTATTTTTTGTAATAAAAGTGACTTGCAATTTAAGTTTATTATTAAGTTCAAAAATTTCACTGATATTAATATAGCTAACAAAAGTATATTTGTTTGAAAGAATTTTAGTTTTTCCTAAGTCTATAGGTAGAATTGGATTACTTAATTGTTGAATATTTGCTATAGTAAAATGGATACTATGAAGGATTAATGATAAACTAAAAAACATCTTCATTATCTAATTCTCTGGATGCTTTGAGTTGTGCTTGATTTGCGTTGACTTGTGGGTTGACTTGGGTTGACTTGGGTTTACTTGATTGACCAATTTTCCAACTGGATATTCGTTCCGCTGGACTATGGTGAAGGTTGGGTTCCACTATTTGTATGAGCACTACAACACTATGGACCCTTGAATGTGACGGCTTGTCACTGAACCCTGTTTGGTTCACTTCTGCTCCAACTTGACTGTTGATTTGACTTCTTTCTGATTTCCAACTTTCCAATCGGATATTCGGTCCGTTGGATGTTGGTGAAGTTGGGTTCCTCTATTTGTACGAGCAATACAACACTAAGGACCCTGGTTGTGACGGTTGTCACGGAACTGCTCTGATTTCTAAGATTTTGACCCGTTAAAGATTTTCGATCACCAGTCCGTTAAAGGGCTATCCCGAAGGCACTACACTTAACTTCTTGTACGGGCACTAATCTTGAATCCTTTGCCGACTACGCCAGTTACGTTGAGCTTCCAGCAGACTTCGGTTCGTAGAAGCTCCTGTATTTTTTGTTCAACAAACTTTGCCTAAGAAAACTATACGGGCGTCCTTAAACAACTTTATTGAATTTTTGAAACAAGTATAACCAACTGACAATGAAGAAGTCTTACATTATACGGTCTAAATTATACTGTCTAAAGATTTTACGGGAACATTGTATTTATAGTTTTTATAAAGATAAGATCTTAATTTTATGCAAGTCTTCTATTTGATTGTTCATTGTATAACAAGATAAGTTCTGAAATAAATGCAACTAATACCTTTTATAACATGGTATCATTTACTTACATGCTTATAGTAAAAATAATAATTGATAAATTTCGATATAAATCCTAATCAGCTTTATTTCAGGTACTTATCAGTTTAACTGTGTAAAGAGATAACACTTGGAAAAAATTCACTTCAGCACTTTTAAGTCTTTATCTATACCAATACGCGTGGTTCCAGTGGCGGCGACACTTCACTATTTGAAGGGGCGATGCCAGTTACGTAACTTATGTCCGAACAAGTGATCGTGCTATAGAAATAGAAACAGTCTTTGGCTTGTTGTTGTTGTTCTATCTCTCTCAAAGCAATTTAAATGTCGCATAAGTTTGTCTCATTTTTTTCCTGATTTACGATGTTTGTGGTTATGTTGAATATGAGATATATTTGTTTCTAAGAATGAAATGAAGTTCATAAATGTATTTTTATATTTTATTTAGCCAAAAGTATAGATTTACACATTATATAACAAAAAAATAGCAATAATTATTTATATTTCTGTTTATTTTCATAACGTTAAAAATCAGAACAATAATAAATTATTAGGGCTGAATTAAGAAAAAATAAATAAATATATACATAATATATATCCAATTGAAGTCTTTAATTCCGTTTTACTGAGCTGTATAAACTTCTGACAGGGTTCAGCTAAATGCCCGTTGAGCCCATAAAATATCTCTCTACTCTTCAATATTTTATACAAAATACATAAATATCGGATCCATATTTTCTAATAGGTAATTTATTTAAAAAAAAGTCTAGAGTTAAATACTTTAAAATATAATATTGGAGATTTCACGATAAAAATTTTTGGTCAATTAACCTAAAAAATTACAAAGTAAATATGTTAAATATTTTTTTCTTTTAATTATAAAGTCCCTAGAAAAGATAAATGTTTTTATAGAGATGGTAGTTTGTAGTTATTTCTATGCGAACTAGCCCCAAGTTTTAAGGAAAAGGTCCCACAGAGTAGGTTCCGTTGATAGAAAGAAATTTTCTTTCTTCTTCAGTTTAACTGCATAGGTTACCTGAGGTTAAGCTACGTAAATTTTAATTGCAGTATACTACTGTAACAGTTTAAATTAATTTTCAATAGTTTACAAAAGTTGAATGGCACTGCTGTCAACTAGAGGTATTGTAATTTTAAGTACTTCATCTATTTTTTAAGTATTTTTTGACATAATGGTGAATGTGATTTAAATAGAATAAAAGTATGAAAAAATGAATTTTAAGCGTTTTAAAATCAAAAATTTATCAAGTAACTTTATACTTTTTTTATAAATATTCGACGCACATTCTTAAGTAATATAAACCTATATTTATTAGGGAGAGGATGAAAGATTTGTTCAAAAGATTTTATACCAGTTGAAATTTCTGCCAAAGATATATTGTACACGTTGTATTTGTATGGGGTGGTGGTATGAGCACTAACGTATCTGTCTCAAGATAATTCTCCTACCAATGAAGAGAAAGGCAAATAATTAAAAGACATAAACAGAACACTAAAAATAAAACAATAAAACTTCAACAAAAATCCCCCCAGGAAACAAAAACCAACTATCGAGGATCAATCAAGAAAATCGGCACATTACTCCAAAAATAAAAGCTCTTCAAGAATGCCACCTAAAATTGAAACTCTGGTGTCGCAATGTAGACGACGTATTTATGAAATAACTTCATGGCAAAGAACAGCTCAATTGCTTCCTGGATTTCTTTAACTCTTCACACCCAAAGATACACTTCTCAGTGTAACTTGAAGAAAACCATCAGATCCCATTCTTGGGCATCCTACTAAAAAGAGTCTTTCGTTTAACCAGCAACCATGACAGATTACTTCCAAACATAAAAAAACCCAAATTAATCGACTTGGAAAATAAAGGAATGTACAAGATCACATGAAGCACCTGCCGGCCAAAGAAATACGATGCGCTTATCTTCCTTCTACCTAGAAAACTCTCCTCAAGCGGGAATATATTACCGACACGGCGCCTAAGCAATCCCCCTAGAAGAAGACGTTGGCCTAAGCCTAAATTGATAATACCAGCGGTTTTCAAAAAGAAAATCCATCCAATGACAATCGATAGATATGCACTAGGACAGCGTATAAGAACACACTGCACACAAATACTAGTATATATATATATATATATATATATATATATATATATATATATATATATATATATATATATATATATATATGTGAAGTAAAATGCGAAACATTAACTGCAAACTTCTCTCCATCATATCCTTTCCATGTTAGAGGTTGCACAGTTAGAACACATTGTTATAAAACACAATTTATCTTATTCCACCACCATCGAGATGGTGGCCTACATATACCACCATACCGAGAAGAAAGTCAAAGCTTACCCTCCCCACCACAGCGATACGGAAGAGGTACATTTTTCGTCTCTCACTAGACTCATCAGGGTACCGACATGCACCTGGTTGTGCAAAGGGTAGATCGGAAGGAAGCATACAACACTGAACGGCTTTCACGGATTCCTCCGCGTGAGATGCATTAGCATTGGTTATATCCACATTATGCTGTTGCAACTCCGTATGTAAATGAAGTAAAATGCGAAACAGTAACTGCAAACTTCTCTCCATCATATCCTTTCTGTGTTAGAGGTTGCACAGTTAGAACAAATTGTTATAAAACATAATTTATCTTATTCCACCACCATCGAGATGGTGGTCTACCTATACCACTATACCGAGAAGAAAGTCAAAGCTTACCCTGGTGGTGGAATAAGATAAATTGTGTTTTATAACAATTTGTTCTAACTGTGCAACCTCTAACACAGAAAGGATATGATGGAGAGAACTTTGCAGTTACTATTTCGCACTTTACTTCATTTACATACGGAGTTGCATATAGTTGTACGTTTGCTGAATGTGATTTCAGCACAACAACAGCGTAATGTGGATATAACCACTGCTAATGCATCTCACACGGAGGAATCCGTGAAAGCCGTATAAACATATATATATATATATATATATATATATATATATATATATATATATATATATATATATGAAGTAAAATGCCAGCAGTAAGTACAAACATTATTCCACAATATCCCTTCCGTGTTAGAGGTTACACAATTTGAATAAATTGTTACATAACACAATTTATTCTATTCCACCACCATCGAGATGATGGCCTACCTATACTACCATATTGAGAAGAAAGTCAAAACTTACCCTCCCCGCTACAGTGATACAGCAGAGGTATATGTTTCATCTCTACTAGACTCATCAGGGTACCGACATGTACCTGTTTATGCAAAGGACAGATCGGAAAGAAGTATGCTACAGTGATCGCGGTTTCGCCGGCCTCCCGCCGGATGGCGTATGTATGTTTATGGGGCTTTCACGGATTCCCCGTGTGAGATACAATAACAGTGGATATATCCGCATTATGCCGGTGTAGGGCTGAAATCACATTCAGCAAACGTATAACTATATGCAACTCTGTGCATAAATGATGTAAAATGGGAACAGTAAGTGCAAACTTCGTTCCATAATATCCTTTCTGTGTTAGAGATTGCACAGTTTGAATAAATTGCTACAGAACACAATTTATTCTATATCACCACCATCTACATGATGGCCCACCTATACCATCATATCGAGGAGAAAATCAAAACTTACCCTCTGCCGTATAACTGTGGCGGGGAGGGGTAAGTTTAGACTTTCTTCTCGATATGGTGGTACAGGTAAGCCATCATCTCGATGGTGGTGGAATAGAATAAATTGTGTTCTGTAGCAATTTATTCAAACTGTGCAGCTATTACGAAGGTATTATAAAGTAAAAATATTTTTTATATGTATATGGATATTCTAATAATTGATATAAAATTGAGACTCTGTGACGCTTTAATACTATGTTTGGTGTCATTTTGTAATATTATGTATTAATCAGCAAATACAATAAGTAAAAAGAATAGTCTCCAGGAATTTCTGAATGTCTGCTTTAGGTTTAATTACAGTATGAGAAAGTTCGACCATACGACAGTTTTATTTCAGACATCTCGATGGTTTAATTTGGAGGAAAGATTCTTTGTAAATATGGCGACCCTTGTTCACAGGATTTTGTTGAAAAAACACCTTATCTTTCTGATAAATTAGTTCGTTAACTACCTTTCTTCACAAACCTTTTAAATATAATGAAGTCAAAATTTATAGTTCCTTTCCTGAGGATGTTGTGACCCTTCGCCAGCTTCAAGAGAGCTATTAAGTTATTCATTGTTAGTACGCATGGTCAGGTGCAGTGATCTTCTATAACAGTAACACAAATAGATCCAGGAGATGTTACAGTTTTGTTACTTTATGAACAAAACTATAAATAATTTTACTAAAATACTAATAATCAAGCCAATACTCACCATAAATTCGACTCTTATTTTCATCAAGTAGTCTCTTTAATACATATAAAATAAAAGCTAAAAGTTTTTGTCACTGTCACACCAAAAACCGGTTTTGTAAAAAAAAAATCAAGTGTGTCTAGAAATGCATCAAACACTCCACTTTTGCCACTTTCATCAAGGGTGTAGTTAGTTAATCATTTGTTTTTTTTTCTTAGCGCTTTTGAGATTTTTAAAAAGTGTCAGTAGGGAGAGTCGGGGCCAAGCCTTGGTTGTGAAAACTGGCAGAAACCCAAAAAGCAGAGATTTTTTGCTGATTTTCTCAGAGTACAATACTACTTTTATTCCTGTTTGCAGCTAAAATCATAGTTTAGTTCGTTAAGGCATCATTTGCCAGATAGTGAGGATAAACAAAGTTTTATTGTATTCGTTTTTCGTTAACTACAGTTTAGTGAAAGTGATCTCACCTAAAAAGCTAACACACCATCGTTGTGACTACTTGATGTACCTTTCAAGACAATCAGGTACATGCCACAAACAGTTCTTATTAGACCGGGACTTTGCCATCCTGTTTAAAATTAGATTTGCATACCAGTGTCAACATATTATACACCACTGCTCCATAGAGGCCATCGGCTATCCAGCTTGCCAAAAGTGTTTGGATTTAATGACAAAACTGCCTTTCAGGTATTAGAACTTCGTAATAAACAGTGAAATTACCGGTTTTAATGTATACTTTCCTTTTTCCCCTGTAATTGGGAACTAATAAGACTTTATGCGAGCAATTACAGGACACTTTATTTTTAATTTCATTTAAAATACCTTGTAAACCGAAGGTATACGTATACACTAGGTAATTTAAAACATCACTTCACATATTAATAGTCCAACACTTTTAATTAGGCTTAAGTAAACATAATTTTAGACTAAATCGGCGTACTAGATAATTTGTTAGTGCGAAATACAACCGTACATAAAGAGTAAGGTTCAGTTTAGCCGATAGTGAAAATTAAAGTTGGATCTACATCTAAACCGACTTGGCGTATGGCGCAGATGACGTCATACTTGCAGTAGTGTTATTCATTGTTTCTTTGTTTTTTTTTTGTTCTAATCCAGGTAGAAAATAGTCCATATTGCTTTAGTTTAAGATAGAATCCACATAGTTGTAAAACAGAATCCTTTTTTTATTGTTAAATAAAGATATTAATTGTTTTTGGAATCGGTGTGTTTTATTTTGGGATCTAGTTGTTTCTTGTTTTCGATAATATCATCGCTTCTTCTTACCGACGGGCCTAAAACAGGTGGCACTTTGAATTTATATAACCCCCTAATCTCCGGCATACTAGTCTAGGCACTACACTAAAAGAAGGAGCGATCAACGCTAAAAAAATAACCACCTGTACAGAAGCATTAAATATTTAATTTTCATTCATTCGTTTTCATTCTAAGTCTTTTTCTCTCCCGTGACGTTAATTATCTGTATATTTTTTAAAGTAATTTTACATCTTAGACTATAGTTACTTTTGATTTACATGTATTTTAAATTTATTTCAAAAAACAGACGGTTCAATGAAAAAAAATGAAGAATCATGTTAATAGTTCAAGTAGAAAATTATAACTTACTTTTAAAAAATATTACTTCAGATACCTGTTAATTGCCACCACAATATAAAACTGAACTAACATGTTTGTTTACGGAAGCTAGCATACTATTGCTTCTTTTAAAATATTACGTTATCATTGATTGAAATCTTGGATTCCTAATTCTACGTTTTTCTATTCTAAATATTCAATAACATCAAAATGTCAATACCGTCAATTCTGACTAACGTGATATATAAATGATTATGGCATGAAAATCGTTTAATTGCTTATTTTATTAGAACGAATGTTTGATAAATCAATCCGATTGTAAGCAGCGTTCGTTAATAGTTTCATAAATTATAAGAGGTTGGATTTAAAGACAAGCATAATTGTCAATTTTTAAAATACGATTGCAATGTCAAATATTTCACCAAGGCTCTAAGAATCACCTTCAATTTATCTCAACGACAATTATGCTGGAGGACAACAACTAATTCACATTTCTACATAGTTGCCGTATGAAAACCCGTATTGAAATTATATTTAAACATATGATAGATCATTGTTTTTAGCGTATACGCTAATTTATTGGCAAAAACTCACTAATATCTGAAAAGACCCTCCCTTAATTAGATATTCCACAATTTAGCAATGATAATTTTAAACTATTTCTTTTCCCAGACTATATTTATAGATTTTTTTTGAGTTTTTATTCGAATCGACATATAAAATTTTATCAAGGTAAGTCTTTTTTGTATTTAATACACAGTTTATTCGACGTTACAGTCTTAATTCTTAAAAATAATATGAATTTATGGACTAATATATGCAGTTAAATTTTAATGGAAACATGGAGGTAAACTTGTTACTGCATTCATTTTTGTTAATTGAGCAATTGTGTATAATATAGGAATCAAATGGGGTGGTTATCTTTAAGCAGTGTGCGGCGGTGGGAAAGGGATATTTTCAAAGTTTTTTAAGTAAAAATTCGATTAGGTTTATAGGGGGAAGAGAGAAAGCAGTTTTGATTTTAATTGTTTTTGAAGAGCTTTTTATAAGAAAATAATTTTTTTGTCGTCAATATTTTCGACAATATATTCAGGCATAGAATTATCAATATATGTGCTTATGTTATTTATCTAACAGTCAGATATTTTAAAAATGTTGAAAGATGCAGTTTGTTATATTGATGGCGTTTAATATTTTCCTTACATTTTATGATAAGAAATTCCTTTCATAATTTAAAAATTAAAGAGCTACTTGTGGTGACGTAAGTGAGTGATATTCGCGCAATTGGAATTGTATATAACGAAGGATATAGACAAGTAAATAAATAAATAAATAAATAAATAAATAAATAAATAAATATATATATATATATATATATATATATATATATATATATATATATATAATCGAAGATTTTCGAGCATCCCGTGTATGAGCTGAGTCCCTCTCAGGACTATAAGGCAGCTGACGTTTCGGTAAAATCTCATTCACCATTTTCAAAGGTCACTGTATGGCGTCTACGAGCGAACTTTGCAGCAAGAAATAAATACAGTAAATAAAAGAAGCTCTCAAGAATTGAGGAAATTAAATATAAATTAGACAGCTTGATACATGCTATGTTACAAAAGATTACACTCAAAGCTAAGTAACCGAGAATTATCAGCACATCAGGAAACAGCAAAGAAGGCATTAAGATATTAAAGGAAGAAATATCAAACTAATCCTTGTTAGTGGGACGAAGGTATTGAAGAGAAAATTAAGAAAAAAGAAATTAATACACAACTCTGTATGAACAAAATTGAATAAGGACAAAAAAGGCAAAAAGTTTGGAGAAAGATAAACCAAAAAAAAACGAAGCATGGGAGGTAAAAAATAATACAGTCAATTCTTTTCTATTAGAACAGAAGGTTACGGAAACTTGAAAAGTTAGAGATCCTTAAGATAAGAAAATAAAAAATGCCTAATTGCACTAGTTCTGCTTCGTCAGTAGAACAGTGATTTCTTCAAATTACTGAAAGAGAATAGAGCTGAATTTCAAGAGCGGTAATAAAAAAAGCGTAAATGAAATTATAAAAACCTGTAAATCTCTGAAGATCAGAAAAACACTAGGGCCAGGAAATATTCCAGCAGAATTAATAAAGAGCAACATGACCATGCTTCATCTACACCTTATAAGCCTATTTCAAAAGTGTATAAATGGAACAAACATATCTAAAGAATGTCATACATATCAACCATCTACAAAGAGAGAAAGAACATAAATATTAGAGCGATACTATTTAAGGCTATGGAAAAACTCTACGATAATACCAAAGCATCAGCAAAAATGGGAAATTAAAAATCTGATTGATTTGATTTTAATAAAGACGGGAGGCATGCCTCACCCTCATTATTTAAAATATACTTAGAACAGGTCCTTAAATCTTGAAAAGGAATGTAATGCCATGGAAATCTCATTAAATGGCACTACACTGAACTCATTATACTTTGCAGATGACTCGATCAGAGTTTCTCAGAGATAAGGTGACCAATGACATGAAAACTCATCGGAGAATATAGGGACTTGAAGTCAATATAAATAATTTTACAGAATCTATAAATGTGAGAACTACTTATACTCAGGAATAAAATTATCAATGGGAGTAAATCAGACAAAATAATGAAAAAAATAAATATCCTAGGAAGGAGAGCTATGAATGGGATATTGTGGGATCAGCATGTATCAGGAACAAACAAACATAAAATATCCAGCAGTATAATAAAAGATCAAAATCAAAAATGGATAGATTTACTAACGAGAGGATCAAAGATATCATGGAAAAAATCCATGACATAGTAGAAGACAAAAATAAAATAATTAAAATGGTATGGACTTGTACGAGCGATACATGAAAAGTGAATCCCCAAGAAAACATTAGAATGAAGATCTGAAGGAAGACGAAGACGAGGAAGACCCAGCGAAAGTTGGAAAGAGGAGATTGACACCGAAATCGGACTAAGAGAAATGGAAAAGAGAAATAGAACCTATATATATATATATATATATATATATATATATATATATATATATATATATATATATATATATATATATGTAGAAGTTTGCAGACGTTTCGCCAAAATCTCATCTCATTTGAAGATCAACTGAAAGAAAAGTCAATGTGCAGCGTGCTTTATACGCGGTCGCAGATAGTAGCGGTTGGTTGGCGTTGGCTCCGCCTCCCTCTCGAGCGCCACCGTTGGTGTCAGTTTAAGCGTGGCACGCGTGTCGGTACCATGGTCCCGCTTGAAGAGAGTTTTCCAAGTAGAGGGCAGATTCAGTGCATCGTCTCTCTTGTTCAGAGTGCCGTTCTTTTCAATTTCGATGGACTCACGAATCAATCTTGCCTTGTAGTGTTCTATATTAGCGATTTGCTGGACGGTGTCAAGATCAATTTTGTGTCCTGTCTCGTGCTGGTGTTGAAAAAGCGCCGATGTTGTCTATTTGTTGTTGTCTTATACTGAGTTTATGTTCTTCTAGTCTAGCTGATATTCTTCTGTTGGTCAGGCCTATGTATGTTTTATTGCAGGTGCCACATGCGATCTTTTGGATTTCTTAAAGAAGAGCCTATTGTTTTATGTGGTTTGTAGGCTGTAGATATATTGTGTTTGAGTGATTTGTCTATCCTCGGCAGGTAGTCTTGTTTCTCGCGTTGGTTTTTGTTGCAATTTTATTGCCTTATTTATTGTTGGTGTCTTGTAGCTGTTTTGTTGGAGGGCCCTTTTTATGTGTGACAGTTCCTTTTCTTTTCCTTGGTCATCAGTTAGGCGAATGGATCTTGATATTAGGGTATTGGCTACGCCCTGTATTTGTGAGAGGTGGTGGTGAGAATCAGCATTCATCTGTCCGTGTGTGTTGGTTTTCGATATATTGTGTGTCGTAGATCTTCATCCATTTTTTGGTTATGAGGACGTGTAGAAACGAAAGCTGATTATTTTCCTCTAGTTCCAGAGTAAACTGTATCTGTGCGTGGATAGAATTGAGAAACTGATGGAAGCAGTTGAGCTGTTGTTTGCCATGAGGCCATATTACGAATATATCATCAACGTAGCGACACCAAAGTTTGGGTTTGAGGTGGAATTTTTCAAGACCTTTCGCTTCGAAATAGGTCATGAAAAGATTTGCCACGGCTGGAGATAGTGAAGAGCCCATAGCAGCGCCATCTATCTGTCTGTATATCTGATCATCAAACAGAAAATATGCGTTTGCGCAGTGTCTGGTGAGATCCATGATATGAGTTGGGAAATCTTCTCTTTGAGCGATCTGATCCAGTGCTTCATCCATCGGTATGCTCGGATTGTCCTTGTCAATTCTTAAGGAGTGTAGAATGGTTAAGAAATGCTCCGAGTTTTTGACGTAAGAGGCGGCATTCTCAACACGTAGTTGCATGAAGCCAGCAAGGTATTTTTCTAGTTTTTGAGTGGCAGAGTTGTAAGCGCTAACGATGGGTCTTAGAGGGACATTGATCTTCGGGAGTCCGTATAATCTTGGAACCTGCTGGATTTTTCCCGTGGTATCAGTTTCTGTTTGACATCCAGTTCTATTGGTAAGTCCATAATTTTGGTCTTTGTTGTTTTCTCAAGATATGTAGTGGAATCCCTTGACACAATAAATATGCAAAAAATCTAAATTATCTTATACTAAAAATTGCATTTAGAAAAATTGTTTCCAATAACTTTTTTCGATATTTTGAAATATAATCCCACTTCTGATTTTTTTTTGGAAAAAAATTAAAATTTGACAGGTAAAGTTAATCACGTGACTACTATTTTTTTTGGTTGTGTGTGTATTTTGCATCTCGTTATGTTTCGTTTTATTTAACGATGCTATTTGGGATAGTGAACGTACAGTATGTTAAGCAAAAGTCTGGAAATATTCAGTGTCTCCTAAAATCAAAAATTGAACCCGACACTAAACCGTTTTTTTTTTCTTTAATTACAGGTATATTTCATCTTTGTATATTAACGAAAAAACTATGTGAGTCTTTCCTTGCTTACGTCAAAACTGAGAAAAAAAACCGAACTAGATTCCGCGTTACTAATAATTACCACAATTATTTCCTTTTTTATTTTAATGGATTTTTGATAAACTAAAAATGTTCTCTGCTAAACCCAAACTATGCATTAATATACAAATGTAAAATGTTACTTAAAAATAGCTCAAAGTTGTGTTTATCCAATAATATGCAAAATCCCGTAAATACTATTTAAATTAGTTCTATTTATTATCCAACTAAATTTTAAATGATACAATTGTTTTTTTTTATTTATTAAATTAAAAAGATTAGATTAAAATCTTAAGTTTTATTTATTTATTTTTTAAATGAGAGGTATATTTTTTCTAGATGCATTATTTCATCTTTTAAGTTTTTTTAAAAAAGTTACCGGAATTTTAAATCCTTGAATCTGTTTTAGTGCTTTATCTGCAGCCTGCATGTCCTCAAATTACGAAAATTTAGTTTTCTTAGAACACCAGAAATTTTACTTTCATCAGTTTGATTTTCTGTTTTTAAATGTATGATTATTTAGAATTTTTTTCGTGAAATTAAAATGGGATTTCCAAATTTGTTTCTTTAATTACAATTTTTTCACGATTTTTAATAAATTCAATTCGTGTCTTAATAAATTGAATAAAACAATGAAGAAACCAAAACTGTATAAATATAGTCCAAATTTTTTCCTACGATTTAATTAATCCTAAATCTTGCAAATAAAGCCCAGTGGGTTACAATGGCCGATGAAAGACATCGCTCCACCAAAGTTTTTGATATAAATTTTGATTCCCTATTTAATAGAACAAATAATAATTATTTATACTGTTTAACGTGAAGTATAGTCTGCTAAAATAAGTAATTAAAAAGCTACTGTGTGGATAGATTTTATCCATAAGAACTGGATATTATATATATATATATATATATATATATATATATATATATATATATATATATATTTATTTATTTATTTATTTATTTATTTATTTATTTATCAATTTGTTTACATAATCAGTAAAATTATTACATCCACTACAATATCACAATAAACAATATTGCACCTAGATGCTGCAGCACCTGTATGTGCAAAAAAAAAAAAACAAAACAAATCATATCCTAAAATTACAGTGAAAGACATACATGGAAACACTTAATCAAGTAAAAAAAGCAAACAAAAAAATCAATATGAGTACAGTAAATAGATCCACACCAATACACAATTTAATTCTGACGTATCACTTTTTCAAATAAACTACTATTATTTAAAATAAATTCTTTACTTATTTTATTAAAGGTTTTTAGTTTATCTATTTGACGGATTCCGGCTGGGAGAATATTGTAACATTTAGGAGCCAAATAATCAATAAATTTAAGATTCATTGTTTTTTTGTTCTCTGGCAATATTAAAAGTTTGTTCATATTTGCTCGAGTCGAGTAGCAATGATTTGTAAAATTCTTAAAATGCTTTGATTTGTGACAGTATGAACATATTAACTGTATGTACAAACACTTTATACTACATATATCCTGACTATACAACAGACATGATGGATAGGTTTTATTTCGCCTATATATAATTTTAATAATATATTTTTGTATAATATTTAATGGTCCCATATTACACTCATAAGCACCATCCCATACGATCAGACCATATCTTAAAAGCGATTCAACCAACGATTTATAAATTATTTCAAGTAGTTTGGTACTTAAGAATTCTCTCATAATGTAAAACTTACTAATTAATTTACGGATTTTATTTGCTAGATAACTAATGTGTTCATTCCATTTTAAGAACTGATCAATGATAATACCTAAATATTTGGTCTTAGTGACAGGAAGTATTTGTAACTTTGGATTGTCATTTATTATTAAGCTCTGAAAATCTGGCCTACCAGCTCGTGTTAAAGAGAATGCCATATAATTAGTTTTCCCTATATTGAGGGACAACTTTAGGGAGTCCAAGCAGTTTTTTATAATTTTAAAATCATTAATGGCAGTTGATCTTACCTCCTCTCAAGTATTTCCCGAAAATAAGATGGCCGTGTCATCGGCATAAGACAGTATTTTACCCCCAATATTAAGACAAAGTAATGAATTTATATAAGAAATAAATAGGACTGGACCCAAAATTGTCCCCTGTGGCACACCCATCAATATTTTTCGTGGTAAACTAATACTCCCATTGACATATATATATATATATATATATATATATATATATATATATATATATATATATATAAATATATATATATATATATATATATATATAGATATATATATATATATATATATATATATATATATATATATTTATTATCACCCAAGAAAGTCTAAAGGAAAAATAAATCAATTATCGTACTTAAACATAATCTCAGCTTTATAACCTTTGAGTCGTTTAAATGTTTTTTAAAAAACATAGAATTTATGAGGACATAAAGTAAAAGATCCTCTTTAAGATTTGGCGGGTGAGGGAAGTCTTACATAAGGTAACAAAAGAATAATCAAATAACTCACTATAATATGATATATTGTTTGACCGAATGTAAAGGGAGTTTGTATAATGTCTGTTTTCTTCTATTCCCAAGAAAGAAAGAGTTAAGTACTTCTAGACTACAAAAAGAGTGAATAATTTTTTTTATACGGACGTTATTATCAATCCCTTCTATTTATAGGAGTAAGAATAGTTCGATTAACTGTATTTATATAAAAACAATATTAGGATGCTCTGACGCATCGGGAATTAAGTATTCAGTATAGAATAGCTAACGCCCTCGGGACGAGAAGACCAAAACCTTAGAACTTTAAGGGAATGAGATTGACGGGCGTACGACTGGAAAATACACTAAAAAGGGGGAGTGCGGGGTGTAAGGTTCAAAGACACTCTTTTAAAAATTAATAAACTTCAGTTACAATCTAGAATTCGTTAAGGTTGGTACCGTTTTAAGAACAGTATGTTAGAAAATTACGTGTCGTGTATACTCGGCGGAAATGAAGGTTTTCTTTGTTTTGTTTTGTTTTTCATTTAATTTGGGAACTTAAGGGAATATCGTGTGTTATTTTACTCGATATTTTAGCGACTTTAATACTGTTTGCAGAAATAATATAAATAGCTGTTTTCTCTGCAATTTTTATTCTTTTCCTTGTTTAATTTTTAGTAAGCTATTTAAACTTGTTTTTCAAAATTTGGCTTTTACATGTTTATAAATAGAACAACCAATAAGAGCAATTGTGTTAGTTTCTTCGTAATCGTTATTTGTTATTAGTTTAAGTTTCTTATTGTAAATAATTCGTTCTTCTATTTATTTTTGCTAATAGATTAAGTGTTTTGAGAACCCTGTTTTTTAAATTTTATTAAAAGCCTCCATGCGATTAAACTTGCGGATGCACTGCTGTGAGAACTTCAAACAAGCGATGTCATCTAACCAGCTAGTTAACAGCGTTGCCTGAAGTTCTGAGTTATAGTGTTGGTACGTTTAAATAACCTGTAGTTGTATGAAACTAAAGCTGTAAAGGAAAAGAGGAACGTCCAGAATTCGAGCCATTGTCTTTGTAATAATTATTTATAAGTATTTAAATTAGGTATTAATTGGGTACAATAGTTTGATTGTTGACAGAAGGGCCTTACGCTACCAAAATATGTCATTTGCAGAAGTCTACGGATCAAAGGTTGTCTCACCTAACTGCGAGTATCGAAGGTGGTTTAACAAAAAATGGTCGGGTAATTTATTATAAACAAAAAAATTGTTAATTAAAAAGTTGTTCTTTTATTGTTATCTCCGGTTTTAAGCAAAAAGTATCTCATGTGATTTTTCTGTCCAAAGCAGAGAGTTAAAAATTGTTAAACATGTGAAAAATGCCCTTTTTAACATAAATAACTTTTAATTAAATACATATTTTCAAATTCTGCGCCCAGCCATTGATAGTTCAAGTCAAGAGTTACAAGTTTGGATTAACCGCAGTGCGAAAATGTAATGTTTTATTACTTTTTACGAGTGCACAATATCTACATTTTTTTAAATTTCAAGGCGAAAATTCGTAAAAAAATATAATTTTCTTTAAAATATAAAAAAATTTATTATTTTCGCGAAAAAAAAACTATATCTCGATAATTAGCGCCGCCATCTATAACTTTAATTCGATAGACTTTTTAATTATCTACAACTTTTGTATCGAAGATTTTTTCATACAACCTTTATTTTTCGAGATAAACTGAAAAAACCGAAAAAGGTTACCATTTTTGGGCCGCCATTTTGTTAGTAGGAATTTACCAATCTTATCATCGATGTATGTTTTAAAGAATGTCAAAATAAACAATTTACAACAATAAAATCGCAGGTCGCATTTCGTCACGGTTAAAAATTTATCTTAAATTTACTATGGTTAATTTTACCTTCTTTTGGCTAATATTCACGTTTTGGGCAGCGCTATATCATTGTTATTAAGCATTTTTCATTTCTCCTTCGTATAACAGCCTAATATTCGTTGCATTTTTGAGTCCTATTGCTTTTCGAGCCATTCCAAATTTCACTCCCTTGCAAATTTTCTTCCCAACTTAATTATTTGTTTTATCTTTCAGTAATTTCCCTATAAGAAATTCAACCTAATTAAAATTCTTTCAGAACTTTAATTTTTAAGTCGGCAACTCTACGTCACTGTTTTAGGTTATTTATATTTAAATAGAATGTTTTTATTTACCTTTTTTATAAGATATCTTTTTTTTGGTTGATTATTTCAAATTAAATTGTTACATTTATCTATCTTGGTCACAGTTTCCCGAATTTTTATTTGTAGTATTTTCAAGGATTTGTTTACCTTTTGTTGGGGTTATGTGACCTTTTCAGTTGACGTTTAGGCAATTTGCATTCTTTTAAGCCATTGCTTGTTGGATTGCTATTTCTGCAGTAATTTTTGGGAGCAAATTTGTGTGAATAACTAACACCGTGTTGTTATGGCTGAGGAAAAATTCTTATATACTATTTTAGGAATCAACAATGAAGACCTATTTAATTTTGAGTTGGAAATGTCAACGACTTATTAGTTAGCAATGCCGTTTGAGCCCACTATCATTTCTTTGGAGGAATTGCTACTGGTTTAAGGTCCCTTTTGTCTCGTGCTCTATGTTGAGGGAAAAAGAAGCTCGTACAGCGCAGGTTTTGGGTTTTCTATCAAATGGCGATAATTTAACTGTCAATGCTAGTTTTTCCTGTGAAATTTTGCATTTCGGAGCCAAGAAATTTCCATCCTGATTTGTTACCGCCATCCTGCGGATTTTGATGGGAAATTTCATTGCGGATACCTCGATAGCGTTGTAGTGATTTGTGTGATTTAGTATTTTTTGGGCTAGCTATCGAGGTACACCCTGGAAAGAGGGATCTTGTCGGTCCTGGGCATTATCTTCAGGAATCAGTCTGACCCCAGAAAATCGGGGTCCACCCCTTGGGACACCAACAACTTGTCCACCCCTAGGGACAAGTAAACATCAAGTCCACCCCTAGGGCCAAGTAAACATCAAGTCCATCCCTAGGGACACAACTCTGGTCAAGTAAAGAACATATCCACCCCTTTGGGGATATACAAATTGGATCCACCTTTTGGGATATAAGCCAGGACTTCTTACATCAACAACAATTAGAGTATCAATATAAGCATCTCTTATTTTTAACATCAAAAAGTTTTATTTATCCCACCGTTTCTATGTTCATTTAATTCAATTATTTTATTTTTATTATTTCGGTAGAGCAAGTTATAGAGCTAGGTTGGACGCTAGGCCCGAATAACCACGTGGGGGGTTTCAGAGTTTACTCGGCTGAAACTCGGTGGCGCCTATAAAAAATTTCCCACCCCTACTCTGCGGCATAGGGGCTAGCTCGGCACTTGCTAATTGGTGACGCCTCTAGCTTACAACCCTGCTCTGCTCGCTCAAGGCAGCCTTTCTATCTTTTTTGCGCCAATAAATAAATACCAGTGTAGCAATTTTTTTCCAAAAACAGGAACTTGTTTGTCTAATTTCCACGGGCTTCGTTTATTTTATGAATCGATGCTTACAATTAATAAAAAAAAAAAATAGATACAGATTAAAACGTGTTTAAAATATTAGTGCAACGATCAGCGAAAGGTATAATGGATTATGTACACTAGAATCGGCCGAAAAACACGGAAAAGTGTCTTTTATTTTGTAAAAAAAAACAATTTTTTTAATTCATCATAGTTCGGGAATCCACCGGTCATTTTCTTAATCAAAGAGTCCAAAAACATAAAAATGTAGATGAAGCTATTTCTCTTCATCGGCTACGAAAACTCACTGAGCTCTCGGACTAATACATCGTCAGGCAACGCCAGACCAAGGAAGTTGGAAGGGGTAAAAGGAAGGAGAATACCCTAAACTAAATTTGGTTCCGCATGTAACTCTGTACTCCCCTTAATGTGGCTATGGTGCATTTGCACAGTAGGTCAACGAACAGGACTGGACTTGAGAAATCTATTATTACATTGTTATATTGAAAAATTACAATTTAAAATTCAGCTTATAAAACGACTAATGAAATAAACACTTCTTTAAAAGAGATTTAAACATAATTCGAAATAAAATCGTATCTTATCTTCAATATTAAAAAGAATCTGGCCATAGGGATTAACTATATGTTACTCTTCCTTTATGTTATGATTAAGTAAAGTGTTTTCCATGTACCTTCTAATCTTTAAAATAATTAATTACTAATCAAAAAAAAAAAAAAAGAAATGAAAAAAATGATAAAAACTACACACCAGCGCAAACAAAACTTTAAAATCGTCGATCTATTATAAAAGATCTTCAGTATTATCTTACATATTGCTCTAATACAAAAAACGTAGGTACTTACCGAAAATAATGAATTTCCGGAATCGAACCACGCGATTTACAAACAATACCATACACTGATGCATTGTTATGAATAAAGTCTACACAAATGTCTTGACAACATACACAAATATAAATTCCGGAATTTAACTAATGACACTGCACCGCACAACAAAGAAAATAAGCGTCGAGGACGATGACAAACAACCGCATTAAACACAAAGAATGCGCCGGGACGCCGATCGTGTCGCAAACCCTGCTCTGGTTTCCGGTTCTCACATTGCCAACTTCATGCAATAAATTTACTATGAAATTTCTTTTTGCACTTGCTACACATAGCCAATCGATGTCAATTTATGACATTTATTTTCTGCATGTTGAAACACTTTTTTAGGCATTTAGCTTATTTTTATAGTTTCCATATCCCTTCCAACTTCCTTGCGCCAGACCGACGCGGTGGGATCAACGTTGATGCATATATAAATCGTTGAAATTTTTTTACAGGCTAAAGAAATAGATATGATATACTTGAGATTAGTGGGGTTTACTTTTTTAACTATTGCCGAATCACCTTCTTTATCAACCTGTTTTGACATATGTAGGTTGGGCTTCACATCATTTTAGTTGACTTAAAAGGGATAATACTCATGTAATATTACCAGATCTTTGATTCGAAATATTCCGAAATTATTGTTACTAGTAACAAAACTTAGATTAAATGAAACCCTTTTACAAAGACAACTCATATTGACTAAACTTGAGGAAGTTTAAAAGCGTTTTATAGAAAGAACCAAGTAATATGCTCGTAGGCTATAAAGAGGAAGTAAAGCATCCTATTATATCTATCAATGTACTGAAATATTTTAACATACTTTTCAACAAATTAATTTTTTTTTGCAGACAAAATAATGGCACACATTTTTGGTCCTATAATTTGGATGGTACTTACTTTTGCCTCACTTGTAATAGCCTCAATTTCGGCCCTCTTTTACATTATTTTATTACCTCTAACTACTTGCATCAAATCATTACAGGTAAGTATATTCTTAAATTACACTTCAATAGATCTTAACAAAAACAAGTGTCTTTGGTTGTTTATAATTATTTTATTTTGCCTTTAGTTTTTTCGGTTGGTGTGAACATTGACTAAATAAACATAGGACTTTCACCTCTTATGGACGCTATGGCCATTATTTTTCCCACGTTTGGCGAGAACGCAAGATGAGAAATTTCCAAGTATTAAATCCAAGTCACTCAAAAAAGTGTGTTATAGTAAATAGTAGTAAAAAAGCAAAACATGAAACGACGCAGTGTTGCCGTGTTCAAGAGTAAATCTAAAATACGGGTATAAGTTTTTGGAAATGTAAAATATGAAAAGGAGTTTCTAAATTCGAATATATATGTATATATATATATATATATATATATATATATATATATATATATATATATATATATATATATATATATATATATATATATATGTAGATAAGTTTTTGTCCGTGTAATTTAAAATAAAATAGAATAAAATATTGGCGAAGCGGACGTGAAAATTTGTCAATCTACATGATTCTCGTATTAAAAAGTGCGGAGCACTCCAAAATATGGAAAAACTCCAGGTCCGACAGATGGCGACAGCGCTGTTTCGTCCTAATATGGGACTCGTCAGGCCACCGATGATGGTTTGTACCGACACGTCCGCTTCGCCAATATTTTATTCTATTTTATTATATATATATATATATATATATATATATATATATATATATATATATATATATATATAATTTCTCAATTTATTTATTTACTTATTTATTTATGTAGGCCAATTACTCCGGAACTGCAGTACCGATTTATATGCAATTTTTTATGTTATGTTAAGGAAGTTTCTGCAATAGTTCCATATCATTTGGGTCAAAATTGGTTCAGTAAAATCCAAGATGGCGCACAAAATATTTAATTTTGTCCAATTTTTCCAGAACTGATATGGTTTTCGGGCTCGCCCATACCGAATTAATTTTTTTAAATTCAAAATGGCGGACTAAATATTTTATATTTCTTTATTTTGTCCAAAACTGGTACTGGGTGATTTGTAAGTAAGTTCTTCAATCTCAATATGCTGAACGAAATATGTCAGCCTTATTACCAGCGATTTTATAAAAAAAATCCTATTTAAAATGAAAGTAAGGAATACCATTTTATTTTTGTGTCAACATTGGGGATGATTTTTACCCCATAAGCGTGCAGCTCAGGATATAAAAATACACGTCAAGTAAGTAAATATTATTTTTTGAAATACAACATATAACATTAGCACTAGCAAAAATAGACTGATTTTGAGAGAAAACCTTAAGGATGTAGTTAACCCCATTAGATATTCGTAATTAATGTCATGACTATATTAGCTGATTATTAATTTCTTAGAAAAAAATTAAATTAAATTTTTTAAAAAATCCTAAAGGGTAGTGATTCACAGGATAAATATTATTGTGACAAAAGTCAATTTCCATCAACTTAATTTTTGAAAATCGTATACAACTAACGAGTTTTTGACTGCATTAAATAACTTTATACATTTATCAAATGGAAATACCGTAAAAAAAACGCCACTCCTACAAAAAATTCAATCCACACTCTTACAAATACCTTTTCGTAAATCTAATAATATGCAAGTGATTTTACACGAAAAATTAACCTTTTAAATTAAGAAAAAGGCGATTTCAGCGATAAACTTTGGGGGTTGTTATTACTCTAGAAATGCAATTCAAGGCGAAAAAATACTTGTCGCATATTCTTTAATGTACCACAACATATCATAGGAGTAGATTAACCATTTGAAATGGTAGATTTCCATTATGTGCCACTCATACTTAATGTACCTAATGGTTTGAATTATTGCTCATAATGAATTTCTTAGAAAAAAAATATACTTTTCATGCCTTTTCAAAAAATATTTAAAAGTGGTAGTTAACCCCGTAATAAATAATTATTAATAATTTTCACCCCTATAAACAAATATAAAGCAAGCCATTACTGAGAAAATTATGTGTATCAATCCCTTTTCGTAACTTAATAATATGCAAGTTTTTTTTTTCGAAAAAATTAGCCTTTTAAATTATATATTATAAATGCAACTCATGACGTCAAAAACAAGTTTTAGATATTTTTTGGCATACTTCAACATATTACAGAAAGAAATTAAAAGCGGACCCAAATGACCCATGAAAACTTTTCTTGTAAGTAAAATTTATAAATATTTTTTAAAAATTAATATCAAAACTTACCTATACATAAAACGCCCTAAAAGGGCAAAATTTATTTACTAAACAAAAAACTATATTATTGTTTATAATAAAAACTTTCTTTGTAATTCAACCTTCCATTTTGCACCACTGAACTCAAAAAACAAACGAAATAAATCTTGCTAGATAATCGAATTGAAACTTAAATAGCGGACAACCTAATAAAACAGAGTTTGCGAAAGCGAGAGCAGACAATCCCTTACATAAAATATCCCTGATATTCTGCGAGACCTTATAGCAGTGGTCTCGTCATAAGTTAAATTAGGCAACCACAATACATCGAAGAGGTGTCCTTTTGCCGAAGAGATGAACAGTGTTGTCATATTTCGAAGAAACGTTCAAAAACTAAGATCTTATCATATCATAAGTATAACATTGTGAGCATTATTTTAACAATAGGCCTATATTATACCGTTATTATAGAGGTTTTCTTATCTCAAAGAATAAATATATTTAGGTCACCTTCTAGTTTGTAGTTTTGAACTTATTTTTCTATAAAATCATGTAGCATTTTAGTAAAAGGTCGCTAGGAAGTGGCAACCGTGCATTTCACCAAGGTGTCAAGAAGAAATTTATCCTCTTTAGTTGATAAGAAGGGATATGCAATATTACCACGTTTTGAACGAAAATCCAACAACTTAAATTCTTTTACATCTATTACAAAGAAATGTAAAGGGTGAGTCAACGATTGGATGAAGTAGGTTTGTGCCTTTTCGGTGAAATTTACAAAGAAACTATATTTATTGTTTGATACAGTTTATTTTTACGCAGATTTTAAAAATATTTAGGACTCTACAGGGTGAGCCAAAAAACTAGGACATCATAAAGTTGTATTTTTTTAAAATAGAACACCCTATATACGAATCGTATTTTCGATTTAGCTTATAATTTTAAATCTTTTTTATTAAGGGTTTACTATAACAAAACTTTATAGTTTCTGAGATAATTAAGTTTAAAGAAAAAAAGTCACCTTTTCAAGCATCAATTCAATCCTAAATAACGTTTTCAATTTTGTAATAAATATATTCAAATTTGGAATTTAGCAAGGCCAAGGACAAGTTAATATAATTTTTACCTTATATTTGCAATAAAAGCTACAGGGTGTTGAACACATCGGCTCAAATTTGAACAAGTTTAAATGAATAAATATCTTTTTTTTTAAATGGTACACCCTGTATATTTTCATGTTATTTAATAGAGTAATAAAAACCCTAAAAGTTTTGTTCAATATATCCTATACCTATTTATAATAGTTTTTGAGATATTTCAGTTTTTCTTATTTTCCATACTTTTTTACAGAAATATTCTTCATTATCATAGTAGCCATGTAAAATAATAAAAAGAAATTACAGAAACAAACAGAATGTAGTTAAATATGATGAAATACATTATTCGTTATATTACAACGGCAATAGTTTAATTAAACATAATGTGAAAAAATTAACACAACAATAACGACAAGGCAAATACATATTTACTTTTATACTAAATTGATACAAAAAAATACCTATTAAATACTGAGATTAATTATTTCTTTTTAATAAGTGTTCGAATAAACGATCCTCTTGTGCAATGCACAAATTTAGCCTTTTTTGCAGATTTTCTCGGACCCTGGACAAAATTAGTGGCGTTATTGTTCTACAGGTATCCCTAATCCTGTTTCGCATATCTTCCACAGTTGTTGGTGGATTAACATACACCTTATTTTTAATATAACTCCATAGGAAGAAATGTAATGGGGTGATGTCGCAAGACCTTGGTGGCCACTCAATGAAACCCCCACGTCCAATCCATTTTTGCGGATATCGTTGGTCCAAAAACGCACGAACTTCACGATGGTAATGCGGAGGCGCACCATCGTGCTGGAACCACATACTGTCGAGCTCATCTCTATCGAGACCTTGAAGCAGTTGGGGTAGTTCTTCTTGTAGAAAGTTCAGGTAACTATGGCCATTTAGTGGTTCATTAAAAAAGTGGAGTCCAATAATTCGATTATGATGAATACCACACCAAACATTTAATGACCAGTGGTTTTGATGTTGCACCTTTCTAATCCAAAATGGGTTTTCTGTGGCATATTAATGCATGTTGCGTCTATTTACGGCACCGTTACTTCTAAAAGTAGCTTCATCACTAAACATTACCTTGTATAATAAATTTGGATTTAATTGAATCTCCGCATTTATTGTACGACAAAAGTTTACATGACTTTCGAAATCCTGTCCATGCAATTCTTGGTGTAATTCCATGTGATATGGATGATACCTATATTTCTTGGTAGTACGATTAGCGGTGGATTGTGATGTTTCACATAATGCTGCTAACTGACGGCTACCAATATAAGGATTTTCCTGAACATTTAACAATACTTGTAGTTCTTTTTCTTCATTAGTTACTGGTTTGTTGACCACTAACAGTACCAGAAGAATCAAATCTTTGCATTAAGTTTTGAAAAGTATGGGTATTAGGCTGGCGTCGATCAGGATACTTCATTTTGTAAATTCTTTGAGCAAGAAGGCAATTTTTTTGAGCCTCTCCTATTGTATAAATCATATCTATTAACTCATTCGTTGGAAAATTCATTTTACAATATAACATGAATGCAAAAAAAACCAAACTACACTACATAAAAACCAAAAGAAGCGATTGCGGTTATAAATTTGACACACAGAAAAATGTTCTTTTACATTGTTTTTGCCATGGCTACTATTATAATGAAGACTATTTCTGTAAAAAAGTATGGAAAATTATAAAAACTGAAATATCTCAAAAACTATTATAAATAGGTATAGGATATATTGAACAAAACTTTTACGGTTTTTATTACTCTATTAAATAACATGAAAATATATAGGGTGTACCATTAAAAAAAAAAGATATTTATTCATTTAAACTTGTTCAAATTTGAGCCGATGTGTTCAATACCCTGTAGCTTTTATTGCAAATATTAGGTAAAAATTATGTTAACTTGTCATTGGCCTTGCTAAATTCCAAATTTGAATATATTTGTCACAAAATTGAAAACGTTATTTAGGATTGAATTGATGCTTGAAAATGTGACTTTTTTTCTTTAAACTTAATTATCTCAGAAACTATAAAGTTTTGTTATAGTAAACCCTTAATAAAAAAGATTTAAAATTATAAGCTAAATCGAAAATACGATTCGTATATAGGGTGTTCTATTTAAAAAAATACAACTTTATGCTGTCCTAGTTTTTTGGCTCACCCTGTAGAGTCCTAAATATTTTTAAAATCTGCGTAAAAATAAACTGTATCAAACAATAAATATAGTTTCTTTGTTAATTTCACCGAAAAGGCACAAACCTACTTCATCCAATCGTTGACTCACCCTGTATACAACATTTTCTTACTGATATTCAATCATTCGCAACATTATAATTATGAATGAGTCCAGTCGTTGTGTCCATTTTATGAGCGTCAAAATTATAGCATTGAAGTAACAGTCTTGTGTTTATTTAGTCAATGGTGTGAATCATTGGGATGTTTTTAAGTATTGAAAATTATTACTGCTATTACAAATTGCTACAAGTCTTTCTGATTTATTTCTCAGTAGATAAATCGATTAGCACGTCATTCTTATTCAAATAATAGCATATAATCGGTGACTGTCTTAGTGAATAAAATAACATGCACTTGTTATCAACACCAGCTCAAATTAGTGACTTAAATTAATTATAATCTTATTTTTAGTGTTTAACCGATAAACTTCTCCGAGGAATCCAACTTCCTCATTACTGTGCTCAACAGATGATGTCTGAAGGGGATGTTCTCGTATATCAGCAGTTTCATCATATATAAATAAAAAATTTTAATAGGAGAGCAATTAAGATAATAAGCATTTTAAATTTATTTATAAGAAAAAAATTTATTAGAGTAAGTTAGAAATAAAAGACAATTTATTTTTAATTTGGAGATTTTTTTATTAATCGAACATGGGGTAGCGGAGACTGGGGTCCAAATCTGGGTTAGTCGAGATATGTATGTAATTTTAACTTGCTCTTGTATTTGATTATTCAAAGCAAGAAAAAGTGGCGTTCAAAATTTTCAAATATATGTTGATCTAAGAAATAACACAGGTTTACAAAAAAAAAGTGGATGCCTATTTGACCAGACTATCTTATTCTTATATAATTAGATGTCCGGAATTCAAATCTGGGTCCAATAACCTCTGTCATGTCAAGTTCAAGGTTATTTCAAGGTCAAATGGAATAAAATTCACTAAATAAATCTGAAGAAGTCGATACATACGTTTTCGAGATTGCTAAATCTGAATTCGTGGTTTGTTTAATCCGCCAAAGTTACCCAGAGGTCATTTCAGGATTATTTCAAGGTCAAATTGATAAAAATCTACTAATAGATCTGGAGGCGCTGAATTTGAATTCGTGGTTTGTTTAACACACACACACACACACACACACACACACACACACACACACACAAATATATATATATATATATATATATATATATATATATATATATATATATATATATATATGTTTATACGGATTTCACGGATTCCTCCGTGTGAGCTGCATTAGCAGTGGTTATATCCACATTATGCTGTTGTAGTGCTGAAATCACATTCAGCAAACGTACAACTATATGCAACTCCGTATGTAAGTGAAATAAATGCGAAACAGTAAATGCAAACTTCTCTCCATCATATCCCTTCTGTGTTAGAGGTTGCACAGTTAGAATAAACTGTAATAAAACACAATTCATCCTATTCCACCACCATCGAGATGGTGGCCTACCTGTACCACCATACCGAGAAGAAAGTCAAAGCTTACACTCCCCGCCACAGTGATACGGCAGAGATACATGTTTCGTCTCTCACTAGACTCATCAGGGTACCGACATGCACCTGGCTGTGCAAAGGACAGATCGGAAGGAAGTATGCAATACTGAACGCGGCTTCGACGACCTCTCGTCGGATGGCTTATATATGTTTATACGGATTTCACGGATTCCTCCGTGTGAGCTGCATTAGCAGTGGTTATATCCACATTATGCTGTTGTAGTGCTGAAATCACATTCAGCAAACGTACAACTATATGCAACTCCGTATGTAAGTGAAATTAATGCGAAACAGTAAATGCAAACTTCTCTCCATCATATCCCTTCTGTGCTAGAGGTTGCACAGTTAGAATAAACTGTAATAAAACACAATTCATCCTATTCCACCACCATCGAGATGGTGGCCTACCTGTACCACCATACCGAGAAGAAAGTCAGTTTGCATTTACTGTTTCGCATTTATTTCACTTACATACGGAGTTGCATATAGTTGTACGTTTGCTGAATGTGATTTCAGTACTACAACAGCATAATGTGGATATAACCACTGCTAATGCAGTTCACACGGAGGAATCCGTGAAATCCGTATAAACATATATAAGCCATCCGACGAGAGGTCGACGAAGCCGCGTTCAGTGTTGCATACTTCCTTCCGATCTGTCCTTTGCACAGCCAGGTGCATGTCGGTACCCTGATGAGTCTAGTGAGAGACGAAACATGCATCTCTGCCGTATCACTGTGGCGGGGAGTGTAAGCTTTGACTTTCTTCTCGGTATGATGATACAGGTAGGCCACCATCTCGATGGTGGTGGAATAGGATGAATTGTGTTTTATTACAGTTTATTCTAACTGTGCAACCTTTAACACAGAAGGGATATGATGGAGAGAAGTTTGCATTTACTGTTTCGCATTTATTTCACTTACATACGGAGTTGCATATAGTTGTACGTTTGCTGAATGTGATTTCAGCACTACAACAGCATAATGTGGATATAACCACTGCTAATGCAGCTCACACGGAAGAATCCGTGAAATCCGTATAAACATATATAAGCCATCCGACGAGAGGTCGGCGAAGCCGTGTTCAGTGTTGCATACTTCCTTCCGATCTGTCCTTTGCACAGCCAGGTGCATGTCGGTACCCTGATGAGTCTAGTGAGAGACGAAACATGTATCTCTGCCGTATCACTGTGGCGGGGAGTGTAAGCTTTGACTTTCTTCTCGGTATGGTGGTACAGGTAGGCCACCATCTCGATGGTGGTGGAATAGGATGAATTGTGTTTTATTACAGTTTATTGTAACTGTGCAACCTCTAACACAGAAGGGATATGGTGGAGAGAATTTTGCATTTACTGTTTCGCATTTGTTTCATATATATATATATATATATATATATATATATATATATATATATATATATATATATATATATATATTCTTATTTTTTTTTCTTGGATTTTTCTATTTGTATATTTTTTAAAGTTTTTGGTTTTCTTGGGTGTAAAATCCGTTTTATTAATAAAACTGCATATGTAATAGATATGCATAACAAATAAAACATATGCAGTTTTATTAATAAAACGGATTTTACACCCAAGAAAATCAAAAACTTAAAAAATATATATATATATATATATATATATATATATATATATATATATATATATATATATATATATATATGTACTAGAGTAATGTTTCTTAACAATCTATGTCCTGACAGTCACAGTTTTAAGATTTAAACTCGTAAACAATTTGGTTCAAGGTAATGCAGTCCTTATGGATATAATATCTGCTAACAAAATTTTAATTAAGCAATCTTAAAGTTAACATAACAATAATGAAGTGACACGTACAAAATATTCCAAATACTCAATAGTTTGTGGTTTTTATTATTTTACGTGTACTTTTTTCAAAATATCATCTTCCCATCAGTATATATTATTCACCCTTGGCTTTTAAGAATTTAGATTATCTTTGTGTCAATCAAGGGAATGCTAAATGTTAGGAACAAAAAGGTCAAGAATAATGTGAAATAAAATCAATTACAGAAAAGTCTCACACTTCTTTAGTATTTTTTTAAGGTCAAATACGGAAAATAGACCTAATAAAAAATGTTCTACTTAAATATTTAAAACACGACAGAGGAAATAGTTTGCCCCAAGCTAAAGGTTTCTAAACTTTTTATTGACCAGTAATATTTTAAATACTTTTTTTAAATATGTATTACATATGTTACTACACATTCTTTATTATACGAACAAAGAATAAATAAAAATCTTGAACCTCACAAAAACTAATTTTCCAAAATTAAATATTAACAGCAAAAATTTACTAAAAAGGTTTACGTTTTAAACCAGGTCTACTTGCCAATGAAGTTAGATCTTCCAGTGGGCAAGTTTTGTTTTGTTCATGATATTGTAAAAACTTGTATCGTTAAGTGATTTCACAGAAAGAATATTCCCTCCACTAATACCTTTTAACAAGAATTATATATTTTAATGAAATTTTCAGCATATTTGAAAGATTATAACCTGAAAAAACTGAAAATATCTATTGTAAAAAGATCGAAAGTTGAAAAAGTTGTTGGTCTGTTCGTTAGTTAACTTTATCTTTTTTCTGTTTCTCTTCTTCACGTTATCTATTCTTACAAGGAATGTTGTCCTGATTGACTGGCTGACATATCAACACCAGCTCAAAATATTAAAGGTAAAATCATGGAATTTTGGGAGAAGGTTGGCAACATCATGTAGACACCCGCTAAAGGATGATTTTTCAAAATTCCCACACCAGGTGAAAAGGGACAAATTATTGTTGGATAAATTTATTTACATACACTGATTAAATCAAGATTACACTCAATTTTAATTTCAAAAAATTGCTCATAACAACATCTAACAACTGATTATTTTATTTTTCGATATTCGTATTTTAAAAGCAGAAAAAGGGATAAGACGTCCATTTTATTAACAAGTAATTTTCTCTGCAAAAATCACGATGTGAACATTAATTTAGGCTTCCCATACTCTGCATACGATCACACAGACCTATAAAAAAAATTGTGTCCCCATAATTAAGTTATAATTTTAATGTCTACTGACTACGAATAAGAAAGTGATATTTGAACGTCACAGCTACGTCCAGTTATAAATATTTCGTACAAGTAATCGTTTTCACTTGTTTGTTTTCGTCATTTCGCCAATTATAAACGTTTCAATTAAAATATTCGATTCGATTCGTCAAAGAGATCTTGATTAAATCATTCAAATACATTATGTTACATTTGTGGTGAACATATAGTAGAAAACTGTTGACGATCTACATGTATATGAATTTGTGAAAAATGCGTATTTTTCTTACTTTGAGATTAAAATTAAGGACCTTGTCAAGTCATCGATCCCAAACAATGTTTGCAAATTATGCAGTGAGCATTTGAGACCACGTGCCGTCAAATTACATGGTGTTACTTGAAAAAAAAATAATCTACCCTGACCTGGTCTCCGCTAACAGGCCTATAACCCACTCATGCCATTTGAAACTTTTCAAGACGTACCAGATCTGTCAAACATGGAAATAAGTACTATTGGCGCCACACAAGTCAGTACTAGAGATCAAAATTATACAGATTTTGAGATAGCATCGTCGGCGTCTCTACTTTTCACTTATGATGACTCAAATGACCTGATAAGAGACCTAGAGACCTTTCAAAAGAAATACCAGAGCTATTAGCATCCAGGTTTAGAGAGAGACAGAAATAATGCCTTCCATTCTTCAATTCCGAAAGTGATATTGCTTTTTGCAACGATATTGGCGGCCTTTTATCGACAATTAAAACAAAGTTTAAAATGTATTTTACTACATGTTGGCAATAAACATGTTGCTGTCCCAATTGCTCATTCCACGAAACTAAAGGAGGAATATCAATTTGTATCTCTCTTTTTTGAAAAACCTAAATAGTTTGATCATCAGTGGGTCAAAAGGAGATTGATCTATGAGGGAAACCGTGACGATTGGGAAACAAAATGATATAAATCCATCTTAGGTTTCCAGAGATAAAGTAATTTAGCCTCAATTGTACAGGGTGAGTCAACGATTGGATGAAGCAGGTTTGTGCATTTTCGGTGAAATTAACAAAGAAACTATATTTATTGTTTGATACAGTTTATTTTTACGCAGATTTTAAAAATATTTAGGACTCTACAGGGTGAGCCAAAAAACTAGGACAGCATAAAGTTGTATTTTTTTAAATAGAACACCCTATATACGAATCGTATTTTCGATTTAGCTTATACTTTTAAATCTTTTTTATTAAGGGTTTACTATAACAAAACTTTATAGTTTCTGAGATAATTAAGTTTAAAGAAAAAAAGTCACATTTTCAAGCATCAATTCAATCCTAAATAACGTTTTCAATTTTGTGACAAATATATTCAAATTTGGAATTTAGCAAGGCCAAGGACAAGTTAACATAATTTTTACCTAATATTTGCAATAAAAGCTACAGGGTGTTGAACACATCGACTCAAATTTAAACAAGTTTAAATGAATAAATTTCTTTTTTTTTAAATGGTACACCCTGTATATTTTCATGCTATTTAATAGAGTAATAAAAACCCTAAAAGTTTTGTCCAATATATCTTATACCTGTTTATAATAGTTTTTGAGATATTTCAGTTTTTCTTATTTTCCATACTTTTTTACAGAAATAGTCTTCATTATCATAGTAGCCATGGCAAAAACAATGTAAAAGAACATTTTTCTGTGTGTCAAATTTATAACCGCAATCGCTTCTTTTGGTTTTTATGTAGTGTAGTTTGGTTTTTTTTGCATTCATCTTATATTGTAAAATGAATTTTCCAAAGAATGAGTTAATAGATATGATTTATACAATAGGAGAGGCTCAAAAAAATTGCCTTCTTGCTCAAAGAATTTACAAAATGAAGTATCCTGATCGACGCCAGCCTAATACCCATACTTTTCAAAACTTAATGCAAAGATTTGATTCTTCTGGTACTGTTGATTATCCAAAACGTAAAGTGGTCAACAAACCAGTAACTAATGAAGAAAAAGAACTACAAGTATTGTTAAATGTTCAGGAAAATCCTTATATTGGTAGCCGTCAGTTAGCAGCATTATGTGAAACATCACAATCCACCGCTAATCGTCCTACCAAGAAATATAGGTATCATCCATATCACATGGAATTACACCAAGAATTGCATGGACAGGATTTTGAAAATCGTGTAAACTTTTGTCGTACAATAAATGCGGAGATTCAATTAAATCCAAATTTATTATGCAAGGTAATGTTTAGTGATGAAGCTACTTTTAGAAGTAACGGTGCCGTAAATAGACGCAACATGCATTATTATGCCACAGAAAACCCATTTTGGATTAGAGAGGTGCAATATCAAAACCACTGGTCATTAAATGTTTGGTGTGGTATTCATCATAATCGAATTATTGGACCCCACTTTTTTAATGAACCACTAAATGACCATAGTTACTTGAACTTTCTACAAGACGAACTACCCCAACTGCTTCAAGGTCTCGATAGGGATGAGCTCGACAGTATGTGGTTCCAGCACGATGGTGCGCCTCCGCATTACCATCGTGAAGTTCGTGCGTTTTTGGACCAACGATATCCGCAAAAATGGATTGGACGTGGGGGTTTCATTGAGTGGCCACCAAGGTCTTGCGACATCACTCCATTAGATTTCTTCCTATGGGGTTATATTAAAAATAAGGTGTATGTTAATCCATCAACAACAGTGGAAGATATGCGAAACAGGATTAGAGATACCTGTAGAACAATAACGCCACTAATTTTGTCCAGGGTCCGAGAAAATCTGCAAAAAAGACTAAATTTGTGGATTGCACAATAGGGTCGTTTATTCGAACACTTATTAAAAAGAAATAATTAATCTCAGTATTTAATAGGTAATTTTTTTTGTTTCAATTTAGTATAAAAGTAAATATGTATTTGCCTTGTCGTTATTGTTGTGTAAATTTTTTCACATTATGTTTAATTAAACTATTGCCGTTGTAATATAACGAATAATGTATTTCATCATATTTAACCACATTCTGTTTGTTTCTGTAGTTTCTTTTTATTATTTCACATGGCCACTATGATAATGAAGACTATTTCTGTAAAAAAGTATGGGAAAAAAGAAAAACTGAAATATCTCAAAAATTATTATAAATAGGTATAGGATATATTGAACAAAACTTTTAGGGTTTTTATTACTCTATTAAATAACATGAAAATATACAGGGTGTACCATTTAAAAAAAAAGATATTTATTCATTTAAACTTGTTCAAATTTGAGCCGATGTGTTCAACACCCTGTAGCTTTTATTGCAAATATTAGGTAAAAATTATGTTAACTTGTCCTTGGCCTTGCTAAATTCCAAATTTGAATATGTTTGTCACAAAATTGAAAACGTTATTTAGGATTGAATTGATGCTTGAAAATGTGACTTTTTTTTCTTTAAACTTAATTATCTCAGAAACTATAAAGTTTTGTTATAGTTAACCCTTAATAAAAAAGATTTAAAATTATAAGCTAAATCGAAAATACGATTCGTATATAGGGTGTTCTATTTAAAAAAAAATACAACTTAATGCTGTCCTAGTTTTTTGGCTCACCCTGTAGAGTCCTAAATATTTTTAAAATCTGCGTAAAAATAAACTGTATCAAACAGTAAATATAGTTTCTGTGTTAATTTCACCGAAAAAGCACAAACCTACGTCATCCAATCGTTGACTCACCCTGTACAAAAAATTAGGACTACTAAAACAGTATATGAGGCCATTAGATAAAACTTGTTTTTGATATACTTATATGTCACGAAAACTTCATGGTGTGAGCACAAAGAAGCTAAAAGCTGGTATTTTTGATAGACCACAGATACGACTTTTGAAGAAAGATAACTGGATATCTTTTGAAAATATTGTGGAAAACTTCTTAGGAAATCATAAGTTTGTAGGTTACCAAGACTGGACCTGCTGGAAAATTTTAAAAAGCTTAGGTGTAACATAAGTATAAAAGTTCACTACCGGCAATGAAGGTAATGAATAGATTTCTCAAAAATCTTCGCTTTTATAGTAAGAAACAAAGGGGAGCGATTCAATCAGGATTTAAAAGTTATGGAACAGAGATATTAAGTCGACGGAATGAACACATGATTGGTGATTATTGCTGGAACAAAACGCTGTCTTATCTAAAAAATAATTATAGGTTGTAATTACAGTAAAACAATTTTACACTTTCCACAAATTTTTAATTTTAATTTTAATCACTCGACATGTTTCGCAAACACTGTTGCTTCTTCAAAGGAGTATTACAAAATGAACATTAAAAGATAAAAACAAAGTGGTCTTGATACAGGTAAAATAAGGTTTACAATTCAGAATAAGAGGAAATTCCATAATTATATTTCCAAGAAAAGTTAAGGATAACTAAACAGGTTCAATAAGGGTGATGGGTCTAAATCTATTTGGTCATTAAGCAAATTATTGGAATTTTTGAGTTTATTTATTTCCAGGGATTCGAGCAAATTTAGTTTTAAACCTTTGTTTTCAATGTGTAATATGTCATAATTATTGTTGAAGGTATGGTTTTCTTCTATTAAATGATTGGAATAGTTAGAATCAGTTTTATTTTTTATATAACTAATGTGATGTTCATTAACACGTTTATTAAAGTTTCCACCAGTCTGGCCTATATAAACTTTAGGACAATCATTACATTTTAATTTGTAAACACCGCAATTGTTTCCTTTCTTTGATTTGGTTTTACTATTTTTGATATGTTTACCTAGAGTATTAGTGGTTTTGAAAGCTATATTAATATTCAAGTTTTTCAGAAATTTACTTATTCTATTGCTAATGTGGCCTAAGAAAGTAATTACTTTATATTTATTATTGTTTTCTTTTTTTGTAGGAAAAACTAAGTTTATGGCTTTATTATATAGTTTTTTATTTAGTATTTTGTCTATTATTTTTGGGGAGTAACCATTATTTATAGCAATTTGTTTAATGATGTTTAGTTCATTTTGAAAGTTGATTTTGTTAAGAGGTAAAGATATCAATCGATGTATCATACTGAAAAAAGATGCTAGTTTATGTTGTATTGGGTGTGAAGATGTATTGTGGATTGTAATGTCAGTATGGGTGGGTTTATGATAAATAGAAAAGTCATGCTTATTGTTTGTTCTTTTAACTGTTAAGTCTAAAAAGTTGATAGAGTTATTGAATTCTTTTTCTATTGTAAATTTTATGTTGTCGTGTATGTTGTTAATAAAATTTAAGAAATGGTCTAATTGTCTGTCTGTACCCGTAAAACAAGCTAAAACATCGTCTACGTATCTAAACCAATAGATAAATTTATTAAAAAGGGGTTTTTTTGAAATAATTGATTCAATATGGTCCATGAAAATTTCCGCTAGGAGAGGGCTTAGAGGGTTACCCATGATAAGTCCTTCCTTACTGGTGTAAAATTCATCGTTAAATTCAAAATAATTTTGATTCAAACAACTTTCTAAAGCATAAAGAATTTCTTGATTTTTAATCACATTGTCATTTTTCTTAATTAAAAGTTTTTTAACAAGTTCTATTGTATGTTCAATAGGTATACTAGGGAATAGATTGGTAACATCAAAGGAAACAAGTTTGGCGTTATTTGGTAGATTTAAGTGTTTAATTTTTTCGACCAGATCGTAAGAATTTTTAATAGAATATTTAGCGGAGAAATTTGTGTTAATTTTTATAATATCAATTAAATATTTTGAGAGTTTATACGAAGGGGCAGTAAAGAAAGATACTACTGGTCTAATTGGGTTTCCAATTTTATGAATTTTTAAGAGAGAGTACAGTTTGGGAGGTTGTGGGTTCATTAGGGTAAATTTGCGTAAATCCCAGTCTGAAAACAAACTTTTACAGTTTTGTATAACTTGTTTTATAATTTTTTGATGTTTATTAGTGGGGTCTATTTTTAGTTTTATGTATTTAGTAGGGTCTAAAAATCCTAGAGTTTTACTAATGTAATCAATTTTATTAATAGCTATTACTGTATTACCTTTGTCGGCTTTAGTAAAAACTATATCTTTGCGTTTTTCTTTAATTTGCTTAATGACTTTTGTATCTTGTTTTGGAAGTGAATCTATTAAAAAATGTTTCTTAATCAAAGAAGAGGCTTCATATTTGTAAATAAGATTATTAGGAATATCTTTTAGTGCCAAGTCTGTATCAACCCCAAGAATTTCTGAAGAGTTTGTAGTGATTTTATCTTGAATGTTATGTTTGAAGCCTTTACTTAATAAATTAATTTCATCCTTAGAAAAATTAATTTTACTTAGATTAACAAATCTATCATAGAACTTGTGGTTTTCAGACTGAGATTTACGCAAATTTACCCTAATGAACCCACAACCTCCCAAACTGTACTCTCTCTTAAAAATTCATAAAATTGGAAACCCAATTAGACCAGTAGTATCTTTCTTTACTGCCCCTTCGTATAAACTCTCAAAATATTTAATTGATATTATAAAAATTAACACAAATTTCTCCGCTAAATATTCTATTAAAAATTCTTACGATCTGGTCGAAAAAATTAAACACTTAAATCTACTAAATAACGCCAAACTTGTTTCCTTTGATGTTACCAATCTATTCCCTAGTATACCTATTGAACATACAATAGAACTTGTTAAAAAACTTTTAATTAAGAAAAATGACAATGTGATTAAAAATCAAGAAATTCTTTATGCTTTAGAAAGTTGTTTGAATCAAAATTATTTTGAATTTAACGATGAATTTTACACCAGTAAGGAAGGACTTATCATGGGTAACCCTCTAAGCCCTCTCCTAGCGGAAATTTTCATGGACCATATTGAATCAATTATTTCAAAAAAACCCCTTTTTAATAAATTTATCTATTGGTTTAGATACGTAGACGATGTTTTAGCTTGTTTTACGGGTACAGACAGACAATTAGACCATTTCTTAAATTTTATTAACAACATACACGACAACATAAAATTTACAATAGAAAAAGAATTCAATAACTCTATCAACTTTTTAGACTTAACAGTTAAAAGAACAAACAATAAGCATGACTTTTCTATTTATCATAAACCCACCCATACTGACATTACAATCCACAATACATCTTCACACCCAATACAACATAAACTAGCATCTTTTTTCAGTATGATACATCGATTGATATCTTTACCTCTTAACAAAATCAACTTTCAAAATGAACTAAACATCATTAAACAAATTGCTATAAATAATGGTTACTCCCCAAAAATAATAGACAAAATACTAAATAAAAAACTATATAATAAAGCCATAAACTTAGTTTTTCCTACAAAAAAAGAAAACAATAATAAATATAAAGTAATTACTTTCTTAGGCCACATTAGCAATAGAATAAGTAAATTTCTGAAAAACTTGAATATTAATATAGCTTTCAAAACCACTAATACTCTAGGTAAACATATCAAAAATAGTAAAACCAAATCAAAGAAAGGAAACAATTGCGGTGTTTACAAATTAAAATGTAATGATTGTCCTAAAGTTTATATAGGCCAGACTGGTGGAAACTTTAATAAACGTGTTAATGAACATCACATTAGTTATATAAAAAATAAAACTGATTCTAACTATTCCAATCATTTAATAGAAGAAAACCATACCTTCAACAATAATTATGACATATTACACATTGAAAACAAAGGTTTAAAACTAAATTTGCTCGAATCCCTGGAAATAAATAAACTCAAAAATTCCAATAATTTGCTTAATGACCAAATAGATTTAGACCCATCACCCTTATTGAACCTGTTTAGTTATCCTTAACTTTTCTTGGAAATATAATTATGGAATTTCCTCTTATTCTGAATTGTAAACCTTATTTTACCTGTATCAAGACCACTTTGTTTTTATCTTTTAATGTTCATTTTGTAATACTCCTTTGAAGAAGCAACAGTGTTTGCGAAACATGTCGAGTGATTAAAATTAAAATTAAAAATTTGTGGAAAGTGTAAAATTGTTTTACTGTAATTACAACCTATAGTTATAATGCATTTCCACCAAGTAAAAGCCGAATCTATAGTTTTTTTAAAAAATAATTTCTTCATTTTTCGAAATTCTTTTTGTACTGTTGAAAAAGGTTAACTTTAAGACTATTGCACAGATTTTGTTAGTATGAAGAAACAATTTGCTAAAATAGTATTAAATTTATTTCACATTAATACGTAAATTGAATCAGAATAATAGCGCCAAAAGTTTATTAAGTATTGCTGCGTTATGTATTAGTCTCATAAGACCGTTCCTCACTGCCCCCTTCAGTTTGTATCTTTTTGATAAATTAACGCATAACGGAAATACAAAATGTGCCTAAAAAACGATGATTTCCAAAATTACCCTATAGATTAAAAACTAGGGGAGCCACGACAAATTTGACACTGGAATCTTTCGTTTCGTTAAAAAGTAGGATACTAAAGTGAAAAACCCATCACTCTATCTTTGATAATAACTCCAATACCCCCTAAAAGTATTAAAAATGGGACACCCGTCCATGCACCCTTAAAGACTTTGTTGACTAAATATGTGCGATTTTTCAATAACCTGAAAAAATATAATAATGCATAATAAAGTACAGGGTGAATCAACGATTGGATGAAGTAGGTTTGTGCCTTTTCGGTGAAATTAACAAAGAAACTATATTTATTGTTTGATACAGTTTATTTTTACGCAGATTTTAAAAATATTTAGGACTATACAGGGTGAGCCTAAAAACTAGGACAGCATAAAGTTTTATTTTTTTAAATAGAACACCCTATATACGAATCGTATTTTCGATTTAGCTTATAATTTTAAATCTTTTTTATTAAGGGTTTACTATAACAAAACTTTATAGTTTCTGAGATAATTAAGTTTAAAGAAAAAAAGTCACATTTTCAAGCATCAATTCAATCCTAAATAACGTTTTCAATTTTGTGACAAATATATTCAAATTTGGAATTTAGCAAGGCCAAGGACAAGTTAACATAATTTTTACCTAATATTTGCAATAAAAGCTACAGGGTGTTGAACACATCGGCTCAAATTTGAACAAGTTTAAATGAATAAATATCTTTTTTTTTAAATGGTACACCCTGTATATTTTCATGTTATTTAATAGAGTAATAAAAACCCTAAAAGTTTTGTTCAATATATCCTATACCTATTTATAACAGTTTTTGAGATATTTCAGTTTTTCTTATTTTCCATACTTTTTTACAGAAATAGTCTTCATTATCATAGTAGCCATGGCAAAAACAATGTAAAAGAACATTTTTCTGTGTGTCAAATTTATAACCGCAATCGCTTCTTTTGGTTTTTATGTAGTGTAGTTTGGTTTTTTTTTTTGCATTCATCTTATATTGTAAAATGAATTTTCCAAAGAATGAGTTAATAGATATGATTTATACAATAGGAGAGGCTCAAAAAAATTGCCTTCTTGCTCAAAGAATTTACAAAATGAAGTATCCTGATCGACGCCAGCCTAATACCCATACTTTTCAAAACTTAGTGCAAAGATTTGATTCTTCTGGTACTATTGATTATCCAAAACGTAAAGTGGTCAACAAACCAGTAACTAATGAAGAAAAAGAACTACAAGTATTGTTAAATGTTGAGGAAAATCCTTATATTGGTAGCCGTCAGTTAGCAGCATTATGTGAAACATCACAATCCACCGCTAATCGTACTACCAAGAAATATAGGTATCATTCATATCACATGGAATTACACCAAGAATTGCATGGACAGGATTTTGAAAGTCGTGTAAACTTTTGTCGTACAATAAATGCGGAGATTCAATTAAATCCAAATTTATTATGCAAGGTAATGTTTAGTGATGAAGCTACTTTTAGAAGTAACGGTGCCGTAAATAGACGCAACATGCATTATTATGCCACAGAAAACCCATTTTGGATTAGAGAGGTGCAACATCAAAACCACTGGTCATTAAATGTTTGGTGTGGTATTCATCATAATCGAATTATTGGACCCCACTTTTTTAATGAATCACTAAATGGCCATAGTTACCTGAACTTTCTACAAGAAGAACTACCCCAACTGCTTCAAGGTCTCGATAGGGATGAGCTCGACAGTATGTGGTTCCAGCACGATGGTGCGCCTCCGCATTACCATCGTGAAGTTCGTGCGTTTTTGGACCAACGATATCCGCAAAAATGGATTGGACGTGGGGGTTTCATTGAGTGGCCACCAAGGTCTTGTGACATCACCCCATTAGATTTCTTCCTATGGGGTTATATTAAAAATAAGGTGTATGTTAATCCACCAACAACAGTGGAAGATATGCGAAACAGGATTAGGGATACCTGTAGAACAATAACGCCACTATTTTTGTCCAGGGTCCGAGAAAATCTGCAAAAAAGACTAAATTTGTGCATTGCACAAGAGGGTCGTTTATTCGAAATAATTAATCTCAGTATTTAATAGGTAATTTTTTTGTTTCAATTTAGTATAAAAGTAAATATGTATTTGCCTTGTCGTTATTGTTGTGTTAATTTTTTCACATTGTGTTTAATTAAACTATTGCCGTTGTAATATAACATATAATGTATTTCATCATATTTAACCACATTCTGTTTGTTTCTGTAGTTTCTTTTTATTATTTTACATGGCTACTATGATAATGAAGACTATTTCTGTAAAAAAGTATGGAAAATAAGAAAAACTGAAATATCTCAAAAACTATTATAAATAGGTATAGGATATATTGAACAAAACTTTTAGGGTTTTTATTACTCTATTAAATAACATGAAAATATACAGGGTTTACTATTTAAAAAAAAAAGATATTTATTCATTTAAACTTGTTCAAATTTGAACCGATGTGTTCGACATCCTGTAGCTTTTATTGCAAATATTAGGTAAAAATTATGTGAACTTGTCCTTGGCCTTGCTAAATTCCAAATTTGAATATATTTGTCACAAAATTGAAAACGTTATTTAGGATTGAATTGATGCTTGAAAATGTGACTTTTTTTCTTTAAACTTAATTATCTCAGAAACTATAAAGTTTTGTTATAGTAAACCCTTAATAAAAAAGATTTAAAATTATAAGCTAAATCGAAAATACGATTCGTATATAGGGTGTTCTATTTAAAAAAATACAACTTTATACTGTCCTAGTTTTTTGGCTCACCCTGTAGAGTCCTAAATATTTTTAAAATCTGCGTAAAAATAAACTGTATGAAACAATAAATATCGTTTCTTTGTTAATTTCACCGAAAAGGCACAAACCTACTTCATCCATTCGTTGACTCACCCTGTACATATTTGAAAAATGCATTAATTAACGACTATCATGACTCTAATCCGATTATTTTTGCGTAATTACGTATTTATTTACGTTTTTATGATATTTGATGAAACATGTTAAATGGGGGTCTAATAAAATTTTTCTGGGAGTCCTAAAGGACCCAGCACAAATACGCAATATGAAGTTAATTATTATGTGAGTAATCCATAATGATAAACAGCTAAAATAATTCATTATAATGCCTTATTTTCATTAATTAATACTTTTTAAAATATTTACACTGTAACGGATAATATTGCTTTTATTGCATTATTAATAGATTGCATGGGCTAATTAACTATATCAAATCTATTTGCGCTGATGCTATTAAAGGAATGGTATCCCTCTGGATCAGACGTATGAAAGTAGGAATGGAATTCAATACAATTTCATTGGCCTCTTTATAAATCTACTTATTTAGCCAAATATATTTACTTTATTTTACTTTAACAGTTTTAATATTCTGAAAGTGATATAACAGCCTTAATAAGTTTACTTCATATTTTTTTTTCTTGCAAGATCGAAAGAGGAAATGGAAATCTTAAATCTAACATTGAGAGTTACTTAAAAACAATTACGTAAGTCTTGAAAATTATTAAATTTGCTAATCGTAATAGCACGTGTAGGTTTTTAGGAATTCTTAATAAGGAAGCTATAAAATGAATAGGAAAAACAAAACAATCTGTGGAGGACTAATTTTGAATGACGATTAAGAGAAAAAATCTATATAGGGAGAGAGAGCGAGAGAGAAAATTGAAAAAAATTTAGTGTAATTGCAAGACATTTGATAGATTACAAGAATAACTGATACGGAAATATGGGTAGTTCTCCGAAAATAAAGAATTTTCAAGGTTTTTAACACACTTAAAAAAAAATAAGATCGTCAATTCGTAGAAATATTTATTTATGTAAAAATATTTCTACAATAGTGAAAAATAAAAACAAAGTTATGGACAAGTGAAATTCTTTAGGCATAACTTTTGATAAGCGTGGGATATTTTATTTGTGTTTTCAGCGTGTTTTAAATAATATTGACAAATAAAAATATGAAATATAAAAACAAAAGTGTTGGTTGGAGAATTTTATTTTGTTTTTATGTCTCTTTTAAGCTGTCACCTTTTTTATCATACTTCTCTTTCTAAGCTAACGTGTTTTCATTTTATCTCAAAGATATTTTAACTTTCTTTTAAACTCTTTTCGTACATTCGTTTTGACATTATTATAAGTTCTGCCCGTTTTAAAAATTAATTAAATTATAATATTTCTATAAAAAAAAATTATCGACTTCTAAAAATGGGCTAAAAAAATTAAAAATAACATTATAGATTTTTATATAAATTGAAATTTTTGAAATCGGCGCCAAACTAATACCTGGCAAAAGTCATTCGCATAAATAGATTATAAAATATTTTATTTGTAATTGCTTGCTTACCGTAGTTTTTATATGTCTCGTATTAACGGTTATTTGTTTCATTTAGAAAAGTTTGGGCGCCGACTTAAAAATTTCATCTAAAAATTTAAATTGTTATTTTTCACTTTTCAGCGCATTTTTAGAAGTCAGTTCAATTTTTTTATAAAAATTTTTGGATTTTTATTTTTGAATTTATGATATCCATAAATGATTTGAACTAAGTACTAATCCAGATTAACGTACCTCGCAGTGACTCCAAGATCGCAAAAACGTATCCATTTTATCCTGAATTATAAATCACCCTATGATGGGCAACTAAAACTTCTTTAATTCTTAGAGTTCTCCAAAGTTCTACTATTAGTTGGTCATGACAGTCAAACGCGTTGAAAGAAAATAATAGAGCACTAGAAAAATGTCACTATTTCTTCCATTTGATAACTATTAATGACAATCATGCCGAAGTGATTAAATTTTGGCACTATTAAGGCAAAAATGCCTAAAAGGAAATCTATTCTCAATGATGAACATGTCGAAATTGCACTTCTGGAATATTTTGCTGCATAGACCATAACATCGTTAAGACAAGTGACTCTACAGATAGGAATCTCGAAGAGCTCGATACATAGAAATTTGTTGGAATACAACTTCTATCCTTATTTAATATGTTTGGTTCAACACCTAGGAGATACTGATTTGCCAAAAAGAGTACAATTTTACGAATTTATATTAAAACGATCCTCGATTTTTGAAGAACATAATTTGGACTGATAAAGCAAAATTTATGAAAAATTGCCTTTTTAACAGACACTATTCCCATTTCTGGAGTGATTTAAATCTTCATGCAGTAAAATTGAGGAATTTTCAAAAAACCTGGCAATTTAGCGTATTTTCTGCTGTAAGAAATGTAGGAACTGTGAAACTACATTTTTATGAAAAAAACTTAACTGATAATTCATTAGTAATACAAAGCAAATCATGTTCCCATTTTAAATTATGTATTAACATTAGGAGGAAAAAGGCATTTAAATATTCTAGAAGAGTAAGAAAATCAATATATAAGCAATTTACCTTTGATGGAAGAGAGGCCAATTTTTAACCAACACGATAGCGCCCCACCACACAAAACCATTCCAGTTACCAACTTCTTACAAGCAAACTTTTATGACAAATGGATTACCAACAACGGATCCTTTCTGTAACCTCCTCATTCTCATGATTTAACTGTAATTCAGTGGTAACGATTGGAAACTGTACGGCAAGGGTAAGGGACGCATTCGGAAGTTTATCTCCAGGTTTAGTTAGAGCGGCCACCGATAACTCAGAGATGCGAAAAATGTTTGGAAGTTCAGGGTGGAAATTTTGACCATTTATTAAATTAACTTATTTCTCTGTGTAGGTAAGCCGTTTAGCATTTTTACAATACAAAATTGTTAAATTGCCAATATTTCAATAACTGCAAATTTTTCTAATAGATAACTTTATACAAAACCACCCTTATTTTTAATACTAAATAAGATAATATTTTAAAAATAGGGGGTTTACATTTAAACGACTTTTCCAAGTTAATATTTAATTAGATTTTTCGTTTTTGTGGTTTCGATCATAATATTACTTCACAAGAAATTAACACATGGTTTTTCTTACGTTTCGGTTTATTTTATTGTTTAAACCATCTTCAGAAAATTACTGTAAATATGAAATGGACTTTATAATTTGTTGTTATATAAATTGAATATTTAATTTCTTACCTAATGTTAGCAAGTGGTTTACATGATTGAATTACATTTACCTTTTTTTTTTAATTTAAATATAAACAAAAACTGGTATTATTTTAACATTTTTGACACATCTGTTTTGTTTGGCGTCTGACAGTATATTACTAAATAGTTACAAAGTTTCTGGACCATCTGCAATTTTGTTACCCTATGAAGTTGGTCATTTTTGTCTGTTCTAAAATTCATTGTATGGGGTGTCCTTTTGGTATGGATCGTTTCTTTAATTGTTCTTTTTTTTGTAATAAATTTCTGTGTCTAAAATCGCAACGTTGTTAAAGTCTATGTTATGTATGTTGTCTATTGCATATATATATATATATATATATATATATATATATATATATATATATATATATATATATATATATATATATATGTTTATGCGGCTTTCACAGATTCGATGCAATAGCAGTGGACATATCCACATTATGCCATTGTAGTGCTGAAATCACATTCAGCAAACATACAACTATATGCTATTGCATCTCACACGGAGGAATCCATGAAAGCCGCATAAACATATATACGCCATCCGGCGGGAGGTCGGCGAAGTCGCGTTCAGTATTTGCATGTCTCCTTCCGATCTGTCCTTTGCACAGCCAGGTGCATGTCGGTACCCTGATGAGTCTAGTAGAGACGAAACATGTACATCTGCCGTATCACTGTAGCGGGGAGGGTAAGTTTTGACTTTCTTCTCGATATGGTGGTGCAGGTAGGCCATCATCTCGATGGTGGTGTAATGGGATGAATTGTGTTCTGTAGCAATTCATTCAAACTGTGCAACCTCTAACACGGAAGGGATATGGTAGAATGAAGTTTCCAACTACTGTTCGCATTTTACTTCATTTATATATATATATATATATATATATATATATATATATATATAGTTTATAACGGTCTACATCGTCTTGCGATACCCAAACGCCTGCAATCTCGGTCCCTCCACTGATCATCCTCTAGACCTCTATTTCTCATTTTTCGATACCTTCTCGCCAGTTTTTCCTTGGTCTCCCTCGTTTTCTTCTCCCTTGTCTAGGTAGACGTTCCTCTGCCATTCTCTGCACGTAGTCATACCATATCAATTGTTTTGTTCTTATGTCATGTACTATTGTGTGAGTGACTCCCATTATTTCTCTGATACGGCCATTGGTTTGCTGGTCTCTTCTGCATTTTCTAGCCGATCGTTTCCAGAAGTCCATTTCAGTGGCTAACCGTGTCTTCTCGGAGGTTCTTTTTAGCTGCCAGACTTCAGAGCTGTATGTGACTGTTCTTTTAATAATGGTATTATAAATGAGAGTTTTGTTTTGCTTGGATATATTTGGGACCCATAGAATTGGATTTAGAAATGTAATTGTTTTTCTGCCCTGTGCGTTTCGTTCTTTTATAGCTTGATCAGCTGTTCCATTTTGTATGAACTTCATCCCCAAGTATTTATAATTCGTGCAGCAGTGTTCGATGCACTGATCGTCTTCCAGAATAAGATCTCTCGTCTCTCTGCCTATGAACATGTACCCATTTTTGGTTATGTTTACCTCAAGCCCTCATTTCTGGTATTCTTATATTAATTTTCTTGTCATGTATTTCCAGTCATCGTAATCTTGTGCCAGTACGATCTGATCATTCGCAAAACATAGCGTATATGTCCTAGTATTTCTAAGTGGAATACCTATTTCCTGGCATTTTTTTTTCATTACAACATTACAATGTTTGATCTAAATATATTATAAAAAGTTTTGGAGCGAGGCAGTATCCCTGTTTGAGACCTTTATTGACCTGGAATCCACTTGTAGATCTATTTCTATTTTCTGATTTTTGACATGGAATTTTCATATAATGACTTGATAGGTATTGCATGCTTTACCCAAGATAAAATGACTGAAATGAATTAGGTAAGAATAAAAATGTCATCCTTCAGTAGGTACTGGGACACACTGGGGTGGAGGGATATAAAATTATAGACTAGCTCGCGAGAAAAGGGGCTGAAATATAGGAAGAGAGCAGGAAATTCAATTACTAGACGGATCCGCAAAGAATGAGATAAGCGCAGATACTTCTTTAGAACTACGATCAGAACACATTCAAAGAATGCATAAGGCTAAGAGAAAACCAACTAAGAGTTCTGACAGGAATCCTGACGAGGCATAAAGGAACAACTCAAGAGACTCGGATTGGCAGAAAGAGAAGAATACAGATTCTGGGAGGAAACGGACAAAACCTCTCTTCTTTCAGAATGCAACGCTTAGAATGTTTTTAAGAGCACACCAAATACAAGAAGGGGAATTACCAACTTTAAAGCCGTCCAACTTCCTAAGGGAGATAGGATTAGATGACCTGCTCTAGTCGGCAAATTAATGTTGTAAAATTGCAAAATTCAGTTTTTCAGAGAATAATAAAAATTTTTTCAAAATCTTTACGTGATTTTGAACAATAAAGATCCTTACACATTTTTACGTATGCTGCTTTGTTTTCGAAATAAGAAATATTTAAACTTCCAAAAATGTCGATTTCAATGTGGTCTCACACTATGAATTTTTAATTTTTTCCAATAAGTCAAAATTGAAATTGTTTGTGATATAAAAACTTCCAATCGGTGTAGATTAGATTCCAAATAAATCCACTCCACCTATGTGACATTCTATGAACTTTTGAAGTCACCTATCTGTATATCTTTCATAAATATTGCTTTACTTTTAACCAATAGTGTATTAGAATTATTTTATGACCAAGATTGAAAACTTCATCTCAGTTACCGCACGCTTTATTTTTTGTTACCGAAATACCTAATCTGGCTTTCCTATTAGTAAACAATTTTCGTAGATATTACATATTACACTTTTTATCTAAAAAAATTCAAGGATAAACATAAAATTGAATTCCACTTTACAATGCGGAAAAGTAAACAACAAACCGTGTAAACATGAAAAAGAAAAACTTAAAATGACTAAAATTATAACCGCATTATTGCTAAAACATAAAAAAAGCGTTTAGGAATTCCGCTGAATTAACACCATTCGCCAGCGATAAAAACGAAAACGACATACCTAATGTTGGTACTGTCGATGTAATAATAATTATAAACTATGACAAACTTGCAACCGGAGGGTCATAATTGGAATTGGGTATTGTATGTTATTATATATAATTCTACTGACACATAATTTAAAAATAAATGCGTGCCCTCAATGTATAAAAATTTAATTTTTTATAATATCTTACTTCTTTCTGCATATATTTAATCAGAATTCTTATGAATCCACTGCATAAACTTTAATTTGCTTGCATATTCGTATATATATATATATATATATATATATATATATATATATATATATATATATATATATATATATATATATGTTTATGCGGCTTTCACGGATTCCTCCGTGTGAGATGCATTAGCAGTGGTTATATCCACATTATGCTGTTGTAGTGCTGAAATCACATTTAGCAAAACGTACAACTAGATGCAACTCCATATGTAAATGAAAGTAAAATGCGAAACAGTAAATGCAAACTTCCCTCCATCATATCCTTTCTGTGTTAGAGGTTGCACAGTTAGAATAAATTGTTTCAAACCGCAATTCATCCTATTCCACCACCATCGAGATGATGGTCTACCTATACCACCATACCGAGAAGAAAGTCAAAATTTACCCTCCCCGCCACAGTGATACGGCAGAGGCACATGTTTCGTCTCTTACTAGACTCATCAGGGTACCGACATGCACCTGGTTGTGCAAAGGACAGATCGGAAGGAAGCATATATATATATATATATATATATATATATATATATATATATATATATATAAATTAGGTTTAAATTGGTTAGTACAAATGGGCACACAACTTGCGCTTGCCTATTTAGTTCTAGCTTGGTTAGTACACTACAGTGGTATAGTGTAAATGAACATTGGGAGAAGGAAATTTTATATTTTTGTCCAGAAAATAAACATATTGTCTTGAGAAATATTCATTTAAACATAATGAGTTACGCGATATGACAACGCAATGCACATGATCATGTTATAAAAGCTTTGGTGAATAATTGTTTTTAATTTTATTGACAAGTCACGTCTTTCGTTGGAATCCGCATGTGTAGGTGTGGTACGTCCTCCGATATTGTTTTCAATGCGTCTGTTATAACCTCACAAAATTGATTAATTCTTTTTAATTAACCTGAAAATAAATTTATGTTAGTTGCTGTAGCCCACTCTCCGTAAATTGACTTGATAAAATTTCTTGCTTGGAAAAATGTGGCTTTAAATTTGTAATAATTCCTTATAAAGCACGATAATGCAGGCTGCAGGAAATAAGTAACTTTGAAGAGTTTTAAGAGCTTCACCGGCACGTGTACGTAAACTGTGATTTATATTTTGAGTCGGTTGAAAATTGCATTTAATTGTAAGATACTACCGAGGAGTCACTGCAGATGATATTCTCTAGATTTAAAACAGGTTTTTAAGAAAATAAGTTCGGAAATGGCCATTTTTTAATTGTAAGCATGTTGCAACATGCTTTATTCCGAAATTTATCCATAAATCTACTTTTTCTCTGCACTGTTGTAAATAAGTAGATGAATAATAATATAGGAAAAAACTCAAAAAAAGGATTTGCGAAAAATTTAATTTTTTTTATTAAATTTCTCTTTTTAATTTGGCGAATCAAAAAGTCGATTATTATTACATTTTCTCGAAGTGGCGCAAAATTCAACTAAGAAGTAATAATACCAAATAGTTTACAAATATATAAGATTATTTGTTATATAAGCCTTAATCTCAACATTTTTGTTGAGGTGAGAAATGGTAAAATTCAAAAGATTTAAAATTGCACAAAAAGTGAAAAATAAATTAATAACTGTTTTACATTGCGATTAGTTTAATAATCGTGGATTTATTTATTTAATTAGCACTTTTTTGTTCGGTACAGAATTAGTCGAGGGAGAGGTTTTAAATTATTTCTAAGTGGATTAGTATTATTTCTATATCATTAATATATTGCTTACATAGCTTCTAATTTATGTTTCATTTTATTTCGTTTTACTTAATAGTGTTTTTGTATACTTTGCAGCTCTTTTCTGCAAATTTAATATTTAGTGTTGATTTTAAAATCTACAATTATTACTGATCGGAATATAAAATGATTATCAATTTATTTTTAACTGACTTCTAAAAGAAGAAGGTTCTCAATTCGTGGACTTAGTATTTTTTTTATGTATGTACACCGATTACTCCGGAACGGCCGCACCGATTTGAATGAAATTTTTTACGTTATATTCAGGAAGTTGCTGCGGTTGTCCCATATTTTTGGACGAAATTGATATAGTAAAATCCAAGATGGCGCTGACGATATAGCGGTCAAAAAGATTAATTTTATCCGATTTTCTCCAAAATTGGTACGGGGGAACTTTCGGAGTCGTACACAAAGAATCTGAAATCATTTTTTTAAAATGGCGGACAAGAAAATTTAATTTTGTCCGATTTCCTCCAAAATTGGTGTGGGGGAGTTCTTGGGGTTGCACATAACGAAAATAAAATATTTTTAAAAAATTTAATATGGCGGATCTAATATGGCGGACAAAATATTCAATTTAGTCCGATTTTCTCCAAAATTCGTAATGGAGAGTTTTCGGAGTCGCACATGATGAATCTAAAATTATTTTCAAAAAATTCAATATGGCGGACGAAAACATCAATTTTGTTCGATTTTCTCCAAAATTGGTATGGGGGAGTTTTTGGGGTCGCACAATAACAAATTTGAAATTATTTAAAAAGAAAATTCAATATAGCGTATCTGATATGGCGGATAAAAAAATTCATTTTGTCCGATTTTTTTCAAAATTAATATGGGGGAGTTTTTGAGATCGCACATTACGAATCTGACAGTAATTTAAAAAAAAAATTAAATATGGCGGATCCAAGATGGGGAATTAGAGATTCTACATCTCTCGATTTTGTCCAAAATCAGTATTGGGGGATTTTTGTTACTGTTAATTGCGAATCTAAAATATTTTTTGAAAAACTCCATCTGGCGGATTCAATATGGCTTCTTAAAAATCTTACATTTTTCGATTTTCTCCGTATATGATATAGGGGGTTTTTGAGGGTGTAAATTGTGAATTTAAAAGTATTTTTTCAGGATTCAATTTGGCGAACTAAAAATTTAACATTTCTCGCTTTTGTTCAAATGTGGGACTGAATCGTTTTTAAGGATGTAAATAGCAAATATAAAATTATTTTCAGAAAAAAACCAATATGACGGTCTAGAAATTTTAAATTTCCGGATTTCATCCAAAATTGGTTCTAGAGGGCTTTGAAGGGTTTAGATTTAGATTAGATTAAGACGTCAAAATTATTTTTTTGAAATTCAATATGGCGGATTCGATATGGTGGGTTGAAAATTTTACCTTATTCGAATTTTTTCAGATTTAGTATTAAGAGGTTTTCGGAGTAGTGTATTACATATTTTATAACTATTAGGTTGACAAGATACAATATGAGAGACTGAAAATTTTACATTTCCTGATTTTGTCTAAAATTGATATTGCGGTTTTCTTGGGGCATATACACACTCAATATGCAGTACAAAATATATCGTGCTAAGAAATTTACATTTCAAGATCTTTAAATATCGATATTGGAAGGTTCTGTGGCCTATATTACCAATCTAAAATTAATTTGAAATTTAAGATAGTGGATTTACTACGACAGACTAAATATTTGTTTGACACAATTTCACTGGTATTTGGAGAACTCTAAGAATCAGTAATAATTCATTTTAGGGTGATTTACAATTTTGGATAAAATGAGTACTTTTTTGCCGCCTTGGGGTCATTGCAAGGTACATTAATCTTAATTAGTACTTAGTTCAAATAATTTATGGATATCATAATGAATTCTAAAACTAAAAATAGAAAAATAAAATTTTTATAAAAAAATTGAACTGACTTCTAAGAGTGCGCTAAAAAGTGAAAAATAACTATAAATTTTTATATGAACTTGAAATTTTTGAAGTCGGTGCCAAATTATTTCTAAATGAAATATATACAAATTATGGAAAGAAAACAATTACAAGTAAAGTATTTTTAATCTCTTTATGCGAATCACATTTTATGGGATATTAGTTTGGCGCCAATTTCAAAAATTTCAATTTCTTATAAAAATTTATAGTTATTTTTCACTTTTTAGCGTACTTTTAGAAGTAGGTTCAATTTTTTTTATAAAAATTAGATTTTTTTTAAGGACAGGTTTTTTAAGCCAATATGTTTTTATTTATATTTCTTTCATTTTTTTGGTTTCAATTACTATTTAAAATGGATAGCTCTAAAAATAATGTCACATACAGCTCCACTGAGGAGATCATAAGGTGGTTGAAACGCGTATTGAGAGAGAATCAGAGTTATTTTTGTTGAAGACAAACTGTTTGCATATATTTTTTATCTGCTTGAAACAGCATACATACAAGCAACTATTTAAATATGGCAGAAATAGATTTATTTATTTCTTACTGAAACCTTTATTAATTTAAGCCATAAACCTGGAAAACATGTAAATCTTTCCAAAGTTCGCCGAATAAGGAGGTCTACGCGAGAGGATGGCTACCTAACCTACACTCAAGAAATTCAAGTCAGGTCAGTTTTTTTAAAATCGGATAATAATAATTTATTATTATTATTATGTTGTTGTTGAAAATCTTTTCTATTTTACAATTCTTGAAATACTACTCTTAAAACTATAAATAATTCTAATAAAAGGTAATTAAATACCCAGGTAGAAAGATGGTTTTATTTTTAATTTTGAGTTTGCAAGAAAGTCTATTTTTGGTTTGCTTGGAGGTCATAGACAACGATGTTTCCTGCGAAATAATAGATATCTATTGCACTTCCGTTGTCTTTATTTTTTCTTGAATATCACGACATTTCGGCTAGTAGTTATCTCTTGCTGTTTTCAAGTGATAACCAACAGATATCTACTATTCCATATTTTTGGTTGTCACATATAGAAAGCGCTGTAATTTTCTTTTGTTAATGTTATATTATGATTTTTTTCCTTTTGAAATTTGATATCACTTACATTTAGGTTATTTTAGAGGTAACTTCAGCGTAATTTTATTTGTGGCTGTTTCTTTAGGATCAATTTTAACATGAAGTGCAGAAACGAACATTTTCGCCATTTTTTTACTTTTTTATTTACATAAGTTACTGAGGCCCACAAAGAAATATGTGAGTTTATAGTTTGTTATATATGTAATTCTCCTTTCAGGCAGAGAATATGAAAAATATATGTACAAACAGTTTATTTCCTGCAAATATCGCTCTGGTCCTCTCTCCATACGCGTTTCGATCATCTCATGATCTCGTCAGTGGAGCTGTATCAGACCGAGAGCAACATTAGCAGGAAATAACTGATATATGAACCATAAATTTTACTGAAATTTTGATTGTTTAAAAATTTCACTTTACTCCGTTGATTCATAGATGTCGTTCGACTGGCGATATTTTTCAGTCTGACATCGAAGTTGGTAGACGGCAGGTGTAATATTCTGCCGACATACCTTGAAATTTATGGTTCATATATCAGTTATTTCCTGCTAATGTTGCTCTCGGTCCGATACAGCTCTACTGACGAGATCATGAGGTGATCGAAACGCGTATGGAGAGAGGACCAGAGCGATATTTGCAGGAAATAAACTGTTTGTACATATATTTTTCATATTCTTTGCCTGAAAGGAGAATTACATATATAACAAACTATTTAAATACGGCAGAAAGATTTCTTTATTTCTTACTGAAATTTTGATTGTTTAAAAATTTCACTTTACTCCGTTGATTCATAGATGTCGTTCGACTGGCGATATTTTTCAGTCTGACATCGAAGTTGGTAGACGGCAGGTGTAATATCCTGCCGGTATACCTTAAAATTTATGGTTCATATATCAGTTATTTCCTGCTAATGTTGCTCTCAGTCCGATACAGCTCCACTGACGAGATCATGAGGTGACCGAAACGCGTATGGAGAGAGGACCAGAGCGATATTTGCAGGAAGTAAACTGTTTGTACATATATTTTTCATATTCTCTGCCTGAAAGGAGAATTGCATATATAACAAAACTATTTAAATACGGCAGAAAGATTTCTTTATTTCTCACTGAAATTTTGATTGTTTAAAAATATGTGAGTTTATGGAATTGATTGCATAACAGAATGCAGGTGCCAGAATTGGTTTAAAAAATTTCGTTCTGGAGATTGTTCACTCAAAGATGACTAATGTTCTGATTGACCTACTGAAATTTATGATTATTAAATCAAAGAAATAATTGAAAAGAATCGTTATATGACTGTTCGAGAAATTGCAGAGACGTTGATGTATCGCACACAACACTTTAAAATCAGTTAAGTCTTAGACTCGCTAAGAAGTTCAATATTTGGGTTTCGCATGAATTGCAATAGATTTACTTAACACAACGATTCAATATTTGCCATATACACTGCATGCGCATTGAAACAGATTCTTTTTTGAAAAGAATCATCACTGGTGATGAAAAATGAATCATCTACAGTAACATAATTCGAAAAGATCATGGTCTAAGCGTGATGAACTAGCACAAACCATATCTAAAGCTAAACTATATCCAAAAAAAGTCATGCTGACAATTTGGTGGGGCTACAAAGGTGTGGTATATTTTGAGCAACTTCCAGGTGGTCAGATGAATAATTCAGATGTCTATTGTCAACAATTAATAAAACTGAATCCAGCAATTAAATTAAAATGGCCAGATTTGGCAAATCACAAAGGAATTGTGTTTCATCATGATTATTGGAGCTTGGCTGGGAAGTGATGTCGCATCCTCCATACAACCCAAACTTGACACCATCAAAATATATAATTAATTGAAGTTTATTCTTTGTATAAAAAATGAGTTTTATTTCACATTACAAAAACGAAATTACTTTCTTGCCGGCCTGATAGAATCAAATGAAATCTTAATAGAGAGAACTAGTTTTTAAAATAGCTAAGCCTAACAAAAACATGTAAAAAAACCGAAAAAAAAATGAATAAGATGAAAATGATTATGGCTCAAAAACGTGGTAAAATTGGCCAATTAACTTTTTTCCAGTTTTTAACTATCTTGCAATAGACCCATACCTGATGCTTAGCATGCTAAAACAGTTTAGGTAAATTGTTATTTTAAGTATACTGTAAAACTTAAAGTACTAAAGCACATAAACGCTTTGAAAACAATGTTCTAGGTAATAAATATTTTCCAGTCACCGCAACGATAAAAAAATTAAACACACGAGAAAACCGTGACGATGTTTATGGATTTAATTACAGCAATTTTTTTATTGCTTCGCATTGCAGGAAAAATTAACATAATGTAATGATTTTGTCTTAAAGAGTTTTGTTTTATCTATTCAGGATCTGTATTTTTATACAGGATATTTTAGAAATTTTATAAACAAACTTCATAAAGTTTAAAGATTTATCATTTAAAGTGATAGAGGAAAACAATATTTAATATATGTTTAGATTGAAAATATACAGTGTGACCAGTGAAGTCCGCATCATATGGGATTTTTTTTAAACGCATTATTTGAAATTTGATTTTGGCATTAATTTCTACTTTAATCGAGATGAAAATTAATCAAAAAAATAGTAGTCACGTGATTAGTATTATCTGTCAAATTTTAATTTTCTTCCAAAAAAATTCAAAAGTGGGGTAATATCTCAAAATAGCGAAAAAAGGTATAAGAAAAAGTTTTTCTAAATGTAAATTTTAGTCCATGTGCAAAATTTCAGCTGAATGAGATGATTTAGATTTTTTGACCATTCTTTGTAAATTGCACTACTGTTGCAAAATAAGACCCAACGCAACTTACATAAAACTTCTTAGTTTTAACAATGCTTCATCTCAGACATATTTTGTCTATACTTTATTTGTAATTGTTTTCTTACCATAATTTGTATACCGGGTGTCAACGAATCTATTAGACAAGTCATAATTTCTAGAATATTATGTGTATCAAATGAAAATTGGTACAGGCATATGGTATGTGAAGGGGAGAGTTTTCGCATATTTTCCACTTTCCGGCCACTTCCGGTTTCACCGGAAATGGCCCCGGTTTTGAATTTTTAAATGGAACACCCTGTATATTTTAACATTTTTGCATTTCTGAGACAATTCTAGATCAGAATGTGACATTTTAAAAACTTTTTACGTCTACTTCATTTTTTTAGAGCCACTTTTAAAATTGCATCTAGGTGGCCATGATCGGACGCAAACTAATCTAAGGGCCTTAGGTGATGTCAAAAAAATACAATCGCAAAGTTTTAGTTACTAGTATGAAAGACAGGAATAAGACAAGTTGACAAAATTACGTTTTCATTTCTAACTATTAATTTTCAAATGGCGACCCCTTTTTGACAACTACTTCTCGAAAAAAGCATTCTTTGACGAATCTAACGGTACTAATTTATTTGCGATTGGATTAGACATAAGAACAGAAATTAAATATTATTAAGCAAAATACTGGATAATTTATTTACTTGTGACAAGTGCGCCATGGACAGCCATAATGCATAATAATTTGCAACTGTTTTTATCAAGTCTTCTTTGGAAAACAAAGCACTCACTTAAGTAGATAATGACAGTGACATACGCTCTAAGAACAGACGTAAAAGTTTCTTAATTTTCGTTAAGTTTAGTTTAAATTTTCGTTAAAATAATGTATACTCAAAGTGAAAAAGTGGATATGTTATTAATATGTGGAGAGTGTCATAGAAATTCAAGGAATGCTGCCGAGTATACATTATTTTAAAGAAAATTTAAACTAAACTTAACGAAAATTAAGAAACTTTTACGTCTGTTCTTAGAGCGTATGTCACTGTCATTATCTACTTAAGTGAGTGCTTTGTTTTCCAAAGAAGACTTGATAAAAACAGTTGCAAATTAATATGCATCATCGCTGTCCATGGCGCACTTGTCATAAGTCATCCAGTATTTTGCTTAATAATATTTAATTTCTGTTCTTATGTCTAATCCAATCGCAAATAAATTAGTACCGTTAGATTCGTCAAAGAATGCTTTTTTCGAAAAGTAGTTGTCAAAAAGGGGTCGCTATTTGAAAATTAATAGTTAGAAATGAAAACGTAATTTTGTCAACTTGTCTTATTCCTGTCTTTCATACTAGTAACTAAAACTTTACGATTGTATTTTTTTGACATCACCTAAGGCCCTTAGATTAGTTGGCGTCCGATCATGGCCACCTAGATCCAATTTTAAAAGTGGCTCTAAAAAAATGAAGTAGACGTAAAAAGTTTATAAAAGGTCACATTCTGATCTAGAATTGTCTCAGAAATCCAAAAATGTTAAAATATACAGGGTGTTCCATTTAAAAATTCAAAACCGGGGCCATTTCCGGTGAAACCCGAAGTGGTCGGAAAGTGGAAAATATGCGAAAACTCTCCCCATTCACATACCATTTACCTGTAACAATTCTCATTTTTGATACACATAATACTCTAGGAATTATGACTTGTCTAATAGATTCGTTGACACCCGGTATATTAGTAGTTATTTATTTAATTTGGAAATAATTTGGCGCCGACTTCAAAAATTTCAATTTCATATAAAAATTTCTAGTTATTTTTCCCTTTTTAGCGCACTTTTAGCAGTCGGTTCAATTTTTTTATAAAAATTTTATTTTTCGATTTTTAGTTTTGAATTCTTTATGATTTTCATAAATTAATTGAACTACGTGCTAATCGAGATTAATGTACCTCGCAATGACTCCGAGGTGGCAAAAAAGTACCCATTTTATCCAGAATTCTAAATCACCCTGAAATGAATCACTAAAAATTCTTTGATCCTTAAAGTTCTCTAAATACCAATGAAATTGTGTCAACAAATATTTAGTCTGTCATAGAAAATCCACTATCTAAATTTCAAATTAATTTTACATTGGTAATATAGGCCCCAAAACCTTCCAATATCGATATTGAGACGTTAATTTTTTAGCCCGATATATTTTATATTACATATTGAGCTTGTACACGCCCCAAGAACCCCGCAATATCAATTTTAGGTAAAACTAAAAATGTAAAATTTGTAGTCCTTCATATTGTATCTTATCAACCTAATAGTTGTAAAAAATTAACTTCATATTCATAATACACCACCCCCCAACGCCCTAATACCAAATCTGAAAAAATGTGAGTTAGATAAAATTTTCAACCCATCATAATGGATCCGCCATATTGAATTTCGAAAAAATAATTTTAACGTCTGAATCTAATCTAAATCTAAACCCTTCAAACCCCTCTAGTACCAATTTTAGATGAAATCCAGAAATTTAAAATTTCTAAACGGTCATATTGCATTTGACATATTAGATTTTCTTATAATAATTTTATATTCGCTATTTACATCCTCACAAACGATTCAGTTCCACATTTGAACAAAACTGAAAAATGTAAAGTTTTTAGTCAGCTATATTGCGTTCGCCATATTGAATCCAGAAAAATACTATTAAATTCATTATATACACCCTCAAGAACCCTCTATATCAGTTTTGGAGAAAGTCGAAAAATGTAAAATTTTTAGGACACCATATTGAATCCGCCAGATTCAGTTTTTGAAAAAATATTTTAATTTCGTAATTAACACTTACAAAAATCCTCCAATACTGACTTTAGACAAAATCGAGAGATGTAGAACCTTTAATTCTTCATCTTAGATCCGCCATATTTATTTTTTTAAATATAATATCAATTTCGTAATGTGCTATCATATCAATTTTGAAAAAAATCGGACAAAATTAATTCTTTATCCACCATATTGAATATGCCATATTCCATTTTTTAAAAATAATTTTAGATTCGTCATGTGGGACCCCGAAAACTCCCCCGAACCAATTTTGGAGAAAAACGGACAAAATTAATTTTTTTGGCCGCCATATTGTAAGCGGCATCTTGGAATTTACTGCACCAATTCCATCTAAAAAAAATATGAGACCACCGTAGCAACTTCTTGAACATAACGTAAAAAATTTCATTCATATCGGTGCAGCCGTTCCGGAGTAATCGGTGTACATACATAAAAAAAACATGCATAGTCGACGAATTGAGAACCTCCTTTTTTTAGAAGTCGGTTAAAAAATTGACTTTTACCGACTTTTTCAAGTTAATATTTAATGTTAGTTTGTAATCACCCTGTATTTACTTAATATTAAAATATTAACACAATCCATTAAAGTAAGTTCACTTCTAGAAGAGAACCAACTCTAATTAAATAATAAGGACTTTCATATATTAGAAATTGGTAGTTTTGTTTAGTCCTGCAAACACCAAATTTAAAATATATCATAAACAGACTTAAGTATAGGACATTATACATAAAATATGTCTATAGTTTTGCATAGAATCCAAAAAAGCAATAACATATAAGGTGTTCTATTTAAACTAAGCAAGAAGGTATCAATTTTGGGTGTAATCGGAAGTACCACCATCTTGAAAATATTTAAGCCGACTTAGTAAAGTCCCAAAGTCTAAAAATTTTACAAAGTTTATTTTCTGAGAAATAGATCGCAGTGATTGGCCGTGGGACACACTGTATATTAAATTTATTCTCAGTGTTGTCGCACATCGAGTTCCAAGATCGTGTACATGACAATTTTCTTTTAAATTCTAGTTAATCGACCATCGTTTTCACAAAAATTTTAATATATTTGATTTGACCATATTTGTTAAAAATATTTACGATTCATTTTCAGTCTATGAGAGATGGATGTGAGGTAAATGAATGCAAATCATCAACAACAATCATAGGAATATATCGTAAATATTTTCAAAAAATGTCATGCAATTAAATGACACAGAGGTTTCCTAAGAAAAATAAATTTAACAGAATTTATAATTTTGTTAGGAATCCTCACTCCGTATTTTGTATAATTTTTCTTAATTCTACAAAAAATTATCTTTGTTCTTCAAAAAGAATCTTGTTTTTCTAGTACACTGCATGATTTTGACACTCAGAATCTCATTTCAGTCCACTGTGTCGAAGAAGTAAAAATGGGAAAGAGTGATAAGAAATAATTTCAGAAAAATGTCAGAAGACATGTAGGTACCTATTAGGAAATTATTTTATAGATTTTGAGGACACATCTGCGATACAAAGGTATTACAAACAATTAAAACCAATAAATTTTAAAGATCTTCCACCTACGATACGGTATTATTGTTACAAAGTTAATGTACCATTAAATGTACCAAATTTAAAACCCATAATTTTTTAGCTAATACTTATTAAATATTAACAATAAAACAAGATACTCATTTTTCCAAAACAGGTATTTGAATATATTTTAAAGCTAGTTCAGGTTCTAATTTTAAAAGATTTAAAAAATATGTTAAATGGAAGAACTTAGGTCAAAATGAAGTATGAAACGTTTCAACATTGAATTAATTTATAACACTATAAAGAAATAACATTAAATATGTGTGTATGTGTCTGTATTCTACACTTTTCTTTCTCCCAGAAAATAAACCGTCAGTAAAACAATTTACCATGCGATCAACTTTGTGTTAATTAAGAAATCAAACATCTTTGATTATGATTCATTTAAACATGAAAAGGTATCTGTTTTATGTAAATATATTTAAAAATGTCTCTAAAACTAATATTACAACAATATGTATTCAAAATTAAAAACTTACCACCAATAAATGAATCATAATCAAACATCTTTGGTTATGATTCATTTAAACATGAAAAGGTATGTGTTTTATGTAAATATATTTAAAAATGTCTCAAACTAATATTACAACAATACATATTCAAAATTAAAAACTTACCACCAATAAATGAATCACTTTTAATTCATAAAAACCGGCCCAAACCCTTAAACAATTTAAAAAGCGTTAAAAGTCACCAAATAAACCGGTCTGTAAACAAACAAGTTAACCTGGGGCAACACTCCGTAGGTAACTCCTAAAACACCTGAACTAGCGGCGTCGTGACCGCAGTGGACAGCAACAACACGGTGTAGTTCTCCTTCTAACATCGCCGTAGACCAATGAGGAGATTTCGCATTTAGCAGGTAGCGTTTTCACTAGGTAATGTTCGTTTCGAGAGATTACGTTGGATTTTGTTAACTACCATAGATAATATGTTATTCAATAAACAATATAGTGGTTATTAGTTAATGGATTGAAACTCAAGTAAATTGTCTGAATGAAAAATAGTAATTAGTGCGATTCTAATTAATTACAAAAATTTCCAGATTAACAAGCTATTGGCTAGTTTTTCTTATTATTTTATTAAAAAAAAAACTCGACAAGAAAAATTTCGCCTTTCAACACATTGAAAAATGGTATTTTTGCCATTTTTCAACATGAATAATTTTTGATTAAATAAATACTTTCAATGCACTACAAATGGAGATCCATCACAACGCGAAAATGTAATGTTTTCATTACTTTTTAAGGTTACAACAAAGATAAATGGAAGTCTACTTACAGGCGCTCATCTAGTGCAGATAATCCATTATATTTTTTACCGATTTCTAAAAGAAGGATGTTCTCAATTCCTCGACTATATATTTCTATTTTTTTATATATGTACACCGACTATTACGGAACGGTGGCACTGATTTGAACGAAATTTTTTACGTTAAATTCAGGAAGTTGCTGTGGTGGTCCCATATTTTTGGATGAAATTGGTGCAGTAAAATTCAAGATGGCGCTGACAACATGGCGGCTAAAAAAATTAATTTTGTCTGATTTTCTCCAAAATTGGTATAGGGAATTTTCGGGGTCGTATACAACGAATCTAAAATTATTTTTTAAAAATTCAATATGGTGGATCCGATATGGAGAACAAAAAAGTTTAATTTTGGCCGATTTTCTCCAAAATTGGTGTGGGTGAGTTTTCGGGGTCGTATATAACGAATCCAAAATATTTTTTAAAAATTCAATATGGCGGCTAAATAAAATCAATTTTGTCCGATTTCTTCCAAAAATAGATACAAGGGAATTTTCGGGGTCGTATATAACGAATTTAAAATTTTAAAAAAAAAATTCAATATGGTGGATCCAATATGGTAGACGAAAAAATCAATTTTGTCCAATTTTCTCCAAAATTGGTACAGGAGAGTTCTCGGGGTCGCACATAATCAATCTAAAATTATTTTTAAAAAATTCAATATGGTGGATCCAATATGGCGGACGAAAAAAATTTATTTTGTCCGATTTTTTTCAAAATTGATATAAGGAAGTTTTTGGGATCGCACATTACGAATCTGAAATTAATAAAAAAAAAATAAAAATGGCGGATCAAACATGGTGGATTAAAGATTTTAAATCGCTCGATTGTGTCTAAAATCAGTACTTGGAGATTTTTGTTAGTGTTAATGACGAATTTATAATATTTTTTGAAAAACAATCTGGTGAATTCAATATGGCGTCCTAAAAATTTTACATTTTTCGATTTTCTCCAAGACTGATATAAGAGGTTCTTGAGGGTGTAAATTATGAATTCAAAAGTATTTTTTTCAGGATTCAATATGGCGGACTAAAAATTTTACATTTTTCGATTTTGTTCAAAGGTGGGACTGAATCGTTTTTGAGGATGTAAATAGCGAATATAAAATTATTTTAAGAAAATCTAATATGTCAAATGCAATATGACGGACTAGAAATTTTTGATTTCTGGATTTCATCCCCCCCCCCAGGTACCTGGGGGTTTTGAAGGGTTTAGATTTAGATTAGATTAAGACGTCAAAATTATTTATTTATTTTTTTGAAATTTAATATGGCAGATAAAATATGATGAGTTGAAGATTTTACATTATTCGCATTTTTTTCAGATTTGGTACTAGAGGGTTTTCGGAGTCGTTTGTTACGAATATGAAGTGCATTTTTTACAACTATTAGATTGATAAGATACAATATGAGGGACTGAAAATTTTACATTTTCCGATTTTGTCTAAAAATGATATTGCGGGATTCTTAGGGCGTATCCAAACTCAACATGCAGTATAACATATATATCAGGCTAAGAAATCTACGTCTCAAGTTCTTTAAATATCGATATGGGAAGGTTTTGGGGCCTATATTACCAATCTAAAATTAATTTGAAATTTAAGATAATGGATTTACTAAATATTTGTTTAACACAAATTCCCTGGTATTTGGAAAACTGGTAGTGGTTCATTTTAGGGTGATTATATATATATATATATATATATATATATATATATATATATATATATATATATATATATATATATCACTACATAGTATAAAACAAAGTCGCTTTCTCTGTCCCTATGTCCCTTTGTATGCTTAAATCTTTAAAACTACGCACCGGATTTTGATGCGGTTTTTTTCAATAGATAGAGTGATTCAAGAGGAAGGTTTATATGTATAATAACATCCATTAAATAGTGGAGAAATACTGTTTTTTTTTAGGTTTCTAATGTGATGTCGTTAATTATCATATTTTTTTCTGCTTACATTGCAAACGCAGGCTATACCCTACGAGATTTATCAAAATAATGTACTAATTATTTGTAAACATTGAAAAGGTCTACAGAAAACTCCGCGATGGTATATGTCTATCTCTCATGGATATCCCACAATAACATTTTTTTGTCATTTACTTTTTACGACAAATAATGGCAAATTTTGAAGCGATTTTAACCAATACAGCATTAATCCTTATCCAATTAAATAGCTTAAATACATTGTTGATTTAATATAGATCTATATGGTCCTTTACAGCACAAGATTTAAATGAATATTTTCGAAGATATTACAGATTTAAAATTGCGGGAAGTAGCGCTTGCGGCGGTACTGGCCGACCGGGGCGGCGGCAGCGTACCTATAAATAGCGCGTCGGAGGCCGATGTAATAATTGTTGTAAAAATAAAATAAATAGTCACAGTTTTTCTGTAGTGTATTTAGTATCAGCATTGCACCCGTGCGAAGCCGGGGCGGGTCGCTAGTATATATATATATATATATATATATATATATATATATATATATATATATATATATATATATACATATATATATATATATATATATATATATATATATATATATATATATATATATATATATATATATTTCATATTCTCTGCCTGAAAGGAGAATTTACATATATAACAAACTATTTAAATACGGCAGAAAGATTTCTTTATTTCTTACTGAAATTTTGATTTTTTAAAAATTTCTCATAATTAATTAATTAAAAGCTAAACAAATGACTTTCTAACAAGAAACTATTAGGATTTTGACATTTTATTAAGTTGCTTTTCTGATGTTTCTGGATACTTTAGATATGAAAATATATAATCCCCAAATGTAGTTGTTCAGAGAATTTAATACCTAATTTGAGTTTTTTTTTTTAAATCATCCCTCGTAGCTACGTAATTAAATTCTAAAAACGACCTGCAATATACCTATTGATTTTTTAATATGTTTCTTTTCTTTACGGTTCTTTTAATTGCTACAATTTGCTTTTATGACAGTCTACCCAGCATGTCTTTCTCCTTTGGCCTTTTAATAGATTTGGGTTTATTGCGGAATTTTGCAATCCGTCAGTTTTTGCATTTGCTTATGAAGCACCAAATAGTTTTTGTGTAAAAATTTATGTTATGTTCGCATTTGTTATGGGGTAAATTGTCGCATACGAAACTTGATAAATTTTATAAATTTTTTTTTAAACGATAGATATTTTCCCAAAAATTCAAATGGTATTAAATAATTACAAAGAGTATTCATATAACTTTATATTGAATCTTGATTCTTTTTTGAAAATGGAATCAATATTTTATAATTTCAATACATTCCGTTATGTTGGAGAAAAAATATTATTTAATTTGAGCTAATTACAGAGGTGCTTAAAAAGTCTTGAAGGGTGATGCGGATGCGTACTTAACGATACATGAATGTACGATATAAATAGTACATAAATAACAAAATAATTAAAGACCAAGAGATACCCCGAGATTGGAAGAAAAGTATAACAGTACCTATTTTCAAGAAGGGTGATAAGAAAATCACGAAAAACTATAGAGGAATAACTTTATTAAATTCAATAATAAAATTATTCACCAAATTCCTTAAAGATATAATAACTGACTATTGCAGAATATCATCGTAAGACAGATAGCAGAGAAATCTATTGAATTTACTAAGCCGGCTTTTATGTGCTTTGTAGATCTCACTAAAGCCTTTGATAGGGTGAGACTGGATGATATTCTGCAAATAATGCGAATTAAAGGCATCCCAAACAATTTAATTAACATAGTTGAACAGCTAAACTTCAATACCACAACACAAATCTCAGTAAGCGGCAACCTAACTAAGGATGTACCTATAGCGTCGGGCATACGACAGGGGGCTCTCTGAGTCCATTACTGTTTAACATAGTAATGGACTAAATAATTGAGAACGTGAAAAGAGCGGCACCAGGATACAGAATGAATACCGGGGAAATAACAATAATATGTTACGCTGATGACGCCATCATAGTCTCGGAAAATGAAGACAATCTCCAAAGACTTCTATTTGCATTCCACACCATAAGCAAGCAATTCAACATGAAAATATCCATCGATAAAACTAAGTCAATTGTAATAAGCAAAGTGCCTTTAAGATGCAAACTAGTAGTGGATGACAAACCAATAGAACAACTCATGACCTTTAATTACTTAGGAGTTGAGATATCCGCAAACCAAAACAGAACAAGAGAAGTAAGAAACCAAGTAAACAAGGCAAATAGAATCTCAGGAAGCCTGGCGGATATAATATGGCACAACACATACATGAGCAAGGACGCAAAAACAAAAATCTACAAGACCTGTATTCGACCGATAATGACGTACGCAATAGAGACGAGAGCTGACAACACAAAAACAAAATCAATTCTAAGAACTGCCAAAATGAAAGTACTAAGAAGAATATCGGGATACACATTAAGAGATCACATACGCAATTCAACAATACGCGAGGAACATGGAATGCAGGATATAGTAAGATGGGGACGGAAGCGCAGAAGAGCCTGGAATGAGCACGTAGGAAGAATGGCGTAAAATAGGATAGCGAGAATCGCCCGAGATGGAACACCGGAAACCAGAAGACCAATAGGTAGACCACCTAAAAGATGGAGAGAGTCCTGGATTTCAACATCAAATGAGATGAATGATTGAGTTGGAAAAAACAGGCTGTAAGCCTATAACAAGAGGAAAAAGAAGAAGAAATAGTAATGAGAACTGGGCTGTTTTTTTTTCGTACTTACGTTTTTAAAAGGTCTGTTTTACTAGAGAACTATTACCTATACGGAAAAGCGAAAACTCTCCTAGTTACCTTTCATTTTATTGAATGTATTCCAGCGCGCGTCTGATGATCAGAATCGCCCTTTTTTTCACGGTACGCCGACTTTTGTTGTGAGAAAAAGTGTACATTCTATTGTTATTGTTTACCGGTATTTTACGATCATGTTAGCATTGACATTGAACTTAAGTCTTTTACTGAAAGTCTAATAAAAACACAAAAAAAACAACTGTTAGTTTAGAAGTATTCCGGAGGTGAAAAAATCTCTGCAAACAATCCTGTTAAACAGCAAAAGTTATCCACATTATTACGTTAATTTCAATATAAAACAATATTTGTATTTTTTTATTTTACTGCAATTTTTTGACGTCGGTTTAGTAGTAAAACAAATAACAATTCATTTTATTCTAGAACATAGAAAATCATCAATCAAAATGAAATAAAATTTGGTTAAGATAAGATGAAAAATACAATGGTTGGAAAAGAGATATAGAAATAAGAAAAAGTTCCTTAATCAAAAATTTTTTTAGTTTTTTCACTTCCTGTATATATATATATATATATATATATATATATATATATATATATATATATATATATATACATACGTTATGTCGGATATTCTCACGGGTGTGATGTGTAACTGAAGGTTTTCAGGCGTCTCGTGTATGTGCTGAGTCCCTCTCAGAACTGTAAGGCAACTCACGTTTCAGTGAAATCTCATTCACCATTTTCAAAGCTCACCGTCTGGCATCTACGAGCGAACTGACGCTCGCGACTCGGGTGCTGTCGGTCCAGTGTGTGCGTCGAACGCGTTCGTCTTCTAAATGGTTCTGGCCAATCAGGTTGTGAGACCTGCTGCACGTCATCGGTCCTGTTGCCAGTGTTTGAGGTTGCGTTGCCGAGTTGTAATCTCTTTCGTTACTAAGTGGTACTGGCTGATGTTTTGTAAGCCGATTTTTCCAAGTATTAGGCAATCGCTGACTACCATCTCTGCTATTTAAGTTAGCGAGTGCAGGAGATAGCGGCGATCTCATAGGGGCTCCCTCGACTTGTATATATCGTCGGCCTTCATATGTAAAATAGGTGTTATCAAGACAGTGTTTAGCTAATTCGATGATATATAATACTAGTTGTTTTCGTCTTGGTTTTTACTTTTTAACCGACTTCTAAAAGAAGGAGGTTCTCAATTCGGCGACTATGTATGTTTTTTTTTATGTATGTACACCGATTACTCCGGAACGGCTGCACCGATTTAAATGAAATTTTTTACGTATGTTCAGGAAGTTGCTGCGGTGGTCCTATATTTTTTTAAATGAAATTGGTGCAGTAAAATCCAAGATGCCGCTTACAATAGGGCGGCTAATTGTCCGATTTTCTCCAAAATTGGTATGGAGGAATTTTCGAGGTTGTACCCAACGAATCTGGATTTAAAAAAAAAAAATCAAAATGGCGGATCCAATATGGCGGAGAAAAAAATTTGATATTGTCCGATTTTATCCAAAATTAGTATGGGAGAGATTTCGAGGTTCCACATAACGAATTCAAAATATTTTTAAAAAATTCAATATGGCGGATCCAATATGGCGGACAAAAATCGATATTGTCCGTTTTTGTCCAAAATTGGTACGGGGGAATTTTCGGGGTCGCACATGACGAATCTAAAATAATTTTTAAAAAATTCAATGGGGCGGATCCAATATGGCGGATAAAAAAATCAATTGTGTCCGATTTTCTCCAAAATTGGTATGGGGGAGTTTTCGGGATCTCACATAACGAATGTGAAGTTATTTTAAAAAAATTTAATATGGCGGATCAAATATGGTGGACAAAAAATCAATTTTGTCCGATTTTTTTCAAAATTGATATGATAGCACATTACGAATTTGATATTAAAAAAAATAAATATGGCGGATCCAAGATGGAGGATTAAATATTCTATATCTCTCGATTTTCTCTAAAGTCAGTATTGGGGGATTTTTGTTGGTGTTAATTACGAAATTTAAATATTTTTTGAAAAACTCAATCTGGCTGATTCAATATGGTGTCCTGAAAATTTTACATTTTTCGACTTTCTCCAAAACTGATATAGAGGGTTCATGAGGGAGCAAATTATGAATTTAATATTATTTTTTTCTGGATTCAATATGGCGAACGCAATATAGCTGACTAAAAATTTTGCATTTTTCGATTTTACATATGTGGAACTGAATGTAAATAGCAAATATAAAATTATTTTAAGAAAATCTAATATGTCAAATGTAATATGACCATTTAAAAATTCAAAATTTCTGGATTTCATCTAAAATTGGCATTAGAGGGCTTTGAAGGGTTTAGATTAAATTAAAACGTTAAAATTATTTTTGTGAAATTCAATATGGCGGATCCAATATGGTGAGTTGAAAATTTTACCTTATTCGCATTTTTTCAGATTTGATATTAGGGGGTTGGGGGTGGTGTATTACAAATATGAAGTTAATTTTTTACAACTATTAGGTTGATAAGATATAATATGAGACTAAAAATTTTATATTTTCCGGTTTTATCTAAAATTGATATTGCAGGGTTCTTGGGGCGTATACAAACTCAATATGCAATATAAAATATATCGGGCTAAGAAATTTACGTCTCAAATTCTTTAAATATCGATATTGGAAAACTTTGGGGCCTATATTATTAATCTAAAATTAATTTAAAATTTAAGATAGTGGATTTACTATAACAGACTATATATTTGTTTGACACAATTTCATTGGTATTTGGAGAATTCTAAGAATCAAAGAATTTTTAGTGGTTCATTTTAGGGTGCTTTACAATTATAGATAAAATGGGTACTTTTTTGCCACCTTGGAGTCATTGCGAGGTACACTAATCTCGATTAGTACTTAGTTCAAATAATTTATGGACATCATAATGAATTTAAAACTAAAAATCGAAAAATAAAATTTTTATAAAAAAATTGAACCGCCTTCTAAAAGTGCACTAAAAAGTGGAAAATAACTAGAAATTTTTATATGAAATTGAAATTTTTGAAGTCGGCGCCAAATTATTTCTAAATGAAATAAATAACTACTAATATATACAAATGATGGTAAGAAAGCAATTACAAATAAAGTATTTTTAATCTGTTTATGCGAATCACATTTTGTCAGGTATTAGTTTGGCGCCGACTTCAAAAATTTCAATTTCATATAAAAATTTCTAGTTATTTTTCACTTTTTAGCGCACTTTTAGAAGGCGGTTCAATTTTTTTATAAAAATTTTATTGTTTTTTTTTTGTTTTATTATAGAACAAATGCGTCCTTTGTTTTATTATTTCGGATCTAATTTTTTTTGAAGAGCTGTTGGTTATTGGAGTTGTTTGTACCTTTTTTAGGGTTTCATGACGACATTTTGCGGAGGTTAAGGCAACAGCTCGATCTGCTAGACCTATTATTACACTATTTTTTTGACTTTTTCAGTGGTTTGAATTATATTTAGGTAACGACCTGACCAAGTTTCTTTAGTGTACCATTTAGTTTCAATTTTGTGACTCTGTCTATCTCTAATTATATATATATATATATATATATATATATATATATATATATATATATATATATATATATATATATATATATATATACATTTTTCAGTCTATTTCATTTCCAAAATACAATTCATTTTTAAATTACAAATTAGCATAAAGGCAATTCGTAATTACATATAATATTACAGTAAATTAATTTCAGTTACATATCTTGTAACAGTATATTTGCTTTTACGAAAAAATGTGATTTTTTAATATTTACATTCCATATGTGGAATTTTTTATGGGGTTTTAAATATCAGCCGTTAATTTTTTTTCATGCTAAAATTTTTTCTCCTTTTTCTTTGGATAATTACAATCTAGAGTGTCAGTTTAAAACATTTCACATACATAATTACGTTTTTTATTTGATTTTTATCCAATATCAGTACTTTTTTCAGTTTATTAAGTTACTCATAGATTTCGCTTGTTACTATACCTTTTTTATCATTTACCGCATGCTTCTCTTTTTTTATTTCAATTATTTCTTTGATTGGAAATTTATGATAATTGGAATAAGTAGTGTTAACATTTTGTTTCGTTGAAATTAAACTCATGTCTAATGTTCTTTTTATGCTCATGGGGAGCCGTCGATGCGTTTTTTGTGTATTTGTGGCCATTTAATCTGTTTTCTAAAGGGTGTTTTTTATAGAGGTATAGAACTTTTAAATGGAATAAAACAAAGATGAATTTTTTAAATTAACATGAAATTTACTTTATTCGAAAGATAACCTTCTGGCATTATAATTTAAATATGACTTCTGGCATATGACCGCCACGGCTGGCTCGGATAACATTTGTGGCCGTATATCGGCAATAACGCGGCGAATGTTGTCTTCCAAGTGATCAATCGTTTCGGGCTTATCGGCGTAGACTAGCGACTTCACATATCCCCACAGAAAATAGTCTAGCGACGTTAAGTCGCACGATCTTGGAGGCCAATTCACGGGTCCGAAATGTGAAACTATGCGGTTACCAAACGTTTCCTTCAATAAATCAATTGTGGCACGAGCTGTGTGACATGTTGTGCCGTCTTGTTGAAACCACAGCTCCTGCACATCATGGTTCTTCAATTGATGAACGAAAAAGTCAGTAATCATGGCTCAATAGCGGTCACCATTGACTGTAACGTTCTGACCAGCATCGTTTTTAAAGAAGTACGGACCAATGATTCCACCAGCCCATAAAGCACACCAAACAGTCAGTTTTTCTGGATGTAACGGTGTCTCAACATACACTTGAGGATTATCATCACTCCAAATACGGCAGTTTTGTTTATTGACGTATCCATTCAAACAAAAGTGAGCTTCTTCGCTAAACAAAATTCGCTTATGGAAATCGGGATCAACGGCAATCTTGTTTTGGGCCCATTCACCGAATCTACGCCTTGTTAGGTGATCGTGTGGCTTCAATTCTTGCACGAGTTGGATTTTGTAAGCACGCAAACCAAGATCTTTCCGCAAAATCTTCCATAAAGTGAATGGACACATATCCAATTCCTTTGCACGATGGCGGATAGACTGATTCGAGTCTTCCTCTACGCTACGCTCTACAGCAGCAATGACTTCTTCTGTACGCACTGTACGACGTCTCTGTGGATGCGTATTATCTTTTAGAGTAAACGTGCTGCGAAAACGTTCCATAGTTAATTGAATTAATTGCTCTGATGGACGATTATGTTGACCGTAAAATGGACGTAGTGCGCGATACGTATTTCGAACAGAACCATGATTTTCAAAATAAATTTGCACAATTTGGAAGCGTTGTTCAGGCGTCAGTCTATTCATATTGAAAGGCCAAACCAAACTAAACATAAATCACTTGACAGCTGACAAAATGGCCGCCAGTTAAAAAAATGTTGCCAACTTAAAGTTTTATATCTCTATAAAAAACACCCTTTAGATATAGGGTTGTCATTCCAATATATTTTTCAGAACAATTTGGACATGGAATCAAGTACTCTAAATCTGATTACTTCTAATAAGGTACTTTACTTCTTAGTGAAGATAAAAACGATTTTGAACGGTTTTAGGTTTTATAACAAACTGTGGAATTATGTTTAGGTAAAATATATTTAAGATTTTCAGATATTTCCTCTGTGTAGGGAATTGCAACGTATTTGAAAATGAATGCTTATAAATATGAGATAGGAAATTCAGAGGTTGGTAATTGGTAAGTTACTAATATCTGTTTTTCTATGAATCATAGGTTTCTCACAAATTAATTGAAGATAGACAAGACACGTGTTCAGAATGACATATAGATGAATTAACTGACTAATATAGTGGAGACCGAGCGCATAAAAAAGATTATAGGTAGACGATGATGTAAAAGAAGTTACAGAAAACTGGATAAACAGAGCAGGAAACTCAAGTGACAATTAATGAAGGTCTATTTTCAAAGGAGAATACAAGTGACTATAAAGAATATTAGAAATAAAATGCCCGATATTCCAATATACTTCCCTATAAAACAAATAGTGTCTAATTTAATATTTTATACAAATAAAAAAGATAATACAAGAAATCTCAAGAATTAAAGAAAAAACACTGCTTCATTTAAAATTTTTAATTGTGACATAACTTACTTCACCCAATCTTAAAATGTATTTTTAATTTACCGCAACCACTTGAATTTAATAACTTACTTTCTTCACTGTTATAAATTGAACAAAACAAGTAATTTTATAATGAATGAATTTTCTCAAAGAAACTAAACACTTGATTTTCACGGGCACATTGTGTCAATAAACTGCCTATTTTTGCTTGCGTAATACTTTATTGCCAAGTTGCAAGGGTATCTAATCGTTGATTGATTTCAAAACTAAATGCAGTTCGACGCAACAGTTTTATAGTTTAGTATTATTAACTTAAAATATTGCACAAAATTATTATTTTTAATTATATGTAAACTTGTATTGAAAAGAAGCTGTAAGCTAACGGATGGCTAAAATTGTTGTTTTCATGCAGGTAACCGTTTAAGTATATGAAACAATCTTGGAGATATTCGGCCGAAATTACATTTAATCCCTCACTGACACCCAAATAAGAAGAAAAATCTGATATCCTCAACTGCCCCCCCCCCTTTCTTGATGTACTGGTTATCGTATTATTGACGGTTTTTGATTTGAAAATTTTTTGAAGTTTCCCGAATCAGGGTTGTCATATCGTATAATTGGTTGTTGATGTGAATTTGGATTGTCTAATCCAGTGTCAGGGATACAATGTACTTGGTACAATATTTCTTGATTGAGTGAATTGTTTCTCTTTGGTTCGGTGTGTCGAACAAAATCTTCACTATACGCATTGAGTTTATCAGAAATTTGATCGATCGGAGTGAATAATTGACGTGATGCCTGTAAGCGCAATTGTTCAGAGGAACGCAATTGATTATCGTAATCCATTGGTTGGAATGGATAATTTGATCTCTGAACCTGGCTTCTCGGATTTTCAATCGAATAATGTGTCACCGACGCGTCATTCGTTGATACCTCGGAGAGTGTGTTTGTGATGAAGTCTTCAGGGTCAGGGTAAAGACAACTTGTGGTTGGTCTTTGTTGAATTAATCCTTCGGATCTAATCATGGGCAGTGAGCGAGTTCGATGTAGTTGATTCAGTTGTACATTGGGATGAGAAAGAAAGGCGGGGCATCGCACAGGCGGTGCCGGAGAGGACCCACCGTAGCCGCTCGACCTTGAGGAAACCCAGGCCGCCTCACCTTTCCTCTTTGAGAATTGGGAGAGTGAAATGTTTTTAGTTGACATGATGGATTTGTGCTTGTTTAAAATTGAAAATATTTATTTAAAAAAAATGAAATGTGAGAAACTTGGAAATATTTCTCTATGATGATTAATGACACTCGTCTGAGGAGAGAGCTAATGTGAAATGGGATTTATGTGTTGATGATGAATGAATATTCAGGAAGTAGAAAAATTCTAAAAAATTATTTTCTTTGGATAATTTTCAGAAAAAGATTTTTGGGACAAAACTCTTAGTCTTGATTTCAAAAATTTCAAGAAAAAGGAAAAATTGTCTGTCAGTCTATTTCCGAAAAAACGCGAAAACTTTTATTTAACCAAATTATACCGATGAAGCTCGAAGATTTGGAAAAAAGTTTGGTCGCAAATTTATCCGAAAAAATTTCCTTCCTTTATTCTAATTCTCGAAATTTGGATTAGCTAAAAAGCTTGTTGAATTTAAAATTAAAATAAATTTGATGTCGCGAAATCCGATTAAGTTTTTTAGTCAGAGTCCGAAAATTCTTTGTCTATCTCAGACCAAAGAAATTTGTAACTTTTTGATTGTTATAAATTGAACAAAACAAGTAATTTTATAATGAATGAATTTTTGTGGTGTGGCGCAAAAAGTATGGGTAAGTCTAATTTAATAGAACTTTCGATGTGCTGAAAAAATGTATGGGTAAATGTCGAAATAAAGTATTTTATATGATGAAAAATTATTTAATTAAAAATCTAATTAAATGAATCTTCTTAAAAATGTTAACAGATGACGATGATGATGGGCAAAAGGAAAAAGCCCGAAGTTATGGTATGGATGCGCGAACTTTATATCGGTGATCCGTGATTTCAACTTCAGTTCATGTATGCAATCACAAATAGCGCCCTATTTCCGAACTGTAGTGGGAAATAAAACCTATCTTACCTAGAACACTGTTAGTTTTTATCCAGGGGACTCCCGATACATCGTATTTAAACCGATTTTATGCAAAAAACAAAAAATTGAATGATTATTAATGTCTTCAGACGCCTGGGGCAATTACCCGGGTATGAGCTACTAGTTCGTCCAGGGGCCTTGGAGGTATTTTATTGGTTAGTAAAACACTATCAGTTTCAGCCACGCAGCCCTCTAAAAAGATCGTCGTTGTTGTAACCTCTTCTTGGCTGTTCAGCCGTCCTAAAAGTAATGAAAGTTCTGGAATTTGCCGTCGCTTTTTGAATTTCTTTTGTAAAAAACGAATTTCTTTTCTGAAAATCCTGAGATCTGACAAATCCGATTGAATACTGCTTCTTTCTTCTCTCTTTTCTGCCTTCTTTATTCCCAAAATGAACTTTTTTAAAATTTTATATAGTATTTATTAGCACTATTGAAGACAACTGAAAACTGCTGCTGATGCCGAGTTTTGTGCTATCTTTATACTCTTTTTGAGCGGGAAATGCAAAAACGGGTTTTATTATTTGCTGTACCTGTGGCCCGCGATGCTGCTCCAGTGGGTTTAGTATAGATGATTTATACATCTCCTATGAATAGCAACCTTAATAATGCCAAATACTGGTTCCATGCCAATAAATGTAGTAGCAGACCTTTGTCTTGCAAGTTGATCAGCTTCCTTATTGTCGAGGATTCCCTTGTGTCTTGGTATTCATGCAAAAGTAAACTTGTTGTAGTTTCCAAAAGTGATAAGGTTTTAAAGATAATCCTAAACCTATTTTGATGTTATCTAAGGATATGCAAATGCTTTGAGCGTTGACTATCGGAGAAAATGAGTATGGTCCTGCTCTTATAACTCCTCGTCAGATTATCTCGAAGACACGTATCATTAGTATATATTTCTGCCTGGAATACCATTGTATACTGTTCCAATGTCGAGTCTAGGTATTCCGGCTGCTGTACCATAGTCAGTTATAAACCCGTCTATAAACTAAACGAAGTTTCATTGTTGACTTAGTGATCGATGAGATCATTGCTTCCAGTCAGTTTGACTAGTGTAGGTCAAAGTTGTAGGTTCTTGGCATGGTGTCATTGCTCATCTTCTACAATGACTTCATCATCATGCTTTTTATGCTGGTGTGTCCAACGGCAGGTCCAGTTCGCCAGACCTTGTTTGTTCCAGTTTGTATGTCTCTAATCTAGCTTCAGCATTGATTAGTAGGGGGGGGGGGAGATAGGTTTAGTAGAGTTTCCATGGTTTTTGTCGGAATGCTTCTCATGACTCCCGTGATGCGCAAGCCAGCCAATCTCTGGAGTTTGATGATTTTTGTCCATCAAACAATTGAGCCATATATTATCAAGGGTCTTATCACTACGGTGTACAAATAGTATACAATATGTTATTCCCCACGTAAGAATTTTATAAAGGATTTTTTTAGAGGTATACAATTTTAAAATGAAATAAAATACGTATAACTAATGTTAATAGTAATGGTTTGGGCTTTATTTAAAATTTAATTATATGCCACTAGTGTTTAAATATGATTTCCGGCATAAGAGCTCTATGGCTGGCTTGAATAAAGCGCAATCGGGAAATTTAATTTTCGACCACTTTAACGAGCAACTGGGGCCGTATATCAACAATTACGCAACAAATGTGGACTGTCAAATGGTTCAACGTTTATGATTTATCGGCGTAGACTAGTGATTTTACATACCTTCAAAGAAAGTAATAGGTGGGGGTCACACAATTGTGGAGGCCAGTTTACAGGTTCATTGCGCCATCTTATTGAAACCACAGCTCTGTCACATTAATATCATTCAATTCAGAAATGAAGAAGTCAGCCATCTCTATAGCACTTTCTATTGACGGTAACATTCTGACCGGCATCACTTTTAATAAAAATGAGCTAATGATTCCACCTGCCCATAAAGTACACCAAACAGTGACTTTTGATGGATATAAGGGCGTTTCAATAAAGGCTTCTGGGTTTTCTCTGCTCAGTGAACAAAAATTGGAAAAGAGGATCATGGTCATGCGGTTTCAATTCTTACACAAGCTGGATCTTGTAAGTTTGTAATATAAGATCTTTCCACAAAATCTGCCACAAAGTGAATGGAATCCAATTGTTGTGCACGATGGCGAATCAACTCATTCGGGTCCTCCTTTATACTACGTTCCATAGCACCAATAACTTCTGTGTGTACTGTACGGCGTCTTTGTGGATGCATATTATCAATCAGAGTGTACGTAATGCGAAAACAATCCATGGTTTGCCGAATAACTTGCTCAGATGGACGATTATGTCGACCATAACGGCAAGTTTCGAGAACAGAACCATGATTCAAAAAATAAATTTGCACAATTTGCAAGCATTGTTCTGGCATAAGTGTATTCCTCGTGAAATAGCAAAACGTATTGACTGTAAATTAACTGTCAACAGTTATTAGAAATAGTGTTACCAGTTTAGAAACCAGAGCTCGTAAAAATACCCTTTACAAATACGTGAAAAATATTTAAAAGGAAATGAAATGAATTGAATTTCCTTTAAACAAGGTAAAGTGACCTAATCACAATTTCGTTTTATTTTTTTTTCAGTTTTTAACTTTACTGCAATAAACCGCTTCAAAATACCTGACTTCAATCAAAATTTATATGGAACCCCCTCCGAAATATTCCCTACAATATACAGAAAATCTTGTTAAAACATACGCGAATAAACATTAAAGATGTACATATATACAAGCCTCTTTTACCAAAGTCGATTAATAATATAGCCTTAAACTTAAAACACCAAATTTAAAAACATCCTTTACAAGCAACCGTAGATTTTTGTCTGTACTATTACATTATATAGGTATACTTATCCTATTAACAGGCATGCCCAAAAATGATTTATGGAATGTATCTGATTAAAGTAAGATTTTTTCATTTCCTTGGACGCTCCTTTAAATTTTCCTAAAAGCCCTGTTTCTTTTATGACATGATATTAAGTAATATTGAGGAACTATTAGATAATTGTGTATGTGATAAAGAAAAATCTAAATTGGTATTATAAGGAATTATGAAATTATAACTACAATTAAAATTCAAGTTTGTGAAAAAATATAGGTGTAAAATACGACAATGCAGAAAAACACGCCTAAAAAATTGTGCGATTAACACAGTCGTATGTTAGTCAAATTTAAATACACAAACCATTTCAAGTATAATTTTTCACATAATATCTTTTTTACGAGTTAAGCGAGACAAAAAATTTATTACATCTTACCAAGATTCATCCCCAAATATATGGCCTTGTCAAAATGGCAGGCTGTGATTTTCACGAGTTTAAGAGTAAAAACCTCAAAACAATTTCATATTTTACCATTCACTCACTCAGTAAAAACCACTGTGTACTTAATCTTGCTTTTGGCTCCGTACAATCTTCGCGTTGCACGTAGTATAACTTATATATTACGACACAAAATCGAAATACATGTAAATAATTAACAAATAAACAGAATATCCTTCATTTTTATGTTGCATTCTTCTGTGTCCATGAGGATAATTGCGTTGCTTTTATCTACAGGTAATATTTAGGTCTTTTAAAGCCGTAGGTTTGTCTATTTAAGAGCTCTTGGCCTAATTGACAACCAAGGGAAATAAAAAGAACTGCCACAAATAAAATAGTTCTCAAATAAAAAATCACTAACTATAAATAGAGCAAAATAACTGCAACTAAAACCCAGGGAGGTAATAAAACCACTTACCGATAATAGACAGATCACCATCTTGGTATACGTCAAGGGCACAATAGATGGATAAGTGTGATACTCTTTTAGAAGCTCTCCAATCAGCCGCCATGGTGCAACTGGATAAGCGCTTTACCAGTACTTCGAGTACTAAGGGAACAAACATTCTACAATTTTGAATGGTTTTGTTTTTCGATTAAAAATAATAAATTTTAAGATTTTTCTATTACCACTTTTTGTTTTTCATTGCTTGTTTCTCAAAAATTAACACAATCTGTTTTAAAAAATTTTACTACAACTCTGACATTGAAAATGGAAGTAATGAGGGAACTTTTTAGAAAACAAACACGCAAGCACAAGCACAAGCACTAGCACTAGCATAAGCAAAAGCACCAGCACAAGCACAAGCACAAGCACAAGCACAAGCACAAGCACAAGCACAAGCACAAGCAAAATCACAAGCACAAGCACAAGCAAAAGCACAAGCAAACCCAGATAGCACAAGATTTCCAGTGGATATCCAGAATAGGTACATATAATGTCCTGTATGTCCATGGACCGTTTATGGATGTCCATTAGATGTGATGACCTGTAATCTATATGGACGTCCATATCTGGATGTCCAGTGTAAGTCCATCAGACGTCCATTAATTAAATTTCGGGTTGTCGGTAAAATCGGATACTGTTATATCGGCCTGTAGAATTGTCATTTCTTAACCCGCCGGCCCGCCTTTGTGCCCATTATTGTGTTGACGTCGAGCTAAAAAAGACCTTTGGAGTTTTAGTTGAGCTAAAATCAAGTGTGCTTTTTATTTGAAGAAGATGCCACCGTTAAAGGTAAGTATAGTTATTTTTAATTTAATTTTTTTATTTATACCAAAAATTACCGAACGAAACTACAGACATGCCCGACGAAAAGCTGATAATTTAGTATCAAACTCGCACAAATTTGAAAGGGAACAAAATATTCAGTATCAAAACACGTATGTTAAAATATAGCTTTTGTAGCTATACTTTTTCATACAATTACTTATTTAAATGGAAATTACTAGAAATAAGTGCAAATATTTTGATAGGCCAATGAATTTTGTATCTTGTTGGTTAACATGGAGCACAGATAGAGTAGTAAATTTGTGTAATAATAAAATTGTAAATTTTAGAGAAAGTTCTCTCTGACAAAATCATTATTGAGTAATCAGTCTATTAAGATTGCTGGCATTAATAAATGTTATCAAAATTTATAATGGAATAAAAGCTATAGCAAATTTAAATAATTATATTAATTTTTTATGACTATTTTGGATTAAACGCTAGTAAAAGTTTACATTGATGTGTATTTTTGTGCAGTATAATTGTTTAAAAATATATAATAAAGTTTTGACAGTTCGACTCTAGGTTTAGACTTATAATTTAATTTATTTTAATTATTTTTTAGATGAATTTTCCACAGATTGGTCCAAATAAAATTCCTATGTGAAAGCCAATTTGTACCAAATTAGAGAGGATATTCAGGTAATCTTAAATAGGGAAAAAACAACAAGTATCTACAAAGAATTTTCTGCAGGAGTTCAACTATCCTTTACTTTACAGTTTAATACACTTCTGAAATAAAAGCTGAAACTTATTCGAGTAATGCTTCTTTACGTGTATGAGTCTACTGATAAAAAAAACTTAATTTACAGGATTATTTTATATATATTTTTTTACTTTGATTCTTAAAGTCAAAAATATTCTTAGGTTAGCATATGTGGAATTAACGTTTAATTATCTCAATAAAGTAGTATAATTTTAGGTTTTACAATTAGCGAAAATTGGAGGAAATTATACCTATTAACTTATTAAAAGATATTTTATTGTAACAATGACAGATAGCCTTTTCAAGAGTTATACATATGATGGAACAGTAGTGCCCTTTAAAGAACTTATGTTCACTATTTGTAGGTAAGTTACCACTTAAATATAAAAATTTGATGAAAAAAATCTCTCTGTTTTATTTGTCATACTCGTAAATAATAAGAACAAATTAGGTGTCAGATTTCACACGTTGAACTCTAGATCCTCTTGTTCTGATAATACCCAGACAAAAAGTGTGTTAAAATTTTTTTTCTGGCCTGTTGGTTTAAGCACTCTAAGCAATAACGATGCATTTGGTTTTATATATATATATATATATATATATATATATATATATATATATATATATATATATATATATATATATATATAAAGAGAGAGAGAGAGAGAGAGATATTTAAATTCCTACCAAACCATAAAATACTGCATCATTTAACGTTAAACCTTATTAATTTTCAGCTGCGGTAGAAGAATGAGGGGCTGATAAAAAACAGCCGAAGACGAGATTAGACAATGGCAGAAGAGATTAAACGACAGAAATAAATCTAGAAAAAAATAATTATTGTAACAATAAAAAGTCTTTATTTAAATAATCGGTATATTTTCTATTACCCAATTGAAATTGTACCTATTACTATGGAACCAGATAACTTATTCATAGTGATCCTTCTATAGCTTGAACAATTTAAATCAATTGAAGCTATATTTTGTAGCACTTGCAACTCGACTAATTATAAAATTTTATATTCTTATATAGTATTATATTAAAAACTTGACAATTGTAATCAATAAGTGTAATATGTGGATCCAGTTCCTGTTACCTGGTTCGCTAATGTAATTTATATCTGTTTAATTTTTGGGTCTAATAGGGCCATCTATGGTTACTTGTTATCGACGTTTTGATGACATGAGTGGTCTGTGTCTTCAGAAATGCAGATTAATTAGGTACTGTAAGCTCTCAGACCCTAAGCAAATTCTGAAAATATCTACCATTCACGTTACCGGAACGTCAAGAAGAGGGAACCATAGATTATGACCTATTTATCCAAAAAGCACAATACCATCGGATAATATGTCCACAATCGGGTCAAGAATGTACAATATATGGACATCCAAAATTAGTCCGATTAATATCCAAAAATAATCCATACTTGGACAATATATGTAATCCAAAAAGACGTCCATGAGTGGAACAAACGTATAGTCTAGTGGATATCCATAGGATGTTGGTGGACAAATTCTGGACATCCCATGGACACCCAGTATATCCAGCTTTGGATAAACGATGGATATCCAGTGGACTGAAGTGTGCTATTTGGGAAAGCACAAGCACAATTACAACTACAAGCGCAAGAATAATCATAAGCACAAGAACGAGAACAAGCAAAAACACAAGCACAAGCACAATTACAACTACAAGCGAAAGAATAATCATAAGCACAAGAACGAGAACAAGCAAAAACACACGCCCAATCACAAGCACGCGTATGGAGAGAGGACCAGAGCGATATTCGCAGGAAATAAACTGTTTGTATATATATTTTTCATGTTCTCTGCCTAAAAGGAGAATTACATATATAACAAACTAACATTAGCATATTCATACAACCTGCACGCAAAATTATTCTAGTTAATCTTCAACTGCAAGCATAGACGATGCTAAATGAAATTTTGTCAAAACATCTGCCAGCTTCCAAGAGAAACTGAACCACCACAGATTTGTACTCGTATTCGATGTTCTTCGTTGTGGAAAATTATTTTAATATTATTTTCGCATTTCAATCAGAAAACTCCTCTAAAAATTAATTCTACTCTCAATTAAAAGTGATGATAGTACCTCGGAAATAAAATGTTGCGTTCTAAAGAAAATATGGTAGTTTCTCATTTCAATCCGATTTTTCTAAGGTCAAAATTAATTTATTATAGTATAATTTTTTACTACCTTAAACAGGTGAACGACCCAGTTGCTTATCAAATGATAATAATTTATTTAAATAATTAATGTTTTCAAAACCACAACAATATCAAGGAACTAAAAAAAAATTTCGTGGTGTTATAAATAATTTATCTATTTTTCATAATTATATTTTCCATAAAATCGAAGTATTTTTTAAATAGAAAAAAAAAGAATTCCAATAAAATTAGGGACCCATGTAGGATTCAAACCATCCATAGTCATGTAATATGTCATTATAATCTAATAATTTTGTAAAAAATCTTAAAAATTGTCGCATTTTCGTGACAACATGGCGAACGTCAATAAATCCAAACTAAAATAATAAAATTCTAATGTGTGTCCGACGCAATCCGCTGATGATTACGTATCGTAAAACGTTATGAACTAAACAGAAATATTAAAGATGTACAGAGTAAGTCAACAATTGGATGAAGTAGGTTTGTACCTTTTCGGTGAAATTAACAAAGAAACTATATTTATTGTTTGATACAGTTTATTTTTACGCAGATTTTAAAAATATTTAGGACTCTACAGGGTGAGCCAAAAAACTAGGACAGCATAAAGTTGTATTTTTTTAAATGGAACACCCTATAAACGAATCGTATTTTCGATTTAGCTTATAATTTTAAATCTTTTTTATTAAAGGTTTACTATAACAAAACTTTATAGTTTCTGAGATAATTAAGTTTAAAGAAAAAAAGTCACATTTTCAAGCATCAATTCAATCCTAAATAACGTTTTCAATTTTGTGACAAATATATTTAAATTTGGAATTTAGCAAGGCCAAGGACAAGTTAATATAATTTTTACCTCATATTTGCAATAAAAGCTACAGGGTGTTGAACACATCAGCTCAAATTTGAACAAGTTTAAATGAATAAATATATTTTTTTTTAAATGGTACCCCCTGTATATTTTCATGTTATTTAATAGAGTAATAAAAACCCTAAAAGTTTTGTTCAATATATCCTATACCTATTTATAATAGTTTTTGAGATATTTCAGTTTTTCTTATTTTCCATACTTTTTTACAGAAATAGTCTTCATTACCATAGTAGCCATGTAAAATAATAAAAAGAAACTACAGAAACAAACAGAATGTGGTTAAATATGATGAAATACATTATTCGTTATATTACAACGGCAATAGTTTAATTAAACATAATATGAAAAAATTAACCCAACAATAACGACAAGGCAAATACATATTTACTTTTATACTAAATTGAAACGAAAAAATTACCTATTAAATACTGAGATTAATTATTTCTTTTTAATAAGTGTTCGAATAAACGACCCCCTTGTGCAATGCACAAATTTAGTCTTTTTTGCTGATTTTCTAGGACCCTGGACAAAATTAGTGGCGTTATTGTTGTACAGGTATCCCTAATCCTGTTTCGCATATCTTCCACTGTTATTGGTGGATTAACATACACCTTATTTTTAATATAACCCCATAGGAAGAAATCTAATCGGTGGCCACTCAATGAAACCCCCACGTCCAATCCATTTTTGCGGATATCGTTGGTCCAAAAACGCACGAACTTCACGATGGTAATGCGGAGGCGCACCATCGTGCTGGAACCACATACTGTCGAGCTCATCTCTATCGAGACCTTGAAGCAGTTGGGGTAGTTCTTCTTGTAGAAAGTTCAGATAACTATGGCCATTTAGTGGTTCATTAAAAAAGTGGGGTCCAATAATTCGATTATGATGAATACCACACCAAACATTTAATGACCAGTGGTTTTGATGTTGCACCTCTCTAATCCAAAATGGGTTTTCTGTGGCATAATAATGCATGTTGCGTCTATTTACGGCACCGTTACTTCTAAAAGTAGCTTCATCACTAAACATTACCTTGCATAATAAATTTGGATTTAATTGAATCTCCGCATTTATTGTACGAAAAAAGTTTACACGACTTTCAAAATACTGTCCATGCAATTCTTGGTGTAATTCCATGTGATATGGATGATACCTATATTTCTTGGTAGTACGATTAGTGGTGAATTGTGATGTTTCACATAATGCTGCTAACTGACGGCTACCAATATAAGGATTTTCCTGAACATTTAACAATACTTGTAGTTCTTTTTCTTCATTAGTTACTGGTTTGTTGACCACGTTTTGGATAATCAACAGTACCAGAAGAATCAAATCTTTGCATTAAGTTTTGAAAAGTATGGGTATTAGGCTGGCGTCGATCAGGATACTTCATTTTGTAAATTCTTTGAGCAAGAAGGCAATTTTTTTGAGCCTCTCCTATTGTATAAATCATATCTATTAACTCATTCTTTGGAAAATTCATTTTACAATATAAGATGAATGCAAAAAAAAACCAAACTACACTACATAAAAACCATAGACGTAGAAGAAATTAAATAAAATACATTTTATTTAAAAATGTAATTTTATTTAATTTCTTCTACGTCTATGATAAAAACCAAAAGAAGCGATTGTGGTTATAAATTTGACACACAGAAAAATGTTCTTTTACATTGTTTTTGCCATGGTTACTATGATAATGAAGACTATTTCTGTAAAAAAGTATGGAAAATAAGAAAAACTGAAATATGTCAAAAACTATTATAAATAGGTATAGGATATATTGAACAAAACTTTTAGGGTTTTTATTACTCTATTAAATAACATGAAAATATACAGGGTGTACCATTTAAAAAAAAAAAGATATTTATTCATTTAAACTTGTTCAAATTTGAGCCGATGTGTTCAACACCCTGTAGTTTTTATTGCAAATATTAGGTAAAAATTATGTTAACTTGTCCTTGGCCTTGCTAAATTCCAAATTTGAATATATTTGTCACAAAATTGAAAACGTTATTTAGGATTGAATTGATGCTTGAAAATGTGACTTTTTTTCTTTAAACTTAATTATCTCAGAAACTATAAAGTTTTGTTATAATTAACCCTTAATAAAAAATATTTAAAATTATAAGCTAAATCGAAAATACGATTCGTATATAGGGTGTTCTATTTAAAAAAATACAACTTTATGCTGTCCTAGTTTTTTGGCTCACCCTGTAGAGTCCTAAATATTTTTAAAATCTGCGTAAAAATAAACTGTATCAAACAATAAATATAGTTTCTTTGTTAATTTCACCGAAAAGGCACAAACCTACTTCATCCAATCGTTGACTCACCCTGTACTTTTAGTGTATTTCTAGTACTTTCTGAAAATTCCGATTTTACCATTCTCGAAATTTCATGCAATCTAAATAGAAAAAATCTCTTCCTAGATCTCTTTAAATAGTAGATAATGGTTGTTTGAACGCTGAATAACGTAATAATACTTTTTTTACATTTAAAAAAGTGTTGATAAACAGTAGATATTTATTTTTTTGGTACACACATACCGATTTTATGCTATGCTTTTCTAATTCGAGTATCATATGATAATCGGTAGGTCAATACCAAAGATTACCTCTTTGTCAATACATCTAGTATGAATTTATGGTTGCCTAAACTATTATTATTATTATTTTCAATATGTATATTGCAAACTTCGCATTTATAGTAATTTCTAACACTTAAAAACACAGAAAAGAGCCACGACAAGCAATTAAACTGAAAGAAAAGATAAATAAACATATTTACGTATGTCAAACATCAAAAAAGCCTCTCAACTAGTATACATAAACATATTTATGTATACCAATTGCAAGTATATTTTCTTGGATCATATCATATAGATTTAAACAACAATAGATTTCTTTGAAGACTGTTTATCGTCGGTGAGGGAGATCATATTTAGAACAAACCAACTGAAAAAGCCTAATATTATGACAGGCGCGCGTTGTTCTAGTTAGAAATCAAAAACACTACTTCAGATTGCAAGAAACTACCAGAAAATGATGAAAACTTTTCTCATTGGTGTACCACCATCTGTAGACCGCTTTTGAACTCATTGGTTCTCGTCAGCACAGAGCAGGCAACTACACTTCACTATAAGAAAAGTGAATCATTTAAGCAACTTATATGAAACTAAACAAAAACCAACTATTGCTAACAGGTCATGTAAAATGTCATTAATATCTAACAATCTTGTGAAAAATATTAAAAATTGTCGCATTTTCGTGACAACATGTCGCAGGAAATAAATTCGTATTTAAAAATGATAAAATTCCACTGTAAATCCGACTCGATGCGCTGAGGGTTCAGTATCATACAATGTTATGAACTAAATAAAAATATTAGAGATACACTTTAAGTGTATTTCTGGTACTTTTTGGACATTCTGGTTTTACGAATTTCAGCAATATGTCAAAAATGATCAAACGTATAACTATAATCTCAAATTTACTTGAAATTTGCGGAACATTCAACTTTCTAAGGATATTTTAATTAGAAAATACTGAAAATAACGGGATACCACCTAATTAACATTTCAACTGTTTTTTCCAAAAATTAAAAGTTTTAAAGAAACGGTTCGTCAATATATTGCTTTTTTTAATGACTAGTTATTTTTAACAACCAAAAATAAAAAAAAAATTTTAAACTATTTTTACAGATATTCACACATAAACAATCAATTGACACGAATTGGATAAGTTGGGTAAGGTTATAACGTAGTCCTGTCATTTTATCTCTTTTTACCATCCATTTCGTTCAACTACTTATGTCGATTAAATTTCGGAAAACTATGCAAATTGCTTCAAACCTTGTCAGTGGGAGGTAAACGATTAGGTTTAGTCGTTATAATTTTTCAGTGGCGACAGCGTATTCACTATTATTATAACTTCACTTTACCCAAAATGGCGCATAGCATGGTCCGGACATTTTCTGTTTATGTGACGATCAGTACAGTTACTTTATATGTGCGTGGTGTGGTTCAATATTTTACCGTCTGAAATTATCTGCATTATTAATTTTGCCTTCGCCAAAATGTCGAAAAATATCCCTGTCGTAACAATAAATACAGGGAAAGTGACTTATTTGCAATATCTATATAATCTTCGCGGCCCGTTAGCTCAGTTGGTTAGAGCGCCGAACTAAATTTGGAACTCGGAGGTCGTAGGTTCAAATCCTACATGGGCCCAGATTTTTTTGACTTAGATACTTAATTAAGTTTGGTATACAAAGTCGTTTTAAAACTGTATTATTTTGCACTTAATTTAATTGTCTTATATCAAAACATTCTTTCAAATCCAGGCAAAACAGTTCCTTATGAAGGTAAAGGTCACACCATAAGATTCGCGAACAAATAAATTTATAACAAAGGATATTTACCAGTTGGCCTACCACCGGCCGCCAAAAAATCGGTATATATACGTCGACTGGGTAGTTGCTGTCATCTAAAGGCGTAAACTTACGAAGAAATTCATATATATATATATATATATATATATATATATATATATATATATATATATATATATATATATATAATCATATTTCTTTATTTTGTCTTTTCTTGGGTTTAGGTTCTATATTTAATAAATACACAAAACGATTGACGTTTCGCCCTTTATTCAAGGCATTTTCAAAATTCCTTCCTCCTTGACATTTTGCTGTTCTGTTACTAAATCGATTTACTAGTTAATTTAGTTCGCCAGAAAAACAAGGTTGTCAACGGTGGGTGTGGGGGGTGGGGATGGGTGTAGGGGGGTGGAGTGTCAGCAGCATACATATTTCTAATATAAAAGGCAGAATCGGTTCTATTTTCCTGAACTCAAAGCCCTTGGGAAGGGAAGGGGCGATCGCAAGCAAACACATTCCTATATACTCTATTCAAGAACTAGAGAGAGTAATAAAACTGTTACCGAAATCTCTAACGTACCTGCTCCAGTGTGCGCAGGTAACTGAGGACTACCGTAAATCTAATTATATTTAAATATTATAAGCTTTTATAAATTTACTGCAACAATGAAATTTCTGATAGTTCAATTTAATTTCTGTCAGTGAGTAAAGTACACCTTACAGGGTGTCCTTAGTGATTTATCTTGTTTGTGCTTGTTTTTATATATTATTTGAGATTAGTGAGGTACCCAAAAGATATGGCTTCCACATCTATATTTATTCCAAAATCGTTAAACCAGGGCATTTTTTCCTCAACGAAAAACTTATTACTATGAATGTTTATGATGTCTTAAGATATCAATACCGAATACTGAAGGAGAAAAAAACGACTGAAATTGTTAGTACTCCCAAGCTACATTCTATCACACAAACTGTAAACAAAGGAGTTGTACATTCATTTTTTTATGAGAAGCAGATCCCAACCGTCAACAAAATTCTAAATAAAATCAATGAAGATCGGGATTTACCTGAAATCAAAAGAACTGAGCTCTAGAAATTGCTCACAGAACTTGATTTTTGCTGGGAAAAACCAAATAGGAAACCTGTTCTTATAGATCGTCCGGAAAATGTCCGTTGGAGAAGTTAAAATCTCTTTCAAGTAAAAAGTAGAGTTACTAGAAATACCACAACTTACAAAATTAGTAATTTAACTAAACTTTTGAAAGATCTTTTTGAATAAAGTTAGTGCAGAAAATTGGGAAGAATCCAGATCATAAAAGAATAAAAGAAAATGGGGAAACTCGATCTTATGATCGGTGAGATAGAGGAACCAATTATAATTAATTTGAGCGAAGATAGCTTCACTGATTTTGATTACGAATTAGATACGTAATGTTTACCAGTGTAAACACAATTTATTATTTAAATTTTCTGTAACATATAAAAGTTAATTACATTTGAATCCCTTTTTAGTGTTTAATTTTAATTCTGCAGATGGTTTAAGAAATAAATAAACTGAAACGTCAAATATCCTAAAAATGTTTTTAATTAATAATAAAATGACCGATAGCTCCAAAAAATTTTAATAATATATATATATATATATATATATATATATATATATATATATATATATATATATATATATATATATATATATATATATATATGAAGTAAAATGCGAACAGTAATTGCAAACTTCGTTCCATCACATCCTTTCCGTGTGAGAGGTTGCACAGTTTGAATAAATTGCGATAAAACACAATCCATCCCATTCCACCACCATCGAGATGATGGCCCACCTGTATCACCATACTGAGAAGAAAGTCAAAACTTACCCTCCCCGCCATAGTGATACGGCAGAGGCACATGTTTCGTCTCTACTAGACTCATCAGGGTACCGACATGCACCTGGCTGTGCAAAGGACAGATAGGAAAGGAAGCATGCAAATACTGAACGCGGCTTCGCCGACCTCCCGCCGGATGGCGTATATATGTTTATGAGGTTTTCAAGGATTCCTCCGTGTGAGATGCAATAGCAGTGGATATATCCACATTATGCCGTTGTAGTGCTGAAATCTCATTCAGCAAACGTACAACTATATGCAACTCCGTGAATAGATGAAGTAAAATGCGAACAGTAATTGCAAACTTCGTTCCATCACATCCTTTCTGTGTGAGAGGTGCATGCTTCCTTTCCGATCTGTCCTTTGCACAGCCAGGTGCATGTCGGTACCCTGATGAGTCTAGTAGAGACGAAACATGTGCCTCTGCCGTATCACTATGGCGGGGAGGGTAAGTTTTGACTTTCTTCTCAGTATGGTGATACAGGTGGGCCATCATCTCGATGGTGGTGGAATGGGATGGATTGTGTTTTATCGCAATTTATTCAAACTGTGCAACCTCTCACACGGAAAGGATGTGATGGAACGAAGTTTGCAATTACTGTTCGCATTTTGCTTCATCTATTCACGGAGTTGCATATAGTTGTACATTTGCTGAATGAGATTTCAGCACTACAACGGCATAATGTGGATATATCCACTGCTATTGCATCTCACACGGAGGAATCCGTGAAAACCTTATAAACATATATATATATATATATATATATATATATATATATATATATATATATATATATACAAACTTATTTTTTTATATATGTTTAACTGCTTGTATTTTTGACAATGGGTATTTTGTAAGTATTTAAATTATAACTTAGAATTTTTTGAGAGAAAAATGCTACGTTTTAGTCTGAATGTACATAAAACGGTTTCTATGCCAAAATTAAAAATAATAAAAATACTGTTATGATTTGTGTTAAATATGTCAAAATTATCTATATTTTCTAATGTATGTGAATTATTAAGAAATCATAAGAAAGAAAATAATATAAAAACTTTTTATTTTAAATTTTTAACCGAAATAATATTCTATGCTATAAATACTTAGTGATAAAATAATCCTCTTTCCGACGCCTATGGCAAGGATTAAAATCCTTTTTAACACTTCACATCCAAATAAAGGGTTTTCCAATAAGAGGTGTCATTTTGAAAAGCCCGCTATTTCGGTAGATGTCACTTTTGAAGCTGTAAGTTTTTGACGTTTGACAAGTAAAAACTACGCCATAAATAAAGATGGAACGATACACGCTTCAACAACGCATTGAAATTATTAAAATTCACTATAAAAATGGTGAAAATTTGGCAGAGACGGTTCGTAAAACTCGAACATTTTTGGGTCGTCATAAAGCACCTTGTCGGAGCGCAATAAAGAAATTGGTGAAAAAATTCGAGCTGTTGGGACAAGTTAGTTCTGTGAAGAAGAAAACCCGTGCACGTCGCTCAAGAACAGCCGAGAATATTGCTGCTGTAGCCGAAAGTGTTGAAGAAAACCCAGGTTTGTCCATTCCTCGTCGTTCTTTGGAATTAGGGATTCCACAAACGTCATTACACCGTATTTTGCATAAAGATTTGGGTCTTAAGGCTTATAAAGTTCAGTTAACGCAAGAACTCAAGCCGGCCGATCATCAACAACGTCGTGCCTTTGCTGATTGGGTTCTTGAAATGCATAAAAATGATCCGGAATTCCATCGAAAAATCATCTTCAGTGATGAGGCCCATTTCCACCTCGGTGGCTTCGTCAACAAACAAAATTGTCGCATCTGGGGCTCGGAAAACCCAAGAGTTATTGTTGAAAAGCCTCTCTATCCTGAACGTGTGACTGTTTGGTGCGGTTTATGGTCCGGCGGGGTCATTGGACCTTACTTTTTCGAAAATGAGGCTGGAGCAACAGTTACGGTGAATGGATTGCGCTATCGAGAGATGATTAATGATTTTTTATGGCCGGAATTGGATGGTATTTATCTGGACCACGTTTACTTTCAACAAGACGGCGCTACGTGCCACACAAGCAACGAAACCATTGATCTTTTACGGGAAAAGTTTCCGGGCCGTGTTATCTCTCGAAGAGGTGATCACAATTGGCCACCGAGATCTTGTGATGTGACACCTTGCGATTTCTTCCTTTGGGACCACGTGAAAGACAAGGTCTACGCCAACAGCCCAGCGTCGATTCAAGACCTCAAAGATGGAATTCATGAGGCTATCGAGGACATAGGGCAGCCACTTTGCGATTTGGTTATGGAAAATTTCATGAAAAGGATATGGTCCTGTAGGCATGGTCGTGGTGGTCATTTGGCTGATGTTATTTTCCATCATTAACGGCATACCTTCCTCTTTATAATGTAATAAATATCCGATCATTTATCTTAAAAAATGGCATTTTTCTTTGAATATCAAAATAACACCTCTTATTGGAAAACCCTTTATCTATTGTTATCCTATCCAAATAGTCCATTATTATAGACCGGTATTTTTGATTATAAAATTTCTAACCCATTCCTATGAAAGATATATGTGTCTAACAGGTTTTGCCAAAGACATCAGAATAAAGAACATAGGAAGTTTGCGAAGAAAAAAAAGGGTAAAAAATTATTTATTACTCTCTCTAGTTCTTGAATAAACTATAGTATAAGAGGCAAAATCGGGTCTATTTTCCTGAACTCAAAGTACTTTGGGGGGGGGGGGGGGTCGCTTAACTGATAATAAATGAGTTTGAAAATTAACTAATTAATTATTAATTGTCTATTTATGTGCCTACTTTGTTTTTATCTGGACAATTAAAGAAAATACCTGCAAACACAAAGACATTTTAAGGCAAAGCAAGAAATGGAACACAAATCACAAGTATGTAAACAATATAATAATAATACATATATAAAATATCCCAATCCACCCAATTTTTAAAATAATTCTTACACCTACTATCGCATCAACTTCAAAGAAGCGTTAAGTAAATAAGTAAATCTAGTCTTGGTAAAGTAATCGAATTATTAAAAACAGTCCCTAATTAAGATTGGCTCAAAAATAAACTCAAGTTTAATTGCTTAAGTATCTTATATTCTTTATGTATATCAATTTAAATAATAAATTTACAATATTTACAGAAAAATACACAAATAAATTTTTATTTAATCTTTCCTACGATCTTCTCCCAATCCTTTATTTGTGCTAAAGCATCCTTGGCAGCTTTACCCATAATGCCTTCAGCAGAATGTTCTGGCTCGTAACTCAGAATAACTCTGGCTTCCGTCAGATATCTCAGTACCTCTTTAAGGGCTGCTTTAATGTCACTTTTCGACATCGATTTGGATTCCATTTGTCTCGTCAGCAGGATCATCATGGGCGCGTGGATTTCATAAAGAGTCACACCTAAAATGTTTTTACATTTCATATCTAACTTTTTTCAGCATTAAATATTTATTTCATTTGGTTAGTACCAGTGGCGGCTTTTCCTTAAGTTTGCAGGTTTGCGCAACCCCCAAAAAAATTGTAAATTAAAATAACGCATTCTAATAAATATAAGTCAAGTACTGAAATAATTTAACTTAAATCGCCTAAATGTCAAGAATAATTTGTCGGTAATGCAGTATTGCGCCTGTAATCCACGAATTTGAGATATAAAACTGGACTGCTCGTGTTCCATATCTCCCTTATAAAAAAAATGACCCCACCATGCTCCGTGCCATTAGGTGCAAATAATTGCTTTGGCAACAATGAATTCCCTAAGTTTTTATGATATTGGTGAAAGTGTATTTTTGACATTGACTGAATACTTTTCATTTTGACAAAAATTTATTTTTGAGTTTGCTGTTTTATGGATTTTATCACATTTTATGTAACTTTTTATTGAAAATTTCAAACAGGAACGTGAACTTTAAGGTTTTTTTTTTTGTATTTTAAAAAATGTGATTCTTCATCGTAAGACGTGCAAATACCTCATCTGGTAAATTGGAATTTATTTAATTGGTAAGTTATAAAGCATTCAATAATAATTATATAAAATTGTAAATCTAAGGGTAATAAGTTTAAACTTATGGATATGATATATGATAATTATTAAATGCTATCAATATTTTAGTTTTCTAAAAGAAAAAAATCTTCAAATTCAAGAGCTGAAGCAAATTGGTCATGATCATAATTCTTTTATACATCAGATAAGTAACTCTGTTCAGAGCATTTTTCTGGAAACTGTTTCATACAAGAAGATGAGCAAAAAGTTTGTGTTGTGCTTCTTACAAATAAACTGCCTGAAAAAAACTACGAAGCACTGTTTGATGTAAACATCTTGAAGCAACTAAACTTGGACTTAATAACATACACTGGCTCTACAAAAAAGTCCTGAATTAGGTGTGCGTTAACCAACAACAATATCGTTTTACCATAAAGTTAATGTTCCACTGACATATAAAGCTGAACATCGAAACTGGTATGGTGTTAAAATTTAAAATGATTATACGTTTAAAAACCAATATGCCATATTAAAATAGAAATAAATGATTGCATATAATATGAAATTTTTCAATATTATTCAGGATGTTTGGAAATTACATAAATTTTACTTTTATGTATTTGTTTTGTCTAAAAATAAAATAATATTTTGTTTGAATATGTTATTAATTAATAAAACAAAAATTTCTTGATTTTAGCTCAGATAGGAAATTTGTGTCATGAAAATCCTTTGTCAAACTAGTGAGAAGTTGCGATTGATTACCAGTTCAAAAATTCAACTCTAGGAAAGGTCAATTCCAGATCCTTAAACAGTTAAGTAAATTGAAAGTTTGACCTAGTGTAAAAATTAAAAGTTGCTAGTAAATCTTTATGTATATATTTAGATTAAATATGATTGTATTAATGTAAGAATTCTCTTGTATTTACAAGCTTCTTTATATTTAAAGTGGCTTAATAAATATTGTTTTGTTTACAATTAAATATAAACTGCTTTAACACTATTCCCTTTAGAGTTTAATTTTTTTTTTATAAAAATGGTTTGGTACATAATGTTACTTTACTTCATTTAAATTAAAGGTCCGTTTTTATGAAGGAAATGTCAACATTATTATGAATGTTGTTAACCCTATATAAATACCTAACATATCAGTTCCCTAAAAGCATCGAGGAGAAAATAATTTTAACAAAGATTTAATCGAAGCTATTTTTAAATGATGAAACTATCTTACTTTGCAATAGACTATGTGGACATTTCGATACCTTACATTAAACAATTTACTATATTAATTCATGACATAAAATTTTTAAAAATAAATGCCCTAATACTTTTTTTCGTTAACTTCTTATACTCTACGTCCGAATAAGGATGTTTCTAAAACAGATATTTAAAAAAAAAAAAAAAAATTAGTCACGATTTGTTTTTGGCGCATATTTCACATTTTAGCTATTTTGCTAAATAACAGTTTAATTGTAAAAAATAAAATATGTAAACAGCCATAGAATAAGCATTTTCATTTATTTATAAGAACTGACATTTGATGCTTGTTATCTAAAAATAATAAAATTGTTACATATTTACGCTGTTCCAAAGAAGTTAAAAAAAATTGCTTTATTGGGAGTTGCTTTAAACAGAAAAATTATAATTTTGAACTAAAAGTAGAAATTCAAGTTAAATATCGTTTTACAGAAACAATTATCCTGGGCTGCAATTCTATAAGAGTAAAGGGAAAGAGAATGTCATAATAAGGATCTTCTATCTTTGTTCAGTCTGTATTAACACATAAGTATATCACTGAGATAAGGAAAGAGAATGTCAAAAAATATGCTTACAGAATCGGAGCTCTGGTTTTTTTTTTATTGAATATACTCGATTAACCTGTCAAGTAAAACAATGAAGAGCAATTTATTGTTTAAGATATAGTATATAAAGAGATAGTTATTGTCTAAACCTGTTAGTTAGAATAATAGAATTGACATTCATACACCACACATTCACGCCAATGTAAGAAACTAGCAGGGAATTCAATGTTGCCATACAAATCATTACACCGAATGGCGACCAATAAGGAGGGAGGGGTCAAAAATTATTTTCATGAGCAGTCCAGTTTTATATCTCAAGTTCGTGCTGTAATCCAAGCTAATCCATTGGAGCGTATATGGAGTTGCCTATCTAAGACGTGGAGATTAATTTCGTCTCATAAGCGCAAGTCCTCTTGCATACCTGTGTTTAAGCTGTATTTTCGCTAATTTATTTCAACCAGGTTCAAAAAATTTCTGGCGATGAAATAGTGACGTCACATTAAAATTGTTGTGTGTGTTTTGAAACAATTTTAGATATGCTGTAAATCATGGTTCTTGAGTCTAGACCGTTTTAAATTGGAAGTATTATTCGACGTTTCGCCTACGATTTCACGACGCATCTTTATTCCACGAGATTGGAACACTGAATGATTATCGAGGAGCAACAGCCCGGTATTTATACTCAACTGGTGCTCAGCGAACCGTGATCCAGAGTTAAAATCAGTGAACATACGTACTTTGATATTATCGTATTCAAGCGATCGGAAATAGTACCGTCATTTTTAATGTGTTTCAAAACAGATCTAAACATATATTAAACCGGGTTACCCCGGTTTGCCCGTTAATTTCGTTGTTTTGTAGTTGTGGTTTGTTTGTTGTGCGATACTATTGTATTTTTTTTTTACGTTTTGCGTTTTGGTAAAAAAAAAATGAATTCTGTTCAAAATTAAATTGCATAACCATTTTGTGGTTGGTCATTAAGTGATAAGGCTAAAATAAAAAGGCTTGAAAGACCTATTCTGAATTTAAAAATAGAACAATTCGTGTCTAGCCAAAAGGGACTTTTACTAGGACGTTTAGTCCGGGCCTTTATAATGAACATACGTGGTTTTGCGATTGTGAAATTAAAAATGCTCCATTTTGTTTTCCTTATTTATTATTTGGTGGAGAAACCTCTTGGACAAAAGTTGTGTTACCGACTTAAATCATTCGGGCGACCGCATAAAAAAGCACGCGTTGTCGGCAAAACATATGAAAAATGTTTTACAATAGACACTTTTTGGAACGTAGCTGCCCTATTTAGCAGCACTTATCGAAGAGATATTGAACTGCACAATGAAAAAGTGAGACACAGCCGATACCGTTTAAACATTATAATTAGTTATGTGTGTTTCTGTGGAGCTTTCGAACTCGCATTATAAGGACATCATGAGTCTACGTCTTCCTCTAATCCCGGGGTTTTTCGTTTCGAAAAATCATTCAAAATGAAGTTTTACAAGGCTTCTTTATTGTATGTCAAGAGGACATGTCGGGACTTCTTGTACTTTATGTACAGGGTGAGTCAACGATTGGATGAAGTAGGTTTGTGCCTTTTCGGTGAAATTAACAAAGAAACTATATTTATTGTTTGATACAGTTTATTTTTACGCAGATTTTAAAAATATTTAGGACCCTACAGGGTGAGCCAAACAAAAATTGGACAGCATAAAGTTGTATTTTTTTAAATAGAACACCCTATATACGAATCGTATTTTTGATTTAGCTTATAATTTTAAATCTTTTTTATTAAAGGTTTACTATAACAAAACTTTATAGTTTCTGAGATAATTAAGTTTAAAGAAAAAAAGTCACATTTTCAAGCATCAATTCAATCCTAAATAACGTTTTCAATTTTGTGACAAATATATTCAAATTTAGAATTTAGCAAGGCCAAGGACAAGTTAACATAATTTTTACCTAATATTTGCAATTAAAGCTACAGGGTGTTGAACACATCGGCTCAAATTTGAACAAGTTTAAATGAATAAATATTTTTTTTTAAATGGTACACCCCGTATATTTTCATGTTATTTAATAGAGTAATAAAAACCCTAAAAGTTTTGTTCAATATATCCTATACCTATTTATAATAGTTTTTGAGATATTTCAGTTTTTCTTATTTTCCATACTTTTTTACAGAAATAGTCTTCATCATCATAGTAGCCATGTAAAATAATAAAAAGAAACTACAGAAACAAACAGAATGTGGTTAAATATGATGAAATAAATTATTCGTTATATTACAACGGCAATAGTTTAATTAAACATAATGTGAAAAAATTAACACAACAATAACGACAAGGCAAATACATATTTACTTTTATACTAAATTGAAACAAAAAAATTACCTATTAAATACTGAGATTAATTATTTCTTTTTAATAAGTGTTCGAATAAACGACCCTCTTGTGCAGTGCACAAATTTAGTCTTTTTTGCAGATTTTCTCGGACCCTGGACAAAATTAGTGGCGTTATTGTTCTACAGGTATCCCTAATCCTGTTTCGCATATCTTCCACTGTTGTTGGTGGATTAACATACACCTTATTTTTAATATAACCCCATAGGAAGAAATCTAATGGGGTGATGTCGCAAGACCTTGGTGGCCACTCAATGAAACCCCCACGTTGGGGTAGTTCTTCTTGTAGAAAGTTCAGGTAACTATGGCCATTTAGTGGTTCATTAAAAAAGTGGGGTCCAATAATTCGATTATGATGAATACCACACCAAACATTTAATGACCAGTGGTTTTGATGTTGCACCTCTCTAATCCAAAATGGGTTTTCTGTGGCATAATAATGCATGTTGCGTCTATTTACGGCACCGTTACTTCTAAAACTAACTTCATCACTAAACATTACCTTGCATAATAAATTTGGATTTAATTGAATCTCCGCATTTATTGTACGACAAAAGTTTACACGACTTTCAAAATCCTGTCCATGCAATTCTTGGTCTAATTCCATGTGATATGGATGATATCTATATTTCTTGGTAGTACGATTAGCGGTGGATTGTGATGTTTCACATAATGCTGCTAACTGACGGCTACCAATATAAGGATTTTCCTGAACATTTAACAATACTTGTAGTTCTTTTTCTTCATTAGTTACTGGTTTGTTGACCACTTTACGTTTTGAATAATCCACAGTACCAGAAGAATCAAATCTTTGCATTAAGTTTTGAAAAGTATGGGTATTAGGCTGGCGTCGATCAGGATACTTCATTTTGTAAATTCTTTGAGCAAGAAGGCTATTTTTTGAGCCTCTCCTATTGTATAAATCATATCTATTAACTCATTCTTTGGAAAATTCATTTTACAATATAAGATGAATGCAAAAAAAACAAACTACACTACATAAAAACTAAAAGAAGCGATTGCGGTTATAAATTTGACACACAGAAAAATGTTCTTTTACATTGTTTTTGCCATGGCTACTATGATAATGAAGACTATTTCTGTAAAAAAGTATGGAAAATAAGAAAAACTGAAATATCTCAAAAACTATTATAAATATGTATAGGATATATTGAACAAAACTTTTATGGTTTTTATTACTCTATTAAATAACATGAAAATATACAGGGTGTACCATTTAAAAAAAAAAAGATATTTATTCATTTAAACTTGTTCAAATTTGAGCCGATGTGTTCAACACCCTGTAGCTTTTATTGCAAATATTAGGTAAAAATTATGTTAACTTGTCCTTGGCCTTGCTAAATTTCAAATTTGAATATATTTGTCACAAAATTGAAAACGTTATTTAGGATTGAATTGATGCTTGAAAATGTGACTTTTTTTCTTTAAACTTAATTATCTCAGAAACTATAAAGTTTTGTTATAGTAAACCCTTAATAAAAAAGATTTAAAATTATAAGCTAAATCGAAAATACGATTCGTATATAGGGTGTTCTATTTAAAAAAATACAACTTTATGCTGTCCTAGTTTTTTGGCTCACCCTGTAGAGTCCTAAATATTTCTAAAATCTGCGTAAAAATAAACTGTATCAAACAATAAATATAGTTTCTTTGTTAATTTCACCGAAAAGGCACAAACCTACTTCACCCAATCGTTGACTCACCCTGTACATTCACAAAACATCGAGCTTAGTGAGACGTTTAGTGAAGTTCTAAAATTTTTTAAAGATTTTACTACAATTCCGACGACATCGGCTGAAGCAGAACGGTGCTTTTCTACCTTCAAACGGATAAAAACGTTTTTACGAAATACTATGAGCCAAGAAAGACTTTCTACTTTGGCAATGCTTTCTAAAGAAAGGGGTCTTATCGAAAGCTTACCTTATTTCAATCAGCAGGTTATTGATAAGTTTGTTAATGCCAAAGAACGGCGTATAGATTTTCTTTATAAATAATTCAGACAGGAAGTTACACGTGCAATTTTTTTTGACTGCTATATTTTTAACATTTACTACCTTCTTTATGTTTGGTTATTTAAAATACATTGCATTATTTCGTACTAACTCAATTTTTAAAGACTTTTATTTTTCATCCGTCAGTGCATATGGCAGGTTTTATTCATGTCTATGTTTTTAATGTACCGTTGGAATTGCAACCCCTATTTTTTTAATGCACCAGCCGCCACTGGTTCTTGGTTAGTTGATAAAATAAGGATAATTCAAACATATTTAATATATTTTTCCTAATAATTGTTTTAACTAACCTCTTATTCTTGTATATCCAGGTTCAATTATATCAAAAATTTTTAGTATGTCTTTACATATATCTTGTTTCCTCATTAGTTGTTTCTCGCTAAGTTCATGTATCAAATACCCGGCAATTCTTCCGTAAATTTGGCTCAGAGACACTTTTATTCCTAAACAGAGATAGTGTGTTGGATGAAGTACATTTCTGTATTTTTGTAAAAAATTTTCCATAGATTGAATGTCGTTACAGTCGATTTGTTCAACTTCCTGTGATATTCTAGAAAAAATAATGACGTATAAAATTTAAATGAATAACAAGAGAGTTGTTTTGTTTGTTAATCTATGAATTAATTACTCAAAAAATTCATTATGAATTAGATTAGTTTAGACGTTATCAGATAAATTCAAAGATTTTAATTATTCATCTAATATTACCTATTTAATAACAATTTCATCGAGTTATTAGAAATAGTATACCCAGGGCACAGTTTTCCAGAATTGATACAACTCCAGGAGGAATTAAAATCTAATGGATTATCACAGACAACTAAACCTGAAATTGATAAAAAAAAATATTAATTTAAATCCACCGGGAATAGATAAGGGTCACATTGTGGGCCCCAATTTTGCTTTCTATTTGTTAACAACAAAATAAGTTTTTTAATTGTTCCGAATTTTTGATGTTTGCTGATGATTTAAAGATTTTCAGACGGCCAAAATCCTGCTGTAGTGATGTTGATAATTCTCAGTAACTAAATCTTACTGTTTATCGTTCGGTGAGTTTAGTTAACATGCTGATGCTGGTAGCCGTTACTATGTGGTAGTTAATCATCTTCGGGAAATGTTTAAAAAGGAACTACAATGTTTTATACCACTAAATTTATTAAGAAAACAGTGACTGCAGTTTCAACTCACAGAGTCATTTTCAAACTGAATTATAAAGGTAGACTAAGTATTCAATACAGAAACATGAGAAAATTTAACAATAAATAACTACCTGAGAAATTACATTATTACAAAGGGGAGGTACTAAATTTTGAGAACTAATTATTATTTGGCGACAACAAATAACGGGGAAAACCCAAGTTCTGTCTGGTCATTAAGCAAATTTACATTTTTATTTTTACTATATTTATATATTTCTAAAGATTCAAAAATATTTAACTTTTGGCCCTTTGTTGAATAATGTAATATGTCAGTGTTGCTTAAATCAAGAAAACTGTGGCTGTGTTCTAAGCAATGGTTGGCAAAGCTCGAGTCTGTTTTTTGTAGTCTATATGATCGGTGGGGTTTTAAAAAGCGAGTTTTAAAGCTTCTACCACTTTGTCCAATATACAAGCTATCACACTCTAAACATTTTAACTTATAAACTCCTGATTTATCAAATATATTAATTTCATCTTTTGCATTGTAAAGCAGAGTGGACAGATTGTGTTGAAATTTAAAGGCTACTTTTATGTTATGTTTGGAAAGAGTATGTTTTCTGATAGGGTACCACAGTATGACAAAGATATATAAGATGAACTATCTTGATCATTTTTTATTTTAGGATATATTGAATTAAAAGCTAGTTGTTTTTGTTTTTTAGTTATTAATTTCTTTATGGTTTGTTGGGAGAAATTGTTTGATATTGCAATCCTTTCAATGATATTTAGTTCCTCTTGAAGATCTTTTTCAGATAGAGGCTAAGAGAATGCTTTATGTATAATTGAATTGTATGCTGCCATTTTGTATTGTAAGGGGTGAAAAGAGTCATTAGATATAGTATTATCTGTAAACGTTCGTATTCTAAAAATTTTAAAATTACACTGATTATTGAGGTGAGATATGGTGAGATCTAGAAAATTTATTTTATGGTTATTTTCAGTTTCCAGAGTAAATTGAATTTTTGGATGGCAATTATTAATGTATTGTAAGAATTTTTGAAGCTGCCTTTAAAACATGCTAGAACATCATCCACATATCTGTACCAAAATTGAACATGGTTTTTGCTTAAAGGGGAATTAAGAATTTTGTCTTCTAAGTGACATGAAAATGTCTGCTAGGAGAGGGCTAAGAGGAGAACCCATTGGTAGGCCTGAATTTTGTAAATAAAATTTGTTATTAAACTGGAAATAGGTTTGTGATAGGCAAAGTTTAAAAGAGGACAAGATTTCAGTAGTAACGTTTCTGTAAGATTTCTTGGATAAGTATAAAACATTCATCTGCTGGAATATTAGAAAACATGCTTTTTATGTCAAAAGAAACTAGTATGGAGTTATCTGGAGTTTTTATGTTTTTTAGTTTTTGGACGAGATCTACTGAATTATTTAAGCTGTGACTTGGTTTAAAGTTGCTTATTTGTTTGAAGAATGAATTTAGTTTCATACTGAGTTCTCTCGTGGGGCTATTTATGTATGAAACCACTGGGCGAATGGGATTTCCTGGTTTGTAATTTTTTATAAGGCCATAGAGTTTTGGTGCTTGTGGGTTCATATTGATTATTCTTTTTTTTATCGAATTTTGAAAAAATGGCTGTTATATTTGACAGGGTTTGTTTCAAATTTGTTTGAAAAACTTTTGTAGGATCGCTTTTAATTTCTGTAATATTTTCGGATTGAATAAACACTTCTATTTTATTGACATATTCAACTTTTGGTAAAATAATTACCCGCATCAACTTTTTAAAAGAAGCCAGTACAGCTAACCAAGCCACTTTTTTCTTCAGACTAAGTCTTAAACACAGACTAGCAAGCCAAAACATCTGGTTTAATCAAGAATGCCTCAGACACAAAGTTTTTCCCAAGTACGTGAATATTAAAATTAGAAGATCAGCATCCTCCGACTACGCAATAAAGAAAGCCCAAACCATATGGATGAAACAAGAATGCAAACACCATTTCTCCAGAAGATTTGTTCTACAAAACTATCAGAAAACATAGCTAATACTCTTTCCAAACATAACATAAAAGTAATCTTTAAATCTCAACACAATCTGTCCACTATCCTTTACAATGCTAAAGATAAAATAAATAAATTTGATAAATCAGGAGTTTATAAGTTAAAATGTTTAGAGTGTGATAGCTTGTATATTGGACAAAGTGGTAGAAGCTTTAAAACTCGCTTTTCAGAACACCACCCATCATACAGACTACAAAAAACACACTCGAGCTTTGCCAACCATTGCTTAGAACACAGCCACAGTTTTCCTGATTTAAGCAACACTGACCTATTACATTATTCAACAAAGGGCCAAAAGTTAAATATTCTTGAATCTTTAGAAATATTTACACATAGTAAAAATAAAAATGTAAATTTGCTTAATGACCAGACAGAACTTGGGTTCTCCCCGTTATTTGTTGTCGCCAAATAATAATTAGTTCCCAAAATTTAGTACCTCCCCTTTGTAATAATGAAATATCTCAGGTAGTTTTTATTTATTGTTAAATTTTCTCATGTTTCTGTATTGAATACTTAGTCTACCTTTGTAGTTCAGTTTGAAAATGACTCTGTGAGTTGAAACTGCAGTCACTGTTTTCTTAATAAATTTAGTGGTATAAAACATAGTAGTTTCTTTTTAGTTAACATTTTTATTATTATTACAAGGTAAGAAATACTGCTCAATATAGGTTGGTTGAAATCAGAGACATAGATATACTGATGAGCAAAGCCCTTACATTTGCAAGCAGGATCAATGCAATATGGAAATAAAAACTCGGGATTTATGTCCAAAAATGGTAAACAATTTTTATGTGAAAGTTGCAGATTGTGTAAGTCGTGGTTTGTGAGGTCTAATCTGGAGTACACCATGCCGGTATGCTTTAATCCCCCTTTTATCAGGCACATATACATTCAAGTTGTACAGAATTAATTCTTGCGGTCTTGTGTTAGTAACAATGGCAGATCTAGAATTCTCCTTAGGAGTGGAGAGGAGATGTTGATCTATATACTAAAAAAGATCGAGATTGAACTCGCCGTTTCCAGGTATGCGATTTCTCTATTTTTAAGGGAATGGGTGGGGGAGTGACCACCACTACCACCTCCCAGGATTTGCCATTGGCTAGTAAGAGAAATATTCGCTTTACTGGTTATCATTTTGACACTCTAAATATTTCCCTAATCTGTAAAAGTTTTAAAAGTGTCGAAAAATGTTTTAAATAAGTTTTAATATCCTTGGAAAAATACCACAGTGAAGTTTTTAATTATTTGGCAATACTGATTTGTTATAAATAAAATAATAATTCTTACCATTATCACATTTTGGACATATCACAGCTCCTGTAAAGGTCCCTAATTCCGTAGGATCAGAGCACCTTTTACAACTACATTCAAAGAATTTGTTTTCCAATAGATGTTCTCTTCTTTTTTGCGTACTCTGTAATAAAAATATATTATTAATGAAGGAGAATAATGGCAAATTAGCAGAGAAATATCAAGGCTTATAAGAAGAGATATACGAAAATACAAATCGGAAGCCATATCCGATGTAATTGAGCAGAATAAAAGCTTAAAAATACTTAAAAAAAAACTGGCAGAAGGAACAAAAGAAATTCATAAACTCCGCGATGCAGCAGGTACAATTACAACAGATAGGGAAAAAATACTCCAAATAGTGGAAGATTTCTATAGCGCGTTATACAAAAAGTACACCATTGACAATGACCTAACAAACATTCCAAATGTCTGCAATCAAGGCTCAGAAGATATACCAGGAATTTCATCAGAGCCCCAGAAGAAGATGGCATTGTTATTGAAAGTATTAATGCAGGAGGGGAAAAATTAATAAATGCTCTCAAAGTCGTATTTAATAGATGTTTAGAGACCGGACAAATCCCAACTTCATGGAACAATGTCATAATGATAATCATGCATAAGGGAGGCGATCCCACCGACCTAAAAAACTACCGTCCAATCAGTCTCCTCTCCCACATGCACAAACTATTTATAAAAATAATAACAAGACGATTGACTCCCAAATTATATTTCTACCAAACTAGAGAACAAGCAGGTTTCAGATCCGGTTATGGTACAAACGACCACTTGCTAGTTATGAAATCGCTCATAGAAAAAACAGTGGAGTACAACAAACCACTGATCTTAATATTTGTAAACTACGAAAAAGCGTTCGATTCAGCAGACCAAAACAAAATATTTGCTGCACTAGCTGATTGTAGAGTCGACCACAGATATGCAGCTTTAATTAAGAACATATATAATAGCGCAACAGCAAGTGTGAAAGTCCATTCCAAAATAACATCTACATTTAGAATGGAACGTGGCGTACGACAAGGTGATAACATCTCACCAAAACTATTTACAATGCTGCTAGAATACATGTTTAAAAAAATAGGTTGGGGGAAACATGGGAGTCAATATAGATGGTAAACGATTAAACCACCTACGCTTTGCTGACGATATCTTGTTAATTTCTGACAACCTTGAAGAAGCCCAAAAGTTACTAAGGACACTAAGTGCAGCGTCAGATGTGGTAGGTCTAAAAATTAACCGTACAAAAACTCAATGTATGACAAACTTAGTTCCAAGTAGCAACATATCCCTAAACGAATCTGAAATCGAGTATGTAACATCTTATAAATATTTAGGCCATGAACTGAGAATAAACCGAGATAACCAGACCTGCGAAATTCAAAGACGCATAACACTAGCATGGGCGGAGTTCGGCAAGCTGAGAAAGGACGTATTTAAAAGCAATATACCCATTTGCTTGAAAATAAAGGTTTATGAACAGTGTGTGCTCCCTGTGCTCACGTACGGTGCAGAAACTTTAACACTCACTAAGAAAAGTTGCGAAAAAATTAGAGTGACTCAGCGAGCCATGGAGAGGTCGATGTTGGGAATAACACTGAGAGATAAAGTTCCAAATGTAATTATTAGAACTAGAACAGGGATCAAGGATGCTACAGAAAGTATAACACATATGAAATGGAACTGGGCCGGACATGTGGCGAGAATGGAAGACGCTAGGTGGACTAAACGCATTATAGAGTAGCGTCCTAGGTTTCAGGCATTTAGAAGTAGGGACAGACCTCCAACACGGTGGACTGATGATATCAAGAGAATCGCAACAAACTGGATTCAATCAGCACAAGATCGGGAACATTGGAAACGATTGAGGGAGGCCTATGTTCAGCAGTGGACGCTACAGGCTGTGTGATGATGATGATTAATGAAGAAGATAAAAATTTTCTTAACATTGTCCTTAAACGAGGGTCGACATAAAAATAGCTCACGAATAACAAAGTCGTTAAGATATTTGTCATGTATTTATTAGTCAGCGTGCTGCTAAGTTTCATATGCACTCGTTTAGTTACTTGTTTGTGACAATCGAGTAAAGCAAAACGGTTGCCGGTTCCCGAAAAATTGATAAAATTGAAGTTCTAGCTCTTGTTTTGAAACATTTAGCTCCGAAGAGCGTACACAAATAATTAGATTCTACTTCAAAGTATTCTTTTGCTTCGTTTTGAACGGTAAAAAACGTGGTGCTACATATATTAAAGACAATAAACGCCCGAAAAATCCAGAAATCGTCACAAAAAAAACTAGAATGATGTATTAAATGATCACTGAATGAAGATACGTAAGTTTACTGACAATGCAAACATCTCGATAAACTGAACTTTCTACTCGATATGCGTTAGTTAACAGTAGACCAAAAGTGCGAGCTTCTTCGACGTTTTATAACTGTAGATAAAATATGGATTCGCCATGATATGCCAGAGAGGAAACAGCAGTCAACAATACATGGGAGCAAGTGAAAGTGCCTTAAATAAAGCGAAAATGGTTTTATTTACAGGAAAAATCATGGTTACGATTTTCTGTGATTTTGGTAGTGTGGTGGAAAAAGGCAGATAGCAATATGATTCATCACTAGATCTACGGAAGCGTGTTATTTACGCTAAACCTCAAGGCGATTCATATAAAGATTGTAATGTATTAAAAGTATTAGTATGATTTATGGTCATATTTTGCGTAAAAACGTTCTTATACTATATAATTTTCTCACTTACTTGTAATGTGTAAGCATAACTGAGCGTTATTGGATGTCCTTCTAAGATTTTACTGGACGCCCTTACAGTTAACTGGTACGTTTCTTCTTGGTCTGTATGATTGGTGTTGGGAACACAATCATGTGACAATAAAAAAGAAGTTGGATATAATCCTCTTATATTTATTCCTTGTTGACCAATTTCAAAAGAGTTAACCTAAAATACAAAATAAAATCACAATGCAGGAGGAGTGTGACTTACACGCCAAGGGTTCAATACCATCCAATAATATAAGACTAAATAAATTAAAAGCAAAAAATAGCTTAAAAAAGTGACTTTTCTCCTCAATATCATTAAAGAAAGGTACATAGTTTGAAATTCACAAAAAAAACTAGCAACTTTTTCAAATATAAAGTCCGTGAAATTTTATTTATATTTTTCTAAATTTACGATATTAACAAACGAGCTAAACTATTCCTAAATGAAATTAAAGTATCTGTATACATCCGAATTAATATAACTTACTTCTAATATACCACATATCGTATGAATCTCATCTTCAGTGAATTCAGTAAGACCCCAGTTTTGAATAATCCTATTCACCACCCTGGTTTGATTCAAATTCCATAACTCTGGAATATTCCTTCTGATCTCGTTGTGACTCTCCATGTCCATCAGAATTGCATAGGTACTTGGATCGGTTGTTTTTAATATGAGACATCTTAGTGGAACTAAAAAATATATTTTGAATGAAAAGGGGAAACTTATGTCTGGTACTTTTCTCAATTTTTATGTACCTATGGCTTGAAAATGAATTTTCAAGTCCTCCAAGTCGTTGTAATTTAAATATAATGCTGATTTACATTCTTGTAAGATTGTACATTCTATTTCGGTGTGACCATGGTGCTTTTTGAGTCCCGGGCAACTTTTAGAACATAGAGGCCAACCACAACGTGAACATCTAAAAAATTCGAAAATTTTAACTCTATAAACAAAACAATTTGAATGACAAATATCCGGAGTGTTTAATAAAAATAGTTTGTGATGTTTTAGGTGGTGAGACTGACACAATGAAACTAAAAAACAGGCTCTTTTACGGAATAATAAAAGCAGATTGTAAAAATTACTATTACCTACTCACTTTCTTTCCGAATGTGCATTTCAGTTTGATTTCCGCGATATTACCCCGAATCAGGTTAAGGAAGCCATAGATAGTCTCAAAAGTTCGGACAGTAGGGATATATATAACATTAATGTCAGAATGGTTAAATCTATCAAAAACCTCATAATATCCCCACTAACAATATTATTTAATAAATGTGTCAAGACTGGTTTATTTCCTGACCCTTTTAAAAAATCTAAAGTTATTCCTGTTCATAAGACAGGTTCTATTGATGAGTGTCAGAATTATAGGCCTATAAGCATTATTCCGGTGGTCTCAAAGGTTTTTGAGATTATCCTATCAAAGCAAATTTACGGTTATATGGAAACCTTTAATATCTTTGACCCTTCTTAGTTTGGTTTTCGGACGGGAAGGGCCACTGAATTGGCTGTCCTTGATTTGGTGCGCACCATTGTGTCTGAATTTGAGAGTGGTGGCTTCGCTGGGATTACATTTTGTGGCTCAAGGCTTTCGATTGCATCTCACATGATATTCTTCTAACAAAATTGAAACACTATGGTTTTGGTTCTTCAAGTCTCTCTCTAATTAAGTCTTATTTAAAAAATAGAGTTCAATGTCTTTATTATAATGATAATCTTTCAGAGACCGGTGTAGTGAGTGTCGGAGTGCCACAGGGCTCGGTATTGGGACCTGTCCTCTTCATAATATATAAACGATCTACCAAATAGTGTCCCTTCTTCTTCCGGGGTTGTGTTGTATGCCGACGACACAACTTTGGCTAATAGGAACCCTGATTTAATGAGCCTTCGGCTTGCGATGCTTGAGGTGCGGTCGGGGGCCTCGCTGTGGTTTGATGTTAATCACTTGTGTCTCAATGCTAAAAAAACTAAAAATGTCATATTTACTCAAAAACAGCTGATTGGTGATCGGCAGACTGTTAAATTCTTGGGATTACATATGGATCAAAAGTTGTTATGGAATGAACACGTTCAGATTGTGTCAACTAAAGTTTCAAAGAATTTGTTTCTTTTGAGGAATCTGGTGCGAGTTGCAAATCATGAAACATGTATGAGTGCTTACTTCAACCTCCTCCACACCCATCTATCATATGGAATTTTTATCTGGGGACATTCATCGCATTCTGGCAAACTCTTCAGTCTGCAACGGACGGCCATTAGAATTATTATGGGGCTGCGTTTTCGCGCAGACGTCAAAAACAACTTCAAGAATCTAAAAATTTTTGACATTGCCATCAGTATATATATTTAAATGTTTATTGCGGATCCATGAAAGACGGGAACAATTTGCACTGCATAGTGACATTCACCATTATAATACAAGGCATGCTTCACTCATGGCACCTGACTTGGTACGCCTGACTAAGAGTCGATATTCTGTCAATTATTATGCTCCTCGATTTTACAAGCTTCCTTTACATCTAAAGAGCCTATCATTTGATCTGTTTAAAAGCAAAGTTAAAAATATACTGATGCAAAATAGCTTTTATTCACTTGACGATTTTATTAATGCAGACTTAGTGTCTTGTTAAAATATGTTGTTGTGATAGGGAATTAATATTTTGTTGTGTATTGAAAACCACCAGTTTGAAGCATCTTTTAACTCATAAGTTTGTCAATGTGATTATTATTGTATCTTGTAGGAATTTTTATTTTTATGTTTATTTTGACCTGTGTAAAATTTGTAATAATTGTGACACAAATAAATATCTATCCATCTATCTATTACATTTTTATTTTTAATATTCATCCTTTGCACTGGGCAACTTTCCATTACTGATGTTAAAGTATGTTTAACTTTTAATACGTCTTCTACCGATAGTGTAAGCATTGTTTCTCAGCCTGGGGGTCACGTTCAGGAATATGGGGGGTTGCAATTTGTTTAGTAAACAAGACCCATACGTGAAACTCTAACTTAAAATATTATTAATTTAAAAATAAGCGTTAAAAAATTAAATATTAACAACAAAATAAAATTAAGTAATAGTCAAGTTGTTTGAAATAATAATTTAATAAGATGGTTGATTTTCTTTTTCACTGAAAAGTTTTTCTATACGCGGATTATCATTGCAAACACACGTAGCAAATTATTCTCCAGTAATTTTTATAATTAGTTTTTAAATCCACCTAGATGAGAATTTTTTTCGCATAAGTAAAAAGCAGCGAAGGGATCAATGTTTTCGAAGCTTCCAGTACCACGCTTCCGCATTTACAATGTTGAGTTAAAAATTCTAGTTGTAGGGTCTTGTCGGTCGAAAATTCAATAAGTTGGTTGTGAATCTCAGTAAGTAATTCAGCAGCTGCAAAGACATTTTCATCAAACGAATTGAAAACCCATCTTTTCGATAAATTGTTGCTATCTAGAAAATAAATGCATAAATGTGTTTTCATGCTCTACAACACAAGGTGAATAACATATGTTTCTAAATCCCTAATTTTAGTAATATTAACCTAAGTTAAAATTAATGCATTAAAATCGCGTTTTTCAAAACATATAATCCCAATTCTAATAATAAGAATGGTTTATTAACGGCAATAAATCATACAAATTCCATTTTATATAATATGTCAAATAAGAATAAAATTTGAAATGAAACAATGACAAAATATCACAAGTCACATCAATACTAAAAATAATAACAATTGACTAAAACAATAATACTGTCACTACAGCCTATTATGTAAAAAAATGTAATTACTTAAAAATTCTTTAATACTACCCTTAAATGAGTTGAGAGAGAGAGTATGAAGGGGCCAACATTCCTAGGCAGTGAATTCATTTCCCTACTCAGTCTGGACATTGGGGTGTTAAATGCATAATTTGTCCTATGGTATGGCTCATTAAAAAGACTATGGACCCAACGCACCCTCTGAGGTACAGAGAACGCAACAACCCCTAACAATTCAGGAGCATCAACCATAGAGTTTATGATCTTATAAAATAATATTAGGTCAACATAGATGTGTCTATTGGATAATGATAACAAACTCATATGATCCCTTACCACACTGAATGGCACACGTTGCTTAAAGACAACAAATCTTTCTCGATTTTATTTTTGGAATTTTATAGCTTGGTGACCAGACTGGAGATGCATACTCCAAGACTGATCGAACCATTGAACAGTATACCGATTTAAAACACTGCATACTGCTGAAATCAGCCAGTGTGCGTTTAATAAAACCAACAAACCTGAAACCATGGCCCGAAATATTATCAACGTGCAGGTTAAAAGAAAGACCCTTATCAAATATCACCCCAAGACCCGTTAAGCTTCTTCATCAAGGCATTATCTTGGTTTTTCATAAGTAAAATATTTATTATTATATTATATCACTTAAGTAAACCAGAGTAATGAAGTTTCTTCATATTCTAAAATATCTGAAAATTAGCTATTTTAATCTGTAAAGAAAGATTTGCACAATGTGGAAAGCAATCTAGCCTGCAACGACCAGGTTTTAATAAAATTAACAACTTTTACGGCTTCTGCCAGAACATTTTGTAAATTATATTACAGTTTTGTTATTTTCCAATAAAAACTATAAATATTTATACTAATAATACCTACAATAAAGCTAATACTCACTATAAATTAATCACTTATTTTCATCAAGAAGTTTCTTTAATAAATATTAAATAAAAAGCTAAAAGTTTATTCACAACAAAAACACATATTGTAAAAAATTGTAGTGTGCCTAGACATGCATCAAACACTCCACTTTCACTACTTTCGTCAAAGGTGTAATTATTCTTTTGTTTTTGGTGCTCTGGAGATTTCTAGAAGCGTTAGTAGAGAGAATCTGGGCCAAGCCTTGGTTGTGAAAACTGCAGAAACCCAGAAGCATTTTTTTGCTAATTTCCTAAGAGTACAATACTTTTTTTTATTCCTGTTTGCAGCTAAAACCATAGTTTAGTGTGGTAAGATATTATTTGCCAGATATTGAGGATAATCAAAGTTATTATTGTATTTGGTTTTCGTTAAGTAAATTGCAGTCAAAGTAATCTCACCTAAATCAACACATCATCTTTGTGACTTTTAATACCTGGTGTACCCTTAAAGACGAACAAGTACATACCACAAATAGTTTTTTTTTTTTGTATACAAGGGCTTTGCCTTGCCAGGTAAGATCGGATTTACATACCAGAGCCGGTATATAACACACCATTGCTCTCATAGAGGCCATTGGCTATTCAACTTGCCAAAAGTGTTTGGACTTAATGACAAAACCGCCTTTTAGGTATTAAAACTACATAATAAACCGTGGTATTACCGATTTTAAAGTATACTTTCATTTTTCCTCTGTGGGAACTAATAAGACTTTCTGCGAGCAATTACAGGACACTTTATATTTAATTTCATTTAAAATATCTTGTAAACCGAAGGTATACGTATACACTACTTAATTTAAAACATCATTTCACATATTAATAGTCCAACATAAATAAACATCGGCCTACTAGATTATTCTTTCAAAATAAATATAAACATTTGAACGAAAAAAAAAGTAAGGTTATTCAACATAATTCAACGCCGCTATTCAAGACCACCTGACAGTCTAAAGCTAAACCAAAGCTAACCGAGTTTGCGTTTGGCGCGGATGACGTCATACTTGCAATGTTTCTTGTTTTTTTTTTGTATTACATGTGACAAATAGTCACATATTTCTTTTAGATTAAGTTAAAATCACATAGTATGTAAGTCAGAAACCTTTTTTACTTATTGTTTAAATATTATTTTAATTGTTTCTGGAATCGGAGTGTCTTATTTATGAATCTGGTTGTTTCCTGTTTTCGATATATATATATATATATATATATATATATATATATATATATATATATATATATATATATATATATATATATATATATATATATATATATATATATTATATATATATATATGTTATGTCGAAAACCTGATACCAGTGTATCAATTATTTAAATCAAAAAAACCGTTGAAAATTCAATGTTAAAATTTCTAACATAATTTGCTTACTCCTATTAATACGTAAAAATCATTGCTATACATCTGATAATAAAAATATGATGCGTACATGAAATTTTTATTTATAATGTTAGTAGAAATCAGAAGGAGAAACAAATATTGCTAAGAAATTCAAACGTAATATGATTTTCTTTCAGCTGTTTTTTACTCACCTTAAAATTTTTTCTTCTTTTTCTAGATCCTTGTAACATCCTAAACATAAAACCTTACAGTCCGTACATGGTCCCACTACCAACGGTTCCTCAGTTATAATTACTTCTCCTGGTTTGATGTCTTTTTTGGCAACAATGTATCTGAAACAATTAACATAATGTATCAGATCGGCAAGAAAGTAATTTCGGTTTTGTAGTGTAAAATAAAAATAATTTTTTATACAATACTTTAATCAATTATATATTTTTCATTTCATTCAATAAATTTTTTCTATCTCTTTTGTAGGTTCATGGTTCCGCGCTCATAAAAAATTTCATTCTTCTCAACAAAAAACTGAACCAAATACGATTTAAGGTAATTCTCATTTGTGAAAGTTTACCGTTCAAAGAGTTTAGCAAACTTCAAAATAAATGATAGTCACATGGGACCAGGTTAGGGCTGTATAAAGAATGCGACATCACTATCCAACAAAGCTCCAATAATTTCCCAAGAGTTACCAGAGATGAATGAGTCATGATGGAACACAATTCTGCCCGTTTTTCTTTGAATGCTTCGTCCAGTTTCATTAGTTGTTGATAGTAAACATGCAAAATTTCGGCCTCTTGGAAGCAGTTAAAAATACATAATACCTTGGTAGTCTCACCAAATTGACAGCATGGTCTTTTTTGGAAGCAATTCTGCTTTAGATATGCTTTGTGTCACTTGGATCATGACAGCTTTCGAAGGAGGTTACTCTGGATCAGCGTGTGATGATTCGTGAACCCTCAAGGGTTCGCGAGCTTTATAAGGAGGATTTGCGAAAAAAAAATTGTAATGGCGAAATGTTAAGTTAAACATCGCAACAGATAACAATATGTAACGCGACGATTCGCTATGAAGCTGGCAATGCGAGTACATTCTCGAACAAGCCGGCAATTTCTACTTCGGCGAACTTAGACTATTCCCGAATGCTCATAAAAGAACAAGAATCACGTCTGCCGATATAAAAACGCCGCAGTCATATATACGGAAAAGTAGAGTCAAACTGAATCGTACGATAAGCTTAAGAACCTCGAGTGATTTCAAAAAGATAAATGAGTTAGTAGTTTATGCATAATGAGTTCGAGTCGAATATTGTCAAACAAATTGGAATACTCGAATAAACTCGAATATTCAAACAAACTCGAATATGCAAACAAACTGGAGTTGTGAAAAGAACTCGAATTTTCGAATATTCGCACAACCCTAGTTATTATCTCCACTGACCTCTACTATGGACCCCTACTCTTGTCGGCTGCTAAAGCCAAAAAATGGCAAACCATGGGTGAAAAAATGAGTCTCTGCACATCGGGCGCCAGTAATATTTTTGGACGTTGATCAGATAAGGGCATGCGCATAAGCGACTTCCTATTATCGATCGGTTGTTTCGTAGCGCCATCCGTAAACAGCACAGTATCGGCTCAACGCCATTTTTGTGTTTATTTTTGCTTTGTGAGTTGCGTGTGATTTAAACGGATTTATAGCGTTTTAAGTGATTTATTTTAGTTGTTTTTGTGTTTTTATTTAATATAATGGAATGTGTACATATTTTATTTTCCTTTTTCTCTATAGGGTAAAAAATACTGTTGCTTTACAACGTTTTTGGATTTATAGTGTTTTCGTATAACATTAAATTTCCAAAACATGTAGTATGATATATTTATTAGCACTTTCCAAATGATTAACAAAAGATAAACTGAACTTTTAAGCAATCAATTCTTTAAAAAAATCTGAAAATTCGCACCAAACCGTAGAATAGTTTATTCTATCATATGAAAAAAGTACATTCATCAATATGTCAAGAAATGGTACAATTTCTCCATCTATTACAATACTTACATAAATAAAAACATACATCCTCAAAATGAAGTTGGAATATTTTAAAACATATATAACTTAAAATAAATATAATGCATTATTATTTGTTATATACATAAAATATTTCGGTACAAGGTTTATATTTTAGCCAGAATCGGCTATTGGCTCTATAATTTCTAAGCTCTGTTTGAATTATTTTTTCAAATTGTCAACGACTTTTTTCCAGTTGCTAATTTGCACAACGTCCATATTCTTGCATAACTTCATCCACTTTATATTTAACTGATGTTTCCACCCAGCTCAAACGTTTTTTTTTGTTCTGCAACCATTCTATGATTTATTATTTTGTATATCTGAAGATTGAGGACATGACGTTAAAAAGCGTTGTTCATTATTAATACTGGTTTTGGAACTAAAATCAGATTAATTGTGTCCGTACTCATTTTATGAAATTGTCATGATTCATGTTGTCACGGCGATCTCCACTTTGAAATCGTCAAATTAAAAATTCATTAATATGTTAACAAAAGCAAAATATTACGAAATAAGTTAAACAAATGTGAATTTCTTTTATTGGTATATTTTTTTTTATTCACCCCAGTAATGACCTTGTTCACTTATTTTATTTCAAATGACATTTTCATCATTTTGTCGAAAAAATTAATGCGATAAGAAAATATATGCTCCGTTCACCATTACGGCAGAAAAACTTATTATATAAAATTATTTTTAAATCCTGCATATCCGTTGACAAACCCTTTAAGTATCAATATTTTCTAAAAAAATGAAAAAAAAAAAAGATAAGGAAAAGAAGGTCATTATTTTTTAATAATTAGAGAATAAATTGCCGGATCTTAAAAATGTTAATTATTCACTCCCACCCTACTACAAGAAAGTTAACGACACTGACGGAAACAATAGACAAATGACTAAACTAACTCCCATCGGTAGACACAGATCGGATTATTCCCCTCTGCTTCAGATATTATTTGTGCCCATATGATGTGACTCAACTTTGATAACTTGCTTGATTTAGATACCATTTATGACTAATTGAACTAACTACATAGATTTTCGAAGTTCGGTCCTGTCGATAGTCACCTGACCATTTTGTAATGCGCATGCCGACATCTGATCTACGATGTTTACATTTTATCGTCGTAAATTTGCCGTTTTTGGGATTAAACTTTACGGATCTATAAATATTTTATCTATGATTATCTCGCTGTAATTATGTTTTGAAAATAAAGGTTTCCAATTAACATTATTATAAATTGTAAAAATATTTAATTTTATTAATGAAGTTACTTTCGATTGTATTCGACAAATTCCACTGTTAATTTATTATAGATATTTAATTAGAAATATATCAAAAATCTTACAGTGGGAAGTGTTATGTGATTGGTCTCAAAAGCCCCTTCTCTCGTCACGTGATCGACCAAGATATTTTTGTGAACACCCCCCCCCCCTACTTCAAGATTTATGGACGATCCCTTGTTCTCTCTCTTAAAAAGAATATACACGAAAATACATAATATCTCTCTTTTCCTTTTTCTTTGGTTCTCCCTTTGGCCTCCACTAAGCCATTACTGGCCACTAACATATAAAAATATTATTAAAAATGTATCATTTTTATGTTTAATATTATCGTAGTTTCGACGAAAATAATTTTGAAATGTTGAATGGTAATAAATGTTTCCTGCAATTTGCTGCTGATTGATTAAAAACAATGACAAATCGCTTGTCGTTGTTCAAATTTAATTAGAAGCCGACACTCAAGCCATTATTTTAACAATAAAACATGTTCTTCCAGATGGATAATAATTTTTCCGCAATAAAAATAGATGTTGTTTCACACCTACCCATAATCGTTAAATCTTTTAACCCGTTAAAATGTTATTTTTGAAAATATTTGTCAACTAGGCAGCGATCAATCAACAGTATAATTAAAACATTAAAGCGGTTGAAAATGGATATTATACTCGTATATATGTTTTATTATTAAAATAGGAACACAGAAAGAATAAAAATAGATTAAAAATATGTTTATATGAAGCAAAAATTCTCTTGAAATATTGAAAATACAAATTTTATCCAGAAATAGGCTTTTTTACTGTCAACAAATCTTTGATTTGACGTTCTCATCCGACTGACCAAATAGTTTATCTATGGAATAGGTAAAATGCTGCATCAAAGCTCGACCAGCGACAGAATCACCTACCGAACTTCAGTTTTCTTGGTTTGTATTTATAAATAAGGATATGCTTCTGAGTATGTTATTCTAACTCTTATTTTCCCCTCCTACCTCTCTAAAACTACAATGAACTCTCATTATGAGTATTACCATCCTATTTCTTCTCATTCCTAATCTGCCATAGACCCATATCACGAATAGTGTTGTCCTTTTGTCGTTCCCGGGCTGGAACTCACCTTATTGGCAGGCAGTGGCGGCGCAAGATCAAAATTTTATGTGGGCAAGATATATTTTGCGAGGCCCTCTGCTCGCACATGAATACAGATTTTTTAAAATAAAAAGCATTTGGCATTATTAAATTTTTATTCATGCAAAATCTAGTCAAACTCACAACTAACATATAAATATTTAAGATATTTAAAGCCTACCAACATTAAAAACAATTTTAATTAAATATTAAAGGAACAGAAAGTTTCTACTTTTTACACTGCTGAATTGTTTAATTACGTGCTCGTAATCTAGCTTGGATGCTATATCAGCCTCGATAGACAAAATTGCGACCGAGAAAGTCTTTCCTGTGATATTGTACTCCTTAAATAATTCTTAATAAGTTTTAATTTTGAGAAGCTCCTTTCAGCGGAGGCTGTACTAATTGGTATTGTTAATAATATTCTAATGACGATGTATATGTTTGGGTATATTTCTTTTAAGCTATTTTCTGTAATATATTGAAGCAACTGTTTCACATCTGTTACGAAGTTAGGTAAATTAGGGATCATTATTTTTAATTCTTCATATAATTCGTAAGGTTGAAAGTCACTGCTCTCACCCACTCGTAAGACTGTGTGTAAATCTTGACATTTTTAAATATTTGATCGTGTGAAATATTTTTTAATTTACTTATATCATACAGAAAACCGAAATTTTCATGATGTTGATATAAAGCCATAAATTTCAAATCCATATTTGTAATAACTGGATCAAGCATAGTGTTAAAAAAATTTGCTTCATACCGGCTTTTGGGAGACTGTATAGGTAGATCCTCACCTTCATAATCAAAGACCTTTTTCTTTTTGGCTACTCTTTTATTTTTAAATTCGTTTGGCAGATCATAACAGCTTCTGTCAATAAATTGTTGAGCATCAGACAAGCATTTTTCAAATCCAGTTTGCCGATATTCTTTGATCCAGTCACAAAATGTATGCAAATGTTCAAGGGCAATGCTTAAATGGACTTGTACAGATTGCCATAGTTTGCTTATTACATTAACACGCGATAACAATTCATACCATACATATAAAGATATTATAAATTCTAAACTGAGCATTTCGTTTAATACTGAATCACAATCACAGAGAGTGTCTGATTGATCCGTTTGATTTTTCAAACTTTCTATGCATCTCACGACATCATTAAATTGAAATAGTATGGACTTAACTGCCTCGATTCTGCTTTCCCACCTGGTGTCTGATAAAGGCTTCATGGTAAGTTTTAATTTATCTTTGACCAATTTCCAGCATTTGCTGGAACATGAAAAAAGCAATTAAATTTTTTTGGATAAAACCAAAAAATGTTTTTGCTGCCACCGAAGAATTAGCGGCGTCTACCAACAGCAGATTCCAGCTATGACAACCGCAAGGTGTGAAAAGTGCCCTGGGATTTATATTTAATATTCGAGTTTTGACTCCACTATTTATGCCTACCATATTTGCTCCATTGTCGCATCCTTGGCCACTACAGTTTTGAATATTTAAGTCATTCTTTTCTAGCTCTCCTAGTATTGCACTACTCAAATACTCTCCTGTTGTCTCACATACAACAAGAAATCCAATAAAGTGCTCTTCTATTATGCCCGTTGATGTATTACAAAATCTTAAGATCACAGACATTTGTTCTATTTTACTACAGCCTCTAGTGCAGTCAAGCAAAAAATAATAATATTTTGCCTCTTTTACTTTGCGAATAACTTCACCAATGACAGTTTTTGACATCAATGTGATCAATTCATTTTGTATATCGTAGCTAAAATAATGATGCGTAAGTTGTTTGTCAGTAATACGTCTCATATGTTCTCGTAAAGTAGGATCAAATTTTGATATCAATTTAAATAAATCAATGAAGTTCCCACAATTCCTAGTATCACCGTCTGTCTTTAAAGATTTTCTGTGACCTCTAAATGCGAGATTATGAGGGGCTAAGAAGTTAATAATATCGATTAATCTCTCAAACAAATTGTATGTTTTTGAGATTCACGAATTAGCCTTTCGTTTTCTTTGTCAATTGTTTTTCCGTGTTTTATGCCTTTCTGTAATGTTATCCATTGGAGCATAAATGCCATATGTTCTTTGGTATTCTCATGTCTTTGTAAAATACTACTTAAATGTTTCCAGTCACAGCATTCTCCCTGTACCATCTGAGTTTGCGAATTGCCAAAAAGTCTACATGGAAAACAGAATACTTTATTTTTAGAATTTAAATAAACTAACTAGCGACGATGTTGAATTTCACCATTATTTAGTTTTCTAGAGAAATGAAAATTTGAAAAGTGCCTAAGGTTGTCATCTTTGGGATAATCTTCATCGCCATTATTTAATTGTTGTAAGGGGCCGTTTTGAACTATATCATGACGTTGAACATCTGATATGGGTATCGACCACATTACTGGATCAAAATTATCAAATACTTGTTTAATTGCGTCACTCGCATCACTGATAATTGGTGGAGAACAAATTTTCATTTCTTTTTCGTGATCTAAAATCTTTATATTGCTCTCGGGCAACACAGGAAGTTCGTCGACGGAATCTGATTCGTTAGATATTGATTTTGTATCTATTTCAGACTGTCGTTCGGTATCAGTATTCAGTGGTTCTACATCAGTGCTTCCCAAATTCATAGGAATCTCAAACATGGTTGAATGTTTTTTTGAAGTCGACGCAATCGATTCACATGGTTCTGTACTATCAGATGCAGTTAGATTAAGAAATTTCATCATACCTGTACTTAGAGCCTGGTTTGATACTGCTCTTACAGCTTTTCTTTTTCGTTTTGCTGATCTGGATTCCCATTTCCTCCCGGCATCCCTATCTCTCTTAGGGCCTAGGCCGGACATGTTATGTTATGTAATCTGTGGGCAAAAACAATAATACCATTTAAGACATAATAGCTCTCGTGGTCCTTGGCCTTTGCTTATTCATACATACATACCTACCTACACATATAACATAAAAAAAACTCCACCGTCTCGTCTATCTTTCTGTCTGCTCGGTTTAGGTACCTACATAATACTACTAGATAATTAGAGTTTACTGCTTTATGTCGAATGTCATATAAATGCCCATATAATTATTAGGTTCCGCGAGCAGAATCGAATCTGAGTCGTCCGCTTGTGAGGCGGACACTCTTGCCGCTCGGCCACTAAAAATAAAGTAATAAAGTATTATGTGTAAATAAAATAATTTCTTACCTTACACTTAATCCAGGTACAACTGTTTTTTTTTCACATCACAATCAATGATCGACCAATCAATAGACACTAGGCTACGTATTTATTAATTTATAGCTATAAAACAGTGTTTTAAAACAGTGAACCACAGTTTAAATTTCTTAAATAGAATGCTGTCACACAAAAAATATGACATAAGTACGGCGCAAGACTACGTGCGGTCAGTACGTTAGTTAGCTCTGTTGTGTTGACTTGACAACAAAAATATAATGAACGGGGAATAGGGTATTCCCCGCTCGTTATACTTTTGTTCTTTCGGGCGGCGACTTGCAATGGGAATTCCTCGCTAGCGATAGCAACGCAAGTTCGGGGAATACCCTATTATAGGCCGGCGGCGACGCGCAGCGGGGATTCCTCGCGAAGATACCGACGCAAGCACTTTTTTCGGCGCGTTCATGGCTTTTAATTTTAAGTAATACATAAATCTCCGTGGCGCGAGGCCCTTCGGACTGCGAGGCCGTAGGCTGTGGCCCACGTCGCCCACGCCCTACGCCGCCTCTGCTGGCAGGTCAGTTATTCTTTTCTATCAGACCGACACCACTGTGAACTCGTATTACAAGTAGTGGTGTCTGTGTTTTTTTTTCATTTCTTAAGGCGGGTGTCATTCTTTATTTATTACATGCATAAAGTACTGTCAATCTCAAACGCGCCATGATAGTTTCACAACATTTATTGAGATTTAAAACACAGAGAAACAACCCACGAAGTGATAATTTAAAGATAACAAGCATTTGTAAAAAAATGCGAACTCACTAAGCCAATTTCGCCATAAACTCCAACCCTAACCTAGGTAGAACAACAAACTGTAACATAATCACTCTAATTATTTTCCCCATAGACATATAAAGAATAAATAGTGGGCATCAGTGTACCACTTGCGCTTATGAGAGAGATGCAAACATTTAAGTCCTTTTCTCTCTATAAAGGGGCGGAGCTAAGCGTCGCGCACACGTTGCGAAGACTGGTCGTGCACGTGAGGGGCTTTTAACAAGTGCGCGCAATGCTTATTCCCGCCCCTTTAGAGAGTGAAAGACTATATCCCTAAAGGTTTGCATCTCTCTCACACCAAACGCAAGTTGGTACCCTGGTCCTGTGCTTTATTCTTTATATGGCTACGGTCTGTTCCTATTGTATTTTAATAATGTAATCAGTCAGTGTTACTAACATCAGCTTTACTGTTTGACATTCTTGATACGTTTGACATTACCGACATCTATTAACACCACCGATACTAATTTATTAGGAATTGGTTGTATCCTTATGGCATTTATTTTTATAGGTATATAAGGCAATCATGAAATGTTTTAAAAAATTTAAAAAAAAAACAATTCTAAGGTTATAATTAGAAAAAATATAATTAAAAAAACGTTTGCAAAGAAAAATCGAGTATATAAACTTTGAAATGTATGAATAAATAACGAATTGACATCTCTATCTCTCTTAATATCGGATTTTTTTTTTGGTTTACACTATAGTATAATAAATTTGACAGTTATAACGAATAAAAAAGATCTCTTTCTCCATCTTGGATACAGAAATCCGATCCAGAGGACAAATTAGTGAACAGGATGCTAAACCTGATTAAAGCAGGAAACTTGCTCACTGTAGTATAAGGCCCTCTCAACTCTAACCTGCTATCTCACTTAACCAATGAATCTACACGTCATGAAGGTAAGAAAACAGAGAGTACAAAAACGTTTCGTTTGATTAGAGCCACATTATATCTGTAAGTGGAAATATATTTTTTAATCGATTTCCCCCACCTTAGTAATTATCCAGTGTAAGTTTTTAATAAACCTCTATTATTAAACATTAGCTAAAAAGCTGCAGGATCCTGGCAATAATCAAAACATTGTATTTAATACATAAACAAACTGAAGCATTAAGTATAATTTATAAGGTTGGCATCATGTTTGTAAACTCGGAGTGTATAATTTTTTATTTTCGTTTTTAGTGCCTGTATTTTTAGATATTATTTATGAGCGTACCTGATGGCGAACAAGGAATAAGATTTTTACAAAATCTGGCCGCTGATTCAGAACAAGTAAGCCATTAATTATGTCTCTAAATGTTGTTTTCATAATAATTTAGAAAATATACGATCACTGATAAAATTATTAAATGTTTTTTTGGTTTTCCGGGAGCCCAGTGTGTTTTTGTAGAAGATCAAGAGACATAGCTCCACCAAAATTTTTTAAGTATACTTTGAGCCCCTAATTACGAATATCGAGGGTAGATTCTCGAAAAATGGCCAGGTAATTTGTTATAAACGAAAAAATTGTTAATAACAACAATAAACTTGTTTGAAGGATGTATGATTTTTAAAAGAAACTGCGCCAGTGCATTTGTTTGGGATCCTCTGGAGCTGTCAATGGTATGTTTATTTTATGAATTTTTGGTAGTTCGTAAAGATGTGGTGGCTTACTGTAGTGTGGTGTGAGCGCCAACCGTAGGTTGTCATGAATATGGTCTTGGTATTTCCTTAGTGTTATGAAGATTTGTGACTCTATAGATTTAGTGGGGTCACGAGCAAATTGTCTATATTTTCCTTTTTCCAGGATATCTCCGATTTTTTGGTCGTACGTTACGATGTCTATTATCACCGTTGCATTTCCCTTGTCCGCTGGTAAAATCTTTATGGATTCATCCTTGCGAAGTTCTTTTAAGGCTGATGCTTCTAGCTTGGAGAGATTTTGAACTGGATTTTTCTTGTCTTCCAAAGTTGATTTTATTTTCCACCTAAACTCGTTGGAATGGTTTCCTTCGACTTGTATAGATTCTATAGAGCTTATGACGTCTAAAACAGACATGTTTTTTGGTGTTATTGCGAAATTAAGCTCTTTGACTAGTAGTTGTTCTTTTGCTTTTGAAAGTATTCTTGAAGATAGAAGAAGATTATGATGGTTTTTCCTGAAGTTGTCTCAGATAGAGTCGGTTGTTAATGTGATTTTAGTTTTTCTCGTTTATTTCGATGTTTCCTCGCCATATTTTCTTTCAACTTGTTGCATATGTTATCTGTTTTATGGAAAATTGTCTCATTATCATCTGACAAAGTTTCGGCTTTAATTTTTTCGTAACGTTGTGTAGTTTCATCCAGAAAGGTTTTTCGCCATCGGTGATAATTTATTTGTGCTTTACTAGCCGTTGTCCAGAATACAGCGTGCTCTATTATCTGGTATTGGTGATGTTCATCTGAAACCAATAGGAGGAATGACGTTGCTGTTTCGTGTTTGTAGCAAAAATGGAGAGTGGGTTTCCTCCTTGGCAAGTTTGATCCTAATTTTCTCGTAGTCTTTGGTTTTTCGCTGATACCGGGTTTCCAACGTTTGTTTGAAGGTTGTAGACAATGTTGATTGACTAAAATGTGGTTGTCGAACTTGCATTGTCTTTATTTTTATTTATTTTTACGACGTTTCGATTAGGTTGTATCTCTAATCGTTATCAAGCATAAAATGAATGTTTTGTCTTAAGATTACGAGCTTATGTGTCCATTGAAGCGCAAAGTTGCACTTCACTGTACACACCTCAATAATTTGATGTTACAAAGGAGTGGTTACCAAAGGTTAGGTATCTCAACACTCCGTTTACTGAAGATTCCATTATTGTTTTTAAAGTAAGTTGCTTCTAAAAAATTTTCTTTTTTTCATATTGGGTTCCATATATACTATATTGCCGCAGCCGCAGGCTATTTTATATGGTGTTGTTTATCCCAGGCGTGTTGTGCAATACCTGATCTCAACGTTTCCTCTTTTTGTGTATAAGTTTTATGTACCTTAATTCTAACTTCGAGTAGTGGTTTGGTTTCTCCAATATACATTTCACCACACTCACATGGAATTTTGTCAACACATTCTTTCTTATCGGTAGTTTTTGGTTAAATGAGCTCTAAGTGTATTTCCTAATTTAAAGGCTGTTATCATATTATAACTACTGGCAACTCGTCTTACATTCTCCGAAATTCCCTTAATGTACGGAATTATGAAAAAGCAATGTGTTTTTTGCTGTCCAATGTTCGTTATTCTAAAGTTATTTATGACATCGTCAATTAGTTTTAAAGGATAACCATTCTGTTGTAAATCGGATTTAATATTTGCTTCCTTTTTTCCAATGAATCGGCATTACTGCATATAGATATAGCGTGATTATAGAGATTGCGTATAATTCCCTGTTTTGTTACAACAGAATGATTAGAACTATGATTAAGATATTGTCCAGTATGTGTTAGCTTCCAGTATACTGAGGTTTTAATAGTTTTTTGCTTCATTTCCTAGATGCGTTTCAGATTAAAAAAAAACTTGAAATAATTTTCTTAAAAATCTTAGAACTTCACTCATTCCCATCCGATCCTGGCTAGCAATATTAAAGGTAAGGCTACTATGAATTCTATCATAGTTGTTAAGTTTGGCGAAACCTCACCAATAACCCCTGATTTGTGTTGAAACTTTGGTTTTACCGCAAATACTTGAAAATTCTTAAAATAATTAATCCTGCCGGAAACCACTTCCAGCGTTTTCTAAAGGTAAAGATAATCCATAAAACCCGGTAATACGAAAATAGGTCTATATTCTCGAAGTAGAGTACGATTAAAATACTAACGACAACGATATGTGTTGATGTTTCGCTAAAATTGCAAAATCGACCAAAGACCCTTGGAATAGATTAAAAAATTAACATCACTAATCCGTTAATACAACATGGATTTCGAACAGGGATATGATTGTTATTGACACGATATAGATTAAAACAAAATAAATAGAAAATTAGGTACCCGTACTCTGTTAATACAACATGGCGTCCAAGCTGGAACATGATTGTTATTGACGCGGTATATATTAAAACAATACAAATAAAAAATCAGATACCTGTATTCTGTTAATACAGCTTGCAGCTTAAGAGTTTGTTCAGTATCATTTGAAAACGGCTAGAGATATCTAGTAGCCGAAACGTCGTGATATTCAACAACAAAATTAAGACAATGGAAGTCCCATATACACTCCCTTGCACATATTTTTGCCATACCTAGATGAAAATCTGAAAACACAAAAAGTTTTATAACTTCCAAAAAAAAAGGTCGCAGCGTAAAAATTCCAACGACATCTTAATATATGAGTAACAAGCTTCAAAAAACCGTTACATTTGTCTTCAAAACCCATAAGCATATTTTTTAAACAGTATCATAGAAAAGAAAAAAATTGAAAAAATTTTGATGATTTTTATACTGTTATAATTTAAAGTGCCAATATTGCAAAATAAAAATTAAAACAGTTTAAAAGAGTTTTGATTCACCTTTAAAATGAGCGGTGATACATCAAAGTTGGTCCATTCGGACCAAAATTAGATCAATTTTTGTAAGAAAGTATGTTTTTTCTCCAAACGCATATGTTTAAAAAACTAAACAAGATAGAAAAACAGTGTAAATAGAAAAAATACATGTTTTTATATAAAGAACAGAGGTTTATAGTTTTGAAAAAAAATTAGAGACAAAAATTTTTTTCCTGTTTTTAATGACACAAAAAATTTCAGAATTGTAAAATTAATGAAAAGAAAATACACAATATTTTGTTAAAGTTAAAGAAAAACAAACTGCAGAAAAGTTGAATATAAGTGGACGTACTGTTGATTACAACGTTAGAAAAAATAAAGAAACTGTTCAGGCGCGGATCCAAGGGGGGCGGTGGGGGCGATCCCCCTCCAAAAGCTTTGAGTTTAGGAAAATGGACCCGATTTTTCCTCTTGTACTACAGTTTATTTAAGAACTAGAGAGAGTAATAAATCATTTTTTACCCTTTTTTTTTCGCAAACTACCTGTATTCTTTAGTCCTGTGTCTTTAGCAAAATCTGTTAGACACAAATATTTTTCATAGAAATGGGTTAGAAATTTTATAATCAAAAATACCGGTCTATAATAATGGACTAAAACGTAGCCCTATTCTCTCAAAAAATTCGAAGTTATAATTTAAATACTTACAAAATATCCATTGTCAAAAATACAAAAAGTTAAACATATATAAAAAAATAAATTCGTCCATATAATATTAAAATATTTTTGGGGCTATCGGTCATCAACTAAAAACATTTTTAGGGTATTTGACGTTTCAGTTTATTTATTTCTTAAACCATCTGCAGAATTACAAACACTAAAAAGAGATTCAAATGTAATTACTTTTTTTTATGTTGAAATTAAAATTAGATCTACATATTTCTATTTCTATTGTACTGATATCTTAATTTAATTTACTTTATTATATGGAAATACGATAGCCCCAAAAAATAAGATAAACATATTAAGTCTACATGCTTAAGAAAAAGACACAAATACAATAATAAAATAATAAAAAACTTACGGCTAATTAGAATTAAATATATCTAAAATTAAAGAGTGGGACATACTAAAAATATATATATAAAAAAATAAAAAACATATAAACAACATTAAACAATAAAATACAATAAGAACAAAAATTTTAAAAATAAATTGTGTTTACACTAGTAAACATTACGTATCTAATTTCTAATCAAAGTCAGTGAAACTATCTTCGCTCAAATTAATTATAATTGGTTCCTCTATCTCACCGATCATGAGATCGAATTCTCATATTTTTTTTATTCTTTTATTATATGGATTTTTCTCAATTTTCCACAGTAACTTTATTCAAAAAAATCTGTCAAAAATTAGTTAAATTACTAATTTCGTTAATTGTGTTATTTCTAGCAACTCTACCTTTTACTTGAGAGAGATATTTCCTTCTCCAACGGACATTTTCCGGACGATCTATAAGAATAGATTTTCTATCTGGTTTTTCTCAGCAAAAATTAAGTTCGCTAGGCAATTTCCAGAGATCAGTTCGTTTAATTTCAGGTAAATCGCGATCTTCATTGATTTTATTTAGAATTGTGTAGAGGATTGGGATCTGCTTCTCATAATAAAATGTATATACAACACCTTTAAGTGCAGTTTTCATCTCTTCTTTCAACGAGGATTTTCATCTGCCTGTGATCGAAGGTGGCTTGGGAGTACTAACAATTCCAGTCATTTTTTCTCCTTCAGTATTCGGTACAAAGAAGATTTTTCAACTCCTGTCATGTTGAAACACATCTCAACAGAGCTTTTATAATTATTATCTAGATATTGATATCTTAAGGCATCATAAACATTCATCGTAATAAGTTTTTCGTTGAGGAAAAAGGTCCTAGTTTAACAATTCTGGAATAAATATAAAGGCGAAAGCCATATCTCTTGGGTATTTTACTAATGCCAAATAATATATGAAAACAAGCGCAAACAAGATAAATGACTAAGAACACACTGTAAGGTGTACTTTGCTCACTGACAGAAATTAAATTAAACTAGCAGAATTTTTATGTTGCAGTAAATTTATAAAATATATTTAAATATAATGAAATATAATTAGATTTACTGCAGTCCTCAGTTACCTGCGGTACTGGAGTAGGTACGTTGGAGGTTTCGGTAACAGTTTTATTACTCTATCTAGTTCTTAAATAGAGTATAGGAATGTATATACTTGCGATGCCCCCCCCCCCTCCCAAGAGCTTTGAGTTCAGGAAAATAGAACCCATTCTGCCTGTTATATTAGGAATGAGTATGCTGCTTGCACTCCACCCCCCCCCCCCCCGGTGACTTGTTTTTCTTACCATACTGTACTTTTGTGATATCACCCCCCCCCCCCAAAAAAGAGAGGCTGGATCCGCCCCTGAAACTGTCTCTATTAATCGTAGACGTAATAGAGATTATCTGAAGAAAATGACTCTTAAAGAAGACAGATATATTGTTCATGCTGCTTTACGTAATAAGCGGTTATGTGTTCCTGATATAACAGTGCGAATTAATAAAAATTTTAAAATTATAATTAATATATTATAATTTGAAAGTGTAAAATACGTCGGAGCCTTCATAAAAATGGAATTTTTGGACGACTTGTTACTAAAAAACCGTTGCTAAAACCCGTAAATATATAGAAAAAAAAAGATTAAAATTAGCAAAACAACAAAAAAGTTGGAGCATTGCTCAGTAGAAAAAGGTGATTTTTACGACGAATCGAAGTTTGCAGTTTTTGGATCGAAAAGAAAAGTGTATGTGCTTAGAAAAGCAAATGAAAAGTTTTTAATAGATTGTTTGCTTCCTAGTATCAAACATGGAGGTGCCTCAGTAACGGCTTGGTGTTGCTTAGCTGGATCCCATGTTGTTGACTTTGAACAAATCTTGAAAAAGTAAGGTTATAAAAACTTCTACACAAGAACGTATTGCCGTCTGGTACTTATCTAGTAGGAACTCCTTTTACTTTCCAACATGATAACGACTCCAAACACACTGTAAATATTTGCAAAAGTTACTTGGAAAGTCTTGAAATACAAGAAGAAATTGAAAGTCATGAAGTGGCCACTACATAGCCCAGATTTAAACCCGATAGAATTGTTATAGAATGAATTAAACAGCTGTTCGAAAGCAACGTCCGACATCGGTTCCTTACTTACAGGAAATCTTACAAGACAAGTAGAAAAAAATCAAGGTACAAACACTCAAAAAAATAATCTTGCAAATGCCAAGAATCTACCAGGCTGTCACTAGAAGCAAAGGCTACCACTTTGATGACAAAAATGTTGAGATGTAAATTTTATACTATCTAACAAATTGATATTTACTTTTTTCGTTATAATATTTTTTAAAATTCTTTCTTTGTATTATTTATTTGTTTAATTTAATTCTATGCATATTGGTATTTAAAAACTGACCGCTAATTAGTTGGTAATTACCGATATTTATTTTGTTTTCATTAAAACGCTTAGTACCTAGTAAATGTGAATCTGAAATATGTTGAATAAAAGTATTTTTCTTTAAGATCAACAAAATATCGTGTGATTCTTTTCATCAATTTTGCAATTTTGAAATTTTTAATGTCACAAACAATAGAAATTTTTTTTTTCTCTGATTTTTTTAAAACTATATATCTGTGCTCTTTGCACAAAAATACGTCTTTTTTCTATTTACATTTTTTTAAACATAAGAAAACATATACGCAAACAATAAAGTTCAGATTCGCACTAACGGTATATTATCAACACCCATACCAGTCAACAGCGGTATTAGACAGGGAGACTCGCTTAGTCCTTTATTGTTTAACATGATAATGGACGAAATAATAAAGGAGGTGCGACTTGGTAGAGGATATAAAATGGGTGATACAGAAATAAAAATTCTCTGTTACGCTGATGACGCTGTGATATGTGCCGAAAATGAAGGCGACCTCCAGAGATTGTTAAATACCTTTAATCTTACGAAAAGAAAATATAATATGATTATCTCAGCCGAAAACACTAAATGTATGACAACCTCAAAAGAACCCCTCCGATGCAAACTAGAACTAGACGGTCGAATAATACAACAATAAATGAGTTTCAAATATCTAGGAATCGACATAACTAGTTATGGCAACATCGAAGATGAAGTAAGAGGGCAGGTGGCCAAAGCAAACAAAGTGGCGGGTTGCCTCAACGACGTGATCTGGCGAAACAAACACTTACAACAAGAAACAAAGGTTCGGATCTACAAAACCACAATTAGACCTATTATGACATACACCTCAGAAACACGGCCAGACACGACAAAAACGAAACAACTATTGGAGACTACAGAAATGAGAATACTTCGACGAATAACAGGAAAAACGCTACTAGAGAGAGAAAGAAGCGATAACATTAGGCAATCATGCAACACAGACTGCATTAATGAGTGGGTCCTACAGCGTAAGACACAATGGAACAAACACATAAGCCGAATGACAGAGGATAGACTGGTAAGGATCGCACGAGATAAATCGCCTAGTGGTACACGCAGTAGAGGTCGACCACGGAAAAGGTGGAGCGATAGTTTAAGTCCAGAATGAGGAAAATTGAAGAAGGAACAGGTCAGGGACCTATTATAGAAGGTAGAAGAAGAAGAAGAAGATACGCGTTTCGGAAATAAAACATATTTTCTTACAAAAATTGGTTTAACTTTGGTCCAAATGGACCAAATTGGACAATCTATAGCTCATTTCAAAGGTGAAACAATACTCTTTCAAACTTAGTTTTTTTATTCTGCAGTATTTGCACTTGAAATTATAACAGTGCAAAGATCACAAAATTTTTTTCTATTTTTTTACTTTTTTATGATACTGTTTAATACCTAATATTTATGGGTTTTAGATACCGTTAGAATTTTTACGCTGCGACCATTTCTTTTGAAGTTATAAAACTTTTTGTGTTTTCAGATTTTCATCTAGGTATGGCAAAAACATGTGCCTCCCCTGCATATCTACTTTTTAAAGCATATTTAATTTTTTTTTAATAACTGATTACCAATAGTTAAAAAAGGAATCTTAATAGGTAATATTCCGATCTGATTTCTATACACTTTACGTCCTTAGAAACAGTCATCCTTTTTCGAGAAATGCTTTGTTTATTTTAACTAAATATTTATAAGTTTATGGCAACAATAATCAAGAAATATTTCTCACACCGCCTTTATGCTGCAAAATTTATGAAGCTGACATAATTTGTTTGTTTTTCTACTAATATAACAGGTCCGGAAAAGTTGGTTACAAAATTCTGATTGACTCTCGGCTGCGAAATCTAAAAATGAATCCTGTTTCTTTACCAGGCGAATACACATTTTAGTTTTCTCCTTCTGAAGTCGTAAATGCGAAATTTGTAAATTATATCTAAATGTGTTTAAACAAACAAACTTCTATTAACTATGTTTGTTTTCATTTGTTTAATGAAATATAGGCAAAATGGCGAGTGTCGTTTACTACTCTCGTTGTTTGTTTTTATTAAAATCCGGATAATTAACTATAACACTTCAACCATTTTATAACTGTTTTTACAAAATAAACATTTTAACCAAATCGTATTCTAAAAATTATTTCAATTAAATACCAGTAAAAAACAAATGAACAGTTAATTTTTGTCCTAGGTCGGTGAAATTTTACCTTTAAACAAATAAATTGCTACTTAAATAGTAATTAACTTGCCAAAATTTCTATTCTATTTAGAGCATTCATCTTGTGCGTGTGTTGGTCCATTTTTCTTTCTATAGAATGACTTGGCTTAGGGCTTTCATAATTCCTGCTTGGCTGAGAGCTTGTTTAGGGAACCTTTTATTTTTCATCATCCGCACGTTCTAAACAATGTTAGTTGTCTTCTAATTCTCATTCGTTTGCATATTTCCTCATTTCTTATTCTTTCCAGCTATAATGTTGTTGCTGATGTTAAAACATTTATTTCTGTAGCGTCTATTTTATTTTTCTCCTTTTCCTTTTTACATTTCTGCTCCACGTAATAAAGTACTCTTAACCGGTGAATCATGGATATTAAACTTTCTCCTGTTTGTTATCTGTTTCCTCCACCAAATTCCATGCAGACTGTCACGATTCAATTTGGCGCTTAGGCTCACTATGGCTGATTTATTTAATTTTACCTTATTTTGCAAATACTGTCGTTATGGGCAACATAGTATCATTTTCCTCAAGTTTTTCCCAGGGATTCTTTGAAGACAAACATTTCATTAAGTACAGTTTCGATTAATTTTATTTGCCATTATTTTGGCTTTGGTATTTCACTACACTGTGGCTTGCAATAATTAGTGAATTGGCTTAACTAACAAATGCATTTTAGCCGCCTGTTATTGCCCGGAGTCTTTCTTTTTGAGCTGTCATTTGTTTCACACGTGGGTAATTTAAGGTCTAAATGGGACTTAGAATAACATAACGGTTGGTTTTAAATTATGCTTTAATTTCACTAGGTAAAAATTAATTTTGTGCTGAAATCTTTTAATAAGTTAAAAAACAATGCAGGTTCGTTTTAACAGTAATTATTTTAAAGTTCCTTTCCGATCTTCTGGGGCCAGACTGATTCCTTCGTTGACCCGTGCAGACTGCCCAAAAATCCTATCTCCAGGTTTATCCCGATAAAAAAAACCACAACCGCCAACCTGGCAAAAGTTACAGCACACCAAAACTCAACAAAATTACCGGGATAATCTTTGACTTTCCATCCCAGAATGAAAAAAATTTGGCAACTAAAAATTGAGATGGAAGTCTGAAGCTGTTTCGGCCGAATCAAACCAAGAAAATAGTGAAAAATCAAGGCAAAACGGCCTCAATTTATAACCATGGGCCTGCTGGCGCACTAATTGACTTCCATTAGACGCGTTCAATTACCCCATGTGAAAGAAATGACAGCTCAAAAAGAAAGACACCGGGCAACAACAGTCGGCTAAAATGCATTTGTTAGTTAAGCCAATTCGTTAATCATTAGAATTTTTCAGTTAAAACACAAATAATAAATCTAAGTAGTTATTTTTAAATTCAAGAAATATATATATATATATATATATATATATATATATATATATATATATATATATATATTAATACATCAATAGAAATTTCCTGATTTCGGCAACATAATATACATACAATCCCATCAAATGTAAATATAAATGGTAGGGAAACAAAACAAGATCGATCTGCATACAAAAAAAAATAGCAGTAAATTTGTTATTGATAAGAAAATACCTAAGCACAGTGTAGTGAAATACCAAAGTAGGACAAAATAATGACAATTAAAATAATCGAAACTGTACTTAATGAAATGCTTGTCTTAAAAGAATCCCTGGGAAATGCTTAAGGAAAATGATACTGTGTTGCCCATAACGATAGTATTTGCAAAATAAGGTTAAATTAAATAAATTAGCCATAGTGAGCCTAGGCGCAAAATTGAACCGTGACAATTCTGTTTCCTTTCATCCCTATGTTATAGTCAATGCCAGTTTCGTCAAAGTACGTTTCTAGGTATTTGTATTCTAAACATGGCTCTTTCAGTTTAAGGTAATCTGTATCTATGTCTACGTATAAGTATTTTTATTCTTCGGTATTCATTGTCAGTTCGTAATTTTCATAGGTGTCCAAATTGAAAATAATGGTTCTTTAGTTTAGACCGTGCCAAATTGGAATTATTATCCGACGTTTAGCCTACGATTGCACGATGCATCTTCAGGGATCTTTACTTAATGAGATTAGAACACTGAATTACTATCGAGGAGCAACAGCCCGGTATTTATACCCGTCTGGTGCTCAGCGAACCGTGATCCAGCGTTACAATCGATTTCCACGTGTGATGTAGACTAAAACCTGAATCTCTATTAATATTATTTGGATATTTACAAATTTCGATTGATTCTCTAATTTTACGTTTAAAGAAATCAGGCACTGATGCTAGCATCTTAGTTTCTTTTATAATAAAAGTGTGACCTGAGCAATGCTGGTGTTTAGCTACTACAGATTGTACAATTTGTTTCTTTTTTATACATCGTTTATGTTCCTTAAGTCTAGTGGATATATACCGTCCTGCTTCACTTACATAGACCTTACCACAAAGAGCAAGGTATCTTGTAAACGCCTTCTGTTTGAATTGGAATTGAGTTTAAACATTGTCCAACTTTCTTACATGTGTTAAAAATTGTCTAAATGTTTGATTTTTGGAGGAATCTGGCGATCTTTTATGACATTTTGTTGAGGAGTTTGGGTTTTTTATTTTTTAATATTACGTCTTATATCTTCAGCGTAATATTCGTTGTCTCTCAGAGCATTAGTCAGTTTTTCTATTTCTGATTTCAGTAATTGTTCGTCACATATTGAAAGTATTCTATGTACCAAAGAGTTTATGACGCATTGTTTTTGAGAAGGATGATGGTGTGACTTTGCATTGAGATATCGATTTATATGTGTTGATTTTCTGTACACAAAAAATCCTAATTTTCCATTCTCTTTCCTGTGTACTAGTATATCAAGAAAGGGAATGGCACCATTTGATTCAGTTCCATAGTGAATTTCATGCTAGGGTGTAGATGATTTAGATGATCCAGGAAATTGTGGAGGTTATCTGCGCCATACGACCAAACTACGAACGTATCATCTATATATCTGCATAAAAATTTAGGTTTTAGAGGAGGAGAAGATAATGCGTTTTCTTCGAAAGCTTTCATGAAGATGTTAGCTACCACAGCTGATAGCGGAGATCCCATGGCCGCTCCCGAAGTCTACTCGTAGAAAGTTTCTTGAAAACTAAGATAAGTGGAAATCAAACATGCTTTAATTAATTCTAGTAGGTTGGAGTCCATGTTGTTATTTCGTAATATATCCGATATTATGGAAACAGAATCTTTTATAAAAACATTTGTATACCGAGATTCTACATCAAAACTGACCAATATGTCTCCGGGTTCTAACTGAATGGTGTTTAATCTCTAGACAAAATGTCCAGAGTTTTTAACAAAAGATTTAGTTTTTCCTGTAAATAGATGTAATAGTTTGGCCAAATATTTATCTATTTTGTAAGTTGGTGAGTCTATTGTGCTGACGATTGGACGTAGAGGTACATTTTCTTTATGTATTTTAGGCAGTCCGTAGAGGGGTGGAATCTTGGAGCTGCTTGGTTTAACGGCTTTCTTTTCTTCTAGAGTGATGCTGAAGTAGTTGATTAGAGATGTGAGATTCTTTTCGATTTTGTTTATTGGATCCGTCCGAATGAGTTTATAAGCATTCTCGTTCAAGAGCTGGTTTATTTTTTCAGTATATTTGTCCTTATTCATAACAACAATTGCATTTCCTGTATCAGCTGGGAGAACTAAGATGGTGTTTTTCTCGTTCAGTTTTTTAATAGCCTTCCTTTCCGCTGATGTAATATTTGGTTTAGGTGGCTTTGAGTGTTTTATGATCTTCGCTGTTTCGATGTCTCTTATTTTCCGGGTTATATATTTTAGGGAGTTTTTGTCTCCTACCAGTATTGGTATGGTAGTCTACAAATTGAAGTATATATACTGTCGTGTTCATAACGATTCCTATTTCTGATCATTTTTGTCTCCATTTCGTTAATCGGGGGAAAAAAATGTAACATCCTTGTATTCTTATATAAGTTTCCTATAACTTTAATTAGCATATGGTTTATGTTGGTCCCCGTCAATGGTTCGCATAATTTACGAAATGGCACACAGTCACATGCTTTAGTTAGATCTACAAAGATTATGTGTTTCTTGAGTAGTAGTAGATCTTTTCTCTATAATTTATTTCACAGAAAATATATTTTCTATGCACAGTGATAGTACACTGCTTCTCTTTTTCACTATATTTCTAATATATAGAGTGGAAACTTTTTCACCGAAGTGGACTTGTATTTGGGAACATTTTTGATGTGCCTTCAACCATTTTTAAAAAAAGAAATTCTTAATTCAAGGCATATATATATTTATTATTTCTTTTTATATTTGTTTCCAATAACTTCTCAACAGAGTGAGAAATTTTGATATGGTTCTCTAAACTAGTTATATTAAAATATTTTTGAGGCGAAATACTTAAATCCGACGAAGCCTCTCAACGTCTCGTTAAACAAAAGTAGAGGGTTCATTTGGCCCGAATGATAGCATCCTGTTAGGACATCTGCTATGATTATAACATTGTTATGCAGTTGGATGTTGGATCATCAAAGACCAGAGGAGGAAAAGCTGCTCTTCCACGTTTAATGATTGAGATATCGAGAAGAAAAGAAATATGATCACAATAAACTCAGAATCTAATCCTTCCAGTACAAAAAATCTAAAAGTTCACATAGATATAATAAAACAAAAACTTAAAATCGACTACTCTGTGGTGAGGCAGAGTTCAAGATTGTTAGCTCAAGACAGAAGAACTTGTTGCTTCATGCAGACGTATTATTACTAGTTAAGAAAAATGAAGTCAACATGGAACAAGAAATTAACAAACGCCAGGAATTCACCAAAAGAAGGTTCAACCTGGAACAAGAAAATGAAAAAAACTTGAATAAAAGTAGACTAGATTGCAAATTAATAAAATAACAGTTTGATAAGATTAACATCACTGTATTTTTTAAAGCTTCTTTATAAGCTTTATGGAATGAAGTGAAAGATAAAAACGGTATTCGTGGAATCAAGAAACTATAGTAGATATATGACATAAAAGAAAGATATACTATAAGTATCTAAATACTAAAAGTATAAAAAAGAGTAGAATAAAAGAATATAAGGGAAATAAAAAAGAAAATTGCTAAAAAAAAATAAAACGTATCGCATAATATGAAAAAAATTAGTTTTTACTACTCTTCTGTGGAGGGCCAATAATCGTTAAGAGGGTAATAAATTAAATAATAAATAGTTAAAAATTGTAGTATTGGAAAAAATTTTAGCAGTTGTGATGTTGCCAACATTATCCACAAAATACGTATCTCATTTTTCAAACCGTTGCCAAAATTTCGCAAAGTATTGTATGAAGCACTTGTGCAACGAACTCCAGGTGTTCATTAAAAACCTAAACATTTCGGTAATTATTTTCATTAATGGTGCAGTTCATTATCAATTACGCAGGCACTTGAAACTTTTATTACAAAATATTTATAATACGAATCAAAATAAACACCGGCCGATAATAAATATTAAATATAGCAATCCGTGGTTTTATAAAGTTAAACTTCATAAATAAGCAACTATAATAATAAAATGCAAATCTCAATAAAATAAACTTTAACGTTTTCCAGTTAAGAGATTTTGGACTTGAGCCAAAATGTTTATGTGCATAAAATTATTAATAAAACATTGTCATTTCATTTTATTTATACATACGTAGATTGCTTGTTTTTAGTGGAATTTTGCATTTTGCTTATTTAAAATTATTTTCGTCCATTTCTCGGCCTACATAAAATACAGCGAACAGTTTAATATGTATATTCAAATCTTCCTCGAGGAATAAGAAATAATTCACTAGATGGTAAAAAATCGCGTTAAAATCTATTCTTGAAATTCGTTATATACGTAAATTCATAATTCATAATTTTATATAAATACTTTTACGATCCTGGAAATATTGCCAAGTGCACTGTCTGAACTAATGCGAGGTAGGCATAAGCTAGCTACAAATTAAGCCTGTTAATAAAATTTTTATAAAAAGTTGAAATGCCTTCTAAAAAACGATAACAAGCGAAAAATAATAATGTAAATTTTCTGCTGTGCGTCGTAACACTAAGGTTCAAATTGATATTTGTTATTTGAAGTTTGTTTCTAATGCTGAAATAATGATTCCAAATAACATAAAACATTTCTGGTCTTCCGTTAACAATTTACAGAAGGACAACGGTATTCCACGGATAATGAAATATGACAACAAGCAGCTGAATATTCTACATGATATAGTCACAGCACTACCCCGAAAACTTCCCCATATCAATTTTGGAGAAAATTGAATAAAATTAATTTCTTTTTCCGCCATATTGTAAGCGCCATCTTGGATTTTCCAGAAGCAATTTCAGCCAAAATGATATGAGACCACCACAGCAACTTTCTGAATATAACGCAAGAAATTTCATACAAATCGATTCCGCCGTTTGGAAGTATCGACATACGTATACAGTGCCTTCATTTCAAAACGAACCATCCTTAATAACTTTCTTAAATAGAAAAATTTAAAAAAAAGAAAAAACACGTCAATTTAGATATACAGGGGGAAGTTTAATTTTGCATTTGTTAAAAGTCTGTCAATCACCTCCTCAACTCCAGCTAACCTCACTTTGATATGTCAAATGGGAACCCCCACCTTGTGACACATCATTGTAAGCAGCATAAAATTGTCTATCCAACCGTATAAAAAAAATTAAATCGGTTGTCGTACGTAATGTCTTGTAATAATGCATAATATATCGGCCTCGAACTTTGGTATGTCAAATGATTACCCTATAGTGTGATACATCATTTTAAAGGACGTACGATCTGCTATCCAACGATGTCAAAAAAAATTAAGTTAATAGACGTTATAGGCAATTAGGATGCAAAAATGTGTGTTAAATATAAGCAGTTTATTCAGTTTTATTCAGTTGAAGAAAATTATTTTATTAAATGTTCAAAATGTGCGCCGTTATTAGCGAGACAATAAAAAAGCCTATTTTGAAATTCCCCACGAACATTGGCAAGGGTTTCTCTGCTAATTCCTCTACATTCCCGAACAATTCGATCTTTTAAATCGTCAATATTTTCAGGTGGGGTTTTATAAACCTTGCTTTTTAAATACCCCCAAAGAAAAAAGTCTAGAGGGGTTAGGTCTGGAGACCGTGCTGGCCATTCAATTGCACCACGTCTACCAATCCACGTCCCTGGAAAATGTTCATCAAGCCACTCTCGAATTGCCAAAGCGTAGTGCGGGGGAGCTCCATCTTGCTGGAAATGCAAATTATTTTCATTTAGTACCATAACAGCATTTTCATCCACTTGATTTTCTAAAGATTGCACAATGGCAGGGTATATTGTGTTTTCTAAAAGGTTTAAATAAATTTGCCCAGTTAAATTATCTTCCAAAAAAAATGGCCCGATGATTTCATTGCCATAAATTCCTGCCCACACGTTAATTTTTTCGGGATATTGAGTATGCCCTTCTCGGAAAAGGTGCGGACTTTCATTATCCCAGTATCTGCAGTTATGTCTGTTAACCAGTCCATTTAGAAAAAAAGTTGATTCATCACTAAAGCAGATATTCTTAGGTAAATGGGGGTCCTCGTCAATTCGTTGGCACATTAATTCGCAAAATTGAATTCTCCTATCAAAATCGTCTTCTCCGAGTTCTTGAAGAATTTGAATTTTGTAGGGAAAAAACTTATTTTGTTTTAAAACTTTATGCACAGAGCCAGCAGAAATGTTGGTTAAATCTGCGACCTTTGAGATGGATAAAGTTGGATCTATTGCAAACTGTCCTAGTACCTCGATTTGGCATGCTTCATCTACAACCCTTTTCTCAATATATTTTTTATTACAAACGGATCCCGTTTCTTCAAACTTTCGTACCAATTCGAGTACATATTTATGGCCCACGTTTTTGTCTTGATGCCTCTCGTTAAATGCTCTGGCGGTTCTACGAGCGCACCGATCTTCAGCTCCATAGAGAAAAATTATTTCTATTCTTTCGGCTAGCGTATACACCATTTATATTCACGTTTCAACTAGCCGTCACAATGACAATTTTAACAATAATAAACAACTGGTGTTTAAAGATCTTAAAAATTTTATTTATTGCAGTGATTTTTTGTACCTATCAGGTACCGCAAAAAATATCATTGAAATAAATACACTAGATTGATTAGACTGCAATGAATTTTGCGATGAATTTTAAAACAGGCTTAGTTTTTTTCTCGCAAATATTTTAACTGTTTATTATTTTAAAAAAATATTTATTTTAAATTTAAAATTATATTTTACTCTATGAAGTAGCCATTTGACATAATAAAGTTTAATGTGATAAGGTGTCTATTATTACCACACATCTTTTCTTACTATTCGCTTGTACATCAACAGATTTTGTTTTTTTTATTGGCTAAATAGGAGATAGTATGCCCTTTAAAATGATGTACCACACTATAGGGTAATCATTTGACATACTAAATTTCGAGGCCGATATATTATGCATTATTACAAGACATTTTTGCACACTGTTCGCTTGTACGTCAACCGATTTAATTTTTTTTATACGGTTGGATAGACAATTTTATGCTGCTTACAATGATGTGTCACAAGGTGGGGGTTCCCATTTGACATATCAAAGTGAGGTAAGCTGGAGGTGAGGAGGTGATTGACAGACTTTTAACAAATGCAAAATTAAACTTCCCCCTGTATATCTAAATTGACGTGTTTTTTCTTTTTTTTTAAATTTTTCTATTTAACAAAGTTATTAAGGATGGTTCGTTTTGAAATGAAGGCACTGTATATAAAAAATTCATAGCGGTTAAATTTAGAATCCCCTTCCTTTCGAAGTCGGTCAAAAAAGAATTACACCTTTAGATATGGTGGATGACTTTCTATTAACTTTTTATATTCATATTCAATATGTCATTTTTACACTAAATTTAGACTGCTACATAATTGTTAAGTTAATTTAAAGTAAAAAATACGTTCAATGAACTTTAATTGATGTAGAGGCATACATTATTCACTGGCTTACAGCCGTATCTAGGGTATTATTAATTAATGAGGAGGCCGATTTATGTGAAACAGAATTTTTCTTCGACAGAAAAAAATATTGACGTTGATTTTAAACATGAATAGGCGTATACCATACGTTAAAAGTAACCTTAAAAACTAGAAATAATTATTTAATAAATTTTTCTTATATAAAATAGAATTTATTGAAAATTTTCTAATCTACAATGTGTTTGTTATTGTTTTATATAGCAAGCTGTTTCGAGATATTAGGCTATGGCATTGAAACAAATTGAAAAAAATCATCATTAAAGGATAATTCTTTTTACTCATTGATTATATGTTCTAAATTAATGGGGTGATGTGGAAAAGTAGAGCAAAAAATATATTTTTTAATTGGAACACACGAAATACTTTTAAATATTTGCCTTCACTAAAAAAAATTGATGAGATAAATGTATAAGAAAAAAATATCGTTAGAAAATTGGTAATATTTTCCAACTAAAATCAACGAGAAGAAAACCTGTCACTGATGTAGATAAAGATTAAAGAAATTGTTTAAACCCATAAAATAGTTACTATTTTGTACAGAGCGCGTTTTGCAAACATGCAAACTTAACAAAATTCAAAACTTATTTATCACGTTTCTTCAAGTAGGACACACACATCAATGTCTGCTAATGCAAAAAAGTTCTAAATAAAACCGTTTTTGTATTAAAATTTTGTTGTTCTGTATCACAGCTTGGTAAAAATTATGATTTTTTTAACCAAAATATATTTTAGCCGTCTAAGAATAGGGGTGACTTAACACTAATTAAAGACAATCATAATATCTGTAGAATAAGCTAGATAAATACCGGGTGTTCCGTTTTTAACCGACTTCTAAAAGAAGGAAGTTCTCAATTCGTCGACTACGTATTTTTTTTTTATGTATGTACACCGATTACTCCTGAACGGCTGCACCGATTTGAATGAAATTTTTAACGTTATATTCAGAAAGTTGCTGCGGTGGTCCCATATTTTTTTTTTGGACGAAATTGGTGCAGTATAATCCAAGATGGCGCTTACAATATGGCGACCAAAAAAATTAATTTGGTCCGATTTTCTCCAAAATTGGTATGGAGGAATTTTTGGGGTTATACCCAACGAATCTGAAATTATTTTAAAAAAATTCAAAATGGCGGATCCAATATGGCGGACAAAAAAAATTAATTTTGTCCGATTTTTTCCAAAATTGGTATGGGGGAGTTTTCGAGATTGCATATAACGAATTCAAAACATTTTTAAAAAATTCAATATGGCGGATAAAATATGACGGACAAAAAAATAGATTTTGTCTGATTTTCTCCTAAATTGGCACAGGGGAATTTTCGGGGTCGCACATGACGATTCCAAAATAATTTTTAAAAAATTCAATATGACGGATCCAATATGGCGGGCGAAAAAATCAATATTGTCCGATTTTCTCCAAAATTGGTATGGGGAGTTTTCGGGGCCTCAGATAACGAATCTGAAATTATTTCTAAAAAAAATATGGCGGATCCAATATGGCGCCAAAATCAGTTTTGTCCGATTTTCACCAAAATTGGCACGGGAGACTTTTCGGGATCACACATGACGAATCTAAAATTATTTTTAAAAAATTCAATATGGCGTATCCAATATGGTGGATAAAAAATTAATTTTGTCTGATTTTTTTCAAAATTGATATGATAGAGTATTACGAATTTGATTTTATTTAAAAAAAATTAAATATGGCGGATCTAAGATGGAGGATTAAAGATTCTACATTTCTAGATTTTGTCCAAAGTCAGTATTGGGGGATTTTTGTTATTGTTAATTACGAAATTCAAATATTTTTTGAAAAACTCAATCTGGCGGAATCAATATGGTGTCCTAAAAATTTAACATTTTTTGACTTTCTCCAAAACTGATATAGAGGGTTCTTAAGGGTGTAAATTATGAATAGTATTTTTTCTGGATTCAATATGGCGAACGCAATATAGCTGACTAAAAATTTTACATTTTTCAATTTTGTTCATATGTGGAACTGAATCGTTTTTGAGAATGTAAGTAGCGAATATAAAATTATTTTAACAAAATCTAATATGTCAGATGCAATATGACCGTTTAGAAATTTAAAATTTTTGAATTTCATCTAAAATTGGTACTAGGGGGCTTTGAAGGGTTTAGATTTAGATTAGATTAAGACATTCAAATTATTTTTGTCGTTTCATCAATTATAACGTACACACTGCCATCATGGTTCTTGGGTTTAGACCGCATCAAATTGAAATTGTTATCTCCAACATTTCGCCTAGAATTGCACGAGGCATCTTCAGGGATCTTTACTCTACGAGTATAGAAAACTGTGTTCTAATCTCGTGAAGAATATATCCCTGAAGGTGCCTCGTACAATCGTAGGCGAAACGTTGGAAAACAATTTCAATTTGACACGTTTTAAAACCAAACACCGTGACTTTTAATAGTTGTTCATGTTGAAAAGTAGTAAAAATGTAATTTTTTTAAATGGGCAACGATTTTTTACTCAAAAATTATGCATCGGGAGAAAAAATCCTAAAACACACTTTTGACTTAAAATCGGCCGAGAAACACGAAAATCTTTAGTTATTAACAATTTTTTTGTTTATACAAATTACCTAACTATATTTCGGGAATCCATCCTCTATATTAGTGGAAGGTCAAAATACATATAAAAAACCTTTATGGAACCTTCATCGGCTACGAAAGCCCATTAGGCACTCCAACTATTAGGAGTGAGATATTTCGACGCGTCATCAGATATATTGTAGAGGATACTCCAAAAGAAACTCCATAAAAAATATTTTCCCGCTAAGTTTGTTCAAAAATGTTAAAAACTGCTAACGAACAAACTTTTTTGCCCATAACTTTTGATAAAAATGAGATGTTTTAAATCAGTTTTCAACACATTATAGAGAATACTCGCAAAGAGTTCTCATAAAAATATTTCCACGCTAGGTTTATTGCAAGAGGATTAAAAACTGGAATAATTAAAAAAAAAAAAATATTTAGCGAACTTTCTCAACTACCTTTGTCTCTTTTTGAGTCATTTCGTTTTTCATCCTATCTCAATTTCACTCGCTATTAACCGGCTTTTACTTAGGCCTAGCCGTTTTAAGAAAAACTAAAAAAAAATGAAATAATTTTTTTAAATCGAATAAAAAACAAAAAATAAATTAATTAATTATATTTATAATTCAGTTTAATTGTTAAAAAATATTATCAATTTTAAAAGGGTGCTTCCCAAGTGTTATTTCCAGTAGTGTTTTAAATTATTTGGTTTAAAGTGCACACGTACATAAAAACTAAAATGTGGCCAACAGTAACATTACGTAACCGTAAAATAATATACATGCCAAAGAGCACGTTGTGTATTTTCCCAACAATTATTTTAATGGCCAGACATACAGGGTATAAATCAAAATATACATGAGAGATTACTCTTGCGCAGCGTTCGTTTACACAAAGTTATTACTTTCTGTAAATATGTCTGCACAGCTTTAAAACTTACACATATTTTCCAGAGTCGCATTTAAAATTAACGCATTACTTTTCTCCATTGAATACAAATTGCCACCGGTTTTTCCAAAACAATTACTGACGGCAATAAATATATCAAAAATTTTTGACTATATGATTTTGAATAAACATAGCTCATCCATGTTGCTCAGAATCTAAATGTAAAATATATATTTTTATCTATTTTTAATAATAATCATAATCAAAATGTCGAATGGCTCAAAACTATATTTTATTTATTTATTTATTTATTTATTTATTTATATAAATAAATAAATATTGAGAATTTATAGGGTCGATAATCATTTTGTTTCCTTTTTAGAACGCATCATGTCAACTTGGAGAACTGGGATCCAATTGCAAGTGCCATCCAGCGCTATCATCGAAACTAATACAATCCTAATATGAAGGGGATTATTTCAAGGCGACTCACTAAGCCCATTATGGTTCTGCCTTGCAATGAGCCTACTATCACGCCGTTTGACCTCCACCAGATACGGCTTTAGTATTAGAAATAACAACGAAGAGGTAGTAAGAGTGAATCATCTTCTATACATGGATGATCTTAAACTGATGGCTGCTATCAGAAACCAGCTGGAACAAATGCTTAAAATTGTAGAGTAGTTTTCCGGGGATATCGGAATGCAATTTGGACTTGACAAGTGCCGTATTTTGAAAATCGTTAAAGCAAAGATACAACCGGTAGTATTTGAGATGCAGAGCGGTGAAACTATAGCTACAATGGAAGCAGAACAAACATCAAATACCTAAGTATGAAACAGGCCAAACGAGGAGGATAAAACAGGTGTTACGAACTAGTCTTAATAGTAGAAATTTGTTTAAGGCGCTTAACACCTACGCGAATTACACTGACTGACATTGCTATACCTAATAACAACAACCTAAGACCAAAATACAATGACAAGATAGCCAAATACAGAGATATGGAGGTGCCAATCCGCAAATAATGAGCAATGAACAGCGTCAACACGATTTCCATAATACTAACATCAATTGGAGTAATACCAAAGAACCTCCTGCAGAACATCAAAGGACTGGGCTTTAGGGAGCATGTTTATAAACCGATTCAAACAGCAGTCTTCCTTGTAACCGCGCCGACCGTCCGAAAGTTTGTAGAAAGTACAGAAGACCACGCCACCTAGGACTCGATAACATGGAAAGGGTTCCCACAGAGCTTCATACTTTCGGTGTCTTTGTATACCTGGTATGAGTCAATAATCTCTAGAGAAAGTGCGAAGCCGTTTGGCTTGTAATAAAATGTCGATAAGGGTGTGGGACATCAAAGACAATTCGGCCTATGACAGTGCCAAAAATTTGCCGCAACAGAGTAGAAGGAGGGACACGATTCAACCGCCAAGATAATACATCAAAAATTTTTGTAGAGAAGTTCAAACTGTTACAGGTAGGAAAAGTGCCATACTATGAATACAGCCCGGAACCTATAACTAAAAATAGCGAGTTTATGTTATACTGGGGTCAAACTGTACGTACGGATCGTACAGTTGCACATATCAGGTCCTACCCGATTTCAGAAGAAAATACATCCAAATGAGCAACACGAATAGAAGTTATCATTCCTAACAAGAAGCTAAGCATAATGAAACGATCGCCGAATACTGTTGTGGAACATAACATCTCACCACCGCTTTCCAGCAAAACTGGACTTAAATAGAGCTTCAAGTTTGTGGAAAATACAAGGATGTCTGAGAAAGATACCGGTGGATCCCACTGATGAGTCCACCACCGGTATCGGGACGAAACATCCATACATTTACTACGGTGCTCGAAAATAGATCGCTAGCTACATGTCCTTACCACCAGGGGCATTGCTAATTGCGACAATACAGAGACCTGGAGGTACAAACTCGCAGATATTGGGGAATAAGTAGCAACAGGGCGATCTTCATAATTCTACCAATAACCAGCGTAGTACGAAATCTCTTCTGCTTAATATGAAAGGATTTAGTTTAGCGAACACCTGAATAAGGTGGTGCTATTTGGGACCACCAGAACTGTTTAGAAGTTTATGGAAAATGCAGAGGACCACAATATCACCGATGATTCAACAATATGGAAAAGGTCTCCAAAGAGCTCCTTCCTTATGATCCCTGAAGGAAGTACGAAAGTCGTTTGGCTAAGCCTAGGATAATGCCTTTTATTAGTATCTAAAATAGAAATAGAACAAATGTAACAATAGACGGCGAGATTTGGCATGGCAACCCATCTAACCACCTGTTCTTTTTTTAATTAAATCTTAAATACATGTAAACGAACGGTAAATATAGTCTATGGTATAAAACTTAATGCAAAAAATACGCAGATCCAAAAAACATTTAAATTATCATTTTTGGGCCTATACGCCCTAAATGTTTTCTCGAAATTAAATCATCGGAATGCTTGAAATAAAGGTATATCACATGATGGAACTTGTTCATATTGTAGTAAAACCTAAGGCTGGCATTGTGGAGCCCCTGGAGACTATTTTTTTTTCAAGTAACGTAAGTGCTGTCCAATAAATAACATAACAATATGCCACCAAAGATAATATTAAAGAGTTACAGAGTCTTTATTTTATATCATAGATCGAGATATTCTTATGCATGGAAAGAATTTTTAATGTATTTATTTATCTATTTATTTATCTCAAACAGTATATCACAGAGCAAATCCAAATAGTACGTTCCTTATTGTATGTTACACAAATAAAATAAAAAACTTATCTAATGCAGGGGCGGATCCAGCCTCTCTCTTGGGGGCGGGGGAGATATCACAAAATACAGTACGGTAAGCGAAAGCTGTCGAGGAGGAGGGAGATGCCAGCAGCATACCCATTCCCAGTATAAAAGGCCGAATAAGGTCTATTTTTCTGAACTCAAAACTCTCAGGGGGGGGGGGCGATCGCCCCCCCCCCCTCCCTTGAATTCTCGCCTGACGGTAATATAAACCTTTAAGAACAAATACACAGTCAGAAAGAAGAAAAAGAAGACGAAAAATAAAACAAAAAAAGTTATGTATGTAGTAATACACTCTAAATTGCAAAAGAAATGAACCTTTGAAGTTGCAACATACGAATATTTAAGTATTATAAAGGGTGTTTTTTATAGAGGTATAGAAGTTTTAAATGGAATAAAACAAAGATGAATTTTTTAAATTGACATGAAATTTACTTTATTCGAAAGATAACCTTCTGGCATTATAATTTAAATATGATTTCTGGCATATGACCGCCACGGCTGGCTCGGAGGTAGTCTAATCTGGAGGTCCAATTTTCGATGACTTTTTCCAACATTTGTGGCCGTATATCGGCATTAACGCGGCGAATGTTGTCCTGCAAGTGATCAATCGTTTCGGGCTTATCGGCGTAGACTAGCGACTTCACATATCCCCACAGAAAATAGTCTAGCGGCGTGAAGTCGCACGATCTTGGAGGCCAATTCACGGGTCCGAAACGTGAAACTATGCGGTTATCAAACGTTTCCTTCAATAAATCAATTCTGGCACGAGCTGTGTGACATGTTGCGCCGTCTTGTTGAAACCACAGCTCCTGCACATTATGATTGTTCAACTGATGAACGAAAAAGTCAGTAATCATGGCTCTATAGCGGTCACCATTGACTGTAACGTTCTGACCAGCATCGTTTTCAAAGAAGTACGGATCAATGATTCCACCAGCCCATAAAGCACACCAAACTTTCAGTTTTTCTGGATGTAACGGTGTCTCAACATACACTTGAGGATTATCATCACTCCAAATACGGCAGTTTTGTTTATTGACGTATCCATTCAAACAAAAGTGAGCTTCATCGCTAAACAAAATTCGCCTATGGAAATCGGGATCAACGGCAATCTTGTTTTGGGCCCATTCACCGAATCTACGCCTTGCTAGGTGATCGTGTGGCTTCAATTTTTGCAAGAGTTGGATTTTGTAAGCATGCAAACCAAGATCTTTCCGCAAAATCTTCCATAAAGTGAATGGACACATATCCAATTCCTGTGCACGATGGAGGATAGACTGATTCGGGTCTTCCTCTACGCTACGCTCTACAGCAGCAATCACTTCTTCTGTGCGCATTGTACGACATCTCTGTGGATGCGTATTATCTTTTAGAGTAAACGTGGTGCGAAAACGTTCCATAGTTAATCGAATTAATTGCTCTGATGGACGATTATGTTGACCGTAAAATGGACGTAGTGCGCGATACGTATTTCGAACAGAACCATGATTTTCAAAATAAATTTGCACAATTTGGAAGCGTTGTTCAGGCGTCAGTCTATTCATGTTGAAATGCCAAACCAAACTAAACATAAATCACTTGACAGCTGACAAAATGGCCGCCAGTTGAAAAAGTGTTGCCAACTTAAAGTTCTATACCTCTATAAAAAAACACACTTTATAAGAGTGATTTAGTTTCTTTTTGAATATAGGTAGGAAACATTCAAGATCGAAATTAGGGGGAATATATGTGTTGAAATGTTGCATAATCCGATTCATTGAATTATTTCTACCAACATCAGTTCGGCTTCTGTTAACCGAGAATATGTGGAAAAGGCGAATATCGCGTGAAGGAACGCGGAAGTTAATCAGTTCAAGAAGGCCAGAACAGACAATGCTGTTCCTAATTATATTAAATCAAAAAAAAAAAATAGTTAAATAAGTTCTACGCAATTCCAACTTTCCATATCTATTAGTCGCAATCTCTTGAGAATGGAAAAGAAGATTTCTGTCGACGCCGAACTTACAGAACATAAAATTCACAAACGCATGTATGCGTTCAATCCGCTTAATATGCGGTATGTAACAAGGGCTTCAAACCACACAGCAATACTTAAGGTGGCTAGGCACAAGTGAATAATATAAAGACTTTAAAACTTCGATTCTTGAAAAATCCCTGCAGCATCTCATTATAAATTCTACTATTTTATAGGACTTTGCTAAAATGTAATTAATGTGATCATTGAATCGTAATTTGGTGCCAAAATTAACGCCTAGGTTATCGATTAAGGAACCTCTGGTCAGGAGGGCATTAGAGATAATGCAAAGATGTAAAATAGAAGATTTGTACTTAGAGAATGAAATGATCCTATATTTTGAGTTGTTGAGTTGCATTTGGTTTACCACACACCATTCCATTAATTTGTTAATTTCAGATTGTAGAAGCAGGCAATCATCAGTAGTGTTTACTCTCATAAATACCTTTAAGTCGTTAGCGTAGAAGAGATATTGGCAGTTTTCAAATGCACTGCTGAAATCATTTATAAAGATGAGAAAAAAGATAAGTCCTAGGTGCATACCAGATATAATAACAGTATTACAATAATTGAAGGTATGTGCTTCAAAACGAAGCTGTACGTCAAACATTACTCCCAGGTTCTTGGGAGGGTCAGACGGCGTCAACAATGTTTTACTAATTTTGATTTTTTGCGACTTCCCGGCTATGGGAACCAAACAAATTTCGACTTATTACCATATAGGCATAATTCATGACTCTTGTATATATTTAAAATTATCTGTAAACCATCATTAGCACGCCTTACAAGCTCTTCTAAATCGAATAAATCATACTAACTGTAGACTTGCAAGTCATCAACATATTGGTGCGATCGACAAGTTTTTAAATATTTACAGAAATCTGTTGTATAACAGAGCACCCCAAATACTACCTTATAGCATACTCCTGTTGAAAGTCACAAATTTGGTCTCCGTACCATTTGTGACATACTTCAAAAATAAGGACAACTTTATAATTTGTACTTTTGTGAAAAATTTAATTTTATTTATTTAGCACTTATTTTAAACTCTGCATCGCTTTAAACCAATTCTATATTAATTGGTACTATTTCCATGTCATTGGTAAATTATTTACATAGCCAATGATTTCCTTTTCCTTTGATAAAATGCCTTGTATAGTCAATGGTATTTTCTCTAAATTTTTAAGGACCAACCTTAGAAAAAGTTATATAGACAGATTTACTCCAAACTAAACTAAAAATAAGAAATTGTAACAACTACTAAGCGAAATGTCGGTATATTCAACAAAAAATGAAGGCAATAGAAGTCCAACATATTTCTACTACTTCGCAAAAAATCTCAGAAAGTATCAAAAATTTGTATTTTTTACCCTCGTATTCTGCAATTCGAATGCAATGCAAGAATTAAATTTTTTGAGAATTTCCTGCATAAATACGATTTTGAGATTTGCAATAAAAAATAATCGTTTTTTTTAGGTATGGCAGTACAAGAAAGCCTAAAACATGTGCAACTACTGCAATTACCATGTCAAACACTGACAACTTGCTACACGAGCCTCAACTAATTGTTACATTTGATACACACAAAAAAATAAATTTAGTGCAACTTTCATATAAACGTTATCCCATGACAAGTTTCTCATTATTTTTATGAAGATTGCCAAAAAAAATAATCAAAATAAATATCAAATAAGTTCAAAGAAACTTACATTATTGTATCTAGTTTCATTATTTCCAAGACTATGTATAAATAAAAAATCAAAGTTAAAAATAAAAAATATTTTTTCATTTTGATATATTTCAACACCCTCACAAACAAATTAAAAAGGAATAACATTACGTCAGGTATTAAGGTGAGAACTTTCTGAGAAATAACTTCAGTAAATTAAAATGCGGGATTTTTCAAAATGAAAGATGTGAGTTGTTTATGAGGTAGATTAGTCATTAGAGACTGTTTCATTTTTTTATTCAATTAGTGATTAAAATGTGTAGCCCTAATAATAATGTTGTACGAATTCACAAGAGAAGAAATTTCGTTGAGATAAGGTTAATAAAGAAACGATTTAAAAATAAATGCAATTTTTTTCAGTTTTAATCACTCCCATTTGATTTTCAAATGGTCAAAATTTTAAAAATAGAAAACCAAATATATAAACATGAACTCTTAGGAAATGATTGGAAATTCTAAAAACAAAAATGCTATTATAACCATTACACAACGAAATAATACGAACTTATTTTCATAAAACACAACCAAAATAAATACTCTAAAGACAAAATTAATTTGAATGGTATGGAATGAGACTTTGAAGTCTTAAATACATAATCTTTACTACTTCTTTTAGCCACCAACAACTATATTCAATATCTTCAATATCCTTATGTATATGTGTTGCGTTAGTTAAAATGCCTTCAATGTTTGAACTTATTTTTTTGTGTAGGTCAGCAATTTTTAAGTTATAACTATAAATTTTGTATTGTGATGGAGATAAAAAATATATTGCCAAAAAGTAAATACGATAAGCAACAAGGAAAATAACAACTTAACTGGTTACTTAATTCCTAAATTCTATAGGCCTGAAGATAGAATTCATTTTGGTACTTGAGGAAAATTATCAGCTTTCGTTCGTAGATATTCTAGTAACAAAGACAATGGTTCCCCATCTGCAATACCTCAGTGTCGATTCACACCACCACACACGAATATAGAGCGTAGCTAATACTCTAATCTGAAGTTCCCTTTACCTAACTGACAATCAAAGAATAGATAAAGAACCTATCGAAAATGTTCTGGGAAAAAAGGGCTATAAACTACACAGTACCTATAAATAAAGTTCATTAAACTTTGGAACTATAAAACCAACCTGTTCATTTGAAGCATTAGAAAAATATTGCAAAGATCTATGTTATGCAATAATATGTCACTTTCGTATGAATAAAAGCTCATAGAGAACTTAAAGGTTATGAAATTGTAGATACTTTGGCTAAAGATATCATTTTCAATAGCATTGAAAATAAATTTGCATATATTGTTAACGCATATAATATTTTGCATCTTAAAGTCAAGAAGAGGAAGGATAGACTATTATAGAAATACACCGACAAGATACTTACTGACAAGTGATAATATACCAAATATATACTTTACATTTAATCACATAAAACAATAGATTCATCTCCAAGAAACCCGAACAATAAAATCTACCTGGAACATCAAAGAGCAACAAAACATAAGTAGATCAAACTCATAAAAAGGAAAAACTTAATACAAGAAATAAACCGACAGTATCAATCCTTTTCCAATTTCAGCTTTAGACAAAAAATTAATTTTGACGACAACTGTCAGTAAAATGCCAAGATATAACATTACCAGATATAATTAAATTGCGAGTCTATTGCAAGGAAAAACAACTCTACTCTGAATAAGAGATATTATGCATTGTGCCTTCTTTCTCTTGGAAAATCCTCCCTAAGTGGGATCATTGTATCGACACTACACGAGTTTCTCTAAGCTGATACCATCAGTGATTTTTGTAACGCAACCAAGGGAGCGGACCTCTCAGTTTACATCAAACAGTAAACATCAAAGATGACAAATGAGATTTTGGCTAAACGTAAACCAATTTTCACCAGTAACTGATCCAATGAACGAACGAACTCTCAAAGTAATATATATATATATATATATATATATATATATATATATATATATATATATATATATATATATATATATATATAAAGGGTGATTCAAAAATCGATCACGAAACTTAAGGGGGTGATTCTACTTGACAAAATAAGGGTAGAGTTTCATATAATTTTTTTTTCAAAATGTCATTCGTTTTCGAGTTCAAGTTTTTATTTTTTGTTTTTTGAATTACTCGCTTACAGGAAAACCGATTTGACTAATATTTGAAAGATAGGCTAAGTCTTCTGCGCTTCATCATTTTAGTAACAATTCACATTGATTGTTTGCCGCTAGAGGGCACTTTACCTACATTGAAAATTGTTTTTTTGTCATAATTTTTTAGTGTTGACAGCTACAGTAGTTTTTGGCATAATTTCTGAAAGACTGATGCCAGGCCTTTAAAAAAGGTGCTCTTTATTTACATCGCTAAACCCAACGGTTTAGACGTAAATCACCCTTAAAAATTAAGTGGTAAATTTACTTTTCTCATTTCATTACCACCAGCTACCAGGTAAATAGCTATCAAAGTATACTAGAGCTGTCAGTTTAACATCAAATAAATTCGCTTGTTAAACTATTTAATTTATAATCTTAAAATAACTAATAATGGCTAATCAGTAAATATTCATATTATGGATTATTGCGATATACATTTAATTGATAAAAATTAATGAAACAGTACTAAACAAACTAAAAAAGATTCTCAAAATGTCCCCCATTTTCTTCAATACATTTCCTAACACTCTTCAAAAAATGTCGCCTAACTCGATGAAAAATTTCTGGTGTTTCTTTAATAATTTGGCACTTTTCGATTATCCTGAAGCGAAGATCCTCGACGTTGATTACTGGAATATCGTACACCAATTGTTTCAAATGACCCCAAAAGAAAAAATCCATAGGATTAAGGTCTGGTGACCTCGCTGCCCATGCCAATGGTCCACTTCGTCCTATCCATCGCTCAGGATACGTTGCATTCAAATACTGTCGGACACGTATACTAAAGTGGAGCGGAGCTCCATCTTGGAGGATCCACATGTTGGCCCTTACTTCCAATGGCACATCTTCCAGATACAATGGGAGACGATTTTGGATAAAATCTAAGTATACGTCACCAGTTAATGGGCCATCAAAGAAATGAGGACCAATAAGGTAATCTCCTATTATCCCTGCCCACACATTTAGTGAAAATCTACACTGATGTTTCGTTTCTACCACATTGTTTGGGTTCTCGTAAGCATATGTGTGGATGTTGTGTAGATTTGTTATGCCATCACGAGTGAAACCAGCTTCGTCAGTGAATAATATGACACCAATTAATCGATTATCGTGTTCATACTTAGCTAGGATCTGATTGCACATTTCCAACCGTCTCGGCCGATCATCGTCATAAAGAGCCTGCACCTTTTTTGAATGAAACGGGTAGAGTTGTTCTTCTCTTAGTATCCTCCATGAACTAGCCTGACAGCGCCGCACTTCATTCCCAATTTTTCTAGTACTAATACCTGAATTATCTTCAATAATTTCAAGCACTCTTTCTTCTTGTTGCACGTTTCTAGCAGTTCTAGGTCTTCCCCTATTTCCATTATAACTTTTAAAGGAACCACATTCCGCAAGCCTCCTGTGCACACTGGAAAATGTTTGAGCATGAGGGATATTTCTTTCCGGATAACTCTCCATATAATATCTTCTTGCCAACTCTGCATTACCATTTGCTTTTCCATAACAAAAATGGATATCACAATATTCGATATTTGAATATTGGTGATTAGCCATTATTAGTTATTTTAAAATTATAAATTAAATAGTTTAAAAAGCGAATTTATTTGATGTTAAACTGACAGCTCTAGTATACTTTGATAGCTATTTACCTGGTAGCTGGTGGTAATGAAATGAGAAAAGTAAATTTACCACTTAATTTTTAAGGGTGATTTACGTCTAAACCGTTGGGTTTAGCGATGTAAATAAAGAGCACCTTTTTTAAAGGCCTGGCATCAGTTTTTCAGAAATTATGCCAAAAACTACTGTAGCTGTCAACACTAAAAAATTATGACAAAAAAACAATTTTCAATGTAGGTAAAGTGCCCTCTAGCGGCAAACAATCAATGTGAATTGTTACTAAAATGATGAAGCGCAGAAGACTTAGCCTATCTTTCAAATATTAGTCAAATTGGTTTTCCTGTAAGCGAGTAATTCAAAAAACAAAAAATAAAAACTTGAACTTGGACGGCTTGTAACTCGAAAACGAATGACATTTTGAAAAAAAAATTATATGAAGCTCTACCCTTATTTTGTCAAGTAGAATCACCCCCTTAAGTTTCGTGATCGATTTTTGAATCACCCTGTATATATATATATATATATATATATATATATATATATATATATATATATATATATATAGCACTGAAAAATGAGAGTATTATTTGTTCATTATTTTAAAAACAATCAGTTTTTTATTAATTGATGAGAAAAATATTATGATTTGATAGACTATGCTAGAAAGCGTCACAAATAATTAAAATCACATATTAATTTCTGTATTACCCCCGTATCTCGCATCCCAAATCATTGTTTATTTTCCCAGTAATTTGTATAATAGCCTTTAAAAATTAACTGCGGCTTGATAAATCATTTATTTTTATTAAAATATAAACAGCAGCTACATCAAACAGATCATTGTTAGCAGATTTTTCCGAGTTTCACAGAAATATTTTCCATATTTTATTCACAATTAATTTCGGGAAAGGAGGACAAGAAATGTTAATTTCAGGTGGATTTTTGATTGACTAAGGTTACTAAGAAGTAGCTGGACGGTAAAATCCCAAAATTGTACGTATACAAAATGTGTTCTGTACCTTTTCCATATTTTGCGCTGCTAAGTATTGTTGAGTTGCTCTTTATTATTAAGTTTAAGTGCCAAAATGTTACTTGTTCATTTTTCCCACTTTCAGTTTGACAATTTACTCGAAAGAGTAAATAATAAATTTACAATTATTTAATTTATTGCAAAATGAAACAGTTTCTAATTTATCTTTACTTTTTGGTGTAATTTTTCAGTTACATTTTTATTTTAATATTTCATTCTTCGTGATTATATCTACTGACTAAAATATGGTTGTCGAACTTGGATTACCTTTATTTTTATTTATTTTTACAACGTTTCGATTAGTTCGTTCTTTATCAAATACAAACTGAATGTTTTGTCTTAACACTACGATCTTATATAGAGAATGTGTCTATTGAGGTGCAAAGTTTCGCTTCACTGTACACATCTCAATGATTTGATGTTACAAAGTAGTGGTTGTCAAAGATTAGGTATCCCAACACTGGGTTTACTGAAGATTTCATTATTATTTTTTATGTAAGCTGCTTTTATAAATTTTATTTTTTTTTTGTTGGGTTTCATAGATATTGTCTCAGCTTCAGACCATTTTATATGGTGTTGTTTATCCCAAGCGTTTCTTCTTTTTGTATATGCGTTTTATATTCCTTAACCTGAACTAACTTGTAGTGATCGTTTGGTTTCTCCAATATATATTTTACCACACTCACATGGAACTTTGTAAACACATTCTTTCTTATTCGTAGTTTTTGGTTGTGTTAAATGAGCTCTAAGTGTATTTCCTGATTTAAGGGCTATTTTTATACCATAACGGAATGTACGGAATTGTGAAAAAGGAATGTGTTTCTTGCTTTCCAGTGGTCGTTGTTTTAAAGTTATTTATAACAGCTTCAATTAATTTTTGAAGGATAACAATTCTGTCGTAAATCGGATTTAATGTTTGCTACCTCTTTTTTTAATGAATGTATATATATATATATATATATATATATATATATATATATATATATATATATATATATATAGCGCAATTATAGAAGTTGCGTCTAATTCCCCGTTTTGTTACAACAGAATGATTAGAACAACTATGGTTAAGATATTGTCCAGAATGTGTTGGCTTTCTGTATACTGAAGTTTTAATAATTTCGTTTGAACGGTTCTCCACGGCATCTAGGAACAGCAACTGATCATTTACCTCTTTTTCCATGGTAAACTTAATTGTAGGTCGAATGGAGTTTAGATATTTCAAAAAATTAATTTCTTGATTATTGCCCTTCCATACGATCATCGACATATCTCAACCAGACTTTCAGTTTTACTGTTACCTCCTATGGCATGAGTTTCGAACTATTCCATATATATATATATATATATATATATATATATATATATATATATATATATATATATATATATATTGGCGACGACTGGAGAGAGTGAACCCATTGGAAGCCGGTCGTCCTGAGTGCAGAACTTATCCTCCAAAAAGTCCATCACCCCGTCCAGTGGTAATGTGGTTCAATCTGATAATGTAATTGATAATGTAATATCATTTGAAAGTCTAGTTTTGATTATGTCTAGTGATTCCTCTAATAGGACGAGATATTTTAAGGGCAAGTATCTTAGAATGACGAATATAAAAACAATGGAAAGTGAACCCCATTTGCAGGCAACCCCACCCTCTCCAACAAGAGCCTTCTTGTGGATTCTGAAATAGGCATAAATTCACTTCACTAAAAAAGGCATCAAAGCTAAATATTGCCACTTATAATACAAGTACATTGAACACAGTTTAGAGAAGAAATGAAGGCATATTATAGGTGTGACTGAGGTTTAAGAATTACACAGGAGATCTAAATAATACTTATAAAGCGATAGGTTTTCTATTAGACAAAAATTACAAGAATAATATTTCTGATATGAATTGAATTCGCTTACTCGATCCTTGGAGTCTCCCAGAGACACAAAGCTAAGTTATTCAGATATATGCTGCAACCAATATGCATATGGAGAATCAAGTAGCAGTTTGTGATCATCAGAAAAGCAACAGAGCAGATCATACTACCTTAGTTTTGGAAACTTCAATGCTAAGGTGGGCAAGAAAGAACATGTATGGGAACACACAGTATTTACAATGGTAACACTAGAGAGAAATGAAGAAAATAAACATGTTTTACAAGAAAAAAAATCATCAAGTGGGCTTGGCAGGGCCCAAACGGTTTCACAACGACCTATGTTCTATATAACATTAAATGAGCAAAATATTATTCAAAATGTGAGTCCTCACCTCCACTCACAGATTAGTAAGACTAAGAAGAAACAAAACCGAGCGAAAAAAGTTACCACTTAATGAAAAACATCATAAAACAAACAGTACCCAGTTTTAAAAAATTGAGGATACATTTGAGAAATTTGAGCTCAAAGAGACAGTTTGCAAAATGTAGATGATCTAAATAACTACATTGCCATTAACGTAAAACGAATTAATCCAGAAAGAAAATTTAAATCAGATAAACGTTAGAAAAATATTAAACAATACTACAACAATGACGAAAAAATTAAACCATTAGAAACATCAGATGTCACTTAGAGAAAGAAACAAAGAAATGAGGGATTCTGTAAGGAACGACGTAACATAACACAAGGAAAACATCGTACGACAAACTATTGAAGAAACAAAATAACAAAGAATCTTTAATAAGGAAGAAAAAAATAACAATCTTTACGGACGAAATGAGCAAATCAATATAAGAAAACTACACAAAGGATCCAACTGGGATTAGTAAATTCAGGTCACAACCTCAAAGACCACCGCACTATCCTTATGGGGCATGATTCTGTCAAATTATCTTAAATTCAGTAAAAAGATAGTTCCTGATTATTAGAACAAAAGTTCTTATGGACACAGAGCTCAAAAATCCATAGTTTTTGAGATATTTGAACTTGAAGTTACGACTTTTACGAGGATTTGGCGAACTACAAGAATAAATACCTTTGAAAATCTTGAAAACCAAGGTTTCTGGAGAAAAACTTTAAACACAAAAGTTATAAGATTTTTCCTTGGGATTCTTTTAGTCACCTTGAGATCGGCGACCTCGACCTTCAAGGTTATTTCAAAATAAAGCTGACCTTTCTGAAATGAGAATTCCCTGAAAAAAAACTGTGAATAAAATCACTGTAGAATTTTTCCTTGGGCATCTTCTGATGACCATAAAGATTGAGGTCAAGGTCAAAGTCATGGTCATCAAAAGAATTTTAACGAATACTATAAATTTTGAATTGAAAGTTTCTCTCTAGAATCGTTAGTCCTCGTGATTTATGCGAAGAACACGTTTTTGGCCTTCAAGCGATCTCTAAATCATATGAAAACCTATGAATATTTCACGTGGAATATAGAATTTTCCATATTTTGCATTTTTACAATGAAAAGGGGGATCCCATTTCAAAAAATCGACTTGATCTTGAAATAACTTTTAAGATCGCAATCAAACTCCAGGTCACTAAAAGAAGCCAAAAAAAAAATTTTACAACTTTTGTGTTGAAACTTTGTCTTCAGAACCCTTAGTTTTCCAGATTTTTAAGGATATCTATACTTGTAGTTCACCAAAATCGTAAAAATTATAACTTCTAGTTTATATATTTTAAAAACTATGAGTTTTTGAGCTCTGTGCCTATTAGAGCTTTCCTTCTATCACTCAAGAACTATCTTTTCCCACAGTTTGAACAAATTTCATTGAGAGCTATTTCCCATTAGAATAGTGAAAAGTTCTGTAATTCCTTCCCACAACACAAGAAGACAAAGATATACACAAATTATTGGAATCCATTAGATAATTACATAAAAAAACGTCATTCCCAAAATTCTATAAAATCCATTTTTTATTATAATAAACATCAAAGAATTGCTATACATATAATTTATCAGATAATAACACTTTCTGATTTAAAAATTTCTCATTAAAAAGTCTATTCCGCAATATTGCTTGTCATTCATTTTCACTGATGACTCATTATAATTAATCAAACTTTCAACTACTGGCTTTAAAATAATATAATTTATATCTGCTAATGACGCGGCAAATATTTTATTACGTATGAATCAACAGTTTCTGCAGTTTGTCTCGGGTCATTTTATAAAAAAAACTTAATAGATTTGCAATTAATCCAGTGAATTCATCACGTCATTTTTATATAAAAATGTTCTGGCTTTCGTATACGCAAATCAAATTCGAACATTCCAGATAATGCAAAATCTCGTCGAAATTAATTATTAATAAGAAAAAGGAGCTTAGCTGCCTGCTCTTCTAGTTTTCTTCGGTAATCAAAGAATGATATCTAAGTAAATTCTGTATATGTTGTCTAAAACTTATAAAAATATATAAATCAACTTTGCCAAAGTTTAAAAAGTAGTCTTCTCTTTGGGAACAATCCACGAATATACTACGTCCAGATCAATGGGTGAAAGTTATTACCAAAAGATAAAATGGCCATCATGGCAGCAAAAAGAGCCCATAGTAAAACTGGGGCTCAAAATCACACATTGTACACTGGTTATACACTGCAGTGGTAAGATCCATAGTAATCTATGGCTCGGTTGTATGATGGACAAAAATCACTTAGAGGCGGGCCACTATTGAGCTCCACAAACACTAACAGCCATGAAAACCCTACTAAACCTTCTCCCGCTCCCGTTTGATATAATAATCAAAGCTGAGGGACTGAGGGTAAAAGCTTATAGACAGGAACAAAAGAAGGTCTGGTGGACTGGAAAATTAAAGGCATGGTGACGAACTCATTGTTGAAGATGAGTAGTGACCCCATACCAAGAACCGGTAAATTTGACAGGCCCTACACCATTCAAATTGACTGGAAGGCGAGATCTGATCAATTACTGAGTCAGTCAAAAAACCTCGTTTGGTTTACAGACAGGTTCAAAACTGACCATGATACAGGAGCGGGAATACACGGATCTACACCCTGATATAATATAAATGAGGCATTAGGGTAGCACACCACGGTATTTCAGGCAGAAATATATGTTATTGATGCCTATCTTTGAGAAAATCTAACGAGAGGTTAGAGGGGCAGGATCATTCTTATTTTCTTCGTCAGTTAAACACCGGTGAAAACGCTCCCATGTCATCAAATAACATCAAAACGGGTCTAAGGCTATCTTCAAAACCTTATCGCTCTCGCAAAACGCAACAAGTTTACTCTTGCGTGGGTATTAAGACACAAAGGCATCCTAGACCATGAAGAATCAGACCAATTTGCAAAAGAAGGCACTACTAAGACTGCTATTCATGGGTGGTTATCCTGGTGGATAAATCATCAACCCAGGTCCACTGGAATTTCAAGGCGGGCTACAGACAAAACCAGCTAATGTTGAACAAATCATTTGGAAAATTAAACCGCGAAATCCTGTATAAAGTAGAGATATTCGATCCAAAATCAAGGAATAAATATCGATATGGGTAGATAATATAACTGCTATGTTGGTAAGAACTATAAACCGCCAAATGACATTTTTATTTTTAGCCTGTGTACTATCAGGGAATGAAGGTTATCAAAGTAAAGAGAAGACTGACAAACTGATGTGAGAGTGTGCGTTTTCATGAAGTAGACTCACAGCAATTGCCTGTCTGTTTCATCTTAAATTTCGCTAAAACCCAACGTGTGCGTGTTTGTTTTTTAAATTGGGGCACTTCTAAGCACTTTTTTTTGGCTGTATTATATTTAACAATAATGTGAATGTTTTAAACTCAAGGTATTCCAAAAAATATAGATTACAAAGTATTATAATTAAACATATTTAATGTGATTTTAATTGATATGTTGTTATAGATAGATAGATGTCTTTATTTATTCCAATAAGTATGACTTACAAAAGAAACCCATAGGGGCATGCAACAATATCAAATAAAAATATCATTACTGTAATAAACATCATAATAAAAATTATAGTTCATTCTCAGCTGTAGATAAAAACAAAATGAGAAGAAAAAAATTTCAACAATAATTATACAGTTTTAAGTACTTTTCTTGAATAATTCTATAATTCTATCAAATTAATGTAGTAAAAACAAAATAATTAAAACTTAAGATAAAGGGCAATAGTATAAATGTAACAAAATTAAATAACAAGGATATTTACACACATTTAAAATTTAATGATACAGCCAATAACAAAAATTCCTCTTTGATACAATGCTGCCTTTATAACACTCATAAAACTCTTCCAATGTATAGGCTTTTTTACACAAAAAGATTTTTAGGACACACTTTAATCTATTTCTTGTTAGTAATGTTTATCAGGTAAAGAATTAAGAATTTTATTATAGAAAACTGGACATTTTTCTGCAAATAACAAGTTATATTTATTAGAAAGCAGATTTGTTTTATTTCTAGTAATGTAGTTATGTTTAATAGGTGCACCCTCAAAAAGATCCCTGTTATCAATAATAAACATCACCGAATTCAAAATGTACATACCTATAACCGTCAAAATATTGTTACTAATAAAATATTTCTACAACTGTCTTGTTGTTTCATTACAAAAATTGTCACGGTTAAAATTTTATCTTAAATTTACTATGGTTAATTTGGTTAATTTTACCCTCTTTTTGCTAATATTCACGTTTTGGGCAGCGTTATATCATTGTTATTAAGCATTTCTCATTTCACCTTCGTATAACGTTGCATTTTTGGGTTCTATTGCTTTTTGAGCCTTTCCAAATTTCACTCCCTTACAAAGTTTCTTCCTAACTTAATTATTTGCTTTATGTTTCAGTAATTTGTCTGTAAGAAATACAGCCCTAATTAAAACCCTTTCATAACTTGTATTTTTAGGTCGGCAACTCTACGTCACTTATTTATATTCAAATTGAATGTTTTTATAGAATATCATTCTTTTTTTGTGCTGATTATTTCAATGCAATTGTTACATTTATCTATTTTAGTTACAGTTTTTCGAATTTTAATTTGTAGTATTTTCAAGGGTTTGTTTACCTTTTGTTGGGGTTATATGAACTATTGAGCTGACGTTTAGGCAAATTTGCATTCATTTAGGCCATTGCATTTTGGAGGAAATTTGGATGAGTAACTAATACCGTGTTGCTAATGGTTGAGGGAGTATGAGACACTAGGGTAGCATACAGGGGCGGATCCAGCCTCTCTCTTTGGGGGGGGGGGGGCGGTGATATCACAAAAGTACAGTTTGGCAAGAAAAAAAAGTTGTCAACGGCGGGGGGGGGGGGGCAAGCAGCATACTCATTCCTAATATAAACGGCAGAATGGGTTCTATTTTCCTGAACTCAAAGCTCTTGGGAGGGGGGGGGCGATCGCAAGCATACACATTCCTATACTCCATTCAAGAACTAGAGAGAGTAATAAAACTGTTACCGAAACCTCCAACGTACCTGCTCCAGTGCCGCAGGTAACTGAGAACTGCCGTAAATCTAATTATATTTCATTAGATTTAAATATATTTTATAAATTTACTGCAACATAAAATTTCTGATAGTTTACTTTAATTTCTGTCAGTGAGCAAAGTGTACCTTACAGTTTGTTCTTAGTGATTTATCTTGTTTGTCCTTGTTTTTATATATTATTTGAGATTAGTGAGATACCCAAAAGATATGGCTTTCACCTCTATAATTTATTAAAATATCGTTAAACCAGGGCATTTTTCCTCAACGAAAAACTTATTACGATAAATGTTTATGATGCCTTAAGATATCAGTATCTAGATAATAATGTTGCGATGTGTTCCAACATGACAGGAGTTGGAAAATCTACTATGTACCGAATACTGAAGGAGAAAAAACGACTGGAATTGCTAGTACTCCCAAGCCACATTCGATCACAGGCAGACAAAAAACCTCGTTGGAAGAAGAGATGAAAACTGCAATTAAAGGGGTTGTATATACTTTTTATTATGAGAAGCAGATCCCAACCGTCTACAAAATTCTAACTAAAATCAATGAAGATCGCGATTTACCTGAAATTAAAAGAACTGATCTCTGGAAATTGCTCAGAGAACTTAAGTTTTGTTGGGAAAAACCAGATAGAAAATCTGTTCCTATAAATCGTCCGGAAACTGTCCGTTGGAGAAGTAAATATCTCTTTCAAGTAAAAGGTAGAGTTGCTAGAAATAACACAATTAGTAATTTAACTAAACTTTTGAAATATTTTTTTGAATAAAGTTTTTGAGGAAAATTGGGAAAAATCCATATAATAAAAGAAGAAAACAAAATGTGAGAACTCGATCTCATGATCAGTGAGATAGAGGAACCAATTATAATTAATTTGAGCGAAGATAGTTTCACTGACTTTGATTAGGAATAAGATACGTAATGTTTACTAGTGTAAACACAATTTATTATTTGAATTTTTGTTTTTGTTGTATTTTATTGTTTAATGTTGTTTATATTTTTTTTTAAATTTTTTTATATATTTTTATTTTAATGTGTCCCACTCTTTAATTTTATATATATTTAATTCCAATTAGCCGTAAGTTTTTAATTATTTTATTATTGTATTTGTGTCTTTTTCTTAAGCGTGTAGAATTAACGTGTTTACCTTATTTTTTTGGGGCTATCGTATTTCCATATAATAAAGTAAATTAAATTAAGATATCAGTACAATAGAAATAAAAATAAGTAGGTCTAAATTTAATTACAACTTAATTAGTTTTTACTTTTTTGGGTTTCGGTCATATTATTACTTTATAAAAAAATTAACACATGTTTTTTTCTGACGTTTCGGTTTATTTTATTGATTAAACCATCTTCAGAGAATTACTGTAAATATGAAAAGGAATATGTAAATTTATGCTATATAAACTGAAAATTTTATTTTCTTACCTAATGTTAACAGGTGGTTCAATTGAAAAACTTACATTTAACTATTTTATTACTTTAATACAATATAATTAAACACTTCTTATTTAATATAAATATAAATATAGAAAACTATTATTTTTTGATGCATTTTTTTTTCACATCTGGTTTGTTGTGCTTTTGACAGAGTACTACCAAAGGGTTTGAAAGTTTCTGGACCATCTGCAATTTTATTGCCCTATTAGATTCGTATATACATTACTCAGGTCATTTGTGTCCGTTCTGAAATTCATTGTACCGGGTGTTCTTTTAATATGAATCATTTCTTTAATTGTTCTTTTTTTGTAATTAATTTCTTTGTCTAAAATCTCCACGTTGTTAAAATCGATGTTGTGCATGTTATCAATTGAATGTTTGGCTAAGGCGGTTTTATTATCGTTATTGTGATGTCTAATGCTGTATTTGTGATTTTGTATTCTATTTTTTAAATACTGTTTGGTTTGACCGACATATGTTTGGTTGCAATCTAAGCAATTGATCTTGTAGATGACATTTGTTTGTTCGTCTTTAGGGATATCAGGTTTAAGTTTTGTGTAAAGGTTTTTGAAATTATTAGAAGGTTTTTCAGCTATTTGGATATCATGATCTCCGATTGCCGTCATTCTGCGGGTTCTGGATGGGAAATTTCTTTTGCGAGCCTCGATAGCATTGTGGTAATTTGTGGTTTTAGTATTTTTTTTTTGGCCTATTTGGCTGTTATCGAGGTACTACCGGGAAACAGGGATTTTGTCGGTACCTTGGCATTATTACCAGGAATCAGTCTGACCCTAGAAAATCAGGGTCCACCCCTAGGGATACAACTCAGGTCCACCCTCTGTTGTAGTAGTATACCCGTATCCATGCTTAGGGATACAATTCAGATCCACCCTCTGTGGTAGGAGTATATCCGTATCCACCCTCAGGGTAGAAGTGAGATCCAAGTCCACCATTGGAGCTAGAAGAAGTACAGATCGACAACAATTTAGGACTTCTCTATCATTAGAATTTAGAGTGTTAATATAAACATTTCTTTCTTTTAACATTTTCTTTGAGTTTCATTTATGCCGCAATTTCTTGTCAGTTTTGCAGTGCGTTACCTCTTTTCTTTACTTTGATATTTTGTGCAGCAATATAGAGAGCTGGGTTGCTAGGTCCGAGCAACGACATGGAGGGGTTTCCGAGTTTACCCGGCCAAAACTCGGTGGCGCCTATAAAACAAATACCCACCCCTACTCTACGGCATAGAGACTAGCTCGGCACTTTGCTAACTGGTGCCGCCTCTAGCTTCCAACTCTGCTCTGTTCACTCAAGACAGCTTTTTTTCTTTTTTTGCGCCTTTAAATAAATACCAGTGTAGCAAAATACACCGTATACATCTTTTTTGCAGAATCAAAACTCTATTATTATCACAGGAATTACCCCAAAATATCAAACCATATCTGAGTCTGGACTGTATACATGCATGGTAAGCTGCCACAGCTGCATTAATTCCAACTCTCTCCGAAATAATTCGTAATATATATATATATATATATATATATATATATATATATATATATATATATATATATATATTCCTTTTTGAACAGACAACACATATGTTTTTGATCAGCTGTGAGTTGCAACGTTCCATTTTTGAATTGGTATAATACCACATTATGACTTAACATATTACTTGAACTATATTAGGAGAATCTTTATAGAGCAGCCTTCGAATTGAATGTTTGGAAACAGTTCATTTCTTGCAAATACAACTCTGATCCTCTCTCCATACGCGTTTCGACCACCTTATGGTCCCGTCAGTGGAGCTGTATCGAACCGAAAGCAACATTTGCAGGAAACAACTGGTATATAAAATATAAATTCCGAGGCATGTCGGTAGGATATTTATGAGGGAAAATATCGCCAGTCAAACGACATCTATATTCACCGGAGTAGTGCGACATTTTAAAAAATCAAAATTTCCATGTTCCTGTGCTTGAACGGAGAATTCTATTTAAACACATCAGATCTATTTTATTGTTTAATGAACTTTCGATTTAAAAAAAAATTGTCCTTAGTTCTTTATAAATTTATTCGAGGTTGTGATCGACATACTAATACTTTAATTATGTTTTCAAAAATTACCAATCCTCATGCAGGAACTAAAATCATTCTTTAACGTAATTCTTAATATTATTTGAAAAATATGTTATTTAAGCTTACCTTCCCATAGCCTTGGAGGTTTTAATTTCATATTTGGGTCCATCAAATTTCTCTTCAGAAATATCCTCCAAAAAACTGCTTATTAATGAGTCAGACCGACTACTTTTAGACGATCCACTTCTCTGAAATAAAAATAATACTGGTGAATGTCTCAAAAGGCAACATAAAAATGTGGAAATGCAAAAGAACAATAAAAGCTAGTCGAAAAGATGATCCACTCCTTTTACACCATTTTAAATCTAAATAAAATTTTTATAAAAAAATTTAATCGACTTCTAAAAGTGCGCTAAAAAGTGAAAAATAACAATATAAGTTATTATATGAAATTGAATTTTTTGAAGTCGGCGCCAAACTAATACCTAACAAAATGTGATTTGCATAAATAGATTAAAAATACCTTATTTATAATTGCTTTCTTATCATAATTTGTATATATTAATAGTTATTTATTTTATTTACAAATAATTTGGCGCCAACTTCAAGAAGCTCAATTTCATATAAAAATTTATTGTTATTTTTCACTTTTTAGGGCACTTTTAGAAGTCGGTTTAATTTTTGTTATAAAAATTTTATTTTTCTATTTTTAGTTTTAGAATTCATTATGATATCCATAAGTTATTTGAACTAAGTACTAATCGAGATTAGTGTACCTTGCAATTACTCCAACGTGGCATTTTATCCAAAGTTGAAAATCACCCTAAAATGAACTAAAAATTCTTTGGTTCTTAAAGTTTTCAAAATACCAGTAAAATTGTGTCGAACAAATATTTAGTCTGTCATAGTAAATCCATATCTTAAATTTCAAATTAATTTTAGATTGGTAATATAAGCCCTAAAACCTTCCAATATCGATGTTTAAAGAACCTGAGATGTAAATTTCTTAGCTCGATATATTTTATACTGCATATTAAATTTGTATACGCCTTAAGAACCCCACAATATCAATTTTAGACAAAATCGGAATATGTAAAATTTTCTGTCCCTCATATTGTATCTTATCAACCTAATAGTTGTAAAAAATTAACTTCATATTCGTAATACACGACCCCGACAACTTTTTAATACCAAATCTGAAAAAATGCGAGTGAGGTAAAATTTTCAACCGACCAAATTGAATCCGCTATGTTGAATTTCAAAAAAAATATTTTAAGTCTTAATCTAATCTAAATCTAAACCCTTCAAACCCCCTAGTACCAATTGTGGATAAAATCCGGAAATTTAAAATTTCTAGACTTATATTCGCTATTTACATCCTCAAAAACGATTCAGTCCTACCTTTGAGCAAAATCGAAAAATGTAAAATTTTTAGTCCACTATCTTGGATTTGCCATATTGAATCCTGAAAATATACTTTTAAATTCATAGTTTACACCCTCAAAAACCCCCTATATCAGTTTGGGAGAAAATCGAAAAATGTAAAATTTTTAGGATACCATAGTGCATCTGCCAGATCGAGTTTTTCAAAAAATATTTTAAATCCATAATTAACACTAACAAAAATACCCCAATACTGATTTTAGACAAAAATCGGGAGATGTAGAATCTTTAATCCGCCATCTTGGATCCGCTATATTGAATTTTTTAAAAATAATTTCAGATTCGTTATGTGCGACCCCGAAAACTCTCCCGTACCAATTTTGAAGAAAATTGGAGAAAAATTATTTTTTCGTTCGCCATATTGGATCCGCCATATTGAATTTTTTTAAAATAATTTCAGATTCGTTGTGTACGACCCCAAAAATTCCTCCATACCAATTTTGGAGCAAATTAAACAGAATTAATTTTTTTGGCCGCCATTTTGTCAGCGCCATCTTGGATTTTACTGTATCAATTTCGTCCAAAAAAATATGGGACCACCGCAGCAACTTCCTGCACATAACGTAAAAAATTTCATTCAAATCGGTGCCGGCGTTCCGGAGTAATCGGTGTACATACATAAAGAAAACATACATAGTCGATGAATTGAGAACCTCCTTCTTTTATAAGTCGGTTAAAAATGGGACACCATTTTATCGGTTTTCTGTCAGTGACCCCTTAATTTTCTATGTAAGACCAATTTTGACCAGAGAAAGAAAAACGTAATTTAGGTAATCCGTTGAAAAATTTGCCTACTGGAATTTTAATGCCAAGACAGCAATAGGTTGTATATCTACTGATTGAATGCAAGACTGAAATCACAAACAGACAAGACAATATTATAAATAACCAACCGAAGTTGTGGTACAGCTTAAAAACAATGCGAAAAGCTAAGTTTTTAAATTTATTTCAAAAATATTATCAAAACTGCGAGATTTATAGTGTGCATGTTTACATAACAAACACAAGTTTATTGTTATTAGTTGCAGAAATATCTTGCTGTTCCTTTATTGTTTTATGATGGAAAATGAATTAATTTTGTTGAGTGATGAATAAACTGATATTTCTATATTAGATTTGACTAGATGCTATTAAACAGTTTAAGAAGAATTGTTTGTAAGATTTTATTATTTTTTAGTTGAACGATCGGAAAAAAATTGGGATATATTCATAGAATTTTAGTTCAGGTTATTTAGACAAATAATCAAATTTAATAAAAATCATGGAAAAAATTGTATTCAAAGAAAAAAAAAATTAAAATCCCATTTTAATTTCAAGAAAAAATTTTTAAATAATCATACATCCAAAAATAGAAAATCAGATACCCAAATGATGAGAGTAGAATTTCGGATATTTTAAGAAAACCAAATTTCCATAACTTGAGGACGTTCAGACGCCAGATAAAGCACTAAAACAGATTCGACGAATTACGATTCCTATATATTTTTTAACAAAATTTGGTTGAAAGCTTACATCGTCAAAAAAAATATATCTTTATTATAAAAATGTAAAAATATACATTCTAAATTAATTCTTTTTTTAATTTAAGTTAAAAGATAAAGGAGAAAATGCAGTTTCCTAAGAAAATCGGTCCTAATTAATAAAGTAGGTGTTGCGATTTTCCTTTTATTTTATTATAAATACATTGACAATCTTTTTCCCTTTAATAATTTTTTACTAAAAGAAAATATAAAGCTTAGTTTTTTCGCTGAAGTTACAAAAATAAAAAATATATTTTTTACATTTTACACGGTGTTTTTTTATACAGAATAACTCTGCATCAAAATGATTTTTAACCGAATTGAAAATAGGAGGAAAATTCGATGAGTATATGTTTGTGCATAACTTCTCACGGAAGTGAGATATTTAAATACCAGATTCAATATGTTTAAAAAAAAAACTCCCTAGGAGATCCTATAGAAATCCTTCTACTCTAGGTTTAGGCTGAGAGGCCAAGCAGTAAAAAAGAAAGTTACAGCGGGAGACCTTTTTTGCCCATAATTTTTTATAGAAGGGCGATACTTTAATTTAATTATCAGCATTTTGTAAAAAATTACCAAAAAAGGGGCTCTGAAAAAATATTTTCAAGATAAGTTCACTGCAAAGAGAAAATAAAATGATTAGAGTACTTTAAGTGTTGTTTTTTGAGCCGTCCCCTTTTTTATCTCAACTAAATTACTTCCGATTTCCATTTCCTTTTTAACATTTTTTCGTGCATCTAAAAAACGTTGAGTTATTCTTTTTAACCGACTTCTAAAGAAGGAGGTTCTCAATTCGTCGAGTATGTATGTTTTTTCTTATGTATGTACACCGATTACTCCGGAACGGCAACACCGATTTGAATGAAATTTTTTACGTTATATTCAGGAAGTTGCTGCATTAGTCCCATATTTTTTTAGATGAAATTGGTGCAGCAAATTCCAAGATGGCGCTTACAATATGGCGTCCAAAAAAATTAATTTTGTCCGATTTTCTCCAAAATTGGTATGGAGGAATTTTCGGGGTTGTACCCAACGAATCTGAATTTTTTTTAAAATCAAAATGGCGGATCCAATATGGCGGACAAAACAATTTAATTTTGTCCAATTTTCTTCAAAATTGGTATGAGGAAGTTTTCGAGGGTGCACATAACGAATTAAAAACATTTTCAAAAAATTCAATATGGCGGATTTAATATGGCGGACAAAAAATCGATTTTGTCCGATTTTCTCCAAAATTGGTATGGGGGAGTTTTCGAGGCCTCACATAACGAATCTGAAATTATTTTTAAAAAATTCAATATGGCAGATCCCAAATGGCGGACAAAAAAATCAAATTTGTCCGATTGTTGCCAAAAATTGGTACGGAAGAGTTTTCGGGGTCACACTGACGAATCTAAAATTATTTTGAAAAATTCAATATGGCGTATTCAATATTTTACATTTTTTGGCTTTTTGACGTAGAAGGTTGTTGAGGGTGTAAATTATGAATTTAATAGTATTTTTTCTGGATTCAAATGAATCGTTTTTGAGGATGTAAATAGCGAATATAAAATTATTTTGAGAAAATCTAATATGTCAGATGCAATATGACCGTTTAGAAATTTTAAATTTCTGGATTTTATCTAAAATTGGTACTAGGGGGCTTTGAAGGGTTTATTAGATTTAGATTAGATTAAGACGTTAAAATTATTTTTTGAAATTCAATATGGCGGTCCAGTATGGTGGATTGAAAATTTTACCTTATTTGCATTTTTTCAGATTTGGTATTAGGGGGTTGGTGGGTGGTGTATTACGAATATGAACTTAATTTTTTACAACTATTAGGTCGACAAGATACAATATGATGGACTAAAATTTTTACATTTTCCGGTACTATCTAAAATTGATACTGCGGGGTTCTTGGAGCGTATACAAACTCAATATGCAATATATAATATATCGGGCTTAGAAATTTACGTCCCAAATTCTTCAAATATCGATATTGGAAGGTTTTGGGGCCTATATTTCCAATCTAAAATTAATTTAAAATTTAAGATGGTGGATTTACTATGACTAAATTTTTGTTTGACACAATTTCATTGGTATTTGGAGAACTGAAAGAATCAAAGAATTTTTAGTGGTTCATTTTAGGGTGATTTACAATTATGGATAAAATGGGTACTTTTTAGCACCTTGGAGTCATTGGGAGGTACACTAATCTCTATTAGCACTTAGTTCAAATAATTTATGAATATCATAATGAATTCAAAACTAAACATCGAAAAATAAAATTTTTATAAAAAAATTGAACCGACTTCTAAAAGTGCGCTAAAAAGTGTAAAATTTTTATATGAAATTGAACTTCTTGAAGTCGGAGAAAAATTATTTGTTAATGAAATAAATAACTACTAATATATACAAATTATGGTAAGAAAGCAAGTACAAATAAAGTGTTTTTAGTCTGTTTATGCAAATCACATTTTTTCAGGTATTAGTTGGCGCCGACTTCAAAAATTTCAATTTCATATAAAAATTTATAGTTATTTTTCACTTTTTAGCGCACTTTTAGAAGTCGGTTCAATTTTTTTTATAAAAATTTTATTTTATATCTTGTTGTCTTTGCCTTTTTAACAATATTTTCCTGTATCGATACCATTTCTTATGATAGATCGACACCAAATATTGATATTTTTATTAAATATACTGCTCATCCCTAGCACGAAGCTTTGCAATTTATATTCACTGGGGTGTGCCTAGGCGCTTGAGCCGAACACAGGTACCAAGAAATTGTCAGAAATGAACTGGGAAGTTAAGAAATGGTGAAGGAAGTCTTCGGACAACGATGGCAGACATTCTAAACCTGAATATAAATAATAATAATACGAATTAAACCGAGTTCAAAAATTCCTCTAAAAGGAAAAAAATTAACACTTGTTTTACATTGCAATTAATTTAATATAATTTTACTCATTAACTTGGCATTTTTAAAACGGCGCCAAATTTTAAATTTATTAAAAATACTCCTGTAAGCTACTTAAAGACACTCATAATTGAAAATATCAATTGTATATTCAGAAACTTAATCTCTTATATATTTAATAAAAAATATAAAGGTGCTTATATCACGGATTCTAGAGGGCAATAAGGAATTAACATTTGACTTACCTTCCTTCTGTGACTTCTACTCATGATCGCTGCTTTCTAATAAAATTAAATATTCACTCTTAAAATACTTGTAAAATCTTTTAACAGAAAGACTCCGTTTATTTAAAAGTTTTAAACCAACAAAACGTCAGCCCAAAGATGTCTCTCTTGACCCTCGAAAATAAATCAAAAGATTTTTTCACTTCGAACCGTTTGTCAAAATAAACTCATTGGCACAATCTTTTAACGAATCAAGCCGGCGGCCTTCTTGATTTTATCGAAATTCACAAATGTTTACGTCCCACCATAATAAAAGGAGCAGTTGTGGGAGAACTACAACGGCGTGTGCCGGTACAGTTATATTTAAAGATATTAATACTAAACATACGGGGAACAATTAAAAATTATCCCGCCGAAAACAGTACTGTGATAAAGGGAACAAGTGTACTGCTGTTCTAGTTAGATTCGAGGGCAAAGGAATTGAGATCCAAATGGGGACAAAGTTCGGTTCCAAACGAAAAAAATACATGGTAAAATTTCGCGATTTATCGCAGTTCAGTTCTAACGATTATAAATAAAAACATTTCCCTGTTAATAAAATTGTTGCTTGGCACGTTTTTGTGTGTTTCATTTAAAATTGAAAATTTGCCAAGTGAAAGTTTCAATATCATAACTAATTCTATTAGTACTTTTTCGTCGTAGACTTCTTGGCACTAGGTAGTGGTTACTTTTGTTGTTATTCTCCATGCTTTATGATCTTGTGGGTCTTAGAAAGATTCATGGAATACGACGCTAATAGTATTTTTTTATTCTGATAGACCCATCGCTCGGAAGACTTTTCTATGCCATTTTTGTTCTAACTATATAGCCAAAATACTGTAGATTCAGTTTCTTAATTTATGTATATATATATATATATATATATATATATATATATATATATATATATATTGTTGAAAATGTACGTTTAAAAAAAACGGAACAACGGAAAAAACAATTGGAAAATGTTTTTCTTATCTGCCCAAATGTTATAAAAGCATTTTTAAAAGAATTATGCATATTCGGCGACAAAATTTAACGTTCAAATTTGCGCTTGAACATCACGTTACTTTGTCGGCACATCACCTGATTTTGGGACGTGACTTCCCGGAAAGTAAAGTAACCGTCAGATTTTATACAGAAATCGGCAGTGGTAGCAGAAGTGAAGTAGTATTAAACGAGTAGCAGATCAGATCTAAAGAAAAAAGAATATTCAAGGGGAGTAACGGAATTCAGTTGCCTTAAGAAGTAGCTAACTTTCTTCGCTTTTAGGACGGCTGAACAGCCAAGAAGAGGTTACAACATCGACGATCTTTTAGAGGGCTGCGTAGCTGAAAGTGATAGTGTTTTTTTAAAATCATTTAAAATAAAGTACCTCCGAGGCCTTTGGATGAACTAGTAGCTTCTACCCGGGTAATTGCCAAAGGCTGGGGCGCCTGAAGACTTTAAAAATAAAAAATCTATTGCAAAAAAAATCGGTTTAAATACGGTGTATCGGGAGTCCTCTGGATAAAAATAAATAGTGTCTAGGTAAAATAGGTTTTATTTTCCAGAGCCCGGTACACAACAGTTTGAAAGACGGGCGATATTCGGGATTGTATACGCGAACTGGTGTTGCAATCTCGGATCACCGTCATAAAGATCGCGTAACTATTCTAACTGGAGTCTCCAATACTCAACAAACAAAATAAAAAATTTTTCTCTTTCAGTCAGAAGATTAAGAAGAAAAAGCAAGAAGATTTTTTGCGGAAATTTAACGTTAAAGATATTCTAAGTTTTTGGTAAAAATCGTAAAAAATTAGATTGAAAAACCTTACCCTCCAGAGACATTACCCTAGTTAAATTTTCCAAATTTACTTGCGGAAACCCCTTTATTAGTTTTTCGTGAAAATCTTATTTTTATCTTAATTTCTTCTTAAAAAACAGATCTGCTACCCTTATTTTTTTTTTCGACTCGATAAAGTCCAATTACCTCTACTTTTCTGCGTTAAAATTTCGGTGTTAAAAATGATTGCGGATTTTAACAATAAATAAATAAATTTGCGACTTGCGGTGCGATCTAGCGTTCGACTCAAGTTTAAACAATTTATTGGCAAGAAGAATAAATAAATTTATTCGGTAAAGTAGGTTCGTTGCGCTTAAAAAACATTTGGCCACGACAAAGTATACTTGACCCATCCACGCTCGCTTCCTAGACGCATAACCCCATAGCCCCTTTTTAAATTTCGGGTTAAAAGTTTTTCTCTTTTCCAAATTTAACAGCATAGCTCATCTTCCTCAGGTGACCTCAACAAACGTCAAGAAAGGTGAGGCGGCTTGGCTTTTCGCCGGGTCGGGCGGTTATGGTGGGTCCTCTCCGGCACCGCTTGCGCGGTGCCCTACCTTTCAATTTCCGGAACAACGTCCGATGTTCCAAAGTTTCCAAACTAACCCTGTGCGTACGTCATCCTATGATGCGGAGTTTAGGCAATTTCCGGGATTCATTGATGACAGTAGCATAGAGTTTAACCTAATGCCAGCTAACCCAGAAGCATCGGCATTTAGGCTTCACCAAACACAACCTAAAGAGACAATTCCTGGTGGAACAACTCAAGAGTGCTACAGGACACAAACATCTCAAATATTAGAAACAGTTACTAGCGTAGATGTTATGTCAAATTTAGCGGCGATCGTATCAGATCATGGCACCGGTATACCCTTAGAACAGGTACGCGAAGCAGATACCGACGTTACGATAATATATATATATATATATATATATATATATATATATATATATATATATATATATATATATATATATGTTTATGCGGATTTCATGGATTCCTCCGTGTGAGATGCAATAGCAGTGGATATATCCACATTATGCCGTTGTAGTGCTGAAATCACATTCAGCAAACGTACAACTATATGCAGCTCCGCGTATGATTGAAGTAAAATGCGAACAGTAAATGCAAACTTCTCTCCATCATATCCTTACTGTGTTAGAGGTTGCACAGTTAGAACAAATTGTTATAAAACTCAATTTATCCTATTCCACCACCATCGAGATGATGGCCCACCTGTACCACCATACCGAGAAGAAAGTCAAAATTTACCCTCCCCGCCACAGTGATACGGCAGAGGTACATGTTTCGTCTCTACTAGACTCATCAGGGTACCGACATGCACCTGGCTGTGCAAAGGACAGATCGGAAGGAAGCATGCAAATACTGATGAGTCTAGTAGAGACGAAACATGTACCTCTGCCGTATTACTGTGGCAGGGAGGGTAAATTTTGACTTTCTTCTCGGTATGGTGGTACAGGTAGGCCATCATCTCAATAGTCGTGGAATAGGATAAATTGAGTTTTATAACAATTTGTTCTAACTGTGCAACCTCTAACACAGAAAGGATATGATGGAGAGAAGTTTGCATTTACTGTTTGCATTTTACTTCATTCATACGCGGAGCTGCATATAGTTGTACGTTTGCTGAATGTGATTTCAGCACTGCAACGGCATAATGTGGATGTATCCACTGCTATTGCATCTCACACGGAGGTATCCGTGAAAGCCGTATAAACATATATATATATATATATATATATATATATATATATATATATATATATATATATATATATATATATATATATATGCCTAGTATTTTTATTATTATAGACAACAAGCCTCCCAGCCTCTTGACTTCACAGTTTCTCCATAGTCTTCTACAAATTACGTAAGTGCATTTTTGTCACTTACCTATAACAACTACATTGCTAATAGATATTTTGCAATTTTGAATATTGAAAGGGCGAGAGGTTGGGAGACTGTTTTCTAACCTTCTTTGTTCTATATAAATAATGTTCATTAGAAATACAAAGAAAAATAATTTTATTAAATACCCAACGTATAAATTAAAATTAAAATTAACATTTCTTGTAAAACATAATGATTCCACATACAAAATTGCCGCTAAAATAAAATTAGACATTTCTGACATATCTCATCTACCAAAAAAAGAGTGTTTCAAGGATTTTCTTATCAGATAAACCTACATTCAGTACAACTAAAATGACTCACAAGATAAAATTATATATTAGTGTTTAAAAAACCATTTTAATAATAAAATGTGATAATTATGCAAAAATCAACAGTTTCTACATGAAATTTCCGTTTCATTTTCTAAAAGCCATAAATGGACTCAATTTGCACGTAAGTCTTTGAATTTAGAATTATTTTCTTTTTATTATTAAATATCATATGTTGTAAAATTTAAAATTATAATCAACAGAACTGTTCTGTATTGTAGCCCTGAAGAAGGAAATAATAAACTTCCGAAAACTTGGCGTTTGTAAAAAACAGAGTTTCATTCAGCCCTAGGACCCCTATCCCAAGAATTTGAGTTTTCCTATATATATATATATATATATATATATATATATATATATATATATATATATATATATATATATATATATATATATATACTCTTTCCATAAATTCCTCTTCTCTATTCAAGTTGTTCAAATACCTTCAAATTTTTTCTCAAATCTGCCCGTTTCTTGGACATGACACTCATTATGAGCAAATGTTTGATGGTTTGGTATTCGGCGACTAGGAAATCTCTTCATGTGAATCCTAACACATCGACGCCCATTTCCTTTACAAAATCCATATGCCAAATTTCTCGGAGTGCGTGTAGTTGTACATGATTAATAGTAAAATTATATGCTGAACTTAACAATGTAACTGTTAAAGCACTGCCAAGTGGGTCCTGTTCACATGGAGGAGTGCTATCGCCTTTGCTGTGGTGCCTTGTGGTGGACAGCCTGTTGAGTGAACTGAATGATGCCGGTTTGTATACACAGGCCTATGCTGATAACCTGATCATTTTGTGCCCTAGTCGCGATGTCCGGGGCCAATGATGCGGGTCCTCCGGATTGCGGAACGGATTTTGGGTATGTACTATGGTGATCTGCCCTATGATAAAGTACGCTGCTATTGTATGGTGGCTGTCCAAATTGCTATTGGCAAAAGGGAATTATAATCGTTGCAAAAGCAAATTATTGAATCGTGGAGGGGAGCTCCTGGAATGAGGTGTGCTAAGAAACAAATAACTGGGTCTAACGCACGGCGTACTAAGGAGCTTCCCTCCTTGGGAAGGAAAAAGATGCGAATTGTGGTGGATTGTTGACAGGACATTGTCACCTCAGGGGTCATCTTCATAGGATCGGTGTCGAAGACGATCCGACGTGCAGATTGTGTTTGGAGGAGGATGAAACTGTTGACCGTATTCTCAGAGAGTGCCTAGCACTAAACGGACTGAGACAGAGCTATTTCGTAGATAAAAAAGCAGTCAGGCAAGTTCAACTAACGAGGCTGCTTGGATTCGCAAAGGCGATCGGCCTCGAATGACCTGCAGTTATGGTGGCATCGATGATCTAGTATCACCACCCCTATTCATAACATCCGAAGGAAGTTTGAAACTGCCTATTTGATTCCCTGGATTAATTGTATGGTTACATTTAACTGTTCTTAATTATTGGCTACCTAAAAATTTAAAACTTTGAGTTTTCTTTAGACTATAAACAATTTATTTTTTGTTACCTTTACTTTGACAAAAGAGTATCGGACAGCCGAAGAAAAATAGAAACTTTGATTATGAGGCATTCTATAGATATTTTATAGACATACTCTTCCATAATATCTTTCACATTCCAAAAATCAATAACAAACTATTTCACATACATACACCTTTTAGAACTTCTTAAGTAACTCAAAAAAAAAACTCCCTGGATAAATCAAAACTCAAAATACCTTATAAACCTTCGGGTTAGGGTATTGTCAAAGTACAAGCGAAATAATATAGTTAATTCAGGCCATAGGTCAAAATTAGTGCTGTTTTTGACTTAGTTTCCGAGATGTATGAGACCTATCCAGGGGTGTTGGGAGCAATGTAAAAACAAACCCTGCATAAAGTGTAACTGCAAAAAATAGGTTGGGGCTGAGAGAGGGAGGAGGGTCCAAGTTGGCTAAAACAGGTATTTTGAATCTACAAGCAAAGGAATGCATTTTGGAAAAAAAAATTCAAGTAAAAGTTGTAAAGATTTTAAAAACCTAGAATTTCAGCTCTTGTGAGATCATTTTCGTCAATTTAGTATTGCAAAAATGCCAAAAAAAACCTTAAAATCGGATATTTCTTGCAGTTCAATTATTTATTGCAAAACTAATTTTTTTTGCAATTTTTTGATTTTAAAGGGAAGCTATCGTTGTTTTGAACAAAATTATATATCATAATAGTAAATCAGACAATTTTTTGCTGAGATATTGCTAATTGTTTATCCCAAGGCGCAAAATGTTGATTTTATAACTTTATTTGGGTGAATATTTTGACCTCCACAAGAGCTCAATCTCTTCGTGAAGGCCTAAATTTCCATATCTTGTTAGGGGTAAAAGGAAAAAATCAATTTTCAACCCCTTAAATATCGCTATAAACAAGGGGTGTGCTATATTCATGATTTTTAGAGCTACCCCAAATTAAAAAAAAAAAACACCGAAATTGGTCTATTCGTTGCTGAAATACGGTGAATTTTTCCAAGCGCTGCTGATGTTAAGCTGTAGAGGATAAAATAAGCTTACTTAATAATTGGTTGGAGATTTCTTAATATTCGAAGATTTTAAAATTTGCTGAATTGATTTAAATCGAATTAAAGGTATGGTTTCCCGAGCATAATTCATTTAATCTTCTTTCTTTCTTTTCTTTCATGGTCTTACAACTCTGGGTGAGTCTTAGCCACATCCACTATCGCCCTCCATCTTCTACGGTCTTGTGCTTCCATTTCCCACTGTTGAACTCCAATCCTATACAAATCAGCTTCGACGGCATCCTTCCATCTTTTCCTGGGACGGCCTATTGATCTTTTACCATCTGGTCTGTCAAGGAATACTGTTTTTAATAATCTGTGGTCCCCTGATCTTACCACATGGCCTGCCCATCTTATTGTGTTGGCTTTTATACAACAGACTATGTTTTCACTACCATACAGTGTCGCCAATTCAGCATTGTGGCGTCTTCTCCAATTTCCTTTTGTTTTATCTCTTTGGGGACCACATATCATTCTAAGAACCTTTAATTCAATTATGAGTAATTTATTTATTTCCCGTTGATTGAGGGTCCAAGTTTCACTGCCATAAGTAACTACCGGGCGAATAATTGACCTGTACAGAGTTAGTTTGGATTGTCTTTTTACCATCTCAATAATGTTGTAAAGGAGTATAACGCCCTATTGGCTGCCGGTATTCTTGCTGAGACGTCTTTTTCAACTCGATTGTCGTCTGTGATTACCGCTCCTAGGTACTTGAATTCCTTAACCACTTCGAAGTTGTGTTTATTCAGTGATATATTCTGCCCGATTCGAGGTCTTGGATTCTTTGTTACTACCATGTATTTAGTTTTTTCTTCTTTTACTCGGAGATCCATATTACCTGCTTCTTCCTCGAGCTGTGAAAATACCTCTCGCACGTCTCTTGTTGAATGAGCCACTGTATTGATATCATCAGCAAAGGCCAGCACCAGTTTTGAACCTTGGTTCGCAAAATCCTCTGTCAGCCCCGACGCAACCCTGCTCATTGCATGTTCCAAGGCAAAATTGAAAAGCAACGGTGACAGAGGGTCACCTTGTCTGAGTCCTGATGTCACACTGAATGGCGCTGATGCTCTATTTCCTACCCTTACCTGTGCATATGAGTTTGTCACGCACATTTGTGTTAAATCGACTAATTTTCTTGGTACGCCCATTTCTAGCATTGCTAGCCATAGTCTGCTTCTTTTCACGGAGTCATATGCTTGCTGGAAATCCACAAAGATTTGGTGGACATCTCGGTTAAATTCACAGTATTTTTCCAATATTTGTCTGATCGTAAATATCTGGTCTATTGTTGACCTTCCAGCACGAAAACCGCATTGGTAGTTGCCGATAATATCTTCCTCATAAGGCGTCAGTCTGTTAAGTAGAGTAATTGCCAGGATTTTGTATGTTGTGTTGATAAAAGATATACCTCTATAATTTCGAAATTGTTCCTTGTTTCCTTTCTTATGTATAGGTATTATGACACTTCCATTCAGGCATTTTCTGTTGTTTCCATATTTTCAAAATGATTTCATATATTTTTTGATGTAGACCGTTTCCTCCCTTTTTTAGCAGCTCTCCATAATTCATTTAATACTTGTGAAAATGGTAATTGTTCGATTCTCCTTTTTCTGCATCCTCAACCGAAAGTATTTTCGTATGAATCAGTAATTAATAAGTTATTAGTAGAATTAGTTATACAGGACGATTCGATAAGAGCTTTTAATCAGAGATTTAATTAACCTGTAATTTATTTCTAATACCCCACGATGATGGGTAAGGTAGGACTTTGCATTTGCGAAAGATGCATTATAAAAAATAGTGTTACCTGTTCCAGGATTTTGCAAAGATCTTTTTGAATTTCGTAAAAATAAATTTATTTCTTTTGTTACGAAAACACTATATAATGCTTCTCTTCATTCAAAAATATTTTCGATTACACTGTAACCTGTGTTTAATAATCGGACTATGACGTATTAAAATGTAATTAAAAGATGAAGCTTTACGCAACTTATCGGCAAATACGTCTTTTTTTCCATTTGGAATCCTTCCCAAAAAAATTTTTTAAATTCCGCTAAATAAAATAAGTAATTACGCATGATATAGTATAAACATGTAAATTTTATTTAATTGTCATTAAGACATTAAAAGCGGCAGCCGACGATAACAAAAAAGATTATTGCGTTATAAATATTGGACGTAACAATTACAATTGGTGATTTTTGGATTTTATCCAGCATCACAATTAAATCACCAATAAATTAAAAATGTTTACAATAAAAAAATTTATCGCCTTTTTCACGCAGAATCTGCATACAAGCTCGTGGACCAAGTTAACGCATAAGAGATTTTTGATAACGGATTTTGCTACGAACAAGATGAGACGTTAAAATTTATAAAAGCGATAGTCTATTATTAACAATTCAATAACAAATTTTCAAATGACGGCATACAGGAAATTTGTGGGATCACTTCTGTATGAATGTAAAAAATGTTTGTGGTGCCTGTACAAGAAATTAACAAACCAAAAATATTATTACTGTTTTGATATTCCAGTTTACTTCTTTAATACAAGAATGTATGTGTGTTATAGTTTGGATCTATTTATATTTACTAAAAATTTAAGTCATTCAACAATGTGTTACAGTTATTTAAAAACTATTTTTGTAAGAAATAAGGGAAAAGTATATATCCGTTTTAGACCCTCACAGTTAATACATATACATTACGTTTTCCATTGAATTTATTGGTGAAATTTTAAATGTAAAAAATAAAAGATTTTAACATGTTGTTTATGGAACTATCTTAACAATATGAGATAATATAATAGAACCAAAATTATATATATATATATATATATATATATATATATATATATATATATATATATATATATATATATATATATATGTAATCGAAGGTTTTCGGGCATCCCGTGTATGTGTTGAGTCCCTTTTAGGGTTGTAAGGCAGCAGACGGGAACAAAAATGCTAACGAGATGTGAAAACCTGTCCACAAGAGTTATAAGGGAATCCATTGAAATTGCAAAGATGCCCAACAACTTAAATAGCAGAGATGATAGCCAACGTGTGCCTAATACTTGGAAAAATCTGCTTACAAAACATCAACCAGTACTACTTAGTAACGAAACAGATTACAACTCGGCAACGCAACCACAAACACTGGCAACAGGGCTTATGACGCGCAGTAGGTCTCGCAAACTGATGGGCCGGAAGCATTCGGAAAACCAACGCGTCCGACGCGCATACGGTACCGACAGCACCGGAGTCGCAGGCGTCAGTTCGCTCAGTGAGCTTTGAAAAGTGGTGAATGAGATTTCACCAAAACGTCAGCTGCCTTACAGTCCTGAGAGGGACTCAGCACATACACGGGATGCCCGAAAACTTTCGATTACACATCACACCCGTGAGAATATCCGACATAACATATATATATATATATATATATATATATATATATATATATATATATATATAAAAAATCTTAACAACTGATTTTTTCATATAACAAAATGTTTTAAATATTTTTGAAATCCACCTTTTAAGAAAAAAGTGGATTATAGTTGACGGGTTAATAATTTTCAGCTGTTTTTGCAACGAAAATAACGAATGTTTAGCTTTCAATACGATTTTTCCAAAAAATTAATACTCATATAAAAAATTGTCTTGTCTGGCCCTCTTTTCGTCCTCGTCTGGCCCTCATTAATATTCTCCTATCCCTCTTCTGGCGTTCTTCTGGTCAATATTCAGGAGCTTTCCTCTTATTTATTTTTTATTAATTAATTAATATACTCATTTATCAATAAATTGATTAAATGATTTATTTATTTAGTTGCTTATATATTTATTTATTCATTTATTCCGTCCGTCCGTCCTTCTTTCCATTCATCTATCCATCATCTATCCATCCATCCATCTATCCATCTATCCATCTATTCATCTATCCATCCATCCATCGATCCATCGATCCATCTATCCATCCATCCATCCATTTATCGTTTTCCGTTGAGTTTTTAGATGAAATTTTAAATGTTAAAAATAAAAGATTTTAACACGTTATTAGTTACAGTAGCAGTTGCATTTACAGTGGCAGTAGCAGTGGCAGTTGCAGTGGCAGTTGCAGTGGCAGTTGCAGTGGCAATTGCAGTGGCAGTTGCAGTGGCAGTTGCAGTGGCAGTTGCAGTGGCAGTTGCAGTGGCAGTTGCAGTGGCAGTTGCAGTGGCAGTTGCAGTGGCAGTTGCAGTGGCAGTTGCAGTGGCAGTTGCCGTGGCAGTTGCAGTGACAGTTGCAGTGGCAGTTGCAGTGGAAGTTGCAGTGGCAGTTGCAGTGGCAGTTGCAGTGGCAGTTGCAGTTGCAGTGGCAGTTGCAGTGGCAGTGGCAGTTGCAGTGGCAGTTGCCGTGGCAGTTGCAGTGGCAGTTTCAATGGCAGTTGCAGTGGCAGTTGCAGTGGCAGTTGCAGTGGCAGTTGCAGTGGCAGTTGCAGTGGCAGTAGCAGTGGCAGTTGCAGTGGCAATTCCAGTGACAGTTACAGTGACAGTTGCCGTTGCAGTTGCAGATATCAATTTTTTAATGAATATTATTAATTAATTGATATGAACTTTTATTCAACGTTATAGCAACGTTGATTTTTGTCGCTAATTTTGTGGTTATTTCATCTAGTTGATTTCAACCATTATTCATTGTTACAAACAATGTTGTTTAGCACGACATATTCCTTATAATTCAACGGAATTTCCTAACCAAAATGTAACGTTCGGTTACAGCTTTTTTGTACGTTGATCCAATGTGCGTATTTATTGTTTTTTTTTTGTATCAAGGGCGGATACAGGTTTCGTTTGCGGAGAGAGTGAATTTATTTTCAATGTTACCTATATTTCTGCAAATTTGTTTAAAAAATACATTGTTTATACTTAGGGAGCGAAGCAATTGTACCAATTGCTCTCCGTGATTTTTATCCAATTTTCTGGAAATATATTTATTATATTAGTAACATGTTTCATACTATATTTGAAAACAACTTACTACTGCAATGTGGAACTAATATCGTTCAAATATTACGCCTTATAATTTTTTGACACAGTGACGCCTTTGGCTATGGCGAAGTAGACTTGAACTGTACACTCCTCTAATCCTTGGCCTGCAAAGATGTGGGCTTTTATAAGTTGCCTATTTATCAATGACTGCTAGTTCGTTATCTCTAATGATATCTTTGATTCAATCTTGTTCAGTTCGGAAAGTAAAGGGACTAGTGTTATTCTACTAACGAGTTAAATTAAAAGGTAATTTTCGTAAGACAGTATTTATTTATAACAATTCTTTTATATGACAAAATAAATAAGTAAAAATAAATAAATTACTACGGATCATCCCCTTCTCCTAATCATATTTTTACAATAATTTTGGCCAACAGCAGAGTGCTTACAAAACACTTTCAATGATTTCTGTATAATAAATTTGGGCGATTCGTTTCCTCGAGCATGCTTTAAGTTCATCAGTACTTCCCCGAAAAACACATGGCATGGCGTCTTCGTAAATATATGAAGTCCCTCGTCATCGGCGGTAACGACATCTTTTGGCAAGGAGTCAAAAATTAATTGACCGCTGGTAATGAAGTTGATAAGCTTGTCGTCGTTTGGAGATTGTAGGTTTTCTATTAAATCTGGTTGGAAGGATCGAAGAGTAAGAACTGAAAAAAAAATTATACATGAGATTTATTGATCTTGGCAAAGTTCTTGATAGAGTGCCACCAAAAGACTATGAGAAATACTTGGTAGGAGAGGAGATAACGATACGATAACAAGAATTATTAGCAGAACAATGGAAACATTTCCAACAAAAGAGGGATTGATATAATATTGCTTTCAATTTTTATTGAAGAAACGATAAAAATGTACAAGCATAAGATTCCATGTACAGGGTGAGTCAACGATTGGATGAAGTAGGTTTGTGCCTTTTCGGTGAAATTAACAAAGAAACTATATTTATTGTTTGATACAGTTTATTTTTACGCAGATTTTAAAAATATTTATGACTCTACAGGGTGAGCCAAAAAACTAGGACAGCATAAAGTTGTATTTTTTTTAAATAGAACACCCTATATACGAATCGTATTTTCGATTCAGCTTATAATTTTAAATATTTTTTATTAAGGGTTTACTATAACGAAACTTTATAGTTTCTGAGATAATTAAGTTTAAAGAAAAAAAGTCACATTTTCAAGCATCAATTCAATCCTAAATAACGTTTTCAATTTTGTGACAAATATATTCAAATTTGGAATTTAGCAAGGCCAAGGACAAGTTAACATAATTTTTACCTAATATTTGCAAGAAAAGCTACAGGGTGTTGAACACATCGGCTCAAATTTGAACAAGTTTAAATGAATAAATATCTTTTTTTTTAAACGGTACACCCTGTATATTTTTATGTTATTTAATAGAGTAAATATGTTATTTAATAGAGTAATAAAAACCCTAAAAGTTCAATATATCCTATACCTATTTATAATAGTTTTTGAGATATTTCAGTTTTTCTTATTTTCCATACTTTTTTACAGAAATAGTCTTCATTATCATAGTAGCCATGTAAAATAATAAAAAGAAACTACAGAAACAAACAGGATGTGGTTAAATATGATGAAATATATTATTCGTTATATTACAATGGCAATAGTTTAATTAAACATAATGTGAAAAAATTAACACAACAATAACGACAAGGCAAATACATATTTACTTTTATACTAAATTGAAACAAAAAAATTTCCCATTTAATTATGAGATTAATTATTTCTTTTTAATAAGTGTTCGAATAAACGACCCTCTTGTGCAATGCACAAATTTAGTCTTTTTTGCAGATTTTCTCGGACCCTGGACAAAATTAGTGGCGTTATTGTTGTACAGGTATCCCTAATCCTGTTTCGCATATCTTCCACTGTTGTTGGTGGATTAACATACACGTTATTTTTAATATAACCCCATAGGAAGAAATCTAATGGGGTGATGTCGCAAGACCTTGGTGGCCATTCAATGAAACCCCCACGTCCAATCCATTTTTGCGGATATCGTTGGTCCAAAAACGCACGAACTTCACGATGGTAATGCGGAGGCGCACCATCGTGCTGGAACCACATACTGTCGAGCTCATCCCTATCGAGACCTTGAAGCAGTTGGGGTAGTTCTTCTTGTAGAAAGTTCAGGTAACTATGGCCATTTAGTGGTTCATTAAAAAAGTGTGGTCCAATAATTCGATTATGATGAATACCACACCAAACATTTAATGACCAGTGGTTTTGATGTTGCACCTCTCTAATCCAAAATGGGTTTTCTGTGGTATAATAATGCATGTTGCGTCTATTTACAGCACCGTTACTTCTAAAAGTAGCTTCATCACTAAACATTACCTTGCATAATAAATTTGGATTTAATTGAATCTCCGCATTTATTGTACGACAAAAGTTTACACGACTTTCAAAATCCTGTCCATGCTATTCTTGGTTTAATTCCATGTGATATGGATGATACCTATATTTCTTGGTAGTACGATTAGCGGTGGATTGTGATGTTTCACATAATGCTGCTAACTGACGGCTACCAATATAAGGATTTTCCTGAACATTTAACAATACTTGTAGTTCTTTTTCTTCATTAGTTACTGGTTTGTTGACCACTTTACGTTTTGGATAATCAACAGTACCAGAAGAATCAAATCTTTGCATTAAGTTTTGAAAAGTATGGGTATTATTCTGGCGTCGATCAGGATACTTCATTTTGTAAATTCTTTGAGCAAGAAGGCAATTTTTTTGAGCCTCTCCTATTGTATAAATCATATCTATTAACTCATTCTTTGGAAAATTCATTTCTGTAAAAAAGTATGGAAAATAAGAAAAACTGAAATATCTCAAAAACTATTATAAATAGGTATAGGATATATTGAACAAAAGTTTTAGGGTTTTTATTACTCTATTAGATAACATGAAAATATACAGGGTGTACCATTTAAAAAAAAAGATATTTATTCATTTAAACTTGTTCAAATTTGAGCCGATGTGTTCAATACCCTGTAGCTTTTATTGCAAATATTAGGCAAAAATTATGTTAACTTGTCCTTGGCCTTGCTAAATTCCAAATTTGAATATATTTGTCACAAAATTGAAAACGTTATTTAGGATTGAATTGATGCTTGAAAATGTGACTTTTTTTCTTTAAACTTAATTATCTCAGAAACTATAAAGTTTTGTTATAGTAAACCCTTAATAAAAAAGATTTAAAATTATAAGCTAAATCGAAAATACGATTCATATATAGGGTGTTCTATTTAAAAAAATACAACTTTATGCTGTCCTAATTTTTTGGCTCACCCTGTAGAGTCCTAAATATTTTTAAAATCTGCGTAAAAATAAACTGTATCAAACAATAAGTATAGTTTCTTTGTAAATTTCACCGAAAAGGCACAAACCTACTTCATCCAATCGTTGACTCACCCTGTACAAAAACTAGAGTTATTAGAAGGAGCGTTATAGCAGAAAAAGAAAAGGTTTTACAAACTGGAAATTTAGTATTGGGAGAATATGATATGAAATTAAATAAAAGGAAGACTGAAACAATGGTAACATGAGAAGAACAGAAAAGATAGATATACAAGTTAATAAAAAAGGACTGACTAAATAGTTTTAAATATATAGGAATAGAAATAAAATACACTGGAAAATTGGAAAAGGAAACTAACAGCAGAACAAAATAAACATTAAAACGTAAAAAGGGAATATCCAGAAAAAAGAAAATGAATGCATTTAAGGCAATTCATACACCAATCCTATCATTTGAGTACGAATCTTTGTTATTGACATAAAGGTAAAAAAGAAAATACAAGCAATTGAAACGAAGTATTTTAGAAGAGCTAAAGATGCCCCAATTAAATATTGAAGAAGAAATACCAAAAATGAGAGAGGATCTAGAATTATAAGCCACATTAGATTTTACAGAAAAGAGACAGTTGAGTTAGGGTCACTTATAGAGGATAAAAAATACGAGACCGGAAAAATGATTTGGAAATCAAAACAAACAAAAGAAAAAAGGAAGGAAATTTATATATGAAAAATATGTATAGAAAATATCCTAGTACTTAATAATACCTACACTTTTATATGGTAGGTAACTAGATATTTGATTATATATATATATATATATATATATATATATATATATATATATATATATATATATATATATATATATATATATATATATATATATATATATATATATATATATATATACAGGGTGATTCAAAAATCGATCACGAAACTTAAGGGGGTGATTCTACTTGACAAAATAAGGGTAGAGCTTCATATAATTTTTTTTCAAAATGTCATTCGTTTTCGAGTTACAAGCCGTCCAAGTTCAAGTTTTTATTTTTTGTTTTTTGAATTACTCGCTTACAGGAAAACCGATTTGACTAATATTTGAAAGATAGGCTAAGTCTTCTGCGCTTCATCATTTTAGTAACAATTCACATTGATTGTTTGCCGCTAGAGGGCAATTTACCTACATTGAAAATTGTTTTTTTGTCATAATTTTTTAGTGTTGACAGCTACAGTAGTTTTTGGCATAATTTCTGAAAGACTGATGCCAGGCCTTTAAAAAAGGTGCTCTTTATTTACATCGCTAAACCCAACGGTTTAGACGTAAATCACCCTTAAAAATTAAGTGGTAAATTTACTTTTCTCATTTCATTACCACCAGCTACCAGGTAAATAGCTATCAAAGTATACTAGAGCTGTCAGTTTAACATCAAATAAATTCGCTTTTTAAACTATTTAATTTATAATCTTAAAATAACTAATAATGGCTAATCAGTAAATATTCATATTATGGATTATTGCGATATACATTTAATTGATAAAAATTAATGAAACAGTACTAAACAAACTAAAAAAAATTCTCAAAATGTCCCCCATTTTCTTCCATACATTTCCTAACACTCTTCAAAAAATGTCGCCTAACTCGATGAAAAATTCCTGGTGTTTCTTTAATAATTTGGCACTTTTCGATTATCCTGAAGCGAAGATCCTCGACGTTGATTACTGGAATATCGTACACCAATTGTTTCAAATGACCCCAAAAGAAAAAATCCATAGGATTAAGGTCTGGTGACCTCGCTGCCCATGCCAATGGTCCACTTCGTCCTATCCATCGCTCAGGATACGTTGCATTCAAATACTGTCGGACACGTATACTAAAGTGGGGCGGAGCTCCGTCTTGGAGGATCCACATGTTGGCCCTTACTTCCAGATACAATGGGAGACGATTTTGGATAAAATCTAAGTATACGTCACCAATTAATGGGCCATCAAAGAAATGAGGACCAATAAGGTAATCTCCTATTATCCCTGCCCACACATTTAGTGAAAATCTACGCTGATGTTTCGTTTCTACCACATTGTTTGGGTTCTCGTAAGCATATGTGTAGATGTTGTGTAGATTTGTTATGCCATCACGAGTGAAACCAGCTTCGTCAGTGAATAATATGACGCCAATTAATCGATTATCGTGTTCATACTTAGCTAGGATCTGATTGCACATTTCCAACCGTCTCGGCCGATCATCGTCATAAAGAGCCTGCACCTTTTTTGAATGAAACGGGTAGAGTTGTTCTTCTCTTAGTATCCTCCATGAACTAGCCTGACAGAGCCGCACTTCATTCCCAATTTTTCTAGTACTAATACCTGGATTATCTTCAATAATTTCAAGCACTCTTTCTTCTTGTTGCACGTTTCTAGCAGTTCTAGGTCTTCCCCTATTTCCATTATAACTTTTAAAGGAACCACATTCCGCAAGCCTCCTGTGCACACTGGAAAATGTTTGAGCATGAGGGATATTTCTTTCCGGATAACTCTCCATATAATATCTTCTTGCCAACTCTGCATTACCATTTGCTTTTCCATAACAAAAATGGATATCACAATATTCGATATTTGAATATTGATGATTAGCCATTATTAGTTATTTTAAGATTATAAATTAAATAGTTTAAAAAGCGAATTTATTTGATTTTAAACTGACAGCTCTAGTATACTTTGATAGCTATTTACCTGGTAGCTGGTGGTAATGAAATGAGAAAAGTATATTTACCACTTAATTTTTAAGGGTGATTTACGTCTAAACCGTTGGGTTTAGCGATGTAAATAAAGAGCACCTTTTTTAAAGGCCTGGCATCAGTCTTTCAGAAATTATGCCAAAAACTACTGTAGCTGTCAACACTAAAAAATTATGACAAAAAAACAATTTTCAATGTAGGTAAAGTGCCCTCTAGCAGCAAACAATCAATGTGAATTGTTATTAAAATGATGAAGCGCAGAAGACTTAGCCTATCTTTCAAATATTAGTCAAATCGGTTTTCCTGTAAGCGAGTAATTCAAAAAACAAAAAATAAAAACTTGAACTTGGACGGCTTGTAACTCGAAAACGAATGACATTTTGAAAAAAAATTATATGAAGCTCTACCCTTATTTTGTCAAGTAGAATCACCCCCTTAAGTTTCGTGATCGATTTTTGAATCACCCTGTATATATATATATATATATATATATATATATATATATATATATATATATATATATATATATATATATACATATATATATATATATAAATATATATATATATATATATATATATATATAAATATATATATATATATATATATATATATATATATATATATATATATATATATATTATAGGAAGGAAATTTATATATGAAAAATATGTATAGAAAATATCCTAGTACTTAAATGTTTTTTTAATATTTTCTCGGGTACAGGTTTTTCCATTAGAGAAACAAAGGACAACAATTTTTTTGAAGTTTCGCTCTACATAGGGTGCATTCCACTAGGCGCTCACAACGCCAAAAATGACGTCATTCTTCTCGCTCACGCCGAGCTCACAACGACCCATCTGAAAAGGTGGGTCAAAGTAGACGTTGAGAATTTTGGCGCGGTTTTTTAAATTTAAAGACAATTAAATGTAAGAGTTTCAAAATTACAGTATAACATATGAGAAAAAATAAGTATAATTTAGATTAGATTCAAAATATACTGAATTATACTGTGTAGTCTAATCCACAAAACGTGTTCTTGAAAAATAAATTTATAAAAATGTAGTAATTATATCCAAGTACATTTATAGAATGTAGTAATTATATAAAATTTACCCTAAAATGACATTTGAATTCGTTATCTGAATAACGATTAATAACATTCTCATAATCAACAATACGTGGCCTAAGCTTTCGCTTTTCTCGATTTTGTAAAACTGCATTCCATTCTTCATCTGAACTAGATGAAGTACTTTCTGAAGCATTATTACGATCAACCAACAAATATCCAACTGTCGCCACAAAAGATATTTTGATTATTTTTCAACGTAAATTACTTAAAGACTCCAATAAAATAAATTATAAGAAACTAAATAGTATTTTTCTTTAATATAAAGCAAGTTAACTAATAATTATAACCAATTATTAAAATTAAAGCTTAAAAATTATAAAATAACCTTTTCAAGATTCCGATTTATTTTCAAATCCGCCATTTGTAATATTTAACTCAACGCTTAAGACGTCCACAATCCCATTCCACTTGGGTTTATGATTAGAATGCTCGCAAGCTAGTGGAACGGGAATAACTGCGATCATGAGCGTGATTGTTGTGAGTGCTTAGTGGAACGCACTCATAGTGAGCTTCTTCAAAGAGCTGGTATATTTATTTTAAATCTACAAAATTACAATTTTTTTTTAAAAAACATATATGACAGTAATTACACATTAAATTTTTATTTTAAATGAAATTAATAAAAATAAAACAGATTTTACAACAGTCTTAAAGTTTAAAACAATACTGAAAACTGTCCTAAGAAATACATTGGCATGACGACAAAATATTTGAAAATAGAGTTAATGGACACAAGTATACTAACAGCGCACCGACATCCTTACATAAATAAGAAGAAACAACTAAGCATGAATTTAATTTTAAAAGCACCCTCATTTTAGATACTGACAGAAATTATCACAAATTAGTCATCAAAGAAGTGATACACATAAAAAAAGATAAAAATGCTGGAAATGACAAGCAAGATGTCAAAAACATACTTGAAGCGACTCTATAATAAATATGAGAAAAAATGTAATGATGCTTGGGACTATTTCGTATAAACTCATGTAAATGAAAGAACGTTATTAAAAAGGAATAATAATCTTTTTTCCTATTTTTTTCTTTTTTATAAAAAGAAATCTATCCATATCAATTGCATACCAAGTATCATAATTGAATTTATTTTTAACATACACACAAAACTACTTTCAAGGTATGTACTATTTTATAATTTTCACTATTTTAACCTGTTGTATTGTTTTAAATTTTAAACTTTAAGACTTTTGTAAAATCTGCTTTATTTTTATTAATTTTAATTAAATTAAAAATATAAATGTAATGTGTAATTACTGTTATATGTTTATTAGAAAAAAATTTGTAATTTTGTAGATTTAAAATAAATATACCAGCTTTTTGAAGAAGCTCACTACGTAGAGCGAAACGTCAAAAAAATTGTTGTCCTTTGTTTCTCTAATGGAAAAACCTATACCTAAAAAAATATAATGCAATTTTTAGCCCACATGCAAAATTTCAGTTCTACAAGAAAATTTAGATTTTTTGCCCATTTTTTTTGTAAATTGCACCACTGTTGCAAATTTAAGACTCAACGCAACCTACATAAAACTTCTTAGTTTTGACAATGCTTCATCCCAGACATATTTTGTTTAAAGTAGTGCCATGTGTGTTTTTTACAAAATCCAAATAGGGCTATTAATTAAAATTGGATTAAATGTGATGCAAGATTTGTTTGTTTTTGACCCTGTAAAAGGTAACTTCATAAAATAACTATTTTTGAAAACGTAGTTTGTGTCTAAAAGCAATACACATTAATATTAAGAAAATAGTTTAAGTGAAAAGACAAATTTTGTAATAAAAAAATCATAATATAAAAATTTAGTTAAATAAAAATTTACTGATGACACTGTGTACTTGTTTGTCTTAATTATAATGTGTATTACTTTTAGACACAAACTACGTTTGCAAAAATAGTTATTTTATGAAGTTGCCTTATACAGGAGTCAAAACTGAGACGTGTTATGTAGATTGTGTTGAGTCTTATTTTACAACAGTGGTGCAATTTACAAAAAATTGACAAAACATCTAAATTATTTTATACAGCTAAAATTTTGCACATGGGCTAAAAATTTCATTTATAAAAACTCTATCTAATAAATTTTTGGCGATATTTTGAGATATAACCTCACCTTTGAATTGTTTTTTGGAAATAAATTAAAATTTGACAGATAATACTAATCACGTGATTGGTTAATTTTCATCTCAATCGAAGCAAAAAGTGACGCTGAAGTTAAATTTCGAATAAAGCTGAATATATATATATATATATATATATATATATATATATATATATATATATATATATATATATATATATATATATATTAATTAAGGGATTCGAAAATACTTCATTACCAAAATATACTTTAAAAAATTCAATTTTTCTTAAAAAGAAACTCAGAAACGAAAAAAGTCTAAAAACATTTCCAAAACTTTCGGTAACAAAGTATTTCTGAAACTTTACTTACCAGGCGCAACCGAAAAATTACCAATATTATCCCAAGTTTTCTCCATACCGACTCCATCAATTTTGAAACTTAAACCACCAAATTGCCACAAATGTACGATTCGAACAGCGAAAATGGTCAGTTCTTGATTAAGTTTAAACCACGTTTTCTCTAAAGGCGTTTTCAAAAAGGCTTCGCTAAATGTGACATTTTGAACGGTTAACCGTGGGAAAGTCGATATGATGTCGTCGAGAATTTTCGGAGGGGTTTCGGTAGTCGGAGTTTGTAAGAGTTCGGTAATGTTGAGAGCTTTGAGTGGTAGGAGGGTATCTAAAAAAAGAATTTGTCATATATCACTCTATAAAAAACAAACATTTTGAGTTATAGTGGTATTACATACGCGGGTAGATCAATAAGTAATAATATTTGCCAATAGGTGGTACTGCTAAGGAAAATCGGCCCCAGAAAAGTTCTTTACTATAAACTACAAACAACAAAGTGCATAGCAACAGAAAGAGAAAAGCATTGCTTCTTCAAGAGTACGTTTTCTTAAACAGTTCTCATCTAAGAGATAATATTTATAATGCACGTAAATCTGAAGGGTATGACGGTAAACGATCCATGAGAGAAAATTTGTTCATGAAACCATTTTACTTACGTCAACGAACGCATTCTTAGGATCACATTGAAGATAGACTCAGAAAAAAATCATATCCTCAGTGTATATGCCCCAGACAGCAGCAGGAAAAAAGAAGAAACAGACATCTTTTATGAGACAATGCAAACGGAAATCCACAAAATACCATCGGATGAAAAGAGTCTAATATTGGGTGACCTAAATGCAAGAATAGGCAATGAAGTGATAGATGGGATCAAAAACAAGTACAACGAAAACCATATTAACGAAAATGGCGAAATCTTGATTGATTTCTGCACAAGCAACAACATGAGAATAAATAATACATTCTTCCCCCATAAGCCTCAACACAAAATAACCTAGCAAAATACCAGAGGACAAAATTCAATAATAGATTATGTGATATCAAATAAAGTTTTACATCCAACACAAGTATTAGACGTCCGTAGCTTAGCATCTGCAGAAATAGGATCCGATCATAGATTGTTACTATGCAAATTAAGACTTAAAATACAACACAAAAAGAAAAAGCCACCGAATATTAAAAATAAATTAAACATTGAATCGGTAAGTGATGAATCAACCAAAGAATTGTATAAAAAGAGACTTGCAGAAAAGATCAAAGACAACTCTATTAAAGATTCAGATGATGTTGAAGAAAGCTGGGGAAAAATCAGAGGAAATGTAGATAAATCGGCCGAGGAAGCATTGGGATACAGAGAAGTCAACACAAATTATAAGCCGTCAGCTAAGCACTGGTATACTCCTGAGGTGAAATTATTGGCAGCAGAGAAACAACAGGCTTACCTCCGATACAGAAATAACAAGTCAGAAACAGAACACAATCGATACAAAGAAATAAGAAACAGAGTAAACGTCGACATAAGACAAATCAAAAACGAATATTGGCGAAGGTTCACAGTAGATATGGAACATGACTTGTACGGGGCACGAAAGAAGGTATGGAACATGATCAGAAGAAGGAAACAGGATATAAACGAATATACACAATCCCAAAAAATTTCTGAACACGAATGGGAAGAACACTTTAAAACACTATATAGAAATACAGATCAATCACAACAAAACAACTACCCACCCGAAAATGCATCTGAATATGACGAATATACCAAGGAAATAAGCCTCCAAACGACGAAAGACACGATAGCCAAATTAAAAACGAGAGAAGCTCCCGGACCCGACAATATTCCCAACGAACTAATTAAATATGGTGGAAATGCATTACACGAAGAACTAACAAAACTCTTTAACAAAATAATTAAAGACCAAGAGATACCCCCAGATTGGAAGAAAAGTATAACAGTACCTATTTTCAAGAAGGGTGATAAGAAAATCACGGAAAACTATAGAGGAATAACTTTATTAAATTCAATAATGAAATTATTCACCAAAATCCTTGAAGGTATAATAACTGACTATTGCAGAATATCAGAAGAACAGCAAGGTTTCCGCAAAAACAGATCTACAGTAGATGACATATTCATCATCGTAAGACAGATAGCAGAGAAATCTATTGAATTTACTAAGCCGGCTTTTATGTGCTTTATAGATCTCACTAAAGCCTTTGATAGGGTGAGACTGGATGATATTCTGCAAATAATGCGAATTAAAGGCATCCCAAACAATTTAATTAACATAGTTGAACAGCTAAACTCCAACACCACAACACAAATCTCAGTAAGCGGCAACCTAACTAAGGATGTACCGATAGCGTCGGGCATACGACAGGGGGACTCTCTGAGTCCATTACTGTTTAACATAGTAATGGACCAAATAATTGAGAACGTCAAAAGAGCGGCACCAGGGTACAGAATGAATACCGGGGAAATAACAATAATATGTTACGCTGATGACGCCGTCATAGTCTCGGAAAATGAAGACGATCTCCAAAGACTTCTATTTGCATTCCACACCATAAGCAAGCAATTCAACATGAAAATATCCATCGATAAAACTAAGTCAATTGTAATAAGCAAAGTGCCCTTAAGATGCAAACTAGTAGTGGATGACAAACCAATAGAACAACTCATGACCTTTAATTACTTAGGAGTTGAGATATTCTCAAACCAAGACAGAACAAGAGAAGTAAGAAACCAAGTAAACAAGGCAAATAGAATCTCAGGAAGCCTGGCGGATATAATATGGCACAACACATACATGAGCAAGGACGCAAAATCAAAAATCTACAAGACCTCTATTCGACCGATAATGACGTAGGCAATAGAGACGAGAGCTAACAACACAAAAACAAAATTAATTCTAAGAACTGTCGAAATGAAAGTACTAAGAAGAATATCGGGATACACATTAAGAGATCACATACGCAATTCAACAATACGCGAGGAACATGAAATGCAGGATATAGTAAGATGGGGACGGAAGCGCAGAAGAGCCTGGAATGAGCACGTAGGAAGAATGGCGCAAAATAGGATAGCGAGAATCGCCCGAGATGGAACACCGGAAACCAGAAGACCAATAGGTAGACCACCTAAAAGATGAAGTGAGTTCTGGATTTCAACATCAAATGAAATGAATGATTGAGTTGGAAAAAACAGGCTGTAAGCCTATAACAAGAGGAAGAAGAACCATTTTACTGTTTAACTTTGATAAAATTTTTACAAAATGAATCAAAAATAAGCTAATATCTAATCTGAAAGGACCATCATATTATGATATTTTTAAAAGAAAACAGTCAGCTACATCATTTACAAAAATTCAAATTATTTTGGCTGATGGCAAATATAGGCTATAATACTATAAGTTATTAACAGGTTGTACACCGAAGAAATCAAGAAATAGACAGATTATGTATTTCAGTATATATTTTATATTATTATTATCAGCCAAGCGCTTTCGGTCTTACTTAGACCATAGTCAGGGCTCAAACCCTAGAAACAAGAGAATATGGTCGCCAAATAAGCTTACTCAGTACTCACCAACCACACTTACTCATCAAAGGGCACACCTTAACCCTGCCATATGGAGACCAGTCTCCAACGCCAACGCAGCCTACACACAGAACAAGTCACATATACAATTAAAAAGTCTGTCCCAAATTAAAATTAAAACATTCAAAACAATGTATACATCAACATTATTAAAATAATAAACCTCTACAATAGCAACTCAAAGACAGTGAGGTTATGCCACACACAGTCATAGCATAATATAGCAATAAAAATTGTCCAAAAATTATATATGTATATATTTTTAATTTTAGCTGTAAAATTAATATGGGCATACCCTAAATAAATATAAAAAAATATTGGTACTTGTACTTGTGATCTCGGATACCATAATCGGATAGGTTCTGGATGCCTTTCGGTGGTCCATAGATCTTAGAGAGGTATCTCTTATGCAACGAAAAATTTCCTAAGTAAAGTACCCATTTTCGACACTTTTAGTGGGTATTGGAGTTATTATCAAAGATAGAGTGTTGTGGTTGTCACTTTAGCGTCCTACTTTTTAACGAAACGAATGATTCCGGTGTCAAATTTGTCATGGCTCTCTTAGTTTTTAATCTACAGGGTGATTTTGAAAATTTTCATTTCTTAGAGTCAATGGCGTAATCATTTTTTTCTAATAAGTTTAGTTTTTGAGATATTTGAAAAACAAATGCAAAATTTTGTCAATAATAATTATACCAAAGATCAAGAGTTTTTTAAAGATGGTTTTCAAAATGAAGGCCGTTTTCTCGAATGCAATATCGGCACAGTTTTCTTATTCTTCTAATTGCATTTAAAAGACTCTTCTTCTTCTTCTTCCTACTTCCTCTTGTTATATGCTTACAGCCTGTTTTTTCCAACTCAATCATTCATTTCATTTGATGTTGAAATTCAGGACTCTCTCCATCTTTTAGGTGGTCTACCTATTGGTCTTCTGGTTTCCGGTGTTCCATCTCGGGCGATTCTCGCTATCCTATTTTGCGCTATTCTTCCTACGTGCTCATTCCAGGCTCTTCTGCGCTTCCGTCCCCATCTTACTATATCCTGCATTCCATGTTCCTCGCGTATTGTTGAATTGCGTATGTGATCTTTTAATGTGTATCCCGATATTCTTCTTAGTACTTTCATTTCGGCAGTTCTTAGAATTGATTTTGTTTTTGTGTTGTCAGTTCTCGTCTCTATTGCGTACGTCATTATCGGTCGGATACAGGTCTTGTAGATTTTTGTTTTTACGTCCTTGCTCATGTATGTGTTGTGCCATATTATATCCGCCAGGCTTCCTGAGATTCTATTTGCCTTGTTTACTTGGTTTCTTACTTCTCTTGTTCTGTCTTGGTTTGTGGATATCTCAACTCCTAAGTAATTAAAGGTCATGAGTTGTTCTATTGGTTTGTCATCCACTACTAGTTTGCATCTTAAGGGCACTTTGCTTATTACAATTGACTTAGTTTTATCAATGGATATTTTCATGTTGAATTGCTTGCTTATGGTGTGGAATGCAAATAGAAGTCTTTGGAGATCGTCTTCATTTTCCGAGACTATGACGGCGTCATCAGCGTAACATATTATTGTTATTTCCCCGGTATTCATTCTGTACCCTGGTGCCGCTCTTTTGACGTTCTCAATTATTTGGTCCATTACTATGTTAAAAAGTAATGGACTCAGAGAGTCCCCCTGTCATATGCCCGACGCTATCGGTACATCCTTAGTTAGGTTGCCGCTTACTGAGATTTGTGTTGTGGTGTTGGAGTTTAGCTGTTCAACTATGTTAATTAAATTGTTTGGGATGCCTTTAATTCGCATTATTTGTCAGTCTCACCCTATCAAAGGCTTTAGTGAGATTTATAAAGTACATAAGACTCATAGGTCTATTATGAAGAGTTTAGAAAGCCAAGCCCATTGCTTCATGTAATTCCGCTATAGATACATGTCGTCTCTTATACACTTGATTTTATATAAAACTCCACAAAATAAATCCAAAACGAAAAGATCGGGAGATCATGGGGACCATCTCACTGGCCCATTGATATCTATCCATCGTTGAGGAAAGTTATTGTCCAGAAATGACTTTAAAAGCACAGAGTTGTGACTCGGAGCACCGTCTTGTTGAAGATAAATGGAACTGAAATGAGCCAATGGAACATTTTCATGCAATTTAGAAATAATTTCCTCAAGGATTTCTAGATATCTATGTACTGTGAGACCCCCTTCGTACATCTTGTAGACTATGAGTAAGCTCAAAATAAAATACGAGACACCAATCCCGAAACGCCTTTGTTGTGCCCTTTCGAAAATTAAATGGTGATTTTCTGGAGACCAATGTCTCGTGTTGTGACGATTAAAAATTCTCGCGCTTGAAAAATAACACTCAGATCAGATGATAAATCTGCCAAAAGATTCGATGGTGTGAATTTGTTTTAAATACTTTTTATTTGAAGAAGATGCCACCGTTAAAGATAAGTATAATTATTTTTAATTTAATTTTTTTTAATTATACCAAAAATTACCGAACGAAACTACAGACATGCCCGACGAAAAGCTGATAATTTAGTATCAAACTTGCTCAAATTTGAAAGTGAACAAAATATGCAGTAACAAAACACGTATGTTAAAATATAGCTTTTGTAGCTATACTTTTTCATACAATCACTTGTATAAATGGAAATTACTACAAATAAGTGCAAATATTTTGATAGGCCAATGAATTTTGAATCTTGGTTAAAATGGAACATAGATAGAGTTGTAAACTTTTGTAATAATAAAATTGTAAATTTTAGAGAAAATTCTCTCTGACAAAGTCATTATTGAGTAATCAGTCTAATAAGATTGCTGGCATTATTAAATGTTATCAAAATTTATAATGGAATAAAAGCTGTAGCAAATTTGAATAATTATATTAATTTTTTTATGGCTATTTTGGATTAAACGCTAGTACAAGTTTACATTGATATGCATTTTTGTGCAGTATAATTGGTAAAAAATATGTAATAAAGGTCTGACAGTTCGACTCTAGGTTTAGACTTATAATTAAATTTATTTTGATTATTTTTTAGATAAATTTTCCAAAGATTGGTCCAAATAAAATTCCTATGTGAAAACCAATTTGTACCAAATTAGAGAAGATATTCACATAATCTTAAATAGGGAAAAAACAAGTATCTACAAAGAATTTTCTGCAGGAGTTCAACTATCCTTTTACCGAAGAAAATAACCAGCTGCCTCAAGTCACATAAGATCTTCAAGACAATTTAAACTTTAAAGATGCAGTAAATTTATTACACTTCTCCTAACATAAAACCTGAAACTTATTCGAGTAATGCTTCTTTATGTGTATGAATCAATTGATAAAAAAAAAAACTTAATTTTTCGAAAAAACATAAAGTTTTTACTTAAGAAGTGCCCATTTCGATGTTTTTAAAAATGGTATAAGAACTTACCTGTGGGGAATTTAAATAAGTTTTTTTTCCATACATGAGGAAACAATACTAAAATCAGTTTCATTTTACAGGATTATTTTATATATATTTTTTTACTTTGATTCTTAAAGTCAAAAATATTCTTAGCTTAGCATATGTGGAATTAACGTTTAATTATCTCAATAAAGTAATACAATTTTAGGTTTTACAATTAGCGAAAATTGTAGGAAAGTATACCTATGAACTTATTAAAAGATATTTTATTGTAACAATGACAGATAGCCTTTCCAAGAATTATACATATGATGGAACAGTAAAGTGCCCTTTAAAGAACTTATGTTCATTATCTGTAGGTAAGTTACCACTTAAATATAAAAATTTGATGAAAAAAATCTCTGTTTTATTTGTCATACTTGTAAATAATAAGAACAAATTGGGTGTCAGATTTCACACGTTGAACTCTAGATCCCCTTATTCTGATAATAACCAGACAAAAAGTGTGTTAATATATATATATATATATATATATATATATATATATATATATATATATATATAGGAAAACTCAAATTCTATCTTTTCTAACTAGTCGGTCAAGAACTACTCTTCCCCTTATTATATATATATATATATATATATATATATATATATATATATATATATATATATATATATATATATATAGATTGAACTTTCTTTTATAAGTAAAACCTAAATTTCATTTTAAATTCCTTCAAACGTCTGACTTTAATAGGATCTTGAGTTTTCAAATTAATATTTCTATTGTAACCGTTATCATTGTTTGTGGCTTTCTTATACTTTAATATTTTTTGTTATGGAAAATTACTATGGAACATTAAGGCTTTAGACAGCCCCAACGAACAAGTATAAATACGACACTCGGAATTTGTAAACTATACAAAACCATAAAATACTGCATCATTTAACGTTAAACCTTATTAATTTTCAGCTGCGGCAGAAGAATGGGGGGCTGATAAAAAACAGCCGAAGACGAGATTAGACAATGGCTGAAGAGAATAAACGACAGAAATAAATCTAGAAAAAATAATCATTGTAACAATAAAAAGTCTTTATTTAAATAATTGGTATATTTTCTATTACCCAATTGAAATTGTACCGATTACTATGGAACCAGATACCTTATTCATAGTGACCTTTCTATAGGTTCAACAATTTAAATCAATTGAAGCTATATTTTGTAGCACTTGCAATTCGACTAATTATAAAATTTTATATTCTTATATGGTGTTGTATTAAAAACTTGACAATTGTAATCAATAAGTGTAATATGTGGATCCACTTCCTGTTACCTGCTTCGCTAATGTAATTTATATCTGTTTAGTTTTTGGGATTAATAGGGCCATCTATGGTTACTTGTTATCGACGTTTTGATGACATAAGTGGTCTGTATCTTCAGAAGTGCAGATTAATTAGGTACTGTAACCTCTCGGACCCTATGCAAATTCTGAAAATATCTACCATTCATGTTAGCGGAACGTCAAGAAGAGGGAACAATAGATTATGATCTATTAATCCAAAAAGCACTATACCATCGGATAATATGTCCAGCTTTGGATAAACAGTGGATATCCAGTGGACTGGCTACTTGGGAAGTGAAAACCGCAACACTCTATCTTTGATAATAACTCCAATATCCCCTAAAAGTGTCAAAAATGAGACACCCCGTACAAGTATTCAACAATATTTTTCCCAAGTTTCATGTCTTAATATATGTTAACCGCGACGTTTCGAATAAAAAAAAAATGTTTTTATCGTATAATAAAAATTTTTTTTATTAGAGATCAGAAGTGATGCATCTAAATCTATTGAGGCATTAAAAAAATTTAAGTTTACTAGGGAAAAAGTAATTGCAATTTTTGGCCCAGAATTAAAAATAATTTTAAAATAATGGATCTTAAAAGTATACGTCATTTTTAACAATTTGCTGTAAGAATGGTTGCTGTATTTTAAAGGAGAGCGGAAAATCAAGGTCAAACTTTCAAATTTGAAGTCACTTTTTTCAGAGAATATTAACTACACAGATATTTGTTTTAGATAGATATTCACTATATATGCCATGAATTTCCAGACAATAGTTTATTTTTTACAAAAAAAATCATATCTCAATAACAAGTAGCACCACCTACAACTTTTATATACAAATCGATAAGTAATTTAATTATCTAAAACTTTTGTTAAAAACTTTTTTTCATAGAATATTTAGTTTTCGAAATAAACTGAAGAAACTGAAAAAGTAACCATTTTTGGTCCGTCATTTTGTTACCACATGGTTGCCAATGTTAATATCGAGGCATGTTATTTAGGATGCCGAAATATCCACTTTCCAAAAATAACATCGCGACTTACATTTATTTTTCGCGACAAAAGTCTAATTTGCATGGAGTATGGAATATGTAGAAATATTGACATTAATTATAAAAAAGAAAATTAAAAAAAAAAAATTAAAATTACCATTACGAGTCGTTCTTTTACTGCTCCCACTATCCAATCTACTATTCAGCAATATATCCAAGAGACTCTTAACCCCCATGCCAATCGGCATTGGTTCAATTCTATCACCATGTTCTCTCTTCTTTCTCTTATTCAGACTTCGGATACCTCTCTTACCCCTTTTCGCTCTTTTTATCTCGATAACTGCCTGATTCAAATTGGGTGTCGTGTCACTTATTTGTGTTATGGTATTCGATGTGTTGGTACGGACGTGTGACATTAGTGGAATTTTTTGGATATTTTTCCTGAAATAATAATGAATTAAATAAATAACTAAAACTCAAATGGCTTAAAAAATTAAACCCTCTACCAAATATATTAATCAAAACATGAAAAAGGTCCTTATCTAAAAAAAAAACGAAAATAGTAATTTTTCTTGTAATTATCACTACATAGTATAAAACAAAGTCGCTTTCTCTGTCCCTATGTCCCTTTGTATGCTTAAATCTTTAAAACTACGCACCGGATTTTGATGCGGGTTTTTTCAATAGATAGAGTGATTCAAGAGGAAGGTTTATATGTATAATAACATCCATTAAATAGTGGAGAAATACTGTTATTTTTGAGGTTTCTAATGTGATGTCGTTAATTATCATATTTTTTTCCGCTTACATTGCAAACGCAGGCTGAACCCTACGAGATTTATCAAAATAATGTACTAATTATTTGTACACATTGAAAAGGTCTACAGAAAACTCCGCGATGGTATATGTCTATCTCTCATGGATATCCCACAATAACATTTTTTTGTCATTTACTTTTTACGACAAATAATGGCAAATTTTGAAGCGATTTTAACCAATACAGCATTAATCCTTATCCAATTAAATAGCTTAAATACATTGTTGATTTAATATAGATCTATATGGTCCTTTACAGCACAAGATTTAAATGAATATTTTCGAAGATATTACAGATTTAAAATTGCGGGAAGTAGCGCTTGCGGCGGTACTGGCCGACCGGGGCGGCGGCAGCGTGCCTATAAATAGCGCGTCGGAGGCCGATGTAATAATTGTTGTAAAAATAAAATAAATAGTCACAGTTTTTCTGTAGTGTATTTAGTATCAGCATTGCACCCGTGCGAAGCCGGGGCGGGTCGCTAGTAGGTAATAAATCGCACTTATGTAAACAGTAAATGATGACAAATTTTAAAGAACGATTCCTCATTAAAAAATATAGAAAAGTTCATATGAACGTATGTCCGCAAATATTTGCATAGGGAGCTACAGGTCCTTGAAAATGGTGTCATCTTGTATGTATCTCGTGTTAGTAGTTATATGTTTCATTTAGTAATAGTTTAGCGCCGATTTCAAAGATATCAATTTTAAATAAAAATTTATATTATTTTTTGCTCTTTAGCGCTTTTTTAGAGGTAGGTTTAATTATTTATAAAAATTTTATATCTTTTTATGTAGAATAATAGCTTAGAACTTGACATCATCATTTCCGGGCATTCTATGAATTTAAAGAGTGAAAATAATTAACACGAAACTGATTATTGACGGATAAGGCTAGATTCTCACTAGAGCGCCGCTCTCGATACGATTTCGGTACGCTCTCGGTCCGTTAAAATATTCGTACAGGAATTTATTAACACTATCGGTTTAGCGGAGATTTCGATATCGTAAACTCTTTTTCATTTAAAAATATTTTATCGAACCGAGATCGTATCGAGAACGGCACTATTGTGAGAATCAAACCTAAGGAGTAGTTTTGTGACGGTGAGGATGGAAGTGATTTAAAACTTAAAAGTAATTAAATATTAAAATATCTATCAGAATAAAAGCAATTAAAAATATTGCCTTAATAAAGTTATACAGGACGTCCGGTAAGTACCTCCTAATTTCTCGGAAGCATACAGGGAAGGTCAAAATAACCTTACTTATTCATAGAAAAAAAATTCCTAAAGTGTCCCTTAACAGGGGTATCCAGGGATTTACCTTATCGGTTCTAAGTTTTTAACCGACTTGTATCATTTAATGAAATTTTAAAACTTTATAGAGGCCATAAAGACTCATTAAACCATACTACATTAGATGTTTTAGATCGTCGGAAGTCAGGAACGGACTTGCCACCACACTCGTTGGACCTAATTTTTGTGTGTCATTTTACAGAGAGATTTTAAATACCTCTTCAAAAAGGTACTCTTCAGTTATTTCGATAAAACTGTCGGTTTTCGAGATAAATCGGTTTTTATTCGAAATACTCAAAAGTTACTAATGCTAAACGCAAACAGGTAAAAATCAGGTTGTTATTGTTAATATCTACATAATGAATTACTATTCACGAAACTCGTCAAAACTGCCTTCAAGTAAAAATAATTTAAAAAAATGGAAGAATATTCTTAGACACACGATGCTGATATGTATTTAATTTATGATGAAACGCTGTCAAATTCTTCGAAGGCAAGAAGACTTTATGCTGAAAGATTTCCAGCTCGTACATTGCCAAGTCCAAACATCCTGCAAAAGCTTGATCGAAGCTTAAGGGAAACAGGTAAAAGATGATTAGGAAATAATTATTAGAGTTAACGAATTAATTTTTTACATGTTTTATTTAGAGATGTAGATGAGGGCCTCCCAGAAGAGCACGAGACCCTCACATAGAGGAACAGATCTTGGCAAGATATTGCTGACAATCCTTCGAACAGCATAAGAAAGCTCGCGATATAAAACAATGTTACAAAATGGATTGTACCTGAAATACTAACAGAACAGTTACTTCACCCGTACCACGTTGGAAAAGTACACGCTATGTCTCCGGATGATTATCCCGCAAGACTTCAATACTCCAACTGGTTTATACAAAAACATAACCTAAAGCTGATTTTTTCTAACCTTCTTTTGTTTACCGATGAGGTCGGTTTTACAAGAGATGGTATAATAAACTCACATAATTTACATTTTTGGCCTGATAAAAACCCGCATGCTATAATTGGAAACAAACACCAATAATGGTTTACTGTAAATGTGTGGGCTGACATCATCGGAAATAACCTTATGGGTCCACTTGTTTTGGAGGGACGATATAATGGTGAGATTTATATATAATTTTTGCTGCAAAATTTAAATGATTTAGTGGAAAATGTACCTCTTGATAGAAGAATGCAAATGTGGTGCATGCATGATGGTGCTTCACCTCATTTAATTGTTTGTACATCAACACTTAACTTAACGTTTTTAGTCCTCTATGAATAGGTCGAGGTGAGCCCGTTTTATGCCCACCAAGCTCGCCAGATCTAAATTCCTTAGACTTTTACTTCTGGGGACATCTAAAAGAACTAGTTTATTCAACACCAGTAAATACTAGAGGAGAACTACTAGCAAGAATAGCACAGCATTCTAACGAAGTTCGTAATAATGCAGGAATATTATTTGCTATGAAGCGGGAAAATATTCGAAGAATAAGAAAATATATTGAAATACGTGGAGCCCATATTGAACAATTAACATTTAAACGTTTTCACTATGTTTGCATTTTAATAACATTGTAAATTAATTGAGCCCCGATCAACTCTCTGAAAGGTTTCTCGACTTGACAATGTCTGACCTGGAAATCTTTCAGCATAACATCCTCTTGCCTTCGAAGAGTTAGAGAGCGCTTTCCCATAAATCAAAGGACCTCAGCACACCCTGCGTACTTTATTTTTACCTATTTGTGTCTTCTAGCATTGACAATTTTTGAGTTTTTCGCATAAAAACCGATTTATCTCGATAACCGCCAGTTCCACCCACATAAATTAATACCTTTTTTGAAGCAAAATGACTAAAGTATTTAAAAAATCAGTTTTCAGTCCTGTAAAATGACACTTGCCAAAAATTAGGCTCACCGAGTGTGGCTGCAAGTCCGTTCATGACTTCTCTGATGATCAAAAACATCCACTGTAGTATGGTTTAATGAGTCTTTATGGTTTCCACAAAATATTAAAATTTCATTGAATTATACAAGTCGGTTCAAAACTTAGAGCAGATAAGGTAAATCCCTGGGTACCGTGTATCTCCGTTAAGAGGAAATTTAGGATTTTTTTTTCTATGACAAAGCAGGGTTATTTTGACCTCCCCTGTATGCCCCCGAGACTTAATGGACACCCTGTAAACACGATAAGAGATCAAGATCATGTGATTATTAGAAGGATTTTTATTTTTTAAGTTACTAATTGTGCAACTTTTTATCTTATATGGCAAACGAGTGACCATCTCTAAAATTTGGTAAATAATATTAACCATTATTCGTTGAATTTATAGAACGATTATCCTTGCACTTTGGATATTTATTTGTATTTTTATAGATATATAAATAAATTTTGAGAAATGTGAATAAAACTTTACAGGATGTTTGATAATTCACACCAGCTATACACTTTATAATTTTTTCCTTGTTTTATAACCACACAGTTTGAATTTGTTAATACTTCTCAAAGACTTCCTCTAGATAACATATCTAAGAACTGACTTAACCTGAGCATAATCAAATGATGTTTTGATAACCAATTTTCGAAATCTAGTATTAGGTAATGGGCAGAAATTAGTTTAGATTCAGACTAGAATCAATATGCAAACCTAGAAATCTTTTACATTGATAGTTACCAACATTAAAAATATCGACTATTGTTCCGGTTCCTAAAGTAAATAAATCTCACAAGGCTGTTGATTTTCGACTTGCTAACATGCTTAGTTGTGTTGAAAAAATAATGGAAAAAGTAGTGATGACATAACTGTTAGAATTCATAGAAGCCAAAAAAATTATAAATAGTATGCAATTTGGTTTTCGGGGTAAGCATAGCTGTGAAACTGCAGTGCAGTATGTACTTAATGACTGGAAACACAGTTTCGAACAAAATCTTATTACGGGTGCTGTATTCTTGGATTTGAGGAGGGCCTTTGAGACTTTAGTTAAGAAAAGACTAATTAAAAAATTAGAAAGCGTCGGTATAAGGGGTGAAGTGTTGAAATTTATGAATAATTACTTAATTAAAAGAAAACAAAGATTGAAATTGAATGACGTTGTATCTGACGAGATTGAGAGCAGCATGGGTATTCCACAGGGTAGTGTGCTAGGTACATTATTATTTCTTATATATATTGACGATATAGTGAATACATCTGGTGATTGTTGTATACATCTTTTTGCAGATGATGTTCTTTTATATTTCGCATGTTCTGATCGTATTCAATTGCTTGACACACTTAACTTTACATTACAAAATTTATATTGGTGGTGTTCTTGTAACCAATTAAAAATAAATGTGGAAAAAACCAAATTTATGATAATCTGCAATGAGAATGATTACAGAACTTTTTCTCGTGGAGATCCTATTATTAAATTAGGCAATGAAATAATTGAAATGGTGGAAAAATTTAAATATTTAGGAGTAATCATAGATAGACAACTTAAATTTAAAGAACATGCGAATAACTTAATAAAATAATCTCTTATAAAATTAGTTATATTCAAAGATGTTCTAATTTTTTGACAAGGTGGACTAAAACAATCCTGTTTAACACTCTGGTATTGCCGCACTTTGGTTATTGCTCCACAATTTTGTTCCTTCTTAATCAAAATGAAAAGGCAAGATTTCAAAAATTGCAAAATAGAGCCATGAGAGTACAAGAAGAACATCAATTAACTACATGTTGAAGGAAATGCAATGGTTTTCGGTGGAGGACTTCTCAATATCAAACATTGATCTTTATTTTTAAAATCTGATCGGGTAGTTCTCCTGTATATTTATAAAATCATATTAATTATAATAGAAATATACATGCATATGACACTAGATCGAAGGAAGACTTTTATATTCCTCCAGTATTAAAGAAACAAACCACCAAAACCTCTGTATTCTTTAAGGGTCTAAACAGTTTTAATCAATTGCCCACAAATATTAAATGTTTAAAATCTCTAAATGAGTTTAAGCGATGTCTGAAGCAATATTTTTTTTAATAGGGTCAATCCTTGAGACATGAACTTTCTTAGTTTTTTTTTAGATTTGTGTCAGTTTAGTTTAGTGTGTCATTTCTGCAAAGCTTGACGATGAATGATTGTTGTTTGTAATTTTAAAATATGAATTTAATTGTTAAGATTTGTGTGTAATTATATTAGTCTATGACTAAATAAAGGATTTATATTTAAGCCTGTTAATTAAAAAATTTGTAAGTTTCATTAAAAGTCCCCTTTTGTAAATATATTTATTGTAGCTTAATTTATTAGATACTTTTAAGAAAATGGCATCAGCAGAAATGTGCAATATCAGCCAATTCGTTAACGTGAAGTAAATAATTCACAAAACCCAGAAACTATGCCATATGATACACCAACAGGATAGTTTATACATATAAAATTCACCTTCATCTTGCCGTTTCTCTAACAAGACTGGTTTGAAAAGTTCGTACAAAGTTAGCGAGATAGCACTACGGGTGCGTATCGAGGTTATTTTTAATTAGTAGTATCTCTTGGAAGAACACACACCAAGTTTCAACCGGCTCACTCTATTTCTTTATGTTTGACATTCGTTTAAATCCAAGAAATCGCGTGATTATCCAAAAATTGACGAAAAAGAATTTCGTATCTTGATTAAACATTACTTTATGAAAGGCAAAATGCCTCAGGAGACTAAACAAAAGCTTGATAAACATTATAGTGACGGCCCACCTTCGAACAGGTTACAAGTGGCTTCACAGTTTTCGTAGTGGCAATATGAGCACAACAGACGCTGACCGTTCTTGACGTCCTATTGAGGTTACTACTCCAGAAATCATTGACAAAATCCATGATATGATCATAGATAACACAAGAGTGAAGGTGCGTGAGATTATTAATGTTATGGACATCTCCAATGAATAGGTATATAATATTTTACACCAACATTTGTACATGAAAAGCTATCAGCAAGATGGGTGCCGCGATTGCTCACGATTGAGCAAAAATGAAATCGTGTGAAGTGTTGCAAAAATGGTTTGCAGCTGTTCCTGTGAAATCTTCAGATCTTTAAGCGTCGTTTCGTCACTGTGGATGGAACATGGATACATCACTATACTTCTGAGACCAAAGAACAATCTAAATAATGGGTTGCCAAAGTGGATACTGCATCAAAAGGGTAAAACTATTACAGATGAATATTACTCATCGTTTTCTACCATTTGAAAACCGCGCTGCAAGAAAAATGTCCACGATTGGCACAAAAAAGTCCTTTTTCATCACGACAACGCACCAGCTCACGCCTCAGCAGTTGTGGCCGCAAAATTAATGGAAATAGAGTTCCAACTCGTTTCACATCCGCTCTATTTTTTAGACTTGACACACTCGGACAATTATTTGTGGGGGAAAAAGATTTCATTCAAATGAGGAGGTGATTACAGAAACAAATGCCTATTTTTACAGACTTGGACAAATCTTATTATTCGGACGCGATCAACAAACTAGAGCAGCATTGGACGAAGTGTATAAGCCTAAAAGGAGACTATGTTGAAAAATAAAAAAGGTTAATTAAGTAGTTTTAATTTTCGCACGGACTTTTCAAATGACTCTCGTATGTCACCTAAACTATTGACGCTGGCTCTGGAGGCCGCAATGAGATATATGGATTGAAATAACAGAGGTTTCAATATTCTCAAATAACCAACACATTTGCGCTTTAATAACGACGTTAATTTCCAATGATACATACAATAAAACATTCAACTTTAAATTTCTATAAAACGGTTGAATCTATCATGCAAAAGAAGAGTAGCTTTTTACCTAAAGTTATTAATTTTTCATCCGAATTTTAAGTTAAAATTGCAGGAAAATTTAAATTCAAAATATAGTTACACGAAACACTTCTTCCACTTCATCTAAAACTACCCTGGGCGCATTAAAAATAAAACTTTTTTCGGCTGCTTTTGAAGAACCTTAAAAACGCAAATATATTTATCGGAAAATCTGTTTTAAAAGTTTGGTACATCATTTATTGCATCCTTAAATTAAATAATAAGATACGTCTGTAATATTTTAAATAAATCTTTTTGCGTATATGTGTCAAACTAGGCTATATTTTAAAATATATTTCACACTTACAGGGTGTACCAAAAAAGTATAGCTTCTATTTATTTAAAACTTTCATAAAATCGGAATATTTTTTATACTCTTTCAAATTCAGGCATTAGATAATTGCCATGTTTAAAAATTTATTTTTAATATTTTCTGATTAAACTTTGACTCTCTAATTCACTAACATGGTCTTACTTTGAAACCGTTCTAAATTGACAGGAGTAGATTTAAACTAACAAAAGGAACAATAGGTCAAGCAAGTTTTACAACCTAAAAATACAAACATAAAATATTATTTTGTTTTATTACGGAACCAGCAAAAATGAAGAATTTTATTAATTTTCGGGATATAATTATTTCTCGTACATATTTTGAAGCTTTAATGCTAGGTTTTTATACTTAATATCCCTATGCAAGCATTTATTTGTTGACATATGTGATACAAACTATGACAATATCATAAGCAAAACAAAACAGGCCATTAGAAGATATAATTTCCATGACAACTAGATCGCGTATAAGTCTTAAACCTTCTTAGTGAATCTAGCTGTGAATACCCTAAACGTAAAATGTAGGTTATTTCTATAACGCCCTGTATATACCTACCGTTTCTCAATTCCAGGTCTTAATAAAACTAGGTGGACATTATATCCTTCATAATGATTTTTAATCATCTCCAAAATGTTAAGTTGTTCTTCATTCCAATTGGATAAGTCATGGACTAAGTGAATTGTTGTGTTGTCTACATCTTCCTCGCGACTTAAAAAATTACAAAAAAAAATCATTTATTGAAATAAGCTTGTAAATCTGAAAACATATTCATAATAAATTCTAGCCCTTCGGGTATCCAAAAAACTATGTTCATTGAAGGCATAAAATGGACTCTTTTTCCGCATATTTCCAAATGCTTGCCAAATCTAGAGTTTTGGCTCGTTATGACGTTTGAAAAAAAAAAACATTTTTTTCATCTGGAAAAGACCTTTCTAACTTATTAATCTATTATATACTTTTAATTCGAATTGGTTCTTTTACAGCACCAGTCCTGCAGAGTTGTGTCTGCAAGCTTTTATGATTTTTGAGCACAGAATCTCGAATTTGGATTCTTTCTTGGCTGTTAAGGTCTTGTTTCTTTTCATCTTAAAAAGACTTTCAATTTATATATATATATATATATATATATATATATATATATATATATATATATATATATATAGATTAAATAGAAGCAGAGATACTAGCTTTTAAAAAGAAGTCTGTTTTGGAAAAATTCCAAAAGGCTTATTTAGAAAGCTATTTAAATGCGTAAGAAAGAAAAAAATTGTAGTTCTTGTATTTGGGCTCTTATAGATTTTTTATTGACTTAAAAATATCGATTTTATCTCATTTTAACTTTTTTTCTATTTTGCTTCAATTACTTTTACAACTTTAAATGTTCGCCAAATGAAGAATTAATGATTTTTTTCTAATTACGTTGAAAGAAGACTTTTATTACCACAAATAAGCATGCCAAATTTTATCAAAACCAGCTAAAAGGTTTTTGGGTAAATAATAAAAAAAAAAATTTCTAAAAACTTTCACACCCTGTATTTGAAAAACGAAGCAAGTTAGAACACATGTTTATAGAAAAAAAATCTTATTTTTACCTAAATAATAGATCCTAAACGTTTAGGGGTTAACGCTGGATTACCCTATATCAAAGATTATTATAGCTTAGCGTTAGCTATAATAATCTTTGCCTATATATATATATATATATATATATATATATATATATATATATATATATATATATATATATATATATATATATAATATATATATATATATATATATATATATATATATATATATATTATATATATATATATATATATTATATATATTTATATATATATATATATATATATTATATATTTATATATATATATATATATATATATATATATATATATATATATATATATATATATATATATATATATATATATATATATATATATATATATATGACCATCCACATCAACCGGATCAGAGCTATGATCAAAATTTGAAGCAACCAAAAAAATCGACCAAGAGCGTTTACTTTTAAATGTTGAATGCGCCTTTGAAAAATCCAATATGGTGGCTGGAAGCCATAGAAAAATCGAGTGTCTAGCAAAAAAGCTTCTAAAAATAAACATTTGCAAACCGATCGGGTCGTTTTTGATTCAAATTTTAGCTGATGGACGCCTCTAAAAAGCTAACGTGGAAGGTTGACAAAATCCAACATGGTGGATCTAATAGGGCGGTCAAAAATCTAATCTGGTGGCCGAATTTTTGAAAATCAACCGATTTGTACTAAAGGACCCCGCACCAACCAAATGGAAATTGGATCCCGGTCAAATTCGTTGAATATTGTACATTTACATTCACCTACGTCAGCCAAACAAGTTCACAAGATACGAGAGAGAGAAAGAAAAAGAGATAGATAGAGAAAATTGATCCTTACTCCTTGTCTATGTAAATGGTGGCTCGAGCACAACTCATCCCTCTGTATCTCGAAAACTATTAACTTTTTGACTGTGTGTCTATAAGAACTTTTGATCAGGACATCTAAACCTACGATATACTGAATTTTCAACGAATTTGACTGGGATCCAATTTCCATTTGGTTGGTGCGGGCGCAACTCATCCCTTTGTATGTCGAAAACTATTAACTTTTAGACTTTGTGCCCATAGGAACTTTTGAGCAGGACATCTAGACCTACGATATACTGAATTTTCAACGAATTTGACTGGGATCCAATTTCCATTTGGTTGGTGCGGGCGCAACTCATCCCTTTGTATGTCGAAAACTATTAACTTTTAGACTTTGTGCCCATAGGAACTTTTGAGCAGGACATCTAGACCTACGATATACTGAATTTTCAACGAATTTGACTGGGATCCAATTTCCATTTGGTTGGTGCGGGCGCAACTCATCCCTTTGTATCTGGAAAACTATTAACTTTTGGACTTTGTGCCCATAGAAACATTTGATCAGGACATCTAGACCTACGATATACTGAATTTTCAACGAATTTGACTGGGATCCAATTTCCATTTGGTTGGTGCGGGCGCAACTCATCCCTTTGTATCTGGAAAACTATTAACTTTTGGACTTTGTGCCCATAGAAACATTTGATCAGGACAGCTATATCTACAACATACTGAATTTTCAACGAATTTAACCCGGATCCAATTTCCATTTGGTTGGTGCGGGGTCCTTTACACCTCACGAATGCGAGGTCAAATCTGCAAAATTCAAGATAGCAGATCTAATTTGGCGGAGATATTTTTTGAAAATCAACCAATTTGCATCAAATTTGGGGTTTTTCGGGGATGGCGATTACGAATTTGAGGTCAAATTTCCAAAGTCCTCAAGTTTAATATGGTGGATCTAAGATGGCGGACGTATTTTTTGAAAGTCAACCGATTTGCACCAAATTTGGTTTACGGGGATATTTGGAGTTGCTGATCACGAATTCGAGGTCAAGTTTGCCAAATTCAAGATGGTGGATTACGAGAATTTTTGTGGTAATTGATCACGAATTCAAGGTCAGATTTTTAAAATTCAAGATGGTGAACCCAATAAAGCGGAAACTCAATAATCCAAGTCTCTATATTAGGTCCCTAATCTTGCATTTCGAGAATCCGATCTAGGATTCATGATTAGCGACCCCAAAAACCCCCGTATACCAAATTTAGTGCAGATCGGTTGATTTAAAAAAATACGTCTGCCATATTAGATCCGCAATCTTGAATTTTGTAAACACGACCTTTTTTGCCTTGAATAAGTCTGATTTTATTGGGAAATGAAAAGCTAGTAGTTTCCAAGATATTCACATTTTTCGAAAAGAAATACCCTTATCTTCCACGGAAAAGTTTATTGACGTTTTTTTCGATTTCGATATTTTGCCTAGGCCCATTTTAACCGTTGAAAAGTCTACTTTAAAATGGTATATATATATATATATAGTGACGATTTTACTTCTTTAAAATCGTTCAGTGGGTTCGCAGAATCAAAACACAACTTTCACTTAGACTTCCAATACTTATATTAACTACTTATCAACACAGCGAAAATACAATTTTGTTACCACTTCTTAATCCTCACTATTTAAATACCACTATAAAATTAACTATACTACACTTATCGTATCCTTATTTATATACCTATGGAACCTGTTATACAAAGCCAGAACATAAAAGTTGAGATCTATCTAGAAAACTCATCATTCAAAATTAAGTTTTTTTGTCTGCCATTTTGAATTTTTTAAAAATAATTTCAGATTCGTTGGGTACAATCCAAAAAATTCCTCCGTATCAATTTTGGAGAAAATCGGACAAAATTAATTCTTTTAGCCGCCATATTGTGAGCGCCATCTTGAACTTTCCTGTACCAATTTCGTCTAAAAAAATACGGAACCATCGCAGTAACTTCCTTTACATAACGTAAAAAATTTCATTCAAATCGGTGCCGCCGTTCCGGAGTAATCGGTGTACATACATAAAAAAAAAACATACATAGTCGACGAATTGAGAACTTACTTCTTTTAGAAGTCGGTTAATAATAAAAATATCGAAAAATTCCTGATCCGAAAGGTAATTTTTTTTGTTTTTTTTCGCAATTTTAAACGGTTTAAAGAAAAAATAAAAGTTTCAACGGATAAAATATGCCTATGCAAAATATCGAAAAAACCATCAATAAAGTTTTCCTTAGAAGATGAGGATGTTTTTTGGAAAAATGTGAATATCTCGGAAACTACTTGCAGATCTCAGTAAAGTCAGGTTTATTTAGTAATTTTTTCGCGAAATAAGAAAAAAAAAACAAAAAATCTGTTTTCTGCCGTTTTCTCGGAAAGTTTGAGATTATGTTGAAAAATGACTTATACAAAAATTTCATATATCATATCTATAACTTTTGAATAGAATATTTTTCTCTAGGAGGTCACGTTTCGCCGAAAATAGCAAAAAAACACTTATAGTCCCTAAACAGCACCCCCAGTTTACCATTTTACATGATCTGTTATTTAATTTTTGTTTTCTTTCTTAACCTTAACTAAATTTTCCGCCTAGTTCCGGCCTATATATAATTTTTTTTCAGCATTTGTATGAAACCTTTAGGTAATTTGCATTATTTAAATTAATTGAAAACGAAATGTGTAGAGGTGACAGTTGATTCCTATAAATAAATGCTAGATGTGAATTAATTTCCTCCGAGATCTGGTACAATAACAATGATAAAACAAAATCATTGTAAAACTGTGGTATAGGATGACCACTCTGTAAAAATCATTTATTTTGAAAGCAATGACCGACATTTTACTTGACCTGAGGATATTCTTATCAACAAAGTCACTAAAAATAACTATGGATTAATATGCCCAAAATTGACTGAGTTAAAACAGAAACATGTCGTTTTTAAAGTGTTCATTTATTTTCCTTTTGGTAGGTCAAGTGCAAAAAGTGTTTTCGGACAATACAGATTGCCCAGACATTAAAAATGTTACAATATATACAAATACGAATTCTGTTAAAGGTATGAAGTATACAAGTGAGGACGCTAAAATAATTATAAATGGTTGTATAGAAGGTACAAAATTGTTCAAGTTTTTTACCGAAGACATTGAGATTCGTTGTGATGACAAAAGCACAACAATAAGTAACTTGGGAACGCACACGATAAGAAATATAGAAAAATTAAAAACTATTTCCATAGCAAATTGTTCAATTATTGCTATGGAGCCATGGGCATTTACAAATGTACCAAAGTTAAAGAGGATTATTTTAGAAAATGTCAAGACCGATGAAACCTCGTCAATGTTCCTAAGAAGAGATATTTTCAATGTAATTCCCTCGCTTAAGGTAATAGTTTTACAATTGGGAATAGAATTAATAGAAGAAGGAGCTTTTAGTAATTTACCTAAATTGAAAGCAGTTAGTCTTTGTGGTAACAAATTGACGCACATCCATCACAATTGGTTTACCAACAGTACCAACATAGAAGACTTGAATTTATCATATAATAAGCTTAGCGTTATAAAAAGTGGCATTTTTAATAATATTGGAGACCTTGAACTCCTTGATTTGTGTTGCAATCAGATAACTGAGATTCAAGAAGACGCTTTCAAAGGCATTAAGAAGCTGAAAAATTTATTCCTCCACCATAACAAAATAACAACTATTTCTGGAAACGTATTACAGGATCCAAAAAAACCCTATTTGATACAACTATATGATAATGAAATAAACTATTTATCGAGGTCGTTTTTGAAGAAAACTCTGAAGAAAGAAGTGACTGTACAGATATGGCATAATCCTTTATTGTGTGCCTGTTTAGAACGTATTTTAGGATGGATGTATAAACATAATATAAATCCTGCATTATTTCAATACAGAAACGTGTACGATGGTAAGAAATTAAATGAAGAACTTTATCCTGTCTGTGTTATCGACAGAGAAAATCCAAAAACATGTGAAAAAACTAAAAAGCCACTCCTTTCAGCTTATTATAAAAATAAAGTATTTGAGGAAACATTATTTAATATTTCTTATATAGTGGAGCCAAGAAAATGAAACAGTGAATTTTCAGATTTCGCTTAAATGGCAAACTTGCTTATGTAAGAGAGTGGTAGTCTCCGCCAAACCAAGCAAAACTTGACTGGAACCAACTCGGTATTTTTTGAGCTTGAAATAAATAGAAGATTTAAACTCTCATTATCAAAAGCAAAATTAATTTAACCTCAAATTTAATATTTTTAACTTTTTCTGTTTTCCTGTAAAAACGGAGCCACGTTTCGGAACTATTCGGTTATAAAAGTAAGTGAGACCTCATGTGGTGCAAATCTTAGAAAAAATTGGTCTATTTCGGGAAAAAAATATACGTACGTAATACGACTAGGATAAATTAAAATAAAAATTTTTTAGATTTCTAAATAGTAAATAGTAAAAGGGCGCATCTTATAATATAAAATAGAAAAACAATTTCTCAAAAAAAAAAATCAAATGTAATGTTAGATGCCCTCTCATGTTTTTGATATATACTGATTATATTATAAAATTTTTGTATTTAACTTTTTGCTCTAATTTTTAAGATAAATAGAGGGGGAAGCAACAAATGTCCAATTTTATTGAACATAATCTTATTTGGGAGGTAATGTTTCTTGAAATAAATGTAAATTAGTAAAACACTTTTACGTTTATACATAAAGTTCAAAGTTCTAACTTATTAAATAAAGGGAGAGGGAAGCAAGATATACAATTATTTAAAAAATACTATAATTCTGGATTGCTTTGTTCGATTTTAATGTACTGGGTCTCATTTAAGAGATATTTTTACATAGTAACAGAGCTTTTATAAAGTTTTAATGATATTTTATCATCAACTAACACATGGCCTTATTTATCAAAGTAACTAAATTTTCCAATTTTTTCAAATTTTGTTAATAAATAAAATTTTTATAAAAAATTGAACCGGCGTCTAAAAATGCGCTAAAAAGTGAAAAATAACGATATAAATTTGTGGCGGCTCTAGGCCCCTCATACTCTTTTGTCAGAAATATCTTTTATACCTTTTTCAATTTTACTATTTGTTATATTTTATTATCCTGTTGTATGTATTTAAGATTCAATATTTTTTATAGTTCTTTTTACAATGCTGCACTGAAAACGTGATATTTCTTACTTTACTAAAATAAGCTACACTTTTTCGTACAATTTAAGGATTGTACCAATAAACCAATCGGGCCCTTTTACGGTCATTGATAACTCGGGATTTCCAACGGCTTTCAAGAACATGTGTTACGGTGTTGCCATTTAGGCGGAATTATTCGAATTCGAAATTTCTGAATCACTACTAATAGACCGCTGAAAAGTTGGAGAACGTGACAACACCGTACGATACTGGTAAATTATAGGCAGATCCATTTAAAAACCCTCAACTTCCAAGTTAGAGGTCTATTCTATTCTATGCTATTCTATTCGTACTCCATTTCGATTCTCTACTAGTCATACTCCGTTTACAGTGAAATATTCTATTCGTTTTCTTTATCGGTTTTTATATTGCTTTAAGTCTTCCCGCTTTGAATCATCTTTCAAAATAAATCCGCTTTCAGTGCAAGCAAGACTAGATAATAAAATTGTTAAACTTTTAAATCGCGTTGTTAGTTTTACACTTACACGCATACTAAAAACTATAAGTTTAGCGCACTACAAAACCGCTAGAAATTTTTATATGAAATTGAAATTTTTGAAGTCAGCGCCAAACTCATACTTGACAAAATGCAATTGCTTGCTTTCGAAGTTTGTATATATCTCGTATTAGTAGTTATTTGTTTCATTTACAAATAATTTGGTGCCAACTTCAAAAATTTCAATTTCCTATAAAAATTTATATTATTTTTCACTTTTTATCGCATTTTTAGAAGTCTATTCAATTTTTTTTTATAAAAATTTAATTTTTTAATTTTTAGTTTTATAATTCATTATGATATCCATAAATTATTTGAACGAAGTACTAATTGAGTTTAGTGTACCATCCAATGACTTCAAAATTACAAAAAGTACCCATTTTATCCAAAGTTGTAAATCACCCTAAAACGAAAAACTAAAAATCCTTTGATTCTTAGACTTCTCCAAATACTAGTATTGAATGAAACTGTATTAAACAAATATTTAGTCTATCATAGTAAGTCTTTTGAATTAATTTTAGATTAGAAATATAAGCCCCCAAAACCTTTCATACCGATATTTAAAGAAGTTTAGACTTAAATTTCTTAACAGGACATATTTTATCCTGCATATTGAGTTTGTATACGCCCCAAGAACTATGCAATATTAATTTTAGACAAAATCGGAAAAATGTAAAATTTTTAGTCCCTCAAATTACATCTGCCATATTATGTTGTAAAAAATTAACTTCACATTCGTAATATACGACCCCAAAAAGCCCTTAATACCATGTTTGAAAAAATGGGAATAAGGTAAAATTTTCAACCCACCATATTGGATCCACCATACTGAATTTCAAAAAAATAATTTAAACCTCTTAATCTAATCTAAATCTAAACTGAAAGCCCCCTAGTACCAATTTTAAATGAAATACAGAAAATTAAAATTTTTAGACCGTCATATTTCATCTGACATATTAAATTTTCTTAAAATAAGTTTATATTTCCTCAAAAACGATTCAGTCCCACCTCTGAACAAAATCTAAAAATGTAAAACTTTTAGTCCGCTACATTGGATTCGCCATATTGAATCTTGAAAAAATATTTTTAAATTCATAATATATACCCTCAAGAACCCTCTATATCAGTTTTGGAGAAAATCGAAAAATTTTTATGACGCCATATCGGATCCGCCATACTGAGTATTTCAAAAATAAATTTAAATTCATAATTAACACTAACAAAAATCCCCTAATACTGATATTGGATAAAATCGGGAGATACAAAATTTTTAATGCCCTATCTCGGATCCACGATATTTATTTTTTTTAAAATAATCGTAATTCGTAATGTGCGACCGCAAAAACTTCTCCAAATCAATTTTTGAAAAATTCGGACAAAATAATATTTATTCGTCATTTTGGATTCACCATATTGAATTTTTAAAAATAATCTTAGATTCGCTATATTCGATAATGAAAATTCCCTATAATAATTTTGGAGAAATTTGGACAAAATTGATTTAATTTGTCCGCCATATTGGATTCACCACATTGAATTTTTTTAAAATAATTTCAGATTCGTTATGTGCGATCCCGAAAACTTCCCCATACTAATTTTGGAGAAAATCTGACAAAATTTTTTTTTGTCCGCTCTGTTATAAGCGCCATCTTGAATCTGGTTTTTCCCAGATAGGAAATCTGTTCTTATAGATCGTCCGGAAACTGTCCGTTGGAGAAGAAAATATCTCTCTCAAGTAAAAGGGTTGCTAGAAATAACCCAACTTACCAAATAAGTAATTTAACTGAACTTTTGAAAGATGTTTTTTTGAATAAAGTTACTGCGGAAAATTAGGAAAAATCCATATAATAAAAGAATAAAACAAAATGTGGAAACTCGATCTCATGGTCAGTGAGATAGAGGAACCAATTATAATTAATTTGAGCGAGACAGCTTCACTAACTTTGATTATGAATTAGATACCTAATGTTTACCAGTGTAAATACAATTTATTATTTAAATAGTTGTTTTTGTTGTATTTTATTGATTAATGTTGTTTATATATATTTTTTATTTTTTTATATATTTTTATTTTAGTGTGTCCCACTCTTTAATTTTATATATATTTAATGTCAATTAACCGTAATTTCTTTATTATTTTATTATTGTATTTGTGTCATTTTCTTAAGCGTATAGAATCAACACATTTAGTTTATTTTTTTTGGTCTATAGGATTTCCATATAATAAAGTAAATTAAGTTAAGAGGTCAGTGCAATAAAAATAAAAATAAGTAGGTCTAAGTTTAACTGCCACATATAAAAATTAATTACATTTGAATCCATTTTTAGTGTTTAATTGCAATTCTGCAGATGGTTTAAGAAATAAATAAACTGAAACGTCAAATGTTTTAGAAATGTTTTTAATTAATAATAAAATGACCGATAGCCCCAAAAAAATTTTAATATTATATGGACGAATTTATTTTTTTATATATGTTTAACTTCCTGTATTTTTGACAATGGGCATTTTGTAAGTATTTAAATTACAACTTAGAATTTTTTGAAAGAATAAGGCTACGTTTTAGTCTGAATGTGCCCAAAACCGTTTTTGTGCCAAAATTAAAAATAATAAAAATGCAGTTGTGATTTGTGTTAAATATGTCAAAATTATCTATATTTTGTAATATATGTGAATTATTAAGAAATCATAAGAAATAAAATAATGTTATAAAAACTTTTTATTTAAAGTTTATTACCGAAATAATATTCTATGCCATAAATACTTAGTGATAAAAAAACCTCCTTCCGATGCCTATGACAAGGATTGAAATCCTTTTAAACACTTCACACATCCAAATATCTATTGTTAACTAACGCATTCCTATGAAAAATATATGTGTCTAACAGATTTTTCCAAAGACACCGGACTAAAGAACACGGGTAGTTTGCGAAGAAAAAAAGGGTAAAAAAATATTTATTACTCTCTCTAGTTCTTGAATAAACTATAGTATGAAAAGTAAAATTGAATCTATTTTCCTGAACTCAAAGCTCTTGAGGGGGGGGGGCAATTGCCCCCCCCCCTCGGATCCGCGCCTGTATACAAGGAGGACGTAAAGTCTGGAATAAATTTATTATTTAAAAAATGCAGGTTGTTTTGAAATATTGTTCGGACATGTCGACTTTGTTTTATTGGTACGATTTTTTTCCAATATATTAAATCATACAGAGTCACTTAAAAAAATCTGTGCTATAATCAACTTAGATTTCTTAAATAGTGACTCCCAATTTTTTGTACATTTTGAGACTCCCTGCTTTTTTTTTAATCCAACCATTTATCGACAGTTAAAGCTCGAAACGAAATACAATAATTATTTGCCAGCATAACAAATTCAGTGACCTGTTCCTTTATCATATTATCAAATTGTCACAAATAAGTTGATTCGTCTGTTTAGAAGTATCGAAACAGAAAAGATAAGGCAATATATTTGGAATATCTTAATCTAAAAAAATACATATAAAGAACAAATGAATAGGAGCAAAAAAATACATTTTAAGAACGAAATAATAAATTCTAATAAAAAGATGAAAACAATATGGACCATTGTTAATAATAAGCTTAATAAAGATAGCTACAAACAAAATCAAATAAAATTCTTCTTTAATGATAAATTCATTTCAGACCCTAATGATGTAGTCACAAAAGTACACAATAAATATATTCCACATTTTCGTCATACTACTTGTACATCCCCGCCATTTGTTTGCAATACGACGATGCTTGATTACATTGATGAAGAGATGAGGTTCTCAAAATTATCGAAGATTTAAAAAATAAAAACTCTGCATATCTTAATGTCATAAACATAAAAATGCTTAAAACTCGAATTTCGTAGATCTCTTTGTAACGAAGTTACTAATTTTTTGGGCAAGTGTATGTTCGCCGGGGTTTTATTTCTTTATTTAACATCCGAAAAATCTGATTCTTGCGGGAAAACAATGTTAAAGATTTCAAGATTACCGGAATATAATTAGATTGACCGCGCTATGCCGGGAAATATCATTTTCCGAGATTTTCAGAGCGTCCGATCATAGTAATCGCGCGCCGCATACAGCAGTATCGTATGCGCGATCACTGCACACCGTCACACGTCAGCGTAGTGGGAGCTCGGGCCGTCTATTTAAGTCCCAGCAGACCATTATTTCGCTGAGAACCAAACGGTCTCCACCCGGGTCAACAGTCCAAACGGACTGGACTGGGTCGCCTGCTGGGCCGCGCCTTCCTGGTCTAGTGATGTAGGTGAGGCTAGGCTTGTGTGTATATGGTGTCTACCATACACTTCCTTCCTTACGTCCTACCCCTCTAATGGCCAGCATTGTCGAGGACCCTTATAAGAACGGGCAATGTTGTGTCATCCTACCGTCACTGTCGAGGACCCTTATAAGAACGGGCAGTGACGGTTCCTTTCCTAATTTCCTACCGCTATTGGTCGACATTGTCGAGGACCCTTATAAGAACGGGCAATGTCGCTCCATCCTGCTGACGCTGTCGAGGACCCTTATAAGAACGGGCAGCGTCAGTTCCTTTCTTTCCTTCCTACCGGCACCGATGCACACACGCACTGATGCCGTAAGTTTGTTATTGTTTCCGTATTGACCAGGAATGTGTTTGCCGCCAGGTGCCCTCCGCTGTCCGTTGACAAGGGCGCTAAACAACTGCCGCCCCGACGCCTATCGCCGCCGTCGCGTATAAAGACCGTCGCCGTGTAGAGACGCCGCCGATCGACGCCGTGTTATTGTTACCACCCGCGTATACCGCCGTCGGTCGAGTTTTATACGAAGCGCCGTGAACTGGGAACGCGGATTTTGGATGCGAGGCGCGATAATTTGCGTACAAGCCGTCGTGAGTAGCGTCGCGACCGAATAGTACGAGATACGTGAATGGCGTCGCGAATGATACCACCGGGTTACCGTTTTCAGCGCAACCGAACAGAATGAGCTACCGAGAACTGCTCTAAAACATACTCTTGCCCTCCAGACCGGTTATTTGTTTATAATTGTACATCTTAGATTGTAAGTTAGTTTAGGCCATGTCTTTTGTATGAAAGAATGGAATACAGGATACAGGATGTTTTATAACCGTTTGTTTTATTACCTAGTCCCATTTTTACCACTACATGTAACAATTGGCAGCCGGCAGCCAGCACTAATACACGCATTTGACCCCTGGCTTGCCGTTTCTCCACTGTAACAAGCTGCCCGGTGCAAAAAGTGGGCCCTCGACCACATTAAATCCCGAGGGTGGCGCCCGAGAACCGACCCCCGAGTGGATGTTTTGACCTTCAGGCAGTCAGACCGTTGATCAGTTGAGAGAGCAGGGATATCCCGAATTTACGTAGCAGCCGCTGACCTGATACCCCTGCGCTGAGCATTTGACCGATGACTGTCTGCACGAGAAATATCCACTGACCGATGTTCCGCTGCCGTGAACGAAGAAGAGCCGCAGAGCACGACCTTGCTCCCCGCTCCCCGCCTACGAAAAACGCGTCACATCTTTGATCATTAAGAAGGTTTTATTGTACTTATAAATTTCTAGGGCCTTTAAAATATTAAGTTTTCTATTTTGTTGCATACCGACTTGAAATGTACTCGAAATTATCAAGATAAACGTAGTGTACAAAATCAATAAAGTCATAGATTATAATTAATTTTACCTGTGTGTGCATCTAGGGACCCTTATGGAACTTGATGATTCCATTGAAGACACCATCAGAAGAACCATCATGAAAAATATAAGACTGGAAATCAGAGCTGTAATCCAACAGGGACTAATATAATCTAAAAGGATAAATATTGTCCATAGAAAATGTTCCTATTTAGAAAAAAAAACATTTTGAACAGTCAGGTTCACTAAAAAAAATATAAAATAATTGAACCGATTTCTAAAAAAAACATTAAAAACGAAAAAAACAATATAAATTTGTATATGAAATTGATATTATTGAAGTGGTTATTTGTAATGGCTTTCTTACTTTAGCTTGTTTATATCTCGTGTTAGTAGGTATTTGTTTTATTTAGTAACAATTAGACGCCGACTTCAAAAATTTCAATTTCATATAAAAATTTATATTACTATTTTTCACTTTACAGCACTTTTTTGAAAGTCGTTTTAATTTATTTATAAAAATTTTGTTTTTCGATTTTTATTTTTGAATTAAAATAAGTTACTAAGGTCGTAAAAAGTACCCATTTTATCGAAAGTTGTAGATCACAGTAAATTAACCAACAAAAATTTTTAATTATGAGAATTCTCGAAATACCAGTTTTTATTGAAATATAATTTGGAATTTTTTCTAATGTCTTCAAAAATGTTAAAAATTACCAACTTTACCAAAGTATCTCGAATGTAACCCCAGGAAACGTAACTTTTCTCTAATATCATAGAATTATTATATATTATCGCTTCTTAGCAATAGTGGTATTATTTATTTTGCACACCATATAGATTTAAAATTAAAAAAAAATAAGTTAATCTATTTTTAAATTATCAATGCTTCGTATGCACTATAAAGTCTTATTTAGAAAATTTACAATATTTTTAATTAAAACACTTACAAAAGTTGTTATTTAATACAAAAAACAATTTTTTATGAGTCGCCCTTTTGAAAACATATAATAATTCCATATTTTCCTACTAAAAGAAAAACTGAAAAAATAACAAACTTGAACTCAACACTTTCATTGCCGATTTAATTATGTATTAGACCTCTAAAAAATTCTATAGAAAAATTATCCATTGTGAAAAAATAAAACTGTCACGTCATAACATAACAACTTCCGTAATTTAAAATTATTATTAAACACAATAATTTTGCTAATTTTGGTCTTACTTTTGCTTACACAAGTCCATTTAAAATATTATAAATTGCTACGGTTTGCTCTCTCAGTCTTAAATGCTTCAAAGTCCATTGCTTTTGAAGGACCACCGGGAGGAAATTGAATATTAAAGAAAAGAAATATAAACAGTGGTTCAAAGAAAAGTTTCACACCAATGTTGTCAAAATTGAAATGGAATGCCCTGTATATTATTACAAATTTTGATAGCGCGGGCCAGATAAAAGTAAGTTACTCTTATAAAAAATTTTTTTCTAAAATTGAAAATGCTAAAAACTAAAAAACTATAAAAACGATATTTAAAGAAAACCTTTATCATTTTAAAGATCGTTGAAATTAGAATATAAATTGTATATTAAATACAGGGTATTCTATTTAAAATAAAAAACTTGTGTGGTTTTAATGATAATTAAAAAAAGGTTTTATCAACCCTGTATAATTTTTTGAGATAATTTTTCTTTTACAATAAATTCTAATCATTTTACTAAAAAACTAATACAATTTAAAATATTTAGCTTGAATAAGCAAGGCAGGCACACAATTTTGGTGTACAATTTCAAGAATAACTAAATATCTCAAAAACTGCTTGTCTTAGGTATATGAAACATAACAGTAACTTACTCTTATTTGGCTCGCGCTATAGAAAAAAATGCTATAATATACAGGACATAGGTTTTTACTTCAATTGTGACATCAAAGGCTGTTTAACGTTTCGCCTGTCGTGGCAGGTAAGATACGTCGATGTTTATCTTACCTGAGTATCAAATAAATAATATTCAAAAAATAATTAAATAATTTTCACCACAAATTATAATTTACTTGGGAAATTGAATATAATAACGAAATTAATTTTCTCGATTTGAAATTAATCAGAAACGTAAATAGCGAGAAACTTAAAACTAAATGGTATACAAAAAACGTCTTGCCAAGCCGTTATCTTAATAATAATTCAAACAACCCTACGGCTCTTTTATATTTAAAGTTGTAATCACTCTAAAATGAACTACTAAAGATTCTTTGATTCTTAGAGTTCTACAAAAACCTGTGAAAAAATATTTAGTCTGTCATAGTAAATCCACTATCTTAAATTTTAAATTAATTTTATATTGGTAACATAGGCCCTAAAACCCCCCAATATCGATATTTAAAGAACTTGAGTTTGTATATGCTCCAAGAACTCCGCAATATCAATTTTAGGTAAAATCAGAAAACTTAAAATTTTCACTTCCTCACTCCCCTGTCAACCTAATATTGTAAAAAATTAACTTCATATTCGTAATACACGACCCCGAAAACACCCTAATACCAAATCTGATAAAATGCGAATAAGGTAAGATTTTCAACTCACTATATTGGAACCGTCATATTGAATTTAAAAAAAAAATACTATTAAATTCGTAACTTACACCTTCAAAAATCCTCTATATCAGTTTTGGAAAAAATCGGAAAAAGTAAAATTTTTAAGAGACCATATTGAATCCGCCAGATTGAGTTTTTCAAAAAATATTTTAATTTCGTAATTAACACTAACAAAAATCCCCCAATACTGACCAGACAAAATCGAGAGATGTAGAACCTTTAATCGACCATCTTGGATCCATCATATTTATTTTTTTTTTAAAATAATGTCAGATTCGTAATATGCGATTCCAAAAACTCCCCCATATCAATTTTGGAAAAAATCGGACAAAATTTATTTTTTATCCCCCATATTGGATACGCCATATTGAATTTTTCAAAAATAATTTAAGATTCGTAATATACGACCCCGAAAACTCCCCCATACCAATTTTGGAGAAAATTGAACAAAATTGATGTTTTCATCCGCCGTATTGGATTCGCCATATTGAATTTTTTAAAAATGATTTTATATTCGTCATGTGCGACCCCGAGACCTCTCCAGTATCAATTTTGGAGAAAATCGGACAAAATTGATGTTTTCGTCGGCCATATTGAATTTTTTAAAAATATTTTGGATTCGTTATTTGCGACCCCGAAAACTCCCACACACTAATTTTGGAGAATATCGGGCCAAATTAAATTTTCTAGTCAGCCATATTGGATCCGCCATATTGAATTTTTAAAAATAATTTTAGATTCGTTGGTACAACCCCGAAAATATTCCCATACCAATTTTGGAGAAAATCTGTCAAAATTAATTTTTTTGGCCGCAATATTGTCAGCGCCATCTTGGATAATATGGAATCACCACAGCAACTTCCTGAACATAACGTAAAAAATTTCATTCAAATCGGTGCCGCCGTTCCAGAGTAATCGGTGAACATACATAAAAAATAAATACATAGTCGACGGACTGAGAACCTCCTTCTTTTAGAAGTCGGTTAAAAATTTATAGATATTTGATAATTTCGTCAGATAAAAAAAGTCGTTTATACCAGAAAATAAAATTTAGTTTGGGAATTTTAAAAACATCTTACTTGGAAATTCGCTGAAAACTGCTGTAGCGCCAGATGATATCCCGTAGAGCCGTCCTTTGTCAAAATTAACCCTTTTATTGTTTTTTGAAACATTTTCTTCTCCGTCTACTACATAAAGTAGTAACGGGGACTTTTCTTCCGGTTTGAGATCTTCCATGATATCTATAAAATAGTTATATAAATGTAATTTTTTGCTTGAAAATATGAAACAAGACATAGAAGGCATTAAGTGAAAATTATTTAAATTAAAAAAAGATCAATCAATCAAAGAAAATATCGGATATTATAAACAATTTTCATGAATTTTTCTGCTTCTGAAAATTTAAATGTATTTTAAAATCCCAGTAGTTTTTTATACAAGGTGAGCTGTAAGTATAGAATGTGTGGAAAAGTCATTATTGATAAAAAGTTTTGCGTTCCTTCGGATTTGAAAAACAGTGATCAAAGATATGATTATAATACAGGGTGTTCACAAGATTAAAAAAATGTAGAATTAATATTAAATAAAAATACTCTTATTTGCAATTTTTTACAAATTTTATTTGACTAAGCTCTTCCTAAATAAAAACAAAGCCTAAATACGTAATTTAATAAAAAAAAATTGAAATAAATTTTTACTAAAAAATAAAATTTTTGAGGTCAATTAATTTAGCAATGTTTTTTTTTTCAAAGTCAACATATTTGACGATATCTGCCAAAAAATAGTTACTAAATGACAAATTGATTATGTTAACCATTAGTCTAGGCAATGGAGGAAAAAAAGTCCGGGAAATTCCGAAGTGATTCGGGATAGTTTTATCGTGAAGAAAAAAAATTCTAAGACCCCCTATATGGTGGTGATTCGTAAATGTGGCAGTTTTTTTTTTGCAATAATCCGTCAAAGCACGAATTTAGCAATTTTTCGTGTTTTTTTTTATCTAGTGTCTCAGGTATTGATCTTAGACAGATAACTTAAATGAGCGAGTTGCAGGCATGAAAAAGACCAATAAAATGAGCTGTCGCCGACTCCGATTCGATAATTAATTATTGCTAAAACAGTAAAAAAAACACTTTTTTGATTTTTGGCAATAACAATATCAAAATGTGATACTTTTTTGTCTTTATAGTTTTAAAAGTTAGCCCTCGCGATAAAAAAAAATATATGTTATTTGACACGGTACGTCTAATAGTTGCTGACATACGTTAATTTGTTTATCTGGGCGATTTTATTGTTTAGTAACCGCATTACGATGTATATGATTGCATCGACACCAAACATAGTGGAAATTGTTCATAAGACCCTACGAAAGGATCGGTTGATAATAATAACCTCATTTTTTATAACAAAAAAGGAATCTTTTTAGAGGTTATAAACAATTAGAATTTTTGCTCGACTATTAGTCGTACGAACTTCTAACCTTGACAGTTTGAAATTAGGTATTTTATTTAACTTAAAATCCAATTATTTTCATTTATAATATTCACACGAATGTCAATATAACTATATGTTATACAAGGTGAGCCATTTTAATTGATAGATCCAAATATCTTTTAAAATACTCCATTTACAAAAAAATGGTTCAGATAAAATTTGTCAAGGACAAAGGGGGTCATTTATCTGTACTAATGACCTTTACATAAGATAAATTTTCAAATTCATTTAAAAATCAAGGTGATTTTTTAAATGGAAACCCGAATCACTTCGAAATTTCCCAGACTTTATCATTGTGTCAATTCCTCATTGACTAGACTATATAGAACAACGGATTTAGCGAGTAAAATGGTCTAGAATTGAAAATGTATCTTATCAATATGCGATTAAAGTATTTAATGAAACATACCCAAATGTTTACGTAACTCGGAAAGCCGTGCGGAAATTGATTTAAAAATTTTATGCTACTGGGGATGTGAAAAATATCAAGAAAGTAAAAAAACAGTACTTGATAGTTTTTTGATCCAGTACAATAAAATCCTAAAATATCTATCCTTGAAGAAAAGAGCAGACGCCTTAAGTACAGTCAGAAAATATTCATAATATTTTAATAAGCAACAAATTTCGGACGTTTAAACCAAAATTTATCAACAGACGAGAAGATGGAGATAGTGCTCGTCGTTAGGAGTTTTATTTGATAATGAGTGAAAAAATATTAGTTAATAGATTTTTTATACGAACATTTTATTTTACTTAAAACAAAAGGTTTACAACAATGACTTTAATGATGACATTGGCCTATGAAAAAATTATCGAAGCTGATGCACCTATATATGCAGATAAGCTTGCATCTTTGTACTGAGAATTTAGAAAAAGATAAGAAAAATGTGTACCAATAAGAAGACAATATGTGGAAAAATTATTATATTTTTAATTCAAACTTATTAAAGTTTCATTTTGTATTTTAAGATTAGTCCTATATTTTTGAATATTTTGAACATCCTGTATATGTTCTCATAATTTTAATCACTGTTTTTCAAATTCAAAGACAAACAATACTTATCAAGAATGACTTTCCCTCCAAAAGTCAAAAATGTTTTTTTACCTCTTTTGGTGAAAAGTGACGGGATAATGGTGAAATGAAAGAGTGTTGTATCTTTTGAAGATGCATTTTTTTTCATGCGGTGGTACTCATTCGAGAGACCTGATAATGCTTTGATTGAGGCTTGCCCAATACTGCTAAGAGCCGTTTTACACACGCAAGAATTATTCCGAAAATTATAACAAAAATTTTCAGCAAATTTATTCCGACAATTCTTTGGAGATAATTTTTAAAATAAAATACCACTCTGTTTGATACGTACAAGAAATCTGAATATAATTTTGGTGATAAGTTTGTTGTTGATCATGCGCATTTTCATAACATGTGACGTTTCAGCAGTTAAAAAGAAATATATAATAACTTGCTCTGGGGATAACCTTTAAATATCATCAATATGAAAGTTTCCAAACACATAAGGGCTATTCTTTTGAGTCATTATCACTTTCAGTTCTATCACTTGAAGTAATCATGATCACTTCGACCCAATCACAAGTAAATGCATATTCAAAAGAACATGAAGTATCAGTTACACTTTTTTTCACTTTGATCATTTGATAATTACTCTAAAGAATACAGCCATAATCAAGAAACCACAAAATAAGGGATATTTTGTGCAAGAAACAGCGAGTGAATATTGAGGTTAGGTTGATTTCCAAACGCGAGCTGTCAATTCACCAATTTTATTCTGCATCGATTTTCGCGCACTTTCCGCATTTTAATCATAAAAATATACTTTTTTGTCGAAAATTTCGACCAAAATTTAACAATAATTCTTTGATGTGTAAAACAGCAAATTAGTTTTATAAAAATTTTTAACATAATTATGAGATAAATTTTGGTACTATAATTCTTGTATGTGTAAAACGGCTCAAGCGATTGTTCTGCTTGCGCATCACTGGGAGAGGTTATTGATTGTTTTGGTGTGGAGAAGTTTATTATATTATTAAACTTTTTTGTTTTAAATGATATTGTGTAACGATGATTATTGTACATTGTAGATTATTTACATATCTGTTGTATTTATAGATATATATATTTTTAAAATGTTTAAATACTACATGCTACTGTTATACAATTAATTATAAGGACCCTAGTCAATCAGCTCTTCATCTATTTATACGTGAATAAACAGTTAAAAAAAATAATAATTAAAAAATAAGTATCTAAATCGTATCGATAGCTTCCATTTTTTGAAGTCGGTTAAAAAAGCTTAAAAATAGCCCTTTCAGGATTTCAAACTTCAACAGTATTTGGAAGCACTAAAGCGGTGCAATTTAGCAAAATAATGAAAAATTTACACAATACTTACATTTTTAATAGGAATCTTCAGATTTCTACATGTATTCCGTGTAAACATTAGTAAACGTCGAAATTGACATATCGATAAAATATTGTTAATATTAAAATTTTAACTGGTAAAATTTACCTGAAAATTTCTTAAACAAATCCACAAACCACCAAATTGGATATTTTATTTTTTCTCAAAATACACGGGAATATTTTTTTAATTACATAATATCTTCATAAAATGCATAAAACTGTGTTATTTGTTTAAAGAAAAAAAAATATTATTATTGCGTTAAAAATGATCTTGAAATATTTGTTATTCTTAATGGCGCACGTATGTTTAAAATTTAATAAACTCATAGTTTAAATCTACATCTACCAATCGTGTTTATGGTATAAACTCACGGAATCGAATTGTTTGATTTATTGTTTTACCAAGTATTAGGTATACAGTGTAAGGCAAAAAGTGAACGTCATTAGCTGCTTATGTGTTGAAATATTTATTATTTCAAATTTTTGGTCACTCTTTTAATATGCAGAATTTTTAATAACACAGACATGCGAAATTTGAATTAAAATTCCACTTTTTTAGCTTTATAGATTTTTCAGGGTATTTTGTCAAGATAAATGCAGAAAGAACCAAAAAAAGGCCTTTTCTCATTTATGGGTGTCCACTCCGGATCTTGTCATCCGAAACCCATCAGCTGATTTCAGGGGTTTTTGATGTCATGGGTCAAAGACTTTTTCAGTAAGGTTATAACTTCTAGTAATTTTTTGTTTTGTACTTTTGGTATAATTTTTTTTACATTGTAGAGATGCCAAACCCCAACGTCCTGTTCTATATTTTATTTCTGTGTTTTATGTATTATTTGTCGTATAAACTATTCTAACGTTACTTTTTGTTAAAAAATGGATATCGAGGAATTAGTACTCATATCAATTATTTGCGGAGCAGCAGTCCTACTGTTGGCTAAGCAACGTCGGTGGTGAATTCGCCCTTGACTGCAGCAAAAGAACAAAGGAAATTTTACTAATATCACAATGTCTATGACATCAGGCTGACAATCATGTTTTTAGGGAGTTTTTTCAAAAACTCATCACTCAAGGCTCGGCATCCCGGATTTTTACACACAGTTGTGACGCACAAGTGTCAACGGAAAAAGTCGCTTTTCTTTCATCAATGCCATGAAACCCGAGGTGGGCACCCGTAGGGGAAAAAAGGCCTTTAATTTTTACGAGTTTTTATTTCAAGTTCAGTTTCTGTCTGTTTAAGTGTAATGAAATTTTGTAATATGTACAACTCGGGGTCCCAGTCTTTTCTGAACCACCATATTCTTTAGAAAAAAAAGATAAAAGCAACGCCCCCTCCCTCTTAGTGGTTGTACCCAAGATTAGAATTCATATTAAAAATTAAGACACTGTCAAATATACTAGAAAATTATTTATTATCAATTTAAAAATTGACACAAAAATCAATAAGTAATGAAAAATTTAACGGGATAGTTGAGGAAGGTGGAGCGTTAAGAATTTGTTAATATCGGATTCTAATTTTGATAATAGGGGAAGGTGGGGGAATTACTAATATCTACGGGAAATTTAAAATAAAATCAAAGAATTCAGAGATTGGTCATATTTTCCTAGCTTTTCAACATGTGTATATATTTATTCAGAAACACCAAAAATCAACTCGGTTAAATTTTAAAAACAAAATCAAATTTAAGAACAAAAACAAAACCATTAGTATTTGTGTTTACCCTACGTTTACAGACACCAGGTAGGGTAATTACGACTTAGCCTAGTTTACAACAATCAGTGTTCCGTTACGGCATATTACATCGATAGCTCGCTAATGTGAATTGTCAATGTATACATTTTTCAGGTGTCCAGTTCTTACACGGGACAAACATAATCCAGTCTGCATCGGTGGGCATATGTATTTTTCATTGCAAACAATACAATAGTAGTCACCATCATCTTTGTTTTTCTTTTTCTTTTAGTGTGAATTTCATCAGCAAAATTACGAAACTCTTGCAGGGTTTTGAAATTTTTACTGCTTTCCTAACTTTCTGTTTTTATCTTCCGCATTCTGTTCCTTGTCTATCATTTGTTGCTCTGGTATTTTCTCGGTTCTTTTGCTCCTTTTTGCTATTTTTTTGTTTTGTCTCTGTTGAAATTTTTCTTTGACACGCGTACTAGTTAAAATGATTGAACATTTCTTTCTGATACTACGTTTAGATTGTCTGAAAGGGATGATAGGTAGATTCATGATTTCCGAAAAGTGAAGAGACTTATTAAATGCATTGGTTGATGGAACTGAATGAGTTTGTGCATCAGGATTTTTATAGAAGTTTATGCACTTTTATTGGAAGTTGGAAGACCAGAAACGAACTTACCTTACACTTGTGTCCTGAACGATTCAGCAATAGGAATTTGGCGTCAACTACAGACACATCGATAGATTGTGCACCAGATTTTTCAGAAATAGGAGCGATAACAAAAGATAAATCATGAAGCTTGCGTCTGAATAACAAGTATATCAAGAGCTTGTGCCTCGCGAGCTTGTACTTCTGTATTGGTGGCCTCTTGATCTGAATGGTTGCTTTCTTGATGTCTGTGCATCAATATTTTGAGTATTAAGCATCTGGTATTGATCTTAATTGAAATCTATTGTACGCAGTGAACAAATACCGGCAAATTTAATAATAATTATACCGTTGTTTTGGCACCGTATATAGATCCAAACTAACATGACTTTCGTGATTTCCTAAAATTAGAAATACTGGTCGATCTTTGGAGTGTCTTGCGAAAAAAATAAAATGGTGAAGCCAGTTCATAAACTAATCTCCATTCATGCATCGAGAATGATATAGCAGCAATCCTATTTGAGTTACCTCTTTTTAATAATTGCGCTTCATTATATTTCGTTGCAGTACAGGCGCAAACTACTGTTACCGTTCCTATTTGTTTTTGGTTCTTCTCTGCCAAAATTTTTGAATTTATTTGTAGATTTATGAAGCTTGTTTAATCGAGATTAAATACCCTATTTGGATCAAAGTCGTATTTTTCTGTGTGGATTCCAAATTGTCGTAATATATATATATATATATATATATATATATATATATATATATATATATTTATATATATGTATATATATATATATATATATATATATATATATATATATATATATATATATATATATATATATACACACTTGATTTATAAATGATGACACGTTTTGGCTCCCACCTATTTTATTTATTTAAAATTTTAAATAATGTATTTCTAGTGATCAGAGCACCTCAAAAATTGATAATTTCTCCCAAATTGAAATAAAAAACCAATTTACAAGACATCACTGTTTATTTAAACAATATTACATAATCAATGTTAAGAAAATTAAAAGCTACCTAATTAAAACAGAAACTCTAAATAAGAGTTGTATAATCTATTACAAAATAAATTATATACAAATATTATCGATAATTTTTTTTGGGTAAAAGAGAAAAGAACATTTTAATATTTTCAGTAATAATTTTTTCTTAAGACACATAAAAATATAACCTTACGAGAAATTATCAGCTAAAACCATAGAAAAAGAAAATACTCCCCAATGCCGGCCGTTCCTACAGTGCGAATAGGAAAGAAGAGTGAAAACCACGTTCTCCTTTCTTTTTAATGGGCGGAGCATAGAACCACGTGACTTCCAAGCCAACATAACGTTCAAATCCCCTCGCTGGGGCAGACTTTTTGGTTCGAGCCGATGGTCGCAGATTCCAAACTCCTCACGTATAATTTTTTTATTTAGTTTTTTATAATAATATACATACACACTTACTTTTTTTGTAGTGTCCTTAAACATATTTATTAAAATAATTTTCATTGAAATTTTTTTACATACATTCATTCATTGTAATACTATATATCGAATTAATTTGAATTTTTTTTTGGAATACTATTTTGTATTTTTATTATTATCAATATATTTTTCTGTACACATATAAATCATAAAAGAAAATGTGTATTATTAAACGTTTTTGGAAAAGACGCCGAAATGTATTTAATTTGAGTAATGAACATTGATAATTTCTCTTAAAGTCCCATTAAGAAAACAACAAAATATCCACTAAAAAGATACTTTTCCTCTTATTAAATTATAAAAACATTCCACCTAAAACTAATCTTTTTCTGTAATGTTCCAAATTAAATTATTATATTTACATCGTGGTATCATTTCAGCTATAGTCCATTTCGTTGAAAAGTAGAGTAATTATTATATTTAAAAAATATGTATTCGTCGATCATAAAAATCTATTTTTTCCTTGCAAGATTCAATAAGTAATTTTAAAAAAGCAATACAGCGGTTAGTATTTGTAATAAAATATATTTTGACATATTTAAAAAAACAGGTAATATCCTAAATAAATTAGAATAATAATAATATTAAAACATCGGAGAAGTCACGTTTAAACTTAAGTAATACAGAAAAGATAAAATATAGGCACTTTGGAGCTAAAAGTTTCAAGTAAAAAAAGAGTGACCGGAAAATAAGCTTGCAATTTGTCCATTTTACAGTAGTCGATTACGGATACAGGCAAGACGCAGTTGAAAGTCTATTCATATCATATTAATCCTTGCGTAATCCTAAGATAACATACATAACACATAACTTTTTGTTTTTCAAAAAAATTCCAAAACCTCCCCTTGTTAAGGGTTGAAAAGGCGAATATCTAAAAAAATTAAATAACACAATACTATTGTTGAAAATCGTATCTGACATAAATTACTTGCAAAAATAATCCAGTCAATGATATCAACTTTACAATACTGTTCGCATCAAAATCGTATCCTCTATATAAGCGAGGGGGTTAAAGATCATCAACAATTTCTCAAAACGGGTAAAAATATCAGCCTCATATAAAAATATCTAAAATCGTAGGTTTGACTTTGAAATTCACATGCATTTAGGGCATTGAGTAGACGTCCGATGTTAAAAACACTCGCACATCCCCAAAATATTTATATGTAACCATAAAACCACCTCTAAAATAGAATTAAAGTGGAATTAACTCTGAATGATAATAATAATAATAACTTCAGGATTGGGAGAAGACGCCACAATGCTGAATTGGCGACACTGTATGGCAGTGAAAACATAGTCCGTTGTATAAAAGCCAATAGAATAAGATGGGCAGGACATGTGGTAAGAACAGGGGACCACAGATTATTAAGAACAGTATTCTTTGAGAAACCAGATGGTAGAAGATCAATAGGCCGTCCCAGGAAAAGATGGAAGGATGCCGTCGAAGCTGATTTGTATAGGATTGGAGTCCAGCAGTGGGAAATGGAAGCACAAGACCGTAGGAGATGAAAGGCGATAGTGGGTGCGGCTAAGACTCACCCAGAGTTGTAAGACCAGGAAAGAAGAAAGAAGATGTTTAGGTAAAAAATATGTAAATTGTAGGAGTTAGTTAGCTACCACTCGATAAAATTGGCATAAACTGAAGACCCACATCACCCTGCTCTGACTTTTGAGTTTCATGCAATTTCCACTCATTCCATGTATTTTCTTGTACGCAACGCTGATCAACTTCAATTCAACTTTCGCAGAACCAACTATGCAAGCCTGAACGAAATAATGCTCCACACTGATTGGTCTCCAGTTACTGAGTCTACTGCCGTGATGGATGCCTGTCAGTCGTTTTATGATATCTTAAACTACATCTTTATTGCTTGTATACCTCGCAAATTGCCCAGACGAAGGCGTTTTCTACCTTGGTTTACAGGTGAATTGATTACCCACATTTTCAAAAAGAAGAAGGTGCGTCGACATCTTCAAACTCACAAAACTACTTATTACCTACAGTACAGGACTTTACGTAGGTTAATAAAGTCACAGTCACAGTGGGCCCACGAGGCCTTTATAAGGGATGCTGAGCAAAATATAAACAGTGATCTTTCCAATTTTTGGACTTTCGTTCAAAGAAAAAAAGCCCAGTCACGCATTCCAGCTATAATGAACTACAAGAACAATCCATTTCATTGGTCTCATAATATCGTCTCAGCGTTTGCGGAGTATTTCAAGAGTGTCTACAAAGACTCGGAGCCCTTTGCGATTTCTATTTCTGGGGAACCTTCTGAAACCATTAACATTCCCATAATCACTCCCACGGATGTTTCTTGGGCCTGCAAATCATTTAAAAATAAGGCCACATTTGGCCAAGATGGTGTTTCTAGTTTTCTGGTGTGGGACTGTTCCATTGTTCTGAGCGCTTCCCTCTGTCATATCTTCCAAGTGATTTTGAAGAGCGGGGTTTTTCCAGAGCTCTGGAAGATTGCCAAAGTCAGTCCTATTCTGAAAAAAAGTGATCCTTCTCTAGTTGAAAACTATGGTGACAATACAATCTTAAGTAATTTTTCCAAGGTCTTTGAGATTATCTTGCAGAAATATTTATTTTCTAAAATCCAAAATCGATTATCGATTGACCAACACAGCTCTTTTTTTTAAAAGATCATGTATGACTAATCTTTGCTCTTTTTCCTCTTACGTTTGCGACACCCTTAACAGCAGAAGTCAACTCGATGTTATTTACACTGATTTCCGTAAAGCTTTTAACCAAATCGACCATCACATACTCTTACAGAAAGCTTCTGTCTTATTCGGCTTTTCTTGCGACCTTATTTCTCTCTTGAAATCCTATTTATTTATTCATAGTCAGTTCGTGCAAATAGAATAATATAAATCTGCTAGCTTTACTCCAACGTCAGGTGTCCCCCAGGGTTCGAACTTGGGGCCACTTCTCTTTAACATATTTATAAACAATCTTGTTTTCCAGTTGAACTGCCACAAACTGGCCTATGCTGTTGATTTAAAAAAATTTCAACGCATTGTTTCTGTTGCAGACTGCTTGTCCCTTCAGGTCAGTATTGATATGATCAGTCAATGGGGTGTAGCTAATAAGCTGGATCTTAACATCTCTAAATGTAATGTTATTTCTTACTCTCGGACAAAAAATCCTGTTCGGTTTAATTACCATATAAATAGTTCTATCGGTAATAGATGCTATACTGTGATAGACCTGGGTGTCGTCTTCGATGCGATTTTCTCCTTTATTCCCCACATTGATCAGATTGTGGCTAGCACATCTCAAACATTGAGTTTTATTCTGCGAAATTGCAAACCTTTTTCTAGCTCAGCCACTATCAAACTGCTGTATTACAGTTACGTAAGAGCGAGGCTAGATTAAGGATCAATTGTGGGGTCCCCCATATATAATTTAAAGAATTTCCATTAGCTGTATGTCGTAACTCCCAATCCGTATCATTTCTTTATAAGCTTCTGAACACTAGGGTTGATTGCCCATTTCTGTTAGAGCAACTATCATTTGACGTTCCCTATGCTAGTGCCAGGCACCCACCAGCTTTCTCCACTGCCCTTGCTAAGTCAAACAATTTATTCCAATGTCCCATCTACAAAATGTGCAACAATTTTAATTGTACTTCTACATTACGCGACATGCATTTTGATAGTCTACCAACTATTCTGAAACATCTGCGCGAGGTGTCTGGGTATCCCTTGTAGCTTGCTGCTTTACTATGTACATGTAAAGTTTATGAGAATATCGTATGCCTACAGCTTGTAATATTCAAATGGATGGTGAATTGATTTTAAATGGGTTTTTAATTTTAAATTAACTGTAGCTTTAGTTAGTTTATTTACTCTATTAGTTATTTACTTTATCCTATTAGCTTGTTTATCCGTGTGTGAATTTCTTGTAAGGGGGCCGTTGGCATGTTGGAAATAGGTAGCTATTTATTTATAAACTCTTAAATTAAGAGTTAAAACTTCCCCTACCTGATATCTTACCATGTGAAAGGCTCTAAGACTGAAAAATACCTATAAATTTCTAAGTTTTATTGATAAAAGAATATACTTCAACATTACCTTGAGCTGTCCTTGAAAGTTACCCCTCGCGGGTAGCAAAAACCACCCCAATCTGCATTGTAGTATTGATATATTTGAGTGGATCATTTTGCAAGCAATTTAGGTCAAATGTAATTTTCAACAAGAGTACTGTGATTTTTAATGTGTTTTTAGATATTGGCTTTTTTTAAAATTATTTTCAACTCCTCAACAAAAAATTATGATCATTGCCCAAGAATTAATATATTATGAATAGAATTTCGACTGCCTTTTTTACTATGTCCGTAATCGATTACCGAAAAACAGGCGATTTTTGCGGTCACTCTATATTACTCTACTTTATAACGAAATGGAGTATAGTCAGTTTTGCATTCGTCATTTCGTTTTTTTAAACAAGATCAAATTGGAGCATCTTTAGCGGCCCAAACACTATTTTGCAACTTTATTGAATAGATTATACAACTCTAAAACGGATATAGTGAAAAACAATGAATAATGTGCTTCGTATTCTATACATATTGTTTCACTATTATCAGTTTAGAAATAGCATTTCCCGTGTATTTAAATAATAAATAATATTTAAAAAATGAATGGTGAACACAAAACTGACCTTATATTTTAATAATATATCACGTATCAGCTTTTCTTCCTATATCTATGTATGTCGAATAATAATTCTCAGGGATGAAGGTTTCGGCACTTTATAACATTATCAGTAGATATTTTACAATATAAAAAGCGACCTCTAGTAGTTTCCTTTTGGCGAATTTCGGAATTATTTCGGAAGCTACAGAAACATATTATTATCACGAAAATTATAAATTGACTTTTTTTCAAGTGAATTTGTTGAAAAGTAATTAATTTTGATTTAAAAAAAAAAATGTTTTAAGTTATTCAATAAGTAATAAACTCCAAAATTATTTTTCTAACTTTTTCGCAATCGACGCAAAACAATTCTATTACACCCCAGACAACCAAACACATGGGTGTATTATGCTGGGCAACAAACCTATAAATTTATACATCTATTTTTAATTATTTATTTTGTACACTAGTTGCGTCAACTTAAAAAAAAAATTAAATCTGAGCGAAATGTAATGGTCAGATTTTACTAAAAATATTATACGTCTCTAAAAACAAATTCAGAAAGGTAAGTCTAAAAAATAAGTCGTTTAAAATAACATCAAAATCTCAGTGGTTTTGTACTTGTGGGTAATATTTTTTCAAATTCATATTCAATTTATTTCTGAACAAATCAAGCTGACATTTGACATATAAGCTAAATCTCCTCAACAAATAAAATTGTTCTCCTACTCAAGAAACATTCCTACAGAGATTTCAGTACGTTTTATTCTCGTTATATAGTTGTTAAATAAATGTTAACACTCCCGGTTAAGTAGGAAGCACCGTGTTGCACTAGATTGCAGAGGATTGATGTAACTGTGTAACAAACAGTATTTTAACTTGCTCCGGTGAACATGGGGAAAATGATAATGAACAGAACATGGTTCAACTATTGCTTTTGCAGGCAGATCTGAAACTGTATGGGAAGGAATTTCTTTACACCCCATTATCGTTCCGTTTGCTTAAGAAATTAAACCTAATTTTGTTTTATAGACGATAATGTCTAACCACATCGCGCAGGCATAACAAATTTGGCATTGCAAGGCTATATATCTTGTGACCTCCTCATTTACCTGATTACAACCCGATTGGGTACGTGCAAGACCATCTCCACACTTGTAATCCCAATTCCGGAATGCTTACAAGAATAGAATGCTATCGATCAGAACTTTATTAGATCGCCAATTTGAGCACAGTAAGGAGGGTACAGGAAATAAGGGAGTGAATTCACAAAACATTTCTGAAGCTGAAGCAGCTGAAATTACGTTTTGTTTCAATATTATAATTTAGGATTTAATATTGCGATCATTTTTGTTGTTAATGAAGAATTTTCTTTATTTTCACATATTACTACATTATTTACTGGTACATATATTGTCACGTGTACTTTGATATTTAATAAAAATTTAATTATTCACGTTAAAAGACGCGCAGTGTAACTAAATAAAATAAACCTACAAACAAAAACGCACTGGGGAAAAATTCTTTTTGAAACTGACATAGAAACCTTACATACAAGGCAGGCAGAGGTCACAAATAATCTCGCGATGTCCCATTTTAACTTCGACACTTCAAAACCTCGGAAACTAAGCATTTTCCGAAAAAAACATCAGAGACAAAAGTTTTTTTTATTTTAAGCAGGTCAAACATTAACGACCTTCAAATTGACTCTGGATTTGTATGTCAAGGCCATTTAAGGGTCAACCTTGTTTCTCAAATAGAAACCCTTATTTTTTTTTATAGAAAATGAAAGCAGAGAAAATTCTCCATCGAACGATATAAATATGTCACATGTTTATTTCATATCTAGAGGTCATTTGAAAGTCAATCGCATTTGTCTGTCAGAAAAGGGATCCTATTAAAAAAAAATTGTTTACCTCGAAATGAGCTTAAAACACATGTAAAATGTTAGTTCCAAGGTCAAAAAGGTTAAACATGTTTTTTAAGACTTTAGTCATTTTTCTGTCAGATGAGTGCGATTGATTTTCAAACGACCTCTAGATGTGAAAAAAGCATATGACATTTTATGTTGTTAAACGGGAAATTTTCACTAATTTCCATCTTTGAAATAAAAACAAAGATGTCCTTGAAATAAAAGTCCAAAGTCAGTTTCAAGGTCATAAACGTCAAGTCCTTTCAACATAAGGAAAATTACGTCTCTTGTCATTTAACCGTTTGGTCTTTAAAGCATTTTCGCTGTTTAGCCAGTAAATTTTACCTTCAAATGACCTCTAGATGTAAAAAAGCAAATGACATATTTATATCGTAGGACGGGAAATTTTTCTTATTTTCCATATCTGCTATTTGAAAAACAATATTGATCTTGAAAAGGCCTTGATCTTCAAGTCAAGTCGGTTTCAAGGTCATATGCGTTTTATTCCCTTCAAATAAAGGAATTTTTGTCTCTTATGTAATTTAGAAAAACGTTTAAAATAAGACACAAAAATTCCTTCATTTGAAGGGGATAAAAGGCACATGACCTTGAAACCGACTTGACTTGAAGATCAAGGCCTTTTCAAAGTCAATATTGTTTTTTCAATCAGCAGAAATGGAAAATAACAAAAATTATATATATATATATATATATATATATATATATATATATATATATATATATATATATATATACTTATTGTTGAAACGTATTGAAAGAGTTTAGAAACAAACGAGCTCAAAAATCAAACTAGGTAGAGTGTCCTCTAATGGCAAGTTAGAGCAACAATTTTACCTACTTCTAGAGAAGTCTATTCATTAGATTTAACCTTCATTTCAAATATCAACTTACGTCAAAGACAAATAAATTAAGTAGGAATTTAAAACATTATTTTTTAATATAGAATCACACCTCCTCTGACTTCGTTTCCGGATATCACATGTGATGCCGAACTTACCAGCTGTTTAAAAGTGATTTTGAAGAAATTATTTTGTTTTAAACGTAAAAACATATATAGAGTGATTAAAAGATATTAAATGCTTTGCGTGTATCTAAATTAAGGCAATATACATGTTGGGATGTTTTTTGGTACACTCTGCACATTTTTAGGCGCAAAACGATATAATTTCTCAAAATCTGCTGAGCAAGAGGCAAGTTCCAAATCAATTGAATTTTGATTTGACAATATTTTCTACTTTATTATTAGTCATTTCTGTAGTTTCGATAAATTCCTCGTTCGACCAAATATCTCTGGACATATTCCCAAAAGCTTCTTTACACAAATTATCTTAAAAATATCAATTAATTCGGGAATATTTCCAATGGAAATGAATTTCCGAAAATTTTACAAGGCTAATTCACTTAACACCTAACTTTTTCAACTTGACCGTACACAAAAGACATATAAAAAATTATAAAACTACGCTTAACAATATATTTGGTGTATATCCACACTGGTTTTTTAATAAATAACTTAATATCGAAATTCGGTTGAAAAAATTAAGTTTATCCTTAAATATACTTTTTATGCATTATACAAATTACTAAAAATAGTTTTTCTCTACATATAAATTAAATTGAGATGATAGTGGGAAATCTGGCAGTACAGGGTCGGGTAAATATTTATAGAGTTTTTATTTCGAAACTGTCTAATTTTAATTACAAGCAATTCTCACGAAAATTTCATGTTCACCACCAGAAATACAGTTAGACTGTTTAAAATTGGTAATTAGAACGTTAAAAAATCTCTCCATTGTAAGCGTTCCCAGCTAAAATTAATTTATCTACTTCAAGAGTTGATTCGAGATGAGTTTGGATAGACAACACCAATCACTACCAGTTGAACTGAAGCTTAATCTAATTCGTCGGGGGAGAAGTCAATTTAGGTGTTGTAATTTTAAAAAAGGTAATTTTAATGCTCTACGTAGAAAGCTTAGCTTTGCTGATTGGGCCGGATTGAATATATACCTAAATATTAACATGTGTTGCGACAAATTTTATGAAATAATGTAGAAATTATTTGATATCTTTATGTCTTTCTTCAAAACTAAAAGTCGATGTTTGAAACGTCTTAGCTTGATCTGTTAATAGGTATATTCTTTTCAGTAATTATCACTTTCAGTTCTGTCACTTGAAGTAATCATGATCACTTTGATCCAATGACAAGTAAATGCATATTCAAAAGAACATGAAGTTATCAGTTTCACTTTGTTCACTTTGATCAGTGATAATGTACTCAAAAGAATACAGCCAATGATGCTGCTATGAGTCCTTTTGCCAGCTGATCCCCGTCTGGCACTTACGTTCCCTTATCCAGCGACCCTTGGGGAAGGATCTGAACCTTTTAACCTTTTTTTGCCAAGAGGTCTTTTGTGAGCAAACAATATAGCGGACCCAATAAATATGGTGTTTATAAGTAGTAGACTCGAGACAAAAATAAATCTTGCAGAGATGATAGGTAAGCATTCAAACCTACTCTCATTTGACATAAATACTTTTTTGAAATTAAAAACCCCATGGAATTAAACTCTTAATATACTCAAACTGTGCACGATACATGTAAGAATTCAAAAGGACAGTTATGGCGGCTAGGGCATCAAAAATTAAAATTTTTCACAAAAATAGTTTAATATTATTACAATTACGTTTCATAATTCAAAGTGACGAATCCAGTATGGCCGCAAAAATATCGAACAGCTCTAATTTATCACCGATTTGTATTCATCAAGTCCAAATCAGTGCCAGCCTCAGTCAATCCAGCGTTCTGGACAAGAAGCTGCTTGTGTCATTCATCATTCATAGGAACATTCATCAATACGAAATCGGTCACGGATTCAGCTAGTCCAACGCTCAAAAAGCTTTCAACAGTAAACCCTAAGTTTTCTAAAGAACAAATTTCATTTTGAACGCATGAATCTTCAGTTGTGTTGGTTAGGAATTTTGCCCAGAGCGCTGGGACTGCGTGAATTGGCACTGATTATGACTTGAGAAATACGAATCTGATATTTGAAAGATCAAGTGCAACAGCTCAATATTACTGTCATTATTTTGAATTATGAATAAGCGTATTCATATAGTATGATAGTGTAGCTGGATTTTTTCCCGAATTTGAATTCGGAACGATCTTCAACTTGTTTTTGCGACATATTAGTTTTTTTTTTTAAGTTTAAGCAGCCATATGAAATACATCAATTAGAATTTTGACACAAATACTGTAGGTCATAAGTCTATATAAATAAGAACACAATTTGAGTGAAATACAATTATAATTCAGAACTATTTTCAACCTACTCCGAGAAAAATGTCAGCTTCTTGATATTTTAGCCGCCATTTTGTATTTATCACAATGAATTTTGAAAAGCATAGTGTAGTACAAAAAGTTTGATTCGAAAAGATTTTCAACCTATTTCAGGGAAAAATTTTAATTTTTTGAAGTTTTTGCTCCCATATTGAATGGGTCATATTCAATTTCAAAAAGGTCATATTTTTATATCAAAATCTAAAAACTTTTTTTTTTTGTTGAGAATTGACTACTTTGAGGCGCCATATTAGATCCGCCATATTGTTTGCCACTCGGCAAAATAAAGTATAAATTTGGGACAAAAGGGGGGCCGCTTTGAAAAAGATTGACTCATTTATCCCCTTACGTCATATACATATACATATACATATATATATATATATATATATATATATATATATATATATATATGTACAAAGCTCAGCAATAATAGTATATATTGTTTTATGTTACATTTTTTATGGCTTTATTATTTTTTGTTGTTGAACTTGACTGTAGTAAGTATATAGTCTTACTTCATTTTTTTGCTAACAGGGGACGCTGGAACATTTTTGATGATATAAAGAGTATATATCGTGTCACATTTAAGTTGTGGCTTTGAAAGTGAAACTTTCCAGTAACTGAATTCATTAAATGAAATTATTAAGTATATAAATACTTAATTGGCCTCACATTTATTATCATATATTTTTCAAGTATGTAGCTTATGTTCATGCGAATCGTTTTATCTTTAAGTCGTAACTGATACCATAGAACATATATAACTGGGCCACTTAATTGGATCAGATCTACACATTAATAATTACGTAAAAGTGAATAAAGATCTAAAAACTTTTTGAGTTTATAGTTTTTAGTTCATTGAAAATATATATAGACATAATACCGTAATATTTGTGATCATTATATGCCTTTTCCTGCGCAATTATTTTTAATAATCAACGTTTGACGTAGACAAAACGTTCATACATAAAAATGATGGGTCGATATTTGTTGAAGTGATACTTTATTGCGGTATTTTTAATAACGCCGCATCGTGCTTGACAATGTGAAATGAACCCACTCGAAAACCAAGAACAGTAAGAAGCTCTTTTAAGAGTACTGGTGCACAGCTCATTGGCCTAGGATTTACGGTATGATACATTTTAACAGGAAAAAGAAGCACTGAAGCTGTGTTGGGACTAAAAATTGTTTTGGTTGGTTAACTATATGTTAACGAGCGGTGTTACAATATAAATTTTAGCTGCAACTTTGACTGAAGGAGAAAAACTGTTAACAAAAATCATAATTTTTTTGTACTCTTGAAGACAACACTGCCATCTTCGCCAATCGCGATCTTATAAAGCTATTATCCAAACAGTACTTAAATAACGGTATTAAATGGAGAGTTCCGCAACAATAACAGTATTTCCCATCACTAATACAAAACATTCTATCTTAGTTTGACTTTTGGTACACGGCATCTCGTCGAGGGGTATAAATGATGATGCGCGGGTAGAGATTACATACACATTATATTATAATTTTTGGTGCGTTTGACAGAAACAATAAATTTGTTTCTATTAAAAGCATTTAAAATTGCAATATAGACTTTAATTAAAGTCTATCAGGTTCGGAATTCGAAATGAAAAATTACAAAGCGATCCGGAAAATGAATTTTTTGTTGCAATTTGATGTAACATAAGAGTTGGAAAAATAGTTCAAAATGGAACACAAGCGAAATTTGTAAGAGGTTATGTGAGGTTGAACGTGAAAGAATGTTTAAATGCTCTGTCTTTCCCATTTTAAATTTCAAAAAAAAAAATGTTTCGAGTCCAGATTTCCCACTGAAAAATTAAGGGCATTTAATGCTAAATTTATTATTTTACAAAACTGAATTGTATATTAAATTTTATTTCTAAGTTACCTTTAATACAGACGCTAAGTATTTTTCCATTTTCTTTCTGAAACAAAAGTTAAAAAACAATTGTTAATTTCTTTTTTATGCTTTTTAAGTGTCTCATAGATTTAGAACATAATATATTGAGCGTTCCCAATGCCGGCCGTTTACAGAGTGCGAGAAAGGAAGGAAGAGTGAAAGCAATATTCTTTCTCTCTAGTGGGCGGAGCATAAAATCACGCGACCCTCAAGCGAATAAAAGACAAACTCCTTTTCTGGAGCAAACTTTATATAGCAGAAATATACTTTCATAAGACACTATAGATTGGCTCGGTGACAGTTAATTTTTTCCAATTGACCGGACTTAATTTAGAAGCTTAATATTTTGCCTATTTATTATAAATACGTATCTCTTCCGAGATATAAATCATAAAATAAAATGTTAAAAAAAATTAGTGAAAAAAACATCCCCGGAGAATCGAACCCGCGAATCAAAAACCAAACATTCCCGGAGAATCGAACCCGCGAACCAAAAACCCTATCACGGAGCCAATCCATAATACTGATTAAAAGTATACTTTTATTATATAAAATTTGCCGAAGGGTAGATATCTGAGTAGTTATATTCCCTTGGAGACCACATGGTTCTATGCTCCACTCATTAGAAAAAGGGAGAAAATGCTATCAGTCTGCTTACTCTATATGGGCTTCTCTACACCGCCCATTAGAATAAAATTTTTATAAAAAAAATTGAATCTATTTCTAAAAAAGCCCTAAAAAGGGAAAAATAACAATATAATTTTTATATCTAATTAAAACGTTTGAAGTCGGCGCCAAATTAATATCTGAGAAAATATGATTCACATAAAAAGATTGAGAAATACTTTATTTGTAATTGCTTTCTAACAGTAGCTTGTATGTATCTCCTGTTGGTAGTTATATGTTTTGTTTAGGAATAATTTGGCGTCGACTTTAAAAATTTCAATTTCATACAAAAATTTATATTGTTATTTTTCGTTTTTAGCACTTTTTTTAGAAGTCGGTTGAATTATTTTATAAAAAGTTTATTTTTCGATTTTAGTTTTGAAATGAGTTGAGTTTCTAAGATTGGAAAAAAGTACTCATTTTATTCAAAGTTGTAAAACGAAAAGACTTTTGATTCTGAGAATTCTCCAAATACCAGTTTTGAATAAAACTGTACCAAACGAATATTAAGTTTATTACAAATAAATCCGTCATCTTGAATTTTAAGAAATTAATTTTAGATTTATAACCTAGGCCCCCAAAACCTCCAACACCAATATTGAAAACACTCGAAACCTGTAAATGTTTTAGTCGAACATATTTTATCCTGTATATTTAGTTTGATAACATTAATTTAAGTTTAAGAAATTAAATTTTTACTTCTCTCATATCAAATTTTTTTAAACAATTCTCGATTCGTTATTTAAACTCTCAAAAACCCCCAGTATCAATTTTGAACAAAATCAAGAGATGTTAAATTCTTAGTCCGTCACGTTGAATTTTCTAAAAATAATTTTAAATTCGTAATTTACACCCTCGAAAACCCCTCTGTACCAACCTTGGACAAAATAACGAGATGTTAAATTTTGGATCCGTCATATTGAATTTTTTAAGAATAATTTTAAATTCGCAATGTACACCTCCAAAAACCTTCTATAACAGTTTTGAACAAAATTGAGAAATGTTAGATGTTTAGTCCGCAATATAGGATTTTTTAAAATAATTTTAAAATCGTGATGAACACCCTCATCAATTTTGAACAAAACTGAGAAATGTAAAATTTTTAATCAACCATTTTAATTTTTTTAAAAATAATTTCAGATTCGTTATGTACGACCCCGAAAACTCCCTCATAACAATTTTGGAGAAAATTGGACATTTTTTTTGTCCGCCACATTATCAGCCAAAATAATATGGAACCACCACAGCAATCGTGCCACTATTCCTGAGTAATCGACATATATACATAAAAAAACGATCGAAATAACAACGTTCTTCTTTTAGAAGTCAGTTAAAAAGAGAATATGGCTTTAATCTTCTTCCTCCCTCGCATTATGCGACCAGCCGGCATTAGAGACGCTCAATCTATTATATTCGAAATCTATGGAGTGACATATTGACGTATATATATTTTTAACATAACCTATATCGTAGAACTACATCATATGTTTTTATACATTCATGAATAACATTACGGAATATTTTTTGTTATCACTATTGCTTGGGAATAATTTTGCTTTAGAGCCCTAAACTTATATATGTGCCGATGTTATTCGTTTAGTGGGCGAATATATTAACTTGTTTTGAAAATGTTGACTTAATATTAATGGCGTTTATTGCTTATCTAAACATAAAAGCTCTATCAAAACAACAAAAGGTCAAAAAGAAAATAGTAGACCGAAATAATCAAAGATAAATAAATGCTATTCATAAAAGTAAATGTGAAAAAATCAATGAACCAAATGTAAACCATCTCACAGTAAACTTGCTCAATACCATATATTTGACGGGTGTAATGACGTGATGAATGGTCCTTATCAACTTTTGTAATGTTCCCTACAGATCATGACACAATTAACCTTATGAGCCATACCTTGATAAACTTTCTAAAACAAATACATTGGAGAATATATGAAAAGTTGAACCAAAACATCGGTTAAATTCGGATTTACAAAAGAACAACGGAAACTCTGTAGGTCGCTAAGACATTAATCAAGATCTGTGTCTTTATCTTATCGTCTACAATAAAGCTTTAGACAAAATTTGCCACGACCAAATTATTAAGAAGAAAACCTGGATGGAAAAGACGTCACAATCAGTTCAACTTAAAATAAGCTTCATTATCAAAAAACTATACAGTTCTGTTTCTATCATTAATTTCTTGACAAGACGTTTAAGATTTTAAGGCTCTGAACTTATCGAATCTGGAGAGGAAGATTATTAGTTTTTTATTGTTATAATAAATTAATTTTTACGTTAAATTCGTGGTGGGGATCGACAAACTAATAATAAAAGAACTGTGGATGATCAAAATACTTCTCGTGCCTGAGGAATACTGTTTCGAAGAAAAAGAAACTAGGCAATATCATAATTCTTTCATGTTAAAAGTACTATCTGCATGACTCTCGGGGAATTAAGCTAGTTAATAAGGAAGTGACATCCAGTGAAGAATATGGATTACCTGTAGTATGAAAAAAATAAATGTATGGTGGACACTAAAATAAAAAATGATGAAGAAAACATCTATATATAAAATAAGCCCTTTCAGAAAGTAAAGAAATACACATATCTAAGTACAAGCATCAATACAATGAACAACTGTTCAGGAAAAATTAAATAACGAATAAAACAAGCGAGAACAATTTTTACAAAAATAAGACGGGTATTTGGGGGAAAAATGCATCTGGAATTAAAAATAAGATTAATGAGAAACTATATATTTGTTTGAAGGTTGTAGACAATGTTGAAGATTGACTAAAATGTGGTTGTCCGACTTGCATTGTCATTCTTTTTATTTATTTTTGTCTACAACCTTCAAACAAATGTTGGAAACCCGGTACGGACCCGGTATCAGCAACAAAACCAAAGTTTACGAGAAAATTTGGATCAAACTTGCCAAGAAGAAAGCCCACTCTTCATTTTTGCTATAAGCACGTGACAGCAACGTCATTCCTATTAGTTTTAGGTTGAAATCACCAATACCAGGTAACAGAGCACGCCGTATTCTGGACAGCGCTAGTAAAGCACTACTAAGAACACAAATTATCACCGATGGCGAAAAGCCCTTCGTCTGGATAAAGCTACGCAACGCTATGAAGACATCAAAGCCGAAACTTTGTCAGATGATTATGAGCCAATTTTCCATAAAACTGATAACATATGCAACAAATTGAAAGAAAATATGGCGAGGAAACACAGAAATAAACTAGAGAAATTAAAATCACATCAACAAACAACTCTACCTGGAACACCTTTAAGAAAAACCATCATAAACTTATCTTTAAGAATACTTTCAACAGCAGAAGAACAACTACTAAGCAAGGGGTTTAATTTTGCAGTAACACCAAAAAGCATGCCTGGTCTAGACATCATAAGCTCTGTAGAATCTATACAAGTCGACGAAAACCATTCAGAATTTAGGTGGAAAATAAAATCAACTTTGGAAGACAAGAAAAATCCAGTTCAAGATCTCTCCAAGCTAGAAGCAGAAGAAGAACTTTGAAAGAATGAATCCATAAAGATTTTACCAACGGATAAGGGAAATGCAACGGTGATAATGGACATCGTAACGTACGACCAAAAAATCGGAGATATTCTGGAAAAAGGAAAATATAGACAATTATCTCGTGACCCCACTAAATCTATAGAGTCAAAAATCTACAGAACACTAAGGAAATACCAAGACCATATACCTGACAACCTACAATCGGCGCTCACACCACACTACAGTAAGCCACCACATCTTTACGGACTACCAAATATGAACATACCATTGAGGCAATAACCAGCTCCAGAGGATCCCCAACAAATGCACTGGTGGAGTTTCTTTTAAAAATCATACAACCCTTAGAAGGTAAGACGAACACAAAAGTTAAAAGAACATTATTAGTAGCATCGATCTAGAGTCTGACGACAGACTAATAAGCTTTGATGTGGAAAGTCTATATACTAATGTATCATTAGGGGAATCACTAGCCATAATCAAAACTAGACTTTCAAATGATACTACTTTATCAGATCGAACCACGTTACCACTGCACGGGGTGATGGATCTTTTGGAGTGTTGCCTTCATAGTGCTTACTTTCAAGTACAGGACAGGTTCTACGCTCAGAGCGACGGGCTTTCGATGGGGTTCTTCACTCTCTCCAGTCGTCGCCAATATATATATGGAATGGTTCGAAGCTCATGCCATAGAAACGGCCACAGTAAAACCGAAAGTGTGGTTGAGATATGTCGATGATACCTTCATCGTATGGAAGGACAATGATCAAGAACTTAATGAAACATCTAAATAACATTCGACCTACAATTAAGTTTACCATGGAAAAAGAGGTAAATGATAAATTGCCTTTCCTAAATGTCATGGTGAATCGCTCAAACGAAACTATTAAAACTTCAGTATACAGAAAGCCAACACATACTGGACAATATCTTAATCATAGTTCCAATCATTCTATTGTAACAAAACGGGGAATTATACGCAACCTCTATAATCGCACTATATCTATACGCAATAATGCCGATTCATTGAAAAAAAGGTAGCAAATATTAAATTCGATTTACAACAGAATGGTTGTCCTTTGAAACTAATTGACGATGTTATAAATAACTTTAGAACAACGAACACTGGACAGCAAGAAACGCATTTCTTCTTCACAATTCCATACATTAAGGGAACTTCGGAGAAAATAAGACGAACTGCCAGTAGTTATAATATAAAAACAACCTTTAAATCGGGAAATACACTTAGAGCTCATTTAACAAAAACAAAACCAAAAAGTACCGATAAGAAAGAATGTGTTTATAAAGTTCCATGTGAGTGTGGTGAAATATATATTGAAGAAACCAAATGACCACTAGAAGTTAGAACTAAGGAACATAAAACTCATACCCAAAAAGGGGAAACGTCGAGATCAGGTATTGCAGAACACGCCTGGGATAAACAACACCATATAAAATGGTCTGAGGCTGCGGCAATATATATGGAACCCAACATGAAAAAAAAGAAAATTTATAGAAGCAGCTTACATTAAAAACAATAATGGAATCTTCAGTAAACCGAGTGTTGAGATACCTAATCTTTGGCAATCACTACTTTGTAACATCAAATCATTGAGATGTGTACAGTGAAGTGAAACTTTGCGCTTCAGTGGACAGTCCCTACATAAGCTCATAGTCTTAAGGAAAAACATTCAGTTTAAACTTGATAACGATTAGAGATACAATCTAATCGAAACGTCGTAAAAATAAATAAAAATAAAGAGAATGCAAGTCCCACAACCACATTTTAGTAAAACTATTTATTTACCGTCATGTACTACTATGAGATGATTTTTCGCATAGGTAGGGGCTTTGGAGGGAGTGTGTCAGGTGGATTCAATATACACAGATTTCTCAAAGGCATTCGATCGTGTTAACCACAGCCTACTGGTAAATAAATTACAACAGTATGGTATTTCTGGAAGTCTGTTAAGTTGGTTCCAAAGTTATCTGTCAAATCGAAGACAAATAGTAAAGATTAAGGGTTACACTTCTGAGGAGGTTTTGGTCACATCAGGTGTGCCACAGGGTTCCCATCTAGCTCCACTCCTCTTTAATTTGTATATTAATGACATAGGTAATTTTGTTACTGATTCTAAATTTTTATTATATGCTGATGATCTCAAAATTTATAGAGTGATTAATAAGTTAAGTGACTGCGAGGAATTGCAAGAGGATCTAAGGAGATTGAATGAATGGTGCAGAATGAATGGTATGGAGCTGAATATGGATAAGTGTAAAGTAATGAAGTTCTACAGGAAGAAAAATTTTTATACGATATGACTACATGATCGGTGACAGTCTTTTGGAGCATATGAATTTCATAAAGGATCTTGGAGTATTCTTTGATAAAAATTTGATTTTTAATTATCACGTTAATTACGTAACTAACAAAGCTTTGAAACTGTTAGGCTTCATTAAGAGATCACTGACTGATTTTTCTAATGTCGAGTGTTTTAGAATGTTGTATTGCGCATATATAAGATCAATTCTCGAATATGCTTGTCCCATTTGGTCCCCATATTACCAAACTTATATTGATCAAATTGAAAAAGTTCAGAGAAAATTTCTGAGGTTTGTAGGATATTGCAACTCCTAAGACTTCCCTCTTTACAGGATAGAAGAAGCTTTATTGATGTTTGTACATCGTTTAAGATAATAAACTGCCATATCGATTGTTCCGAATTACTGAATGTAATCTCTTTGCATGTTCCGCCGAGAGTTCTGCGTAGGGGTGATCTATTTCATGTTCCGTTCCATAGAACAAATAACGGTGTTTCGTCTGCTGTCACTAGATGTTGCATTAATGCTAACAAAGTGGCTAGGGAGACGGACATTGATTTCTTTTTTGATGGGTTGTGGTCTTTTAAGGGAAAGGTTAAAAAATATCTATTTTAGCATTCTCATCGGTATTTTAAAATTGTGTTAGGGCTTAAGTGGTTATATATAGTTTTACTTTTAATTTCTATTTTTATTATACTGATTAACGTTGGTGGTGTACACATTGATTTGTATTATTTTAAGTAATTTTACTGTTTTTCATGTAATTTTAATTATTTGTAAAATGGCTGGTCCGTTAATATACATTATTATTATTATTATATAAATAAATAACTTCAGATAAACTTTAATCTACATACCTTCCAGTCACATATACCGAGGTCGCTTCTGATGTGTAGGACTACCCATCGGCACATCGTTTGGGGATGCTGATCTCTTGGCCCCGTGTCGCGCCATCTCGCCAGCTATAAACGTACATAGATCCGCGCCGTTCTGAGGAGAACCTCGTAGAGACCCGCTTCTCGAATTGGTCAACGCCAAGGCTTCTCTGAACATGTGGAGGTTCGGATCGATCAGGTGGGGAGTCGTGGTGGAAGAGTCCCGGTGGTGCGGCGGGGGGGAGATGTTACGGGGACGAGGAGACAATCTTTAATGAAAATAGAGGTTAATACATATGAATACTGTTTCAACTATGTGAAGTTTTATATGTTTAAAGCTGCTGTGGATTGAAACTTTCATTAATGTTTCGAGAAATCTTGTTTTGTATTTTTTTGAATTGAGCCTTCTGGACAAGAAAGTTTAAAAATGACTTACCAATACCTCGCACAAATGTTATAGAAAACAGTTTTAATTAATTTCATTAGATTTTTTTACAATATTTCATCAAATAATCTTCAAAATTCGTCAAATATGAATATCAAACAAACTTGCATTGGACCATTTATTGCTTATAAAAAAACACCAAAATGTAGGAATTCCTTTTAATCAAAATGCTACTAAAATGAACGTTTTGGAAGCGGAACTCGTGTTTGGATTGAAACTCATTTTTCTAATTTTATAAAATCAAGATCTTAAGATTTAAATCTCTGTTTATTTAATTTTAAAAAGTAAATACTTGTTTCGGCTAATTTGTTACTTATAGATGTTTAAGAGTTTTAGTTGCTGTTAACTCACATAAATTAAATATATTTTAGTGTTCTTCCTTTCAATATAGTCCATATTCTCTCTACGAATAAAACTTTTAAATGCGAACCCCTTAATGATAAAAAATAAAAGACATAGACCCTTTATATGTATATCCTGTCCTGTATCCTATATATAGTGCTGACACAGGATCAGACCATAATCCCCTAGTCGCCAAAATCAGATTTAAAATGAAACTCATTAAAAGAAGAACAGACAATGCAAAAAGTAACATTTCCAGACTCAAGGATACAAACATAAAACAACTCTTTACGGAAGATATCAATAAAAGATTAATGAACGTCAAAGAGGTGATTCTCCAAAACGCAGAACCAGAAAACAAATGGCTTTTAATGAAAACAGAAATAGAGGAAAATCAAAGAGAAATACTAACTCCAACAAGATATAGAAAGCAGCAATGAATGACAGAGGAGATACTGAACCTAATGGATGAGAGACGACAATTCAAAAACAGAGATACGCAAAAGTATAAAGAAATAAACAAGCAATTCAAATACAAGATTAGACTAGTGAAAAATAAATGGCTGCAAGAAGAATGTGAAGAAATAGAAGAGTATCAGAGAAAACATGATAGTTTTAATATGCACAAAAAGATAAAAAAGAAAACTCATAGTAACAGAAAGAGAGAACCGATACTGCTTAAGAATGCAAAAGGCAAGCTAATCTTAGACACCCAAAAGAAACTTAAAAAATGGACAGAATATATTAAAGACCTGTTTAAAGACAATAGAGTAGAGCAGATGGAGATTGAAGTAGAAGATAACAAGGCATTAACGATACTGAAAGATGAAATAAAAGAAACTAAGAAACAACTAAAATGGAAAAGCACTAGGTTCAGATCAAATCCCAGTAGAAATCTTAAAATGAATGAATGATGACACCATGGATATATTGTTAGATCTGTTCAACACAGTATATAAAACGGGGAATATACCCACAGAATGGTTACTCTCCACCTTTTGCGCTATTCCAAAAAACAAAAATGCAAAAGACTGCTGTGAATATAGAACAATATCTTTGATGAGCCATGTACTCAAGGTGTTTTTAAAAGTAATACATGGACGCATTTATAAAGAACTGGAAAAGGGGATAGATGATAGTCAGTTTGGATTCAGAAATGGTATAGGCACCAGAGACGCGTTGTTTGCACTTAATGTGCTTTCACAGAGGTGTATGGATATGAACACCGATATACACATTTGTTATGTTGACTTCGAGAAAGCTTTTGATAAAATTAGACATGAAAAACTAGTCGAGATTCTAAGAAGAGAAAACAGACAACAAAGATTTAAGAATAATAACTAACCTATATTGGAATCAACGCGCACAAATAATAGTAGTTAATGAAACAAGTCCGGAAATTGAAATAGGAAGAGGAGTGAGACAAGGATGCATTTTGTCACCCCTACTATTCAATGTGTACAGTGAATCGATTTTCGAAGAAGCACTGTTAACGAAAAGTAAGGGAATAATAATAAACGGAAGAGCTGTAAACAACATAAGATTTGCAGACGACACTGCTATCATAGCTAGCTCCGCTGAAGAACTCCAAGAACTAGTGAACGAAACAAATAACGTTTGCGAGCAACACGCATTAAAAATGAACACCAAAAAGACTAAATATATGGTAATAACTAAAAAACAAAACACATAAACAAGCATAAAGTTGCGAGGAGTGAATTTAGAAAAAGTGCAAAAATACAAATACTTGGGCACATGGATAACAGCAAATAATGAACAAACAACAGAAATAAGAACGAGAATAGAAATGGCAATAAGTGCGTTTGTAAAAATGAAAACCATTCTGTGCAGTAGACACATCACTCTAGAACTAAGAATGAGAATTTTAAGATGTTATGTATTTTCAGTGCTGCAGTATGGGTTGGAAGGCTGGACACTAAAACAAGAACACATAAATAAACTGCAAGAGTTTGAAATGTGGTGTTACAGAAGGATGTTGAGAATATCTTGGAGAGAAAAACAAACGTAGAAGTATTGCTAGCAATGGACAAAAACTATGAAATAATTAACAACATAAAAATAAAGAAACTGCAATATCTTGGACATATAATGAGAGGCCACAGACACGAGTTGCTTAGATTGATCATGCAGGGTAAAATTGAAGGAAGAAAAAATATCGGAAGAAGAAGAATTTCATAGTTGAGAAATTTGAGAGAGTGGTTCTATTGTAGCTCAGTGGAACTTTTTCGAGAAGCGGCAAATAGAGTGAGAGTGGCAATGATGATATCCAACCTCCGATAGGAGATGGCACCTGAAGAAGATGTATATCCTATGGAATATTTTTTTGAAAAGCACATTATATTTATGTATAAAAAGTAAAATAAAAATTTGAAAAAAAAAAAAATGATGCAGTAACGTTTTTGCTGTTTACTTACCTATGGTGACTATGATGATGATGATGATTTTGCCTTAGAGGGGGAGGTCTTCCTGCCAAATACGCCAACAGATCTTCTCGTCTTATTAATCGTCTTTTTCTCTTCGCCCAGTGCAGGAGCTCATTGTTGCGTTTCTGATACCCACTTTGTTTGGCTATTTCGGTGGTTCTCTTCAGGCTTTCACACGAGTCTATCAAAAAAGAAGATCTAATCTAAATTAATCATCCCAAGTGCTTTATACTTTTTTACATAACCATACTCAAAACTACTATTCACACAATTAGCGAAAAAAAATTCTGCCATTTAGTTTCAAATGTTTTCGAGGTTTAGAGAATGAATGAATGTATGGATGAATAAAATGTGGTGATATTTGAACATCGTTCCAAGGCCTCATTGGACCCTTTACATCTCACCATGGCTACAGGGCATTCGAGGCCGATCGCTATTGCGAATCCAAACAGCCTCGTTGACTGAACTTGTTTAACGATTTCTGGTGACAAAATTGTATCTCCAAAATGTCTCTGCCTACGTCCGTTGAGTGCTAGATACTCTCCGAGGACGTGATCAACAGTTTTATCCTCCTCCAGACACCATACGCACATTGGGTCATCTAATACATCATTCTTATGAAGATGACACTTCAGACTACAATGATCTGTCAACAGTCCCACCATTATTAGTACTTCTCTCCTTTGGAAGGAGAGAAGCTTCTTAGTAAGCTGTGAGCTAGGTCCAGTTATATGTTTCTTGGCACACCTCATTTCAGAAGCCTCTTTCCACGATTCAATAAATTTATTTTCCAACAAAAATTTTATTTCCCTTTTAGCAACGACAATTGGAATAGATAGAATTGGTTATGATTTATATGCTTCAATCGAGGACCCCATATTTGTCAAACAGTCCACCTCCTAATTTCCGTTTGCCAGTGATCCACACTAGTCTGATTGTGCTGTCATTCCTTGTCAGACTGTTCAGTACATCCCTGTACTCTTACACAAGTCGCGAAGTCACAACACTAGACTTCAGTGTTAATATCGCAGCCCTATTGTCTAAGCATATGTTTAATATCTTATTCCTGTTTAGGTCCCTTTCACCATCGCCACACCAAATAATTTCATAAATTTCAAATGCCAAGATCGTCGCACGTTATCCGAGAGAGTAAAACTCTCTGACTCCCATGCTTCTGCCGAATACTCTTGTTCCAGCGCTTCCATCCTATCAAGATCCATCTATCTGTAAACTATCAGGATCTATTTCTCGGAAAATTTTGCTCCGCCTCCCAATGCTCTCTACTTAGCAAAAGTATCTCAAGAGAGTGGCTGGGTTTCAAAAGCAGCGCCATCTATCCTGTTTGCATGGGAAATGATGGACACCTCTCCTATCACGTTTTTCTAGATACCCGAGTAGCCGCCCGTTTCAGTTCCGAGGTGCCTTAAGTAACTGAGAGGATAAACAGCCTTCAGAGCCTCCCTCTCTATGTATAAGTGGATTAGAGTAAGTTCACTAGAACCTTCAGATTCCTAGTGAGGTAGTTCCCATCACACTCACTATTCCCACACAAGCCATTCTTTGAACCTTGCCAAGCTGAAACCGGTGTTTCCGCTTTGTTGTCTAAACCACCATATAATAGTGACGTACGTGATCATGGGGTGAATCACCACAGTATATATTCAAAATAGCACCTTCAGTGTCAGTCAACAAACGCACCAAAAGGTTCGTTTACAAGTCCAGAAAGCACATATGGCCTCCTGGTTCGAGCCTTAATATAATTATTCCAGCTCAGTCGTGAGTCCAGAATTACTTTTAGGTATTTAACTGTTCCCTTGTATTGAAGGATCCTTTCCGTCAATGTAATTGTTGCAAGTCTATCCGTTTCCCTCTCCGAGGGCATACTCTATATGCTCTCGCAGTATTTTTTCCCCATGATAATCTATGACTCCCTTATTAGTTTCTTGTATTGTCTCTGGGCAGTTTTATATTTTTCCTAGTTTATTTCAATTTCGGTATTTTTGCGCTTTTTTAAAGAGCTTCTGAACAATTTTCTGATGGTTCCCGATTTGAGAGTTCCACTAGGATATCTTTTAATTTATGGACCTTCGTGTTATTTGATAGTTAGGCTCAAACGAACTCCAAAGTGCACCACTGATTTCTATGGTAGCAATCTCCACATCTGCTTTATTACAATATCTTGAGAAGAACCATATGACTCTAGTTCCCAGTTCCACCCAAAAAAGATCCTAGTTTGTAGTCCTAGGATTTTGGTAGTCCACTACTTCTACGTCTTGCTTAACGTCAATTTCAAATAAGATGTGGCGGTGATCTGACAACCAGATCTCTGGACTAACTTTCCACTTCTTCACCAAGTTCGATCTTCGACAGACTCTCCTATACTTGTAATAAAACTGGGCGTGTTCTGTCTGTTAATAAATTCCAGGTTGTTAATACTGAGGAAATCCAACAAATCTCCCCCCCCCCCCTCTGGGTCTAATAGCCCTGCACCACCAGAGGTTTAGAGAATTATCGATGAAATGTCAGATGAATCACATTATTAATAGATGCATTAGTACATCTACCAGCTTTCGAGTCAAGAATATTTCTTCCAAGAAACTCATAACTGAAAAATTTGATTTTTGCAGTTAGAGCTAAAGCAAAATAACTGAAAAAATTCTGTAAAAATAAATTATATTTTACGGCTTATTAGAAATATTATAATTCTTTATACAAATAAATTTAAAACATTAATTTTCCCTTTACCTTTGTATAAGGCTGTAACAGTCCCAGCTGCTGTTTGAAATTGTAACCATATTGTTGCTGGATCTCCAGTATAACGGTCTGAAATATAAAATATATCCTTGGTCTCACTAACATAATAATTGTAAATAAAAACCAAGTTGCCAGTCAAAAAAGTCTACATACAGTCAGAAATTCTCATATTACATATATATATGTATATATATATATATATATATATATATATATATATATATATATATATATATATATATATATTTAAAAAGGAGGTAGTCTCTTGACTGGATTAATTAAGAAAAAGCCAACTAAACCAAGAGGTTAATTTTCATAACTAGTCCAGTCATGAGACTACTTTCTTTTTAAATTTACAGAAATGGGGTTTTTCAATACCATCGAACAACAATATGGATCTGCTACGGTGGGTTTACTTAAATCATGGGTCAAAATTACTGGTCAACCATCCCTCTGACGTCAGCCCCACAAAAATGCCTTAAATCTCTCGGTTTAGTTGGTATATATATATATATATATATATATATATATATATATATATATATGAATTTTCTTGGGTATGTGGTTTTTTTGTTTTTTATTTTTAAAACAATCTAATTAAAATTTTAACGTTTCGCCCATTCTTTTGGGCTTTATCAAAAATATATTATCAGTACATTGATAAAATCTACAAAGAAAAACAGAACAATCAGCAATCACTCAAACAATTAAATGCACTTAAAATAGACATACATATTTTATAAAACGAACACACTGTACAATATGAAAAATGTAAATTTAAAATTCTTTGTTAGATACGCATCCGTTGTAGCTGTGCCATATAAAATTCAACTAAGAGTATACATTGTCAGTACGAAGGAATTTGGTGTTATCAGTAAAAGTTTTTATTAATTATTTGTGAAGCAATTATTGTATTATTAAAGACTCAAATATATTTTTAGTATTTTAGTATTACATTTGTTATAGTTTTTAATTGAGTTTTTAATTAATTAGGTTATTATATATTTGGCTAAGATTCTTTATATTTTGTTTGTCGTTAACGATATGCTTTTCTTTTTTAATGTGAATCATCTCCTTAATAAGCAGTTTGTGGTAGTTTTGGTCTTAGACTAATATCTATGTATTTGCAAAATCAAATTCGTGTTTTTGAGAGGATTTGTGCTTATGTAAGGCAGTTGAAGCATTTTTGGTGTATTTGTGACCATTCAATCTATTATCCAAATATTGCGTTGTCATGCCTATGTATTTTTTTGGGCAGTTAAGGCAAGGTACAGCGTATATTAAATTTGACTTCTTTTTGGTTGCTACTTTACTTTTTAACGGAGTGAAAAGCGAAAGCCAAAAGATTTTGAGATTCGTGGCATACAACAATGTCGTGTTATTTTAAGGTATATTTTATTTTTTCTGAAAGTCCCTGAGTTTACGGCATAGCTATGTATTTTTTGTTACCATCTGGGTTCGCTGATTTGTCTATATTACTAGTATTATAAAATTTATAAATTCGTTGTTTAATAATTTTATTAATTTGATATTCTAAAAAGTTATTTTCAATCAGAATCTTTTTGACTTTCTTAAGTGTTTCGGTTCAATATTCAGATGTTAATGTTAGTGCTCTGTCTGTTAGACCGATGACAAAGCTGTTTTTTTTTTTGAGATAGGGGATGGTGTGAATTGTAGTTCAAGTATCGACCAGACCATGTTTCTTTTGTATACCACTTCGTCTTAAGGCATTCATCAACATTGTTTCTTATTACTGTTAAGTCTAAAAAGTTAATTTTACTATTTTGTTCGATTTCTGATGTAAATTGTAATTTGAGGTGAAAGTTATTGAAACAATCTAAAATGTCTTGTACATGGATTTCCGGAACGGCAGTAAGGCAATCATCAACATACCTTTTGAAAAAAGTCATAGGGATATTAGTATTATTTAAGACAGTTTCTTCCAAATATTCCATTACAAGTTGTGCAACTGTGGAAGATCTGGGTGATCCCATGGCACAGCCATCTAATTGTTGGTAAAAAGTATTTTGGTATTGGAAGTAATTATTAGTTAACATTAGATTTATAGATTTTATGAAAAGATCTTTATTAAGGCTGGTATGTTCCTTTAAAATTTCCCACTTTTCTTTTATTATTTGATTTAAAAGTTTGTTAGGTATATAATGATACTACGTCAAGAGAAAGTATTATATAATTATTTGGAATTTTTGTTTTGTTGATGAATTCCTTAAAACTAAAAGATACTTTTATATAATATTCATTTTTACAAGTAATTTTTGATAAACAATTACCAAGATACTTAGATAATTTGTAGAACGGTGGCTTGAAAGCAGAGAGGTATAGCCACTAGATAAAATGCTTAAAAAAACTGTTTATTGTTATATATTAAAATTCACATCTTAAGAAATTCAATATATAGATGAGAAAAATATGTTTTAATGCTACCTATTTATCTCTGCTTACACTTAATATAGTCATAAACATCATTCTTGTTGATTATTGTGTATCAAACGTTAAATATAACCAGAATAACTGTTTCAGTCAGATTTGACGTATTATAGTGTGAAATCGACGTAAATTTTACGGAGAAACAACAAAAACCGTAAATTTAGACCCAAATAAAATGCAGACGATAATTACAAATTATAAAAAAAAAAATAGAAGTAAAAGTGTTTAATAACAGAACAGATGAACGAGATTTCCACATAATAAAAAAATTAAATCTGAGCTAAAAATAAGTGCTCTGAAACTTGCAGCAGATATTGAAAATGTTATTGTTAAAAGTATAAGTCGGGAAACAGTAATACGATCACAGGACTCCAAGAAGAAACCGCTAATTTCTAACCCAAATAGGCAGAAAAGGTTAAATTTTACTAATGTCCATCTTGACGAGGATTTTGAATGTTGGAAATCTGTACTGTTTACAGATGAGAGTAACTTTAATATTTTTGCTTGGGAAGGAAAAGGAAAAATTTGACTTAAAGCTAATGAAGAAATGGGATTAATGTTGGTAAGACAATAATTAATTGATTCTCCAACAAGATAATGATCCGTATAGATAGTGCTCCCCAGTTTTGATTGAGTCCCATAGAATATCCTTGGTATAAACTTTATTTTTTAATTTTCAATTACTAATTGAGTGGAAGTGCTAATTTTTGAGTACTTTTCTATCGTGATATTTTTTTCCTACTAGATAACTTGAATGTCCACTTAGAAAAACCTAAAAATCTTGTATCTACAATCAATGTCACTAGGCTGATATCTTTTCAACTAGACAAACTTTTTAAAGCACTATTAAGATCATCACTAGAGGCGCTCAAGAGTAAACAAGCACGTTGCAAATCTCTTGGTACAGATGATACAAAATCCTGATTAAAATATTGGCCTAAATGCTCATCTTATTAAGTTGTTTTTGTGAGAGATTGAAAAACAGTTTAAATATAAATGACTGAATATAAAAATATATTGTTTTAATAATTTTATAATGCACCTGTATAAATCTTGTCCTGTTTGTTATTTAATTTAATTTTTTAAATTCTATAATCTATACATATAAATGTCAAAATACAAAGCTGTGCTTATAAAAATTTTCCCTTACACTCAAAGTTAATAATAAGTACGTAAAATAAATAATTGTTTGCTTCTTTTCTTCTCGTTTTGTTTTATATCTTATCACCTTTACTTTGTTGACAATACTTGTATTTTCCCATATTGATACCATTTGTTATGACACGAACCGATCCGAATATTGATACTTTTATTAAAAATATAGCACATCCTTAGCAATAAATATTCATTGTTGTACCTAGATCAAGGGCAGATCAAGCCTCTTTCTTTTGGGAGGGGGGAGGGGGCAGTCATATTTTAAAAATTTATATGGTATTTAGGTATTCTTAGATATGCAGATAATACCTGATCTAGTTTTAAAAAAGCTTAATAACCTACAGTCAATTACAAAAGTCTACATATACCAAATTAATTTTAAAAATTAATGTGTAATCATACTTAATGAAAAGATTTAATTTTTAATACAATAATAAAAATGTATAATATATATATATATATATATATATATACAAATATTATGATTTATTGTATTTCTTGCTAATATATAATATTACTTTTATATATATATATATATATATATATATATATATATATATATATACATTTTTATTATTGTATTAAAAATTAAATCTTTTCATTAAGTATGATTACACATTAATTTTTAAAAATTAATTTGGTATATGTAGACTTTTGTAATTGACTGTAGGTTATTAAGCTTTTTTAAAACTAGATCAGGTATTATCTGAATATCTAAGAATACCTAAATACCATATAAATTTTTGTATTTATTTGCTAGAGGAATTTTTACTGACTACAAATATACTTGATTTGAAATTACACCTGTTACTTCTATATTTTTAAGGTTTAATGAAAAACTTGTGTTTTATGTTTGTTAACAACACTTCCATTTGGCTGTATGCTTTAATAAAGAATTCTAGGGTATTTTTATGCAGGTAAATAAAGTAAATATAAAAAACTTTAGATGTGAAGAGAACACACAACTAATTTCCAAGAAAGATTTTCACAGACCTAGATGTAAATATAAAAAATAGTAAGAATAATCTACTCAGGTAATTCTTTTCAATAAGGGTATTGATCCCACACATGAATAGATTTTAAATGAAGGAATATGGAGCAGGCAATATCTTCAGGTAGAAAATTATTTTTACTTTTTTATTCCTAGCCTACCTGCCTGCACCATTTTATCTGGGTACCAATTTAAACTCCAAAATATTTTGTAGCTTAGTTGTCATATTTATTCCTACCTGCATGAATCATGTTTACACATTAATTTTTGAAACATTTCTTGGTTTAAGGAGGCTAATCGGTAACTTTAATTATTGTCATTTTAAAATGACCAGTTTATACTTTAATGATATACTTAGTTATTTATCCCTAATTCTTTAACATAAAATGACTCCAAGTTAACACAAAGGGTTTTAATCGACCAGTGTAATAATACACGTAACTTTTGCACATTAAAAATACTTAATTTCTTTTTATATAAAGATTTGCTCATTGACAAAAATGTAATAAAATAACAAGCAAAATAAAACTGATAATTAGAAGGTTCAAAGTTTCATGGCTACTTTAATAGGTTTAAAAGTGCAACCATATTAGTGAATCTGGGTGGAATTGTTGTTCCTTTAAGGGAATTTGGTCCTGGTGATGGCTGATAGCTAAACAATGCTTTAAACTTCAGTTGTCAACTAAAAATAACTCGATTGGCAACTGGGGCTTAACGCATTGTATATCTGTCAACCATAAGCATAACCGAAATCACTTGGATTTCTTATCGTTATAAGCGTGACGGCCTGTTGAGAAGCAGTTATCAAGAACAAACATGCCGATTTATCAGATTCTGAATTTCAATACGAAATGAAATCACCAGTAGCGTGTTTAGATGCGATTCGATAAATAAAGTGTAACGAAAGTATCAAGTTAGACAAGCATAAAAAAATTAGTAATTTTATTCTACACGCATAAAAAACATTCTGGCATATATATCTTCACAAACTTGAATATTTAAATTAACATTTAATTTATATAGATGTCTAGCAAAAACCACAAATGATAGATTATTTTTTTTGGCAACGTTGGAACAGCTGATTCTCAATCGATAAAACAGGCACGTCAGTCAAAAAAAGTCCCATCAAATAACATCCCAAAATAAACGCCCTTTCCAAGAATTATCATGGGAACACACCTTTTTATACTTAAATACTATAAAAATTATGATCTACCTCTATAAAGTTGTGCTATAGCAGTAGCCGAGTCCTGAAAACTAGTCCATACTTTACGTTGGAAATTTTCATTCTCTCCTGCCAAACTTTGATCGTAATCGGGCTGATTTTCGATGGTTTCTGCACATTGTTGTTCCCATCGGGTCAACCAATTATCATCACCGTCTTCTCCATTCATTTTTGCCAAACATAAAATGATTTTTCACCAGTGAAAACCTATTTTCAGCTAAGCAAATTCATTTTATTTGGAAAACTATTGTACGACGCACGATGTGCCGTTGACTGTCATTCAACTGATTTGCGCTGTTGTCTCATTTATTATCAAACACAACAGAAAGAAACTAACACTCTTTTATTCGTTGGTCGACATATGGATTCAAAGCTATTCTTTTTTAACACCTTAGTCTGAACAAAGATAGCGTGCTAATCGTCGCGATCAGGTGTAATTGCAAAAGATTTTCATAGCTTTGGAAGGTTAAATACTAAAATTGTATTAAGATGGTGTGTTTTTCTGCTCAATTTGTAACAGTTGCAACTTAAAAAATTTTTTTCTAGAAATTTCCTGTAAATAAATCTTATTAATATATTTTAGCTAAAAAATACATCAAATATTTTCTTGTTTTTTAAGATAACTTGCTAACCTTGACAACGCTGAAAAATATTCTCGAGTGACAAATGTCAAGAGCGTTTTTGCGTCATATCCAGATGTTAAATATAACAATACGATAAAAAGGTAGATGTTATAATGAGATTAAATTCTGATAAAGACGAGCTCAAGATGAAGTAGCAGCATAAGATAACGTCATGAATTAGAAAATTAAAGAACTTAAAATATTTAAAAGTAAATATAGTCAGAAGTATAAACCTAGATTTCTTAACTTAAGCTAAACATGCGATAGCTCTCTAATCCCGATTTATAGAGCCAGTTAAATACAACGTGAACCGTGAGTTGTCTAAGCTATATGTTTTACTACTTCTCCCATCTGTACCTAGATAGGTTAAAGTGTAAATTTGGTATTACAGGTTCCTGTAATTTCATTCTCTATGTAATATGATCTATACTTAATATAAAAATTGTACACTATGTGGCGCGAATAATTGTGGAAATTTCTGTTATAATAATGATGACATTATCACCTTCTTATCCAAGTTAATTAGAAATAACTTTAAAACCTGAACTTCATCTTATCCATATATTTAATTTTTGCAGTTTTGTCTAGTTCAGAATTATAAATAGATATAACATAATGATATAATTTAACTTAGTTGTTTTTACTGTAATTATAAATTCACTTTTATGCTAAGTAGACGGTGATCCGATGAACCTTTCAGTCAAATGAGAATTTGTGTATTTCTACGGTCCTCCGATGATTATCTTCAATAGACTTTTCAACAGTCAATCTTGTAACGCTGATTACCTTATTTTTTTATTATTGTGGCTTGAAATAATTTTAAATTATTGCTGTAGATCTAAATATGTGCCGATGTTATTCCTCTAGTAGGTGGATATATTCAATGCATATTAATAGCGTTTCCTCTGTGCATCTTCGCATAAAAAAATTTTCTATAATTTAAAAATTAGAGTGATTTAAGTTTTTTATAGTAAAATAAGTGTTAGTTAAACACTGTGATAAAACTAAAACAGCCACAAATTGGAACTCTATAATGAACGATATGTAGGTACGTGTATGCGCGTAGATTTGGGGGTCTGTACACTGCGACCTATTGTGCCCCCTACTGGTGCTCAGTCGTAAGAGTTACCTTATCGGCTAAAGCAGGTTGTCCAGTCCTATTTCCTTCAGGAATCTCTGGTCGTAGTTCCCAAGAAGTATCTTCGCTTGTCTCAATCCTTGCAGATCCAAAGTTTTTGAAGTTTTTATAATCTTTTTGACGGTTCCCAGATAGCACAAGATTTCCATTGGATATCCAGAATAGGTACATATAATGTCCTGTACGTCCATGGACCGTTTATGGATGTCCATTAGATGTGATGACCTGTAATCTATATTTACGTCCATATCTGGATGCCCAGTGTAAGTCCATCAGACGTCCATTAATTAAATTTCGGGTTGTCGGTAAAATCGGATACTGTTATATCGGCCTGTAGAATTGTCATTTCTTAACCCGCCATGATCACAAAATATCCCTTCAGATATTTTGTGCCCATTATTGTGTTGACGTCGAGCTAAAAAAGACCTTTGGAGTTTTAGTTGAGCTAAAATCAAGTGTGCTTTTTATTTGAAGAAGATGCCACCGTTAAAGGTAAGTATAGTTTTTTTTTAATTATACCAAAAATTACCGAACGAAACTACAGACATGGCCGACGAAAAGCTGATAATTTAGTATCAAACTCGCACAAATTTGAAAGTGAACAAAATATTCAGTATCAAAACACGTATGTTAAAATATAGCTTTTGTAGCTATACTTTTTCATACAATCACTTATTTAAATGGAAATTACTACAAATAAGTGCAAATATTTTGATAGGCCAATAAATTTTGTATCTTGTTGGTTAAAATGGAGCACAGATAGAGTTGTAAATTTGTGTAATAATACAATTGTAAATTTTAGAGAAAATTCTCTCTGACAAAGTCATTATTGAGTAATCAGTCTAATAAGATTGCTGGCATTAATAAATGTTATCAAAATTTATAATGGAATAAAAGCTATAGCAAATTTGAATAATTATATTAATTTTTTTATGACTATTTTGGATTAAACGCTAGTAAAAGTTTACATTGATGTGTATTTTTGTTCAGTATAATTGTTTAAAAATATATAATAACGTTTTGACAGTTCGACTCTAGGTTTAGACTTAGAATTTAATTTATTTTAATTATTTTTTAGATGAATTTTCCACAGATTGGTCCAAATAAATTTCCTATATGAAAGCCAATTTGTACCAAATTAGAGAGGATATTCAGGTAATCTTAAATAGGGAAAAAACAACAAGTATCTACAAAGAATTTTCTGCAGGAGTTCAACTATCCTTTTACTTAAGAAAATAATCAGCTGCCTCAAGTCACATAAGATCTTCAGGACAATTTAAACTTCAAAGATGCAGTAAGTTTATTACACTTCTCTTGAAATAAAAGCTGAAATTTATTCGAGTAATGCTTCTTTATGTGTATGAGTCTACTGATAAAAAAAAACTTAATTTACAGGATTATTTTATATATATATTTTTAGTTTGATTCTTAAAGTCAAAAATATTCTTAGGTTAGCATATGTGGAATTAACGTTTAATTATCTCAATAAAGTAATATAATTTTAGGTTTTACAATTAGCGAAAATTGGAGGAAATTATACCTATTAACTTATTAAAAGATATTTTATTGTAACAATGACAGATAACCTTTCCAAGAATTATACATATGATGGAACAGTAAAGTGCCCTTTAAAGAACTTATGTTCACTATTTGTAGGTAAGTTACCACTTAAATATAAAAATTTGATGAAAAAAATCTCTCTGTTTTATTTGTCATACTCGTAACAAATTAGGTGTCAGATTTCACACATTGAACTCTAGATCCTCTTGTTCTGATAATACCCAGACAAAAAGTGTGTTAAATTTTTTTTCTGGCCTATTGGTTTAAGCACTCTAAGCAATAACGATGCATTTGGTTTTATATATATATATATATATATATATATATATATATATATATATATATATATATATATATATATATATATATATAGAGAGAGAGAGATATTTAAATTCCTACAAAACCATAAAATACTGCATCATTTAACGTTAAACCTTATTAATTTTCAGCTGCGGTAGAAGAATGGGGGGCCGATAAAAAACAGCCGAAGACGAGATTAGACAATGGCAGAAGAGATTAAATGACAGAAATAAATCTAGAAAAAAATAATTATTGTAACAATAAAAAGTCTTTATTCAAATAATTGGTATATTTTCTATTACCCAATTGAAATTGTACCTATTACTATGGAACCAGATAACTTATTCATAGCGATCCTTCTACAGCTTGAACAATTTAAATCAATTGAAGCTATATTTTGTAGCACTTGCAATTCGACTAATTATAAAATTTTATATTCTTATATAGTATTGTATTAAAAACTTGACAATTGTAATCAATAAGTGTAAATGTGGATCCAGTTCCTGTTACCTGGTTCGCTAATGTAATTTATATCTGTTTAATTTTTGGGACTAATAGGGCCATCTATGGTTACTTGTTATCGACGTTTTGATGACATGAGTGGTCTGTGTCTTCAGAAGTGCAGATTAATTAGGTACTGTAAGCTCTCGGACCCTAAGCAAATTCTGAAAATATCTACCAATCACGTTACCGGAACGTCAAGAAGAGGGAACCATAGATTATGACCTCCAAAAAGCACAATACCATCGGATAATATGTCCACAATCTGGTCAAGAATGTACAATATATGGACATCCAAAATTAGTCCTATTAATATCCAAAAATGATCCATACTTGGACAATATATGTAATCCAAAAAGACGTCCATGAGTGGGACAAACGTATAGTCTAGTGGATATCCATCGGATGTTGGTGGACAAATTGTGGACATCCCATGGATACCCAGTATGTCCAGCTTTGGATAAACGATGGATATCCAGTGGACTGAAGTGTGCTATTTGGGTTAGTAGTGTTGGTTTCTCATTCTTCGAATATCGGATAGCGAATGAATCGCATGTTCTTGAAATAACTCTATCATATTCTCCATAAATATTAAATAAGTTTAAATAATCTTCGTGCGTGTGATTTAATCGCCCCAGCATGATTATTATTAATAAATGTCAAATGGCAAGAAATGGTGACAATTCTGTAGGATTCGATTGTTTTATTTTCACCACGCCTCGCCTTCATAGTCAACAAATAACAAAACTTAAAAGCCGTATAGCATTTTTACAATAGAAAAATGTTGAATTGCCAATATTTTGAAAACTACAAATTTTCGGAATAGACAACCTTATACCAAGTTACCCTTATTTTTAATGCTTGATATGATAAAATTATAAAAATGGGTGCTTTCTACTTAAAAAAATTGACTTGACGATTTTTTAAATCTAATTTTTATTCTTCTTTTTTGACCACTCTTTACTAATAATTTTCAAAATACAATAAAAAGACGACTAAAGTAAATCTTCGTTTACAAGAAAACTAACCCAAATTAAATAATAAAGACTTCCTTATAGGAAAAATTTATAGTTGGATTTTGGTCAGCAAACGTCATTTTTGACATAAAAATTTAAATATGTCCAAAACGGTGAGACTTATACATGAAATATGTTTATAATTTTATGTAGAAATCACAAATGCAATAATATATAAGGTGTTCTATTGAAAATAAGCAAGTTGACAACTACTTCCGGTATAATTTGAAGTGCCGCCATCTTGAAAATAAGCCGTCTGTCCCCCATGCACATTAGTACATTATTAAATTTTCATATTCTTCCTAATTTCCCACAATCGATTGATAAATTTTCCGGAGAATCACCCTATATACAAGCAAATTATTTCCTGCAAATGTAACTCTGGTCCTCTCTGCATCGCGTCTCGATCACCTCATGGTCTCATCAGTGAAGCTGTATCGAACTGAGAGCAACATTCGCAGGAAACAACTGCTACATAAAATACAAATTCTGAAACATTTCGGTAGGATAATAAAAACCTGCCGACCAGGACCAGAATTGTATTTGCAGGAAATAAACTGTTTGTACATATTTTATCCTTTAGTTGCTTAAAGGAGAATACATATAGGCAATTAAGTGTCTTTATTATTAGGTATTCTTTTATTTTTAAAATGACATGACCTATTTCCCGATAACTGTAAAACAAAAAAGATATGTGAAAAATTTTTTTTGAATATGTGGTACGGTAGAAAATTTTTTTAAAAATTGAATAATAGAAATCGTTAAGCGTAGTCCCTGTACAAAATATCAATTTAATAAACGTAATCCTCAAAAAAAAAACGCTGAGATACAAAACAAATTTATAGTCTTTTGAAGTCGTTAAAATTTATTTAAAAATAAAATTTCTATAAAAAAATTGAACCGACTTCTAAAAGTGCGCTAAAAAGTGAAAAATAACTATAAATTTTTATATGAAATTGAAATTTTTGAAGTCGGCGCCAAACTAATACCTGACAAAATGTGCTTTGCATAAAGAGATTAAAAATACTTTATTTATAATTGCTTTCTTACCATAATTTGTATATATTAGTAAATAATTTGGCGCCGACTTTTTAGCGCACTTTTAGAAGTCGGTTCAATTTTCTTATAAAAATTTTATTTTCTCGATTTTTAGTTTTAAATTCATTATGATGTTCATAAATTATTTGAACTAAGTGCTAATTGAGATTAGTGTACCTCGCAATGATTCCAAGGTAGCAAAAAAGTACCCATTTTATCCATAATTGTAAATCACCCTAAAATGAAACACTCAAAATTCTTTGATTCTTAGAGTTCTCCAAATACCAATGAAATTGTGTCAAACAAATATTTTGTCTGTCATAGTAAATCCACTATCTTAAATTTCAATTTAATTTTAGGTTTATAATATAGGCCCCAAAACCTTCCAATATCAATATTTAAAGAATTCGAGACGTAAATTTCTTAGCCCGATATATTTTATATTGCATATTTAGTTTGTATACGCCCCAAGAACCCCGCAATATCAATTTTAGATAAAATCGGAAAATGTAAAATTTTTAGTCCCTCATATTGTATCTTATCAACCTAATAGTTTAGTAAGTAAAAAATTAACTTCACATTTATAATACACCACCCCCCAACCCCCTAATACCAAATTTGAAAAAATGCAAATAAGGTAAAATTTTCAACCCACCATATTGGATCCGCCATACTGAATTTCAAAAAAATAATTTTAACGTCTTGATCTAATCTAAATCTAAACCCTCCAAAGCACCCTAGTATCAATTTTAGATGAAATCCAGAAATTTAAAATTTCTAAGCGGTCATATTGCATCTGATATATTAGATTTTCTTGAAATAATTTTATATTCGCTATTTACATCCTCAAAAACGATTTAGTTCCACATTTGAACAAAATCGAAAAATGTAAAATATTTAGTCAGCTATATTGCGTTCACCATATTGGGTCCAGAAAAAATACTATTAAATTCATAATTTACACCCTCAAGAACCCTCTATATCAGTTTAGGAGAAAGTCGAAAAATGTAAAATTTTTAAGACACCATACTGAATCCGCCAGATTGAGTTTTTCTAAAAATATTTTAATTTCGTAATTAACACTAACAAAAATCCCCCAATATTGACTTTAGACAAAATCGAGAGATGTAGAATCTTTAACTCTCCATCTTAGATCCGCCATATTTATGTTTTTTTTTTTAAATAATATCAAATTCGTAATGTGTGTAATATCAATTTTGAAAAAAATCGGACTAAATTAATTTTTTATTCACCGTATTGGACACGCCATATTGAATTTTTTAAACATAATTTTAGATTCGTTATGTGTGACCCCAAAAACTCCCGTACCAATTTTGCTGAAAATCGTAAAAATTGATTTTTTTCGTCCGCCATATTGGATCCGCCATATTGAATTTTTTAAAAATGTTTTGAATTCGTTATCCGCAACCTCGAAAACTCCCCCATACCAATTTTGGCGACAATCGGAAAAAATTAAATTTTTTTGTCCGCCATATTGGATCCGCCATTTTTAATTTTTTAAAAATAATTTCAGATTCATCGGGTACAACCCCGAGAATTCCTTCACACCAATTTTGAAGAAAATCGGACAAAATTAATTTTTTAGGCCGCCATATTGTCAGCGCCATCTTGGATTTTACTGTACCAATTTCATCTAAAAAGATATGGGACCATCGCAGCAACTTCCTGAATATAAGGTAAAAGATTTCATTGAAATCTGTGCCGCCGTTCTGTAGTAATCGGTGTACATACATAAAAAACATACATAGTCGACGAATTGAGAACCTCCTTCTTTTAGAAGTCGGTTAATAAATGCAAAAGATTATGAATTATCACCAAATTGCGCATAATTTTCCATACATTTCTTGACATTTCCAAAATCCTCATACATACAAACGATTTGTACCTCTATATATTATGTAAATTATCAAGATTTACACCATTTCTGTATAATATTTTTATTGAAAAACCATTCAATTTACCAGTGACTGCAAACTTCATTTTTACTAATTCAAAATTAAAATAGGTCCGTGTTTTATTTTTTCATTAGTTATGTTACAGTCACCGTCAGCATTGTGTATTTTGGCACAATTTGCTCAAAAGGAACTGACCTCAACCTATAATTAATGTTCACAAAGCTAGAAAATTCATTTTGTTTCGTGTTTTAAAAATGTGAAGCAAACACAGTGGCAACTCGTATACAGTAAATTTAAATATTGATAACTTAAATATATATTGTTTTTAAATTAGAGTCCCATTAAAAATATTAATGCTAATATAAAAAAATTCCAGTTTATTGCGGCGATGAAAAAATGCGATCTAAATGTTCCTGTCAAGTTCTATTTAAAAAACATAAATAAAAATAACTTCTTCACTTTCGCGGCCGTAGCAGCATAATTGTTTTCGCTACGCATCTTCATCAATAAATTAGCAACAACATGTGTAACAATAATTAAATAAATATCTTCGAATTTCGCGCCCAGCAATTGATAGTTCAAGTCAAGAACTACAAGTGGGATTAATTGCAATGCGAAAATGTTATGGTTCTATTGTTTTTTAACGCTATAAACAAATAGCCTTTCATCAATTATAGCATATTGCATATAGCCGGGATTATTGGTTATTGAAGCATTATCATTCTATAACTGTTGGTCATAAACATACGCTGATATTTCCTGTAAATACTCCAAATAACAATATTATATACTACGTTGCGGATAGTGAATTATTCCAACCCCTTTACTACACACATCAAAGTATCGGCCATGGAGGACGTGACCGAATGCTGAAGAAGCTTTCTAAGCAATATAAAAATATAACTCGCCATGATGTTGAACAATATCTGAAACTTTGCGAACCGTGCCAGCAAAAACAAAAGTGTAAAAAATAAAATTTTTATAAAAAAAATTTAACCGACTTTTTAAAGGGCGCTAAAAAGTGGAAAATAACCATAAATTTTTATATGAAATTGAAAGTTCTGAAGTCGACCTCAAACTAATACCTGACAAAATTTGATTCGCATAAACAGATTTAAAATATTTTATTTGTAATTGCTTTCTTACCATAATTTATATATATTAGTAGTTATTTGTTTCATTTAGAAATAATTTGACGCCGACTTCAAAAATTTCAATTTCATATAAAAATTTATAGTTATTTCTCACTTTTTAGCGTCCTTTTAGAAGTTGATTCAATTTTTTTTATTAAAAATTTTATTTTTCGTTTTTTAGTTTTGAATTCATCATGATATCCATAAATTATTTGAACTAAGTACTAATCGAGATTAGTGTTCGTCGCTATGACTCCAAGGTGGTAAAAAAGTACCCATTTTAACCAAAGTTGTAAATCACCCTAAAATGAACCGCTAAAAATTCTTTGATTCTTAGAATTTTGCAAATATCAGTGAAATTGTGTCAAACAAATATTTAGTCTGTCATAGTAAATCTATATATATATATATATATATATATATATATATATATATATATATATATATATATATATGTAATTTACACCCTCAAGAACCCCCTATATCAGTTTTTAGAGAAAATCGAAAAATGTCAAATTTTCAGGACGATTGAATCCGTTAGATTCAATATTTCCAAAAAATATTTTAAATTGCTAATTTACACTAACAAAAATCTCCCAATACCGATTTTAGACAAAATTGAGAGATGTAGAATCTGTGATCCACCATTTTCGATTTTTTATCCGTCATATTGAATAAGTCATATTTAATTTTTTTTTTTAAATAATTTCAGATTCGTAATGTGGGCTCCCAAAAAACTCTGCAATATCAATTTTGAAAAAAATCGGATAAAATTAATTTTTATCCCCCATATTGGATCCGCCATATTGATTTATTCAAAAATAATTTCAGATTCGTTTTGTACGACCCCGAAAATTCCCAGATACCAATTTTGGAGAAAATCTGATAAAATTAATTTTTTTGGGCGCTATATTGTCAGCGCCATCTTGGATTTTACTGCACCAATTTCATCCAAAAAACTATGGAATCACCGCAGCAACATAATTCCGGAAGAATTGGAGTAATACTTAAAAAAAACATAGTCGACGAATTGAGAACCTCCTCCTTTTAGAAGTCGGTTAAAAAGGAATAGTCGTAAAGCCCATATTTTCATCCAAATTTAATTCTCGCTGTTAACTAGATTTGATTTCAGTGAATTTCATCCAGACTGGGAATATACATTTATAATGTATAATTAAGAGCACTGAAAACAAAACGCGCAGAGGAACTAACGTATAATATACTGGATATTTCATACTGATTGATGCATCAGCAATCCAACAATCTGACAACGCCAGAGAATTGTCAAACAAAATTGTAAACAGTCTTAAAAGATACTGGGCAGACTTTAAAAATTGTGCGAGGCAAACCCAGACATTCCCAAAGTCAGGGGAGTGTCGAACGAGCAAATCAGAACATTGAAAACATATTGACAACTTGGATGCAAGACAATGATAGTAAACATTCGAGTGATGGTTTGCAATTTGTACAGCTCATGAAGAATAGAGTGTTCTATATCTTTGCCTCTCGATGGTACTCACAAAGTGAAGAGGATCTAGAAAATGTGATTAAGTCGTCACCAAGTATTACCATTGCATCAGAATCTCTAATAGTAAATCTAGTTTAGACCCAAAATCAACCACAAGAGGCTCAACATCAACAAAGCCCCGTCATCGACAGTTCTGAGTTCTATAATGAAGCTTCAAATGTTCAAAGTACGCATGATAAACACACAACTACCATAAATTCCGAGGTTCTTGATGAGCCTGCGAACCTTCCTTTTGAGGGAAATGATCAAAAGTGAGCAATCATTGAGTTCCTCACTCTTGTGCTGTGTTTATTCCGAGGAGATAACCGATAGAAAATTTAACTGGCTTATTCATGCTATTTGTGTTGCCCCGGAAACAAATATGGCAACAGGCTATGGTTCTAAAGTTGTTTGCTCTTTATGTGCTAAAAACGCCTTTGCTGTAGAGAACCGTATCAGTTCCAAAGATAATTTACAAGAGCAAGCTTAGAAAATGCTCAAAACATCTGAAAAAAAAATTCCTCCCTGTGGCATTGGGTACCACTGTAAGAATCGCTCTTCCGAAAGTAGACAGAGGTCCCGGTGATGCTCGCAGTATACTAGCTGTAGTCTTACAAAAAACAGATGAAGAGAACTTTATCAACTCGGAACAAAGCAAGGTGTTGTAAAGACATTCTTTATTCAAAACATCACTTTACAGTTTGTTATTAAGAATTACTTAAAAAAGAAGACGTCCCTAATCAAGAAACGACATTCCGTACAGTTGCGAATCTGCAATCTATGGGGACAGGTCAGGGATTTATCAAAGGTACCTGCAAAATATACTGCGATACTAAAAAGTGTTCATATCTGAAAAGTAAGATTTTATGCACTTCAAACTATTTATTTCTATATAATATTTTTTTACTTATTCAATTTTGAGTAGACTGACTTTTAAAAGAAAGAGGTTCTCAATTCACTGATTACTCCGGAATGGCGGCACCAATTTGAATGAAATTTTTTACGTTATGTTCAGGAAGCTGCTGCGGTGGTTACAATTTTTTTGGAGGAAATTGGTGCAGTAAAATCCAAGATGGCGCTGATAATATGGAGGTCAAAAAAATAATTTTGTCCGATTTTCTTCAAAATTGGAATGAGGGAATTTTCGGGGTCGTATACAACGAATCTCAAATTATTTAAAAAAAAAATTCAATATGGCGGATCAGATAAGGGAGACAAAAAAATTTAATTTTGTCCGATTTTTTACAAAATTAGTGTGGGGAAGTTTTCAACATGGCGGATCCAATATGGCGGCTAAAAAAGTAAATGTGGTCAGATTTTTCCTAAAATTGGTACAGAGAAATTTTCGGGGTCGAACATAACGAATCTAAACTTATTTTAAAAAAATCAATATGGTGAATTAAAGATTTTACATTTCTCGATTTTGTTTAAAATCAATATTGGAGGATTTTTGTTAGTGTTAATTAGGAATTTAAAATATTTTTTGAAATTCAATATGGCGTCCTAAAAATTTTACATTTTTCGATTTCTCCAAAACTGATATAGGGGGTTCTTGAGGGTGTAAATTATGAATTTAAATGTATATTTTCAGGATGCAATATGGCGAATCCAATATAGCGAACTAAAAATTTTATTATTTATGGACGAAACCATGGAAAGGACCGACGAAGTTGGTCCATAGACAGACACAAGCAAAAGAGTTGTCAAGAGGGGGGGGGGTGTCAGTAACATTTACGTTTCCGATGCAGCAGGCAAAGACGAATCAATTTTTCTCAATTCAAAGTTCTGGGATCCTTGAGCAGATCTACCGTTTTTTCCGAAATATACCGTTTTTTTCCAAACGAATCCACCAATTTTTGAACGAGACAGGTTAGCAACATTGAAAATACAGCATTGATATGGTTGTGTTAACATATTAATAATGAAATTCAGGTATACAACTAATATTTTTATTCCAAAAGCTAACCACAAGCATTTTTTATTAAAACCTAGCTGAATAGAAAATAATATTAAATTTGATTAATTTTTACTGGCTGTTGTATTTTTATTTGCTTCAAAATGCAACTATTCCAGTTTAAAATGCTTGTGTTATTGTTTGTGAAGATAACCGAGGACTAAAGTGCTGTGGCGAAACGTAAACTTTAGCTAAATAACATCTTTTCATTACAATATTTTTAAAAATTATTTCTAGGAAGCTGTGTTTTACTTGTTGTCCCAGCGAACCGCTACTGGAAAATGCTGATCCACATAATGAAAGGTATAGGTATAATTATTTTCTATCTTTAGAGCGGCTGCAAACAGCTGTAATGTTTTCTGAAAATAATCGAAATGCAATAGACTATGATGTTCAACATGTTAATTAGTGTGAAGTTGTCAAAAATATTTTTAAATACATTAGAACAATCAATAAAATTTCTTTATTGTGTTTCATGATTTGAACTACATTAGTTTATTACAGGGGCAAATTTGTAATTCATCTTAACTATTTATTAATAAGGACTTATAAATGGTCCGATGGAGATTAACAAATTTTTACAGTTGTATGTTCCAAATAAATTTCGTAAGGTTATTTAGAGGAGAAGAATTTTAACACATTTTTTAAATGAGGCACTTTTCCAAAGTCAAAAGTCTTACAAATAATTAAGAAATTAATTTTTGACTATTTCTTCATTTCCTTCGTAAATCTACTTAAATTAAATTTACTACCAAAAATAGTCAGTTATTTTACTGTTCAAATTTTTATAAACGTAAAAGAAGACTAGCAATGCCTATGAAGAAACTATTATTTTGGTTAATGTATAAATAAATACGTTGAATTTGATCTTATTTATATTGGCAAATATACCCCGATGGGACATATATTTGAAAGTGTTTTGGTAGGACACAGATCCACCGTGTGAGTTTATAAATAATAATTTTTATGGAACAAATTCCGAGAGTAACTTTTTCAAAGCTCTGCTATTTCTATTAAAGCAGTTTTGCTAGTACCATTTGCGTAATCCATTGTTCAGTTCTATAGAATTCTCTGTTGAAAAACACAGAAACTGTAAAAGTGTTTTTTGATTTTATTTTGAAACTTTCCGCAAGACTCCATTTCGACTTCGTAGTGTGAAATAAAACTCATTTTTTACACAAACAATAAACTTTAATGAATTATATATTTTTCGTTTTGTTTAATTACCTTCTGCTATCCTTTTTGCACCTTCATAACTGGTCTTTATCAGAATAAAACTGAACCCAGTGGGATTTAAGGTTATCATCATTTGAGAAAGTTTAGCATTCCAAAAATTTTCCATATTTCGAAATAAATGATTATCAGATGGTGCCAGATCAGGGTTATATGGGAGATGCGACATCACTTCGTAACCAAGCTCCAGTAACAAAGGCCTATAAAGGAAAAAAGTTATCTGTACTTTTGACGAGACAGATCTATTCTTGCGTATTTTTCATCACTAAATCTGAATCCGAAATCAGATTAAGAGGTTCCCCAGTTAGTTTTCGAGAAAAATGCATAAAATATGATTTTTATATGACTTTTTTTGGACTAAAAAAAAACGGAAGATGACAAAAATATTCCAACTTCAATTTTGAATTCTTCTATGGATCAAAATACATCGAAAACCACAGTATATTTTTTTTTATGAAATTTTGACTCTTGCGGGGCTTTGAAATCTGTTGCAGCGCATAAAAGACCATAGCTTCTGAAACTGCAAAGGGCTGATATATTTAATTGATATTTGTATATGTGTGTTAATATATATATATATATATATATATATATATATATATATATATATATATATATATACACACATATATTTATATTCTTGGTAAATGAGTATATGCTGACCTACTCCGGTCTATAACCTTGACCTTAATGTAACTTCTCAGGGTCATTTTGAAGTCAAAGCGAATCTATTAATGCAAATCATTTTTTTCTTATTCTGGAACTCGAAAAAAAATCTCAAATTCAAAATCATGTGTCATAATTTTTTACTGTGATCTTCACATGGTCAAATAAAAGACTACAATGTAGCCTGGATAAGTTTTTGAAACCTTTAGTAAAGTACAGGTTTTAAATTGGTTTTCGCTAACGCATACTCTTCTCACCGCGTGATTAGTGCAAAGGGTTTCTTCGACATTTTTGCCCTGTTATTTTTGCTTCCCTTTTTATTATTAAGTGTAATTTGCCAACATCTTAATGTCCGAGCATCCTTGGAAGCGATGTTCAAATTCATTCAAATCCTCGTGAAACCTCTCTTCTTGCTCTTCACTGAAATCCCCGTTATTTTCTGAGAATTGGTCAACATGTGAATCAAAGAAACGGAGTTTTAAGTCCATAAGGCAGCCCAATTTTTAAAAATTTCATACAATTCTTGGCACAATATTTATGTAATCCACATCTTTCGTATTACCTAAAAATTTTAAACCTATACTTTGCTATATAGACCGTCAGCTGTCAAAAAGGTGAAATGGATACATTTTTTTTGTCTGCCCTCTGAAGGGCTAAAAGATCTAAGTGAGTTCGTGAAAAGAGTCCATGGGGTCAACCCTGGCAGCCCCTTCGAAAATTTTGAAAATCAATTTTCATTTGCAAAAAAAAAATCTGTTTTTTTTTTTATCTCAAATTGTCTGCCATTAAAGTGAAAGGGTAGTCATCGAAATTGAATTGACGGAAAAAAATGGCAGACAAGTTGCAATGGTCAAAGAGGTGGAAACGAAGGAGTGAAGTTACAAAAAGAAATCAAAAAAAATACTGATTTATTTTCGTCCGCCAGATAGAGTAACAACTTGTGTGTGTAAAAAAATGGCAAACGGTTTGCCCATAACGAAATCTTTTTCCCGGTTGAAAATTATGAGAAAATTTCGACCAAGTTTCCACAATCACAATCTACATAAAAAGACTAACGTATTTCTCTTATCATAAAATATACATATCTACAACGTCTGACATGTACGCTTCCCAAATTTATAAATAAATAAAAAAATCTTTGAAAAAAAGTGAAAATTTCCCTGATTTTTTTTGTCTGCTATTTTGTATTTCGATTAAAGCTATTATAAAATGTTCTTACCTACATTGGCAGACTAGTACAGCGCATCGAAACTTTATAAATAAATAAATAAGTTATTAAAAAAAATGGGAAAATTTTTCTAATTTATTTATGTCTGCCATTTTGTATTTTGATTAAAGATATCATAAAATGTTCATACCTACATTGCCAGACAAGTACAGTGCGTTGAAAATTTAAAAATAAATAAAAAAGTTGTTGAAAAAAGTGAAAATTCCCCTGATTTATTTTTGTAATCCATTTTGAATTTTGATGAAAGGTTTTATAAAATATTCATACCGACACTGGCAGAAAAGTAAATCGCTTCACAAATGAATCAACATCTGACCGCTGTACTTGTCTGTCAATGTAAGTAAGAACATTTTATGATGCCTCCAATCGAAGTACAAAATGGCAGAAAAAAATCAATCAAGGAAAATATAAAAAGTTTTTTGTCGAAAGGAAAACTTTTGTCTGCCACAATTTTCCCAACTTCCAATTTGTCTGCCAAATTTATATCCCTCATAAATTAGTTTTATCTTCAAGTAGCCCCCTCGGCAGACAAATTCTGATCGTGAAAACTTGATCGAAATATTCTCATAATTTTCCATCGGAAAAAAAGGATTTCGTTATGAGCAAACCGTCTGTCACTTTTTTTACACACAATTTGTTACTCTATCTTTCATATTGTTCGTTGACAGATGAAAATAAATCAGGATTTTTTTGATTTTTTTTATAAGTTTACCCATACATTTCCACCCCTTTGACTATTGCAACTTATCTGCCATTCTTTTTCCGTGAATTCAATTTGATTGACTCCCCTTTCACTTTAATGTCAGACAATTTGAGATCAGGAAAAAACATATTTTTTTCTTGCAAAAAATTTGTTTTTCAAAATTTTCAAACGGGCTGTCAGGGTTGACCCCATGGACTCTTTTCACGAACTTACTTAGATTTTTTAGCCTTCCAAAGGGCAGACAAAAAAAATGAGCCCATTTAACCTTATGGACAGCTAATGGTCCAATAGGTGTCAAAAACTTATCAATTCTAGGTTAAAGTTTTTACTTGATCATGTGAAGGTGACAATAAAAAACTATGAAACATGATTTTGAATGTGAAATTTTCCCTTCTTTCGAGTTCCGGAATAAAAATTGCTTTCATTAATATAATCACTTTAATCTTCAAATAACCTTGAAGAGAAACATCAAGTACAAGGTTGTTGCTCGTGGTAGGTCAGAAAATATTCTAAGAATATCAATATGTGCGCGGTTACAGTTTTCAAAGCCCTGCAAGGGTTAAAATTGCATGAAAAAAAAAAATAAACCATGGTTTTCGATGTATTTTGATCCGCAGAAGATTAATTCTATCATTTTCCGTTTTTTTTTGAAGTTCCAAAAATCATAAAAAAATATAAAAATCACATTTTATGCATTTTTCTCGAAAACTAATTGCGGAACTTCTTAATCTGACTTCGAATCGTAATTTCCCACGAGTACGAGTTACTAAAGATGAGTGAGGCTTTGCATTATAACAATGGAACACAATTCCTTTACGATTTGCCAGTTCTGGACATTTTTCTTTGATTGCTTTATACAGTTTCATCAGTTGTTGACAGGAAACATCTGGATTGATCGTTGGGCCTCTTAGAAGCTGTTCAAAATGTACAGTACCTTTATAGTCCCACCAAATTGACAGCATGGCTTTTTCGGATGCAATTCAGTTTTAGATGTGATTTGTGCTGTTCATTACGCTTTATATTATGATCGGTTCCAAATGATGTTACTGTAGATAACCCACCTTTGATAACGAGTAATGATTCTTTCCAAAACAGGATCGGTTTCATAGCGTGTGAGATGCAGATGACAAATATTGATTAGTTGTGTTGAGTGAATCACTTTCAATTTATAAGAAACCCAAATTTCGAGCTTCTTAAGGAGTTCAAGACATCGTAAGTGATTTTCATTTGTTATGTGCGATACATTTAACCTCTCTGCCATGTCTCTGACAGTTATAGGGCGATTCTCTTTAATTATGATTTTGATTTGGATTTTATCAATTTCTGTAGGTCGACTAGAACGTTGCATATCTCCAAAAAGGAATTTTTAAACAAATTCTGACACGTACGTTCTGTGCCTAAATCTTGTTATGGGATTCAGAAGCTTTCTTTCCTTTACTCCATATTAAAAATGACCTTTAATAACCACAAACAAAATTACTTCCAAAATGTTTCTAAAATAATCTGAATGTGACTGATATCAGATGGCAAAAGGAAAAAAAACCACAAAACTGACAGAAATCCTTCAAAACAATTACAACGATCCCTATGTGTGATAACCAAAAATATTTTCTTGCCTACCCAATAATTACCAGTATCAAATATCACAGTAAATTCGTTTATGGCTGAAATATTCACATTGTAAAGTGAGTGAAATAACAAAAATTCAAAATTACTCATGACTGCGACCTCTGTATCGCGTATTTATATGATCAAGAATATATGATTTATTCAAGACACCGTAATGCATAATAATAAAGTAAATTACCTATAAACCACCTTTGACGAAAATATGAATAAAGCAATCTCCGACGTGATAAATAGATTAGAAATTTGGCATATTTTCTTTTTCGTGTTTTCATCAGAGTTTTCGATTTTGGCCCAAAAATAAAGAAGTTGAAAGTCTCTAGCTAAAATAGATTCGAAAACATCAACAGTTATTCTGATGACTCATATTTTAATTTAATGGCAATTAACAGGATACAATTTTAGAAAATTTCAATTATAAACCAGTATAAGACAACTAAAAAATTACACTTTATTTAAACTGTTTACTATTTAAAAATCCAAGAGTATTTCAATTAAAAATATGTCACTACGATATATGTTCCATGCAGAAAACTTAATATTACCTCATTTCTTATTTGCATATTAACTGTTTATATTAATATTCGGCCAAGCATTATGTACACCATTTATAAAAAAATTAAAACTTCATAGGATCTTAAACATTACCCCCCTAAATCACTGACTTTAAAACTGGTTAAGATTGATAATACTGAAAAGTTTAAAAAAAATTTAATAATTAAAAATTAACATTATTTTAAAATTTTTTACTTCACAAAAATATGCAGGTACGCACCTCGAACTTGCTGTTTTTATTTCAGTACTGAGTAGTAAACTGCGCCTATTGTGATATATGAAAAACTATTCTTTTTTTATTAAATTATTTTATAGATCATTACTTACAGAATTATTAATTTTTTATAGCTGATAAAATATAATATTTTAAGAGGATATTCCTGTTTATTAAATTTTAAGGGGGTATATTAGTTTTTAATAAGATTTGTGTAAATGTGACTCAGGTTGCTTATACCAATTTTGTCATTAACTGCATTCTTTTCTCGTTTTATTTTCACCAATTTCTTTACACTCAAATTGTGGTCATGTTCAGTTATTGTTGATTTGTAGTCGAAGAAGTTGCTTGTTTGTGCCGATTTAATCTATTTTTAAGTTACTGTGTTATTTCTATATATTTTTATTTGGATAATTGGTTCAAGGAATTGATTATACAATACTAGAGTTATTCATTTCTAGAGTATAATTTATTTTGGACTTTGTGACAGACAACGATATTATGTTTGCCCACAATATATTTAATTTTTTTTTGAAAGTCCGTTTGTATAAAACAAAGCAAATTCTGATTGACGTCGATTGTTGAAGACGTGTCGAATTATAAAATTTGTATATCCGTTCTTTGATTATTTTATCAATGTCCCTGTATTTAAAGTTATTCCTTGATAAGATTTCTTTCACGTTTTTTTTTAAACAAACAAGGGGATCTAAATTTAGGAAAAGTTAAAGTGATGATTCTGTCCGCTAGACCAATGATAACTATTTTTTTTTGGGATATTGGATGATTTGAATGGAAGTTCACATATCTTCTTCGCCATGTGGGTTTGGTATACCACTCAGTTAAGATTTTATTTATTTTTTTCGAAAAAGAGTCATATCTAAAAAGTTTATCTAAGGGGGAATGGTAGGCGATATTATTAAATTAATTCATAATTTTGTGAAAAGGAAACTGGTGCTGGTTGGGGAAAAACACAGTACTTTCGCCGAAATTAGAGAAGAATATTTTAAATGCTGTAGACGACATTACTTCAACAAGCACCCGAAAATCATCAGCGCAGTTTGATAAGTTGAAAAGAATAGTACATGAAATTTGCCGTCTTTTTCTAATTCTGATGTGAACTGTAACGTGGTGTGGAAGCCATTAAATTTTTGGAGGATTTCACTCTTTTTATTAGATGGGACAGCCATTAAACAATCATCCACATATCTTCTAAAGAGTACTATATTGAATTTAAGGTCTTTAATGACTCTTTCTTCTAAATATTACATAACTAATTGTGCAATGGTGGAGGAGACTGATGAACCTATAACACAGCCATTTATTTGTTTGCAAAATGAATTATTATATTGAAAGTAATTTGTGTTTAAGGTAAGGTCCACAGCTTCCATGAAATGATTTTAGATAAGTTCGTGTATTGCTTTAGACTTTCCCATTTTACAGATAAAATAACTCTTTTAAGTTCATTTGGAATGTTTATATTGTCAATAAATTTTTTATATGTGAAATAGTCTCTAATAGTATGCGTTTACTTTAGTTATATCTAAGATGCAATTTGATAATAATTCTAATAGGTTATAAAAAGGTGACTGTATATGAGATACGACTGATCTTAAGGATATGTTTTGCTTGTGAATACTAAGGTCTATGGCTTGATTTTCAGTTATTTGTTTCGAATTTAACAGTTTTTTTTTTATGAAAACGTTATTTTCCTTTGGTATAAAAAAGTAGAGTCACTTTTAATTTTATTGTAAATAGTTATAGCTACTCAGTAATCAGTTAATTTTTGTCTCATAACACTGGACAACAGTCAAAATGTATCTAAAATAAAATCGACTAAATCTTCCTGTTTTTGGTGTGCTAAAACCGAAACTAAACCTATCTTTTTAATATTAGTTCAAGTTTTAGAGATATGTGATGTCATACGTCCATATATATTAACAATGTAACCGCAAGAATGCACGTGGTATATTTATATTGGTATAAAAATAGAGGAGTGCGACGTTGTCAAATATACGTTTTCCCCAATATAAGGAAATTTTGAAAACTTGGCACAACATGGGGATCTCCAGGGATGACTCTCCATAAACAAAGTCCGAACCCCCAGGGTTTAAAATAAGAGAGATAGCCATTTAAACCCATGTAAATCGACTTTTATGTCTGCTTTGTACTGAACAGCCCTTGTATTCAAACAAATGACAAACGCCACTATTGCGAATATTATGGAGTTGAATGGAACATTCTCGAATATTTTCTAAGAATGCAGAAGCCGTATTTGGATATGTAAGCAGCTATAAAGCGAATGTCAATCGAAGTTAGTTAGTCGAACCGAATAATTCAGATTGTAAGGTGTCCCGAAATTGTGTAAACAATCCAGATCACTTATGTTATGTTTGTGGTGAAGTGACTTTCGCGTCTATGGAGATCAAGGTAAACAGTGGACGCTACATATCTGTCTAAAAAACTGGCTAAATAGTAAAAAACGATCTATGCGATCTGCTATCCCAATGATCTGAAGAGAGCCTTCAAATCCTGTTGATGGTCGCTATTTCTACATAATACCTCATGTTAGGCAATGCAGGTATATCCAAGAAGAAAAAATCGGTTATTAACTATCCAAATGACATGAGACCTGTGCCTTATAGTGACAAATTTCCTATTCCAGAACCCCCAAAGATATTCATTTATGAATCAGATAATAACGATACAACGATTTCTTAATTAGATATGGCATCAGCATCAAGAGATCCTGATTTCATACCCAGTACGTTATACCGCAACCGTAAGACTTAGAACTTCCAAAAATTAAATCAGAGTTACTAGGATCGAGATTGCAGCAGTGGAACTTATTAGAAGACGAAGTTCCAGTAAGTGTTTTTCGTAAACGCCATAAAGGTCTTGTACCATTTTTTAAAATGGAGAAGAACTTGGTTTTTTGCAGGATATGCAGTTCACATGAAATAATCATACGACATTATGACGTTCCTATTGACAAGTATAAAATACGATGAGCACCAATGGTAGATCTGTGGGGACTTAAAGGTCCTAATGAAAAACTTTGTTAAGGCACTGAACACAGATGGGCCAGCTTTTCAGTACCTTCGTCAGAAATTCCCAAAGCTAAGTAAAGCAAAAATTAAAGAAGGTACTTTTCTTATGCTACAGATTCGAAATATTCTGAAAGATAAAAATTTTGACAGCACTCTATCAGATATTGAAAAAAATGTTTGGAATGAATGTCACCTTGTAGTCACTAATTTCTTTGGAAATAAAACAGCTGACAATTATTATTATTCTTGTTGAAAATATGTTGTCATCGTATCAAAACATGGGTCACAATATGTCTCTAAAGATCCATTTTCTACACTCACATCTGAACGCTTCCATCACGATATATTAATAATGAAAAAAAGGTACCAGGGAAAGTGAAATGCTTCCATGCTTGCCAACTACTGTTGGACTCTTGTTAGAGATGTTCCTGAAATAATTCAGAAAAGCAAAAAAATGGGATATTTAGTGTCTTTGCAAGTGTGAGAGTATGTATTTTTTATTATTTTGTTAAAAATAAAAAAAAATTGTTCTTAGAAATTGCAATTTTTATGTTCAGCGCCCCAAAATTAACAAAAAATGCACTTTTCATACAAGATACAACAAATAAAATAAAAGTTGTTGCGTCGTGTAATCAATGGTGTTCATAATTACAGTTTTGTTATTTTTTTCATATTTTAAAACTGTAATTTGAGGATTATTCCTTACACATGTCTTTGTTTGTCAGCTAAGCACTGGTATACTCCTGAGGTGAAATCATTGGCAGCAGAGAAATGACAGGCTTACCTCCGATACAGGAATAACAAGTCAGAAACAGAACACAATCGGTACAAAGAAATATGAAACAGAGTAAACGCCGACATAAGACAAATCAAAAACGAATATTGGCGAAGGTTCACAGTAGATATGGAACATGACTTGTACGGGCACAAAAGAAGGCATGGAACATGATCAGAAGAAGGAAACAGGATATAAACGAATATACACAATCCCAAAAAATTTCTGAGCACGAATGGGAAGAACACTTTAAAACACTATATAGCAATACAGATCAATCACAACAGAACAACTATCCACCCGAAAATGCATCTGAATATGATGAATACACAAAGGAAGTAAGCCTCTAAACGACAAAAGACACGATAACCAAATTAAAAAGAAAAGCCCCAGGACTCGACAATATTCCCAACGAACTAATTAAATATGGTGGAAATGCATTACACGAAGAACTAACAAAACTCTTTAACAAAATAATTAAAGACCAAGAGATACCCCAAGATTGGAAAAAAAGTATAACAGTACCTATTTTTAAGAAGGGTGATAAGAAAATCACGGAAAACTATAGAGGAATAACTTTATTAAATTCAATAATGAAATTATTCACCAAAATCCTTGAAAGTATAATAACTGACTATTGCAGAATATCAGAAAAACAGCAAGGTTTCCGCAAAAACAGATCTACAGTAGATGCCACATTCATCGTAAGACAGATAGCAGAGAAATCTATTGAATTTACTAAGCCGGCTTTTATGTGCTTTATAGATCTCACTAAAGCCTTTGATAGGGTGAGACTGGATGATATTCTGCAAATAATGTGAATTAAAGGCATCCGAAACAATTTAATTAACATAGTTGACCAGCTAAACTCCAACACCACAACACAAATCTCAGTAAGCGGCAACCTAACTGAGGATGTACCGATAGCGTCGGGCATACGACAGGGGGACTCTCTGAGTCCATTACTGTTTAACATAGTAATGGACCAAATAATTGAGAACGTCAAAAGAGCAGCACCAGGGTACAGAATGAATACCGGGGAAATAACAATAATATGTTACGCTGATGACGCCACCATAGTCTCGGAAAATGAAGACGATCTCCAAAGACTTCTATTTGCATTCCACACTATAAGCAAGCAATTCAACATGAAAATATCCATCGATAAAACTAAGTCAATTGTAATAAGCAAAGTGCCCTTAAGATGCAAACTAGTAGTGAATGACAAACCAATAGAACAACTCATGACCTTTAATTACTTAGAAGTTGAGATATCCGCAAACCAAGACAGAACAAGAGAAGTAAGAAACCAAGTAAACAAGGCAAATAGAATCTCAGGAAGCCTGGCGGATGTAATATGGCACAACACATACATGAGCAAGGACGCAAAAACAAAAATCTACAAGACCTGTATTCGACCGATAATGACGTACGCAATAGAGACGAGAGCTGACAACACAAAAACAAAATCAATTCTAAGGACTGCCGACATGAAAGTACTAAGAAAAATATTGGGATACACATTAAGAGATCACATACGCAATTCAACAATACGCGAGGAACATGGAATGCAGGATATAGTAAGATGAGGACGGAAGCGCAGAAGAGCCTGGAATGAGCACGTAGGAAGAATGGCGCAAAATAGGATAGCGAGAATCGCCCGAGGTGGAACACCGGAAACCAGAAGACCAATAGGAAGATCACCTAAAAGATGGAGAGAGTCCTGGATTTCAACATCAAATGAGATAAATGATTGAGTTGGAAAAAACAGGCTGTAAGCCTATAACAAGAGGAAGAAGAAGAAGTCTTTGTTTTGTTTGATTTTTTTTTTAATTTATTTTCTTTGACATTTTTGTGTCTTAGTTTAATTTTATAGTTTGTTAAAATGTTGGTAATTCCCGCACTAATGGTGTTTTGTTCTTCACTGGGTTTGTCTTTTAGGGCAGTTTCAACACAAGTAATATATATTCAGTTACACGTAATTGTCGTTCGTTTGAAATTTCAACCGAGTAATTTGGGCCTACGAACAGGAACACAGCTACGTCATTCGGTATGTTGGTGTCTAATATATTTTTTATCCAATTAGATGAATTATTCTATGTCTTACTATGAGCTTTTTATTTATTAATTAAATTATTCAATTTTTTTGGTGTCTTTGCTTAATTTTGTTATGTAACATTCTGAATTAGTTCAAATATTTAAAAGTGTGTTGATTATCGTCGAGAATATTTTAAAAAAAACATTTTCGTTGACACATATTTGTTTTTGATTATTATTGTGTGTTGATAATCGATTTCCCATAAAACGGGAGTGCTTGTTGCTACATCAATATAAATCCACAAAAAGAATTAAAATATATTTGGGTTCAAAAGATAAAAATGCATATAAAATACACAAAATAATTTTCTTGTAACTCCCACTACCTATATAAAAATGATTTACAGTTTTATTTTTGATTTATTTGATTCCAGAACTTGAGGCCAGAGGGCCATTTTGGTAAATAGTAGGTTTTAAAAATTTCCTATTCATTGGAGAATTATAACAGTATTATTAGTGATAAAATTTGAAAACTCGCTAAAAATAAAGAAAATGAGTGAACCCACTTGGTTGGATTTCGTACTGGAAAAACCACGACGTGAATCAATTTACGTAAGTATCAATAGATTTTGTCACATTTTGTTCACCTAATGTTGAGAATGTAACTGTATACGTCATAATGTGTCTAATATTCTAAATAGGTGAGTTTATTCTTCTATTATACCAAATAATAGGGTGCTATAGATATGACTCCAAATTTTGGAGTACCAAATATAAATTTTAAAGTTACAAACGTACTCCATCTTATTGGATTTTCAAGTTCAACAACTTTTGTTTCCTCGGAAAACGCTTTAATAATCAAGCCACAAGCGAATGAGTAATTGATGTAATTGCCAAAAATTACACTTCGTAAATACCGACTTAAAATTGAAAAAGTTAGGACGAAGTTGAAGTTAAGGCGAAGTTGTTAATATATCTACTTAGAAAACAAAACGTTCTGGGTTCTAATTTTTGGGGAAATTAAAAAACTTTTTAGATTTTAAAATTTTCCTGAATTTTTTTTTAATTATAATCATTAAAAGAACACTTAAAACAAATAATAAAACTAGATGAAATAATAATAAATAAAATTTAAACTCAATCTTGTGTTACATAAAATTTTTATAAAAAAAAATTGAACTGACTTCTAAAAGGGCACTAAAAAGTGAAAAATAACTAGAAATTTTTATATGGAATTGAAATCTTTGAACTCAGCGCCAAATTAATACCTGACAAAATGTGATTCCCATAAACAGATTAAAAATACTTTATTTGTAATTGCTTTTTTACCATAATTTGTATATATTAGTAGTTATTTATTTCATTTAGAAATAATTTGGCACCGACTTCAAAAATTTCGATTTTATATAAACATTTGCAGTTATTTTTCATTTGTTAGCGCACTTTTAGAAGTAGGTTCAATTTTTTTGTAAAAATTTTATTTTTTCATTTTTAGTTTTGAATTCATTACGATATCCATAAATTATTTGAACTAAGTACTAATCGTGGTTAGTGTACCGTGCAATGACTCCAAGGTGACAAAAAAGTACACATTTTATCCAAAGTTGTAAATCACCCTAAAATAAACCACTAAAAATTCTTTGATTCTTAGAGTTCTCCAAATACCAGTAAAATTTTGTCAAACAAATATTTAGTCTCTCATAGTAAATTCACTATCTTAAATTTCAAATTAATTTTAGATTGGTAATATAGGCCCCAAAACCTTCCAATGTCGCCTTCAAAGCTTCCTAGTACTAATTTTGGATGAAATTCGGTAATTTAAAACTTCTATAACGTAACATTGGATCTGATATATTAGATTTTATTAAAATAATTTTATATTCGCTGTATACATGTACATCTTCAAAAACGATTCAGTCCCACCTTTGAAAAAAATCGAAAAATATAAAATTTTTATTTCACTGTATTGGATTCGCCATGTTGAATCCCGAAAAAATATTTTTAAATCCATAATTTATATCCTCATGATCCCTGTATCAGTTTTGGAGAAAATTGAAAGACGTAAAATTTTTGAGGACGCCATATTGCTTCGGCTAGATTGACTTTTTCAAAAAATATTTTAAATTCGTAGTTAACAAAAACCCTCATTACTGATTTTAGACAAAATCGAGAGGTGTAAAATCTTTAATCTGCCATCTTGGATCCCCTATAGTTATGAATAATTTTAGATTCGTAATTTGCGATCCCAAAAACTCCCCCATACCAATTTTGGAGAAAATCCGACAAAATTAATCTTTTTGTCCGCCATATTGGATGCTCCATATTGAATTTTTCAAATATAGCTTCAGATTCGTTATGTGCGACCCTGAATGGGGGCATTTCCCATACCAATTTTGGAAAAAATTGGACAAAATTAATTTTTTATGTCTGCCATATTGAATCCGCAATATTGTTATTTTTTTAAATAATTTTAGATTCGTTATGTGCGATTTAAAATACTCCCCCGTACCAATTTTAGGGAAAATCGGACAAATTAATTTTTTTGTCCGCCATATTGGATCCGACATTTTGAATTTTTTAAAAAGAATTTCAGATTCTTTGTGTACAACCCCGAAAATTCCTCTATACCAATTTCTGAGAAAATCGGGCAAAATTAATTTTCTTGTCCGCCATATTGTCAGCGCCATCTTGGATTTTACTGCACCAATTTGGTCCAAAAAAGTGTGGGACCACCGCAGTAACTTCCTGAACATAATGCAGAAAAATTCATTCAAATCTGTTCCGCCGTTCCGGAGTAATTGGTGTACATACATAAAAAAATACAAAGCCGATGAATAGAGAACCCCCTTCCTTTAGAAGTCGGTAAAAATGGGTTTTATAGGACATTTTTGTTTATTGCTAAATTACCGATTCTTTAACATCTATTAATTTGCTTTATAGTATCGATCATTTACGCAAAGTATCTCCATTATTATTCAAGATAGAGACGTGCGATTTTCATAGACCTGTGCTACTTTTTTGTCAAATAATAGATGCAACAAATAAAATTTTTATAGCCCTCTCTATTTTTAAATTGTCCAATGTTTGACGGTTTTACTGGTTATCTCTGTTATTAGCAAAAGTAAAAAGATCAGGTTTTCGTGGAATTGTACTACTTTTTTAAACGAACGATGCGACTAACAGAGTTTTCATGAATCTCTTCGTTTTGGAGATACATAGCAATTTTGAAAATTACGAATTTTAGGGCACCAAAATTGAAAAAATAGAACTATAGGAATTTTTCACGAATGGTTCAGTGGCGCAGTCAGATTTCAAAACTGTTTCGGAGATATAAATCAAATTTGCACCCTACATATTTTTGAAAAATGTGATTTAGTTTAGTTGTTTATATGTTTTATCCTTTCAAGCAGAGAAAAGGAAAGAATATATACAAACAGTTTATTTACTGTAAATATAAGTCTAGTTCTCTCACCATATGCGTTTTAACCACCCTATGGTCTTGCCAGTGGAGCTGTATCGGACCGAGAGCAACATTCGCAGGAAATAACTGATATATGAAATATAAATTTCAAGGTATGTCGGTAGCATATTAAAAACTAGTTGACTTCGATGTCAGATTAAAAAATATCGCTAGTCAAACGACATCTATACATCACCGAAATAACAGGAAATTTTTAAAAAAATCAAAATTTCAGTAAGAAATAAAGAAATCTATCTGCCGTAATTAGATAGTATTTAATAGTTTATATATCCTTTGAAAGCATAATACAGTTAAACTATTAGTTAAATATGGCAGATACATTTTTTTATTTATTACTGAAATTTTGATTTTTTAAAAATTTCTTACTACTCCGGTGATTGTATAGATGTTGCTATCTTATAGGTCTATTTGTCCCAATCCGGCCGTCCGGAAAATTAGTGTCCAGAGAGGCCTTTACAATTAGTGTATTGTGAGCGGGAGTTCTGTTTCGTTGCTGGTACAGGGTGAGTCAACGATTGGATGAAGTAAGTTTGTGCCTTTTCGGTGAAATTAACAAAGAAACTATATTTATTGTTTGATGCAGTTTATTTTTACGCAGATTTTAAAAATATTTAGAACTCTACAGGGTGAGCCAAAAAACTAGGACAGCATAAAGTTGTATTTTTTTAAATAGAACACCCTATATACGAATCAGATTTTCGATTTAGCTTATAATTTTAAATCTTTTTTTTAAGGGTTTACTCTAACAAAACTTCATAGTTTCTGAGATAATTAAGTTTAAAGAAAAAAAGTCACATTTTCAAGCATCAATTCAATCCTAAATAACGTTTTCAATTTTGTGACAAATATATTCAAATTTGGAATTTAACAAGGCCAAGGACAAGTTAACATAATTTTTACCTAATATTTGCAATAAAAGCTACAGGGTGTTGAACACATCGGCTCAAATTTGAACAAGTTTAAATGAATAAATATCTTTTTTTTAAATGGTACACCCTGTATATTTTTATGTTATTTAATAGAGTAATAAAAACCCTAAAAGTTTTGTTCAATAGATCCTATACCTATTTATAATAGTTTTTGAGATATTTCAGTTTTTCTTATTTTCCATACTTTTTTATAGAAATAGTCTTCATTTTCATAGTAGCCATGACAAAAACAATGTAAAAGAACATTTTTCTGTGTGTCAAATTTATAACCGCAATCGCTTCTTTTGGTTTTTATGTAGTGTAGTTTGGTTTTTTTTGCATTCATCTTATATTGTAAAATGAATTTTCCAAAGAATGAGTTAATAGATATGATTTATACAATAGGAGAGGCTCAAAAAAATTGCCTTCTTGCTCAAAGAATTTACAAAATGAAGTATCCTGATCGACGCCAGCCTAATACCCATACTTTTCAAAACTTAATGCGAAGATTTGATTCTTCTGGTACTGTTGATTATCCAAAACGTAAAGTGGTCAACAAACCAGTAACTAATGAAGAAAAAGAACTACAAGTATTGTTAAATGTTTAGGAAAATCCTTATATTGGTAGCCGTCAGTTAGCAGCATTATGTGAAACATCACAATCCACCGCTAATCGTACTACCAAGAAATATAGGTATCATCCATATCACATGGAATTACATCAAGAATTGCATGGACAGGATTTTGAAAGTCGTGTAAACTTTTGTCGTACAATAAATGCGGAGATTCAATTAAATCCAAATTTATTATGCAAGGTAATGTTTAGTGATGAAGCTACTTTTGGAAGTAACGGTGCCGTAAATAGACACAACATGCATTATTATGCCACAGAAAACCCATTTTGGATTAGAGAGGTGCAACATCAAAACCACTGGTCATTAAATGTTTGGTGTGGTATTCATCATAATCGAATTATTGGACCCCACTTTTTTAATGAACTACTAAATGGCCATAGTTACCTGAACTTTCTACAAGAAGAACTACCCCAACTGCTTCAAGGTCTCGATAGGGATGAGCTCGACAGTATGTAGTTCCAGCACGATAGTGCGCCTCCGCATTACCATTGTGAAGTTCGTGCGTTTTTGGACCAACGATATCCGCAAAAATGGATTGGACGTGGGGGTTTCATTGTGTGGCCACCAAGGTCTTGCGACATCACCCCATTAGATTTCTTTCTATGGGGTTATATTAAAAATAAGGTGTATGTTAATCCACCAACAACAGTGGAAGATATGCGAAACAGGATTAGGGATACCTGTAGAACAATAACGCCACTAATTTTGTCCAGGGTCCGAGAAAATCTGCAAAAAAGACTAAATTTGTGCATTGCACAAGAGGGTCGTTTATTCGAACACTTATTAAAAAGAAATAATTAATCTCAGTATTTAATAGGTAATTTTTTTGTTTCAATTTAGTATAAAAGTAAATATGTATTTGCCTTGTCGTTATTGTTGTGTTAATTTTTTCACATTATGTTTAATTAAACTATTGCCGTTGTAATATAACGAATAATGTATTTCATCATATTTAACCACATTCTGTTTGTTTCTGTAGTTTCTTTTTATTATTTTACATGGCTACTATGATAATGAAGACTATTTCTGTAAAAAAGTATGGAAAATAAGAAAAACTGAAATATCTCAAAAACTATTATAAATAGGTATAGGATATATTGGACAAAACTTTTAGGGTTTTTACTACTCTATTAAATAACATGAAAATATACAGGGTGTGTCATTTAAAAAAAAAATATTTATTCATTTAAACTTGTTCAAATTTGAGCCGATGTGTTCGACACTCTGTAGCTTTTATTGAAAATATTAGGTAAAAATTATATAATTATCTCAGAAACTATAAAGTTTATATAGTATAAGTATAAATATAGTTTCTTTGTAATATATTTGGATATGGTTGCCTTCTTTCCGTACATCTATAATGCAAGAGGAACTTTAAATTATTTCAACGTAGCTTTGAAAGATTTCTTGATAGCAATAAATATATATTAAACGTACCTGTTAAAATTTAGAAACCTCGTGCGAGATCTGATTCGATTGGATAAAATACATTAGCATGTCATACCTCTCGCAATTTTGATAATTTTGGGTAGCCATCGATTATAAAAACTTAAAAAAAATACTCAGCTGATGAAAAAATCTCTTTGCCGTCTTACTTTCGCAGTAGGCGTAGCCTACTTGCATTTTTTGCATATTTTTTATATTCAGTAATCTAAAATTATAGCAGCAATAAAAACTGTCTTTCTTAAAAATCTAAATGATATTCGAGACGTTGTGCCAAAAGTAATAATATATGTAAAATATGTTAGCCTTCTGCGAATTTAAGTCAGAATAAAAAAAAATCAAAATTTTAGATTTATTAGTGAAATAAAATATAAATTATTATACATTTTTAAAAAGCTTTAAAAAAACGAGAAATGAGCTGTCTTTTTAAAAAGTAAAAGTTTGGTCTATAACTCAAAATATGATGCTTTCAGCGCTTATAGCCTACCATAACATATCCATTCCCAATACCACCCCCATCCTCCTTCAGATGTTCTCCCCCTTTTGAAATCAATTTTGATCTTCTGCAATATGATAAGAACAATACTTTACCTTCTATCATCAATCAACACTTCCTTAGCCTAATTGACTTTAAGTTCAAATCTTTCAAACTATCGTTTACCGACAGCTCCAAATTGGATCAAGGGGTAGGCTCAGCTGCCGTAATCAGCTTTTCATGCAACAAAACAAAGTTAAATCCCCTTTCATCCATTTTTTCAGCTGAGTTGTTTGCCATCAAGCAATGCATCAGAGAGATAATTAAGCACTCCTCCACCCCCAATCATCTAATCATCTCTGATTCCCTCAACTGCCTGAGATCGATCCAAGCCATTAACACATCCCACCCTCTCGAATTAAATTCTCGACCTCCTTAAAATGGGATCCCAACGTAATCTGTACATAGCTTTCATGTGGGCCCCGAGCCACATCGGCATAGAGGGGAATGAATTGGCCGACACTCAAGCAAAATCTGCAATTCTTGAAGGCACCCCTTTCTTCTCTTTACTCAACCCCAAAGAATTGAATAGACACATCGATAACATTATTCGCAACATTGCGCAGGTTCGCTGGGAATCCCTAGAAAACCCCAATAAACTCTTCCACATCAAAAGAAATTTCTCAGAGATATATCACTTTCCCCAACTGTCCAGAAGGGAAAACGTCGTATGGAAGAGAATCGCCATTGAACACTGTAGAATGAGTCATTCCTTTCTTCTTAAAAACGAGGATCCCCCGCAATGTCCGTCTTGTCTTTCCCCTTTATCTATAAAACACATAATTTCTGACTGTCCCTCATACAGAAATGCTAGAGAGAGATATCTAACTTCTAATAATTTTGCGACAGTTATGTCTTTTGATCTGACTAAAGCCAAACGCTTATTGTGTTTCTTGAGGCATATTGATCTTTATAGTAAAGTTTAAATGATCCCAACAATTTCTACAGAAGGCGCTAAATGGTCTGAGTTACTGACGCGCCTTTAACCTTTAAACTAACTAACTAACTAAGCTTTCAGAAAAAACTTAGGCACGCTAATGGATTTTACGTAAAAAACTCAATAATGAACAGTTTTTACTATTTCATTAACTTACATATTAAGTAAGATACAAGGGGGTTTGTAAATGAAAAAGCTTTAATTTCGCCCAATATTTCAAAAGCCGGTATCTCAAAGGACATGACAGTGTCCAGCGTAAAGATTTCTTATTGCTTGAATATCCCTTTTTGGGAGATCGAAAAGCATTTATGCGTTCTTTGGTAATGAATTTATAAATTTGTTCACTTGTCTGATTGTGAGACCAGGCCAGTGGCGTAGCAAAGATGCGGGTGGGCTTGCTCACTAAAAAAATCTTTAGAATTCAATTTAATCAATTTCCAATAAACTTGCTACTTTATAATCCATTTAACACAAGGTGTCAGCAATTATTTATTTTAAATGGACACGCATGCAACGCAGTGCATTTAAATTTATATTAAATGTACATATATTAAGATATCACTTTAAGACTTACTAATTAAACCCAAGGCCTCTGTGACAGTCTATATTAATATGTATACTCACGGCGTGCAGGAAGCAACTTTAATTCAAAGTAAAATGTCTACAAACTCAGTCTCAACAGAGACATGGGTAATAATTTATAGTGCTAAAAACTATCATGTTTGAAATTCTAGCGTTTACCGGAGATTTATATGTTTGAAGTTTTCTCCATTTAAAATGAGGGGTACAATTTTCCCCATTTAAAAAACATTCTGAAGGAAATAAAAGCGATTACTCATAATTCAATTGTTGTGGAACAGCGAGTGTTGGAGCTTTTTGGATGAGTTGATTTCAAATTTAAATGAATGTCAAATCTCGAGATTTAAAGCTTTTTGATTTACAATCATTTAAAGTTGAAATAAACGCAATTACCATTTAGGTTACTAAACCTAAAGAGAAAAATTACCATGAGAACCAAAGTCACAATCTACAAAGTTCTTGTGAGATCGATTCTCACTTACGGAGCATCAACATGATGTATTACGATGAGGGCCAGTCTTAAAAGACGTAATTATACGTAATGATACACCCCTGTTAGATTATTGCATTGTGATCTTAAAATAGAATACTTAGATAAAATAATTGTTAAATTCCGTCTTAAAGCAAATTTGTTTGACTTAATTGACACGTCGCACAGATTATCAAAAGACTGCGTTACTAACTAACAAGACCATCGACCTAGGCATTTAGCTCAATAGAAGAAAATAATAATAGCAATATTTGTTGAAACAATAAAATTTTTATAAAAAAATTGAACCGATTTCTAAAAGTGCGCCAAAAAAGGAAAAAATAACTAGAAATTTTTATATGAAATTGAAATTTTTGAAGTCGGCTCCGAACTAATACCTGACAAAATGTGATTCGCATAAACAGATTAAAAATACTTTATTTGCAATTGCTTTCTTACCATAATTTGTTTATATTAGTAGTTAGTTATTTCATTTAGAAATAACTTGGCGCCGACTTCAAAAATTTCAATTTCATATAAAAATTTCTAGTTATTTTTCCCTTTTTAGCGCACTTTTAGAAGTCGATTCAATTTTTTTATAAAAATTTTATTTTTCGATTTTTAGTTTTGAATTCTTTATGATATTCATAAATTATTTGAACTAGATGCTGATCGAGATTAATGTACCTTGCAATGACTCCAAGGTGGCTAAAAAGTATCCATTTTATCCAGAATTGTAAGTCACCCTAAAATGAATCACTAAAAATTCTTTGATTCTTAGAGTTCTTCAAATTTCAATGAAATTGTGTCAAACAAATATTTAGTCTGTCATAGTAAATCCAATATCTTATATTTCAAATTAATTTTAGATTGGCAATATAGGCCCCAAAACCTTCCAATATCAATATTTAAAGAATTTGAGACGTAAATTTCTTAGCCCGATATATTTTATATTACATATTGAGTTTGTACACGCCCCAAGAACCCTGCAATATCAATTTTAGATAAAACCGGAAAATGTAAAATTTGTAGTCCTTCATATTGTATCTAATCAACTTAATATTTGTAAAAAATTAACTTCATATTCGCAATACACCACCCCCCAACGCTCTAATACCAAATCTAAAAAAATGTGGATAACGTAAAATTTTCAGCCCACCATATTGGATCCGCCATAATGAATTAAAAAAAAAACAATTTTAACGTCTTAATCTAATCTAAATCTAAACCCTTCAAAGCCCCCTAGTACCAATTTTAGACGAAATCCAGAAATTAAAAATTTCTAAACGGTCATATTGCATCTGACGTATTAGATTTTCTTAAAATAATTTTATATTCGCTATTTACATCCTCAAAAACGATTCAGTTCCACATTTGAACAAAATCGAAACATGTAAAATTTTTTGTCAGTTATATTTCATTCACCATATTGAATCGTGAAAAAATAGGTTTAAATTCATAATTTACACCCTCAAGAACCCTCTATATCAGTAAAATTTTTAGAACACCATATTGAATCCGCCAGATTAAGTTTTTCAAAAAATATTTTAATTTCGTAATTAACACAAACAAAAATCCCTCCATACTGACTTCAGACAAATTCGAAAGATGTAGGATCTTTAATCCGCCATATTTAATTTTCTTTAAATAATACCAGATTCGTAATGTGCTATCCCAAAAACTCCCTCATATCAATTTCGAAAAAAATCGAACACAATTAATTTTTTATCCATCCTATTGAATTTTTTAAAAATAGTTTTAGATTCATAATGTGCTACCCCGAAAACTCCCCCATACCAATTTTAGAGAAAATCGTACAAAATTAAATTTTTTTCCCGCCATATTGGATCCGCCATTTTGAATTTCTAAAAAATAATTTCAGATTCGTTGGGTACAACCCCGAAAATTCCTCCACACCAATTTTGAAGAAAATCGAACAAAATTAATTTTTTTGGCCGCCATATTGTCAGCGCCATCTTGGATTTTACTTCACCAATTTCGTCCAAAAAAATATGGGACCACCGCAGTAACTTCCTTTACATAGCGTAAGAAATTTCATTCAAATCGGTTAAGCCGTTCCGGAATAATCGGTGTACATATATAAATAAATATATATATATATATATATATATATATATATATATATATATATATATATATATATATATATATATAGAGGTGAAAGACTGGTTCAATACGCACATTTCCAGAACCTATCAATAGGCAACACCTACTTCAAGAAAAATCCAAATAGAAAATGGACGTGGATAAGTCCTGACGGAAAAACTAAAAATGAAATTGATTTCATCCTAACCAACAACATAATAACCCTACAAGATGTAAGCGTTCTTAATAAGTTTCGAACAGGTAGTGATCACAGACTAATCAGAGCTCGAGTAGTTCTCAATACAAGATTAGAAAGAATAAAATTAATACGAAAACCAACATCTGGAATTAATATCGCTAACTTACGAAACAACTCAGAACAATATCAAGACCTAATTAATGAAAAACTACAAGACGCAACAGATGGCTCACACTTGATGGAAACGATCCTAAACTGCGCCAAGGAAATTGGAGGACCACAACCACGTAACCACAATAGAAAACTCTCCGATGAAACGAGAGCTCTTCTGAAACAACGAAGACAAATGAAAATCAGCTCGAACATAAACCGAATAGAATACAGGGAGCTGTGCAAAACGATAAGAAAGAAGATTGCAGAAGATATAAAATCCTATAACGAGAGGCTTGTGGAAGATGCAATCGAAAATCATAAGAGCTATAAGAAGACAAAAAGCGCATTAACCATCGGTAAGAAACAAGTAATAGCACTGGTGAACGGAAATGAAAGAATAACAAACAGGGATGAAATAATAAAAATCATAACCAAATTCTATGAGGACTTATACAAAATACCGGCACATCAGGAAGTAGAGGAAGAGACAACTACAGCACAAGAAGATGTTCCAGAAGTTCTTGTGGAGGAAGTAGAAGCAGCTCTTAGGAGCATGAAGAACGGCAAGGCAGCTGGGAATGACGGTGTCACATCTGAACTCATAAAATACGCCGGAAACTCAACTTGGAAAATCTTAGCCAACATACACAAACTGCCTAAAATCAAGACGCATTCCGAGACAGTGGAATAGCGCTAATATAATCCTAATCCACAAGAAAGGTAGCAAAGAGGACCTTAAAAATTACAGACCAATTAGCTTGCTACCAGTAATATACAAAATATTCACAAAAATAATTAACAACAGAATACAGAACACACTTGATGTTGCTCAACCTCGAGAACAAGCAGGCTTTAGAAGTGGCTTCAGCACAATGGATCATATTCAAACACTACGAGAAATTATGAGTCGAACAAAAGAATATGATCTGCCACTGACATTAGCTTTCGTAGACTTTGAAAAGGCATTCGACTCAATATACCCAAGAGCAGTTATAGAAGCTCTAGTCTACCAGGGAGTGGATAAGCCTTACGTAGAAATGCTAGCTAACATATATAGAGAGGCCACAGCTAGAGTAAATGTATACAAAGATACCCCAGAATTTCCAACTCAGAAAGGAGTCCGACAAGGTGACGCAATATCCCCCAAGCTATTTACAGCAACTCTAGAAAGTATCTTCCGCAAAATAGACTGGGAAAATAAAGGTCTATGTATAGACGGTGAATATCTAAACCACTTAAGATTCGCTGATGGCATCGTTCTGATTGCTAAAAATCCTGAAGAACTGCAGGAATAAATTAATGATCTGAACATTGCCAGTAACAGAGTTGGCTTAAAGATGAACCTAGCAAAAACAAAAGTAATGTGCAACGATCTACTAAGAGACATTGAAATAAGGATAAACGAAACCACGCTGGAAGTAGTAGATGAATATGTATACCTGGGTCAACTTATACACAAGTCGGGTTCACTACTTCCAGAAATTAACAGAAGAATCAAACTGGCGTGGTCAGCATTCGGACGAAACTCCATCATCTTCAAATCCAGAATGCCACTTTACCTTAAGAAAAGAGCGTTTGATCAATGCATATTACCGATCATGACATATGGTTGCGAAACTTGGACATTGAAGAGCGAAATAATTACAAAACTCCAAGTAGCTCAAAGATCCATGGAAAGATGTATGCTAGGGATAACAAAAAGGGATCGCAAACGAATAGATTGGATACGACGAATGACCCAGGTGACAGATGTCGTCCAAAGAATAAAATCCCTTAAATGGCAATGGGCAGGTCATGTAGCAAGAAGAACTGACAACAGATGGACCACAAGAACAACTATGTGGTATCCCAGAAACGCGAAGAGGCCACAGAGACGCCCTAACATTAGATGGGACTATGACATCAGGAAAGTGGCAGGAACAACTTGGTCCCGATTAACCATCGATAGAAAGAGTTGGGCACAAATGAGTAATGATTATAAGAACACGTAATAGTAATAACAACAAAACAAGAAAAATAATAATAATAAATAACTATAAAGGAACATCATAATAACAACTTAATAAGGGAGGCTGCACCATAATTTAGAAATGGTAGATAATAGCTGAAAATGATGATGATGATATATATATATATATATATATATATATATATATATATATATATATATATATATATATACTCGGCGAATTGAGAACCTCCTTCTTTTAGAAGTCGGTTAAAAACTGCCGTTTCACTGTAAGCACCAAAAAGAAGTTATAAGACATCTTCTGACCATTATGAAAACGATCTATCAAAATCAGGGTGCAAAGTTTTAGGTACCATATTTTTACAGTTTCAGTTCAAAGTTTCCTTGCTAATAATAAATCCAATGTAACCCCATTTTACGGCAATTTATTATATAAGAGCATCTAAAACATTCGAAGGTGTTTCATTGTTAAAAATACTACAACTTTCAATAAAAATGTCACGTCACGTTTCTACTATAACGTTAATCGAGTGAAAATTGATTTCTGTGTCACAGATTTTTCGATCAAAAATACCTGTGCCAAAAATGTGACTAATTAGCAGCTTCGAGCAACAATGTCAGACCAAACCAATGCATTTGCGTTTAAATCTTTCTAACTATAGAATTTTGACACCGAAATCATTTATCATTGACTGTAAGTTTCAAAAATAAAATTGGATTCCTTGTACAAGGTGAAACGATAATAGTTTCGGTCCCCCACATATCTAACATTTTATTATGATTTCAAAAAATTTCTGTAGAAATATTTTTGAAATTTGAATTTGTATCCAATTTCGATCTAGTTTAGAAGATAGTATTAGATAATAAAGATGGTTACTTGTTTACCGTAAACATGTGTGGCATGAAGTGCGATTAAAGCCAATTTATATATCCACTTTATACCTTTAGGTAATATTACATAAATTGCTGGTATTCATTTTAGATTGTTTAATAGTTTTTTTACTGCTTTAATGTAACAAAGTATTACTAACAATTCTCTTTGTTTCCCTCTCTCTCTCTTTCTCTCTCTCTCTCTCTCTCTCTCTCTCTATATATATATATATATATATATATATATATATATATATATAATTTATTTTTGTATCTTAAAACTTTCATTAAATATTTTTTTCTAATATTTTCTTGGGTATAGGTTTTTCATTAGAGAAACTAAGGACAACAATTTTTTTTCCTGCGTTTCGCTCTACATAGTGAGCTTCTTCAAAAGAGCTAGGTATATTAATTTTACATCTACAAAATTACATAGTCTTAAAGACTATTTTAAAATCCCTTTTATTTTTATTAATTTTAATTAAATTAAAAATTTAAAAGTGTAATTACTGTGACATATGTTTATTATAAAAAATTTTGTAATTTAAATATAATATACCTAACTCTTTTGAAGAAGCTCACTATGTAGAGCGAAACGTCAGAAAAAAAATTGTTGTTCTTTGTTTCTCTAATGAAAAACCTATACCCAAGAAAATATTAGAAATATATATATATATATATATATATATATATATATATATATATATATATATATATATATATATATATATATATATATATATATATATTATATATATATTTTTAGTTGGTTATTTTCTTGGGAATATGGTTCATTTTTATATTGGAACTACATATATACAGTAGTCATACTTATTGTATATATATATTTTTATTTCTCAGGACGTTCCGATTCTTTCGAATCTTTTTCAACTGATGCGGATGCAGAACAGAGATTTTTGTTTTAAACAATAGTTAATTACATCACAAACCAATTGTGACTAGTCAGTCAAGTCAAGACAGTTTAAAAAGTGAATATACAAAAGAGTGAGTGACTACAATTGGTTTGTGATGTAATTAACTATTGTTTAAAACAAAAATCTCTGTTCTGCATCCGCATCAGTTGAAAAAGATTCGAAAGAATCGAAACGTCCTGAGAAATAAATATATATATATATATATATATATATATATATATATACAATAAGTATGACTACTGTATATATGTAGTTTCAATATAAAAATGAACCATATTCCCAAGAAAATAACCAACTAAAAATATATTTAATGGTTCAATAAAAAATTAATTCCTTTATTATATATATATATATATATATATATATATATATATATATATATATATATATATATGTTTATGCGGCTTTCACGGATACCTCCGTGTGAGATGCAATGCAGCAACGTACAACTATATGCAGCTTCGTCTATGAATGAAGTAGTATTTCTTAACAATTTGTTCAAACTGTGCAACCTCTAACACGGAAAGGATATGGTTGGAACGAAGTTTGCATTTACTGTTCGCATTGTACTTCATTCATAGACGAAGCTGCATATTTCAGCACTACAACGGCATAATGTGGATATATCCACTGCTATTGCATCTCACACGGAGGTATCCGTGAAAGCCGCATAAACATATATACGCCATCCGGCGGAAGGTCGGCGAAGCCGCGTTCAGTATTTGCATGCTTCCTTCTGATCTGTCCTTTGCACAGCCAGGTGCATGTCGGTACCTTGATGAGTCTAGTAGAGACGAAACATGTACCTCTGCCATATCACTGTGGCGGGGAGGGTAAGTTTTGACTTTCTTCTCGGTATGGTTGTACAGGTAGGCCATCATCTCGATGGTGGTGGAATAGGATAAATTGTCTTTCTTAACAATTTGTTCAAACTGTGCAACCTCTAACACAGAAAGGATATGGTTGGAACGAAGTTTGCATTTACTGTTCGCATTCTACTTCATATATATATATATATATATATATATATATATATATATATATATATATAATGATAATCGTGCTCACCCTGTACTTATCTAAAAATATTTAAAATTAGTTCATTATTAGGTTTATAACTGATCTATATAGTCCGTTAAAACTCAAAAATAATTTTAAATGCTGTTAAACATCTATTAATTTTCTTTTCTTAGATTTCCCGAATAGAAAAAAATTCGGTGGGGGAAAATATAAAGATTTTACTTGGAAAATTTTAATTTAGTGTTGGTCTAACTGACATTCACAATAATTAAAAAATAGTCATGGTATGTTGTGAATACTTCCTAAAAATTACTCATTTGTTTTAACATTCATTTGTTTTAACCTTAGTGATGTGTGCAAAGTGCATTTTTAAAAATTTACGTTTTGTTTTGATCTTGGCAGTTATAAATGTCTATTTTGTTTTTTCCTGTGAAATATGATTGGTGTTTTTCCATACATTTTTACGAAATGATTCATGTTATTATGTAAACTATGGATTATGCGTGTTATTTAACAAATTTATTTTATGTTTTAATTTATTTGAGTTTCTATTATCAATGGCTTTTAGGAAAATTTATTGTATATATTATTTTAGGTAGTACTTACTTTGATTTTCTAAGTTAAAATTTATCTAATATTTTATTTAACAACTGTTTAATTTAAAAATTTACAAGCAGATTCATTCAAAATAGTTAACATTTATACTTCTTAATTGGTCCGTTTTGCTTGGTTCATAATATTCTTATTATTTAATAATTGTTATATTATTATTATTATTTATAATTAATCCTTTATATAAAGAAATTAAGAATAAAAGTGTAGGCACAGTGGATTCCTGAAAATAAAAAATATATTAATTTTTGTCAGTTTGATGACGACAGATAAGTATTTTTTTTTGCTTATAAAAAGAATTTATCAGCATATATTATTATTATAATTTTTATAATTAGTAAATAATAGGTTCAGTAACACGAACTGATCAAAAAGAATATCTTTAAAGATACCATGCAAATTAAATACTCTTATTAAAATCATTGCTACTAAAAAATGATTTGATAATTTAGAGCATTTAGAGAAAAGTATTCGTCATTTTTCGGTGGTATAATTTAGAACAGTTATAATATTATCACTGAAATTAAATTTGTGTGTATATTAGGCCAAAAAATAATTTGAGGGACATTATAAAGGTAAGGATTTAATTTAAAGATTAAACCAAGAAAAAGGTGCCATACAAATCAATTTGAAAATACTGCGAATTTGAAAACATCATTTTTTCAAATACTGGTGAAGTGTGTTGAACACGCATTAGAGGTCTGAATTAATTATTTATGTTGTTATTTTTTTTGCAAGTTGGTTGCATGGCCGTCTCTTAGTTAATTAAATTTACGCTCCTGCAAAACTTGAAACAGTTTCTTTTATATCTCTTAAATTAGTTATTGTAATTAAGTCAAAATTTTTTTAGGATATTTGAAATTTACAACTAGAAAATTAATATAGACATTTTTATATTATATTTCATATTATTTTGAAGACTTGACGAGATACACAAAAAATATTTTATCCCTTCTTTTAGTATAAGACTATATTTTTCCAGTTTAACTTCAATTATGTTTTTGTGTTACATAAAAGCACGTGCCTTAAAAATTTCTTTGTAAACGACGTTAAAAGGACGATATTATAAGGCTGCAACTTACAGACTGACGTATGAACTGACGGATGGACATAACGAACCTATAAGGGTTTTTAGTTGCCTGCAAAATCTTAGAAACAACAAGATTGATACGCGAATGAGATTTACTTCTCATGAAAATTAGTAATTATTTTAAGTAAAACTTTCCGCACTTTCCTTTCTTTTACATTTCTTATGTATCTTGTTATACCTGATTGTAATCAAAACGATTGTGAACTTTTATATCATTCATTATGATCATTTAGGAGTTTATTACATAAATGCGAAAAGAAAACATCGTTATTATTGCTAACGCTTCAATTTTCATGTACTCTGGATATTACATTACATTTATCATTTTATTTTTTTAACTTAAACACCTCGAACTTTTTTAAGTTGTAATTTTAACCACACAAAAGAGAAAACATTATATCTCTGACTGATAATATCTAGCTTTAAGTGCAGTTTGCCAACGAAACAATGCCGTGACATAAATGAGTGAATAAATGAATAAAAAGTGGTGATCCTAGATTTTCGATGTCTAGCCCTCGTTGGGCTCTTTATATCCCATCATGGCTCCAAATCATTCATTCATTCAGTATTGCAGCCCCACTGTCTAAGCATAAGTTTATTGTCTTATTTTTGTGTATGCCCCTCTCACTGCCACACTCCAGAATAGCATAAATTTTTGCCTGCAAAATCATTGCACGTTATCCGAAAAAGCAAAACTCTCTAACTCCCGTGCTCTTGCTGAACGCTTTAACTCCGGCTCTTTCATCCTATTGAGATCCGTTTATAAACCAACAGGATTCATTTCTCGAAAGAGTTTGCTCCTCCTGTCAATCCTTTCTTCTGACCAACAATATCTCAAAAGAGTAGTTAGGTTCCAAAGTCGGCGTCATGTAGTCTGTTTTCATGGAAAATGATGGGCAACTCTCCACCACGCTTCCCCAGACACACGGGTTGCCATGCTCTAGGTAACTAAGACGATAAACAGTTTTCAAAGCCTCTTTCTCTATGTATAACTAGAGAGAAAGTAGATTCATTAAGAACTCCGGTGCTCTAGTAGTGACAATCTTCATTGCACTCATTATTTTCATACCAGCCATTCTTTGAACACTGTCAAGTTGCTCTTGTATTACGTCACGATACATTAGCGACGTACGTAATCATAGAGCGACATAACCAGAGGGTATATTCAATATAGCATTTTCAGTGTTAGCCTGTCAGCCCCAATCTCTTGACATACAAATCAAAGGACAATGTGAAAAAGAATGGATAAAACCTGTCCTAACCTATTTTAAAATTATTATAGAGTCGAAAAATACAGGAAATCTTAGGAAAAAATTTTACGTAAAAATCTTGCTTCAAATGGGCTTTTCTAAGAAATATCAAAGTTTCAAATAACTTGAAAATTTTCAAACCAGCTAATCATATCCATCATATTCCTATGCATTTTTGGACGCTGAATATAAATCTGAAGTCAAAAAAATCGTGCATCTTTAAAATAATTTTCTAGTGTCAATAAACATTGTGTGAATAGGAAAAAAATTAAAATAAGCTCTTAAAATAGTCCTTTGATCTTAGTGAACCGAATTATTTGAAATTTAAGATGTATTACACATATATTAGGAGTAAAGACTAGCGTCCATTCAATAAATTCAAAACACACCCCCTTAGGGAGTGAAAACTACCCTCATATCTTACCAAACGGATCAAAAACAACAATGACACAAAAAAGTTCATCTCAGTTTTAAGACATGGTAAGAAACTGCCCCCCCCCCAGCAGAAATGCGAGAAACCACTTCTAAATTCAAGAAATGCAGTAAAAAAAATACATAAAATCCAATAGGATTACGACTTTTATTGATGCTAAAATTGGCCAAAATAGTACGCTACTATGAATCTGAGGTAAATACTGTTGTGACACCAATACTACTCAATTACTCCCCCAGAGGTGGGTGATAAATAACCTCCTACAACACCCAATTAAAAAAAAATCTGCTGTGAGTGGCGACAAAGCTCGAAATTACTAAATTTTGCTGAAGTAAGAAAAAATTACTATAGATTTGAAGATGTACTTGAAAACTACCTCCATAGGGTTGCGAGAAACTAGCCCTAAATACGAATGATGTAGGAGAAATAGGCGTATAAATTGAATCCTACTACAGTCCCTTCTTACCTTCGCAAAGTTCAGTTGTTTCGAGCTTTTTCAACAGTCACTAAAGCTTTCTTTGAATTACATATTGCGGGGGGGGGCAGTTATTACCCCCTCTGGGTGAGTAATTAAGTAACATTGGTGCCAGGAGAGAATTTACCCATAGTAGTACACTATTTTGGCCAATCTTTGCATCTATGAAAATCATAGTCTTGTTATATTTAATGTTTTTTTTTCTGTATCTAATGCTTTTTTTGAATTTAGGGGTGATTTGTCGTAACCCTACAGGGTGATTCTCGAGTGTACCACAGATCTACTACAGTTTCCTATGGGTTCTCAAAATTGAGACGTTTCCAAATTTTTAGTTGTCATTATTTTTTTCGATCAGTTTTCATCCTTTAAGGGGTGAGATTCACATCTATTGAATTGAATTAATTTACACGTGATGAACCTTAAAATTCATATAATTCGGTTCATTAAGTTCAAACGAATCTTCTAAGAGCTCAGTCTCATTTTCACCCTATTCAAAGGGTGTTTTTTCGCATTAGAAAATTGTTTTGAGGAAGCACGATTTTTTGACTTTGGATTCGTATTTAGCGTCCAAATATAAATAGGGATATGATGGATATGGTTCACAGTCTCAAAATCAAAGAATTTTTTGTTGTTTGATTTAAGTGCTGTTTACAACTTTGAATAAAAAGGGGTACTTTTTTGCAACCTTGGAAACGTTGCGAAGTACACTACACATCTGATTTAGTACTTAGTTCAAACGATTTATAAATATCATAAAAAATTGAATATATTTCCAAGAAGCGCTAAAAATCTAAAAATGATAATACAAATTTTTATACTAAATTAATACTAAATCAAACAAATAACTACTAACAAGCCACAACAAGAAGGCAATTACGAATGAAATGTTGCTCAATCTTTTTGTATGAATCACATTTGGCAAGTATTCATTTGAGGCCGATTTCAAAACTTTCAGTTTCATATATTATAAATATTTATATTATTTTTTTTTCTTAGAAGCCGAATTAGTTTTTTTTATAAAAATTTTACTGATAAAAATTTCAGCTATGCTTTCAATTATGTGTAAGGAAATTGCAGCAATAGCCAACAGTGCAATTAACTGTTGCAGAAACCTAACATAGTACATGTTAGACACGTACTTGATCAGTTTTTTATATAAATTCAAATATCACATTCTTAGTTTAGGGGAATAAAATGCTTGTTCATTCATTACTTGCTTTCTAAATATCAAATTTTTACAAACTTGAATATTTTAAATTTATGCACGATATTCCTAGAGTCGATTTTTGTAATATATAAAAGTCTTACCTAGTTAGTTAAATGGACGGTAAAGTTATGACAAAAATGCCTTAGTTCGTGAATAGACATTCGGGATAAGCCACCTTTCAGCGGGTGAACTACCTTACCTCCACGTCAAAATTATACTTACAGTCATACACAGGTTAAAATTATTCATTTTTATTATTTAATATTATATTTCCAGCATTAATAGAACGCTATTTTAAAATTTTAAATATTTTAAATATTTTACGAAGTGCCAAGACAGCTGGTACTAACAATTAGTCTAAACTTCCCAGACTAATTACACTTTTCATGCTTTTTTGTGATATATGAGACTAATTTGTGTAAATAATAACTACCTTTTACCACTAGAATATTAAACGCGTTTTGTAACAGGTTAATTTTGTTGTTGTCGGGCGACGCAAATAAAATATTTAATTCAAAATTATTTTTTCTACATTTGTCTTAGAAAAATGGGATTCTATTAACGTTTTTCATGTTAAAAGGTTCTTTTTCAAATCAAATTTATATCTTGTTTCTTAAATTCAACTGGAACAAATTCCTGTTTATTTCGATATCTATGAATGCAGCCTGATAAGGAGAATTTTGAGTTTTTCATATTGAGGAACAGAAAATAGTCACCAAATGCTAAATTTGGCGAAAAAGACAGGTGAGAAAGTAATTTGTAATGTAGTTTTTGTAGTTTTGCTCTTGCAACTGCACTGGAATGAGCTGGACGTTTATCATGGTGAATTAGTACATTTTTTTCACCAGATGTGGCTGATTTTTCCTCAGAACAACATTTAATTGATCCAATAGTGAAGTAAGGTAATCGATTAATATTACACCGTATGAACTCTAGAAATCATGGCCAAGATCCTATCGACTGATGGAATTCTCCTTTCTTTTTCGGAGCGCGTATTTTAGACCCAATCTCCATTTTTGAATATTATTTTGTGTCCAACGTGCAATAATGTATCAGCGTAACGTAAATTCGCAACATTTTGCTGGGATTACGCTAGTACATGTTTAAACACTGCAGAAACATAGTCACACGATATCGTTTTTGATTGGTAATTGGCAAAAGCGACACCCATGATATCGTTTTTGATTGGTAGTTAGCAAAAGCGGCACCAATCTTGCTGAAAGGTTTCTCGTGATCAAACGTTCATGTAAAATATATAATACACGTTTAGTCGAGATTCTCACAATACCATGTATTTTATCAATCATCTCTTCAGAAGGGACCTCTATTGAGCGTTCAGGATGTTCAACATCATGTGTGTTAGTACAGTCACAGTTTAATTCAGAAAACGACTTAAGCAGTTCTTCAGTTTCTTTGATAGTTTTTCCTCGCAAGACGTAGTATTTAATAAGCGCATGAAACTCATGTTTCTCCATCATCTTGAAGATACACTGCCACACCAACTTAAACAGACTGCCAAAAATGTTATAGGACTTAACGCTTCGTATTCACACTAGCATAAGACGAAACTTCTGTACTGTGAATTCATTGTGATTGAAGAGTCACCTTGTGAGAATTCACATACTAATTAAACTACCCTCGTAAATGGATTTTATGTTCTGTTTTTAAAAACATGTTTGACTTATCAGGGGAGATCGCGTCCTTATCATCACCGATTTTGAAGAGACTTTAGAATTATACCGACTTAAGTCATTTAAAGAAATCTCCTATGGCGTTCGTACCATCGCTCTTTTTTAGAAGCTCTTTCACATCAGCTACCATAGCACAAATGGGTAAGCGCTTTATCAGTGTTCCGAGAACTGAGGGTTCGATCCCCACTCGAAGCAAGATTTTTTTATCATTCCAAAAAATAATCATCGGTTTATCCAGTTAATAATTATTCCATGTAGTTTCTACACACAAACTTTTAAATACAAACATATGTAATAATAATAATAGATAATGAAAAAAACATTACTTTACATTGAATGGTTTTGTTTTTCGATTAAAAATAATTAATTTCGAGATTTTTCGGTTACTAGTTTAAATAAGTTTCATTTTTCATTGCTTGTTTCTCATAAAGTAACACATTCTGTTTTAAAAAATTTTACTACAACTGTAAAATGGAGGTAATGAGGGACTATTTAAAAAAGCACTTTAATTATGTATTTAAATGTTCATGTGTAAAAAATACATGGAATAATTAATAATTGGAAAGATTGATGATAATTATTACTTGGAATGATAAAAAATAATATATTGAGCGCGCATCGAACTCTCAGCTCTCGGGCTTCGACCTTAAAAATGTATTCACAAAAATTTAATGACCGATGGTACGAACGCTTTTCGGGATTTCTTTAGATGACTTAGTCGGTATAATTCTTAAGTCTCATCAAAATCGGTGATGACAAGGGCGTGAACCCCCTATTTAGTTCTACCTTTATTCTTTGAAACTTCATTTCTAAAGAAAATAAATCAAAAATGTCTTGGAGTTGGGGGTAGCATTAAAATCTTGAAAACCTTCTTCACATGCTTGCTGGAATTTAAGGGGTATTTTATGATTAATGGTAGGAAATTTGTTGGTAATGATTTTAGCTACCTAATATTGTTTTAATCTCTCAGAAAGCTGCCGAAGTTTAGTTTTTTAAAAATATCAACACTATTTTAAAGTTTCGATTATGACGTGGAATTCAAAATTTTTATTTAAATTATAGATTTGATATTACGCATTAGACACCTACGGACAATATAAATTTAAAAATCAAAATAAATCTAAAAAGTCTCCTGTCAAAGAGCAAACTGATCTATTGGCATTGGATTTATTTTTATTAAATTAAAATTCTATTTTAAAATCGAGCTAGAAAAATATAGAAAAGGGATATTTTATTAGTATGTGACGAAATTATAGATTCTTGTTGCCTTGGCAGTTAATAATGTAAAAAAAAAATTTAAAATAACTTAAATAAAAATATGTGATTCTCTGAACGGGGCTTCTTACTATTACGGTGCCTCTAGAAACTATTATAATTTCGTTATATCCGTCCTTTCGTCCATCTGTATGTCACAGCTACGCAACTTTGCAACTTATCCTTCTTTAGAAATGAAATTTTGCAGGAATATTTTTCATTTAACTCATATATTGACGTGAAACTAAATTACGAAACAAAATTTTATTTCTACCCTGTATGTGGACAAAAAGAATTACAATTTTTTTCGCTTACCCTATCATTGACTAGACCTTAAATAAAATTGAACATGTCACACTCACGAAATATGACGTTCCAAAGACGTTTCTAAAACATCTCCTTTCTGCTTATATCAAGCGAAAGCAAACCATAAAACATAAATGTCTAAAAATGGTAAAAATTGAATACCAGAGGAAAGTGTAAAAAGATTAAAAATAATAAATAATAATTGCCATCACCATGCCGATACCATGAATTCAGTAAAACCCAGAAATCGTTGACTACCAATGACATGCTATAAAATAGAATTGTCTCACCCCGATCAGTTTATAGGCGAGGAAAATGTGAGGGTAATAGTTCACAGCATATCGTCATACATTGATAAATTACTTACCACATACCTATGAAACTTAACATTTGGATATAAATGGTAAAATTTTCGACACAATTCACATTACCTGGGCATATTGTTTATAGTTAATATACAAAATTTTTAAAAAATACTAAACATATTATGATAAAAACTAAAAAATGAAGAAAAATACATCTAGATTACGATAAACCTTTCGTAATATACTTCGCTATTATTTGGCAGCATTCGCCACACAATCGGAAATCAAAAAGATTTCATTGTTTTTTTCAAATACTATAATCGTAAAAACTTTTTGTGTATGTTGCCGAACTTAACATGTTATCTTAGTATTTGGAAATGTTAAATTTTTTTGAATCAAAGAATTAACAAATTTAACGACAACGTCCTTATACTGTTTAGACAAATATACTGTGTAATTAAACAATACATTAAGTATGACGAGTTAAATGAGTGAATGTCAAATAGGTTGCCATACCTGTCACATGCAATTTGGCAACATAGATTGAACTATTTCGCATTGTTGTCGTCTATCGAAACGTAAACAATATTTTTCCATTGATAACATGTCCTTGTTGACCACACTAGACTAGTAGGAAAAAGAAGGACGATGAATAGAAATAATCAAAAAAGACTAATACGATATACAGAATTCAATAAAATAATTTAAACAGCACAATGCACAGAAAACAGACCTATACTATACAAAACTCTGATTATGAATAACTACGTGAAGGTAAAGAAGTCATCTCGATATGAGAACAATAAAACCGCAGGAGACGAAGAAATAACAATTAAAATGATAAAACAAAATAGATGCGCCCTATTAAAAAAGTGACAGTTTCAAACAAAGAATGCATTAAACAAAGTAAAAAGTCGTATGAATGGAAGTAATATCGCAGCATAGAAAAGATTAAATAACACTGGATAAAAGCTAAAATGTATCTAAAATAAAATCGACTAAATCTTTCCAATCTTTTTAACATTAATTCAAGTATATATTAAAAAATTAACTGCAAAAATGCACTTGATACATTTGTATTGTTATAACAATAGAGGGGTGAGACGTGGTCAAATATACGTTTATCCCAAGTTAAGGACATTTTGTACAACTTGGCAACACCTCATGGGGGATCTCCAGGGATGACCCCTTATATACGAAGTTTCAATTCTGCAATAACATTAACGGTTTATGGGCGGTTTCAATATATACTACAAGCTAGAGGAATGGAGATGGTCTATAGACTGTTCAACATTGAGTTTAAAAGCAGTACTATTGCATAGGGAAAATATTTTACCGTCTATTCCTATTGGATATGCTGTTCACATGAAAGTATCATAAGACAATATGAGGTACATATTGACAAGTATAAAATACGATGAGCACCAATGACAGATCTGTGGCGACTTATAGGTGATTGTACTTTTACTTGGGTTGCTGCTAGGAGACATCAAGTTTTACTGTTTTTTGTCTGAATGGGACAGTCGTACGTCATTACAAGAGAAAAGACTGGTCCGTTCGATAATCACTAGTGCGAGGTGAAAAGAATGTACAACATTTGCCATTGGTAGACCGCAAAAAGGTTTTGTTGCCACCATTGCATATCAAACTCGACCTAATGAAAAACTTTTTTAAGGCACTGAATACAGATGGGGCAGCTTTTCAGTACCTACATCAGAAATTCTCAAGTCTAAGTAAAGCAAAAATTAAAGAAGGTATTTTTTTTGGGCCATAGATTCGAAATATTCTGAAAGACAAATATTTTGACAGCACTCTATCAGATATTGAAAAAATGCTTGGAATGACTTTCGCCTCGTGGTCAGTAATTTCTTCGGAAATAAAAAAGCTGACAATTACGTTAATCTTGTTGAAAATATGTTGTAATCGTTTCAAAAAATGGGTTGCAATATGTCTCTAAAGATCCATTTCCCACACATATCTAGACTTTTCTCCTGATAACTACGGAGCTGTAAGTGATGAGCACAGCGAACGCTTCCATGAGGATATATCAACATCGGAGAAAAGGTGTCAGGGAAAATGGAATGCTTCCATGCTTGCCGACTACTGTTGGACTCTTGTTAGAAATGCTCCAGAAACAATTCACAAAAGAAAAGTAACAAGACAGGATATTTAGTGTCTCTATAAGTGTAAAAGTATGTATTTTTATCATTTTGTTAAGAATAGAATAAAAAAGACCTGTTCGTGAAAATTGCCACCAAACACACAGATGACTGTTCTTTCTGTTTGACAAATACGAACGGTTATTCTAAAAAATCAATAAGTTCAGTGAAATATTCCTACGTATCATCAATTTCAATGCCACTACCCCATTTCCCAGATATTCTCGAAGCAAAACAATTTTCAAGTGCATCGAGTTTTTGGGAAGAAAATAGCGACGAATCCGACCTTTCTAGTGAAGTAGTATTTCAACATCCAACAAATACAGCACCATATTTGATTAGTCAGTCGAAACTAATCGATCATTTTTGTTTACCAGGAGAGTGAAGACTATTTATTGATGGATCAAAATTAAATTTAAAGGCAGTTTTACTTCATAATGGTAACATATTTGTGTGCGAGTAGAAAGGCAGAGCGCATTGAGAACTCTACGTAAAATAAAACTGGTCTTTAAGAAGTGAATATGCTCTTGGTCAGAGAAATTTTAAAAAGAACCATTGGTACTACCTAAGATAATTATTTTACTGCGATTGCATATCAAATAGGGTTTAAACAGGCACTCAAAAGAAAAAGATTCTAGTTTAAGTGACGCCAAAATTAAAAAAGAAATTATTGTAGGGCAAGATAAAAGAATATTAATCCATGATCAAGTTTCGAAATTTAGCCATCCCAATTTTCTAATATTGGTCTACATTATATATTATCATATTATATAATTTATATTATTACCAAGACACACATGTATCTTTCAATATAATACTTTTTTCCAGGCGTCCGACGATGCTCAGAAAATGGCGGTCATCCGCAAAGCCTTCCAAATGTTCGACACCGGCAAAACAGGCTTCATCGAAACCGTCAAAATTGCAACCATTCTGAACACGATGGGTCAACTTTTCGATGAAGGTGAACTGAACAATCTGATCAGGAAAAATGACCCCGACCATTCTGGAAAAGTGAACTTTGATGGATTTGCTGAGATTGCCCAACATTTCCTCGAAGAGGACGATGACGCTAACACATTACAAGAACTTAAGGAAGCCTTCAGGTAACTGAATTTTAGTTTGTAGTTTTAATTTATATTAGCTTAAATCATGTCAATTTGAAATTATTTGATTTCGTTTGTGAATATGTTCAAAATTAATATTAGTTTGACGATTTATGCACAGAATAACTGGTAGTGTCTCTTACATCATTTACAGCTTGCCTATCAGGTAGGAAAATCCACAGACACGACGCTACATCGACTCGACATAAGAGTCGAAAACACTCTGTTGAGTGGTTAATCCGCCTTGGTACCCTTGTCGACATCGAGGGGGCGTTTGATAGCACATCTCACGATTCGATATGTAATGCTCTACAACGACGAGACTCTGAACCGACAGAAGTCGCACGGATCAGAGCAATGTTAACTCAGAGACTAATATATACTGAGTTTAACAATGTAACTGATAAAGCACTGTCAAGTCTTGGCTGTCCACAAAGAGAAGTTCTATCGTCTTTGTTGTGGAGCCTTGTGGTGGACACCTTGCTGACGCTGGTTTATATACACAGGCCTCCGTCGATGACCTAGTCATTTTGAGTCCTGGTCGCGATATCCAAGACCTGAAGGAATCAATGATGCAGGCTCTACGAATCGCAGAGCAATGATGCCACAGAGGAGGGCTCGGAATAAACCCGAACAAGGCCGAGGTGGTACTCTTTACAAAAAAGAAGAAAATGGGAAGACTTCCCATAATTACATTGTCAGGAAGTACTCTTCAATACAAGGGGACAATTGAATATCTGGGAGTAATTCTGGACTTGAGACTCGAACCAAGAAGGCCATATGTGTGTTATGGGCTTATAAATGAGCCTTTGGTTGCCTAGAACAACAAATCGCAAACACCGTCTTCAACTTGACAAAGTTCAAAGAATGGCTTGTGTGGGAATGTTGAGTGCGATGAGGACTGCCCCTACCAGGGCTATAGAAGTCCTGCTGAACCTACCTTCCCTCTACTTATATATAAAGAACGAGTTCCTGAGTTTATCGTCTCAATTGCCTAGGGCATCTCGGTGTTTACTCAAGTGTCTGGGAAGCATGGTATTGAGGTATTCATCACTACTTATGCAGACATTTTACATGGCGCTGCTTTTAAAACCTAACCACTCTCTGAAGACATTTCTGCCAAGTAAAGAGGATTGGGATGGAGAGCAAAAATCTTCCGAGAAATGGATTATGGTAGTTTACAGATGGATCTCGACAAGATAAAAGAGTTAGAGCTGGAGTATTCTATTGATTCCTGCTTAGTTCACAACTACACTTTTTTCTTAGAAACAGGCGAGGAATACGAAATTAATTTTATTTAAAAAAATAAAACAATTTTTTTAATTATTAAATTTATAATAAATTACCTGACTATTTTTAGGGAATCCACTCTATATTTGTAATCAGGGGTTCAAAACACCTATAAAAACTTTGGTGGAGTAATGTCTCTTCATTGGCTACGAAAATCAATTGGGCTCTCGAACTATGAGCTATGCTTCATCATTACACGGCTTTTTTTCCTGATAACGGACTATAGTCTAATTCTTGAATCTATAGTCCGCCACAGATTACTCCATTCGAAATTTCACTTCAACGCTCTGTCATCTTTTGAGGCGCGTTTGTCTTGACATTTTTTCTTGCTTTGGTTGTCATCTTTTATCAAAAAGATGATTGAATATCTTAAATATTAATGTAAAATGTTAATCTTCATTAATTTAAATTTGTTTTTTTGCAGGTTGTACGACAGAGAAGGTAACGGATACATCACAACAGGCACTCTCAAAGAAATCTTGGCAGCTTTGGACGACAATTTGACCAGCCGAGACTTGGATGGTATCATCGCTGAAATTGATACTGATGGGTCCGGAACTGTTGACTTTGATGGTAAGAAATTTAGAAAGAAGTCAAAAATATATAGAGTGTGCGAAAACAAAATCGAAATCTATTTCTTTCGTAACTTTTTTGTTTTGACATATATGATCTTAATTTCTCAAATAATGAAAATTGCATCAAGTAATGTCTGTTTAATTTGAAATACTTTAATGTTCTTACATTGATTATATCTGTTAAAATAAAAAAATTATAAAAGGAGCAAATTTAAATTTTTGGTGTCCTCTCGTGGAAAATTAGAGATACAATATTATCTGTGGATGAGACTTTCATTCATTAAACTCAAATTAGATTAAATAATATGAATACATGCGTCTGTCATAATGTTAAGTACTGATTTCAAACATATCTGCTTTTTCCAAAACATAAACAGTTACTTTTCATTTTAATTATGACTTTTCTTAACTATTTTACTTAAATGTGTATTTTTTCTTGTTGCAGAATTCATGGAGATGATGACTGGAGATTAAATAGTGCATTACCTAATAAATATATTTTTTTTTTAATGTAAATAATTTAGAACCATTATGTAAATATCGCGTAAGTATTATATTTGGTAAAAGACAGAGATTCCACAAATGTACAAAATAAATGAATTTGTCACAGAATCGATATGGTTTCATTTTACCACCTTCCGTCGTTCCAGAAATGAACTAAATGGGGATAGTTACCAGTTAACAAGTTGTATCTTACGTGTTTTGAATTATTGAGAATAAAAATTCTTTAATTTTGTTGCTTTTGTCTTGAAAATCTGCGTTTTAAAGCCGACCAATAAAATAAAATAACTTAAGGTGCGTATAAATATGGCAAGTCGAGCGCGTGACGAGCTTCCAACGAACTGGGGCCCTATCCTCGTACTGGGGAACGTGAAGTGAACGGTGAAAAGGTGGCGAACGCGTATTCTTGAAATGTTCATCGCTCATATCCTCGTTCGCCCGGTGAAAGGCAAGCGAACGGTGAAACATGCGCAAATGAAATGTCAGCCGCTAAATGACATATTTAACGCACGAAGTTCAAAAAATTAAATAGTATTAAAAATTTTTATTTTATTTTTGGTTCTTCAAAATAACTTGTCGTTAAAAAAAATAATATGTTGACGAACCGTTTCTTTAAGACGTTTTATTTTTTAAATAAACAGTTGAAACGTTAATTAGGTGGTACCCAGATATTTTTAATATTTTCAAACTTTTTAATAAAATATCCTTAGAAAGTTGAATATATCTCGCAAATATTAAGTAAATTTGAGATTACAGACACATAAAATTATTACAGGAGATTCTGTTCATAACTCAATTGTATGAGTGTTCTATTTAAAAAAAAATTTTCTAGGGCCAGTTTTGCTTATGGATTTAACATAAATACTTGTGTCTATAACAGCTGAGTATCTTAGTTTTAAGCAGTTAAATCTAACATAATTCTTTTCAAGACACAACTTATATTTGTAAGCTATCTGAAACTTTTATTTAAATAAGTAACAAATTTTATATTTAAATTATGTTAACTACAACACTTAACTTAATTAGACTGTGTTAAACACTAGACGACACTACAATTAAATAAATATTATGATTATAATTTATCGAGAGATATAAATATGAACCTTAAAGACCTACGAATGAGGTCCTTCAGCATAAAAACCTTATTTATGGTATATTTTATCTTCAAGCCTCTACAAATCTTTATGAAATAAATAAATATATATATATATATATATATATATATATATATATATATATATATATATATATATATATATATATATATATATATACATATATATATTTAAAGTTGAATGTGAGATCCGCCAGTATCTTTAAGGTTTATCAGTGCTGACTTTCTGCAATTACTGTCAGTATATTACTTTGTATATATGATTGCTGCTTTTTTTTGATATCCCCTTTTCTATGCATTTTTGTTTAACAGTTCTAAGAGTGTCAATTTAAGATAAATTTAATCCAGGCAAAGTACAAATATTGTAATGACAATCAATAACTTCACAAAAATAACAACAGCAGTATTTTTTTTTTACTTTTGATGATTAATTTAAAGTACCAAAACTACTTTTTGCCTAAAAAGGCAACAAAATATACTACGAACATTTTCGGTCTGACAGCTCAATTCAATCTGTTATCAATTTTATTTTTTGAAATTCTCGGGTTTTAGCACGTTCATATTTGGCAACATTGGCTTTTTAAGAATACGGCTTTTACTGTCAAAAAGTTCACATCGCCATTCGCATCGCCGTTCACCTCACCTTTCACATCACATGTACGAGGATAGGGGCCCTGATCTTTGTCGGTTCGAACCCTTCTTCGACGCCCGGCGCCAAAAGAGATTTCTGGCGTCTGGACGGTGTAAACCAATAAAGGGTGAAGTAAAAAAATATTTAAGTTTTGATTATATTCTTTATATTCCGAAATGAAATGTAGTTAATTTTTTCTTATTTTCCAAATATTTAATAATGAATCCCGAAATCAGCTTATGTGGGGTTCAACATAACTGTGGTGCCGGGACATTAGAAATAAATCTAATTTTTTAAGTGATTTTATTTACATATTATCTCCTATATTTATAAATAAAAAAGATATCTTTTTGTTGTACTTTTACAAGATCTATTAATAAATCTTGGAAATCAGCCTTTACATGAGTTTGTGTTTTCCCGTTCACTGGCCAATATTACAATACCTCATGCTGTCAAATTGGCTGAATTTTTTTTATTATCATATTTTCTTTATATCATTATATTCCGAAATAAATGAGAGCTAGTTTTTCCTATTTTCGAAATATTACTTAAGTAATCTCGAAATTAGCTTATACGTAGGTCGTCAGTAATCTGTTTACGGTTCAATATGGTGGTTTTAGGTTGCTAAAAAGGAACCTACTTTTTTCAGGAGTGTTATTTTCTAATTATCTTTAATATTTCAAAGTAAAAAGTGAAATTTAACCAGTTTGTTTAGCGATGATTGTCGCGGCGAGTGTGACTGCATCGATGCGAACTTCAATTAAGTTTTTCTTTAATAACATAGTTAATGCCGTTTCACCAGTCCTCGCTGACAATTTTTTTCAATGTATTAAGAAATTAACGTATTCCTTATAGTATACATTTTGGGTTATCCCGAGTTACGAATTAGTTGTGCCCATATAAGTTTAATGGATTTTAATTAATGTGTTCGACGCACAACATTTCCATGTTCTTCAGCCCATTCGTCTATCACATGTTCCTTAAATTGTCTTTCTTTCTCATTTGCAATTTTTACAAGTTCCTTCTTTAGTAAACCGTTTATAAAGGAAATGTGTTTTTTAATAACCAATTTGTAACATCGCTTTTTTAACTATTTTATTGGCAACTTTTCCACCGGTCTAGAATGATAACTGGCGTTATCCAAATCTACAACTGACCTCTCCTGAATCAATTGTATCATTTGATAAAAATATCTTTGAAAGATATCCGGCGTCATTTATTCACGTTAATCTTTGGTAGATTTCGGTTCAAACTGCTGCAAAACTCCTATAAATTTCGTCCAATATGAGTTGTAATGAGTTTAAGGCCCTGAGCGGATAAGGGATTTAAATCTGTCGATAACCTTTCTAAGAATGCTTCTCGAAAAATTGTTATATTCTTATCTTTATACATTTCTTGTACTATGTATCCTGTACTGAAACAGATTACATCCAGATGCCTTCCTTGTGGTATTTTCTATTTCTATTTCCCGCAAATACCGTTTTCTCTAAAAGTATTTCCTCTGTATCACCTCTAGTTTCACTTTCCCTACGAGAAATTCATTTTGTCAGCACTTTTTACAGATTGGTTTTTCGCATTCTAGTCTTATTTCATAACTTTCAAAACTTTATCGAGACTTGCTTTTTATTTTCTAACTAAAAACTTTCTAATTCGTGAACGAGTCTTCTTAGTATGTTTTTGAAGCATTCGTATAATTTTTTCTTCTAGTTTACGGTTCAGGCTAGCACAGAGTTCCACTTTTCCTTTCCTTAATTCGCCTATAAGTTGTAGATTCGCTAAGTTTTGGAGTAAAAGTAGAAATTTTCAATAGCTAGCATTGAAAGTTGTAAGACAATAACATAGTAAGGCCTTACATTTATACACATCTGAAGTATACTTAAAAATGTCATTACTGTTAATTGCCCAATTGAGATGTATACTTCTAAATCTAATTATCTTTTAAGTATACAACTCTCTCTTTAAATACATACTTAAGGCACATACAATATCTACCCGTTGCGTTATCCAGTCATTTCCAAAAGAAAAATATATTATCAGCGGCCCATTTCCATATGGCCGACGCACTCGAAATTTTCTTCTCGCTTGTCTCTGCAAATTTTCTGAGGTAATTTCATTTCACACATTTACTTCTTTTCTTCTCTAAAATTTTTGTCCATAACTCACAAATTTTTGAATTATTTTCAGGTTCCTCTATTTTCTTCCGATCACTCCATATTCACTTATGAACAACTTTTAATCAATTAATGCCAAGTGCCAAATAAATTTCATTTCATTAGCAAAAATATAAGAAAATCTCGTGTCTTCAGTCTCACTGCAACGTAAATTTTTTCGAAAAAGCGTGTCATAAACCCGTCTCACTAGATTAAAAAAATCCTTTGAGTTCGCACCAAAAAACCGACAGAAAATGGATCGCTGCGAGTATCAGTCGAGCTACTCGAAAACAATAGAACTATAAAAAAATTGACTTCTTGTGACCCAACTGCATTTATTACCTCTTTTCAAATTTGCCGACGATGGCCCTCGATAACAATAGAAATCGGCAAAATTTCAAAAGAGTCTCGTTGGAAGCTCGAGGCATACTCGACTCGAGCTCGACTCGCCATATTTATACGCACCAAAGATGTTCATGGCTTTGGTACTTTGAATTTAATTTTAAATAAATTATTACTTTTTCAATTATACCGCTTTACACCAAAAAATATCAAAAAAAAAGTAACAATTATTTTACAATGCAACGAATTTAATAATTGTTGATATATCTGTTTACTTTTTGTAATTTTTACAGTTTGGACGTATTTTTTATAAAAAAGCGCTAAGCTGAAAAGTCGAATGAATCCCAATCATTTATTTCATTCGATTTTAGTATAATGTATTGGAATTGTCAAATAATAATTCCGTTTCAAAAAAATCAAAACAGGATTACTTAGAAAGCATTTATATAAACTTAAAATTACACAAAATAAGAATTTAAAACGGAATACTGTAGTTCAACAAAATATAATACATAGTTAAAAAGTTGATACAATGTTAAAAAGTTTCGAAAAAGAACTCACCAAGAGAGTAATATGACTTAGGAGCGAAGAACAGCTGCAGTTTTTTTTTTTTTTTTAATTTCATTTTCTTCCGCAGTTTTTAATTCCACCAATAGATGATCAAAAATCTTGAAAAAAGCTATTAATGGACCCCTTGGATGCAGGGTTGGGAAAAAAACACGTTTTTTTTAAAGAACAAAACATTGTATTTTATTTTAAAAACAAAAAAAAAACATGTTTTTTATTGATGCCTAATTCCTGTTTTATTTACCTTGTTTTAAACATGTTTTAAACTTAATTTTAAACAAGTATTATACATAGGTTTGAAAAGAAAAAAGTGTAAGTAATTAAAAATGTTTAATTATTTCGATTAACGGTTATAATATCACTGCATTTACTTTCTTTTCTTTGTCTCTCTTCTTCAACTCCTCAATCCTTCACGTCCACGTTCTCAAGTGAGCTATGTGGATTCAGCGCCCTCATAACTGCAACCAATTTAGCCGCTTTCTCTGTCCCGAGCCTGTTGCGTAATTTGGAATGTACCAATCTGAAAGTGGAAAATATCTTTCGATTCCTGCAGAAGACGCAGTCGCAGTAAATAACTGACTTGTGATGTCGAGCATCCCTGGATCCAGTTTGGTCCCAAGTGATTTCCACCACACTGAAACGTGCATTTTATTTAAAAGATCTTCCTTAAACATGTATTCCAGAAATGGAAAACTTGTCGCACGGTACGTCAGGACATCTTTCATTTCTTGCGGACAGCTTGAATCTATGAACTCCATGCCCATTGTGTCCTCCTCTTCTAATAGTCCTTCACCTTTATAGTTAGGATCTAATATATAAGCAGCAAAATGTGCAGGTGTCATTGCGGCTTTAAATCTTGCTTTAAATTTATCGACTTCTTCTGGCAAACAATCCGATGAGAGGAGATCTTTCCATATATTTGTACAATCGCTTAGGACGCACATATCTTTCTGAATGAGATCAAGAGTGTGTGATACTTTTTTCATCTTTTTGAGATAGTCTTGGACATTCCTTACGATTGTTAAATCTAAGACAGACCTGTGCTCGCTGCATACTTTGACAAGACAGTGCCAGTTGTTGACATATGATTCGAGACAATCTGCTAATGTATTCCAACGTACATCTCGAAGTAGTACGAGTGCTTTCCCACCGGCTCCTTTTACTTTGCTTGTGGAATTAAATTCGATTTTGTTTGGCTTTCTCTAACTAAACACAACAAAAAATTCGGGAAATCCCCGCGATTTACCAGTATATTCGTCGCACGTCAGGGGAATCCCGCATACTGATTTCAAAGTTGCCATCTCTTAGGTAAAAAACATACTACAAAATAATAATATTTCTAACAAATATAATATACTATACTATAATCCGACCAAAAACAGTTCAGATAAACGGGGAGCTACCATGACTTTATACCGCACACAACTGAGAACAACTGAGACCTTGTAGGCTATGTTTTTTAATTTCCAAACGTCTGTTCATTGAAACTTCACAAAAATATCTCAAATCATAATATGCCAAAATTCTTCCATTTTTTTATGTATTCAAAAATTATTTTCTCTTATACATAATGGAAAAATATTTTAACAGTATTTGATATCTACTATGGAGAATATAATACATTTAATTTTAATTTCATTTGACATGTAAGTGACAGTAATGAAACGTTGAACTTTATTTTTATTTGCAATATTATATAGGACGTATGTACAACATAATTTTAAATTCGATTTATATGAATTACATTTTTTTCCGTCCATTACAGCCATTTCATTCTACTCAAATCTGTATTACAAAAAACTTGGCGCGACCTTTTTTTATGAAATTTATGCAAAAATTGAAAATATAATAGTTGGTTATCAAATTGAGCAACAATATTATTTAATATTTCCAATTATAGTATTAATATAATTAGTACCATTTTCCTTTTAATGGAATTTATGCAACTTCTTTACAGTGAGTTAATACACAAATTACATTAATTTTATGTGAATTTATTCAAAATGCAGTCTGGAAATAATCACGAATATAAATATAAATGTTATTAATTCACTAGCTGATATTTTGGAGCAAAGCAGAGGAGTTTTTTTATGATTATTGTATTTAATAAACTGCATATTTAATTTAAAGTTGTCGCGAGTCGCTTCCGCGACTCTTGACAACAGAAAATTTTATGATTAAATCGTACATGTATTTTATGTGTATTTTAAACATGTTTAAAACAGATTGTTTTTAATTGTGTTTTAAACATAGTGTGTATTTGTGTAGTGTTTTAATCAGTGTTTAAAACATACATTTAAAACAAATGTTTTAAACATTGCCAACCCTGCTTGTATGTTAACTGGTTTGAGAAAAAAGAATGAACAAATTATTCTTACTTCTATACTTATAGGAGTTCATCTCTCTACATCTACCGAACAAATTCAAATTTGCTTTTACGTATAAAGCCACTGTCCAGAATATAAATACTACTAGTTGTGAGAAATGTTTTGTCAGCCAATCTACCCCTACAAGACTCATGCCAGGCAATATGGAACATGGTACTGATTATCCTTTTTTGTGGAATCAAAACCTTCTGCATATACACAGAGGTATCCCAACAGGTAATTGCGTAGTCAACTTGTTGCATTGTAAAGCAATATGAGCGTCCCAAAACGAGTGTTTATCAATAGTCATTCCTAAAAACCTTTTAATAATGCTATAAATACTACATTGTGAAATCAGAATTATATTTAAGAATTAAAAACAATAAACTTAGATTTTTTAGGTTCTAATATTAGACCATTCTGTTCCAGCCAGGTTGATACTTGCCTTACAAATTCAATCACACCTTCACCCAAAATATCCTCGCCTTGATTTTCAAGTATTGCAGAAGTGTCATCTGGAAAAAGGGTTATAAAAGTTTTACTGTTAAACAATGAAAGGTCATTAGTATAGATAAGCAACTAAATGAGATCCAAAATACTGCCCTGAAGAACGCCAGTGCTTATCACAATTCTCCTGGATTTAACTTTATGTGGTTTTCCACCCAAGTCCAGCTTAAGGATGATCCTCTAATTCTATAATTACTCAATATGTCTAAAAGCAATGAAGTGCTTATAATGTCGAAAGCCTTCCTAAAATCAAAAAATATATCAATAGTTTTAAGTTTGATTTCAATATTCAGCTAGTCTAACTTCAACAGCCTTTTCATAAACCTCGACACTCGTGGCACCAATGCTATCGGCCTGTAGTTATCCAGTGCAGTAACATCGCCCTGTATAAAAATCGGTATAATAAAAGAATCCTTTAATATTTCGCGAAAGTGTTTCTTCTTCGAATGATATATTACCAGAAAAGTAATGAATTAATAATTTCGTCCGGTCCTGCGCTTTTCGTGTTGGATACAGAAATTAAAATTTTGTTCTCATTGACCGGTATTGGATTTAGGAAAATTGTTTGAGTGCATTTTTTAAAATTTAGTATTGCGTGTGATTCTTGTATTAAAATGTCTCTATCAAATTGTTGATAGACTGTATAAAAAAGTATTGGGCATTGATTTTAGACCATCAACAATATTATTTTTGGTGCATATATGTTATTAATATTTTTATTGATTACACTATGCAATAAGTTTTAGTTTAGTTTTTGTATCTTGTATGAAAAGTGTATTTTTTTGTTAATTTTGGGGCGCCGAACACAAAAAAAAAACAATAAAATTGAAAACGTAGCTGCAATTGTCACGAACAAGTTTTTTTTTTAAATTTTATTTTTAACAAAATAATTAAAAATACATACTTTTACACTTGTAGATACACTAAATATCCTGTCTTTTTGCTTTTCTTTGGTGAACTGTTTCTGGAACGTCTCTAACAAGAGTTCAACAGTAGTCTGCAAGCATGGAAGCATTTCACTTTACCTGGTACCTTTTCTTCAATGCTGATATATCCTGATGGAAGCGTTCGCCTTGCTCATCACTTACAGCCGGCAGTTGTCAGGAAAGAAGTCCAGATGTGAGTGTAGGAAATGGATCTTTAGAGATATATTACAACTCATTTTTTGATATGATGACGGCATATTTTCAACAAGAGTAACGTAATTGTTAGCTTTTTTATTTCTGAAGAAACTAGTGATCACGAGGCGAAAGTCATTCCAAGAATTTTTTTTATTTCTGATTAAGTGCTGTCGAAATGTTTGCCTTTCAGAATATTTCGAATCTGTGACCCAACAAAAATATCTTCCTTATCTTTTGGTTTACTTAGCCTTGGGAATGTCTGACGCAGGTACCGAAAAGCTGGCCCATCTGTATTCAAAGCCTTAACAAAGTTTTCCGTAAGGCCAAATTTGATATGCAGTGGTGCTAACAAAATTTTTTTGGGGTTTACCAAAGGTATATGTTATACATTCTTTTCACCTGGCTCTAATAATTATCGAACGTACCAGTCCTTTCTCTTGTAATAAAGTGCCTTTGCCCGACTGTCCCATTCGCACTAAAAACAGTAAAATTTGGTGTAGCCTAGCTACAACCCAACTAAAAGTGCAACCACCTTTAATTCGTCACAGATCTGCCACTGGTACTTATCATATTTTATACTTGTTAATAGGTACTTCATATTGTCGCATGATTATTTCATGTGAAATGCATATCCAACAGAAATAGAGGGTAAAATATTTCCCATATGCAAGAGTACAGCGTTTAAACTCAATGTTGAACTGTCTCTAACCAATCTCCATTCCTCTGGCTTGTAGTTTATATTTAAAGCTGTTAATAAACCGCTGTTAATACAGCAAATCAAGTTTTGTTCCACTTTAAAAATGGTATTAGGCCTTTATGGCGTTTACGAAAAACACATATTAAAACACTGTGCATTCTTGCGGTTATCCTGTTAGGGAAACATGACATCACGTATCTCCAGAACTTGAACTAATATTAAAAAGATAAGTTTAGTTTCGGTTTTAGCACACCAAAAATAGGAAGATTTAGTCGATTTTATTCTAGATATATTTTAGCTGTTGTCCAGTATTATTTTCCAAAATGTCATATTTTTATCTTCAGAAGAATTAATGAGATAAGTGTAACAATCTCTTCTTGCGTCTTGCATATTCTTTCTGTGACATGTTTTTAGTCTTTTATAGTAATCTGACAAATATACACTCTTGTCTATTTTTAGAGACAGGTGAATTTCTCTTAGCACACTCCTAACTTGAACCACTTCAGATGTGATTCACTCCTTGCCATTATTGTTATTTTTTTAATTAATTTTTCTAGTTTGTACAGAAAATACCCCATTAAATAAGGAATAAAAATCACCGAAAAAGATTTAAAAGTTGTTTTGAGGTCATTATTTCGTGTATGATATATAGAGGTTCCTTTCGAAGGAGCAAATGTGCATTTATTAATTTGACTGCCATATAAAACCGTTGTAAATTTGATAACTCAAGATTCTAAATGCTCGTTTAGTTATACTATACACATATTGATAATATTGTAAACAGGGGTTTGCAGTTGCTCGGGTTTGTGAAGAGAATGCTTACAGATTTTAATAGTGTAGACTGTTTTAAAGTGATATACTGCTCTGTAGTTCGATCAATCTTAGAATATGCGTCCCAAGTTTGGTCACCTCATTATTTTACATACAAAGAAAAAGTAGAAAGAGTACAAAGAAAGTTTTTAAGTTTCATTGCCTTTAAACAGGGAATGCAGTAGGAGCGGTATGTATATGATGATACTGCCGATGCTTTGGGGTTGTTACCATTGTGTGTGAGACGCATATATCTTGACCTAGTTCTACTTTATAAGATTGTTAACTCTAGTATTGATTCTCCTGAACTACTTAATAATATTGGATTATCGGTTCCTCAAAGAGCTTTTAGAGCGCACAATTTGTTTGATGTGATATATCACCGAACGAATTATGGCATTAACAGTTCTATTTCTCGAATGTGTAGGGAAATGAATTCAGTTCCTACTGAGATTGATATTTTTCGTTTGCCAATTAATATCTTTAGATTAAAAATTTTACAATTCTTGAAAAACTAGTTAATATTGTCAATTGTCAATACTTGTCTTTTGAAGCACTTTGATGCGTGTTTAGATTTGTAAGTTTTTTTTTTTAATTTTTGACTGTTTTAAATAGTGTTTTTTTTTATTTTTGAAATGGAAATTGTCAATAGCAATTCTTGTTTTGAAGCACTTTAATGCATTTTTAGATTTGTAAGTTTTTTAATTCTGACTGTTTTTAAATAGTGTTTGTATTTTTTATTAGGAGTAGCAAGCCAGGTACCTTTAGCTCACAAAATGAACGAACAGGAATATTTTCTGAAATGAATTTGTTTGTTATGGATGAACGTTTAATTTTGATTTAATGTTAATAAGGACTGTTGTTGAGGATCTAAAAGTCAATACTACACAAGATATCGCTAATACAATCAACACTTTTTTTACAACCATTGTAGAATTTTACAAATGAATTTAAATAAAATAATAACATGCAATATTCGATAGAATATAATTGCAACCAAACAATTTTCCTAAAACCATTAATTCTCCATGAGATAAATAGCATTTTAATTTCCTTCTCTAACAAGAAAACGGTCAGATGTGATGAAATATGTAGTAATTTTCCCAGAGAGTGTACTAAATGGATTGTCAACCCACTTTCCTTCCTGGTAAATTTAACTTTCACAAAATATTAAATAATGCTTCTGCCATGCTAATTTTTAAGCAGGGTGATGTTACCGCACAATCCAATTGATCCAGCGAGAAAATATGCATGCGGCATCAGTAATATTCGTCTGAATTAAATCAAAATTAACTAGGCACTCAACATTTAGCTGACAAAATGTGATTCGCATAAACAGATTAAAACACTTTATTTGTAATTGCTTTCTTACAATAATTTGTATACATTAGTAGTTATTTGTTTCATTTAGAAATAATTTGGCGTCGACTTCAAAAATTTCAATTTCATATAAGAATTTCTAGTTATTTTTCATTTTTTAGCGCAATTTTAGAAGTCGGTTCAGTTTTTTTTATAAAAATATTATTTTTTAATTTTTAGTTTTGAATTCATTATGATATCCATAAATTATTTGAACCAAGTACTAATCGAGATTAGTGTACCTCACAATGACTCCAAGGAAGAAAAAAGTACTCATTTTATCTAAAGTTGTAAATCACTTGCTGTGCTTGTGCAGGTGCTTGTGGTGGCGCTTGTACTGGTGCTTGTGCTGGTGCTAGTGCTAGTGCTGGTGCTGGTGCTGGTGCTGGTGCTGGTGCTGGTGCTGGTGCTGGTGCTGGTGCTGGTGCTTGTGCTGGTGCTGATGCTAATGCTGATGTCAACGCTGATGCTTATGCTAATGATAATGCTGATGCTTGTGCTGGTGTTGGTGCTGATAATGATGCTTGTGTTGATGCTGATGCTTGTGCTGATGTTTGTTTTGATATTATAATGTTCATCCATTAGTTGGATAAGGAGCAGGGATAGCTATATTTCATTTGAATTTGCTGAGGTAATAAATGTAACTTTGCTAGAGTTAAGTTCAGTGTACAGATTTGTATAGCGCTTAAAACATATCCTAACTTTGAAGTTAGATAGTGTTACGAACGACTAGAAAAAATGTATTGATACGCCCTCGTATACTAATATTCCGAGGCGATGAGTCATCTTTATGTGCCGACAGGAATATTAATTATATCAATTTTTATGTTCTAGTTTTATAGAGAAAATTCTTTAGATAGTCTTAGTGAAAGGTGTTGTGTTGCAAACTGCGATCCCAGTGAACGATTTTAAAGAGACTAAATCGTAACAATACTATAGAAATAAAAATTTATTAACTATAAATAGTTACCAAACACCGTAGTTCATTAGTTAAACAATTACGACACTTGGATTTTTGAATAGTAGCAGGGTGCTCAGTACCTCGTAATAAAAAATTATATAATATTTCCAGGTGGATTTTGAAAACTTTTGGATCATTTTATTGATACTCGGCCAAAAAAGGTTTTAATTTCCTACAATTTATTTGAAAAACCCAAATTTTGTTTCGAGTATCATCATAGTTAACTTTTCGTTACTGTACAGCTTTTAGAAGTAGGTTCTTTTTTACCTTTGACATATTAACCATATTGAAAAATTGAAGGTATAATAATTTGAACTTTTTCTGCTACTTTGTTATGTTCTATTCAACGTATTCCCCAAAATTACGTTGGGAAAAGGTTCATAGTGGTCTTTTTCAAGTAATCTTCGCGACGAGCAAGTTGGTTTACAAATAAATCGAATAGATATATCAAAATCTGATCAATCTGTCAATTTAAAATTTTGAAAGCTACTTTAAAAGCATTGTATATAAAATTTTTATAAAAAAATTGAACCGACTTCTAAAAGTGCCCTAAAAAGTGAAAAATAACTAGAAATTTTTATATGGAATTGAAATTTTTGAAGTCGGGGCCAAACTAATACCTGACAAAATGTGATTCGTATACATAGATTAAAAATACTTTATTTGTAATTGCTTTCTTACCATAATTTGTATATATTAGTAGTTATTTATTTCATTTACAAATAATTTGGCGCCGACTTCCAGTTATTTTTCACTTTTTAGTGCACTTTTAGAAGTCAGTTCAATATTTTTATAAAAATTTTATTTTTCGATTTTTAGTTTTGAATTCATTATGATATTCATAAATTATTTGAACTAAGTGCTAATCGAGGTTAGTGTACCTCACAATGACTCCAAAGTGGCAAAAAAGTAGCCATTTTATCCATAATTGTAAATCACCCTAAAATGAGCCACTAAAAATTTTTTTATTCTTAGAGTTCTCCAAATACCAATGAGATTGTGTCAAACAAATATTTAGTCTGTCATAGTAAATCCACTATCTTAAATTTCAAATTAATTTTAGATTGGTAATATAGGCCCAAAACCTTCCAATATCGATATTTAAAGAATTTGAAACCTAAATTTCTTATTCCGATATATTTTATATTGCATATTGAGTTTGTATACGCCCCAAGAACCCCGCAATATCAATTTTAGCTGAAACCGGAAAACGTAAAATTTTTAGTCCTTCATATTGTATGTTATCCACTTAATAGTTGTAAAAAATTAACTTCATATTCGTAATACACCACCTCCCAACCCCCTAATACCAAATCTGAATAAAATGCGAATAAGGTAAAATTTTCAACCCACCATATTGGATCCGCCATATTGAAATTCAAAAAAATAATTTTAACGTCTTAATCTAATCTAAATCTAAACCCTTCAAAGCCGCCTAGTACCAATTTTAGATGAAATCCAGAAATTTAAAATTTCTAAATGGTCATATTTATATTCGCTATTTACATCCTCAAAATCGATTCAGTTCCACCTTTGAACAAAATCGAAAAATGTAACATTTTTATTTAGCTATATTGCGTTCGCTATATTGAATCCAGCAAAAATACCATTAAATTCATAATTTACACCCCCAAGAACCCTCTATATCAGTTTTGGAGAAAGTCGAAAAATGTAAAATTTTTAGGACACCATATTGAATCCGCCAAATTGAGTTTTTCAAAAAAAATTTTAATTTCGTAATTAACACTAACAAAAATCGCCCAATACCGACTTTAGACAAAATCGAGAGATGTAGAATCTTTAATTCTTCATCTTAGATCCGCCATATTTATTTTTTTTTTAAATAACATCAAATTCGTAATGTACTATATCGTATCAATATCGAAAAAAATTGGACAAAATTAGTTTTTTATCCACCATATTGGATTCGCCACATTGAATTTTTTAAAAATAATTTTAGATTCGTCATTTGTGACCCCGAAAACTCTCCCGTACCAATTTTGGTGAATATCGAACAAAACTGATTTTTTTGTCCGCCATATTGAATCTGCCATATTGAATTTAAAAAAAATAATTTCAGATTCGTTATGTGAGGCCTCGAAAACTCTCCCATACCAATTTTGGAGAAAATCGGACAAAATTGATTTTTTCGTCTGCCATGTTGGATCCGCCAAACTGAATTTTTTAAAAATGATTTGAATTCGCTATATGCAACCTCGAAAACTCCCCCATACCAATTTTGGAGAAAATCGAACAAAATTAAATTTTTTTGTTCGCCATATTGGATCCGCCATTTTGAATTTTTTAAAAATAATGTCAGATTCGTTGGGTACAACCTCGAAAATTCCTTCATACCAATTTTGGAGAAAGTCGAACAACATTAATTTTTTTGGCCGCCATATTGTAAGCGCCATCTTGGATTTTACAGCAACAATTTCATCTAAAAAGATATGGGACCAACGCAGCAATTTCCTGAATATAACGTAAAAAATTTCATTGAAATCGGTGCCGTCGTTCCGGATTAATCGGTGTACATACATAAAAAAAAAATAGTCGACGAATTGATTACCTCCTTCTTTTAGAAGTCGGTTAAAAATGTGCAATCACACGTACTTATGTTAGTTGGATTTTTTAGTCTTTATTTTCCCATAAATCTTTTAAAAATTTGAAATTAACATTAATTTGAATAGCCATTATAAACATTTTTTTGTTAATTTATCTGCCTTTTTGTGTGTTTTTTGTTTGTCTTTTAGGTCAAAACTTATTGTATTAAATACATAAATCTGAAATTTTGCTGCTACCCATATTCGGCCTTTAACGGTAGATATTAAGAATCTGAATAATTGATGGTGTCGCTAACATTTTCTAATTTCTGAAATAGGAAAGGATTGTTTAAAATTTAAATAATTCAGACGTTTTAGTATCTTTTAAAATATCTACCTCTTGTGATCAAGTTTTGCTGGCAATTAAAATTAGGTTTATAGAGTGCCAAGGTTTAAAAGCAATATATTTTTTTTAATGGAAAGCACTGAGTCATGAATATGTATTTCAGTACGGATTCATAATAGAGAGAAAAAGTCTACTCCTTAGGCAAACGTTGTATATTATAACATATTTCTGAAAATAAAAAATACATCGGGGAGTACGATATTTTTAAAAACTGTTTACGAAAAATTTTCTGTTAATTTGGGCCGCTAATGATCCGAGAAAGTTGACAGCACCAGTTTTTCTCACTTAGACAAATATTGGAGGCCACAGGTTCGTTCTGATAATCTTGCTCATTAGAGGTGTTTAAATTATTTAGGTGAAAGTTATAATCCTGTGTCAAGCAATTTATTAATTTATATACCTTTGACTTTATAACTTATATTAATGCATTTTGAAATAGTTAGATAGTCTTTATACCATTTAGTGCACGACTTTCATGAAAATAAAATCTATTTTTGTTTTAAATTTTTAACCGACTTCTAAAAGAAAGAGGTTGTCAAATCGTCGACTATGTATGTTTTTTTTTTTATTTATGTACACCGATTACTCCGGAACGGCGGCACCGATTTGAATGAAATTTTTTACGTTATGTTCAGGAAGTTGCTGCGGTGGTTCCATATTTTTTTGAACGAAATTGATGCATTAATATCCAAGATGTCGCTGACAATATGGCGGCTAAAAAAAATAAATTTTGTCCGATTTTCTCCAAAATTGGTATGGGGGAATCTTCAGGGTCGTACACAACGAATCGGAAATTATTTTTTAAAAATTCAATATGGCGGATCCAATATCGCGGACAAAATAATTAATTTTGTCCGATTTTCTCCAAAATTGGTACGAAGGAGTTTTTGGGGCCGCATATAACGAATCAGAAATTATTTTAAAAAAATTCAATAAGGCGTATCCAATATGGCTTAAAAAAAATTAATTTTGTCCGATTTGTTTCAAAATTGATATGAGGGAGTTTTTGGGATCGCAAATTACTAATCTGAAACTATTTAAAAAAAATAAATATGGCGGATGCAAGATGGCATATTAAATATTCTATATCTCCCGATTTTGTCTAAAATCAATAATGGAGGATTTTTGTTAGTGTAAATTACGAATCTAAAATAGTTTTTGAAAAACTCAATCTGGCGGATTCAATATGGCGTCCTAAAAATTTTACATTTTTCGATTTTCTCGAAAACAGATATAGGGTGTAAATTATGAATTTTAAAGTATTTTTTCAGGATTCAATATGGCGAATCCAATATAGCGGACTAAAAATTTTACATTCTTCGATTTTGTTCAAAGGAGGGACTGAATCGTTTTTGAGGATGTAACAGCAAATATAAATTAAGAAAATCTAATATGTCAGATGCAATATGACGGTTTAGAAATTTTAAGTTTCCGGATTTAATCCAAAATTGGTACTATGGGACTTCAAAGGGTGTAGATTTAGATTAGATTAAGACGTTAAAATTATTGTTTTGAAATTCAATATGGCGGATCCAATATGGTGGGTTGAAAATTTTAGCTTATTCACATTTTTTAGATGTGTATTAGGGGGTATTCGGGGTCGTGTATTACGAATATGAAGTTAATTTTTTACAACTATTAGGTTGATAAAATACAATATAAGGAACTGAAAATTTTACATTTTCTGATTTTGTCTAAAATTGATACTGCGGGCTTCTATAAATTCAATATGCAGTATAAAATATAGCGGACTAAGAAATTAACGTCTCAACTTCTTAAATATTGATATTGGAAGATTTTGGGGCCTATATTACCAATCTAAAATTAATTTGAAATTTAAGATATTGGATTTACTATGACAAGCTAAATATTTGTTTGACACAATTTCATTGGTATTTGGAGAACTCTAAGAATCAAAGAATTTTTAGTGGTTCATTTTAAGGTGATTTACAACTTTGGATAAAATGAGTACTTTTTGACACCTTGGAGTCATTGCGAGGTACACTAATCGCGATTAGTACTTAGTTCCAATAATGTATGGATATCATAATGAATTCACAACTAAAAATCGAAAAATAAAAATTTTATAAAAAAATTGAACCGACTTCTAAAAGTGCGCCAAAAAGTGAAAAATAAATATAAATTTTTTTATGAAATTGAAATTTTTGAGGTCAGCCCCAAATTGTTTCTAAATGAAATAAATAACTACTAATATATATTAATTATAGTAAGAAAGCAATTATACATAAAGTATTTTTAATCTGTTTATGCGAATTACATTTTATTTGGTATTAGCTTGGCGCCTATTTCAAAAATTTCAATTTCAAATAAAAATTTATAGATATTTTTCACTTTTTAGCGCAATTTTATTGACTTATATTTTAGCCAAATTCAAGCCAAAAGCCACGAAATCTAAAGAACGATAATATCTTAGACTAAAAAGTTATTTTTAAATAAAAATATGTTTCCCTTGAAAAACCTTGGATTGTAAGTTGATCCCCTTATAACTATTTAAACAGTAATAATAAGATGTTGCTTGCTTTGTGACCAGCTGCGAGAAATTATTCTTCTTCTTCTTCTTCTTCTACTTGTATGAGATCTGTTGATCTGTTAATTCCGGTCGTGCCTCCCTATCATTTCCTGTGATGTGGACTGCCAGCTATCTCGCCATCTTTTCGGTGGTCTTCCTGGTGGTCGGTTTCCTGCTGGTTTTCCCTCTAGTACTATGCGGGGTAGTCTGTGTTCGGACATCCTTTTTACGTGGTGATACCATTCCCGTCTTCTTTGTCTTCCCCATCTTACTATATCCTGTATCTCGCATTGTTCTCTGACGTCTATATTTCTTACACGATCTCTTCTGGTTTTACCCACTATCATCCTCATTACTCTCATTTCAGCCACCCGTAGTATACTTTTCGTTTTACTAGTGTCTTCTCTCGTCTCTATTCCATATGTCATTATGGGTCTTATGCATGTTTTATAGATTTTAATTTTGCTGTCCATTCGCATATATTGATTCTTCCATACAAATTCTCTTAGGCATCCTGTGGTTGCTGCGGCTTTGTTGACTTGGCATTTTACGTCCTTTATAGGTTCATGACTGCTGGATATATTTACGCCAAGGTATTTGAACTGCATCACTTGCTCTATGGGTCTGTCCTGGATTACTAGTTTGCATCTAATGGGTTCCTTACTGATGGTCATATTTTTCGTTTTTTCGATGGAGATATTCATATTAAGTCGTTGTCCCACTTGGTATAATTTAAAGAGCTGTCTCTGCAGATCGTCTTCGGTTTCTGCGAGGATTGCGGTATCATCGGCATAGCCCACCAAGCTGATACGTGTGTTATTTATTCTGTACCCGATGTTTAATGTTGCCACTTCTTCTATGATTTTATCCATAATGAGGTTAAACAGGAAGGGGCTGAGACTATCTCCCCGTCTGATTCCTCCGGGCGTCGGTATGCTACCTGAGGTGTGTTGTTCTGTTTTAATTTGTGTTGTATTGGCAGTGTTCAGATTGCAAATTGTCTTTACTATATTGGCGGGTATTTGTTTATCAATAAGCATTCGAATGACGTCGCCTAGTTGGACTTTGTCGAATGCTTTAGTGAGGTCGACGAAACAGACGAATGCTGGTGTGTTATATTCTATGGCCTTTTCTTTAATTTGTTTCATGATAAATATTGCGTCCGTAGTCGATCTGCCTTTTCTGAACCCTTGTTGCTCTTCCCTATTAACTATTAGCTTTTCTAGCTTCTCTTTTATTATTCCTGTGAACAGTTTCATAGTTGTGCATAGTAAAGTTATTCCTCTGTAATTTTCGGGCAATGTCTTTTGTCCCTTTTTTAATATAGGAATTGTTATGCTCGTGTGCCAGTCGTTTGGAATTTTCGCTGTACTCAGGATTTTGTTAAATAAAGTGGTAAGTTTTGTTACAAGTTCCGGGCCACCATATTTTAATAGTTCGTTAGGTATTCCATCTGTCCCAGGTGCTTTTCTGTTCTTTAGCTTTCCTAGTCTTTCTCTTGATTCCGTCTCTGAGACGGTTGCGTTTGATGCTGTCCGGTATTCTATTTCTTGTATTTCTTCAGCGTTATATAGTGTACCAAAGTATTCTTCTCAAGTTTCTATTGCGACTCCTTTACTTTGAACATACTCATTCACCGGCTTCTTTCTGTTCTTTAACATTTTCCACACCTTTCTTTGGGCGCCATGTATATCGTGATCCATATCGCTTGTGAATTTATTCCAATGCTCCCTTTTGATGGCCTTAATACGTGAATTGACTCGGTTTCTAGTTTCTATATATTCTGCGTGTTTTTGTTGGTTTGGTGTGCTTTTGTATGTTAAGTAGCTTTTTCTTTTTAATTCTGCGAGGTCCTTTACTTCCTGGCCTAACCATGGTTTGGTGTTGTTTGTTGAATTTATGTTTATTTTTCTCTTTCCAATAGATTCTTCAGCCGCTTGATGTATGGTATTTTTAATTTTTGTCCAGCAGGTCTCCACGTCATATGCGTTACATTCGAACTCCTTCAGTTTGCCTGTTAGTCTGTTTTCATACAGTTTTCGTGTGCTATCCGACTCTAGAGATTCTATGTTGTACTTTTCGATAAAGACTGGTGCTTTTCGGACTTTGTGCGGTCGTTCCAAGACTAACCTGCACAGTACGAGATTGTGGTCTGTTCTCAGGTTAGCGGAAGTCAGGGTCCTTACGTCAAGTATTTGTGTTGGCATTATTCCTTTATTGGTAATTATGAAGTCAATCATTGACTTTTGACCTCTGGTATTCATAAATGTGTACTTATGTTGATCTTTGTGTGGGAAAAAAGTATTAGTAATTCTCATTTCGTTTCTAGCACAGAAATCTATTAAGAGCTCTCCGTTTTCGTTAGTTATAGGTTCATTGTATTTTTGTTTAACGCCTGGAATGATTTCATCTCCTATTCGAGCATTTAGATCTCCGAATATTATTATTTTTTCATTCTTGTTTATGTTTTCTATAGAGTCTTGCAGTTTTTGGTAGAAGTTTTCTGATTCCTCTATAGGTCTTATGGTTTGCTTTAATGTTAGGGATACTTTAAGTATTCTATCGTTGATATATTGTATGTCCTCAATGCATTGTTTATAATTCTCGTGGAGCAGTATACCGACTCCCGAATGGGCTCTTTCATGTTTGGCTTTCCCACTGTGAATTAGGATGTATCGGCCAAATTGAGATGTTCCTTTTCCTTTTCGTTTTGTTTCTGATAGTCCGCATATGTCTATTTTATGTTTTTCCATTTCCATGATTAATTCTTGATCTTTTCCATTCCATGAGGTTATATTCCAGCATCCTAACCTAGTGACATTGCGTTTTGATTTCCATTATCGTTTATTCCTTTTCATAGCGTGTGTCGTTATCGTATTGATCAGTCCTGGTTCCGAGGCCGCGTCTTCGGTTCTGTGAGCTCCATGTTTCTTTTACATCGAGCAGGTAGCTAGCCTCACTCGATAACCCTCCTTCTTTACCCGGGCTTGGGACCGGCAGTGGTGCCTTCTGAGCTACTCAATTCACCCATCACACACCACAGGCGAAGAAATTATTCAATTTTCAAAATAAAAAACTGAAAGGTATATTTATCTGCTGGTAAGCAGTAAAAACAGAAACCTAAATCTATGATAATACTTAGTGCTGCATTTCGTTAAATTAAGAGAGAAATAACTGATCTAATCTTAGTAATTATCCTTATTGCGTTTAGGTTCCGAACGCCTTCAAAGAACGGTATATAGAATATATTTTTAGAAAGAGTAAAAATATTAAACATTCTTACTTTCCTGTATTTTTTGTTAGTCATCTAAACAAATATTATCAAACTAAGTTAAGATTAAACATAGCTAAATTATTTATTAAATTTTGTTTCTGTAATTTCTGAATATACTCGTATATGTTACTTAAAAGATTTATAAAGGATTAAAGAGAGCCATATTTTCTCTAGCTTTCAACGTAAAGTCACGACAATCATCATTTATAAGCAAAACTATGGTATATTGGATAATTTTACATACAAAACATAAAATACGAATAGAAAACGATACGATGAAACGTAACCAATAAGGTTAGGTTCAATCCAATGGAAATCCGAATAAAAATTTTTCTCTGGAACGCCTTAGCTCGCATCTGGTTAAGATTAAATAATCTGCGACAGTATTCTTTCTAATTTAACAATTTCTCGCAGTGTAATATGCGCATTGCGAGGCAAGTAAGGTCACAAAATTTTGTTTTGATGGAAAAACCTTTTGTCGCATCGGTGAAGTGAAATAATTTCTGATATAAGCGGAATTGATAACCTTTTTTTCTGGAAGTTAATTAAAAATAACAATCCGTTGTTAATTTCAATGATAACTTTTTTGTATAATTAATTATTGAGTGGACCTTTAAATCAATTTGCATATAGGAAAAATTCCTTTACATATTTATATTAAATTAATATGATGCAAAGAAAATTGAAAATGGAAAAAGAATAATTTAACACAATTATCTCATTTTGGAACGTACCTTATGGGTCAAGTTATACCGATCGAACAGTTACAAATTTTCTAGCAGGTTAAAGGAAAATTTGACAAATTTAGCTTTCAAGAGAAAACAACTACTGCATTTCAGCTACTATATATATTAATTGGACATCATCGCCTAGGCTTCAGTAATGAGTTAAAAATTTATAAAATTAATAAGTGTATAGTGTGGCGATTAATATTCTTTAATTAAAAACATAATTCATCAGAGAAACTAAATACGCTAAAATGGTAATTAAATCGAAAACAACTTAAAAATATACGGTTCTGTGTTATTTGTATGAATTGATGTACACTTTGATGCTGTGTTGATAAAGTGCAAAATATCGCCTGGCAGATTTACTAAAAATGTTTTTGTTTTAATCCAATATAGTTGCCATGGAAATTATATTTTTTAGTTGCTTAGTTTCATTTCCCTTATGACATTGTTCATTTGTATAATTGGAATACATTCATTTAAAAAAAACGCAGAGTTTTTCAAAAATCGTTCATAAACTTCGAATTTGTATTTTTGGTTTGAATGTTTCCCAGAATAATAAATCTTATAGGGTAACTTGAATGAAGATATGTTATAATAAACTTTGATTTTTTTTAATAGTGAGTCCAATATTTTGTACACTTTATACAAAATTCTGAACAATTTTTCTTTTAAATTTACTATACCTTAATGTAATTCGAAATGAAATACAATAGTTATTCATCTGCGTAACTGATTCAATGACCTGTTTCTTTGTCATAATTTATTAAATTCTCATTTTGAATAGTAACAACAGTTAATTAATTACTTTATTAAATGTTAAAAATATCTCTCATTGGTTAATTGGCAGTAACCTAAGCGGCTTATAAATTCATTCTGAATATTTTTGACAACCTCTGTAGTAATTAACTATATTCATTGAATAATTTAGTTCTTGAAGTCTTTTATGTCAGTTGGCTTAGTTTGGAAAAATTTTACTTTTAAAGTATCCCCGCAAAAGGAAGTCAAGTGAATTTAAGTCTGGGGACCTTGCTGGCTACTCAATTCGTCTCCTTGTGAAATTGGTGAAAGATAAGGATATTTTTCTTAAAATAACTAACACACTTCTTCTTGGGTATTTAGGTACAGGATATGTAATAGAAAAAAATGTTTAAAATTTTGTAGAGTCTAAAAGTGACTATTTGCATTTTTAAAAAGCTCGAAAAAACTAATATCAAGCTGTTAAATAATTGACAGAGTGTTATATTTAAAAAAACATAAGTTTCGTCTATACCCCAAAATTTAATGCCATTAGAAAAAATTAAGAACGGCAGAGATATTTGTCGCAAAAACTCTACAATAGCTAGTTTTTATTTTTCCAATAACTTATTTATTAACCACTAGCGACCCGCCCCGGCTTCGCACGGGTGCAATGCTGATACTAAATACACTACAGAAAAACTGTGACTATTTATTTTATTTTTACAACAATTATTACATCGGCCTCCGACGCGCTATTTATAGGCACGCTGCCGCCGCCCCGGTCGGCCAGTACCGCCGCAAGCGCTACTTCCCGCAATTTTAAATCTGTAATATCTTCGAAAATATTCATTTAAATCTTGTGCTGTAAAGGACCATATAGATCTATATTAAATCAACAATGTATTTAAGTTATTTAATTGGATAAGGATTAATGCTGTATTGGTTAAAATCGCTTCAAAATTTGCCATTATTTGTCGTAAAAAGTAAATGACAAAAAAATGTTATTGTGGGATATCCATGAGAGATAGACATATACCATCGCGGAGTTTTCTGTAGACCTTTTCAATGTGTACAAATAATTAGTACATTATTTTGATAAATCTCGTAGGGTTCAGCCTGCGTTTGCAATGTAAGCGGAAAAAAATATGATAATTAACGACATCACATTAGAAACCTCAAAAATAACAGTATTTCTCCACTATTTAATGGATGTTATTATACATATAAACCTTCCTCTTGAATCACTCTATCTATTGAAAAAAACCGCATCAAAATCCGGTGCGTAGTTTTAAAGATTTAAGCATACAAAGGGACATAGGGACAGAGAAAGCGACTTTGTTTTATACTATGTAGTGAAGTTACAAGAAGAGCTTATTACTGGAAAATTTTGGATTCCCATCTGTATCTTAAGAACAGAGTGGGTTAGGACAATTTTGTTTGTTGCATCTTCTGTTTAACAAAAGAGTAAAATAAGTGCGTGAAAATATTAAGCCTCTTTTTTTAGTAATTATGAATATTAATACTTTTGTGTTTATTCGTGATGCTTATTATTCTTGTAGATATGTGATTATTTGTAAGTTAAGTAATTTATGACGACCTGCTGTGCACTTACTATTCCATTTTATTCTTTCCTTGGAGCACCTTTAGCATGTGTTAAACATTTCAATAAAACATTTCAATCCTATCAAAATTTATATACAATAGAAGGTCATTAAAAAGTTTGCAATTCAATAAATTTATTTTTTAACCCCTTGACAAACCTATCGTGATAATATTTTCATAGAACCACCTCTAACAACTCTTGGTATATACATACATATATCTCACCATCATCATTATTCTCAGCTTTATCTACCATTTCCAACCATGGCGCAGTCTCTCTTATTCAATGTTCCTATAGCGTCTTCTTCAATTTGGTGATGGAATTTATTCGGTGTTTTTGTAATTTATGCTCATTTGTGCCCATGTTTTTCTGTCTTTAGCTTTCTGGGATCAAGTTGTTCCTGCCAGTTTTCTGATGTTGTAATCCCATCTGACTTTAGGGCGTCTCTTTGATCTCTCGGCGTTCCTAAGATACTACATTGTTGTCTTAGTAATTCATCTAATGGCTGTTCTTCTTGCTATATGTCCTGCCCATTACCATTTTTGGGATTTCATTCTTTGGAAAACTCAGTTTCTGTTTTGTCGTATCCAATTTATTCTTATATGATCCATTTTTCCTTCTTAGCGAGCATCTTTCCATGGCTCCTCGAGTGACTAGGAGTTTGATGGTTATTTCTTTCTTTAATATCCAAGTTTCACACCCGTATATCAGAACTGTCGATAGGCATTAATAAAACACTCTTCTCTTAAAATATATAATAACATTCTGGACTTGAAAACTATAGAGTTTCATCCAAATGCTTTAATTCTTCTGTTGAATTCCCGAAGAAATAAACCCGATTTGTGTATAAGTTACCCTAGGTATATATATATATATAAATATATATATATATATATATATATATATATATATATATATATATATATATATATATATATATATATATATACAAAGAAACAATATAGCAATTCAAGAAAAAAAAAATCAAAAACGGTAATAAATGTAAGATTTTTATCAATACTTGGTAGTCATACCCTTCGAAGCTATCACAACAGCACATCGGTAAAACAACGTAAGTTTGGTGATTCTACCTTGGGAGATATTTTTCCACTCTTCTTGAACTTTTCCCCACAAAGCAGCTTTACTAGCACAATTTTCAGTTTCTACCCTAATTTTTAACTCTTGCCATAAATGTTCTTGGGAATCAAGTCCGGAGACTGAGTCGGCCACCCTAAAACTAGAATATTTTTCTTGCTAAAAATTTGCTGAAGGACCGGTGATCAATGTTTTTGATCATTATCTTGCTGAAAAATCCACCCTCGTTGGATATTCCAATGAGCATAAGGTAGCATTTCTTTTAATATAATATCTCTCTACATAACAGAGTCCATAGTGCCTTCAATTTTAAAGATTAAACCGATGCCTTTTCAAGAGAATGCACCCCATAGCATAATGCTGCCTCCACCATGTTTCACAGTTTGTGTTTGATATCGCGAATCATTTCTAATTCCTTTTGGTCGTCGAACGTATCTTCTCCCATCATTTGCAAATAAATTAATTTTAGTTTCATCTGAGGACAGCATTTTTTTCCAATCTTCAAGAGTTCAACTCTAGTATTTTTTCGCGAATTCTAATCTGGCCTTCCTATTTTTTTTACTCATAAGCAGTTTTTTATCTCCAACACGTCCAAAAAGTTCCATTTCTGTCAGTCTACGTGAAACAGTACGTTGGCTAATGTCAGTCAAATTTGCTTCGCGTAATTCACGTGCGGTGATTGCAGTATTCTTGTTTACTTCTGCTACAGCCTTTCTGTTGATCATTTTATCGACACGATTAATTGTTTTTCTGGGGCTTCCAGGACAGTAGTTATCTTCTGGAGTACCTATAGTCTTGAATTTATTTATTATATCGTCAACAGTCGATTTTCCAATCGCTAAAATTTTGGCTATTACACGTGAAACTTTTCCTTCTTGTGTGTGTAACTTGATAATCACTTTACGTATATACAGAGACATTCGTTTCGGCATCTTGACTGTTACTGATCATAGAATGGCAAAATGAGCAGAGCTCTCAATGTTCTCAACCTAATTCCCTCTATGCCCTTTCAGGCAGAGAAAAATAAAAGAATGTCTAGAAATAGTTTATTTCCAACAAATACAACTCAGGACCTCTCTCCATACATGTTTCGATCATCTCATGATCTTGTCAGTGGAGTTGGAGGGCAACATTAGCAGGAAACAACTGCTGTATAAAATATAAATTCCGATACATGTCGGTAGGATATTGAAAACCTGCCGAATTCTATATCAGACTGAAAAATATCGCCAGTCGAAACGACATATATACATATATTCACCCGAGTAGTGCGATATTTTAAAAATCAAAATTTCAGTAGGAAATATCCTGCCGACAAGTATCGGAATTTATGGTTTATATAGCAGTTGTTTCCGGCGAATGTAGCTCTCAGTTCGATATAGCTCCACTGATAAGACCATGAGGCGATCGAAACGCGTATGGAGAGAGTGTCGGAGCTGTATTTGCAGAAAATAAACTGTTTCTATATATTCTCTTCTCTTTCTCTGCCTGAAAGGAGAATAACATAGAGACAACTCTTTAAACACAGCAGATTTATTTATTTTTTACTGAGAAATTTTTTTTTAAATTAACACAACAATCTTTTCTAAAACAATTATTGTAAACGTAGTAATACAAAAAATATAAATTACTCACACTTTCAATTTCAGTATCCAAAAAAGTTATCTCTATTCCTATATATATATATATATATATATATATATATATATATATATATATATATATATATATTTAATTCCCTAGGCATCTGATGATGAACAAAAAATGGCCGTCGTCCGCAAGGCCTTTCAAATGTTCGACACCGGCAAAACAGGCTTCATCGAAACAGTTAAAATCGCCACCATCCTGAGCACAATAGGACAACTTTTCGATGAGGGCGAATTGAACAATTTAATCAGGAAAAACGATCCTGATCACAGCGGAAAAGTCAATTTCGATGGGTTTGCTGATATAGCTATACATTTCCTTGAAGAAGATGATGCCGAATCAACCCAGCAAGAGTTAAAAGAAGCTTTTAGGTAATTTAAAGATTTCTTTTGTGAATGTATGGTGTAAAAAGTTATTTCAAGTGTTTTGAGGAGTTCTTAGATTTTCACATAGTTTTATTCATACAATGCGGAAAACTTGAACTGAATAAATACTAAAACAGGAAAAACATACTATGTTATAAAGAAATTTAAAAACTTCCTATTTTGAATTTCACATTTTTTTCGGGGTGAACACCAATTTCTATTTTTTTTCCAAATGAAACATGATTTAAAATTTTCATCATTTTTTTTGGCAAAATACTTATTGCAAATATAATTTATCTTTTACATGAAAACTATTTTAAGTTTTTCTATGAAATGGTTTGCCTTTTTGCTTTCGAAAGTTAGTTTCTATTCTTTAATATTTTAGGTTATATGATAGAGAAGGAAACGGGTATATAACAACTGGCACTTTGAAGGAGATTCTTAGAGCATTAGATGATAAACTAACAGGAAGAGAACTAGATGGTATAATTGCTGAAATTGACACAGATGGATCAGGGACTGTAGATTTTGATGGTAGGTATTTATGCTATATATATATATATATATATATATATATATATATATATATATATATATATAATTTATTTTTATATTTTAAACCTTTTGTTAAATATTTTTTGTAATATTTTCTTGGGTATAGGTTCTTCCATTAGAGAAACAAAGGACAACAATTTTTCTGACGTTTCGCTCTACATAGTGAGCTTCTTCAAAAGAGCTGGTATATTTATTTTAAATCTACAAAATTACAAATTTTTTTATAATAAACATATATCACAGTAATTACAAATTACATTTATATTTTTAATCTAATTAAAATTAATAAAAATAAAACAGATTTTACAACAGTCCTAAAGTTTAAAATTTAAAACAATACAACAGGTTAAAATAGTGAAAATTATACAATAGTACATACCTTGAAAATAGCTTTGTGTGTATGTTAAAAATAAATTCAATTATGATACTTGGTATGCAATTGATATGGATAGATTTCTTTTTATAAAAAGCAAAAAATAGGAAAAAAGATTATTATTTCTTTTTTAATAACGTTCTTTCATTTGCATAAGTGTATATGAAATTGTCCCAATAATGTAATTATGCTGTTTTATTTTTATTAATTTTAATTAAATTAAAAATATAAATGTAATGTGTAATTACTGTAATATATGCTTATTATAAAAAAAATTTGTAATTTTGTAGATTTAAAATAAATATACCAGCACTTTTGAAAAAGCTCACTATGTAGAACAAAACGTCAGAAAAAATTGTTGTCCTTTGTTTCTCTAATGGAAAAACCTAGATCCAATAAAATATTACAAATATATATATATATATATATATATATATATATATATATATATATATATATATATATATATATATATATATATATATATGAATGAAGTAAAATGCGAACAGTAAGTGCAAACTGCGTTCCAACCATATCCTTTCTGTGTTAGAGGTTGCACAGTTCGAACAAATTGCTAAGAAACACAATTCATCCTATTCCACCACCATCGAGATGATGGCCTACCTGTACCACCATACCGAGAAGAAAGTCAAAACTTACCCTCCCCACCACAGTGATACGGCAGAGGTACATGTTTCGTCTCTACTTTGCACAGCCAGGTGCATGTCGGTACCCTGATGAGTCTAGTAGAGACGAAACATGTACCTCTACCGTATCACTGTGGCGGGGAGGGTAAGTTTTGACTTTCTTCTCGGTATGGTGGTACAGGTAGGCCATCATCTCGATGGTGGTGGAATAGGATGAATTGTGTTTCTTAGCAATTTGTTCGAACTGTGCAACCTCTAACAGAAACGATATGGTTGGAACGCAGTTTGGACTTACTGTTCGCATTTTACTTCATTCATATACGGAGCTGCATATGTTGTACGTGATTTCAGCACTACAACGTCATAATGTGGATATATCCACTGCTATTGCATCTCACTCGGAGGAATCTGTGAAAGCCGCATAAACATACATATATATATATATATATATATATATATATATATATATATATATATATATATATATATATATATTTGAAAACTAATGTATGGGAACTTCCAATATGGATTGGGAATGTTCTTACTATCTACTGAATGAATCAACAACGTAGAATTTAATTTTTTAAAATTTTCTGATAGTACCCAAAATTTGTTTTCCATTTTCCTGTATATAGAAAATATCATTTTTTGACAATTCATTAGCGACCAAATAATATTTAAAGCCACCACCAGAATTTCGAGTTTTACTGTTATTTAAAACGATACTAAACTTTTTTAACTTTAAAATTTTAAAATATAAAATGTCCTCTTATTGTTCTGATAAATTGATGGTTAGGACCGATATTCATAATCCTAATTTGCGCAAATGTCATACTTTAACTCTGCCACAACATAGAAAACAGCTGTTCAAGGGATCATTTTCTTATAATGTACCAGCCTCATTTAATAATTTAAATAATAATAATTTATCATCGACATCCTTCTTAATTTTTAACACTTTAACTGCCGACCTGACCTATCCCAGGAGGCTGTCAGTTTTTTTTAGGATTTATATTGAAAAAAAAGACAAAAATGACATTTTACAGGCAATGACTTCTTTTGATGTCATCAGTTTCCCGCATTAAAAAACTCACTGGAGATGGACTACGTCGAAAACCTCCATGCGAATTATTGCTTTATATAGTTACTTATACATCGTTACTATAACAAATTTACGTTTCTTATGAAAATCAGAAAAAAAAAAGATTCGAAATTTTCATATTTTATTTTTACGACAAAAAGTTCACCTTCGATGCATCTGCATTTTGTTTGCACCTGTTTATGTATTTTTCTTGGGAACATGATTAGAGGAAGTGAAACGCTGTTTCTTGGTAGGAATAGGACCCCTATATTTAGGGAGAAGATATTTCAGAATTTCCAGTCGGTAATCGTACAAACGAATTCATTAGAAGCATGAATGAATGAAAAAGTGTGGTGATGCTAGATCATTGATGCCTAGGCTTCCATTGGGCCCTTTACATCCCACCATAGCTGCAGGTCATTCGAGGCCGATCGCCTTTGCCAATCCAAGCAGCCTCGTTAGTTGAACTTGCCTAACTGCTTCCGGTAACAAAATTGTATTTCCGAAATATCTCTGTCTCAGTCCATTGAGTGCTGGGCAATCTCTGAGGACATGGCCAACAGTTTCATCCTCCTTCAAACACCATCTGCATGTCGGGTCGCCCTCGACACCGATTCTATGAAGATGGCCCCTGAGGTGACAATGTCCTGTCAACACTCCCACCATAATTTGCAGCTCTTTCCTTCCCAAGGAGAGAAGCTCCTTAGTACGCCGTGCATTAGGCCCATAATACGACATAATTTGATCCTTTTTGTCTACTCCGGTCATCAATTTAATGTACCCGCCAATAGCTTCTGGCTTTTATTTTTGTTGTTGATTTCTGTTGTAATACTTCATCAAATTAGTTCTGAACTCTATAGAAATGGAAAATACCTTCCCATTGTCCTCCCATTTAACTATAATCACGCAGTTGAAATAACGCGCAATTGTTTTTCCTTTTTTAATTTGGCATTTTTTACTTTAACATGATTTTGTTTCCTGTCAACCTTAAGAGTTCCGGTATAGTAAGTTGTGCTAGACAGCAATTTGCAGACGAGGTCAAAACTATTGTAGTCTAAATAAATTGATTGTCCGACATTCAATTTGTCTTCTCTCAAATGAAGCACTATATTGGCAGCATGTCCTTTGCCATCATAATCGTCTGAGATATCCGTTTCCATATTATGCTATCTGACTCAGTTAGTTGGTACAATTTCACTCCATACTTGAGCCTTTAATTTTTAATACAATATCTGAAAACTAATCTGACACGTCACAATATCATTGGTTCATCAAAGGAAAGATTTGTATATGGATAATAAATCTAAATTATTTTCGAATTAAAATAATCTTTAGTCTAATTTTAAATAATCTATCAGTTGGCTTGAGTTCACCGGGTAGAGGATTTCTGTTGAAATGACAGATATCTCAAAATTAGCATAAAACGGTGCTTAATCATGCACAAAAGCCACGTAAGTTGAAGAGCCAGTGTTTTTTCCAATTTTCTTATAGTGCTCATGTGGAGCACTAATCCAATCAATGTTTTTAATTTGTCCGTTGTTAATTTTTTCATTATTAATCCATCTTTCTTTATTATTCTCCCAAAGCAAAAATTCTTTTGCTTACATTTTAGTTTCTCAAACTAAATCATTTGTAATAGACTGTCATTTAGCAACAGGTTAAAGTAATCTTTTTGCATATTTACCATTTGGTTGAAATAATAGTTTTCTTTGTCTTGCAAATCGTATTTCTTTAGGAATATCTTCCATTTTGTCCCATATTACAGCATCAGTATTTATAGGTGCTCTCGATCTAAAAGATCTAAAATATCTGAAGAAATATCAAATTCATCCTTTGTCGAATTTTCTGTTTCCTCGTCTCCATTGCTTTAATAGTATTCTGATTCAAAATTCGAACCTTCAAAGTCAGAATTAGTAATATCATTGTCTGAGTCAACTAAATATTTTTTTTAACTCTTCGTCGATCAAGGGGCGTTTAGTTTCCAACGATTCTTTAGACTTCCGGGTTTTTTTGCTCAGGAGGGCGCTGCCTGGATATCGTCCATCACGAACTCGAACGAGTAAAATGTTCCGGTAACATATAAGTCTATCACAGGCTGAAATCCACGCAACAGCTCCACTCGCAAACTGACAGTGTACTGAAGCACAATTCTTAAACATACCTATGACGTCGTAAGGCGGCATCTCCCTCCAACCCTAAAGACGGATGATGTGTTTCGACGTTATCAGCAGGCGAAGTGTTAAAAACAATCAAAAAATTGCTCCTTGTTTCTCAGTAGTCTCTTTTTTCTTATGCTGTTTTTTGCAGTCTCCTATATTTCGCATCCCAAGTTTCAATTTGTTTATGAAACTTTCACGTTCATCATTAAAATTATATATATATATATATATATATATATATATATATATATATATATATATATATATATATATATATATATATAATCACTCAGTCACTAGTCTCTGCGTGAGATAATATATAGACGGTGGTAAGTGTAGTGGGTGGCAGATGGCGTATTAAGCGGTGAGACGAATTTGCGGAGGCTAGCGTAAAATGACGTATTATGCGGAAAATCGTATTAAACGTGATTACATTAAGCGGGTTTTACTGTATTGTTTTGGTCTTATTTATGTTCATTTATAGCCCGTTTTTTTGCTGCCTGTTCCATTTCCAGGATTATTAATTTTTAACTTAAATCTTATTTTGTGCCCTGGTCGCCGTGTCTGGGATCTGGAGGGGTCAATGATGCGGTCTCTCTGGATTCCGGAACGAAGGTGCCACAGGGAGAGGCTCGGAATAAATCCGGACAAGGTCGAGATAGTAATCTTTGCAAAAAGAGGAAAATGGGAAGAGTTCCCACAATTATATTGGTGGGAAGAGCCCTTCAATTTAAGGGAACAGTTAAACACCTGGGAGTAATTCTGGACTCACGACTGAACTGGAATGATCTTATTGAGGCTCGAACCAAGAGAGTCATATGTGCTTTCTTGGCTTTTTAACGAGCCTTCGGGTGTACATGGGGACGGACACCTAAAGGGTTATTTTGGATATACACTATGGCGATCCGCCCCATGATAAAGTACGCCGCTATTGTATGGTGGCGTAGTACAACAAAGCGCAAACACATTCTTCAACTTGACAAAGTTCAGAGAATGGGTTGCGTGGGAATACTGAGTGGGATGAGGACTGCTCCCACCAGGGCTCTGGAAGTCCTGGTGAACTTGCCTCCTCTTCACTTATACATAGTGAATGAGATCCTGAAGACTGTTTATTGTCTCAGTTGGGACATCTTGGAATTGGAACGGGCAGCTACTCAGGTATCTGGGAAAGGGCGGTGGAGAGGTGTCCATCACTCCCCATGCGGACAGATTACATGACGCCGCTTTTAAAACCCAACCTCTCAAATAGAGAGGATTGGGAGGAGAACAAAATCTTCCGAAAAATGGATCCTGGTAATATACTGATGGATTTCGACAAGATGGAAGAGCTGGAACCAGAGTATTCAGCAGGAGCACGGGAGTCAGAGAGTGCTATCCTCTCGGACAATGTGCGACAATTTTCACAGCGGAAATTTATGCTATTCTGCAGTATGCCCATCTCTGTGAGACGGACATAGACCGGAATAGAGTAATAAATATATACTCAGACAGTAAGGCTGCGATATTGGCACTGAAGTCCAGTGTCGTTATTTCGCGACAGGTGTCTGAGTCCAAGGATGTACTAAATGGTATGATAAGGAAAGGCTGTATAGTCAGCCTCATATAGGTCCCGAGTCACTCGGGCATACGCGGGAATGAGGAAGCAGACTGTCTGACAAAATTGGGTTTGGCGACTGAACCTTATGGATCCCAACCAATATTACCTGTCCCAATTGCTATTGGCAAAAGGGAATTAAAATCGTTGCCGGAAAGCAAATTTATTGAATCGGGGAGGAGAGCTCCTGGAATGAGGTATGCTAAGGAACATATAACTGGGTCTAGTGCACGGCGTACTAAGGAGCTTCTCTCCTTGGAAAGGAAAGAGCTGCGAATTGTGGTGGGATTGTTGATAGGACATTGTCATCTCAGGGGCCATCTTCATAGAATCGGTGTCGAAGATGACCCAACGTGCAGATGATGTTTGGAGGAGGATGAAACTGTTGACCATGTTTCCAGAGAGTGCCCAACACTCAACGAACTGCAGCTATGGTGGGATGTAAAGGGCCGAATGGAGGCCTAGGCATCGATGATCTGGTATCACCACCTCTTTAATATTCATTCACTCAAAACTATATCTTTGTCTATGATGATGACTATATCACCTTCAAATCTTAGGTAAATCAACCTTTGTTCATTTATTTTCAATCTCCTTATTGTTTACATCTATCTATGGAAAAAATGAAGCACAGGCCCAAAAATAAATTAATGAAATACAAATGAAAACGGTTTAATATACAAATCCATCTAGAACTAATTTGAAAATAACCCCTTCAATTATTACGCCGAGGCGTAGTTAAGTAAATGTACAATTATAAATCTATTTGCCATTTCAAACAATTCTTAATTTGTTTTGCTTTTTGGTGCCATTTTTTGAAGTTTGTTTAGGTTTCTTTCAATAATTTGATTTGAATTCGGTTATTATATTAATGTGCAACGTTAACTTCACTATGCTAAGTCGTAAATATGTAGGTATTTCCATAATACCATGTATAAAACAATATTTAAAATTTTATTAAGGATTATACTTATTCACCGAAAAATCTCCAAATTACGTTTTAAAAAAATATGGCAAATTAACTTAAAAATAGAATAAATTAATAGCTCTCTTTATTTTTATGGTAACATTTAAATGTAGCTTCATTACTCACTAATAATAAATAATTATCCCTAATTGCTCTGTACGTACGAATAATTAATTTGGTTGAAAACAACATTAATACTTGTTACATAATAGTGTATTTGACTGCGGCATTAATTATAGTTAGAACTGTTACTTGTAAGGAAAATTTTCCGGTAATTTTGATAAATAATTACCAACGTATTAATTTCGTTTTTATTTTGCAGAGTTTATGGAGATGATGACTGGTGACTAGATTGTGATTAATATTTGGAAAATTATCAGAAATCGACAACATTCTACCAAAGTATCCTTGTTAAAAAGTAACTTTTGATAATATTTTGGACTTCAACTCCTTCCCTGCAAAATTTCGAAATATTTATAATGCCTTTTTAAGAAATAATCAAGGAAATAATTTGAAAAACTGCATTGTTCTAATGTAATTAAAATATTTTTGAAATAACTTTGTTAAGCGTAATTTTGAGATATTACGGGGAAGGAAGCATACAACTGGTTGCAACCATAGATCATAAAATACCAAATCAATTTGAACCACATATTAAGACCTATGCACTTTTTGTTTATTAAGATAATAAATTTGATAAGTACTGAGTTTTTGTTTTTAATTATTATGACTATTTCATAAAGAAAGTTAATTTATAATGGAGAAAAAAGGATAGAAATTGTAATACAATATGATTACATAAGTAACTACATATTTTTAACCGACTTCTAAAAGAAGGAAGTTCTCAATTCGTCAACTATGTATGTTTTTTTTTATGTATGTACACCGATTATTCCGGAACGGCGGTACCGATTTGAATGAAATTTTTTACGTTATATTCAGGAAGTTACTGCGGTGCTCCTATATTTGCTTGGACGAAACTAGTACAGTAAGATCCAAGATGACGCTAACAATATGGAGGCCAAAAAATTCATTTTGTCCAAAATTGGTATGTGAGATTTTTCGGGATTGTACACAACGAATATGAAATTATCTTTAAAAAATTCAATATGGCAAATCCAATATGATGGGTTGAAAATTTTACCTTATTCGCATTTTTTCAGATTTGGTATTAGGACGTTTTCGGGATCGTGTATTACGAATATGAAATTAATTTTTTACAACTATTAGGTTGTTACGATACAATATGAGGCACTGAAAATTTTACATTTTCCGATTTTGTCTAAAATTGATATTGCGGGCTTCTTGGGGCGTATACAAACTTAATATGCGGTATAAAATATATTGGGCTAAGAAATTTTCTTCTCAAGTTCTTTAAATATCGATATTGTTACGTTTTTGGTGCCTATATTACTAATCTAAAATTAGTTTAAAATTTAAGATTTACTATGACAGACTAAGACACAATTTCATTGGTATTTAGACAACTCTAAGAATCAAAGAATTTTTAGTGGTTTATTTTAGGGTGATTTACCTACAACTTTGGATAAAATGGATACTTCTTTGCCACCTTAGAGTCATTGCGAGGTACACTAATTTCGATTAGTACTTAGTTCAAATAATTTATGAATACCATAATGAATACAAAACTAAAAATCGGAAAATAAAATTTTTATAAAAAAAATTGAACCGACTTCTAAAAGTGCTTTAACAAGTGAAAAATAATTATAAATTTTTATGCGACTTTGAAATTTATGAAGTTAGCTCCAAATTATTTCTAAATGAAATAAATTACTACTAATATATACAAATTATGCGAAGAAAGCAATTACAAATAAAGTATTTTTAATCTGTTTCTGTAAATCCCATTTTGTCAGGCATTAGGTTGGCACCGACTTCAAAAATTTCAATTTCATATAAAAATGTATATTAGGAAAATGTTTAAAAAGGAACTACCATGTTTTATACCACTAAATTTATTAAGGAAACAGTGACTGCAATTTCAACTCACAGAGTCATTTTCAAACTGAATTACGAAGGTAGACTAAGTATTCAATATAGAAACATGAAGAAATTTAACCATAAATAAAAACTACCTGAGAAATTACATTATTACAAAGGGGAGGTACTAAATTTTGGGAACTAATTATTATTTGGCGACAACAATTAACGGGGAAAACCCAAGTTCTGTCTGGTCATTAAGCAAATTTACATTTTTATTTTTACTATTTTTATATATTTCTAAAGATTCAAGAATATTTAACTTTTGGCCCTTTGTTGAATAATGTAATATGTCAGTGTTGCTTAAATCAGGAAAACTGTGGCTATGTTCTAAGCAAAGCTCGAGTCTGTTTTTTGTGTAGTCTATATGATCGATGGTGTTCTGAAAAGAGAGTTTTAAAGCTTCTATCACTTTGTCCAATATACAAGCTATCAAACTCTGAACATTTTAACTTATAAACTCCTGATTTATCAAATATATTAATTTTATCTTTAGCATTGTAAAGGATAATGGACAGATTATGTTGAGATTTGAAGGCCACTTTTATGTTATGTTTGGAAAGAGTATTAGCTATGTTTTCTGATAGGGTACCACAGTATGACAAAGATATATAAGATGAACTGTCTTTATCATTTTTTATTTTGGGATATAGTGAATTAAAAGCAGCCATTTTGTGTTGTAAGGGGTGAAAAGAATCATTAGATATAGTATTTCCTGTAAACGTTGGTTTTCTAAAAATTTTAAAATTACACTGATTATTGAGGTGAGAAATGGTGAGATCTAGAAAATTTATTTTATGGTTATTTTCAGTTTCCAGAGTAAATTGATTTTTGGATGGCAATTATTAATGTATTTTAAGAATTTTTGAAGCTGTCTAGTAGTGCCTTTAAAACATGCTAGAACATCATCCACATATCTGTACCAAAAGTGAACATGGTTTTTGCTTAAAGGGGAATTAAGAATTTTGTTTTCTATGTTTGACATGAAAATGTCTGCTAGGAGAGGGCTAAGAGGAGAACCCATTGGTAGGCCTGAATTTTGTAAATAAAATTTGTTATTAAACTGGAAATAGGTTTGTGATAGGCAAAGTGCAAAAGAGGACAAAATTTCAGTAGTAACTATTGGATTTATATTTCGTTCCTGTAAGATTTCTTGGATAAGTATAAAACATTCATCTGTTGGAATATTAGAAAATATGCTTTTTATGTCAAAAGAAACTAGTATGGAGTTATCTGGGGTTTTTATGTTTTTTAGTTTTTGGACGATATCTACTGAATGTGGTACCATGTGGAAAACATTGCTAAAACTCTTTCCAAATATAACATAAAAGTAGCCTTTAAATCTTAAAACAATCTGTCCACTATCCTTTACAATGCTAAAGATACAATTAATAAATTTGATAAATCAGGAGTTTATAAGTTAAAATGTTCAGAGTGTGATAGCTTGTATATTGGAAAAAGTGGTAGAAGCTTTAAAACTCGCTTTTCAGAACACCACCGATCATATAGACCACAAAAACAGAGTCGAGCTTTGCCAACCATTGCTTAGAACATAACCACAGTTGTCCTAATTTAAGCAACACTGACACACAACATTACATTATTCAACAAAGGGCCAATAGTTAAATATTCTTGAATCTTCAGAAATATATAAACATAGTAGAAAAAAAATTGTAAATTTGCTTAATGACCAGACAGAACTTGGGTTTTCCCCGTTATTTGGTTTCGCCAAATAATAATTAGTTCCCAAAATTTAGTACCTCCCCTTTGTAATAATGTAATTTATCAGGTAATCTTTATTTGTTGTTAAATTATCTCACGTTTCTGTATTGAATACTTAGTCTACCTTTGTAATTCAGTTTGAAAATGAGTCTGTGAGTTGAAACTGCAGTCACTGTTTTTTAAATAGATTTAATGGGATAAAACATAGTAGTTCATTTTTAAACATTTCCCGAAGATGATTAACTACCAGATAGGAACGGCTACCCCAGCATCAACTTTTAAAAAATTTATAGTTATTTTTCACTTTTAGAGCCCTTTTAGAAGTCGGATCGATTTTTTTATTAAAATTTTATTATTATTCCTCTAACAATTATTCAGCGACAGCTCTAGATCAAGATTAGGAGGGAGGGGCTTAAAATAATTGTATGTTAAGAAAAATACTCTATTTCCAGGTATACAAAAGATTGTAATTATTTAGGTAACAAGTTTTACTTTAATTGCTTGAACCAAAAACTTTTATTTCGTGAGCTTTAGCTACTGTATCGTTTTTGGAGGCTATTGACGATAAGAAAAAAAAACAGGTAATCAAGAACAAATTAGTAACAACATTTTGATGATTAAATACGTTACTCTGGCACTCAAATATCATAAAATCACAAAGTGCTACTAAATTCAGGGGTGCGTATTTGAGAACAGGCTGAAAATTGCAATTTTACAGTTTTTCAAGAACCTATAACTTTTTTTGGGTAAATATAGGTATAGGCATTATTTCAGAGAAAAGAAAGCTGACGTTTTCGCAGTTAAAATGCGTTTTTGAAAAAATGAGATATAGCTTTTCAAATTTACCACTTTTTGGCAGTTTTTATCGATTTTTCTTTTACATCATTTTATTCACATTTTTATATATATATATATATATATATATATATATATATATATATATATATATATATATATCATTACTACTGGTTTTTGCATTTTTTTCGAGAAAAAATACTTTTTCAACATCCGAAGAATACGTTCTTCTCTACAAAAAATCGTCACATATACTGAAAATGCATAGTTTTTGAGTTATTTTTGAAAAACTGAAAATATGCTATTTTCACCCTGTAGTATAAGCTAGACAGAAGGGACACTTTATTTTTGGGTTTTATTGCCGTAATGGATTACTGTTATATTGCGGTAAATTTATAAAGGATAGAGTTAATTAGGGAATCCGGAGTGATTATTATTTGTCTAATATATTCTATTTGTCGAGAATATAAGTAACGTCTTGGAGTTTTAGAGCAAGCACTACTTTCTACCGTAGATAGCTAATGGTATCGCTGAAATTGGGTCATCCAACTGCGTAGGCGATGTTTGACGAACAAGTTCTCCCTCCTATAAAGCCATGCCAGAGTCCAAGAACTTCAGTGAAAGCGACACAGCAAACCGATCCAGTAGGTCTGGAATTACAACAACCTATGACGCAAAGGACATTGGAAGAGGCAGAAGCAGATGACGAAACTTCCACGACGGAACATTTGATTTCGCTGGTTAGCTCCAATGATGTGTTTGCTTGGAGGAACATGGAGTATTGGAGACAACATTAAATTTGTTGCCAAGGAAGCAGTACCAATTGACAGCGAGGAGATTTATGGGGATCAACCATACTGATCCTCATACAAGGAAAGTAGTTTCCAAGGTCCAGATTTCACGCACTTCACATAAGTCGCAATGGAGGAAGCTTGGAACTACTCAGTAATAGTGGATTTCGTAGCACAATTATGGGTACATCCAACGAGCGTGCGACCAGCCTAACCTATGGAACAACATGGCATTTATGTAGGAGCATTCACTCCAACGTTCGGGTCAGGAAGAGTTCAGAACCAAAGCAGATCATGCAGGGACTGGTTAAAGATTCAAAAGGACATGACAGTGAAACGTAAAAAGCGGTACCTTTTCAGACTAGTGGAAAAGTGCGTGTTCGTGGAAAAGTGAAACTCGATCGTAAAAGACTGCACTTAGCAGATGTGTTTTAAAGAAACTTCTTGATGAAGAAAGAAGAGTGAAGAGGATTAGGTTAAGGTTTATTGTATCAATCTACAAATTGATATATTGCAACGTAGCTGAGATTTGTATTATATTGCTGTAATGGAACAAATGTTAATTATTTTTCACTGTTCAATGTGAACTATATTCTGTTAAAATAAATAATTAAATAACCACTCTGTGAATAGATTTCCAGTGAGAATAGGGTAGTTATATTTTTTATCACTATCCACGGAAGTCTAAAGGAAAAATAAATCAGTGATCGAGCTTAACTTTTATGACCTTTGTCGTTTAAATGTTTTCTTAAAAAAATGCATAAAATCAGGTAATTTATGAAGACGTAATAAGATCATAAAAGTTAAGCTGGATCACTGATTTATTTTTCCTTTAGACTTTCGTGGATAGTGATAAAAAATATAACTAGCCTATTCTCACGGGAAATCTATTCACAGAGTGATTATTTAATTATTTATTTAAACAGAATATAGTTCACATTGAACAGTGAAAAATAATTAACATTTGGTACATTGCAACCCCATTTTCAAAAACACACACCTAAATTTAGTAGCACTTTGTGATTTTATCGTATTTAAGTGTCAGAGGAACGTATATATATCAAAATACTGTTACTAATTTGTTCCTTATAAAGAGTTATAGACAATAGCCTACAGTGTTCGCTGCAAAAAATGGGAAAATAAATGATTTGTCGAATTAATTCGAGGTCTGTCTGTCTATCTGTAGTATCTGGCAGTCACAGTTTCTTTATCAGAAACTTTCTAACGTAAATAATTAATATAATAATATTTGTTAAAATATTTCCTCCTTATGTCAACTATGGTCAAAGTTTATTTTAACATCTCATAATTTCACATTTTATGTGATAGTTAAAAAAATAATTTGAACGTAAATGTTATTAATTACGTCCATAAACAGGTATGTATTTTGCATAATTATAACCTGCTTGTAATTTTGTACTACAAGTTAATTTCCTATGACATATACATAATTATTTAAAACTTATTTACTTTAGTTTTTTTATTTGTTCTATTGTTAATGTTTTTAATTTGACTATTTATTCTATTACCACCATAAAAACAAATAGTGTCTGTTGTTTTTAATCGATTTCTGAAACAAGGAAGTTCTAAATTCTGCCGCTATGTATTTTTTTCTATATAAATATGTCGATTATTTCGGAACCGTGGCAATTTTGATCGCTATTCTCCAAAATTGGTATGGAGGAGTTTTCGGGGTCGTACATAATGAATCTAAAATTACCTTTAAAAAATTCAATATGGCGTATTAAAAATTTTACATCTCTCAATTTTGTCTAAAATTGTTTTGAGAGGTTTTGACAGGCGTAGATTACGAATTTAAAATTATTTTAAAAATTCAATATGCGGATCCAATTTAACATCTCTCGATGTTGTCCAAATTGGTTTAAGGGGGAGTAGGGCTGAGGGTGTAAATTACGAATTGAAAACTATTTTTAAAATGTTCAATATGACGGTCAAAAAATTTATTATTTCTTAATTTTGTTTAATATTGGTACTGGGGAGTTTCCGAAAGTGTAAAAAATGAATTTAAAATAGTTTTAAAAAATTCAACAGATCCAATATGGCGGTCTAAAATTTTTATATATCCGGATTATATTCAAAATTGGTATTGGAAGTTTTGAAGGAGTAGATTAAGTAAATTGGAATATTTTTTTAAATTTAATATGGCGAATTTATATTATTTATAACGGGTATCAACGAATCTATTAGACAAGTCATAATTTCTAGAGTATTATGTGTATCAAAATGAGAATTGGTACGGGTAAAAGTTATGTGAAGAGGAGAGTTTTCGCATATTTTTCACTTTTCGGTCACTTCCGGTTTTACCGGAAATGGCCCCGGTTTTGAATTCTTAAATAGAACACCCTGTATATTTTGACATCTTTGGATTTTTGCGACAATTCTAGATCAGAATGTGACATTTTAAAAACTTTTTACGTCTACTTCATTTTTTTAGAGCCACTTTTAAAATTGCATCTAGGTGGCCATGATCGGACGCAAACTAATCTAACGGCCTTAGGTGATGTCAAAAAAATACAATCGCAAAGTTTTAGTGACTAGTATGAAAGACAGGAATTGGATTAAAAATTTAACAAAATTAACAAAAAACTAACAAAATAAACTAACAACTTAGACGACGCACTTAAAATATTTGAAAGTAGCTGAATTTGTTAAAAAGTTTAGTGTATTAAATGTTCAAAGTGCATTCCTTCTTTTTCACGACACATTTCAGCTCGTTCAATTGTTTCTCTCAACACGTTTTGTAGCATTTGGGGCGTTATACTTCTAAATGCCCGTAAAATTCTTTCTTCTAATATTTCAAGAGTAGCTGGGGCTTCTTTAACATATCCCCAGACAAAGAAATCGAGCACAGTAAGATCCGGTGAGCGGGCTGGCCAACGTACCGGACCATTGGTTGCCATAATTCGATTATTAAAATGCTCTATTAAATAATTAAGAACTTCTTTAGTATTGTGAGGCGGTGCTCCATCTTGTTGAAAGTAAATTCGCCGTAAAACTGCTAAAGGTATATCATTGAGATGATTTTCGATTTCATTTTGAAGAAAACCTAAGTATCTAACCCCTGTTACCTGACCTTGAAACAATATTGGCCCAATTATTCTGTTTCCAACGATACCAGCCCAGACATTGACGCTTTCTTGAAAATTGCCCTCTCTCATTTCATGTTAATTTTGTTGGGCCCAGTACCGAGTATTTTGCTTATTGAACATACCATTATTTGTAAATCGGGATTCGTCGGAAAATAGAATAAAATCGATAAAATTTGGGTTAACTCTATGATTTTGAAGCAGCCAATCACAAAACACTACCCGTCTATCGCCATCCTCAGTATACAAATGTTGATGTAACTGATATTTAAATGCTCGATATCCATGCTTTTTCAGTATTTTTCTTGCTGATTCATAACTTATCTGCAGTTCTTGACTAATTTTTCTTTACGAAACTGTTTTATCAACCTCAACTATATCATTTATGATAAACCTCTGTTCCGCCTCTTGATTTCCTATTTGCCTAAAACAAGTCTCGACATACAGAAAATACTGATGGGCTGGATGTTGTCGATTCGGATATCTATGAGCATACAACTCGGCAGCATTCCTTGAATTTCTATGATACTCTCCAAATATTAATAACATATCCACTTTTTCACTTTGAGTATACATTATTTTAACGAAAATTTAAACTAAACTTAACGAAAATTAAGAAACTTTTACGTCTGTTCTTAGAGCGTATGTCAGTGTCATTATCTACTTAAGTGAGTGCTTTGTTTTCCGAAGAAGACTTGATAAAAACAGTTTCAAATTATTATGCATCATGGCTGTCCATGGCGCACTTGTCATAAGTAAATAAATTATCCAGTGTTTTGCTTAATAATATTTAATTTCTGTTCTTATGTCTAATCCAATCGCAAATAAATTAGTACCGTTAGATTCGTCAAAGAATGCTTTTTTCGAAAAGTAGTTGTCAAAAAGGGGTCGCCATTTGAAAATTAATAGTTAGAAATGAAAACGCAATTTTGTCAACTTGTCTTATTCCTGTCTTTCATACTAGTAACTAAAACTTTGCGATTGTATTTTTTTGACATCACCTAAGGCTCTTAGATTAGTTTGCATCCGATCATGGTCACCTAGATGCAATTTTAAAAGTGGCTCTAAAAAAATGAAGTAGACGTAATAAGTTTTTAAAATGTCACATTCTGATCTAGAATTGTCTCAGAAATCCAAAAATGTTAAAATATACAGGATGTTCCATTTAAAAATTCAAAACCGGGGCCATTTCCGGTGAAACCGGAAGTGGCCAGAAAGTAGAAAATATGCGAAAACTCTCCCCTTCACATACCATTTACCTGTGCCAATTCTCATTTTGATACACATAATACTCTAGAAATTATGACTTGTCTAATAGATTCGTTGACACCCGGTATAGGTTGAAAATTTTACGTTATTCATATTTTTTTCTAAACTGGTATTAGGTGGTTTTAGATTACGAAACTGAAGTTGAATTTTTATAATATAATATAGCAGGTACTATATGGGGACTAAAAATTTTAAATTTTTCCGATTTTGTAACAATTGATTTTGGGGGTTTTTGACGCGTATATTAAGGACCTGAAATTAATTTCTTCAAACTCAATATGTAGGATGAAATAAGTCGACCTAAAAAATTTACATGTCTCAAGTTTTTTCAATATCGTTGTTGGGGGATTTTTTGAGGCCTAGGTTACGAATCTACAATTAAATTTTTAAAATTCAATATAGCGAATTTACTATAGCAGACTAAATATTTGTTTGTTATAATTTCATTTAGAACTGATATTTGTTGATTTTTTACAATTTATTTTTGCAAGTAACATATAGAAGACTATAAATTTTACATTTTTCTGATTTTGTAGAAATTGATATTCAAGGATTTTAGCGCGTATATTACGGATCTTAAATGCAAACTCAATATGTAGGATAAGTCCGACTAAAAAATTTACGTCTCAAAGTTTTTTAATATTGGTTTTTGGGGGGTTTTGGGGGCCCGGGTTACAAATATGAAGCTAATTTCTTATAATTCAAGATAGCGGATTTACTATAGCAGACTAAATGTTTGTTTGATACAGTTACTTTCAAAATAGGTATTTGAGGAACTCTCAGAATCAAAGAATTTTTTATTATGAGTTTAGTGTGATTTAAAACTTTGGATAAAATAGATAATTTATCGCGACCTTAGAAACTCATTTTATAACTAAAAATCAAAAAATAAGATTTATTTGAAAAAACTAGAACGACTTTAAAAAAGAATATAACATCGTGAATTTTTATAAGAAATTGAAATATCGGCGCGAAATTATTCCTAAATGAAACAAATAATTACAAACGACTGTACAAAGGTCTTTACAAATGAAGTATTTCTCAATCTTTTTATGAATGACATTTTATTAGCTATTAATTTGGCGCTGACCTCAAAAATTTCAATTTTTCAAAAATTGATATTGTGATTTGCCAATTTTTTGCGTTTTTTTTTTAAAAAACCGGTCCAATTTTTATATGAAAAATTATTCCTCATTAATGTAGACCATACAAAGAAATTGAAATAAAACACAAAAGTTACTCTTTATAATGGTTTTATTTCCTTCTACGATAAAGATAAATTGTTATCTGAATAATACCATTTTTAAAGTACATATATAATATATTTTTACAAGTCTGGGATCAATATATTATTAAATATTTTAAGGTATGGACAAAGGGCATTTTTAAAGGCTACTTCGTTTTAACAATCAATAAATATTTAGGCTATACTAGTTAGTACTAGATGTTAAATTGAAAACTTCTCTCTCTTAGTATCTTGGCTTAAAACACATGTATCTCATCAAAAATATATTTGTACGGAACATAACTTGGATTTGATTTATGCTATTGTAGTTTGCCTATTAGAGAATTTATAAAATTTGTGATTATTTGAGAAAATTTGAAATTATTTTGGTTTTAACTAAAATATTTTGAAATCAGAGAAATGCATTAAAATCGGACGTAAAAGTAAGGGCTAATTATTTTAAAATTGATTTTAACATCAGAAACGCAAATTGATCTTCTGCTAAACCAAGTAGATTAATAAAACTATGAAAAAACTTGAAAGATAATAGGAGTGAGTAGTCTTCAAATAATTTTATACAGGGGCTCTAAAAAGTATGGAACCCACCGTTAACTTCGTACGTACTAACTTCAAGAAAAAATCATCAAAACAAAAGGTGTAGAAAATCAAACAAAAATCCTAAAAATTACTTTTACCTTGATCTTCAAGATCATTGGAAGGTCATCTTCAGAATTTTAAATGTAGACTCCCTATTTCTGATCCCGAAAATGAAAAGGGCAGAAAATTTTACAATATGACATGATCTTGATCATAAGGTCAAGATTTTTAGGGTCAGGACAAGGTTAAATGGAACTTTCCTCAACAATATAGTTAAATCTCAGATTTCAAATCTTGCCTTAACTGGCTGGGTCTTAATGTTACATTAACGGGCAGAATTTTGGTATTACCATAAATGATAGGATATACAATCTTGTCCTGAATATACCCTTAAAGGACGAGGTCATTTTTAGATTATCTACAACTTTTGTTTCGGTATTTTCTTTTACGATATTGTTGTGCAAGTTCATTTGACCTTGTCCTGGCTTTAAAATTTGATCTTAACTTCATAATTAAGGTCATGCCCAATTGTAAAATTTTCTGCTTTCATTTCTGGAATTGAAAGTAGGGATCCCCATACAAAATCTTGAAGATGACTTTGAAATGACAAGAAAAGAACATTTTTAGAACATTCTTTCTATATTTGTTTCAGATATTTTTCCTAATGTTAGTATTTATGAAATTAGCAGGGGGTTTTACACATTTTGAACACTGTATACACTAATAATACTATAAGCTACATACATTTCTATACAATTTCACGCATTGTAGATGAAGGTACAACCACAGGAAAATATTACCTATAGTAGAAATAATTTTTAAAAAGTGTATATGAGCAAAATATTAATACCAGGATTAAAAAGAAATTCTATAAAGGACATGCATGCATATACAATTAATTCCATTAAAATGTATTGCGGCGCATTTGAACACCATATACTTATTTAGGCCTGTTTAGATTATTATTCGGCGGCGATTTGATGCAAATGGTATTAAGTATTGTACAATGAGAAAAAAGACCCTTTACTGTCTGAAAAGTATTAATGCCATATTTTTTAAGTGATTAGTTTGCTTGTTCTGTTGTTTTTTCTATTTCAATATTCATTCTACTACCAGAATAAAACCAAATAGTGTATGTCCTTTTTCCTTATTAATGTCGACCATACAAAGTTTACTGAATGCTGGCAGAGACCTGACTATTACCTTATGGATCCTACAAAAACAATTACCCGAAATACCATAGTCGTCTTTGTCAGAGAGTTACCAAGTCCCTTTTATTCAAAAGATGAATGAATTTGAATCTTGTTCTCGAAGATAGCTTTTACCAATATTTGAAACAAAATTCTTCAATTTTCCATATTCCATTTTTAAAAAGGTAATATGTAAATTTGTCGGTTGTTTATTGAAAATTAATTTTCTCAGTGAAATCACGATATTAATTTGATTTTTTTCTTTCATCTATTCTTCATAAAAGTAATTTTTGCATTTTTCAAAATTCATTGTTTTATAATTGTAAAGCATTGCGAAGTAGAAGATATATGTTGGATATATATTGTCTTTATTTTTTTTATTTAATATCACGACGTTTCGGCTAGTAGCTACCTTCAGCCGTTTTTAAGTGAAACTAAATAAATACATAAGCTACACAGCTACCTATACTAAAAGTAAATACAGTGGAATATGATCGCGATGCGTTTAATCATGCTGTAGTTTACAATTACTAAAAATTGATTTCCAGACTTTCTTTACATCTATATTCATCCAAATCCAAGCGTGGTTGGCGGCACCAGATTTTTTTCTTGCTCCACGAGGAGTGTTCTTCAGGTTAATTCAGGTTGATCCTTACTTTAAGGGTATCTTTGTATCGCCAGCATTGAGTGGTTGGTGTAACCCTAGTAAACTGGCTTTTCACAGACCTATTTAAATTGAAAACAATATTGATATATAGTTCTCCAATTCTTCTAACTTTTTCCGAAGAGTCTCTAACATTCTTCCCGATCTGTTATCGATCTTGTCCTATTTCTGCGTTGTTCTAGAATCTTATCTACCAGATTTACTAGGTATCTCTTGGCAGTCAAGTTACTTTTAGTGTGATCTATCTTTTTCCTTAAATTCTCGTTGCAGTTGCAAAGAGTTAATCTTCTATCCACGATGTTTCTTAGAATTTCATGATTGGTGTTGTTGGAGTGGTTGGATAACTAGCTTGAATATTTTCTTGTATGTGCAGATTTTCTGTAAATTTAGATTCAAATTTATCTGCCATTTCTTTCAATCAAAACATCTAAGAATGGTAATTTATTTTGTACCACTTTCTTCATGATGATTTTGTTGGTTGGGTTAATAATGTTGAGATGACTACGTATCTAAGCCACGAATTTGGTTACCTATTTGCGTATTTAATTGCAAGGGTTTGAATTATTCCATGATAATGTTTACAACTACCGGTAAAAGCAAAAATCCGATTGGTAGTCCATCATGCTGGATGAAGAATTTTTTGTCTAATTAAAAATAGGAATTGATCAAACAACATTCCATCATGTCCATACGGCGTGTCGTAGCAGAGATGTCCTTTCTGCTAAGGTGTCGTTTTCTGCAAGTTTCTTCCTTATGATCCTTAGTGACTCCTTAACTGGAAAGTTGCTGTATAGGCTTTCTACGTCAAAACTAAATAAAAAAGTCTTCTTGTGGTTCTTCCACTTCGCTTATAATTTCTACGAAATATTGCGAGTTCTTGATGCAGGACGATGTAGTTCCTTGTAATAGTTTATGGCTTAGATACATACGCAACGTCTCATTATCATTACAATGAAGTACTTTTAAACTTCATTTCTTATCTCAACATTATTAGCCCAACCATTAAACTCACCATGGAGAAAGAATTACAAAATAAATTACCATTCTTAAATATTTTGATTAAAACAAAATAATGGGTAAATTCGAACCTCAGTCTACAGAAAATCCCCGTACACAGGATAATATTTAAACTATTCATCTAACTACTCCAATAACTCAAACATAGAATTGTAAGAGCCTTCGTAAATAAAACACTAACTCTCTGCAATTACAACAAGAACTTAATGAAAGAGATAGATCACATTATAAGTAACCTGACTGCAATAGATATCCAGTAAATCTGGTGGATAAGATTCTGAAACAATACTGAAATAGGACAATATTGACAATGGATAAGGAACAAAAATCACTATTAAATATCTTCTATGTTAGACACATTTTGAAAAAAATTAGAAAAATAAGAAATAGCTCAATGAGAAGCAAGCTTGCTAGTATCAACCCAACAACGCAAAGGAATATTAATAACCGTGTGTATCAGATACCATATGAATGTGGCAACACCTACGTTGGCGGAAGAAAGAGACCCCATAAAGTAAGGATTAAACAACGAAGAAGAACACTTCTCGTGAAAAAAATTTGGTGTCTAGAGATAACTACTAGCCAAAGGGGCGTGATATTCAACAAAAAAAAAATACAAAGAAAGTTCAACATGTTTTTGTTACTTGGCAGAACACATCGTTGTCTACGACCTTCAAACAAACACCTTTAAAAAAATCTGACATATATTTTTAATATTTTGTCAAATTACTCAAAGATTGTTAAATAGAATTTCATGAATCCGTATCAGTTACTTCGAGAAAAGATAAAAAGTTTATTGCACATCATTATTATAGATAGAAGTAAAGTATCAGCGAGAAAAGTAAATAAATTACTTTCGCGTTATATGTATCATCCTCATTCTCTCCTCTCCTTCCTTCTCTTTAGCTTGATTTACAAAAATAAGCTATTTTGAGTACGCATATATACAGCTTATAGGTATGTCGGTGCATCTCTCCGGGTGGCTTGAGAACTCAACGTATATTGACCAGTTGTATGTGATTATGTTTGAAGGTTATAGACAACGATGTTGCTTGTGAAATAATAGATATCTGTTGGACTTTCATTGTCTTTTTTTTTGTTGAATATCACGACGTTTCGACTAGTAGCTATCTCTAGCTATTTTTAAGTGAAACTAAATAAATCCTTTAGCTACATGACTATTTATACTAAAAGTAAATGCAGTTGAGATGGGTGGAGTCATGCCTGCTATGGCAAAATCCCTTTTTTTATGCTACATGTAGTTTTAGTTTACAATTATTAAGAAGTGGTTTCCACACATCTCTTATATCTAAAGATGGTTTACTAAAACAACTAGATAACCTACAGAAGAACTCCAGTATTAAAATTCTAACAGCGGATAAAGGAAATGCTACAGTCGTAATGAATGCTGAGACATATAATCAAAAAATTGACGAAGTTGTAAGGAAAGGAAAATGTACATCTCTTGCTAAAGATCCCACATCTGCAATGATATATTCCTGAGAGGATCCGGACTCAGTTGACGCCACACCATAGCAAAACCCCACATCTTTAAAGACTCCCGAAAATACATAAGCAAGACATGCCCTTACGATCTATCACGAGTTCCCGGAACTCTCCGACTTCTGAACTTGCCAAATTTCTTCTTCCTATCCTGAGACCATTACAAGGAAATACATCGTCCTGGGTTAAGAACTCGGAACATTTCGTAGAAATTATACGTGAAATAGAAGTACAATCGGAAGATAATTTTATTAGCTTTGATGTGGAAAGCCTATACACCAACGTTTCAGTTAAAGAGTCACTAGAAATCATAAGAAAGAAACTTGAAGAAGATCAGACCTTAGCAGACAGAACATCTTAACCGCCGCTGGACTTGTTGGAAAGTTGTTTGACTAATTCCTATTTTCAAGAAAAGGAAAAATTCTACATCTAGGATGATGGACTACCGATGGGATCTTCACTCTCACCGGTGGTCGCAAATATTTTCATGGAATGGTTCGAGACCTTTGCAATTGAATCCACAACTAAGAAACCAAAGCTATGGCTCAGATACGTTGACGATACTTTTATTATTTGGAGTGGAAACGATGAAGAACTTCGAAACTTCCTTTTTCATCTCAACAATATCAGCACAACAATTAAACTCATCATGGAGAAAGAAGTCAAAAATAAATTACCATTCTTAGATGTCTTGGTTGAAAGAAACGGCAGACAAATTCGAACTTCGATTTACAGAAAAGCCACGCACACAGGACAATACCTTAATTATTCATCTAATCACAACCAACAACTCAAAGGGACATGAAAAACTGTGTATATCAGATACTATGTGAATGTGGCAATTCCTACGTTGGCGAAACAAAGAGACCTCTTGACGTAAGGATCAAAGAACACCAAAAATGCACATCTCGAGGAGAAACACAAAAATCTGGTACCGCCAACCATGCCTGGACTCATGGACACCATATAAAATGGTCTGAAGCTAAAATACTACACCGAGAACAACATTGGAGAAAACGGAAGTTCAAAGAAGCCGCGGTTATATATCAGAACCCGAGTTGTTTTAGTAAACCATCTTTAGATATAAGAGAAGTGTGGAAACTACTTCTTAATAATTGTAAACTAAAACTAAATGCAGCATAAAACTCCACCCATCTCAGTCACACTCCACTACATTTACTTTTCGTATAAATAGTCATGTAGCTAAAGGATTTATTTAATTTCACTTGAAAACAGCTAGAGATAACTACTAGTCGAAACGTCGTGATATTCAACAAAAATAAAGACAATGGAAGTCCAACAGATATCTACTACTTTGCAAAAAAATGTATGTGATTATGTAGCGCGATTTGTCGATAATGCGAAAGAACTAGAATGATCTCTATCGGATTAAGAAAAACCAGCAAATCTATAAAATTACAAAGAGTGCGATTTTCAAAATATCCCGTCTTACAGGGTGGCTAAATTGTGTTGACAATATTTACCCGAAATACCATGATTCAAACTGTACGTTGATATGCTAGTTATGACACCTCCATGGAGAAATGTAGATAAATTCGCTTCTAATTCTTATTTATGTAATGCGTTTACTTTTTTTTACATAAAATGCATTTAGTTAAAAACCTGGTAATAAAAAAAAAAATAATATGTTAATTTAGTATTAATTAAAAAGTCACTAATGCCATCATTTTCTGTCTTAAATTATAACCTTTTCCAAAGAGCAGGCGAAAGCGCTAAGGGTAACTGCTAGTAAAAAAGATATATTATCCAATTATAAAAGAAAAAAAGAAGGATAAACCTTGAAATGAAAGATAATAAGCTATAAACTTGAATACGGCTTTGTTTGGATATTTTATAATTTAACTCAGAAGTATCTTAGAATGACGTGTATGCGAGTCAAGATATTCAAGGTCAACAGTCGCAAAAATCCTTTTTTTTTGTAAATATATTGTATCCGTTGTTCTAAATGACATTTAGAGTTATTAGAAAAGTTGTAGCGCATAATATTTTCTGTAAATTTAGTCATATTTTCTAGAATTAACCGTTCTTGAGATAGAGCGCGAAGAGTGGGAAGCGCTAATCTGTATGTATGGATATGCTAGCAGGTATGACGAGACTAGACAAAGATGGGTTCGGAAATCCAATTTAGCAGATATTTATGGGCACAGATAGTGTAGTTGTTATAAAAATGTTTTAAATTCCAAACTTAATCTCTTTATTCATTGAACCCGCAATATTCGAAATATTACTTGAAATGAGGCAAAAAAATCGATTCAACAAAAAAGTATCAAGAAGGGTATATAGAACTCAAACTTAATAGCCGGCACAAGGGTCATTCTTTACCTCTTTTCAAATTCTAACCTGCCGCTCCTAATAAAAAAAAGCAGGAAATGACGCATCGAACGAAGTATGAAGATGTCCAAAAATGCCACTGGTGGCCATGTTGCCAGATTCATTTTTTCCCTTGATTTCTTATAATTATTTAATTAATACAATATAAGTAATTTAGTTAATCCATTCAAAACAATAGAAATAACCCTTTCAAGTAGTACCGCTGAAACAACGAGGTTGGGTTAGGTCGATTGTTGCTAACTAAAAGAAAATAGTATAAGCAATGTTGCCATTCCTTCTGGATCTGCTGTGCCTGGTGGATGTTGAACTTTCAATAAGGTTCTACTACGCTAGGTCAACTGGCGTATTCATTACGGTTTATGAAATTAATTATTTAATAGAAATATTATAATTATGAAGAAATTTTAGTTATTTGCTAATTAATAAATGATATTTATAGATATTATTTATAAATAAGATATTCGTTTAATAATATTTAGTTAATTTATATGAATGACAAAATATTAAAATAAAATAGTTTAAATTTTAATTATATTTTTATTTACCATCAGGTACAACTCAAGTTTAATGTGAGGGGAATTTTTTTCTGTTATTCATTATTGTATTCCTGTTCTGGTCCCTCAACTTGAATTTCCAATTCATTATCATTAAGCTCGTTGTTTGTTATATTCCGCTCCAGAGCTTCAAGAACTTCAGGTACTTATTCACTTTCTTCATCAAAATCATTTGGATATGATGAAGCGTTGAGGCATGCTAGTGCATTTCACTGATCACAAACTGAGGAGCATTGCAACATTACTTTTCTATATCCGCAACTCGAACCACTGCATTTTTGTAATTGCAAAATATTGTATTAAGCAGTTCTTCTGGTGCTTTACTTCATTTCAAATAACAAATAATTTTCACTGTATTTAGTAAATACATCCTAATTCGAATTTGAGAATGAGTTAGAAAAACTATTTTTGCGGGTGAATTTTAGAGGCAGTTCTCACTTTTTAAAATAAATCACTGCCGTTAAAAAAAAAGTCATGTCTTTATTTCCGTAACCTTTCCAAGTTTTATGCGAATCGGAGTCGAATACTTCGGATACCTGCCTATGAGTAGGACTCCGGGGTGTCTGTGAAAAATTTAAAAGCATGGTAAAGTATATTCTGTCACTTTTAAATTCTACTATAAAATTTTGACCCATTGATATTAGAAAAATGACCTGTTTGACTGTCAAATGTTTTTATGTAGTTACACATTTTTTATTTACTCTTATTCACATAGATGTGGTAATTATTTTATTACATTCAGTAACACAGGTATGCTTTATTTTTTATATGTTTCATAATATAAAAACATATCAGAAAAGGTGCCGAAACATAAACATTTTTTATCTATTCATTTTCCAAATATTAATAGCTAAAATTTTATCAAGCATTTAATTCTTTCAGAAAAGAATAGTGAGTTAATTTCGTATTTTTATATACAATATAAATATTAATAAAGTTGGCAATGAAAAAAATATTTTGAATACATTGATGATTTATAAAGTAAAAATTATAATTCTACTTCACTTATCAAAAGATAATAAATGAATGTAAATTAAGCATATTTTGCATATTTTATGGTCTGTTTGCTTTATGAGTAATTACGTAGAAAATTCTGGACATGACAAATCTATGTAATTAATTAAGTAGTTTAAAGTTTGCTATAAACATAAATTGTTATGGTTGGTTTCCTTTCGCAAAATACTGACGAAAATAATTTGCATTGTATCCAAGATAATAGTCGAAAGAAAAATTTTAATTTTTTCTTAATAAAAATCTTAATAATATTTCTACTTAAGTTAAATCTATTGCAGGTAGGAAAAGTGCCTTAATATAAATACAACCCGGAGCCTATTCTTGATAACAACGAGTTCAAGTTATATTGGGATCGGATCAGATAATTGCTCATAGTAGATCAGACATTTTACTAATAGATAAAATTTCAAGGCTAGCTACACTAGTCGACATAGCTCTACTTAACAGCAACAACTTAAGGCCAAAATACAACGGGAAGATCGCCAAATACAGAGATCTGGAAGGGTAAATTCGAAGACAATGGACAATGAACAGCGTCCAAATGATTCCCATAATTTTATCAACTGGAGTGATACCAAAAAATCTCCTGCAGAACTGGGCCTTAGTGAGCATCTGTATAAACCAATTCAGAAAACAGTTCTTCTTGCAACCCCGCGAACCGTCCGAAAGTTCGTAGGAAATACAGCAGACCATGTCACCTAGGACCCGATAACACGGAGAGGGTTCCCACAGAGCTTCATACTTTTGGTATCTTTGTATACCTGGAGAGAGTGCAAAGCCGTTTCGCTTGAAATCAGATTTCTGCTAATAAAATAGGAGTTTTTTTATTAGCAGTGGAGCATGTAGTAATTAGTATATCAAAATATATATGGGGAGTCCCATGACAAACTGCAGCAATTGATTTCTCGGAAAATAGAGCTTCTAAAATTTGGTGGTTTGCTAAAGCCGATGGGAGCAATTCGGCTAATTTTTGTTGAATATCACGACGTTTCGGCTAGTAGTTATCTCTAGCCGTTTTCAAGTGAAACTAAATAAATCCCTTAGCTACATAACTATTTATACTAAAAGTAAATGCAGTGGAGTGTGACTGAGATGGGTGGAGAGTTTTAGTTCACAGTTATTAAGAAGTGGTTTCCACACTTCTCTTATATCTAAAGATGGCTTATTAAAACAACTAGGGTTCTGATGTATAATCGCGGCTTCTTTGAATTTCCGTTTTCTACAATGTTGTTCTCGGTGTAACATTTTAGCTTCAGACCATTTTATGTGATGTCCATGAGTCCAAACATGGTTGGCGGCATCAAGAGGTCTCTTTGTTTCGCCAATGTAGGAATTGCCACATTCACATGGTATCTGATATATACAGTTCTTCATGTCTCTTTGAGTTGTTTGTTTGACCCTAGTGAGCCGACTTCTCAGAGAGTTATTGGAATTGAAAACAACGTTGATTTTATATCGTTTTCCTATGCTTCTAACTTTTTCTGAAATGCCTTTAACATATGGGATGTTCAAAACTGGTTTCCGTTCTTCACACGTTGTCGATATTGTCCTATTTCTGCGTTGTTCTAGAAATTTACCCACTAGATATACTGGGTGTCCATTGGCTGTCAGATCATTTTTAATGTAACCTATCTCTTTCATCAAGTTCTCGTTGAAGTTGCAGAGAGTTAAGGGTCTATTTACGAGATTTCTTATAATTCCTTGTTTGTTGTTGTTGGAGTGATTTGATGAATAATTGAGGTATTGTCCTGTGTGCGTGGCGTTTCTGTAAACTGAAGTTCGAATTTGTCTGCCATTTCTTTCAACTAACACATCTAAGCATGGTAATTTATTTTCTACTTCTTTCTCCATGGTGAGTTTAATAGTTGGGCTTATATTGTTGAAATGAAAAAGGACGTTTCGAAGTTCTTCATTGTTTCTACTCCAAATATTTTCGATTCAAATAACTCTCTGAGAAGTTGGCTCACTAAAGTCAAACCAACAACTCAAAGGGACATGAAGAGCTGTGTATATCACATACCATGTGAATGTGGCAATTCCTACATTGGCGAAACAAAGAGACCTCTTGACGTAAGGATTAAAGAACACCAAAAATGCACATCTCGAGGAGAAACAGAAAAAGTTGGTGCCGCTAACCATGCCTGGACTCATGGACACCACATAAAATGGTCTGAAGCTAAAATACTACACTGAGAACAACATTGGAGTAAACGGAAATTCAAAGAAGCCGCGGTTATACATCAAAACCCGAGTTGTTTTAATAAACCATCTTTAGATATAAGAGAAGTCTGGAAACCACTTCTTAATAATTGTAAACTAAAACTAAATACAGCATAAAAAAATGGGATTTTGCCATAGCAGGCATGACTGCACCCATCTCAGTCACACTCCACTGCATTTACTTTTAGTATAAATAGTTATGTAGCTAAGGGATTTATTTAGTTTCACTTGAAAACGGCTAGAGATAACTACTAACCGAAACGTCGTGATATTCAACGAAAAATAAAGACAATGGAAGTCCAACAGATATCTACTACTTCGCATGTTTTTGACATATTTTAAATTTTATGTCAAAAATGGCATTTGCAGGCCTACACATATCTATCATTTAGTCCTATATCAAAGCCCATATTATTTAATTGGGGTTGGTTTCTTTCTAGAAGGATCTATATTAGTGGTCAGTGTTGATAATTTAATAATAAATAAATACAAGGTGATTCAAAACTAACATTAAATACTAACTTGAAAAAATCGTTAAAACTTATTTTTTTTTTAAATGTAAACCCCCTATTTTTAGAATGTTATCTTATTTAGTATTAAAAATACGGGTGAATTTATATAAGGTTGTCTATTGCAAAAATTTGCTGTTTTTGAAATATTGGCAAGTTAACATTTTTATATTGTAAAAACGCTAAACGGCTTTCAAGTTTTGTTATTAGTTGGCCATGACGGAGAAACGCGACGAAAGACAATAATTATATAAATTCGCAAAATTACACTCTTTTCGGCAAATCAGTACCTCTTAGGTGTTCAACCAAAGGGTGGAAGTTGTATTTCAACAGAGTTCTAAATATTGAGCTCTTCTAGATTCCTGTTTGTAGAGCTACTTGTCTTAACGATGTTATTGGATATGCCGCAAAATATTGCAGAATTACAATTTTAACATTTTCATTATTAAAAATAGGTTTCCTGTTATGCATTTTTGCCTTAACGATGCCAACATTTTGGAGATTTTCCAATATTCGTTTAATACTGTTCCGTGATGGCTTCTGTTTATCTGGATATCAGTAAATGTCTAGCATGTTCTTGATAAAATTTTATTACATTCCCCATCGATAATAAACAAATGTAAGTAATCTTCGTGTGTATAATTCAATCGTCCCGGTATGATTTTTGTTAATAATTGTCAAATGGCAAGAAATAATATTTCTGTAGTGCTCTATAGTTTTCTTTCGACGCGTTTCGCCATATTTAAAAAAATTTCCAAAGTTCTTTTGTGTCCTGTGACACCATTGTGCAATTTTTTTCATGTGTTGAACATTGTCCCAATGTGTGATTTTCGGAGCAATGAGGCAATCTTGTTGATGGTTCGATGTATGTAAGGCAAGACAACACTGTCAATAGGTGGTACGTTTATGACACTTTGTTGAGGAGTTGGATTTTTATATTCATTAATAGAACGTCTTATATCTTCAGCACAATATCCGTTGTCTCTCAGAGCAACAGTCAGTGTTTCTGTTTCTGATTTCAATGATTGCTCATCACATATTGAAGGATCCCTATGTACAAAAGAGTTAATGCCCGATTGTTTTTGATAAGAATGATGATGTCACGGTGCATTGAGATATCGATTTGTATGTGTGGGTTTTCTGTATACAGAATGTCCTAATTTGCCATTACCTCTCCTTTCTACAAGTACATCAAGAACAGGAAGGGCACTCTTTAATTCAATTTTAATAGTGAATTTGACGCTAGGACGTTGTTGATTTAGATGATTCAGGAAATTGTGGAAGTTTTATCTACATATCTGCACCAAGATTAAGGTTTTACAGGAGCAGAAGACAAGGCTTTTCTTCGACCACCGACAAGATTGCCAAATTGTTCCGAAAATCAAAATTTCGGGCAATTTTCAAGAAAATCGGACAATGTTTGAAGTCACCAAAGGACGGAATACCATTACAAATAGAAGGCATTTATAAGATATCTAGTTCTTGTGGTAAAGTGTATGTGGATGAAACAGGACGTTCTATAATCACTAGGCTTAAAGAACATGAAAGATGTGTTAAAAAGAAACAAATTATACAACCCGCAGTAGTTGAACACCAGCATTGCTCAGGTCACACCTTTAATGTAAAAGAAAGTAAGGTGCTAGCATCAGTGTATGGTCTCTTTAAAAGTAAAATTAGAGAATCAGTCGAAACTTGAAAATATCCAAATAATGTTAATAGAAATGCGCATTACAGTCTACATCACACGTGTAAATCGATTGTAATTCTAGATTACGGTTCGCTGAACACTAATCGGGTTTAAATGCCTGACTGTTGCTTCTCGATAGTCATTCAGTGTTCTAAACGTGGAATAAAGATTCCCGAAGATGCCTCGTGCAAACGTAATCGAAACGTCGGATAATAATACCTCCTTTATAGAATTACAATAATACAGTATTTTGTAATAAAATATAACTCTTATTACAGATAGAAGAATATCATAGTTTGAATTAAAGTAAAAAAGGAGGCAGACATTGCTATAATTTTCAATTTTGCATTTTGTTTTAAATTTTGCAGATAGTTTCACCGACTAATAATTTCGGAGAACTTGATTAGTATAACAATTTACCAATTTGCAGTTAAAGTAACGTTAATAGAGCATTAAGGGATGCCTTCTGTTTTACTCGACAAACAGTATGTTCGAATTGAAATACAAAGCTTGACAAAAAAAAAGCAGTTATGTAAAATATAGTTACTAGGAAAAGATAAATATACCTAAAATGGAGAAAAAATACCCATTTACATATATTGTTCTTCACAAGTTAATTTTTAAAAACCTTTATTAAATGCACTTGGGTGTTTGTCCCACTAGCTCTAATTACATTTTTTAACACATATTTCATACACTTTCACAAGTCCGATTTAACTGAAATTTTGCATATGCATATATATATATATATATATATATATATATATATATATATATATATATATATATATATATATATAAAATCCCGGTGATACTAAAATATTATGATAGTTTAAGCTGATCCAAAGTATATATGTCTATCTGCCTGTAATTGACACACGTCTTGCATACGGCATGTGCGATTAAGCCGAAATTTTATACAAGAATATAGTTCTAGTTTCTATTATAATACCTTATGGTAAGCTGATCTGGTAACGGAGTTTAAGAGTGATCATAGAAACTTTCCAATGGCAATTCATCGTATTTGAGCTTGTTTGCTTATCTTAAAGCGGCCATTAATGCGAGCAATTAGGTATCCTAAGACAGATAATGGGTCAGAAGATCGTAAATGGAAATTTTTGATACTAGTCGCCTTGTTTAGGTTTACATGACTTGAGTACCTGGTACAGTTCTGAGTCTAATGCTGAAACTAGGAGGCTTATTGGAACTCATCAGATGTGGTCATGTTATACTTTTGTCGAGGATATCTTTGGTACTCCTATTTAATTTTTCTCAATGCAAGAATTCAAAAACTGAATTGTATTAACCAAATTGGAAAAAAATCTTGCGATATTGATATGATAAACGAAACGAAGCACATAAGAACTAAAATCAAGGATAAAATTCAGTTCTTGAATTTGATCCTCTAGAATTTGCTAAAATAAATAAATTTAAAAAATATTTCTAAGAAACAATGATAACACAGCTCCACCAAAAAAAAATTGGAATTTTGTTCGCGGGGACGTGACCCACCTTACTATATGTAATCGAGTGTACTGAAACCGAATCTGAAGTTCAAATGACCCCATCAAGTCAGGTTTTTTCTACTAACCTCAGAAAATTCTCTAAAAATCATAAAATTCAATAAAAACCCAAACAAAGTCCCATAATCATACATTCTGCCAACCCCACAACCCTATAAGCCTAAAACATCATAACTCTAAACCCTAAAACCCCATTATCCAATGAAAAAAAGACTAGTGCGCGTTCAAGCAACATCACTGATGTTTTTCCGAATGTTTGATGATGCATACATACCACAAACATAACGAAATTGATTCCGTTTACTGTGATCGTCATGTTTATGTTGTCTATTGATTTATTTGACTGTGTTACATCTTGAAGCTGTAAATTATGTAGAGGTCAAGCTACCCACCTCTACAGAACTGCCGTCATATGATGGCGACGCCTGTGGGCTCGCTTGCTCACTCTGGTCAGCCGCCGACACTAGGTATCCGACTCCCAGTATTGTAAAATTTTTTCATTCCATGACGGCTTGAATGCCGTTATCTAGGGTCACTGTTGGATCATGAAATAACTCGTTGCACAACGTCAACCATGTAGAGGTGCTCTGGATTGCAAACAAACGAACAAAAAAATTTTCAACACTGAGAGAAGCGACATTTTTGACTCGTCATCTATCGAGTTGTAGGGTTATGGAGTTTTTGAGGTTATAAGGTTTAAGGATTATAGAGTTTTAAGTTTACATGGTAGTGAGGTTAAAAGGCATAGCTGTTTCAGAAATATTGATTTTCACTACTTGAACGCGCATTAGTCTCTTTCTCATTGGGTTATAGGGTTTTAGGGTTATGGGATGTTAGGGCTCAGAGTTATGATGATTTAAGGTTATAGGGTTGTGGGATTGATGGAATATATGATTATAGGGCTTTGTTTGAATATTTATAGGATTTTATTGTTTTCGTCCTTTTTTTGAGGTTGAGAAAAAACCTAACGTGATAGGGTATACATATAGTAAGGTGAGTCAGTTCGATTTTTTTTTTGTGGAGCTGTGAAATTAAAAGTATTTATGTTTTTGCTTAATTTATTTCAAAATAATATTATAGCTGGCTGGAACAGTGCTGCCTTGGAATAACTTGCTACTATTAAATTACTGACACGAAACTGTGATAATATTAATCCTGGCAACATTTACATTGATAATTCGAAAACAAGAATATGCAGTTAAGTGTTAAGACAACATGAATTGAAGAATATTGTTGTTCTTTTACCTTTTGTTTAAAAGTAGTTCTAATTTCCATATGCGAAAATGTAGAAAGGGATAAAAAGAAGTATATAGGTATGAAATAAGATAAATAAGTTTCAAAAAATCTATGGTATAAATTAGTTGAAAAATTGTAAGCACAAGCCATCAGCTTCACACATTTGAGGCAAAAAAAAACTTGCTTTCTGTTAATTGACACTTACTCTATTATTATTTCGCTCTTATTCTGGTATGGAACTTTTTTAAAGATACCAGTAAGATCAGTGCTAGAAATGTTAATGCAGAAATGTTTAATTTTGTCTCGGAACGTATTAAACATTTTTGAACCATGAAAACAAGAAAGGAATATATCGACAAGTAATTTATTCAAAAATATGCAAAGTGTGTTCATAATATTTGATCAAACTATGTTGAATTTGGTTCTCCTGACGAATGTAAACCATTTCTAATAAATATAGAAAAGTCTTAACTCGCATGGCAATAGTTTATAATTGTATAATGATGATTATACATATATGTCTTGTATAAACATCGCTTTAAAGTGAAAGTAAATGGGTAATTTTTGATCATTTTTAGTACTTAATTTGTGGTTATATAATATTTATTTAGATTTAATATTTTTTTCACTCTGATAATACGTGCCAACACTGACTGTGTTCCATGGGATGAGATACTGCTGTATTCCACTGCGTAAGTGCCTTTCCTCTGGTAAACATGTAGGACCCTAGTACCACTTTCCCAATTAGCTTATCTGGAAAAAAAATTCAGAGTTAAAATATAAGAATATTTTATTGTCTATAATTGAATTAGAATAATTGAGAATTTTAAAAGGATATTATATATAAAGGGTGTTATAGAACTTTTAAATGGAATAAAACAAAGATGAATTTTTTAAATTGACATGAAATTTACTTTATTCGAAAGATAACCTTCTGGCATTATAATTTAAATATGACTTCTGGCATATGACCGCCACGGCTGGCTCGAACGTAGTCTAATCTGGAGGTCCAATTTTCGATGACTTTTTCCAACATTTGTGGCCGTATATCGGCAATAACGCGGCGAATGTTGTCCTCCAAGTGATCAATCGCTTCGGGCTTATCGGCGTAGACTAGCGACTTCACATATCCCTACAGAAAATAGTCTAGCGGCGTTAAGTCGCACGATCTTGGAGGCCAATTCACGGGTCCGAAACGTGAAACTATGCGGTTACCAAACGTTTCCTTCAATAATTCAATTGTGGCACGAGCTGTGTGACATGTTGCGCCGTCTTGTTGAAACCACAGCTCCTGCACATCATGGTTGTTCAATTGATGAACGAAAAAGTCAGTAATCATGGCTCTATAGCTGTCACCATTGACTGTAACGTTCTGACCAGCATCGTTTTTAAAGAAGTACGGACCAATGATTCCACGAGCCCATAAAACACAACAAACAGTCAGTTTTTCTGAATGTAACGGTGTCTCAACATACACTTGAGGACTATCATCACTCCAAATACGGGAGTTTTGTTTATTGACGTATCCATTCAAACAAAAGTGAGCTTCATCGCTAAACAAAATTCGCTAATGAAAATCGGAATCAACGGCAATCTTGTTTTGAGCCCATTCACCGAATCTACGCCTTGCTAGGTGATCGTGTGGCTTCAATTCTTGCACGAGTTGGATTTTGTAAGCACGCAAACCAAGATCTTTCCTCAAAATCTTCCATAAAGTGAATGGACACATATCCAATTCCTGTGCACGATGGCGGATAGACTGATTCGGGTCTTCCTCTACGCTACGCTCTACAGCAGCAATGACTTCTTCTGTATGCACTGTACGACGTCTCTGTGGATGCGTATTATCCTTTAGAGTAAACGTGGTGCGAAAACATTCCATAGTTAATCGAATTAATTGCTCTGATGGACGATTATGTTGACCGTAAAATGGACGTAGTGCGCGATACGTATTTCGAACAGAACCATGATTTTCAAAATAAATTTGCACAATTTGGAAGCGTTGTTCAGGCGTCAGTCTATTCATGTTGAAATGCCAAACCAAACTAAACATAAATCACTTGACAGCTGACAAAATGGCCGCCAGTTAAAAAAGTGTTGCCAACTTAAAGTTCTATACCTCTATAAAAAACACCCTTTATATATATATATATATATATATATATATATATATATATATATATATATATAGGTGTTTTTTTCGACAATTATATTTTTCATATATAATATAATGTCATTTTTCAAAATTAACCAATATAAAACCCAGTTTCAAGAGCTGCATTGCCATGCGACAAGATCGTAATAGTTTTTATCAAACTAAATAATCCCTCATATTTCAGTAAACATTTGAATCGTACTAACACTAACCCGAAAGTAATCTCAAGCCTAGTGATACTTTTTTGAAGCATTTTAATATTTCTTAATTGTTTCTAAGCTAATGATTTTTCTGAACTCTCTTTCATTAAAGATCAAGATTATGAAAAGACGTGATACGGCTACATGCTTGCAAGACTATCGCCTGATCAAAACAAGAAATTCTTTTTGCGAAACGGTAATTTAAAGGTGTTTCTAGTAATAACTTAATAATGGATGTTTAATGAACTGTCCGACATTGGTTTTTAAATTTCACTATTTCTCGAAATCTCTTGGTACTGCTGATCTTTTTTAAAGTGGCTTTGGTACTATAATCTGGTTTAATATAGTTTGCAGTCAAAAGATTTTCATCCCTTGATTGATACTTCGATAGCTGCAAAGGCCACTTTATTTTGTAGATGTACAGGGTGAGTCAACGATTGGATGAAGTAAGTTTGTGCCTTTTCGGTGAAATTTACAAAGAAACTATATTTATTGTTTGATACAGTTTATTTTTACGCAGATTTTAAAAATATTTAGGACTCTACAGGGTGAGCCAAAAAACTAGGACAGCATAAAGTTGTATTTTTTTAAATAGAACACCCTATATACGAATCGTATTTTCGATTTAGCTTATAATTTTAAATCTTTTTTATTAAGGATTTACTATAACAAAACTTTATAGTTTCTGAGATAATTAAGTTTAAAGAAAAAAAGTCACATTTTCAAGCATCAATTCAATCCTAAATAACGTTTTCAATTTTGTGACAAATATATTCAAATTTGGAATTTAGCAAGGCCAAGGACAAGTTAACATAATTTTTACCTAATACTTGCAATAAAAGCTACAGGGTGTTGAACACATCGGCTCAAATTTGAACAAGTTTAAATGAATAAATATCTTTTTTTTAAATGGTACACCTTGTATATTTTCATGTTATTTAATAGAGTAATAAAAACCAAAAAAGTTTTGTTCAATATATCCTATACCTATTTATAATAGTTTTTGAGATATTTGTTTTTCTTATTTTCCATACTTTTTTACAGAAATAGTCTTCATTATCATAGTAGCCATGTAAAATAATAAAAAGAAAGTACAGAAACAAACAGAATGTGGTTAAATATGATGAAATACATTATTCGTTATATTACAACGGCAATAGTTTAATTAAACATAATGTGAAAAAATTAACACAACAATAACGACAAGGCAAATACATATTTACTTTTATACTAAATTGAAACAAAAAAATTACCTTCTAAATACTGAGATTAATTCTTTCTTTTTAATAAGTGTTCGAATAAACGACCCTCTTGTGCAATGCACAAATTTAGTCTTTTTTTCAGATTTTCTCGGACCCTGGATAAAATTAGTGGCGTTATTGTTCTACAGGTATCCCTAATCCTGTTTCGCATATCTTCCACTGTTGTTGGTGGATTAACATAAACCTTATTTTTAATATAACCCCATAGGAAGAAATCTAATGGGGTGATGTCGCAAGATCTTGGTGGCCACTCAATGAAACCCCCACGTCCAATCCATTTTTGCGGATATCGTTGGTCCAAAAACGCACGAACTTCACGATGGTAATGCGGAGGCGCACCATCGTGCTGGAACCACATACTTTCGAGCTCATCCCTATCGAGACCTTGAAGCAGTTGGGGTAGTTCTTCTTGTAGAAAGTTCAGGTAACTATGGCCATTTAGTGCTTCATTAAAAAAGTGGGGTCCAATAATTCGATTATGATGAATACCACACCAAACATTTAATGACCAGTGGTTTTGATGTTGCACCTCTCTAATCCAAAATGGGTTTTCTGTGGCATAATAATGCATGTTGCGTCTATTTACGGCACCGTTACTTCTAAAAGTAGCTTCATCACTAAACATTACCTCGCATAATAAATTTGGATTTAATTGAATCTCCGCATTTATTGTACGACAAAAGTTTACACGACTTTCAAAATCATGTCCATGCAATTCTTGGTGTAATTCCATGTGATATGGATGATATCTATATTTCTTGGTAGTACGATTAGCGGTGGATTGTGATGTTTCACATAATGCTGCTAACTGACGGCTACCAATATAAGGATTTTCCTGAACATTTAACAATGCTTGTAGTTCTTTTTCTTCATTAGTTACTGGTTTATTGACCACTTTACGTTTTGGATAATCAACAGTACCAGAAGAATCAAATCTTTGCATTAAGTTTTGAAAAGTATGGGTATTAGGCTGGCGTCGATCAGGATACTTCATTTTGTAACTTCTTTGAGCAAGAAGGCAATTTTTTTGAGCCTCTCCTATTGTATAAATCATATCTATTAACTCATTCTTTGGAAAATTCATTTTACAATATAAGATGAATGCAAGAAAAACCAAACTACACTACATAAAAACCAAAAGAAGCGATTGCGGTTATAAATTTGACACACAAAAAAATGTTCTTTTACATTGTTTTTGCCATGGCTACTATGATAATGAAGACTATTTCTGTAAAAAATTATGGAAAATAAGAAAAACTGAAATATCTCAAAAACTATTATAAATAGATATAGGATATATCGAACAAAACTTTTAGGGTTTTTATTACTCTATTAAATAACATGAAAATATACAGGGTGTACCGTTTAAAAAAAAAAAAGATATTTATTCATTTAAACTTGTTCAAATTTGAGCCGATGTGTTCAACACCCTGTAGCTTTTATTGCAAATATTAGCTGAAAATTATGTTAACTTGTCCTTGGCCTTGCTAAATTCCAAATTTGAATATATTTGTCACAAAATTGGAAACGTTATTTAGGATTGAATTGATGCTTGAAAATGTGACTTTTTTTCTTTAAACTTAATTATCTCAGAAACTATAAAGTTTTGTTATAGTTAATCCTTAATAAAAAAGATTTAAAATTATAAGCTAAATCGAAAATACGATTCGTATATAGGGTGTTCTATTTAAAAAAATACAACTTTATGCTGTCCTAGTTTTTTGGCTCACCCTGTAGAGTCCTAAATATTTTTAAAATCTGCGTAAAAATAAACTGTATCCAACAATAAATATAGTTTCTTTGTAAATTTCACCGAAAAGGCACAAACTTACTTCATCCAATCGTTGATTCACCCTGTATAAGGAAACTTATCACACGAAAATCGACAGTTATTCACAATGATAATAAATAAAGCACTTATCCACGGCTCATCTGATTTAGTTTCTGCTGGCCGGCATTCTAGGATCTCTCTCAATAGTTCTAGTTCACAATAGTACACGTTTAAAATGGTTGTTAGCCGTTGAGGTCACAAGATCCACATTAAAAAATGCTATGTAAAGCACTGTTTGTTTCACACGTTCACTCGTTCTCAGTCTCACGCTGTCTCTGGGTCCACAGCTGTGCGCATTCAGGGTCAAGTGCACAAGTACCAATTGTGAATTGTAAAAATTAAAATAACTAAATTCTACTTATGGCGCGAAATCGATAAATTAAACACTTTAATACCAAACATCCTTTTTAAAGTCAATTTTTAAAACGTTGTTGCCATGCTTTTTTAAACACCTGGTTTAACAATTTACATATAGCTAGAATAAATCGCTATAAATAAGTGAAGTTTTTGAGTCATTTGATTGATATTCGACCAAGAAAGGTTTTAAATCCCTGACAAATTATTTGATAAAATGATAATTTTGTGTCTATTAACGTATCACTAATATTACTTTTCACTACTATATAGCTTTTAGAAGCAAGTTCTTTTTTATCCTTGACAAACTGAACGTATTAAAAACCTGACAGTATAATTATTTGCGCTCTTTTGTTACTTCGTCTTCTTCTATCCATTGTATTTCCGAAAAAGTACATTGGAAAAAGCATTTTTCAAGTAATCTTTCCGACAAATAAAAAACAGATATAAAAATGTCATAAATCGGCCAATTTACAATTTTCAAATATGTTTTGAGAGATATTTTGAAAGACTTGTGTAAACGGTGTAATCCATTCGAACCTATATTAATTAGTTTTCCTGTAAATCTTTCAAAAACTTTAAATCAATATTAGGTTCATCCATGGATACTTGGATAGTCTTTATAAACATTTTTCTGTTTACACTATCAATATAAGCTTCCAATAAGTTATTAGATATTGTATGTTCTAGAAAAGCTCAAAATACGGCAGAGGCACCTGAATGTGATTTAGCACTACAACGGCATAATGTGGATATATCCATTGCTATTGCATTTCATACGGAGGAATCCGTGAAAGCCACATATATATATATATATATATATATATATATATATATATATATATATATATATATATATATATATATATATGCCATCCGGCGGGAGGTCGGCGAAGCCGCGTTCAGTGTTGCATATTTCCTTGCGATCTGTCCTTTGCACAGACAGGTGCATCTCGATACCCTGATGAGTCTAGTAGAGACGAAACATGTACTTCTGCCGTATCACTGTGGCGGGGAGAGTAACTTTTGACTTTCTTCTCGGTATGGTGGTACAAGTAGGTCATCATCTCGATGGTGGTGGAATAGAATGAATTGTCTTCTGGAGCAATTTATTCAAACTGTGTAACCTCTAACATTAAAAGGATATGATGGAACGAAGTTTGCATTTACTGTTCGCATTTTATTTCATATATATAAATATATATATATATATATATATATATATATATATATATATATATATATATATATATATATATATATATATATATATATATATATTGTTGTAAAATAGCAATTTTACGGCACTTCAAAAAATTCAAATTCGGAGCAATGCTCCGCTTTTGCGGTATATAGGGCGAGAAGCTTCGCTGTTTAACCCCGTCTATGGTTGACTCGGGTAAACAGCGAACCCCGAAAGTATAAATACCGCCGTAACAGTACGATCACCCTCTTAATCGACCAGACACCGTTGGAGCGCACAAGTATAACTTTATCCGCTGGTCTTGATATCGGGCTTCTGCCGCTAATTCAATATTTCAAGCTGTACCGCTGATATTGACTCGTGAGCGCCACAGAAGAAATTTGAAATAATCGCTAAATACGTCGTGGTTAGGGAAATTAACTAAAACCAGGTACCAGGCAAAGGCAGCCCAATCTGCCAAGGGTAAGAAAAAAGGGACGACTAAACCCCCTTTTTGCAAATCATCCGTCAAAGTCCTGCTACCCTGGTCTGATAGTTCTTTTCGTGGTACGGCTAACCTGTTTTATCCATAATTGTTGGTGCAACAGGGACAAACCACCATTAGAATATCCGCGGCATAATTGGCAAAATTACTAACATTTTTATCAAGATAAAAAAACCTTTTTTACATATAATAACAAAGCCTTTTTTCTTTAAACTAACTTGTCATTAACTTTATTTTAAATTTTTGTAACCTTTCTGGGAACAAACTTTTTCTTAATTTTTTAAAATCACTTTTTACTAATTTAAATTAACAAGCCTTAAAGTCATTAATAAAATTTATTAATTTAAAATTGTAATGGTACAATTTAAATTATATTTTAGTTAAATAGACAAATCTTAGGGGAGGGACCCGCTAGATTGTCTAAAATACATAAAAAACTTTCCATTCTCTGGGATATTTTATTTTGTTCAATAAGGGTCAAGTTAGCATACGTTGGTGTAGCAACTTCGACCCTATTGACGTTTTTAAACTTTCCGTTTGTGGTACGGAAATTTCCGATGACGAAACAGGCTTGAGTCATTTGTATGACATATATTTTTCTGTAAAATTCCACTGAGTGGGATTTAGCAGTTAAATCTTTTGAAAAAACTGTACCATCAGTCCTCTAACTTTGTTATTATATTATTTTGCTGAAAACACAGCAATTATATTATTTTTGTAAAGGAAATATTTTTTTTTTTCCTTATTTAATAGAAACATTATTTAATAATAGTTATAGACAATTCAGATTTATTGGCTATATATTAATCCTGATTGAGACATTAACATAATTAGTGAAATTTAACACTAATTAGAACAATCCCGGACTTGACAATTTTTGGGAATTCTTTTTATTTTACGTTTTATTTTTATTTTGGTTAAGAGGGGCGTTCAATAAAAACCGGCGTATAGGTCCTCACTTCTTTCTTATCTTTGCAAAAATGGCTAACTTTGAAGAAAATTTAAAAACAGTTTTCGAAAGATGAAAGTTTAGGCTAGACAGTCTGCTATTTTTCATGCCGAAATATTTCAGAATAACCACGTTATTAATAAATAAAAATAGCCACATTTCGCAATTTTGTATCACAGAATGTGATAAAAAAGGGGTAACGTTTAGGTTACATATCCGTAAATATATTTACGAAATTTCACGTTGCAATATATATTATCATGGGTAATAATTACGAATAATTGAAATATTTATCAGCTGTAAACATTTTCCCACCATACTGGACTGTGCATAAAAAACTAAAATGTTCAGCCCGTGGTTTGCAGATGGCGAAAATGGTGTTGTATGTTGGGTTGCCTGCACATTACAAACTTTTTAGCAGCGACCTTGGTAAAGAAAAATTGATTTATACAGTGTACCAAATAGAAATATTATTTTGTTTTATACGTTACGAGGGGCGTCCAATAAAAACTGATGTTTAGACCCTCACTTCTAGGTATTGATTGCAAAAACGGTTAACTCTAAAGATAATTCGAAAACACTTTTCGAAAGATGAAAGTTTAGGGCTAGACGGTCTACTATTTTTTCTGACGAAATATTTCAGAGTAATCATGTTATTAATAAATAAAAATAGCCACAATTTGCAACTTTGCATTACAGAATGTGATAAAAAGGGGGTAATGTTTAAGGTTACATATCCCTAAACATATTTACGAAATTTCACGTTGCAAAATACATTATTATGAGTAATAATTACATCTAATTGAAAAATTTATCAGCTGTGTAAACATTTTTCCACCGTATTGTGTGTGCCATATTCGAAGGATGAAGGACGCAAGTTATGCAGAATCAGAAGTTGCCCAAAATTGCCTTTCCCAACATACTTTATTTATATATATATATATATATATATATATATATATATATATATATTGGAAAAAATACTGTTATTATGCTCAAGAATTATTTTAAAAAATTAACATTCCAAATTTTTTGGAGGGGTGTTCAAAGTTAAATGTTTCTTATCCCCAGTACGAGTTTTTCACTTTCTTACCATCGTCAACTTTGAGGATGGTCACTGTATTCCTTTTTCATGAAAATTACATTATTTTCAAATAAACCTCGAAAAAATTAGTTTAACCAGAAACATAATATATGAGTAAAATTAATATGCGTAGCCAGAAAACAATTCATATTTACCTGTGCTGTTAGGATATAATCCAGCTTTGGACTTGAAATTACTTGTTTGCTGGGTAGCCACTTTAGAAATAACAGTCGTTGTATTTCAATAATTTTTATTAATAAATATAAAGTTGTATCAAAAAATACAGTAATTATATTTTTGAAATGAAATGTTAAAAGTACGTGAATTACATAGTTCTGATATTTTCTCAGTGTGAAGAAAGACACCATATTACACTATGTATTATACATGTATTGGCATTAAAGAATGTAATTGTAATGGAGGTTTATTTTTTATGCTGTAAAGTGTTTGATGGTGCAAAATTTATCAAAATTAGTCAATGCAGACTTTCAGAAGATCCATAAAATCCATCAACTTATGAAAGATTTTATATTCGGTACCTTTTTCTCATAACACAGATATAGAAACAATTCATTCTCTCTATACCATAGATAGGCGAAGCAAATTACTTGTAAACATTTTTTAGAATGCACATAAGATATCAAATTTTCAAGATTCTAAGTGTCGAGCATTTAAAAGTAGGTGTATAATAAAATCATCTGTGATTTTAGAAAGAAAAAAACATATATTTATTGATATTTGGATATTTAAAAAACCTAAACGGTTACTAATCAAAATGTCGTAAATGTTTTATTTTTTCAAAATTCCAAACTTTCTATAAACATTTAAAAACCAGCAGTTTTTAAGCATATTACATTTCAAATACTTCATAGTATTTTAGGAGACAGCAGTTATAGAAAACAATCTCCGTGACTTTATGCAGAATAAGAAGTCGAGATTTCAAAATCTTTCTACGAATCTACCAAATATATGAGTTTCATGGGAGTTCATACTATTTTATGAGAATTTACTTACATTACAAAGCAAAGATTTAATAATATTCTAAAAACATGTTCCTACCATGTTAGTTATTTCATGATTCATATGAGAATTACTTTTAAAAAAATGTCAAATATTTTAACCATATTTGCAAATATAGGTTTTAAAAATAATATGGTATGCTTTGCATGATGTTCATGATGAATGAAGATGAATTGTTTCTAGAAAATTTCCAGTAAAAGAATCTCTCCAATTAGAAAACATATTTAACATCAACAGCCGGATTCACTAACATGGTTTAAATTTAAAACCGCCGCAAATTAACAGCCGAGGTCTTAAATTGACATATGGAACAGTACGTCAAGCAAATTTTAAACCATTAAAATAAAAGAATAAAACATAATTACTGAACCGGCAAAAATGGAGAACTTTATTTGTTTTCGGGATAAAACTATTTCCCCTAAATATTTCAAGGCTACATCGCAAGGTTAATATATAAATATATGACAATATTATAAAGAAAACAAAGCTGGTCCACTATAAGATTTAAATTTCATGGCAACTAAATCGAGTTTAAATCTTAAATCTTCTTAGTGAATCTGGCTGCAAATGTTTATTTTTATTTACCCTTTCAATGAAAACAAAGTTCAAAATTACACTGTGAAAATAAGGTGTTAAAATCTTATATATTGTTTTATGAAAGTTAAGAGGAACTCATTTGGTATATTCTCCAAGAAGTAGACAAAATATTGATTATATTTTTTCGGTGTTTAGTATTTTAGTGAACCATTAATATATCATTTTATTATGGACAGACTACTTTGTGCAAAATGTTTAATTTTTTGACACTCATTTGAAACAGGTTTCAGTTATTATAAATTTGAAATTTATATATTAAAATGAATTTAAAACTTAAAGCAAAAGCAATTAATTACAGAAGCAGAAATTTGGTGTAACTCTTTTATATATTTTTTTTATACACAGGAAAATAGTGTCTACCGTTACATATAATAAATATTATGGAAACCTATATTAAATAAATTACAAGAGGTTATATTCATTTTATCTTCATTATGAATTATTCTGTTTTGCTTAAAAATTATAAGTGGGTTGTAATATATAGGGAGATCCTTCAGTTTAATTCCTTTGCCAACATATCCGTAACAATTTCAGGTTAGTTCAAGCGCGTAGCATTCTTAATAAATTATATTAGTTTGGGTGCAATCTTGTTCTTCCAAAAATACTCATATTTTTCAATTCTCTTTGTCTTTAGTGTATTAGGTAACAAAATGACATCTTCTTCTTAGATACATTTAATGCACCTTGAATCTAAAAAATAATAAAAACGAAGTAGTTTGGTAAGTTTCCCGTAAATGAATCAAAAATTTATTTTCGAAAATTCGTCAATATCAATACTTTAAAATTTCCATTAACAGATGGAATGAAATTTTCGTTCAGGTACAGAATGGTTACACTTAAAAATTAGACGCTTGATATCCACTTTAGCAGAAAAATATATTATCAGCAAATTAATTAAATATATTTTTTAACAATATACAGGGTGTTTGTTTGAAGGTCATAGACAATGATGTTTCTTGCGAAGTAGTAGATATCTGTTGGACTTCCATTGTCTTTATTTTTGTTGAATATCACGACGTTTCGGCCAGTAGTTATCTCTAGTCGTTTTTAAGTGACACTAAATAAATCCCTTAGCTACATGACTATTTATACTAAAAGTAAATGCAGTAGAGTATGACTGAGATGGGTGCAGTCATGCCTGCTATGGCAAAATCATATTTTTTTTATGCTGCATTTAGTTTTAGTTTGCAATTACTAAGAAGTGGTTTCCACACTTCTCTTATATGGTTTACTAAAACAACTCGGGTTCTGATGTATTCAAAGAAGCCGCGGTTATACATCAGAACCCAAGTTGTTTTAGTAAACCATCTTTAGATATAAGAGAAGCGTGGAAATCACTTCTTAGTAATTGTAAAGTAAAACTAAATGCAGCATAAAAATTATGATTTTGCCATAGCAGGTATGACTGACCCGTCTCAGTCATACTCTACTGCATTTACTTTTAGTATCATGTAGCTAAGGGATTTATTTAGTTTCACTTGAAAACGGCTAGAGATAACTACTGGCCGAAACGTCGTGATATTCAATAAAAATGGAAGTCCAACAGATATCTACTACTTCGCAATATACAGGGTGTTCAGATGATGCATCAGGAAATTTGGAGAGATGATTCTACATAGTGAAATAAAGGTAATAAGTTATAAAGCAAAAAGCCGAAAATTCAATACTTATCGAATTACAGCCTGTCAATGTTCAATTTTTTTTCTTATTTTTAACATCTTGCGTTTATTTTTTAACCTAACAAGTTGGCTTCTGTGTTTTGGCAACTATTGGAGAGAAGGACATGTCATTTAAAGATAAAAGAATACCTAATAAAAATGGTATTATTTATTCAAGTCGGTAAATCACAGCGCTTAGGCGCAAATTGGAATTAAATTTTTCTTTACCAGTAACATCGGTTTTTCAAACAGAATGTTTCTTTCAGGATATGCTTCCAGATACAATAGTCTTTCTTCTTCTACATCTCCATTTTCTCTCCCATATCAGCATGTAGAGATATTCTATATTTTAATATTTACGACCCATTCTGTAAATAATTAAATATCGTGTTAACTAATTTCACTTTTACTAAAATACAAAGAAGATTTTACTTATAAAGTATTTTTTATGAAATAAAACTTTTTGTAAATATTTGTCATATATATTGCTTATTTATTAATAATGAAATGAAATTTTTATATCGTCTATTTAAGTACTTAGGATACATGGAATGCGAGTGTGTTTTATTTCTTATATTTTAACAATGGACCAAAAAATACCGAAAGAAAGCATACATTTAATTTTATGTTTAAATGGATATTCAATTTTTGATTTATTAACAGGATCGAATACTTCATATTTTTCTTTAAATTAGGCTGATGTAAATGTGGCTCGAATTTACTATATCCGTTCTGTCTTAACAGTGTTTTTATCTTTTTTAATTTTAATCATTTCCTTTATCTGTAATTTTTGGTAATTCATATCTTTGTTTTTTATTATGGTACTGTTATAATCAAAAGTATGTTTTTCGTCCTGTGTGTGTTTGTTTAACGCTGTTGATGCGTTTTTCGTATATTTATGGCCATTCAATCTGTTTTTCAGCAACTGGCTTGTCATGCCTATATATTTTTTGGGATAATTTGAGCAAGGGATCGAATATACTACATTTGACTTATTCATGAGAGGAGTTTTACTTTTTAAATTAGTAAATAATGTATTTAATTTATTATGAGACCTGTGACATACGATAATATCATGCTTTTCTAAAATGTGTTTTATTTTTTCTGACAGTTCACTAGTGTAAGGTAATGCTACATATTTTTGCTGTTTATGTTCTATGTTTTTTGTTACTAGGTTATTATAAAATTTATATGTTCGTTTATTAATTATGTCGGCGATTTTTTTTTCTGCGTATCATATCTAGAAAATTTATTTATTATTTATTTTTTCGTCTAAATAGTCCATTACTAACTGAGCAATGGTGGATGAAATTGGTGATCCCATGCTAAAGAACAGATTGAATGGCCATAAATATACGAAAAATGCCTCAACAGCGGTAAACGAACACACAGAGGATGAAAAACATACCTTCGGTTATAACAATACCGTAATTAAAAACAAAGATATGAATTATCAAAAAATTGCAGATAAAGGAAATGATAAAAATTAAAAAAGATAAAAACATTATTAACGACAGAACGGATATAGGAAATTTGAGCCACATTTGCACCAGCCTAATTTAAAGAAAAATATTAAATATTCGATCCTGTTAATAAATCAAAAATTGAATATTCTCTTAAACATAAAATTAAATGTATGTTTTCTTTCAGTTTTTTTTGGTCCATTGTTAAAATATAAAAAATAAAACACACTCGCATTCCATGTACCCCAAGTACCTAAATAGATGATATAAAAATTTCTTTTCATTATTAATAAATAAGCAAAATGTCAAGGTGTGTACTGGTAAAATTAAATACTCTTTTAGAAATTTGACTAGTTTTTTAAAGTGTTTGTTTGTTTCTTAAAATTGTAAATATGTTTGTGTATGAATGTTTTAAATCATATAAAAATTATTTTTAGGAAGATCAATAATTAAAAAAAAAATTGAAGATGCCTTAAATAAAGAGCAAAACGTCAAATTGTTTAGGATTTTTTGTTAAATAAAGAACCTAATCCCAAGAAAAACAAAATAAAAAGTAAATGATATCATCTATGGTTCAAGAATCTGGAATATATATATATATATATATATATATATATATATATATATATATATATATATATATATATATATATATTTAATAGGTAATTAAAGTTGAAAAAATACTTCTAAAATATTATGGATAATAGATATACCATTATAATCTCTGGTATACATACAATTTTTTATCTAAAAATATAAATTCACATACCTTTTAATTTCCATTGGAGATAATACACCGAGTTCTTGGTATAAACTGGATTCACGGTATTCGAGTGTTTGTTCCTACAAATAATTTATTAAAAATTATTCTTATACAAAACTACAAAAATTTAAGAAGAATGTATATTATTCTGGAAAGATAAAATGTAATATAAGTCATGTAAGGAAGTAATTTTTTAAACATTAATCTAAAAAGTGGCTAAAGAGATATATACAGAACTATGATACATTTCATGGACATGCAGAGTTTCAAACAAGAATTATGAATCATTTGGAGTCACTAGTGTCAGTCAGTACTGTAGATGAGATGGTTTCTGAACCTCTGATATTTATGGTTTGTTAATACCTACAGGAACTTTACAAAATTGCAAATTTGCGCTATCATTAAATTCAGAATGCTTCGATCTAAAAAAATTTTTCAAAATTGAAACTGGTAAATTTACTTTGTAAAATATTAGCAAAGAGATGATTTTGTATGCTATGCATACAGGGGGACAATTTAACAACAATAAATCCTAGAAAAAAACTTATTAAATTTCTGGAGAAATCCTAAAATGTCAATCTTTATATTCAATTTGTCTCATTTTTATAATATTTGTCTGAGTTTTCCCTTGCATGCACAATTTTTTTTAATGGAATGGTGTCTTGCGCGGTAATTTGTTAAAAACGTCATAAATATGTGGATAATGTAATTTTTTTAGTGTACATAAAAAAAATTTGCTAAAAAATTTTTTTATTAACAATCAAATTGCAATGGTTTAGCTGATCCTGGGGTAGTACTCTAAGAAATGTGTTTGTATTATCATAAGACGAAAACCTCGAAAATAAATTAAAAGCATAAAAAATCTATTTAAAAACAAAAACATTTATTTGCGTTCAACGCCTCGTACAATTTCTAACTAAATCATCATAATAACAACAACGCCCGGTCTTGCTTTCTTGCTGACTTGGTTTCTCCTCGCCGTTCGCCATGCCTCTTATCTTCAAAGGGAATGCCGCCATGTGAAATACCGCTTACAGTCGGCCATCCTGCAAAATTAATGTCCTCATTAATTAAAACTCAACTTTCAAGTAGATCAATCAAATCTTGACGATCTGTGATGTCGCCTTCGTCATCACTCTCGCCTGAATTATATTCATCACCTACGCCTGTTGTAGTACTACGATAACGCCGTAAAGAATCGATCGCCACAACTGCTTTAAAGGACTTATAGCCTCGCACGCCTTTAACTGCAGTTATCAAGTACCTGTCATGACCAAGGATCTTAGCAATTCTATAGGGGCCATCATACTTATTGATCATTTTTCGATTCACACCCTTTTCGTTTGAACAGGTACCCGCCTTACGCCATAACACCAAATCACCCACCTTGAAGGTGTCGCCATCAGCTGCAGCTTTACGCCGTTTATCGAATCTCGCCTTCATTTCTTGTTTCGCCTTAGTCAGGTTTTTACTCGCCTTGTGACGCCTTTGGAGAAGAGCAGCTTGTATATTTTCATACGTTTCGCCATTAGCCCCTATAGGTACATTAAGTTTTTGCACCTCACCAGATAAGTCTGCATTTACTCCACTCGTGTGTGCAAACATTAATTGTGCAGGAGAGAACCCAGTACTTTTACTCTTGGTATGATTCATACCCCAAACAATCTCGGGTAACTTGGCGTCCCAAGTAACCTCTGATTCAGCACTGGTCTCTATAGCATTCAATAATGTACGGTTCTGCCTCTCCACCTGACCATTCGCCCTAGGAGTTGCAATTGCATTTCGCACATGCTTTACGCCTTTTTCCGCCAGAAATTCAGCAAACGCCTTGCTATCAAAAGCTAGTCCGCGATCTGAAATAATTCGCCTTGGATATCCAAACTCGCCAAATACGCCTCGAAGATTCCATATCGCCTCGGAAGACCGTAAGGTCCTTGTAGGTTTCGCCAATGAGTATTTAGTATATGCATCTATTATCAAGAGCACATACTGGTATCCACGTGTACTTTTAGAAAATGGCCCCAGGTGGTCAATATGAACTGTATGATATGGTATCGCCACCTTATCAATAGGGTGTAATAAACCAGTCGCCTTGCCATGGTTGCCCTTTCCAAACGCACAGTTTATACACGCCCCTATATATTTTCTAACAAAACGTCCCATTTTTGGGAACCAATAAGTCTGTTTTATTAATTCCAAACACCTTTCAAACCCTGGATGACCTATGTCATCATGATGTTTACGTACAATAGCAAATTTCGCCATAGAAGGTACATATAATCGATCGCCATGCAAAGTTTTCCTATATAAACGCCCATTCACTACCTTATACACCGCCTTAACGCCCTTATCAGCCATTTCTCGAGTCAAAGCATTCACCAATACCTGCGCTTTGCTATCTTGGAGTTGAACTGTCAAAAACCAATCATCATCAGATAAAGTCACCATACACACATCTATAGGATTTCCACTTAATGCATCCACATATTGCATTTTAGAACCAGGACGATATTCAAACTCCATGTCATACTCCTGTAAGGTCATCCACCACCGCGCCACTCGTGGGACAAGGTCTTTCTTAATCATCGTTGCCCTGACTGCAGAACAATCAGTTACCACCTTAAAATGAATACCCACCAAATATACTCGAAATCGTCTCACTGACTCAACAATTGCTAACGTTTCTAATTCATAACTATGCCAACTTTGCTCCGCCATATTTGTAGCCCTGCTATAAAAAAAGACTGGTTTTAGGACGCCAGTTGTCTGTTTTTGCAACAAGATACCAGCAACACCCATTTTACTAGCATCTGTATGCAACTCAGTCTCCGCCCGACCATCATACAATGCTAACACAGGCCTTTCACATAGCAAAGTTTTTAATGACTCAAACGCCTGCTGCTCCTGCTCGCCCCATTTCCACAGAACATCTTTTTTCGTAAGATTGGTTAGCACCTTCGCCTTTATTGCAAAGTTACTAATGAACTTCCTAAAGTAACTCGCCAAACCCATAAATTGTCTCACGCCATGTATATCAGTAGGTGTTGGAAAATCTTTAACGGCTTGGATTTTTCTTACACCTGGTCGAACACCTTCAGCACTCACCTCATGCTCCAAATATTCAATAGTATCCTGTAAAAAACTACATTTCGCCAAATTTAGTTTCCCAGATCATTTTCACCTTGAGAAAAGCATACACTCATCCTAGCCATTAGTTCACAAAATTTTGTCAAATCACATTCATTCATCCTACCAATTTTTATTTTGGACATATCAAATTTATTACAAGAAGCATTTAAATTTTGACTTACCACCACCTTTTGTACGCGTATGGTAGGTCCCACCATTATTCCCCTCGCCATTGTCTGCCCCACCTTCCATGACACTGGTTTATGACCCAGATTTACTATAGTAATTATTCCCGAGGTACCACCTTCTAAAATATGATTTCCGTTCGCCACCAGAGCGCCATTATTTTCATATCGCCTCGCCGGGACCCAACACCGCTCGCCTAGGTGCATCCCATCAACGACTACCTCCACCGAAGCTTCACTACCGGGTTCTACAACTACATTCTGCAGCGCCAGCACTCGCCTTGTGATTTTTGCTTCGATGTCGGTCTCGTCAAGGGTGATCCTTTGAATAAATTCTTCAGCACACTCAGTGTTTGATAGCCTCGCCTTGCCATCTTGCACTGTGAGCTGAACGCCTTTGGTAGCTAACGCTGGTTGTCCTAAAAGAAGATCAGCGCCAGCAAGATCACAGTCAGCAATTAACGCCTTAATGCTGAACGAGGCCATGTCCACCGTGATTGGTAAAATTACCTCGCCTTTCACAGTGCACACGCCACCCCCAAAACCTTTTAGTATCACTGAAGATGGCTCCACATGGTACTCGCCTAGTAAGTCGAAACATTCACATGTAATAATGTTTCGTTCACTGCCCGTGTCAATGTACGCCCTAATTCGCCTACCATTTTCAGTAACAGCCAATTTTTTGTAAGTATTATCAATTTCCGCAATGAGTCTCACCTGGTAACGGTTTTGAGAAAATCTCTTTCCTCCTCCTACGGATTCATGCGCCTTGAACCCGCCTGAAGTTGATGATTTCACAGCACCTGAGCCTGCACCATGGCTAGGGCACTGGATTCTGTTGTGTCCAGGCTGTCCACATCTCATGCACCTATCTGCCTTAGGCTTGAGACAGTCCCGACTAATGTGTGAACCAACTTCTTGGCAATTGTAGCACCGAATTCCGCCAGTCGGAGCAATCTTATCTTCTTGCCTTCTTTGAACTTTTGATACATTCGCCGTTGATGTTGAAAGGCGCCTTTTTAAGTCTGAGGAAGTACTCGCCGCCTGGTACCTGTCGAATGAAGATAAAAATCCAGTGTACAGCTCATTAGGAGTATTACACCTAAACGCTCTAGCATTCGCCTGCAGATCTCGAGGTAAACCATCAATTAGACACGATAACGCCTTTGTGCCTTTGAATCATTGCTAGCTTCTCGTGGTAATAATGAGTCATGGTTTCACCATCCATTTTTACTCTTGCTAACATCTCCTTTAACAACTGAACAAAATCGTGTTCCCTGGGAAACGCCTGCAAAATGGTCGCCTTCCATCCGTCCCAGGTCAGGTCATACGAGTCGAGCCCATTATACCAGTTTCTTGCTGCACCTTGCAATTTAGTCTGCATAAAATAGGCTCTCTCATATTCTGTCCAACCATGAATTTGACCTAACTGATCAATTTTGCTCAGCCATTTTGTAATATTATTATCTTTATTGTCTGGATCGAAGGGCTCAAAAATCTCACCGCCTGCCCTCGCCCCCGACCCAGAATACATTGAACTGCATGCAGAGTTCGCCTTATTACATTTATTAGGATTAATATTTGGAACGCCCTCACCTGATTTAGATGTTTTCGCCTTGGCAATTTCGCTTAACGCCTTAGCAGTCTCCTTTGCCACAATCTGCTGTATACTTTCTGCCAATCCGCCTTGCAGAAGCTTGGCAACCATCGCCTCGTTGCTATTTTCGCCCTCACTTTCACGATTTTCTTCCTCAAAGGGCTCATAATCGTATTCGGAATCTTCGCCCTGATTCCCCTCTTTTGCACTAGCCATTTCACTAATAAAACTAATAAGTTCACCATAAACTTTTTAACGCCTTATTTAAAAACACAAAAACACCCGTGGGCTTATTGCAGATATATCGCACTTCTGAACTAAAAGCATAAAAAATCTATTTAAAAACAAAAACATTTATTTGCGTTCAACGCCTCGTACAATTTCTAACTAAATCATCATAATAACAACAACGCCCGGTCTTGCTTTCTTGCTGACTTGGTTTCTCCTCGCCGTTCGCCATGCCTCTTATCTTCAAAGGGAATGCCGCCATGTGAAATACCGCTTACAAAATATTTGTTTAAAAATGTGTTATTTAGTTGGATCTTACAGAATTGAAATGATTCTTTAGTGTCAAGAAAGATATCCACATTGAGGGATGTGCCAAGAAAAGGATAACTTACTGCGAATAAGGATGCCAAACTAGATGTGTTACTTAATCTTTAGGAAAATCCTGTTACCCCTGCTAAGTAATTAGCAAAGAATTATATCAATCATGCAACTACATTAAAAATGATAAATGTTGTCAAAATGCATCCCTTTAAGAGCTTTCAAAAGATAATTTAGATCATCTTCATAAATTTTGTGAGTACATGATCAATTTACTTGATTGAAATCGATTTTTTTTAAATAGGTACTTTTTTTCAGATGAACGTACTTTTAAATTAAAAGGTCATATTAATCTACAAAACTGTCGATATTGGTCGGAGGAAAACCCCCATTGGACATACTTAAAAACACAAGAAGTTAGTGTTTCGGCAGGAATAATCGGCGATCGAGTCATACCAATATTTCTTGCGGAAATTACAAATGTATTTTGTATTTAATTTTCTATAGGAACATCATATCCTCGCTTTGACTCTCTTATACTCAAATATCATTGAACATTCTGGATTTGGTTTTTCCTAATCGGTAGAAGGGTTACTATTGAATGGCCAGCAAGATCAACAAATCTGAATTTCTTATTTTTTTTTATGAGGCCACTTTAAAACAAGAGTTTTTTTGAGAAACGCGAATTTATCTTCGATACAGAATATCACATGAGATACAACAAATTACTCCAGAAATGTTAAAAAATGTTAGGGAATAATTTTACTTTAAAATAGGGTTCTGCCAACAAAATAAGAAGACTTTGAGCAAATTTTTTATAATACTCTATAAATGTGGCAAATCGAAAATAAAAATTGACGTGTTTTTCAGAAAAATTATTTTTCACAGAATTTATTCCGGTTGAGTTTTTACTCTATATATACTGATTTGAACTGGTACTAATAAGTAGTTAATTTTTTTTTATCTCAATTTAGGTTAATTTTTAGCAACAACTATTATATAGTAAACTAGACCTTAAATTTTCTCAACCGTTTTTAAGATTTTATATTTTAATTATTTCACTAATTACCTAATTTTTTGGTAAAAATTATATACAAAATTTTTATAGTTTAAAATAACATCAAAATCATTTTTTATTGTTGTTCTTCCAATAAGTATTTTAAGAGTGATATTTGTTGGTCTATAAGTGACAAATATACTGAATAAAGTAAGCAAATTTAAATTTTGTAGGGGGTTAGGTCATTATTCTAGTGAACTAACGTGAACTGATCATATTTCTGAGGATTTTTAAGATTCAAATTTCATAGAATCTGATAATATTTTTGCAGTTTTTTTAACTGTGTTATAAAAATATGGTTTAAAGTAGCCGTAATATATTTGCCACATTGTTAAAAACTATACAAATTTTTAAGTTTGTGTGAAAACATATTAAAAAATTATGTAAATAAGAGAAAATAATATTGATTTACTTGTATACACCAATGAGGCTTTGTAACAAAATGAGTAATATTAAATTGTTAAACAAGAATGACTTTGTTACTGCTGAGAAACGAATGACCACAAAGCCTAAGGGGCAAATATTTATAAGAACCACAATCATAGATTTTTTCGTAAATATCAAAGTAAAAAAAGTGCTGTAAAAATGACTTTCTGTAAATAATTATTAATTGGCTCACACTACTTATATGCTAGATATCTGTCAATATTACAAAAGATGAAACTGGAATAAACATTGGATATACATACTTCGGTAATATGGCAATAAATTACAAAACATAAAACTACTGACAAAATGTTACGGCATCTATAACCCTATTTTTATTAAGCTTCCTACATTCAGACAAAAAATGTGTACTTACGGGTCTTCTATTATTTTGCCCAAGTTCTTTTAAAACTCAAAAAAATCTCTTCTAGTCTTTGCTGTTGATCTCGACATAGTAATATAAAAAAAACTTGAACGTACACAAAAATCGCACAACTTGCACTACGCATCAAATCGGCCATAACAATAAATCATATTGAAATACCACTAAAAACGGCCGAAAAGAGTTGACGCCGGTCGCTAGTCACGGAGAGCGGTAGCGGGATAGAGGGTAGGTCGAATAAATGGAATTTATTTACCTCGCAATTTACCGTGCTCACACGAGAAAAGGAATGAAATATTCCTCAGGAAATTACGCACTTTATTTATTTTATTGACTTTTATTTTCAATTTCGGAATTTATAATGTTAGTTTTTGCAATGAAATAATTACGTTTATATGTCAGATGGTTTTAAGGTTTTAATTTTGTTTTATATTATATATAAAAATATTTTTTTATTGGTACACTGTAACATGAAAGCCTAAAATTGTATTATTTGCTCACAGACGTATTGCCATCTATCAGATTCAAGCAGAAATAACCTAGCTAGTGGGTAACAAAGGTTTCATATAAAGAAAATAATAAAATAGTATAATAAGGCTAAAATTATACACCGAGCGTCATCTTCAATTAAAAATTTAAATAAATTTTTAACGATATACGCTTGCGTGAAAGTGATATTTTGCACGTGTGGACCCCGCTCTTAAAACAAATTATTTTGTTTTAAACATTAGAATCGATTTTTAGTTCTTTATTTATTTTTATTTTTATTATTTAACAATTAACGTTAAATAATTATTGAAACTTAATCGAGCCAGTAGAACTGAATTAGTTCAGCTGGACGAGTCTCTATTTATTTATTAATTATTTTTAACAATTAAGTTAGATATGTTATAAGACCTGAGTCTTTATTTTTAAACATTCTGCCCTTAAGCAGTAAATAAACAAGTAAAACTTAATTAATTTTATAACAAAGTCTTTTCTGTAAATGTGTAATAACACATCCTACTTTATTTTAAACAAATTAATAGTAAATAAAACCATAATATCAAAATTCACCTTAACAAATTTTATACCTGTAATAAATTCTAGGAATCTATTGTTCATTCATACTGTTAAAGGATCACAGTGTAATCCTTCTAATTTTAAATTTTATTTTTAAGAAATCTATGTTCCATTTATTGTGTAAAAGGATCACGCTGACGTGATTTCCTTTAATATTAAATAATTAGTAATAATAAACACTTAAGGTCGACCTAATAACAAAATAACATCAAAGGCCTAAAAAAGTATATAAACACGGACTTTTAAATATTTTTATTAAATTACAGACAGACAATTCTTCCAAATTTTAACTCGACTTAGACTTTAATTTATAACAACAACAATATAAAAAATCTGCAGTAATTTCAATATTATTTCCCGCTTTTCTATTTCCTGGAAAAGCCCAAATAGTCACTTTCAATAATAAATAAACAATAGCCCTCCTTGCTTACAAACATCAGATAGATAATATTTCTTAGAAATATTATCGAACAATTTTTAACTGATCAGTTTTTGAAATAAATAAACAAATTTTCTTTCTTTATTATGTCCACTCATTTTTCTAGTTTCAAGTCCGTGTCCAATGAGAATGAGGCGGGTGGCTTTCGCAGCTCCCCGGGTGGATACGGAGGGTCCTCTGCATCGACAATAGTCGGTGCCGAAAGAGGCACGGCATTTTTACAACCCTTGAAACCAATTAACAACAAAACGTTAGACAATAACAATAGTAACAGTGAAGAATCAATTAAATTTGGTTCGATTAAACATTTGATAAACCATTTTGAACACATTAGCTTAGATAAGATAAATAGTTATAGACAACATAGGGACAATCTTATTAGTTATAAACATTCTGTAAGTTTACCGACTCATTTATTATTTGATGACAAGCGAGCTGAGTCGTCTCCGGTGTTTCCCTACTTAAATAAAAATATTGTCGTTCGGAAAAGTTTGCTTCCGGAAACGGGGTTAGGAAAACCTTTCTTGTCTACGCCTGGAACTATTAGACCAAGTGTATTAAAGGGAAATACGCCTGATAGGTGTGAAAAGGTGCCTCAGAGGTCGGAACGTTTTCCGACGTCGACGCCTCTGGGTGTCACCGAAGTTTCTCCGATTCCTTTGAGACCATCATCAATTAACGTTACGAATCGGAGGACCACATCAAGCAGAGTATCTCCGAACATCCTGGAAAAAATAGCAACTTTGCAAAATCTTACCCTTGGAGATACGAAACCGACTTTGTATCCGTCCAAAACGCAATCTAATAAAACTTATTCCTATGATTCATACCTAATTAGACGACATGGCATCCCTGGTGGGGATAAACACGTTGGAGAATACCCTGATGATGGTCAGACTGAGTCCGAAACGTCGGAAAATTTTTCGAGTTCGGACTCATTCGATTCAGAGTACGACACAGTATATAATAGTAGCGTAGAGAGTATTATAACTACTACCTCCAAAAACTTTCAAAATATAATTAATATTAACAAGCAAGACAGCGTGTTGCCGCGAGCATCCGATCGCCCGGCGAACCCGTCTAGACAGCAAGCTTGTCACCACAAAAAGTCAAAAAAGCGAAAATCGAAATCTCGCAAACATTTAGAACCAAACATAACTCCGGAAACTGATAAACTCAGGGCTAGGGAGTTGGAGATAAATATGGAGAACGCAAAAACCATGACGTTATTAGCAAAACACCTCGAAAAAACGGTATCAACCAGCAAAACACCGCTGAGGGCTAGTTTTTCAGGTGAGGATTTTGAGGATCCATATATTTATCTCTACAACATTGAACAATGGGTAAAGGAGAACAACCTCCAACCCACCGAGACTTTATATTGTGCCAGGGAGAAGCTATACGGCAAGGCCAGAACCTGGTACGAACCGTACAAGCCCTATATAAAGGATTACGGTACGTTTGCCCAAAAGTTAATTGATAAATTTTCTAGTATTGAAAACATCGCAGATTTACAAACAGAATTGTACGGGGTGAGACAGAAACCCAACGAATCTGCAGAAACATTCATATTACACAAACACGCACTATTTATGCGATTAGATCCTACGGGAGACTTAAACACATTTTTGCAAATATTATTAACTCAATTATTACCCGCCATTAGATCTCGCCTGCGAGGTTGCCGGATTGAGTCTTTAGAAAGACTAACCACATTGGCGCGCGTAATAGAGAAAGATATCAAGGAAGAGATTAAGAGCCATTTAATCCCACAAAATAAACCACACATACCCGAAAAGCCAAAACCAGCGGAAATAACACATAAACTTCAACAACAATTTCAAGATAAATTTTCAAACATTACATCCCGTCCTTCAAGACGAGATTTTACTTATCCAAATCAAAATCAAATCGTCCAAAGACCTCCTGAAAGGAATTACGCGCCTTCAGGAAGGAACTTTGATAATGAAAATACTAGTACGTTTTATGCAAAATCACAAAATAAAAATACCTTTCACTCAGATAAAAGCAAATCTGAAAAGGAAAGAACTTTAGAAAAAACTAGAAACACTTTTACAAATCAAAGAGCCCCGATTCGGCCTTGTAGACATTGCAAAGGCTATCACTGGGACTTTGAATGTGCCAATTATCAATTAAGACCATGCAAACATTGCAATGGCAAACACTTTGACAGTAACTGTCCTAAAGTTAAAAATACTCGTTTGAGGAGTAAGTCAGCAGAAAGGGAAGGGGCGACTGCCGAACCTAATGCTGACAATAAACGTAATAAACAATAAATAAATTACATCTATTTTGTTTCTTATACCTTTTTTACGCACTTTACAAGGGTGTAAAATGCCCCGATAATTATACTTCTTTATTGTATCGTTTTTTATTTCTTAGGGGAGGGACCCGCTAGAGTAAGAAACAAACCCAAATTACGTGTTAATGGACCTGAGATGCCCTTCAAGGATGATATGACGTCACCTAAGGCGCATCTCAAATGGAAAATGACACGTAATGAGACTCGGAGGTTTCTTAGGGGAGGGACCCGCTAGAGCCACCATAGAGTCATTAGTGCTGTAATTTCTATTAATTTAGAAAAATATTTTGAATAAACGCCCGAATTTCTTAGGGGAGGGACCCGCTAGAGTTCGGTGACGTCAAAATATCTTTCTAAGTACATATTGTAATCCTGGATACTGCAGGGGAGGGACCCGACCGGGTCCAGGATAAGTGTGAGTGTGTGAAAAGATATATAGAAACGAAACAAAATAGCCATTTCCATATTTAACAATAGTTTCTGAAACCTTAGGGGAGGGACCCGCTAGGAATCAGAAAGGTCATTAATGTTTTTAACATATAAATTCTTAACAGTTTTTTTTTTTCTGCAGTAACATTAACATATTTTACAATAGCTCGGGATTTCTTAGGGGAGGGACCTGCTAGAGTCCTGAGATCATTTTTATCTTTTTTATGATATATTATATATTATTTTTGAAAATTCTTAATATATATATATATATTTTTTTTAATATTTTAAATGTTTTTCTTTGTGGATCGGGCATCTCTAGTAAACTCTTTAGATGGCGAGAAGGACATCCAGGTCCGTGAACACGTCTAAAGGGGGGGGTGTTGTAAAATAGCAATTTTACGGCACTTCAAAAAATTCAAATTCGGAGCAATGCTCCGCTTTTGCGGTATATAGGGCGAGAAGCTTCGCTGTTTAACCCCGTCTATGGTTGACTCGGGTAAACAGCGAACCCCGAAAGTATAAATACCGCCGTAACAGTACGATCACCCTCTTAATCGACCAGACACCGTTGGAGCGCACAAGTATAACTTTATCCGCTGGTCTTGATATCGGGCTTCTGCCGCTAATTCAATATTTCAAGCTGTACCGCTGATATTGACTCGTGAGCGCCACAGAAGAAATTTGAAATAATCGCTAAATACGTCGTGGTTAGGGAAATTAACTAAAACCAGGTACCAGGCAAAGGCAGCCCAATCTGCCAAGGGTAAGAAAAAAGGGACGACTAAACCCCCTTTTTGCAAATCATCCGTCAAAGTCCTGCTACCCTGGTCTGATAGTTCTTTTCGTGGTACGGCTAACCTGTTTTATCCATAATTGTTGGTGCAACAGGGACAAACCACCATTAGAATATCCGCGGCATAATTGGCAAAATTACTAACATTTTTATCAAGATAAAAAAACCTTTTTTACATATAATAACAAAGCCTTTTTTCTTTAAACTAACTTGTCATTAACTTTATTTTAAATTTTTGTAACCTTTCTGGGAACAAACTTTTTCTTAATTTTTTAAAATCACTTTTTACTAATTTAAATTAACAAGCCTTAAAGTCATTAATAAAATTTATTAATTTAAAATTGTAATGGTACAATTTAAATTATATTTTAGTTAAATAGACAAATCTTAGGGGAGGGACCCGCTAGATTGTCTAAAATACATAAAAAACTTTCCATTCTCTGGGATATTTTATTTTGTTCAATAAGGGTCAAGTTAGCATACGTTGGTGTAGCAACTTCGACCCTATTGACGTTTTTAAACTTTCCGTTTGTGGTACGGAAATTTCCGATGACGAAACAGGCTTGAGTCATTTGTATGACATATATTTTTCTGTAAAATTCCACTGAGTGGGATTTAGCAGTTAAATCTTTTGAAAAAACTGTACCATCAGTCCTCTAACTTTGTTATTATATTATTTTGCTGAAAACACAGCAATTATATTATTTTTGTAAAGGAAATATTTTTTTTTTTCCTTATTTAATAGAAACATTATTTAATAATAGTTATAGACAATTCAGATTTATTGGCTATATATTAATCCTGATTGAGACATTAACATAATTAGTGAAATTTAACACTAATTAGAACAATCCCGGACTTGACAATTTTTGGGAATTCTTTTTATTTTACGTTTTATTTTTATTTTGGTTAAAACAAATTATTTTGTTTTAAACATTAGAATCGATTTTTAGTTCTTTATTTATTTTTATTTTTATTATTTAACAATTAACGTTAAATAATTATTGAAACTTAATCGAGCCAGTAGAACTGAATTAGTTCAGCTGGACGAGTCTCTATTTATTTATTAATTATTTTTAACAATTAAGTTAGATATGTTATAAGACCTGAGTCTTTATTTTTAAACATTCTGCCCTTAAGCAGTAAATAAACAAGTAAAACTTAATTAATTTTATAACAAAGTCTTTTCTGTAAATGTGTAATAACACATCCTACTTTATTTTAAACAAATTAATAGTAAATAAAACCATAATATCAAAATTCACCTTAACAAATTTTATACCTGTAATAAATTCTAGGAATCTATTGTTCATTCATACTGTTAAAGGATCACAGTGTAATCCTTCTAATTTTAAATTTCATTTTTAAGAAATCTATGTTCCATTTATTGTGTAAAAGGATCACGCTGACGTGATTTCCTTTAATATTAAATAATTAGTAATAATAAACACTTAAGGTCGACCTAATAACAAAATAACATCAAAGGCCTAAAAAAGTATATAAACACGGACTTTTAAATATTTTTATTAAATTACAGACAGACAATTCTTCCAAATTTTAACTCGACTTAGACTTTAATTTATAACAACAACAATATAAAAAATCTGCAGTAATTTCAATATTATTTCCCGCTTTTCTATTTCCTGGAAAAGCCCAAATAGTCACTTTCAATAATAAATAAACAATAGCCCTCCTTGCTTACAAACATCAGATAGATAATATTTCTTAGAAATATTATCGAACAATTTTTAACTGATCAGTTTTTGAAATAAATAAACAAATTTTCTTTCTTTATTATGTCCACTCATTTTTCTAGTTTCAAGTCCGTGTCCAATGAGGCGGGTGGCTTTCGCAGCTCCCCGGGTGGATACGGAGGGTCCTCTGCATCGACAATAGTCGGTGCCGAAAGAGGCACGGCATTTTTACAACCCTTGAAACCAATTAACAACAAAACGTTAGACAATAACAATAGTAACAGTGAAGAATCAATTAAATTTGGTTCGATTAAACATTTGATAAACCATTTTGAACACATTAGCTTAGATAAGATAAATAGTTATAGACAACATAGGGACAATCTTATTAGTTATAAACATTCTGTAAGTTTACCGACTCATTTATTATTTGATGACAAGCGAGCTGCGTCGTCTCCGGTGTTTCCCTACTTAAATAAAAATATTGTCGTTCGGAAAAGTTTGCTTCCGGAAACGGGGTTAGGAAAACCTTTCTTGTCTACGCCTGGAACTATTAGACCAAGTGTATTAAAGGGAAATACGCCTGATAGGTGTGAAAAGGTGCCTCAGAGGTCGGAACGTTTTCCGACGTCGACGCCTCTGGGTGTCACCGAAGTTTCTCCGATTCCTTTGAGACCATCATCAATTAACGTTACGAATCGGAGGACCACATCAAGCAGAGTATCTCCGAACATCCTGGAAAAAATAGCAACTTTGCAAAATCTTACCCTTGGAGATACGAAACCGACTTTGTATCCGTCCAAAACGCAATCTAATAAAACTTATTCCTATGATTCATACCTAATTAGACGACAATATATATATATATATATATATATATATATATATATATATATATATATATATATATATATATATAAATAAAATTGAAACGTATGTCTGTCTGTCTGATGTGGTTAATCTCCGAAACTACTGAACTAATTTTCATGAAACTTTCCAGATATGAAGAGGAGGTTGCCAGGAGTGATACGGGCTACTTTTTTCTGCCTGTTTGTCTGTCTGAACAAGTTATTCTTCAAAACAGCTGAACCGATTTCGATAAAAATTTACAGATATGAAAAAGACGTTGTCAGAAGTGATGAAGACTGCTTTTTTCTGTTTGTCTTTATGTCTGCTTGTCTGTCTGTAGGAGCTAATCTTATAAATCGCTTGAAACTGTACAGACATGAAGCGGAGGTTGTTAGAACTCATACTCATTTTTTCTGTATGTCTCTCTGTCTGTCTGCACGGGCTAATCTTCGAAACAACTTAACCGATTTCGATGAAAATTTATAGACATGATGAGTAAATTTTCAGACGTGATATAAGTTGCTTTTTTTCTGTTTGCCTATCTGTCTGTCTGTACGCGCTAATGTTCCAAACGAACAAACAGATTTCGATAAAACTTTACACAAATAAAGAGCAAATTGTCAGGAGTGCTATAGGCTGAAAAAAAAATAGAGAACTATTACAAGTCAAAAAATGTTTATTTCCCAACTTTAACTCCAACGAAGTCGCGGGTAAAAGCTAGTATATATATATATATATATATATATATATATATATATATATATATATATATATATATATATATATACATATATATATATATATATATATATATATATACATATATATATATATATATATATATATATATATATATATATATATATATATATATATATATCATCATGTGACACCTTTATTTCGGGCATCCCGATGGTTTAATTTAGAGGAAAGATTATTTATGCATTTAGCAACCCTTGTTCATAGGATTGTGTTGACAGAGGCACCTTCTTATCTATCTAATAGATTGATTCGTGGCGGTGCTGTTCATGGCAGGCAAACACGTTATAGTTCCAGGTTAATTGTCCCGAAACATAGAACTGCCCTTTTTTAGAGATCTTTCAAATATAATGCAGTGAAAATTTATAACTCACTTCCTAGGGATGTCGTAGCCCTTAAGAATGTCGCTAGCTTCAAAAGAGCTGTTAAATTATTTATTATTGGTCGGGTGCGGTGATTTTCTGGATCATTTGCACGTAAAAGCTCAAAAGTGCGAACATGAATGTTTTAGAATTTACATTTTTGTTTTTTCTCAAATAATTTTATATTTTAGATTAGATTTACTTTTAGTTTATCTTAGATTTAATTTAAGAAAACAGACCGTTAGATGAGTAGCTATGCTAGATCTCACCGTCCATTATTGTATTTGTTCAGTTTATTTTTGATGCTAATAAAAAAAGACATTATTATATATATATATATATATATATATATATATATATATATATATATATATATATATATATATATATATATTTCGAATGTAAATGTATAATAATAAAAACAATGCTACATACGATTTGATAACTGTTCTCATTTCTTTTTAGACCAGAATTGTTCTTTCATTAAAACCAGGTAAAAATCATTTCGTCGAAAACATCAATGTAAAAAAATGAGCCATGTAATCTACAGGGTTTATTTATTCTCCAAAATAATAGTGTTTACAATGAAGTGATAACAACAAAGGTAAGAAATGATATTTGAAATATATTTTTGTTAAGTTTAAATTGAATAAATTTAATAATTTTTTGTCCTTGTTGTCCTTGGACATTGTATTATAAGTAGGTTTATATTATTGAACTTCTATCACATAAGCATGAGTATACGCATAATATAAGTATGTTTATCAGTTTAAACAAATGTGAATAACTGTTGAACTTTGAATGCAAGTTAATGATATCTGCTATCGCAAATTTTAAAAAGGAAATTTAAATATGCCTTGCTGAGGAGGTCAAATAGTGAATTAAACAAATGCACCCACAATTGATAAATTGATAAATTTAGGAATATTTTCTCTTTCTAGAGTCAAAAATTTAAGGGTTTCAAGTTTTCAAAAATTGACATTATGTATAAAATCGCATCTTATATTTTTCGGATGGATGAAAGAGGGCAAAGTGTTTTTTCTCTACTTATTTTCTCTTCTAGAGCTTGGTATCTCCATAAAATGGTTCAAAGTCCGACAAAATACAATTTTTCATTACAAGGGAAACGTTTTGATGACTACTGGAACGGTGATCTTTTACTGTTTAAATATTTTAGTGACTTTGATACAGAGGCTTAAAATTTTTACGAAATCTTTATTAAACTGACCTTAATTTTAAAAATGAGTGGCATGTGTAGATCGTGCAAAATCTTCTAAATGATATATTTTCTGTACTTAGTAAAGTATCTCATCCTTTGAGAACAGCTTAAAGCTGATCAACTATTAATTTTTTTTTAAGTAGCATGGCTTTGGGTCGTTCGGCTATGCAGCCAGTCACACTTTATTAATTTTAATAATTCTACAAATTATCTTCTTCTTCTTTCTAACACAGTTAACCATGCTAGTAGGCTATTGCCTGTTCATTGCCATCATATCTTCACCGGAAGATGAGATCTAGCATTCTCGCCATCGTTTTGGTGTCTTCTCAGTGATCTTTTTCTTACTGGGTTATTCATTTTTGCGCTTTTAACGAGTCTACCGTCTTCCATTCTCACTATATGTTTGTTCCAGAATCTTCGCCTTTGTCTAACCCATGTTCCTATGTCCTATATCCCGCATTGTTGTCTGATATCTTCATTCCGTATTCTGTCGTGTAGAGTTTTGCCTTGTATACATGTTTTCATTTCGATTGTTCTCATCATTTGTAGAGTTCTGCCTCTATCTGGTCTTGTTTCTGCCGCGTATGTTATGATGGATCTTAGAGCCGTTTTATATATCTTAGTTTTGCTTTCGGTATTAAGGTATTTGTTCTTCCAAACAATTTCTTTTAGGCATTCAGAAATTCTAGCCGCTTTTATTGTTTGCTCTCTTACTTCGTTAAAAAGATTTCCATGGCTCGTTATTTCTGCTCCCAGGTATTTGAAGTGATTTACCTGTTCGACAATTTTGGAGTCGATTTCCAACTTGCACCGTATTGGTTCTTTGGATGTTACTAAGCATTTGGTCTTCTCGGTGTTAATGAGCATATTTAATTCTTTCGCTTTAGTGTTAAAAGAGTGCAGTAGTCTTTGGATGTTATCTTTAGAGTCTGCAATAAGAACAGCATCGTCCGCATAGACGGTATGGAAAAATGTATTTCCCATTTTGTATCCAGCTGTTCTGGGGAGATTTTCTATTATTTTATCCATTATTAGATTAAATATGAAGGGGCTGAGCGAATCGCCTTGTCTAATTCCTGTGTTTATATATATATATATATATATATATATATATATATATATATATATATATATATATATATATATATATATATATATATATATGTCTTCCGTTGTTATATGTCCTACTCTGATTTTTGTTTTGCACTGTATGTTAAAATCGTATATTAGATTAATCAGCCTATGGTTTAGACCCGTTGATCTCATTCTTTCTAAGACGTCCTTTAAGCGTACTCTGTTAAAAGCCTTGGTCATATCGACGAAGCACATTTACGTAGGTTTATTGAATTCTAGGGATTTTTGAGTTATTTGTTTGACAATGAATTTTGCGTCAATAGGGGATCTGTTCTTTCTGAAACCTTGTTGTACTTCTCGTATACTTATGATTTTGGTGATTTCTTCCAGTATAGTTTTTGTGAATGCTATCAAGCAGTGTTATTCCTCGATAGTTTTCTGGGTGCGTTTTCTGTCCTTTTTTAAAAATGGGTATTGTTACACTATTTTTCCATTCATTCGGTATTTTTTGTTCTTCTATGATATTCTTGAATAGGGTTAACATTTCATTTCATAGCTTCTTCCCTCCGTATTTAAGCATCTCATTAGTGATCTCGTTTGGTCCAGGGCTTTTTCTATTCTTAAGAGATTTTAAGGTGTTTTCTATCTTGTCATTTGTTAATTCTATGCTATCATCCTCCTCATATTCATTTGGTATCTGTTCCATGTTCTCCTCTTCCTTATATAGATTTTTAAAGTATGTTTCCCACTGCTCTAATGTGAGTTTATTAGTTCTCACGGTATCTTTGACTTCAAGCTTGTTTCTTCTTAACATTCCCCATATTTTTCTCTGGTTTCCGTATATGTCTCTCTCCATCCCTTTTGTGAACAAATTATATATGTTTAAAATCTAACTAAACCTAAGAACAATCATAAACACCCAAGCTTGAACCGGAGATCGATCCCGGCATTTAAGTGGTGCTATACCACTGCGATACCACTGCACCACCAGATGGGCAAAAAAAATTTGCTTTTCTGTATTTTAAGAACAACAGGATAATTCTACTATACTGGAAAGAGTACAGCCTCATTCAAAGTTCTCAATAAGTTATTTCTGTATTCTAAAAATACTATTTATAACAAGAAATAGGGTATCTTTATTTCACATAATGCTTTAAGTTTATTATCTACAATTTTGTGATTACTAACATATTAAAAGAAGAAGCATATTTTATTTGTAAGAAAAGACAAAATGTTGCTAATTTATAACTGTCAACAATCATCAAACTTGGTTTTCATACAATTATTAAAATTTGCGACAGTTATTTTTTAATAAAAGGATGCTATTATTTTTATATTTGGAAGCTTGGAATAATTGACTTTATTATTGTTAAATATAAGTTGCCGAAAGACGGGGTAATCTCATTTTTTGCATCTTTCCTACTACAGATACGTATTTAGGTCATTTTGCTTTCTTTCGTTCTTCCTTTTCTCACACACTATTTTTACTTTCCTAATTGCTGTTCATCCTTTATCTTAATTTTTTTTTCTCCTTATGTTAAACTGTGCACATATTACTGCAAAATCTTCACTTAACAATTTAAGATATTCAAAGATTATCTAGATCAAAATAAAAGTATTATCGGAATATTTCAAAACCTAGCTGCATATTGTTATTAATGAACAGGCTCTTACTGTAGATAATTATACGTTTATTAGAAAACATCGTTTAGATGGAGCCGATGGGGTTAGCCTGTACATAAAAGAAAATATCAATTTTACTAAGGTACTTGGGGAGTGGGGAATTTCTTAAACATGTCTCACTTAAGCTAAAGCATTGTAATAAGACAATAATATTGAGGTGCATATATCGACAAGCAAATGATAATTGCATAGAATTTCTTAGTTGTTTTGAAGACATATTGATTGATTTGTTTGGTCAATGTGATGAAATTTTATGTATGGGTGATTTTAATCTAAATATATTAAATTTTAATTTTGGGCATGCTACGTGGTTTAATAGTATATTGGAAACATTTAATTTAGAACTGTTTACTTCAAATCTAGGTATCTAATTTAAACTCTACTCTTATAGATTTAATTTATTATAATTCAAATAATTTTGAAGGTGTGTGGAAATGAAGGATGTAAATAGATCGTATTATATGCTAGTCTACTGTGATCTTGTTTTTTCCGATAGTAATTCGATTGATTCTGTCCAGTCCTATCCTTGCTTGATGATGGTCATGCCTTTTAGAGTGACTTGGAAGTTCCCCTTAGCAACTTTTGTATCAAACAAATAGCAATGATAAAAAAGCGGAATTTTTGACAAATACTATCATTCATATTTTTGACATTCATACGCCTTTAAAAATAATGGAATTTATTGAAAAACTGTTCTGTCCTAGGACCACTGATAACATAAGACTAATGAAACATCTAAAAAATCAAGCATTAATCTGATTCTGGCAGACAGAGAACATGAGCACTTAAATTATTATAAACAAATAAGAAATTTACTTACTTCAGCTATAAGATCTGAAAAAAAGCCGACTTAAATCATGAATTTAACATTCTTGTACTAAAGAAAAGTGGTGTAAATGCCAAAAATAAAAAAAAATCCTGATAATATAAAAAATTCGATAACTAAATAAATATTTTACAGAATTTATCAGTAATAAAAATATCTATAAAAAAAAACCTTCTTAATTTTTATGAACAGATTAAATTAACCTACAAAACCTTTATTTTTCAACCGGTAACCGAAAATAGAATATTAAATATTATCCTCTAATGCTTGTGGTGCTGACAATTTAAATATAAATTTTATCATACTATGTTGCCCATTTATTGTACCCTACATAACACATAATTAACTATTGTATAAACAAGCCCTGTTTTACTAATAATTGGAAATTTGCTCATGTTATTTCTTAGCCTAAAATAAATAATCCGTCAAAATACGGACAGTTATAACCAATATCCATATTATTTGCGTTTTCCAAGAACAACAAACAGCAAATTAATTTATATGTACAGGGTGAGTCAACGATTGGGTGAAGTAAGTTTGTGCCTTTTCGGTGAAATTACCATAGAAACTATATTTATTGTTTGATACAGTTTATTTTAACGCAGATTTTAAAAATATTTAGGACTCTACAGGGTGAGCCAAAAAACTAGGACAGCATAAAGTTGTATTTTTTTAAATAGAACACCCTATATACGAGTCGTATTTTCGATTTAGCTTATAATTTTAAATCTTTTTTATTAAGGGTTTACTATAACAAAACTTTATAGTTTCTGAGATAATTAAGTTTAAAGAAAAAAAGTCACGTTTTCAAGCATCAATTCAATCCTAAATAACGTTTTCAATTTTGTGACAAATATATCCAAATTTGGAATTTAGCAAGGCCAAGGACAAGTTAACATAATTTTTACCTAATATTTGCAATAAAACCTACAGGGTGTTGAACACATCGGCTCAAATTTGAACAAGTTTAAATGAATAAATATCTTTTTTTTTAAATGGTACACCCTGTATATTTTCATGTTATTTAATAGAGTAATAAAAACCCTAAAAGTTTTGTTCAATATATCCTATACCTATTTATAATAGTTTTTGAGATATTTCAGTTTTTCTTATTTTCCATACTTTTTTACAGCCTAATACCCATACTTTTCAAAACTTAATGCAAAGATTTGATTTTTTTGGTACTGTTGATTATCCAAAACGTAAAGTGGTCAACAAACCAGTAACTAATGAAGAAAAAGAACTACAAGGAAAATCCTTATATTGGTAGCCGTCAGTTAGCAGCATTATGTGAAACATCACAATCCACCGCTAATCGGACTACCAAGAAATATAGGTATCATCCATATCACATGGAATTACACCAAGAATTGCACGGACAGGATTTTGAAAGTCATGTAAACTTTTGTCGTACAATAAATGCGGAGATTCAATTAAATCCAAATTTATTATGCAAGGTAATGTTTAGTGATGAAGCTACTTTTAGAAGTAACGGTGCCGTAAATAGACGCAACATGCATTATTATGCCACAGAAAACCCATTTTGGATTAGAGAGGTGCAACATCAAAACCACTGGTCATTAAATGTTTGGTGTGGTATTCATCATAATCTAATTATTGGACCTCACTTTTTTAATGAACCACTAAATGGCCATAGTTACCTGAACTTTCTACAAGAAGAACTACCATCGTGAGGTTCGTGCGTTTTTGGACCAACGATATCGGCAAAAATGGATTGGACGTGGGGGTTTCATTGAGTGGCCACCAAGGTCTTGCGACATCACCCCATTAGATTTCTTCCTATGGGGTTAAATTAAAAATAAGGTGTATGTTAATCCACCAACAACAGTGGAAGATATGCGAAACAGGATTAGGGATACCTGTAAAACAATAACACCACTAATTTTGTCCAGGGTCCGAGAATATCTGCAAAAAAGACTAAATTTGTGCATTGCACAAGAGGGTCGTTTATTCGAACACTTATTAAAAAGAAATAATTAATCTCAGTATTTAATAGGTAATTTTTTTGTTTCAATTTAGTATAAAAGTAAATATGTATTTGCCTTGTCGTTATTGTTGTGTTAATTTTTTCACATTATGTTTAATTAAACTATTGCCGTTGTAATATAACGAATAATATATTTCATCATATTTAGCCACATTCTGTTTGTTTCTGTAGTTTCTTTTTATTATTTTACATGGCTACTATGATAATGAAGACTATTTCTGTAAAAAAGTATGGAAAATAAGAAAAACTGAAATATCTCAAAAACTATTATAAATAGGTATAGGATATATTGAACAAAACTTTAAGGGTTTTTATTACTCTATTAAACAACATGGAAATATACAGGATGTACCATTTAAAAAAAAAGATATTTATTCATTTAAACTTGTTCAAATTTGAGCCGATGTGTTCAACACCCTGTAGCTTTTATTGCAAATATTAGGTAAAAATTATGTTAACTTGTCCTTGGCCTTGCTAAATTCCAAATTTGAATATATTTGTCACAAAATTGAAAACGTTATTTAGGATTGAATTGATGCTTGAAAATGTGACTTTTTTTCTTTAAACTTAATTATCTCAGAAACTATAAAGTTTTGTTATAGTAAACCCTTAATAAAAAAGATTTAAAATTATAAGCTAAATCGAAAATATGATTCGTATATAGGGTGTTCTATTTAAAAAAATACACCTTAATGCTGTCCTAGTTTTTTGGCTCACCCTGTAGAGTCCTAAATATTTTTAAAATCTGCGTAAAAATAAACTGTATCAAACAATAAATATAGCTTCTTTGTTAATTTCACCGAAAAGGCACAAACCTACTTCATCCAATCGTTGACTCACCCTGTACTTTGGAATAATATGCTTTATACCTGCTAAGCAGTCAGGATTTAAAGTTAGTCAATAGGCCAAAAAATGAAGGTGAAAAAGACATAAAAAAAAATTAATGTCTGCGATTTTATTATTGAAATGTCTTGGAGAAGTGAGTAACGAAAAAAGTTTTTCCGTTTTTTACAGTTTCTGGAAAAACTACAGGGGATATAGAGAAAAAAGGTGTGGAGACGGTTTGAGTTCATGAAAATGGAAATACTAATAAAATGAGCTTTTGTTTGTTGAAATCGCTCCATAAACAAAAAAGTTATTGGAAAAAAAAAACTCCGAAATTGTTCATATAGTACATAAAGTTGAGAGATTTTAGTACCAAGAAAGTGAGTGAAAGATCAGGTCAGTAGTTTTTGCAAAATTATTTTTATTTGTTTATCCCGAATTCGTTAAAAATTACCATTTTTAATGAACTGCACAATTAGCTGGGCAACAGATACAACGCTCTTCATTTCTTCTTTTTGTGACGACTTAAAGTACTATGTAATAAAAGAAACGGTAATATTTTGAAACTTGTCAATGAAAAATCGTTGAATAGAAATTGATAATTTTTGCCTTATAAACAAATAAAAAATCTGCTTTATTTTTCAGTATATTAATTAACAGAGTATACCATTCGAAAGTTTATTGGAAACACACAATCCAAAAACAAAAATGTGTAAGATTAATAGAGCCGGAACAATTTTATTTTTAGAAATCACAGAGTAAACACCTGCAGCAATATTGAGGTCAATAATGCAGTAATTGAGGAAGCAGCTCGTAGGGTGGTAATTTTGCATCAGTTGAGCTCGGCTATATTGTATAGTATAGTCGAGCATTTCAGTAACGAACCATCCAAATTTGAACCCTTAATATTTATAGACAATTGCTCTGTGGTTTAAAAAAATTGCTATCTTCGGTTCTATTGGTCGTAGAAAGTTCTTTTTTTTTAATAATTTGTGTTTTTCAATAAGCTTTCCAATGATATGCTTTGTTAATTAATGAAGTGAAAAACAAAGCAGATATTCTATTTATTTATATGACAAAAAGTACCACTTTCATTTCAGCGATTTTTCTTTAATAAATTTCAAAAAATTCATATTTTTTAAAACATGTTACTTTGAGTCTTCACAAAGAGAATGATCCTAAGCAAAGCATTTGCTTTGACTATCTAATTGTACATCTAATTAAAAATGGTAATTTTTAACAAACTCGGGATAAATAAATATTGTTACAAACTTTATAGCGTTGTACATTTCCTAGTATTAGTTTGTGTTCGTAGTTTGTAGGGTCTTAGGTATATTTTCTAATGTAACGAACCTTGTACTCGGCCTTATGGGATTCCTTGACTATGCACAATGGTCTTTTAAATAGAGTTTGGGAGAGCTCTGATGGCAAAGACTACAACAAATACCAGACTGTTTTACCCACCAAAAGGATTCCAGAAGTACTGCAAGCTTTACTTAATGGTGTAGGTGGCGGACACTTAGGGGTTATGAAAACTCCTGAAAAAGTTCGAGAGAGGTTCTATTGGCTGGGGAGCCGCGCAGATGTAAAAGATTGGTGCAAAACATGTACCGACTGTGCTGCTAGTAAAGGACTGAGGACTTGTAGCCATGGTAAAATGAAGCAGTTCAATGTGGGAGTACCTTTTGAAAGAATTGCTATATACATAGCAGGACCATTTCCTATTAGTAAATCCGGGATACGCTATATGTTGGTAGCTATGGATTACTTAAGTAAATGGCCAGAAGTCTATGCGATACCAAACCAAGAAGCCACCACCGTTGCTGAAATGTTGTTTGAACAATGGATTTGTAGATATGGGGTGCCAGGAGAGATACACTTTGATCTAGGCAGAAATTTTGAATCTGACGTTTTTACGAACCTTTGCAAGCTTCTGAAAATCCACAAAACTAGAACAACACCCCTTCATCCACAGTCCGATGGAATGGTTGAGAGATTTAACAGAACGCTGGAGAATTACATAAGGATACAAGTAAATGAACAAGAAAATAACTGGGATAAATGCATTTAGCCATTTTTACTAGCCTATCGTTCAGTCATTCACGAAGCCACTGGAAAAACACCTGCCAGCATAATTTTTGGAAAAGAATTACGTCTTCCAGTCGATTTACTTACTGGACGTCCACGCGATTTTGAAGCAACTTGCGAAGACCATTCCAACCAAGTTAGTAAGCAGCTGCAGGTTTTACACGAAGAAGTCCGTCAAAAGTTACAAATAGAAAGCGACAGAATGAAGACTCGCTATGACTTCAAAGCCAATACGGGTGGATTCATGGTTGGTGAAAGAGTTTGATTGTACAATCCGAAAAGAACCAAAGGGCGTTCACCAAAGCTTCAAAAGTCATGGGAAGGTCCGTACAATGTAGTGACTCGACTAAACGATCTGGTGTACCGAATTCAGAAAAGCCCTCATGCGAAGATGGAACTCGTGCATCTGGACAGATTGACCCATTACCAAGATCAAGAAGGTTGATCGGGACGATCAAGGCTTGGAAGGGGGGCAATGTTACAAACTTTATAGCGTTATACATTTCCTAGTATTAGTTTGTGTTCGTAGTTTGTAAGGTTTTAGGTATATTTTCTAATGTAACGAACCTTGTAGCGTTTTATATTTCATAGTATTAGTTCGTATTCGTAGTTTGTAGGGTTTTAGGTATATTTTCTACTGTAACGAACTTTGTAGCATTTTATATTTCATAATATTAGTTTGAGTTCGAAGTTCGTAGGGTTTTAGGTATATTTTCTACAAGTTCATAATTTATTTAAGTAATTTTACCTTTGTTAATTTCCTCAGGAGACGACTATGAAAGAAGTTCTGGAACTTTTTAGAGAATTCGATTTCCTTATTTTTAACATGGAACGCCTATGATGGAAGGTCTAGAAATCGCCGGATTATTCCTTTTTCTTATTTTGATACCCCATGTAGTATGGAAATCCTTCTAAAGAATTAGGGAATCTTCCGGTATCGACCAAAAGGGTAAATAAAAGGTCCAGATCGACTTTCTCGGTCAGTGTATTTTGAGAGCTTGTCGACGACTTAAATTAATTTGACAAGTGTCAAAAGTAAGGTTGACAATAAAAGTTATTCACATAATACAGTGTGTATAATTTGTTTGAAGACCGGCCGTCCGGAACAATATTATTTGGCAAAAACCACTGAATCGATTGCCTCCAGCTTTCGCACACTGTTTATTACATAAAAGCTCTCAATTTTATGAAGTTCTGAACAATTTTGATAAATATTTCGAAAGTAATTAACAATTATTAAAAATATTCATTTTGAAGGTTTTTTTTTTGCAATAACCTTTTTGTTTGTGGAGCGATTTTAAAGAAAAAAATATTCTAACAATATGTATCGTTATACAGTAAGAAAATGTTTAAAAAATCGCATTCATATAATGTTATAATAAATATGAAATAAGTAATTTTTCACTAAACGTAACATAATTTAAAAAAGTCAAAACTTACATGACTCTAAGGTCTGTAGCTATTTATAATGATATACATATAAATTCACGAATATTTTTTTCTATTTTTTTTTACCATTTTTGTGTGCACTAGCTCCGTGCCTCTTTTTCTTCTTCTATTTGATTCGTTCTTTCTTTTTTTCTAATTTTACGTTCGAGTATATCTATATTGTATAAACTATTTAACTTTTCAAACAAAATTTGAGTTTAATAACTTTAATTTTCTAATAGAGGCTTAAACAGTCCCTAAGATTACATGTGATGCTGGTAAGGGACTTTTATTCCTATTCTTATAATTTTATTTAATTAATTTTCTCTCATATTTTTTTAAGATAATAAATGTATAGTTTTTATTTCAATGAGATTACAACACAAAACAATTTTTTATCTTAAAGATTTAATATGAGTGTATAAATCAGGCCAAAGCTGATGTTTTTTCCTTGTAAACTTAGTTAAATCTGTAAAAAATGATAAATTCATTATTTCATAACTCAACCAGAGTAACTTCACTTATTCGAGAAAATTTACATTATTGTATGAAACTCAAAAATAACGCTTTAGAACTTTTCCGCGGCTAAGCCAGCATACTGGAGTAAAACATGGTAAACGATTTTCTCCAATCTCGTAAGATGTAAGTAGTTGTGAAATTGCAAACGGAGTGAAGTCCACTTCCACTCCATATGCCATAGATATATCACCCGCTAGTTCTAATACATGTTGGCATGATGAGCTTGCTAGGTCATGACCCTTAGAACTTAGTGAAGGAGTCAATATGGCCCTTAGACTAAAAAGATTAGACACTGTCCTACACCATGGCAGAAATCAAATTAAAATGTTTCACTCCATAAAAAGTTATACGTAATAAAAGATCGCTTATCAGCAACTGTTTTCACTTTTGAGCCTTCTAAATAAACCTACTGTAGACATATCTTTGTGGAAGTTTATTGATAGTACCATCTACAATACCGAGTCAACGAATCTATTAGACAAGTCATAATTTCTAGAGTATTATGTGTATCAAAATGAGAATTGGTACAGGTAAATGGTATGTGAAGAGGAGAGTTTTCGCATATTTTCCACTCTCCGGCCACTTCTGGTTTCACCGGAAATAGCCCCGGTTTTGAATTCTTAAATAGAACACCCTGTATATTTTAACATCTTTGGATTTCTGAGACAATTCTAGATCAGAATGTGACATTTTAAAAACTTTTTACGTCTACTTCATTTTTTTAGAGCCACTTTTAAAATTGCATCTAGGTGGCCATGATCGGACGCAAACTAATCTAAGGGCCTTAGGTGATGTCAAAAAAATACAATCGCAAAGTTTTAGTTACTAGTATGAAAGACAGGAATAAGACAAGTTGACAAAATTACGTTTTCATTTCTAACTATTAATTTTCAAATGGCGACCCCTTTTTGACAACTACTTTTCGAAAAAAGCATTCTTTGACGAATCTAACGGTACTAATTTATTTGCGATTGGATTAGACATACGAACAGAAATTAAATATTATGAAGCAAAATACTGGATAATTTATTTACTTATGATAAGTGCGCCATGGACAGCCATGATACATAATAATTTGCAACTGTTTTTATCAAGTCTTCTTTGGAAAACAAAGCACTCACTTAAGTAGATAATGACAGTGACATACGCTCTAAGAACAGACGTAAAAGTTTCTTAATTTTCGTTAAGTTTAGTTTAAATTTTCGTTAAAATAATGTATACTCAAAGTGAAAAAGTGGATATGTTATTAATATTTGGAGAGTGTCATAGAAATTCAAGGAATGCTGCCGAGTTGTATGCTCATAGATATCCGAATCGGCAACATCCAGCCCATCAGTATTTTCCGTATGTCGAGACTCGTTTTAGGCAAATAGGAAACCAAGAGGCGGAACAGAGGTTTATTATAAATGAAGAGACTGAAATTAACGTACTTGCTATGGTTGAGGTTGATAAAACAGTTTCGTTAAGAAAAATTAGTCAAGAACTGCAGATAAGTTATGAATCAGCAGGAAAAATACTGAAAAAGCATGGATAGCGAGCATTTAAATATCAGTTACATCAACAATTGTATACTGAGGATGGCGATAGACGGGTAGTGTTTTGTGATTGGCTGCTTCAAAATCATAGAGTTAACCCAAATTTTATCGATTTTATTCTATTTTCCGACGAATCCCGATTTACAAATAATGGTATGTTCAATAAGCAAAATACTCGGTACTGGGCCCAACAAAATCAACATGAAATGAGAGAGGGCAATTTTCAAGAAAGATTTGGCGTCAATGTCTGGGTTGGTATCGTTGATAGGGGTTAGATACTTAGGTTTTCTTCAAAATGAAATCGAAAATCATCTCAATGATATACCTTTAGCAGTTTTACGGCGAATTTACTTTCAACAAGATGGAGCACCGCCTCACAATACTAGAGAAGTTCTTAATTATTTAATAGAGCATTTTAATAATCGAGTTATTGAAACCAATGGTCCGGTACGGTAGCCAGCCCGCTCACCGGATCTTACTGTGCTCGATTTCTTTGTCTGGGGATATGTTAAACAAAGAGTTTACTATGGAGCAGCCCCAGCTACTCTTGAAATATTAGAAGAAAGAATTTTACGGGCATTTAGAAGTATAACGCCTCAAATGCTGCAAAACGTGTTGAGAGAAACAATTGAACGAGCTGAAATGTGTCGTGAAAAAGAAGGAATGCACTTTGAACATTTACTACTTACTTTAAAATATTTTAAGTGCGTCGTCTAAGTTATTAGTCTATTTTGTTAGTTTTTTGTTAATTTTGTTAAATTTTTAATCCAATTCCTGTCTTTCATACTAGTCACTAAAATTTTGCGATTTTTTTTTTGACATCACCTAAGGCCGTTAGATTGGTTTGCGTCCGATCATGGCCACCTAGATGCAATTTTAAAAGTAGCTCTAAAAAAATGAAGTAGACGTAAAAAGTTTTTAAAATGTCACATTCTGATCTAGAATTGTCTCAGAAATCCAAAAATGTTAAAATATACAGGGTGTTCCATTTAAGAATTTAAAACCGGGGCCATTTCCGGTGAAACCGGAAGTGACCGGAAAGTGGAAAATATGCGAAAACTCTCCTCTTCACATAACATTTACCTGTACCAATTCTCATTTTGATACACATAATACTCTAGAAATTATGACTTGTCTAATAGATTCGTTGACACCCAGTATACTGAAAACTCGCATCAAGAAAAGGATGCTATTAGTTCAATGCGTATATTTTGTTAGATTCAGTTAACAGTAATAACACAATGGCTATTGTTTTTATGCTCGTTAAAGGGTTATAAATTGCAATATATTAAACTACTCCATAATACCCTGAAGAGTAAATAAAATACTAATTAAATAATTGCCAGGAAGTAAGTGTTAGTTATTAATTTAAATAGTTTATTAGATATTAGAAAAACGAAAAGGAAAGTCAAATTGCCGGTTTAGTAGGTTTTGCAAGTAATAAGTATGTGCTGAACGAAAATACTTATCCTACATATCAATATTTCACACTTAATTGTAAAATTTGCTTTTACATGGGTCAACGAAATGTACGCAAAAAGAAGGTTATGTAATCGATACTTACTCCATGACAGTTTATATTTGCAAGTTTCTATTTTACCTTATTGGAATTTTTTGCTTACATATACATAACCGAGTTTTGTTCCTTAACAGAAAGATATTTAAAGTATAAAATCACGGTGATTGCAAGCTTCATATATACTATTTCTCATTCATTGCAAATAAATATTTTTGCTCTTAAATTGATGCTTTAGCTAACAGTAATGGGGTATAACTAATTTCATCACTATTTATTTATAACTTCACTAGACTTTCTGTGATTCTGATCAGCGCAAGTGATAAACAAAAATAAAAGTATCATAATATTACTAACAGATGAAGGCAATGCAACTCTTATAATGGGTTCCAAAGATTACACAATAAAAATGGAAAATATCTTAAACCATCTTGCTACAGGCCTGTGTCCAGAGATATTGATACCATGGGAAAAATCCGGCAGATGCCCAAAATTCTACCTTGAAAAATATATAAGGCAAATACCCCCTTGAGAATCATCGTCAGCGTTTATAATTCTCCCACTCAAAAACTGGAAAAAACCTTGCTAGCCTCATGCAACCATGTGTGAAGAAGGGAGCATTTATGTGAAAAGCTCGGAACACTCTGTGAAACTTGAAAAAGATGACATTATAGCGAGATTTCGACATAACGTTCCTATATCCAAGCATATCGATATATGAAACACTGGGCCGAATCGCCCAAAGAGATGATCTTTCGACTCGCGTTATAGACCTTACCAAACATTACCCTAAAAATGCTTATTTTTTATTCGATAAATACATATATAGAAAGATGATCCAACGGTTTGAAGGCCAAGATCGCCAGTAAAGCACATAGTGTGAGCAGGGGAGGATCCAGCCTCTCTCTTTGGGGGGGGGGGGGTGGCGGTGATATCAAAAAAGTACAGTATGGCAAGCGAAGGTAAGTTTTCGACGGGGGGGAGACCCCAGCAACATTCCCATTTCTAGTGTAAAAGGCAGGGTCGGGTCTATTTTTTTGAATTTGAAGCACTTGGAGAGGGGGGGGCGCTCACAAGAAAAAATAAGTTGTCGAGAGGGGAGGAGGATGCGAACAGCATACACATTCCTAGTATAAGAGGCAGAATCGGTTCTATTTTCCTGAACTCAAAGCTCTTGGGAAGGGGAGAGACGATCGCAAGCATACACATTTCTATACTCTATTCAAGAACTAGAGGGAGTAATGAAACTATTACCGAAACCTCCAACGTACCTGCTCCAGTGACGCAGGTAACTGAGGACTGCCATAAATCTAATTATATTTAATTCTATTTAGATATTATGAAGCTTTTATAAATTTACTACAACAATAAAATTTCTGATAGTTCAATTTCATTTCTATCAGTGAGCAAAGTACACCTTACAATGCGTCCCTAGTGATTTAAATTATTTGAGCTTGTTTTAATATATTATTTGAGATTACTACGATACCCAAAAGACATGGCTTCCACATCTATATTTATTCCAAAATCGTTAAACCAAGGCATTTTTCCTCAACGATAAACTTGTTACGATGAATGTTTATGATGCCATAAGATATCAATATCTAGATAATAATGTTAAAAGCTTTGTTGAGATGTATTCCAACATGACAGAAGTTAAAAAATCTACTATGTACCGAATATTGAAGGAGAAAAAAATGACGGGAATTGTTAGTACTCCCAAGCTACATTCGATCACAGGCAGACGAAAAACCTCGTTGGAAGAAGAGATGAAAACTGCAATAAAAGGAGTTGTATGTACATGTTATTATGAGAAGCAGATCCCAACCGTCGACAAAATTCTAACTAAAATCAATGAAGATCGGGATTTACCTCAAATTAAAAGAACTGAGCTCTGGAAATTGCTCAGAGAACTTAATTTTTGCTGGGAAAAAACAGATAGGAAATCTGTTCTTATAGATCGTCCGAAAAATGTCCGTTGGAGAAGGAAATATCTCTCTCAAGTAAAAAGTAGAGTTGCTAGAAATAACACAACTTACAAAATTAGTAATTTAACTGACCTGTTGAAAAATTTATTTGAATAAAGTTACTCAGAAAATTGGGAAAAATCCATATAATAAAAGAATAAAATAGAATGTGGAAACTCTATCTCATGATCGGTGAGATAAAGGAATCAATTATAATTAATTTGAGCGAAGATAGCTTCCCTGACTTTGATTACGAATTAGATACATAATGTTTACCAGCGTAAACACAATTTATTATTTAAATTTTCTGTAATATATAAAAATTAGTTACATTTGAATCCCTTTTTAGTGTTTAATTGTAATTCTGCAAATGGTTTAAAAAATAAATAAACTGAAACGTCAAATGCCCTAAAAATGTTTTTAATTAATAATAAAATGACCGATAGCCCCAAAAAAATTTTAATATTATATGGACGAATTTATTTTTTTATATATGTTTCACTTCTTGTATTTTTGACAGTGGGTATGTTGTAAGTATTCAAATTATAACTTAGAATTTTTTGAGATAATAAGGCTATTTTTTAGTCTGAATGTGTCCAAAAATGGTTTCGATGCCAAAATTAAAAATAATAAAAATACAGTTGTAATTTGTATTAAATATATCAAAATTGACTAAATTTTCTAATGTATGTAAATTATTAGGAAATCATAAGAAATAAAAAAATATTATGAAAACTTTTTATTTTAAGTTTATAACCGAAATAATATTCTATGCCTTAAATACTTAGTGATTAAATAAACCTCCTTCCGACGCCTATGACAAAGATTAAAATCTCTTTTAACACACACTTCCAAATATCTATTGTTATCCAACCCAAATAGTCCATTATTATAGACCGGTATTTTTGATTATAAAATGTCTAACCCATTCCTATGAAAAATATATGTGTCTAACAGATTTGGACAAAGACAACTGACTAAAAAACACAGGTAGTTTGCGAAGAAGAAAAAGAGTAAAAAACGATTTATTACTCATTCTAGTTCTTGAATAAACTATAGTATGAGGGAAAATCGGATCTATTTTCCTGAAATCAAAGCTCTTGGGGAGGGGGGCGATCGCCCCCACCGCCCCCCCTCCTTGGATCCGCGCCTGAGTGTGAGTCTAGTAAAATCAATTAAAACTATTCTTTTTTGGCTTTAATATTAAAAAAAAATTATTAAATATAAAGAAATTACAATTAACACAATAATTAACGAAACTATAAACAACGTTTAGAAATAAAAAATCACTGAAGCATTTTTATGCTTGAATGTGATTTATGATTAAATAAAGTTTATTACAATATACAAGTATTACTACAGCGTCATTATAGTTAAGTTAATATCCCACCTCCATCCATGGAAGAGACCATTAAAGCCATTAAGTAGCTCAAAAATAACAGAACGGCAGGTCGAGATAATATCTTGGCAGAAAGTCTGAAACATAGAGGGAACGACCTAATCACACCAATACATATCCTCGTGAAACAAATTTGGAATCAAGAAATCATTCCTGATGAATGGAAAGAAGGGGTAATAATTCCACTCCACAAAAAAGGGGACCAAATGCAATGTAAAAATTACCGAGGTATTGCTTTACTTAGCCACGCCTATAAATTATTCTCTAGCATTCTCCTTCAACGTCTCTCTCCGTATACTGAGGAGATTATCGGAGACTACTAATGTGGCTTTTGAAGCGGAAGATCAACAGTTGACCAGCTGTTCACTATCAGACAGATGCTAGAGAAATGTTGGGAATTTAACAAAAACCTACATACCTTGTTCATAGATTTCGAGCAAGCATATGATATGTTATTAGGATAAGGTTGTGGGAAGCTATGGAAGAATTTGGAATCCCGCACAAGCTGATTAGACTGTGTAGAGCGTGCCTGGAGGGGGCAAAAAGCTGTGTCAAAATTGAAGGAGAGTGTAGCCAAACATTTTCTATCAACAGAGGATTAAAACAGGGGGATGATTCGTCGCCAGTACTGTTTAATCTTGCACTGGAGAAAGCCGTAAGAACAGTATCAGTTGAAGCGGAGGTTTTTGGGCCAAGTGGCCCTAAACTTATTTTGGCCTACGCGGATGATATGGGCGCGATAGGAAAAAGCACAGTCAGTGTGAAGGAAAACTTCATAAAGATAGAAAAAGAAGCTCAGAAAATAGGGCTCCGAATAAATGAAGGAAAGACCAAATACATGCATGTCTCCCGCAACCCCGCCCGAGACAGAATCAGGCAGAACGTCACCATGGATGACTATAATTTTGAGCATGTGCGAGTTTTCAAGTACCTGGGCGCAGTGATAACGTTAAACAATAACATGCAGGAAGAGGTTAAACAGCGCATCACACAAGCAAATAAATGTACATTTGCGATACAAACCTTGCTTAAGTCAAAATTTATCACTAGAAAGGCAAAAACCGAAATTTATCGAACAATAATACGACCAGTAGCAATCTTCGCCAGTGAAACATGGACCCTGACAGTCCACGATACGGAGCTGCTAAGAAGGTTTGAGAGAAAAATCCTGCGCATAATATATGGCCCATTCCGAGACCTTGAAACAGGCCGTCACAGAATGAGAAGCAACATGGAGCTTGCGCAAATATATCAAAGCCCTGATATCATTCTAGAAATAAAGTCCAGAAGACAACGATGGGCAGGTCATATACGAAGGAGTCAAAACGATCGACTAATAAAACGGGTATGGGAGGAAGCACCACAAGGAAAAAGACCACTGGGAAGACCTAAGCTTAGATGGAGAGATAACATCCATAAGGATCTAGCTATCCTTGAAGTTGACCAGCGAGAATGGAGGGAGCTGGCACAAGACCGTTCTAGTTGGGGCAGATAGTCGAGGCAGCCAAGACCCACCCTGGGTTGTAGTGCTACGGAGTCGGTCAGTCAGTCAGTCATTATAGTTAACGTCATAATCAGGGAATAAAGTCAATATCAAGTTTATTAAAAATTTTGTCAACAAACACGAAGCCAAAACGTGCAGTTCAAAACGGTACCTAATTTCATTTATCTTAAGTATTTTAACTCCACTAAATCAATAAATACTTTTCTGCAACGCTCATATATCCAGTTCTGGGTCGTTGTTTTATATTTATTGAATCTTTTTATTAATCTTATTTTTTCGAGTAGCATATTGTACACCCGTGGGGCAAAATATTTCGTTGTTCTTTGTCCATGAGTTTTTTGCGTAGCTGTCGGATATGCTAATTTCTTTCTTGTATTTATGTGATGTGTTATCATTTCAAGAGAAATTTTGTTTCTAAATATTTATTTGTAAATCTCGAATCAATTGCACTCCTGGAAAAGGTTTTCAGTTGGAAAAAGCCTGTTCCTACCATGCGTGATTTTAGTGAAACGTTTTTGAACAGTATTTAAATATTTTATATGGCTATCCGAAGCTCCCCCACATTCTAGTATTCCATAGGTTAGAAGACTTTGTATTAAAGAAGAATATAAAATTTTCATATGCTTAAAGGTAAGAAAGTCCTTCAGGTACAGAAATTTTGGCAGAAAATCTCAAATTTTTTTAACTATACTTCTAACTTGTGTACCCCAATTTAATTGGTTATCAATTATGATTTCGAGGTATTTGATATTTTTCCCGACTCTGGAATATCACTTTCCTCAATCTTTAAGTTTCCCAGCTGTGGTAAATTATTTTTATAAGTGGAAAAGGGAACATATTTGATTTTTTTAATACTTAAGGTTAGCCTATTAAAACTAAACTAACCCTTCAACAAAACAATGTTCTCTTCCATTCTTGATTTAAGATCCTGTCAAGTCCCTGCCCTGCAAAAACAGCCGGCGTCATCAGTGAAACCACCAAGTTTCCCATTCAGCTCCTCTTGAAACATACCGTTCACATAAATAATAAATAGCAATGGGCCCAAAACAGTTCCCTGGGGGGCGCCACAGGTTACATCTCTCTCTCTTCACTTGCAACACCGTTAATCTCCACTCTTTGTTTTCTTTTTAACAAATAACTTTTTAATATATTGTAAATTTTACCTCTTAAACCGTAGCTCTTGAGCTTTTCTAAAAGTACTTTGTGGCAGACAGTGCCGAAAGCTTTGGAGAGGTCCATTGATGGTTGACATTATATTTCTCCAGAAACTCAACAATTCTAAATGGCACAACTCAGTTTTAAGAGGGTAAAAACTGAGAAAAACTCACTAAATGGCCGTGTGTTCGAAGCCACAATTAAACACAAAATTTCTGCTACCTAACTAAATGTTTAAAAAAATGGTAAGTGAGTAGTGGGAATAGGGGGCTCCTAGTTGACCCCCCCACCACTTTTTTGATTGGTCAGCCAAGAATGACCTTGTTTCTGATTGGCTGCCCAAGTTCGCCCCCTATTCCGATTGGTTACGTAAACTCCACCTGTTTTTTCTTTAGCTCCGCCCATCAAAATTTTTCTCTGCAACACCATCATGTATGCACTTCAGTTCGAACAGCGAACCGGTGTAGACGTCTTCTATGGAGCCGAATTGTCTTAGAATTTAAATTTAAATAATGGGTACGATTGAAACATTTTCAGATTTTGAGAAGGCCACAGACTGAATAGACGCGATGTAGAATCGAGAAACTCTATGAAAATTTGTGTTTTCGGGGTGGAATTGTTAAAAGACTCGCGAAAATGAATGCAATTTAAGATTTTCGTAAGAAAATCAGGGAACTTGCGCATTGAACCAGGGTGTACAAGGAAGATTACGTAATCTAAAGTTATGCTCTTGTCTTTGAACTTTGCAAATTTGGTAATATCCCTGCATAGGGTTGAAAACAGCAGGACATAAATAAGATATTCAAAGTGCAGGATGTATAGTCCATAGGTCAAATATTATAAAGACATTGTGAATTAAAACAGCATTTATAGCTGTCTTTTGTATGGGTCAGGATTAAAAAAGTTTTAAAAATTTTGTGTGGCCATTTTTTTTTATTTTTTTTTAGGGTGAAATTCGCCCGTTTCAAATTTTCGATTATCAGGAATACAGAAGTTAATGAAGATATATCAGAACCTGACATTGATGGTATGCTGTTACTATCCTTAGTGGTGGAAGCCCTACATCGATATGTTACGTTCTCCTTCTTACTCTTCTTCTTTCTTTAGCTCCGCCCCTCATCTTTTTTCAATCCATCGCTACTACATATGCACTTTAGTTTGAATAGCGAAGCCGTGCGGACGTCTCTTATGTGGCGGTGAACTGTCTTGGAATGGAAATTTAATTAATGGATTTCAGATCTTGAGAAGACCACAGACTGAATAAGTGCGGTACAAAATCGGAAAACTATGAGTTTTTGTATCTTTTTGGTGTGAAATTGTTAAAAAACTCACGAAAATGAATGTCATTTAAGGAAATTAGGGAACTTGCACCTTGGACCAGCATGTACAAGAAAGATTTCGTGACCTATTGTTATACTCTTGTCTCTGAACTTGGCATATTTGGGACTATCCCTGTGTAGGGTTCCAGACAAAAGAATATAAACAAGGTATTCAAAGTGCAGGATATATAGGCCATAGGTCAAATATTATAAATACATTATGAATTAAAACAACATTTATCTGGCTCTTTTCTACGGGTGACTGAAAAAGTGTTAAAAAATTTGTGTGGTCTTTTTTTTAGGGTAACATTACAGTGTTTAAAATTGTTTTAAATTTTCGATTATTAAGAGTACAGAAATTAGTGAAGGTATATCAGAAAAAGATATCGATTGTATTCTGCAACTCTTCTTAGTCGTGGAAGTCCTATATCGATTGGTTACGTAAACTACACCTTTTTTCTTTGGCTCTACCCCTCGTCTTTTTTCTCTTTAACACTATTATGTAAGCACTTCAGTTCGAACAGCGAAGCCGTGCAGACATATTTTTGAGAGCTGAATGGTCTTGGAATTTAAATTTAATTAATGGATTTTAGATCATAATAATACCACAGACTGAATAAGTACGGTGTAAAATCGGAAAACTACGAATTTTTGTGTCTTTTCTGGGTGAAATTGTTAGAAAACTCGCGAAAATTAAGATTTTCGTAAGTAAATTAGGATACTTGCTTAAATTTAATTAATGGATTTTAGATCATAATAATACCACAGACTGAATAAGTACGGTGTAAAATCGGAAAACTACGAATTTTTGTGTCTTTTCTGGGTGAAATTGTTAGAAAACTCGCGAAAATTAAGATTTTCGTAAGTAAATTAGGATACTTGCACCAGGGTGTACAAGAAAGATTATATAAACTAAAGTAATATCCCTGCATAGGGTTAAAAACAAAAGTAATATCCCTGCATAGGGTTAAAAACAAAAGAACATAAACAAGATATTCAAAGTGCAATTTGAATATTCTATAGGCCAAATATTAAAAGACATTGTGAATAAAAACAATATTTATAGAATTTTTAGCGTAAAATAAAGGCTGTTTCAATTTTTCGATTATCAGGAGTACAGAAGTTAGTTAAGGTTTATTCCAACGAGATATTGATGGTTTCGTGCGACTATTCATAATAGTGAAAGTGCAGGTTTGCCTCCTATATTGATTGGTTACATAAACTATACCTGTTATTTATTTAGCTCCGCCCCTCATCTCGTTCCTCTCCAGCATCGTTATGCATGCACTTTACTTTGAGCAGCGAAGCCGTTCGGTCTTAGGCAGGCTATCGAGTAGGTATATAGAGACTTTTCGAAACAACGTTATAAATAATGTACGATAATTCTAAAAAATTTAATAATTTCCTAATCGGAACGAAATTTTGGGGTTAGATTTTTATGTATGTGGGCGATCATTGTTGAAATATTACAGGCTTAAATTGCAAACCCTTCGTGTAAGGGTAACTACCCTCAATTTAGTATGTGGTTTTCCGATTCTTTTTAGTAGTGTTCTATTTTAAGGGTGTGCGAAGACGTTAAATCAGTAAATAACGATTGGGGTAGTTTCAACCCCTAATTTTATTTCTTGAACTGTGCGATAGGGAGTTAACCTTTTCGATTGATTCTCTGGGGTTGAACAGAGAGGTTCTTCAGCCATCGTGGTTGGTGGTTTTAAAGATGATCATTATATTCCTAGAGGGTAGTTTTTGTGTATAACTGAAAAGAGTTGCGGGCTGCACTGAGAGAATTTAAGTGTGTGTATTAGGAGGCATTTTCACCCAACCACTTGATAGTAACAATAATTTTGGGTAGGGGTAGTTTTCAGCCCTATTTTTGATGCCGTATTGTGAGCTTATTACTTGATGCCTTTTAACGAAGTTTTGGGGTTAGATTCCTATGTATGTGCGCGATCATTGTTGAGATATTACAGGCTTAAATTGCAAACCCTTCGTGTAAGGGTGACTACCCCCAATTTAGTATGTGGTTTTCCGATTCTTTTTAGTAGTGTTCTATTTTAAGGGTATACGGAGACGTTAAATCAGTAAATAACGATTGGGGTAGTTTCAACCCTTAATTTTATTTTTTGAACTGTGCGACAGGGAGTGAACCTTTTCGACTGATTCTCTGGAGTTGAACAGAGAGATTCTTCAGCCATCGTAGTTGGAGGTTTTGAAGATGATCATTATATTCCTAGAGGGTAGTTTTTGTGTATAACTGAAAAGAGTTGCGGGCTGCACTGAGAGAATTTAAGTGTGTGCGTTAGGGGGCATTTTCACCCAACCACTTAATAGTAACAAGAATTTTGGGTTGGGGTAGTTTTTACCCCTATTTTTGATGCCGTATTTTGAGCTTATTACTTGATGCCTTTTAATGAAGTTTTGGGTTTAGATTCCTATGTATGTGGGCGATCATTGTTGAAATATTACAGGCTTAAATTGCAAACCCTTCGTGTAAGGGTAACTACCCCCAATTTAGTATGTGGTTTTCCGATTCTTTTTAGTAGTGTTCTATTTTAAGCGTGTGCGGAGACGTTAAATCAGTGAATAACGATTGGGGTAGTTTCAACCCTTAATTTTATTTTTTGAACTGTGCGACAGGGAGTGAACCTTTTCTATTGATTCTCTGGGGTTGAACAGAGAGGTTCTTCAGCCATCGTGGTTGGAGGTTTTGAAGATGATCATTATATTCCTAGAGGGTAGTTTTTGTGTATAACTGAAAATAGTTGCGGGCTGCACTGAGAGAATTTAAGTGTGTGCATTAGGAGGCATTTTCACCTAACCACTTAATAGTAACAAGAATTTTGGGTTGGGGTAGTTTTCACCCCTATTTTTGATGCCGTATTTTGAGCTTATTACTTGATGCCTTTTAACGAAGTTTTGGGGTTAGATTCCTATGTATGTGGGCGATCATTGTTGAAATATTACAGGCTTAAATTGCAAACCCTTCGTGTAAGGGTAACTACCCCCAATTTAGTATGTGGTTTTCCGATTCTTTTTAGTAGTGTTCTGTTTTAAGGGTGTGCGGAGAAGTTAAATCAACAAATAACGATTGAAGTAGTTTCAACCTCTAATTTTAATTTTTGAACTGCGCGACAACGAGTGGACCTTTTGGTCGAAACTCTGAGATTAAACAGAGAGGTTCTATAGCCATCGTGGTTGGAACAGCAAGCAGAGCTACAGCAACAGAGCTACAGCAAGCAGAGCTACAGCAGGCGGAGCGACAGCAGGCAGAGCTACAGCAAGCAGAACGACAGCAGGCAGAGCTACAGCAAGCAGAACGACAGCAAGCAGAACGACCGCAGGCAGAGCTACAGCAAGCAGAGCGAGAGCAGACGGAGCGACAGCAGGCAGAGCTACAGCAAGCAGAACGACAGCAGGCAGAACGACAGCAGTCAGAGCGACAGCTGGCGGCAAATAAGAGTGAATTAGATAAATTTATTCGCATGAAATCTAAGCCGAGTTTAAATAAGAGTGACACAAGATGCGCGGCATCTAGATTTAAATCAATGGTGTTCTCTTATTTCAACTTGGATAGTATATGTAATAATTTATCTAATTCGACTTTAAAAGACGTTAAAAATTGTATACAAAGATAAGGCGATCTTCTTTTAAATTTGGGAAATATATTTTTTTTTTAAAATCCATGTTTTTCTTCAAATTAAAAAGTGAATCCAAAAGTTAATTCAAAAGTAAATCCAAAAGTTTTCTAAATTGCGCGAGCTGAAAAAATTGCTAATTATTCTATGTCATTGGGTCTTGATAGATCGAAATTGTATTTATTTAAAAGCGATACGGCCCTAATCGATTCCATTTTAAAATGACTCTCCTTTGCACGCACTGCTTAAGAGAATTTAAAAGAAAACAAAATATTGTACGCCACCTTCGAGAAAATGTTGTTAATAACGAAAACACCTTTAACTTGGAAGATTATATAATTAATCGTAAGTATTTTTTTTATAACATATTTAGCTATAATTTTTCTTTTAATTGTACTTTTTAATATTAATAAAGTTTTACAGAGAAATTAAAAAATAATAATTGTTTCAGTTGATGAACTACTTTCAAGACCTCAAATGCGATATTGCCAAGATTGTGAAGTAAATGTCAAATCTAATTCCTGGAGCACACACTTGAGGACAAATATTCATAAAAACAGGAGCTGCATAAAATATGGAAATGGAATTGACATTATCAGGAGTGCATTTAAATGTCGAATAGCTTCCTACAGAATATATTCGCAGAATTATCACATCGACATCAAAAAGTTTCAGCAAGATGTTGGTAATAAAGTGCAAACATTAATACGCCAGCGCCAACAAGAATTTACATGTGCTAAAGTAAATTTGGAGTTATTTGGGATATATTATTCTCCAACTTTAACCTCTACTTCAATTAAGTCATTTAATACACCGTTCTTCATTGTAACCCATACAACTGATCTACAACAGCTTTACGATGATTTATTCAAGATTATTGAAACCAAAGCAGATGAATTGCCGGAAAGAGACTCAGGTAATTATTATTTAATCTCAAGAGCTAAGTTTTCTTAATATCACTTGTACATCTCTAACAAATATTATTCAGAACTAATTTTTTAATTCCTATTACAGGGTGGGCTCTACAAAGAATTCTGCATTTGGAAGTCAACATCAATAAGTACAACCCATTGAATGCCTCCTCCTACATTAAGATGCATCACTTTTCTAAATCAATAGTGAATGTGATGAATGAGGACAATTGCTGTTTCGCCTGGGCAGTGGTTTCAGCAGCATACCAGCCAACCGGTAATCCTCGAAAGACCTCATCATATCCAGACTTCAGAGACGCTTTCGATTTTACAGGTATTGAATTTCCAGTAAAATTATTAGATATAAAAAAGTTTGAGGAAAAAAATAATTTGTCCATAAATGTATATGGAGTTGAAAAATTTTTAAGGGATAATAAAAAGGTATATGAGATTGTCGGTCCTTTACATTATAATAATGAAAAGAAAAAATTACATATTAATTTGCTTTTAATAAGTTCTGATGATGGAAATAACCACTACTGTTGGATAAAGGATTTAGGTTGCTTGGTATCCAAACAATTATCAAAAAAGAAAATAAAAAAATACTTATGTGATGGATGCCTTCAATATTTTGGAACATATGAAAAACTTAACACACATTTAGAACGTGATTGTAGTTTTGTTCGAATTGAGCTTCCTTCAAATAATTTGATTTTGGATAAATTTGGCAATTATATTCCTGCAAATATATTAAAGTTTCAAAATATTCAGAAACAGTATAAAGCTCCTTTTGTTATTTATGCCGATTTTGAATGTTATTTGAAAAACATTGAGTGCCAACAATCTACACCTGATTCGACAACCTCATATACTATTAAAACTGCTGAACATATACCCTATTCATTTGCTTATTATATTAAATCATCATTTGATGAGAATGTTGTGTGTCTTAAACTTTATAGAGGTACAGATTGTGCCATAAAATTTATTGAATACATTGAAAATGATGTAAAAGAAATTTATAAAAAATATTTAAAATATCAAGTACCATTGAAAGATTTATCATCTGTGGAACAGATTGAATATGAAAATTCTAGCATTTGTTATGTATGTGAAAAACCTTTTTCAAAAGGAAATTTCATAAAGTGTAGGGATCATTGTCATATTACAGGTAAATATCGAGGAGCCGCCCACTCAATATGTAATTTGCATTTTAAACCTCCAAAATATATACCAATAGTATTGCATAATTTAAAAAACTATGATTCTCACCTATTTATTAAATCGCTTTGCTATAATAAAGAAAATATTAGTGTTATAGCTCAAAATAAAGAAAAGTATATTTCTTTTAGTAAGGAAATTTTCGTTGATAGTTATGTGTCAGAAAAGCGGAAACCAGTTGCTTTGCGACTACGCTTTATAGATTCTTTTCAATTTCTCCCAGAGTCTTTAGAGTCACTATCACAAACTCTACAAGATTCACAATGTTTTGAAATTAGAAAGTTTTTCTCAAATGCTGATGAATTTCGATACATTAGACAAAAAGGGGTATTTCCATACTCTTACATAGATTCCAACGAAAAATTAAATGAGAAATCTCTACCATCGATTGATAAATTTTATAATAACTTAACCGATGAAAATATCTCTCCTCAAGACTACAATCGTGCTGTAGAAGTGTGGAATCTATTTAAGTGTTCTACAATAGGGGCTTATTCCGATATTTACTTAAAATCTGATGTTTTACTTTTGGCTGATGTTTTTGAAAATTATAGATCCACATGTATTAAAACCTATAAGTTAGATCCTGTTAATTATGTCACTAGCCCTTCTATGTGCTGGGATGCAATGATGAAATTAACTAATGTAGAATTAGAATTATTAACGGAACCAGATATGCTTCATTTTTTCAAAAAAGGTGTTCGTGGTGGGGTTAGCACTTGTTCCAAACGCAAATCTGAAGCAAATAATCCATTCTTAGAAAATTTTAATCCTGAAAGACCTACAACATATATCACTTACTTAGACGCCACAAATTTGTATGGTTATGCTATGAAACAATATTTGCCTGAAAAAAATTTTGCTTGGGTACCTAAGCTCGAAATAGAAACTTTAAATATATCCGAACTTTCAGATACATCATCTATAGGATACATATTTGAAGTTGATTTAGAATATCCAAATTATTTACATGATAGTCATAATGATTTCCCATTTTGTCCTGAACAATATACACCACCAATTTCAAACCACTCCAAATTAATTCCAAACTTACATAATAAATATAACTATATCATTCACTACCGATATCTGAAACAATGTCTACAATTTGGACTCAAAATCATAAAAATACACAGAGCAGTTAAGTTTACACAATCACCATGGTTAGCGGAATATATAGATTTAAATACAAATTTACGAAATTTATCTAAAAATAAATTTGATAAAAATTGTTATAAATTGGCAAATAATTCAATTTTCGGTAAAACCATGGAAAATGTTGATAGGCGAGCAGATATTAAATTAGTATCTCAATGGGAAAGACAGGGTAATAAATTTAGTGCCGAAAAACTTATTTCTAAACCTCAATTAAAGGACCTTAAAATTTTCTCTGAAAATCTAGTTGCTCTTCAACTTCAACAGGTTTGCATTGAATACAATAAACCAATTTATGTTGGGATGAGTATTCTGGATATTGCAAAAACTGTAATGTATAATTTTTATTATGGGTATTTAAAAGTAAAATATGGTAATAATTTAAATTTATTATATACGGATACTGATTCCTTAATTCTTGAAGTTCAGACCCAAAACTTTTATGAAGATATGAAGCTAAATCTGGATAAATTTGATACTTCTAATTTTTCTGAACAAAATATTCATTGCATGCCTATTACAACATCAGTTGTTGGTAAATTTAAAGATGAGTACAAAGGGATTCCCATTGAAAGTTTTTATGGAACTGGTGCTAAAGCATATTGTATAAAATCCAAAAATAGTGTAGATAAAAAAGCAAAAGGCGTTAGTAGATCATGTATAAAAAATCAATTAACATTATCAGATTATAAAGATGTTGTTGAGAAAGGTGACAAAATATTCTGCACCATGTATGTATTCAAGTCAGATATGCATAATATATACACTAATTTGTTAAATAAATTGGCATTAACAACTCATGATGATAAAAGATATTGTATACCAAATTCCACAAAAACTCTTGCATGGGGACATAAGGATATTTTGGAAACAGATTTTTTTGATAAAGATATGAAAATGATGTATGATACTCTAACTTTTTTAAGTTCTGGAAACGAAAATGGATCTAAAAATAAAAAACCGCGATTAGAATTAACTACTCCTAGTAATTTTTCATCTTTATAAAGACATCATTTTATATGATGATAAATTATGTAAGTCGTTTTTGAAGCTTTAAAAGTTGGAGGGGGAACTGAATCCAAAAACATATATATTGTATAGAAATACCATTATTTGTTAGTAATATTACAACAATGACTGCTGCATCTTTAATAGTTTTAGTTTCCCTTGTTGGAAATGTGATATATGTAAATTACATTCCTAATACAGTTAGGGCTGATATATGTATAAATGCCCTCAAAAATGAAACCGACTGCTACAAACAGATGAAAATGGCATATCTTGTTGGAAATTCACACTTTTTTACCTATAATGTAACTGATTCTGCTTTGTGTGAAAATACATACATAAAAATTAAATATTCCATGACAAACAAACCATTACAATATTCAGATTGGATTCCTTTCAATAATAAAAAAGAAGAATCTTGTCATTGTGTCTGTTGTTATATATTTGTTATTATATTTACAGCAGCAATATTTATTTGTACATGTTTAATTTTATTGTATTTCATGAAAAAATATCTATAAAAATATTTAATAAATGTTAAAAAAATAATATAAATTTTGTTTTTTATTGATTCTCGTTAGTATAAAGACATTTAAAGTTTATCCCCTCCTCTTAAATGGTGAGGGAAAATAAGTTTACCCCTCCACTTGAGAGGAGAGGGAAAATGTATAAAATTTAGGAGCAAACGGATTGATAGTTAGTTTTTTGAGAGCAAGCAGATAGCCAGTTAGTTTTTGAAATACATCATTTAAAATGTTCAGTAATCAGAGTAAAAATATATTTGAAAATTCACCATTAAAAAAGAAAATAAAAAAAACAATTATAAATTCTACAAAATATAATTTAAATAATTCTAACTCTAAATATGCTGTGATTGGTTTGTGGGTGGAAAGTGATTTTCTACCATGCATTGAACTTGGTGGTAAAAATGGTCAGTCTGTGATATTAAATGAAGATGATTGGAAGAACTTATTGCAATATCAAGGAGTTATAACAAATTATATGTTTTCACCAAATGTTTTCAATGAACCGACATATTTGCAAAATTTATCTATTCATTTTGAAAAGATTGGTGAATTACCAATAGTGAAGATTGTGAAAAGCTGTGATTTTATTTACTATGGAAATGAAACTGTCTGCAGACTATGGGAACAAATTCCACTTATAGAATATAGACTAAATGTTTTACAAAAACAAAACTTTCGACGTTATTTCAACGTTTTTAGAAATAACAATTTTTACGACGGAGATTCTTTTGACAAAATATATAATGTCCTTTCTCCAAAACAAAATCTAAATAGTGAAAATGTGTGCTCCATGCTGGAACTGCTGTTGAATCATCCCGAAGAACTAGAACAAAAATTAAAGTCTAAGCACTATTATGAAGAAGACAGTATCTATTGATGAATCAAGAAACCAAATTCATCTGATGGTTGCTTGGAACTTCGCCTACAGAAAAGCTCGTATGACTTCTGAAGAGTTTATAAATCAAAAACATTTTAGAAGAAGGATCAAATTGACTGAAGAAATTTTAAATCCCATATTAGACTCTGATTATAGGAATATTGTATTTAAAAAAATGTTTATGTAATAAGCTTATTTTTAAATAAAACAAATATATATAAAAAATCATTTTTTTTATTATAAACATCAATTATTATTACAGCATTAATTACTATTACATCACATCTCTCTTGAAGATCCAAGAGTTATAAGATTTATCTAATCCTAACCATTTTACAAATACTTTGTTTCCTTTCTTTCTTAACACTTTTTCCACCAGATATACATTTGGGTGTCTTACTTTTTGAAGTTCTTCTTCATAGAAACCTCCTTGAATATCTATCCCATTTCCATCTTGAATCAAATACGTTGTTGGATTAGTAAGCTGGATTTTTTTTATTTGAAAAATTTCGTTTGACCAGTTGGGCGTGTAACCTTTAGAAAATTGTTCGCGAATCTTGCTTATTCGTACTCTATCACTGACACGAAATTTTGGTGATCTGGGATCCACAGTTTTCCTATGAGTATAAGCTGATTTCAAGATTTCCATTTCATTCTTTTTGTTAACTTCGTTTGGTTTTTTTCCGATTGTTGAATGCTTAGTATTATTGTATTCTGTAATTATTTCTTTAAGAAAGCTGATCCATTTATAATTACCTAGTAAACTAAACTTTTTCCACATTTTGTTTTTTATCGTTCTATTTACTCTCTCTACAATACTAGCTTTCATATTAGAAAATGTGTTGTAATGATTAATTTTGAACTGCTCCATAAGTTTCTGAAAGTCTTGATTAAAGAATTCTTTACCCTGATCAGTATTCAGATTTGTTGGGGGAGTTTTTAAAGTTAATAGAATTTTTTTCATTGCAGCTGCTACATCTTTACCAGTTTTGGATTTTACAGGTTCTGCCCATACAAATTTAGAAAACACATTTATTACCATTAAAATATATCTTAAACCCCTATTAAATTTCGCATATGGCTGCATTTCTATCAGATCAGCTTGAAATAGATCATTAAGCCCTTTTACAATTGTTCGTCTCCTTCTATATCGCCTTCTCGCCGGTTTATGTAATTCATTTACAACGTCTTGCTTAATTTTACTCATTATTAATTTATACCTTACTCTCGAAAATAAATCCCACAAATAACTTTACCTCCTTCTAAACCGTTTATAAAAGCCCTTTATCGCTGATGTTGTAAAATATAAAAAAAATCATCTCAGTTTTTTTTAGTAAGTTCTTTAATTTTATTTTCCATTGCTTCAAATGATTTTTTATTTTCATTTATAATTTCTTTTATTGATGAATTTATTTGGGTGATGTTGTTAGTAAGATCAGAAATTTTTACATTAAATTTATTTTCCATTGTTTCAAATGATTTGTTATTTTCATTTCTAATTTCTTTTATTGACGAATTTATTTGGGTGATGTTGTTATTAAGATCAGACATTTTTACATTAAATTTAGTTTCCAAAAGAACATTTGATAACGTATAATCTTTTTTGAAACCACCTAATGTTGAATTCATTTCTTCTCTTGCATAATTCATTGTATCATTAAATTCTTTTCTAGAAACTTCAGCAGCTCTTTGAACTAATTCGTTTAAAGATTTTATTTCTTTTGTTAATTTATCTTCTAGATTTTTTATGTCTTTTCCTAATTGAAATTCTGCATTTGTAATATCTAATGTCATTTTCACAATTTTTTTTTCTATATTTTTTATGTCTGACGCTGTCTTTTCAGCTTTGTGTAGTATATCTGTATAAGATGTTTCAAGTTCTTTTATGAGTAAAGAAGTCTCCTCGATTTTTGAACTATTATTTTTAATTTTAATTAATACATCCTTTTTAGAAACTTCTATTATAGCTTGCACTACTTCTAGTAAGGATTCTAATTCTTTTTGTAATTTCTCATCGATTGCCTTTGTAAAATTTCCCTCGTCAAAAGACGTTTCAGATTTGGTTTTTAGATTGTTTAATTGCTTTAGTATATCCTCGATTTTTTCATTATCTTTTGTAATTTGATCTTTGAATTTTGTTTCAATTTTTTCATTTTCGTTTTGAAAATCCTCCTTCAATTTGTCTTCTAAATATTGTAAATTTGATTTATATGCATTGATTTTAATTTCAAATTCTTTAATTTGTTCTTTAAATTCATTAACTTTGTCGGTATCTTTTTTGTGAATTAGGAAATGAGTGTTCATTGATTTTTCAAGATTTTGTGTATTTTTATCCATAACGTCATGTATTTTCTTAAAATTCCTTACTTCTTCTGCTACTCTATCATTAAGCAAATTAGTAAAATTTTGAAACTTTGATGTAATTTCCTTGGAAATACTGTTCTTGACATTGTCAATTGCTGAAGTATCCTTAATTATTGATTTAATTGATGTAATTTCATTTTTTATTTCATTTTCAAAATCATCAACTTTATCATATTTTAACTTCACTACGTCAAAGTCATTTGCATATTTAGAAACTTTCTGAGAAAATTTTTCTACTACCTCATCATTTCCATCAACAGTATTTTTCAAATTAATTATCTTGTCATTATATTCAGGAATAACTTTATCCTCAAATAACTTAATCTTTTTTGCAATATTTTGTATATTGTTATCATATTCATTTATTCTCTTATTTAAATTATTAACATCGCTTTTCAACCCGGGATCTAAATTTTGAATTAATTTGTTTTCAATATATTTGACATCGCTTTTAAAAATTTTTATTATTTTCTCTTCAACATTTGATAATATTTTATTTTCTAGTGATAATAATGTGTTTAGAGCAGATTTTTTTGAAATATGACGACCAAATTTATCGATGGTCATTTTAGAAATGTTTAAAAGTATCTATTATGTCCTTTTATATAATAATATTCGCTTCTCTTAGTTCTTCAATAATGGAAATAATTTCATTGTTATGACCAGTGTGTCCCGCAAGCATGGATGCTACCAATAGTCGAAGTCTCTCAACAAGTTCGTTTACATTATCCCAATATATGTAATCTGTATTAGGTTTATTAACTTTTAAAGTTATACCAAATCCGGTTTTTTTTGAAGACACTCGACTTTCTCTATATGGAGCTTTGCGTCTTTCAAAAAATCCCTGGACTGCTTGTTGAGATTCGGGATTTAGAGTTTTAGTTTTTGTAATTCCTTTGCTTTGCAAATAAGGTCCTATTATAGAAATATATTTATGTGATCCATTCCCCTGCACCTGCTCATTTGGATCATTATTTCTACGGTATGCATTGGTTCTTTTTAAAATATCCATATAATTTTCCAAATCTTGTTTTTTATACCCTATTGGTTCTTTTTTAAATAATAACTCATATAAACCTGGTGTACCTGTATAGGTTATTCCTTCAATTTTGATGTTTTTACCAATAATTTCGACAGGTTTTTGAGTTAAACCCAAAAAGAATTTCTCGGTTTCTAAATCATGAACTATTCCATATTGGTGATCAAACTCATGTTCAACATCTTTTACACCGCTATCAATATATTGGCGAGGTAATTCATCAAATCCTAATAAATATTCTTTATATAAATCTGTATCAACAAATGTTCTAACTGTTTGCCGTGTTTGTTCCAGTATATCTGAAAGATTTCCTATTGTGGAGTGTGAACCTGAAGAAGGGTTTGTTTCTGCAATAATACTTGTTTGTTGTATAGATGGCATTTGACTTGTTGAAGCTAAACTCGCGTCCCAGTCAATAATCGATGGTATTTCTGTAGGAAGGAGTGGAGTTTTTCCCGTCTTTCTTTTTTCTGGTGTTGATGTTCCATATTGTAATTTTCTCTTTGGTGTTAGTGTTTGAATTGATCTTTTCTGTGGTGTTTCATAAATTTTTTTAATTGGTGTGTGTAGCTCTTCCTTTATTTCAACAGGTTCAATTTTACCAATCGTTGAAATTAATTCTTGTAAGGGTTGAGTTATCGGTTTATATGTTTCCTCCAATTTAGTTTGCGCCTCAAATTCCGCATTTTTTAAACTCTGATATTTTTGTTTAACAGCTTTTCTTGATTTAACTAGCTCTCTTGCTAAACGTTCATCCATGATTGGTATAATTTACCATCAAACGTTTATTTTTATAAGTAAATATATGAATCAAATCCTTTTCGATATCGGCCAGATTTCACATTAGAGTCTTTGTCTATTACTAAAAATCCAAATTTATCTTTCCAACATATTAAGCACAACTCATTAAATTGGTTTAATGACATATCAACATTAACATGATCATCATAAATATGTTTTAAGTTTGTTCGATCTTGTTGAAATATAACAATTAAATTTGCATTGTCACGAATTAATTGTTTCGGAATAGAAGAATATGTTTGACATAAATAAAAACAATCAGTATTTTTGTGTCTTCCGAAACAAAAATAGTCCTTTACAACATTCTGATTACAACACACTATATCATCAAATATTATTATAGAGTTTGGTTTAACTTGTTTTGGTGAAACAATTGTTTCTTCATTTTCAGATTCATAGTATCCAATTTTTTTCAAAGGTTTAAAAAGTGTTCTCAAATATTTATACTTTGGTTGATATAAGGATTTTGAATAAACATACAGATTTTCAAATCGCAAACCATTCGGATCTTCAATCAAACTAATAATAACATTGGTTTTGCCACAGCCTGACGGGCCAATAATTAACCCTCTTTTACTATTTCCCTCAAACAGTTTTCCATGTTTTCTAAAACCATTCACTGAACTTTCATGATCCTTAATTGTTATAGAGTATGGTTGTTTCTCAACTCTCATTTTATATATAAAACAAACTATTAATATTCAGTATTGTGATGTAACTGGTTAGTTATCACTAGGATTGCAACTATATATAATGTTTCCATCACATAATAAACGAATCATTTACAAGACAAACAGCAAAAGGAAAGGAAGTGGTTTAGTAAACTCATTAATAAATAAATTACCCTTTGAATTGCATATTCCTGGTTATAATTTTTGTGGACCTGGAACAAAATTGGAAAAACGATTGTCAAGAGGTGATAAAGGTATAAATTTATTGGATGAGGCTTGTAAAGAACACGATATTGCTTACTCACAATCAAATGATATAAAAAGAAGGCATTTAGCTGATAAAGTATTAGCTGACAAAGCTTTATCAAGGTTCAAAGCTAAAGATTCTAGTTTTGGGGAAAAAACTGCTGCACTAGGAATTACTGGTGCTATGAAAATTAAAAGAAAATTAGGTATGGGACTTCGAACGAGAAGAAAGTTCAAGCGAAAAACTCGAAAAGGACGAGGACTATCATTATCTCAGGTAATTTCAAAAGCTAGAAAAGGAATTAAGGGGAAACGTTTTAAAGACCTAAATGAAAGTATTCAAACTGCTTTAAAAGCTATTAAAAAAACTGGTAAAGTGTTACCTCCAAAGAAAAGGGTAATTCCAATCCCAAAGACTGGTGGATTTCTTCCACTTATACCTTTATTTGCTGGTTTGTCTGCTCTTGGTGCTCTTGGAGGAGGGGCTGCAGGTATTGCTAAAGCAGTAAATGATGCAAAAGCAGCCAAAGCGAAATTAGAAGAATCTAAACGACACAATCAAATGATGGAGTCCATTGCGGTAGGAAAAAAAGGAAGTGGACTTTATTTAAAACCCTATAAAACAGGATGTGGATTATACTTGAAACCTTATTCAAAAAACTGCTAAAACATATACCTCGAAAAGCACTTACAAATTACGATTTACTTAAATACGCTAAATATTTACAAATTCCCAACTTTCGTGGTATTTTTATGAGGGATAAATTACCAAAAAAGATAAAGTTAATTGAAAGTGCAATTGTCAATCTAGATAATCACAGTGGTGTTGGTACTCACTGGATAGCATATACAAAAAAAGGAAAAAACATAATATATTTTGATAGTTATGGTAATTTGCGACCCCCTTCTGAATTAATTAAATATTTTTATAGCGACCAAAATAATAATATTGTTAATTATAATTATAACAGTTATCAAAACTTTAACAAAACAAATTGTGGTCAATTGTGTCTAAAATTTCTTTATAACCATATGTAACACCTAATTTTAGTTTATTATTAAACATATTTTTAAAGTAAAATGTCATATAGTTTTGTTCTTAGCGGCAATTCCGCTATTTTAACATCAGAGTTACATCCTCCAATATATTTAGATGAAGATGTTGAATATGTTATCGGTCTTGTAAATTTCGAAACATTTAATGCAATTCCCAATATTGATGTTGGGAATAATGTATTAATTCATGATGAAAATTTAGAAATAGCCATACCCCCAGGTAGCTACGAATTAGAAGACATAACAGATTTTTTAAAAAAACACTTGGATGAGGATAAAATTAGTTTTAGTCTTTATGCAAATAATAATACTTTACGTACACATCTTAAATGTTCAGCCCCCATAACTTTTCGTGAAGGAACTATTGGTAAATTATTAGGGTTTAAAAATGGGCGATTGGAAGCCAACATTGAACATATATCAGATTTTCCCGCGGAAATAATTAAAGTAAATTCAATAAATATAGACTGTAGTATTGCAGAGGGATCATATTTAAACGGGAAACCTGTTCATATAATACACCAATTTTTCCCGAGCGTTGCTCCAGGGTTCAAAATAATTGAGTCACCTCAAAACGTCATATATTTCCCAGTCACCGTTAAAGTAATTGATAAAATAGCCATTAAAATAATAGATCAGGAAGGTGATTTGGTTAATTTTAGAGAAGAAACCATAACCATCAGACTACATCTTAAAAAAGTAGATTAAAGATGGTAATATTATATAACAATAAATCTGCAAACTTTACTAGAAAATTTAATAATAAAAACATTAATAAGACAAGAAAGAAACCAACTTCCTTTAGTAGGAAATCAAACTTCCAAAGGTTAACACCTTCTAATAGAAAATTTCTTCAAAGTTTGGGTTTTAAACTTAAATAAAAATGGATTATTTAAATGTAAGAGAAAATGTATTGGTTGATGAATCAATATTAAGCTGGGAAATTCTTTCTTTCGATCCTTTTAATCCTACAAAACTCGGACCAAATGATGAAATCAGAATTGCTTTGCAACAAACAGGAAAATATCCTTTACCTTGCAAAAGTGAAATTTATGTGGAATTGCAAGTAACTAAAGAAGATGATTCCCCTTTAGCTAATACTGTTTTAATTAATAATGCTCCGGCATTTTTATTTAAAGAATTACGCTATATTTTAAATGGTGTTACTATTGACTCCGTTCGGGATATTGGTATAACTTCAACTCTTAAGGGATATATTTCATTTAATCAAAATGAAAGTGCTAAATTGGAAAATGCCGGTTGGTATCCGAAAACAAAATCTAAAGAAAAAATTATGACTGATGACAAAGGTAATGTTTCATTATGTATACCATTAAAGATGTATTCAGGATTTTTTGAAGATTATAATAAGATTATTCTTAATTCACAACAAGAACTTATTCTAATAAGAAGTAATGATGATACAAATGCATTATTATCCAGTAATGAAGATGAAAAACCCAAAGTTAAAATTACCAAGTTGTGTTGGAGAGTTCCTCATCTTACTGTAGCGATTCCGCAAGAATTAGCACTTACCAAAATTATTGACAAAAATAGTGATATACTAATAACCTTCCGAAGCTGGGAATTAGTTGAATATCCAGAGTTATTGGAAACTACGAGGCACAACTGGCCCGTAAAAACATCTACAAAAGTCGAAACGCCACGTCATGTTCTAATTGCTTTTCAGAAAAATAGACGTGGTAATCTAAAAATGGATATGAGTAAATTTGATCATTGTAATTTAAGAAATATGAATGTCTTTTTAAATTCAGAAAGATATCCTTACAATGATCTTCAACTTGACTTTGAAAATAATAAATTTGCTACTCTGTATGAAATGTTTACAGACTTTCGTCAAGGGTATTATAACTCTCCAGTGGAACCAATTTTTAATCCGAAAGAATTTAAAGAAAATGCTCCTATAGTTTACATTAATTGTTCACATCAAAGAGATTTACTACAAACAGGTCCAGTAACCATGAGAATTGAATTTGAAACCAAGGAAAAAATTCCCCCTAAAACAGCGGCATATTGTGTTATAATTCATGATAAAGTTTTCAGTTACAATCCATTAACAAAAATTGTGAAACAGTTGTAATACAATTTCCTTAAGATAAAATACTCTTTTTAAACAAACCGCTACTTACGCTTAAGAGCGCACGCGTCAATTTTGATATTTATTAACGTAGCCAAACCAGAATTCTTCATTTATATAATGTCTTACGAGATTTCAGTTCGAGTATTAGATTTTCAACTTCAGTTGCAGAAATTAAAAAAACAAATAAGTGAATATCAATTAAAAGTAGAAATGATCAAGAAATTCAAATATTTGAAAATATGAAACTTATTCTAGATCTTCAAGGATTCAAAATTGAAAATAATAAATTTATTGTAAAGGAATTAGCAGCGTACGATGGGCAAAAGACAAGTCATTTTATTTTCAAAGCTCCATTTCCGATGGGTCATTTACCATCCTATTTACACAAACAAGCTCTGTGGTTAATAAAAAATTACCATTGCATTGAATGGTGTGAAGGATTTACACCATTACACAAATGTGGAGATATCATAAGAGATTTAAGCGCTAAGGTGGACTATGTTTATGTAAAAGGGGAAGAAAAGGCAGATTTCGTAAAGAAGTATTCCATGAAACCAGTTATCGAGATTGATGAACAACCCACCCTAAAGAAAATGGATCCTTGCTGCTTTTATCATCAAAAAATACCATGTGTATGTGCATTATCAAATGTTTATTACCTTTACAACAATTTTTTTATGTAATAAAAGACTTGATTACAAATTATGTGTTTTATTTTCTAACATTGTTTTAATACATGAAATATTATTATTTAATCCTAGTTCTTGAAGTTTACATATTAAAATATCTAAATTTTTATTTTTTAAATATTCGCTACAACATTTAGCTGCTAGTAAACATAATTCCGCATGTTCCATATAATTTAAAAACAATATAATATTCTGCGCTTCACTTTCTTGACCTTCATATGCATAAAACTCGGAACAGGCTGCGGACATCAAAAACTCTTCATACATTTCTCTTATTAATAATTCCATAATAAATCCTACACTAAAACCTCCCTGTTTCTCAATATCTCTTTATCTCTCTCTTCCTCTTCCACGATTTCTTTTAATATATCAGGATCTTTTATATAATCCTTCAATATCCTTAAAAAGTAACTGAATCCTATTTTCTTTATTTCATGAAAGAACTTCGGCAACTTTTGGGTTTTTCTATAATTTAAACAGGCTTCTGCAGCTAATTGGTATTGGAAGGCAGTCTCATAATATACCTGTGCCCACTCGGGGTGTGTTTTCCTTAGCATTGCATTCTTTAATTCGGAATTTTGAAGTTTAGTAAACTGTTTACCTAATTTGATTATTTCATTTTGCAAATCACTGTTCATAACTACCACTTATTTTTAATTTAACACTGTTCTTTATTAGTGGTGAATCTTCTATATAAGCTTAAGACTAGTTGTAAATGAATGTAGCTCGCTCAGATTCAGTCCTTTAAAATACCAGCTCCCCTCCAACTACTGTGGTGGTTAGGAAGGAGGTAGGAGGTGGAGCAAAAAGAGGCGGAGTTTATGAAACCAATCGGAATAGGGGGCGAACTTGGGCAGCCAATCAGAAACAAGGTCATTCTTGGCTGACCAATCAAAAAAGTGGTGGGGGGGTCAACTAGAAGCCCCCTATTCCCACTACTTAAGTGTTAAAAAATTACTCTTGAGTTGTAGCTTCTCTAGCAGGGTCATAGATCAAGATTACTTCTCATCTATAAGTAATATAATTTAATATATAAATAGGAAATTTCCACAAGGTAATGAATGTCATTTGCTTTATCACACTTTTCTTGGTATTTTCCTTTTCAAGAAATAAATAAGTTGTACAAACCTGACCACTGGAGGGGCTTGCCTCTCTAAATCTGCTATGCTGGAGCCTCACTTTCCTTCCCAGTTAGCCAAATAACTGGGTACAAAAAAAGGAGAGTACTACAATCAGAATCATACGGAGTTAAGGAACCAAAAGGAATAAAAATACTATAACATTTGATAACATAACTCTAATATAACAATAAAACGAAATTAGAAAAATGCCCTGTTTCTTAAATAGGAACTCACCTCTAAGAGGATATTGGTTTCTCCAAAGTGAAAGATTTTAAAAAGACCTCTGGTCAGTTGAAAGCCGTAATTAAAATAAATTCCAAAAATCAATATCATTTTTTTTTACAGTTTTTCCCTCCTAGCGAATTATGGTAATTGCTACTTGTTTGTATTTTTGCCAACTTTGGATTTCTAATCACACGTGGCCGAACCTGATGATGTTTGATCAATTAATTACTTATAAAACGTCAGCAAGCCGCATATTAAGAAAAATGTTGTAGCATTAGTGGGCAGAATATACAAATACTACAATGAATGGCACTGCCATGGACTTATCGCGATCTTCGTCAGTTGCAAATTTTTTCTAGGTCTGTTTTAAGACCAAGACTCCCCAAAAATCCCATCTTAAACCCAAATTCTGGTGTCTTTACATGAACGACGTGTAAGTAATACCCAGTATAGTGTTGTATTTTTCAAATTTCGTTATGCATGCTTTAGTTTCAATATATACAAAGACTATCGCCACAATATGATGTTCATGGAAGCTTAATAGGAACTTTTTTCGTATGGTGCAATATATGCTCTTCATTGTATTACTATCATAATCATTTTTCCCTATAAAAGAATTGTTTGTGTTCTACAAATAAAAGTGATTTTTTATCTACTGCATATATACAAGTAAAAAGGAAAAGAAATAAAAAGGCTAGGACAAGGCACGACACGCACCCTTACCATATCCAGACGTATGCTGGAAAACATGGAACGCCAAACTGCTGACGTCAGCTTGAGCAGGCGCCATCTTGAAATTAAATCCTTCGGCGAAGCAGATATTGCCATCTCTAGATGGTTTAGCGATATTAGTTCGTTTTTCTTTGACCGCCCTGTAGTGTTGATGGAGAGTGAGACGTACATATGCTTCGTGTTTGTCTCCTTGAAACTGAAACAAAAAATACTTTTTTAACTGTCATAGTATAAGGTACAATAGTATAAGTAATGACGAACGTCTTCTCTATTCGTAAGGTGCTCTGCAAACGGAGCCTTTGGAAAAAATCTCGATGCTTTTAAATTTTAATATATATATATATATATATATATATATATATATATATATATATATATATTAACATCCAAGTATGAACCTGACCTTAAGAATACAAAAAAAAAATATAGAGACACGTGTAATAAATGGTTCAAAAAAACAGGAAAAATATAAATACAATGAGGGCGAAAAACATTGGTTTTGAAATATGACCTTTTGATGAAAACATATTTACAACACACGGAGTCCAAGTTACGAGACAGATGAAGGAAATATCAGGAACATATACCCGTCTGGCCACAGGAAAAACCTACCAATCTTTTTATTGAGATGTAAGTATTTAGATGTATTTTCAACATTTTTAAACATAGACGTATCACAAATATGTTTTACTGGCTATTAAATTAAAGAAAATAATATAAAGAAAAAATTTTTTGAAAATGCCTTAAACAAAAGGCGAAACGTCAAAACACGTTGTTTTTTCTTTAACATCCACGTATGAACCTTCGTTTCGCCAAAATACCATTTGACATATTCTGTGTTTGCTGAAGAAATTCAATGTGAATATTGTAGAAAACAGACATGTGGGTAATATCTTACCGGCATGTTCCGACCAAATATAATTTCAAATACCAGTTACAACGTATAGAAAGTATGACAAGGGTGTCTGGGAAGATGCAGGCGGACTCACTGATGAATCCATCTCCGGCCCGAAGACGAAATATCCAAACTTTTAGTGGTGGTCGAAATTAGTTTGTTAATTAAAATGTCCTTACGATCAGGGGTATTATTGACGACATGGCGCCCGAGCAGGGACGGTGAAAGATAGGGGTCTAAAACAGTCGTTGGTTTTGATTAAGCCTAACCCGTTCTTTGAAAGACCACCACGGATGTCCGTTTCCTACATTTGAGTATTAGTCCCTTGGTTTTTATACATCAGACTGTGGTGTCTAATGCTACAAACCAAGTGCGTTAGGAGGGGCATGTTGTAGAAAACGGACATGTTGGTAGTATCCTACCGGCATGTTCCGATCAAATATGACTTCAAATACCAGTTAAAACGTATAGAAAGCATGACAAGGGTGTCTGAGAAAGGTGCCCGCGGACTCACTCATGAATCCGCCGACGGTACCGAGGACGAAACGTCTAAAATTTTAGTGGTGGGTCGCAATTAGTTCGTTAATTAAAATGCTCTTACCATCAGGGGCAAATTTGACGATATGGCTACCCCGAAGGGGATACAGACATGTTCGAAACGTGGTGGAAGAGCTTTTAAGATCTGGAATTAAGAAATAAAAATGCGACCTTCATAGCTTAGACGACATTCAGCGTGCTTTATACGCGATCGTGGATTGTACCAATTGATTAGCATGACTTCCGTCTCCTTTTCGAATGGCGTTGGTAGTGTTAGTTTAGGCTAAGGCGCCATGGCGATACAATGGTCCCGCTTGAGAAGAGTTTTCCAGATGGAAGGCAGATTAAGTGCATCGTCTCTCTTATTCAGAGTGCCCTTTTTTTTTTCAATTTCGATGGGTTTGCGAATCAGTCTTGTCACGTAGCGATTTGCTGGCAGGCGTCAAAATAAATTTTGGGTCCTGTCTCGAACTGATGTTGGAAAAGAGTCGATGTTGTCTGTTTCTTATGTTGATTTTATGTTCTTCTATCCTTGCCGATATTCTTCTGTTGGTGTGGCTTATATATGTTTTACTGCAGGTGCTGTATGTGATCTTATATAAGTATAGATTTTTTACATGAATTTTGTCCTTTGGATTTCTTAGAGATGAGTTTATTTGTGTGGTTTTTAGGCTGTGGATATGTATCTTTCCGGAGCAATCTACCAATTCTATCTACCGTACCTTTTATGTAAGGAAGTATGGTTATTTGTTTATGTTCGGTAGGAGGTTTTATCTCTTTCGTGGCTTATATTTATGGTTGGTGGTTTGTAACTATTTGGTTTATTGGATTTTTTTATGTGATAGTTTCAATCGGTAAAATCCACAGTCGTATATATATATATATATATATATATATATATATATATATATTTATATATATATATGAATGGTTTGGCTATTCCGCGTTTTAATCCGTTGGTTACATGGAAAACATTAATCAAGAATCAAAACAACAAAAATCAACCTATACACGAGAGACTACCATGCAAGAAACAAATACATCGCATTCGGCAGAGGAGAGGAGCCTGAGAAGCCGCTCGTCCAATAAGAAAGCGAATCAGCTAAACAACACTCGAAATTTATCAGAGGCAACCATCAGTTCTCAGCGACTGAGACGAATCGCACTTGAAAATGCCAAATGAGATTTTGGCGAAACGTTGTGAAAACGATTTTTTGAACGAACGGATTGAAACCAGGAATAACCAAATCATTTTCTTTTTATTTGATCTTTTCTTGGGTTTAGATTCTTTATTTAAAAAAAAATCAAAAACACTTTGACGTTTGGCGCTTTATTTAAGGCATCTTCAAAATTTTTTTTTGTTTTTTTTTTTATTTATTGATTTTCCTAAAAATATTTTTTATATTATTAAAAACATTCATACGCAAATATATTTACAATTTTAAAAAACAAACAAACACTTCAAAAAAAAAAACCATTCAAATTTCTAATAGAGTATTTAATTTTACACAGTACATAACTTGACATTTTGTTTATTTATTAGTAATAAACTGCAAACTTTATATCGTCTATTTAGGTACTGAGGATACATGGAATGCGAGTGTTGTTTATTTTTTATATTGTAACAAGGGACCAAAAAAAACCGAAATAACGCATACATTTAATTTTATGTTTAAGAGGATATTCAATTTTTGATGTTTATTAACAGGATCGAATACTTAATATTTTTCTTTAAATTAGGCTGGTGTAAATGTAGCTCAAATTTCCAATATTCGTTCTGTCGTTAACAGTGTTTTTATCTTTTTTAATTTCTGTCATTTCCCTTATCTGCAATTTTTGATAATTCATATCTTTGTTTTTGATTATGGTACCGTTATAATCGAAGGTATGTTTTTCATCCTGTGTGCGTTTGTTTAACGCTGTTGAGGCGTTTTTCGTATATTTATGGCCATTCAATCTGTTCTTTAGCAATTGGCTTGTCATGCCTATATATTTTTTGGGGCAATTTGAGCAAGGGATCGAATATACTACATTTGACTTACTCTTGAGAGGAGTTTTACTTTTTAAATTAGTAAATAGTGTATTTAATTTATTATGAGACCAGTGACATACGATAATATCATGCTTTTTTAAAATGTATTTTATTTTTTCTGATTCACTAGTGTAAAGTAATGCTACATATTTTTGTTGTTTATGTTCTATATTTTTTGTTATTAGGTTATTATAAAATTTATATATTCGTTTATTAATTATTTCGATGATGTATTTTCATTGAAATTATTATTTATTAGTGTATTTCACTTTTTGCAGTATTCTTAGTCGGAATTCTGGAGAGGTTAGAGAGATGGCACGATCAGACAGACCGATTATAACACTATTTTTTTGGGTTTTTGAGTGATTTGAGGAACAGTTTAGATATCTACACGACCAAGTTGGTTTGGGGTACCATTCAGTTAAAATTTTGTTTTTTCTGCGTATAAGTGTCATATCTAGAAAATTTATGTTATTATTACTTTCTGCTTTGGACGTGAATTGTAATTTTTCGTTGAAACTGTTAAACTCTTGGAGAATCTCATTTATTTTTTCCTGTGGCACGGCTGTTATACAATTGTTTTTTTGTTAAATAAAGAACCTGCATCCAAGAAAAGACAAAAAAAAATGATGTAATCTATGGTTTAATATATATATATATATATATATATATATATATATATATATATATATATATATATATATATATATATATATGTATATATATATATATATATATTTAAAAAAAAGGCCTAAACTAGGTGTTTTTAATATATATATATATATATATATATATATATATATATATATATATATATTAAAAAACACCTATTTTAGGCCTCAATTTATTATTTTTTCAGCGGAATTGAAGTATTCTGATCTGTTCATCTGTAAGATGATAAAATTTGTGTCTAAGAGTTTATTAAGAAGAACTCATTGAAATAAATAAATTCTGTACTCGATGAAAATAAAATTAATTACCTAACGTTTTATTACTTCTTTTATAACATAATCATAAAAAATTACTAACAACGCATTAAATATTGCATATTATTAACTATTCTCAAGATATGTGGTAACTATAATTTATGCGATCTAATTCGTAATATAAAATAACAAAATACTACTTATAAACATGTAAGAAGAAGGCTAGACAGAATTAGGTACATAAAAAAAATTAATTAATATATCTTTTAGATGAAGCAATATGTTTATAAACAAAAATAAAATTACGTATAGGAAAATAACTGTATTATAGGAATTTTTCTTGGCAGTTACAAGGTAAAATAGTTTTAAAAAAATCCGAATAAAAATATTAATGTAAATAAGTGGCCAAGTTCTCTGCTGTTATTGTTTTTTCAGTAATACAAAAAATGGTATCTTAATGGGTTTCGTGTTATGCTTGCAAAGAAAAACTATTCTAACTTTTATCTGAAGAGTTGCAATGTGTATAATTTAAAACTTCAAAAGAACATCACAACTTAATACAACGATTTATTTATAGAGTTATTTTTTAATTTTTATTTTCTTAAATTTGGTATTCTTGACCACGGAATAGATTTTTTAATTTTTACTGCATTTTGCGAAAATAATTTGTAAGTAGAACAAAAAAAAAGTCATGAGCGATTGGTATGAGTTGAAAACTGAAATTTAAGCGCCCATATAGCTTTATATGTATGAGTAAAATATATTTAATAAAGAGGTACTAGTACTATTTGAAATTCTGATAATTGGTTATGCTATAAAATTTGAAATGCCAGCCAAGATAAATGGCGCTTAAATCTGTATGTATATTTAAAAAATACAAGTTTTTTTACTTTCAATTTAATGCAGTTAAAGGTCTACTGCAACAAGCATAATCAATAAAAATTATATTTGTCAAGGGTAAAATAAGTGATCAAGTTGAACCAGTTCTATAATTGTACATGGTACATGTTTTGCACTTTAATATCAGGTTTATTTAACCTTACAATAACATAATTTGTTATTACTTTTTTATAAAATATATAGTACAAAATTACTTATCTTCTGTAATTATACCAAATAATAGCCAATTTGCGTCTATTTAATGTGACAATTTTTTTTCTCATATCAATATAGCTGATTTTGGAAGGAAATCTCAAGGGGAGTAAATGTGGTACATGCATGGTGGTGCTCTACCTCATTTTAACCGTATATTACGTCAATATTTAACTACGTTTTTGGCCTCGATGGATAGGTCGAGATGGGCCTGTTTTATGGCCACCGAAGTCTCCAAACCTAAATCCCTTTGACTTTTACTTCAGGAAACATCTAAAAGAACTAGTTTATTCAAGACCAGTAAATAATAGAGAAGAACTACTATCGAGAATAGCAGAGTATTCTCACGAAGTCCGTAATAATTCAAATTATATTATTTGCAGTGCAGCAGGAAAATATTTGAAGAATAGGAAAATGTGTGCGTGTAGCCCATATTGAACATTTGCGAAAATAATATTTAAACGCTTTCACTATTTTTGCATTTTAATAACATTGTAAATTAATTGAGCCCCGATCAACCCTTTCAAAAGTTTCTATATTTGACAATTTCTGAGCTGAAAGTCTTTCAGCATAATATCTTCTAGCCTTCGAAGAATTTGACAGTGCTTCACCATAAATTAATGCACATCACTACACCCTGCGCATTTTTTTTTACTTATTTGTGTTTAGCATTAGTAACTTGAGTTTTTCGCATTAAAACCGATCTATCTCGAAAACTGTCAGTTTTATCGAAAAAAATTAAGAGTATTTTTTTGAAAATAGGGCATTACCTTAGAATTCTTTGAACCTCCATTGAACTTCATGAAAAATAGTATCAAGCTTATTTTACCCTTAACTTCAAAAGTGACATAGGCTCGACTTGCGCTATTTTAATTTTTGGGGTGAAATCCACCCCTTCTGCAAGAAATTGACAAAAAAATGCAAATTTAAGAATTCTATCGGTGAACATCTTATTTAGTTAAGTAGAATAAATACTCTTTAATATTTTGAAGCATGATTTATGATTTTCATCAATTTTTCAACCCTTAGAAATCATCCCTTAAGTCGAAAATCATGGAAAAATTGTTTTTAAAATATTAAATAAAATTGCACATTTACAGTGCACAAAACATTTGTTTACTCCCTATGATATAATTTATTGATATAATTTTCAACCCTTAAAATCCACCCCTTATCCTGAAATCAATGAAAAAATTATTTTTTAGCAGCTTTAATCGTTTTAATTGTGCATTTCTAAATTAAAATCGTTTTTACTGAATATAAAAAAAATTACTTATTTATTGTGAAATTTCAACCCTAAAAAATTACCCCTTGTCGTGAAATTAATAAAACAAAATATTTTTAGCGGGTTTGGGAGTTTCAATTGATTAAAATCTTTTTCACTGCTTATGAAATATTTTATTCATTCATTTCAACGTCTTAACCCTTTAACGGAAGTATACTGGCATAGATTATAGAAGAGATATATGTGGGTGTGTGTATACAAATATACAGACACACATATATTAATCTATTCTAGTATGTAAGTCCCACTACGCTTCAGACCAGGTGTTTAAAGGGCTCCGTTTTTTTTCTCTTTTTCAATTTTAGATATACAATATTACGCATATATATATATATATATATATATATATATATATATATATATATATATATATATATATATATATTTTCTAAGCATCATTTAAGCAGTTACATATATATATATATATATATATATATATATATATATATATATATGAAGTAAAATGTGAACAGTGATTGCAAACTTCGCTCCATCATATCCTTTCAGTGTTAGAGGTTGCACAGTTTGGATGAATTGCTACAAAACACAATTCACCCTATTACACCACCATCGAGATGGTGGCCTACCTGTACCACCACACCGAGAAGAAAGTAAAAACTTACCTTGCAATCACTGTTCGCATTTTACTTCATTTACATGCGGAGATGCATTTAGTTGTATGTTTGCTGAATGTGATTTCAGCACTACAACGGCATAATGTGGATATGACCACTGCTATTGCATCTCACACGGAGGAATCCGTGAAAGCCGCATAAACGTATATACGCCATCCGGCGGGAGGTCGGCGAAGCCGCGTTCAGTGTTGCATGCTTCCTTCCGATCTGTCCTTTGCACAGACAGGTGCATGTCGGTACCCTGATGAGTCTAGTAAGAGACGAAACATGTACCTCTGCCGTATCACTGTAACGGAGGAGGTAAGTTTTTACTTTCTTCTCGGTGTGGTGGTACAGGTAGGCCACCATCTCGATGGTGGTGTAATAGGATGAATTGTGTTTTGTAGCAATTCATCCAAACTGTGCAACCTCTAACACTGAAAGGATATGATGGAGCGAAGTTTGCAATCACTGTTCGCATTTTACTTCATTTACATGCGGAGATGCATTTAGTTGTATGTTTGCTGAATGTGATTTCAGCACTACAACGGCATAATGTGGATATGACCACTGCTATTGCATCTCACACGGAGGAATCCGTGAAAGCCGCATAAACATATATATGTATATATATATATATATATATATATATATATATATATATATATATATACATATATTTATATATGTGAAGTAAATTGCGATCAGTAAATGCAAACTTCGTTCCAATCATATCTTTTTCATGTTAGATGTTGCACAGTTTGAATAAATTGCGATAAAACACAAACCATCCCATTCCACCACCATCGAGATGATGGCCTACCTGTACCACCATACCCAGAAGAAAGTCAAAACTGACCCTCCCCACCACAGTGATACGGCAGAAGTACATGTTTCGTCTCTACTAGACTCATCAAGGTACCGACATGCATCTGGCTGTGCAAAGGACAGATCGGAAGGAAGCATGCAAACATTGTGGCGGGGAAAGTCAGCTTTGACTTTCTTCTCAGTATGGTGGTACAGGTAGGCCATCATCTCGATGGTGGTGGAATGGGATGGATTGTGTTTTATCACAATTTATTCAAACAGTGCAACGTCTAACACGAAAAAGATATGATTGGAATCAAGTTTGCATTTACTGATCGCAATTTACTCCATTTATACACGGAGTTGGATATAGTTGTACGTTTGCTGAATGTGATTTCAGCACTACAAAGGCATAATATGGATAAATCCACTGCTATTGCATCTCACACGGAGGAATCCGTGAATGCCGCATAAACATATATATATATATATATATATATATATATATATATATATATATATATATATATATATATATATGTATATATATATATATATATATATATATATATATATATATATATATATATTGTTATGTCGACAGTGGTCCTAAACAAAACAGACTATCATGATAAGATGATCGCCCTGTTAAATGATCCTGCCTACAAGCCGATAAACAGAGACCATACCACTTATCTAGAAAAGACCACCAAAACATTGATCAGGGTATTTCCACTTACCGAAGAAATAAAGAAGAAGATCACATCAAGAGAAAAATCATCCATATGTCCTAAACTTTATGGCTTACCCAAAATACACAAGCCCGGAGCCCCCTTGAGACCAATTGTAAGCTCTGTTGGCTCTCTAACTCAGGCCCTAGCAAAACATCTAGCCACCATTCTCCAACCCTTTGTCGAAAAAACGGCCTCCTACGTTATATATATATATATATATATATATATATATATATATATACATATATATATATATATATATATATATATATATATATATATATATATATATATATATGTATATATATATATATATATATATATATATATATATATATATATATATATATATATATATATATATATATATATATATATATATATATATATATACATATATATATATATATATATATATATATATATATATATATATATATATATATATATATATATATATATATATATATATATGGAAGGCCATCGAGTCGTGGCTTTGTGCTAAAGCCGGTACCCTACTTTGGAAAGACCACCAAGGATGTCCGTTCCACTTCCTTTTCAGGCCTGTGCTTTCTAACGGCTTGGACTGTCCGAAAGTTAAAGCCGGAAAGCAAATGCCTTAAGGGGGCATATTGTGGAACCAACATCTTACCACCGCTTTCTTTCTTAATATGAAGCCGCGATGTGTGCTTCTAAAATTTCTGTGGAAAAATGCGATTGCTTTTTTTACGATAACTCCGTTATTTTTTATGCTATCGAGTTCATCCAAAAACCATTTTAAAGGTAACTTCAAGGGGTATAAGATTATTTACATCTCCACTTTTTAAAACTCATCATTTTTAAAAGTTAAAGGGTTAAAGTGCTCGGGTCACATGATCCTCACAATAAAATATATACTTATTTTCACCATAACTCGCTTAGTTTTAACGCAATAGACTCCAATTTGAGTTTATTTGAAAGATATTTCCAACTACTTTGAAAAGTTCCTTATAGGTATTTTCCGAAAAATGTGTCGGTTTCCCGTTATTTAACCCCGAACACTTAGATTCGAGTATTCACCAAAAAAACTACCTATACGTTGTTTTGGATTCAACTTACAATGTTCATAAAAAAAAACAATCTCTTTGTTTTCTTATTAGCTTCAATTTTGGTAAGAACAATATTTTTAAAAAAGCGCATAGTTTTGAAGTTATTTACAAAAAAGTTTCAATACAGGCATTTTTTTCATGAAAAATGAACATTTTTAACCATTAATAACTCAAAAAATATTGACTTATCAAAAAAAAAGACTTTATAGAATATATTTTACTTTTATTCCTTTATCGATTCCTGGAGTTATTTTTGATAAAATAATTTCCACCCCCTAGGCTAAAAGCGCACGTCGGCACTATGTTACTTTTGTTATTTGAGACACCTTCTAACTACTCACCAATTTTTACGCAAATCGATGAAGGTTCAGATTTTTCTGAGTGGAAAGCCTTCAGTGACCGTACTAACTGACATTTTAAAAATGTAAATAATTACTCCTTACATATGAATGTAAATTTCTAAGAAATTCATTTTAAAAATGTGTTGTTGATTTATTTAAAAATCAAGTACTTGTTAAGACACCTGTTATGTTAAATATATGCTTCATTATGAACGCGCAGATATTGTAAATAAACGTATTTCAACTTTAAAATATATTACGTGAACATGAAAAATATTCTTAAAACTCGACTGCAGTCAGAATTCGTCACGTGAGAAAATATTAAGCTATTTTAAAGGTTTCTAAACATTTTTAAAAATGATAACAACAATAAAAATCAATTTTTATATCTATTGATATGATTTATCAGTCAGAAAATAAGTTATTTTATCACCAATGTTTTCATAATTTAAGAATTAATTAAACCTCAGTTTCTTGAACAGAATATATTAGTTTAAGTGGCTTTTAGCTAGTTAGATTTGGAAAACGAAGATTTGGAAAACGTGATAAAGTTTACTAAAAAACAGGATATAACAATTATAATGGGAGACTTAAATGCAAAAGTGGGAGACCAAAAAACACAAGAATGTAAAGGTAGTTACGGACTTGGAATTAGAAACGAAAGAGGAGATAAACTAATCGAATTCTGCCAAAATAATAAGTTGGTTATAACAAACATATGGGTTAAATTACCCAAACGCAGACTGTATACATGGAAGTCACCGGCGGATAGAGAAGGGCGGATTACAAAAAACCAAATCGACTACATTGTGATTGGACAAAGATATAAAAATGCAATTATGTCGGTAAAAACATATCCAAGTGCTGACAGAGGATTAGACCATAATCCCCTAGTCGCCAAAAATCAGATTTAAAATGAAACTTATTAAAAGAAGAACAGACACTGCAAAAAGTAACATTTTCAGACTCAAGGACACAAACATAAAGCAACTCTTCACGGAATATATCAATAAAAGATTAATGAACGTCAAAGAGGTGATTCTCCAAAACGCAGAACCAGAAAACAAATGGCTTTTAATGAAAACAGAAATAGAGGAAAGTCAAAGAGAAATACTAACTCCAACAAGATATAGAAAGCAGCAATGAATGACAGAGGAGATACTGGACCTAATAGATGAGAAACGACAATTCAAAAACAGAGATATGCAAAAGTATAAAGAAATAAACAAGCAAATCAAATACAAGATTAGACTAGCGAAAAATAAATGGTTTCAAGAAGAATGTGAAGAAATAGAAGAGTATCAGAGAAAACATGATAGTTTTAATATGCACAAAAAGATATAAAAGATAACTCATAGTAACAGAAAGAGAGAACAGACACTGCTTAAAAATGCAAAAAGCAAGTTAATCTTAGACACCCAAGAGAAACTTGAAAAATGGACAGAATACATCAAAGACCTGTTTAAGGACAATAAAGTAGAGCAGATGGAGATTGAAGTAAAAGATAACAAGGCATAAACGATACTGAAAGATGAAATAAAAGCAGCTACAAGAAACAACAAAAATGGAAAAGCACTAGGTCCAGATCGAATCCCAGTAGAAATCTTAAAATGCATGAATGATGATACCATGGATATATTGTTAGATCTGTTCAACACAGTATATTAAACGGGGAATATACCCAGAGAATGGTTACTCTCCACCTTTTGCGCTATTCCAAAAAATAAAAATCCAAAAGACTGCAGCGAATATAGAACAATATCTTTGATAAGCCATGTGCTCAAGGTGTTTTTAAAAGTAGTACAGGGCCGCATTTATAAAGAACTTGAAAAGGGGATAGATGATAGTCAGTTTGGGTTCAGAAATGGTATAGGCACCAGAGACGCATTGTTTGCACTTAATGTGCTTTCACACAGGTGTATGGATATGAACACCGATATACACATTTGTTAAGTTGACTTCGAGAAGACTTTTGATAAAATTAGACATGAAAAACTAGTCGAGATTCTAAGAAGAAAGAACATAGACAACAAAGATTTAAGAATAATAATTAACCTATATTGAAATCAACGCGCACAAATAATAGTAGATAACGAAACAAGTCCGGAAATTGAAATAGGAAGAGGAGTGAGACAAGGATGGATTTTGTCATCCCTACTATTCAATGTGTACAGTGAATCGATTTTCGAAGAAGCACTGTTAACGAAAAGTAAGGGAATAATAATAAACGGAAGAGCTGTAAACAACATAAGATTTGCAGACGACACTGCTATCATAGCTAGCTCCGCTGAAGAACTCCAAGAACTAGTGAACGAAACAAATAACGCTTGCGAGCAACACGGATTAAAAATGAACACCAAAAAGACTAAATATATGGTAATAACTAAAAAACAAAACATGCAAACAAGCATAAAGTTGCGAGGTGTGAATTTTAAAAAAGTGCAAAAATACAAATACTTGGGCACGTGGATAACAGCAAATAATGAACAAGCAACAGAAATAAGAACGAGAATAGAAATAGCAAGAAGTGCGTTTGTAAAACTGAAAACCATTCTGTGCTGCAGAGACATCACTCTAGAACTAAGAATGAGAATTTTAAGATGTTATGTATTTTCAGTGCTGCAGTATGGGTTGGAAGGCTGGACACTGAAACAAGAACACATAAATAAACTGCAAGCGTTTGAAATGTGGTGTTACAGAAGGATGTTGAGAATATCTTGGACGGAGAGAAAAAAAAACGTAGAAGTATTGCTAGCAATGGACTAAAACTATGAAATAATTAACAACATAAAAATAATGAAATATCTTGGACATATAATGAGAGGCCAGCGATACGAGTTGCTTAGTTTGATCATGCAGGGTAAAATGGAAGGAAGAAGAAGAATTTCATGGTTGAGAAATTTGAGAGAGTGGTTCAATTATAGCTCGGTAGAACTTTTTCGAGTAGCGGCAAATAGAGTGAGAGTGGCAATGATGATATCCAACCTCCGATAGGAGATGGCACCTGAGGAAGAAGAAGCTAGCTAGAAACCATCAATCCGCCTGTTCGTCTATATGTTACTTTTAACTTTAGCTTGACAAAATGTCCTATAAAAGTTTTCAAACCCAAAAAAGTTAAATTACAATTTCAATTTCGCAGGGTTATTACTCGTATTATTGTTTTGTTCCATGCAAAGGATGACTTTTAAACGACGTAACATTTGCTTTATAGGTAATTTTACGCGCTGATTAGTTAGTAACTCGGTGTAACAAATGTTATTACTAAATCAAAAGAATAAAAGTTATTAAGATATTATTTAATAATCGTACAAAAGATATTATATCTTATTCTTGAATAATATTTAATAAATTACTTAGATGTGCGAAAGATTTTTTAAAAATCTGGTTGCAATAGAAAGAATGTAACTTTAAATATCAAGGGTCGATTTCTTCAGGCCATCATAATCGAAAATTGTTCTGTCTAGTGCAGTAAATAATGACTCTTACATTAACTGAACAATCATATTATATTGCTTATCGGTTAAATTCATAAAATTTTTTATTTATAGATAATTTTTTTATAATAAGGAGAATAGTAGCAATTAATCTTTAAAAACTGATAAGAAAAACAATACCTATATACGTAGTATGTACTATTACCACATTTTATTGTATTGATATGTGAACTGTGCGTTGGTTGCTGATGTATGTATGTTAACAAATAAAATGCAATATTTGTAGTGCTTTTATGTTAAAATACTGTTCTAGAAAGTTTATTTTTTATTCTGAAAAGATTGGATACCAAAAAGCTTGTTTTGTGGCAAACTACTGACCATTTCAGGTAAGTTTTGAATTATTTTTATGTTATATAGATTATTTTCTTAATTACAACATTAACTAACAAGGAAGGTACGTGAAGTGTCCGTTCCTGAATTTAATGAAACTTCAACATATTTTAGAGGGTACAAAAATAAAAGCCACGTATTTTTTTTATCTGCGGAGGTTCATTTTAACGGGGAAAATCGCCCCTAAAAACAGTATTTTTAAAATATATCAGGTCCAAAGTAAAATATCTTTACAAAACAAAATGAAAATTACTTGTTGTTAAAAATAATGTGAAATATTGTTTTTGACGCCCAGGGATATCATCCCTTATTTTTTATAAGGACAGATCATTTATTCGCGCACTTAATTTAACTCTAAAAATTACGAAATTTAAGATGATTGAAAATATTTCTTTCACGAATATCAGTTGAAGGGTTTCGGGAGTTCTAAAAATAACTAGTAAAAGAGGGTGAGCCACCCCTAAATACTTTTTTTTCTCAAATCTCAAGTTTTTATTGAGATACTTTTACAAAACAAAGTGGAAATTTCTTGTTAATTGAAACGATGTTGAACTAATGTATTTTTATCCCCAAAAATATCATCCCTTATTTTAATTTAATTCTAAAAATTACGAAATTTAATAAAATTGTAACAAAATATTTTTTCACGAATACCATAATTAACTGAAGTTGACATCTTTCGGGATTTCCAGAAATAAACTCGTAATAGAGGGTGGATCAACCCTAAATACTTTTTTTTTAATTATCTTAAGTTCTAATTAAGATAAATCTACAAAACAAAATGAAAATTGTTTGTTATTCGAAATGATTAAAAAAAACTATAGTATTTTGACCCCAAAGGATATAATCCCTAATTTTAATGTAAACCATATACTTGCGCACGTAATTTAATTGTAAAAATTACGAAATTTAATATTTTCTAAAAATAAACTAGTAAAAGAGGGTGAATCACCCCCAAATAATCTGTCAACTTTTTTACCTATGGTATTCGTGAAAAAAATATTTTCAAACAATTCCATTAAATTTCGAAATTTTTAGAATTAAATAACGTGCTTAAATATATGTTTTACCCTAAAAAGAAATAAGGGATGATGGCGGTGAAAATACCATAGTTTAACATCATTTCGAATGACAAGTAACTTTGATTTTGTTTTGTAAAAATATCTCATTTAGAACTCGAGATATTTCAAAAATACTGTGTTTAGGGGTAAACTTCAGGGGTGGTTTTCACCCCCGTTATAATAAATATCCGCAGATAAAAAAAATACGTGTCTCTTATTTTTGCATCCTCTACAACATATTGAAGTTTCATTAAAATCGAAACCTGACACTTCAGATACCTTGCTTGTAAGATATATATATAGCACGAATAGAGTTTAAAAATGGCCAGACTCCATTTCTTTGAAGGCTAATAAGATAAACTGGTGAATTAGATCATGAAAATACTTTGTGCTTGGAAGAAACATATTTTAAGTGAAATTTTAATGAGGAGAAAAATGTGAAAAAATTGTTAAAAATATGGAAATCATTGAATCTTAAATGTGATAGGCATAACAAATACCTCTTGATGAATTAAAAGCATAGTTAGTAAGAACTATATCCTTTTGGAACTTTAGTTACTGCTTGCATCTTTCTCACCTTGCTACTCCACTGAACATATGTTTTGGAAAATTCTAGTCTACGATCTTGTCGAATTTGGAAAAGATAGGCCGTTTTATACAAGTGGTGAAATTTTCAGTTCAGTTTTTGTCAAACTAGTCTCAAGTCACTTTAAATATTCAGCTTATTCCTGTCTTTTTTCTTAATCTGTAGAAAGGTTAAAAATACACTTTCCCAAAAATAAATAACGTTAAATTTCAGATTCAAAGCCTTAAAGGTGGTTATTAACTTCCTCTCTTACATGTTACATTCCTGTCTCCGATTTTTGAGTTTATTTTACGGGACCAGTTTTTCAGTTTTCATTTGAACACGTGAATATTATTTTGGAAGTGAACAATTTAGCTGAACTCACGCAAACGAGAAACTAGGAACTTAAATCAACATTGATGGTCTTAAGTTAAAAAGGAAACACAATGAGATGCCATTATCTCAGACAAAATTTATTCTATCGCATATTTGTCTAAGGCATCTTTAAATGATATTATTTTACAGAGATATATTACGTATTTTTAACTGACTTCTAAAAGAAAAAGGTTCTCAATTTGTCGACTATTTATTTTTTTATGCATGTACACCGATTACTCCGGAACGGTGGCATCGATTTGAATGAAATTCTTTACGTTATGTTCAGGTAGTTGCTGCGGTAGTCCCATATTTTTTTGGATGAAATTGGTGCAGTAAAATTCAAGATGGCGCTGACAATATGGCGGCCAAAAAAATTAATTTTGTCCTATTTGCTCTAAAATTGGTATGGGAGAATTTTTGGCATCGCACATAACGAATCTAAAATTATTTTTAAAAAATTCAATGTAGCGGATCCAATATGGCGAACGAAAAAATCAATTTTGTCGGATTTTCTACAAAATTGCTATGGGGGGAGTTTTTGGAGTCACACATGACGAATTTAAAGTTATTTTAAAAAAATTCAATATGGCGTATCCAATATAGCGGATAAAAGTTAATCACATATTCCGAATCTGAAACTATTTAAAAAAATTAAATGTGGTGGATTCAAGATGGTGGATTAAAGATTCTACATGTCTCAATTTTGTCTAAAAACAGTATTGGGGATTTCTGTTAGTAGTAATTTCGAATCCAATATAACGGACTAAAATTTTTATATTTTTTGATTTTGTTGAAAGGTGGGACTGAATCGTTTTTCAGGATGTAAATAGCGAATATAAAATATTTTATAAAAAATCTAATATGTCAGATGCAATATGACGGTCTAGAAATTTTAAATTTCCAGATTTCATCCAAAATTGATACTAAGGGGTTTTGAAGGGTTTAAATTTAGATTAGATTAAGACAATAAAATTATTTTTTTTTAATTCAATATGGCGGATCCAATATGCTGAGTTGACAATTTTACCCTATTCGAATTTTTTCAGATTGGGTATTAAAGGATTTTCGGGATCGTGTATTACGAATATGAAGTTAATTTTTTACGACTATTAGCTTGATAAGATACAATATGAAGGAGTGAAAATTTTACAATTTCCGATTTCGTCTAAAATTAATATTGCGGGGTTCTTGGGGCGTATACAAACTCAATATGCATAATAAAATATATCAGGCTAAGAAATTCACACCACAAGTTTTCTAATTTGAAATTTAAGATAGTCGATTTACTATGACAGATTAAATATTTCTTCTTCTTCTTCTTCCTCTTGTTATAGGCTTACAGCCTGTTTTTTCCAACTCAATCATTCATTTCATTCGATGTTGAAATCCAGGACTCTCTCCACCTTTTAGGTGATCTACCTATTGGTTTTCTGGTTTCCGGTGTTCCATCTCGGGCGATTCTCGCTATCCTATTTTGCGCCATTCTTCCTACGTGCTTATTCCAGGCTCTTCTGCACTTCCGTCCCCATCTTACTATATCCTGCATTCCATGTTCGTCGCGTATTGTTGAATTGCGTATGTGATCTCTTAATGTGTATCCCGATATTAAATATTTGCTTGACACAATTTCACTGGTATTTGGAGAACTTTAAGAACTAAAGAATTTTTAATGGTTCATTTTAGGGTGATTTAGAACTTTGTATAAAATGGATACTTTTTTGCCACCTTGGAGTCATTGCTAGGTACACCAATCTCGATTAGCACTGAGTTCAAATAATTTATGGATATCATAATGAATGCAAAACTAAAAATCGAAAAATAAAATTTTTATAAAAAAAATTGAACCAATTTAAAAAATTTCAATTTCATATAAAAATTTATAGTTATTTTTCACTTTTTAGCGCCCTTTTAGAAGTACCTTAAAATAATTTTTTCGTTGAATAAAGAAAAAGTTTTACGCAAAAATATAAAATTGCACAATGTGCGGGAAAAAAGTTATAAAAATCGTAAGAAGTTGATAATTTTTAGAGGCCATTTCTCAGCTATTATTCATGGTACAGACTTCGGCTGAGGACCATTTTAATGGGCGTGATGTCAGCTTTCTTTTTTGAAGCAGTCAATGTCTATACTTAAATTCACTTACAAAAAAGTTATGTGATGAAATTTGAAAAAAAGCAAAAATTTGTTATTATCGAGAAAAATAGTAACGTCAGCTTTCTTTTTTATGAAGCAATGGCTATACTTAATTTTACTTGGATAAAGTTATAGGGAAAAAATTTAATTTTTTTTTTGGGGTATATTTTTTTGAAAAATGCCTTTTTTGTACTTTATGAGATATTATTTCGAAAGAAAATTTCATTTCCTACAACTTTTCTGTAGACATGGACCTACCAAGAATGAAAACTGAAAAGTAGACAAATTTATCTTAATCTCAAAAACCCACCTTTGCGATTTTGTCATATTTGGAAGTTAACTGAATGTAAAAAACAATGAAGAATATTTTAGGGTTTTAATTCCTTTTAAACCATTTTTTTGACATAGTCAATAGCCTAATAATTGAATTCACTTTAATTTTTAAATTATGTACAGAATTTATGTTCAAATGCGCGATAGACAATGAATTTAATTAATATGAAGTAAAGGGTTTTCCAATAAGAGGTGTCATTTTGAAAAGCCCGCTATTTCGGTAGATGTCACTTTTGAAGCTGTAAGTTTTTGACGTTTGACAAGTAGAAACTACGCCATAAATAAAGATGGAACGATACACGCTTCAACAACGCATTGAAATTATTAAAATTCACTATAAAAATGGTGAAAATTTGGCAGAGACGGTTCGTAAAACTCGAACATTTTTGGGTCGTCATGAAGCACCTTGTCGGAGCGCAATAAAGAAATTGGTGAAAAAATTCGAGCTGTTGGGACAAGTTAGTTATGTGAAGAAGAAAACCCGTGCACGTCGCTCAAGAACAGCCGAGAATATTGCTGCTGTAGCCGAAAGTGTTGAAGAAAACCCAGGTTTGTCCATTCCTCGTCGTTCTTTGGAATTAGGGATTCCACAAACGTCATTACACCGTATTTTGCATAAAGATTTGGGTCTTAAGGCTTATAAAGTTCAGTTAACGCAAGAACTCAAGCCGGCCGATCATTAACAACGTCGTGCCTTTGCTGATTGGGTTCTTGAAATGCATGAAAATGATCCGGAATTCCATCGAAAAATCATCTTCAGTGTTGAGGCCCATTTCCACCTCGGTGGCTTCGTTAACAAACAAAATTGTCGCATCTGGGGCTCGGAAAACCCAAGAGTTATTGTTGAAAAGCCTCTCTATCCTGAACGTGTGACTGTTTGGTGCGGTTTATGGTCCGGCGGGGTCATTGGACCTTACTTTTTCGAAAATGAGGCTGGAGCAACAGTTACGGTGAATGGATTGCGCTATCGAGAGATGATTAATGATTTTTTATGGCCGGAATTGGATGGTATTTATCTGGACCACGTTTACTTTCAACAAGACGGCGCTACGTGTCACACAAGCAACGAAACCATTGATCTTTTACGGGAAAAGTTTCCGGGCCGTGTTATCTCTCGAAGAGGTGATCACAATTGGCCACCGAGATCTTGTGATGTGACACCTTGCGATTTCTTCCTTTGGGGCCACGTGAAAGACAAGGTCTACGCCAACAGCCCAGCGTCGATTCAAGACCTCAAAGATGGAATTCGTGAGGCTATCGAGGACATAGGGCAGCCACTTTGCGATTTGGTTATGGAAAATTTCATGAAAAGGATATGGTCCTGTAGGCATGGTCGTGGTGGTCATTTGGCTGATGTTATTTTCCATCATTAACGGCATACCTTCCTCTTTATAATGTAATAAATATCCGATCATTTATCTTAAAAAATGGCATTTTTCTTTGAATATCAAAATAACACCTCTTATTGGAAAACCCTTTATATGTTAATATTAAAACAAACGATTAAATCTGTTCACTAGTTGAATTACATCAGCGCTAATTAAAAATTGTTTTTAAGCAGTAGTAATAACAAAAAAATTTCGATAATTTTGTCCATAATAAAATATCGGCCATACTGTATGGTAAGGATTAATTAATATTATTTTTTTAGTATCTAGAGATTATAAAAGAAGTCGGCTGCATTAATTTTTAAATCAATTGTAAACACCATATAAAATCCATTAATCTAATTCAATTTTAAACAGCAATAAAGCAGGTTGAATATTATCAAGATATATTTATTGGAATATAATTTGAATAATTAAAGAACATTTGGGAACAATACCACGAATTATAAAAACTTGATCACAGGTTTAAAATATGTTATTTGGTTATAACCGCGTCTTGAAAAAATGGTTAAAATATCATCGGTGACGCAAATAAAAAAGATAACTATAATTTTTAAAACAAAAAGTGTTATTACCTTGACATTACAAGGTAGTTTGAAATGACGTCCCGTCGTAAAAATTTCAATTTTTTATTGTGGATTCGATAACAATTGCTCGAATATTGAAAAGAAAAATAAGGATCTTATATATGTTTTTATGTAAAATAAAATCATTTAATATTCGATTGTATCAGTATATTTAAACAACAATAAATTTGTTTCAACGTTGTTTAAGGTCGATAGTAAAGTGTATTTTTTTTTTCATGTTTGGCACGAACACACTTTTATTTAATTTCGTTTTCAGTATTCTTGCTTGTGTGACTTCAAATTGCAAGTTTATAAATAATATCAACAAAAAAAAATTAAAAACTCATTTTTTAACCGACTTTTAAACGAAGGATATTCTCAATTCGTTGAGTATGTATTTTTTTATGTATTTTTGTGTGCTAGATTTTCCACCACCGCTGTTACCAATGTTGTAAGCTTGGTATCTACCACCGCTGTTACCAATGTTATAATTTCGAGATTTCGGCCACCTCTTGCAATATTGTATACTTGCTTGAGTTTTCAATTGGTTTTTATTTTATGGGCTTTTCTCATATTTTTACCAATTTTATCAATAATAACAAAACAAATTTTCAAATATCACTTTTAATATATATATATATATATATATATATATATATATATATATATATATATATATATATATATATATATATATATATATATATATATATATATATATATATATATATATTGACAGGAAATAGTTTTGCGACGCACTCGTAATTATGATGTTTCTTATTCTACGTTGACAAAATAAAAGAGAGCCCTTCAATCTCATGGATCCAATTTATACTTTTCTTATCTCCAATCGGTCATAGGCGTACTTAAGGAACTAACTATATCTATTTTATTATAAAACAATTGGTCAAACAACCTATTTGAAAAGTCTACCTGATATGCGACAAAAGGGCGCCATGAATAAAGTTCTGTATTTTTTATAAAATTAGGTTTTATGATTTTATAGATTTGGGATTTTTCCGTTTAGGTTGGTTAACAAATGTATTTACTTAGGATATGCTTATTTAAAAATTTACTAACTATTGGGTTACAATTATGCATTGAACCATAGGCGTAACCTAGAAATATTCTAATTATATATAAAAAATAGTTGGGTTACAACAGTATGTACACCGATTACTCCAGAACGGCTACACCGATTTGAATGAATTTTTTTACGTTGTGTTCAGGAAGTTGCTGTGGTGGTCCCATATTTTTTTAGACGAAATTGGTGCAGTAAAATCCAAGATGACGCTGACAATATAGCGGCTAAAAAATTAATTTTGTCCGATTTTCTCCAAAATTGATATAGGGGAATTTTCGGAGTCGTATACAACGAATCTGAAATTATTTTAAAAAATTCAATATGGCAGATCCAATATGGCGAACAAAAAAATTTTATTTTGACCGATTTTCTCCAAAATTGGTGTGGGGGAGTTTTCGGAGTCGTATATAACGAATATAAAATTACTTTTATAAAATTCAATATGGCGGATCCAATATCGTGGACAAAAAAATCAGTTTTGTCCAATTTTCTTCAAAACTGGTACGGGGGAGTTTTTGGGGTCGCCCATAACAAATCTCAAATTATTTAAAAAAAAAATAATATGGCGGATCCAATATGGCGGACACAAAAATCAATTTTGTCTGATTTTCTCCAAAATTGGTACGGGAAAGTTTTTAGGGTCGCACATAACGGACCTAAAATTATTTAAAAAAAATTCAATATAGCGGATCTAATATGACGGACAAAAAATCAATTTTGTCCGATGTTTTTTAAAATCGGTATGAGGAAGTTTTCGGGATCCCACATAACGAATCTGAAATTATTTTAAAAAAAAATCAGTATGGCGTATCCAATATGGTGGATAAAAAATTAATTTTGTTCAATTTTTATCAAAATTGATATGGAGGAGTTTCTGGGATCACAGGTTATGAATCTAACATTATTTGACGAAAAATTAAATATGGCGGATTAAATATTCTACATCTCTCGATTTTGTCTAAAATCTATATTGGGGGATTTTTGCTAGTGTTAAATGCGAATTTCAAATATTTTTGGAAAAACTCAATCTGGCGGATTCAATATGGTGTCCTAAAAATTTTAAATTTTTTTGATTTTCTCCAAAACTGATATAAGGGATTCTTAAGGGTGTAAATTATGAATTTAAAAATATTTCAGGATTCAATATGACGAATACATTATAGCGGATTAAAATTTTTGGATTTTTCGATTTTGTTCAAAGGTGGTACTGAATCGTTTTTGAGGATGTAAATAGCAAATATAAAATTATTTTAAGAAAATTCAATATGTTGGATGCGATATGACGGTCTAGAAATTTTAAATTTCCGGATTTCATCCAAAATTTGTATTAGGGGGCTTTGAAGGATTTAAATTTAAATTATATTAAGGCGTTAAAATTATGTTTTTGAGATTAAATATGGCGGATCCAATATGTTGAGTTGAAAATTTTACCTTATTCGCATTTTGTCAGATTTGGTATTAGGGGGTTTCGGGGTCATCTGTTAGGAATATGAAGTTAATTTTTTACACAAACACAATATGCAGTATAAAATATATCCAGCTAATAAATTTACGTCTCAAGTTCTTTAAATATCGTTATTAGAAGATTTAGGAGTCTATAATACCAATCGAAAATTAATTTGAAATTTAAGATAGTGGATTTACTACGACAGACTAAATATTTGTTTTACGCAATTGCACTGATATTTAGAGAACTCTAAGAATCAAAGAATGTTTAGTGGTTCATTTTAGGGTGATTTACAACTTTGGATAAAAGGGGTACTTTTGTCACCTTGGAGTCATTGCGAGGTACACTAATTTCGATTAGTACTTTGTTCAAATAACTTATGGACATCATATTGAATTCAAAACAAATAAAATTTTTATAAAAAAATTGAACCGACTTCTAAAAGTGCTTTAAAAAGTGAAAAATAACCATAAATTTTTATATGAAATTGAACTTTTTGAATTCGGCGCCAAACTAATACCTGACACTGCTTTTTTACCATAATTTGTATATATTAGTAGATATTTATTTCGTGTACAAATAATTTGGCGCCGACTTCAAAAAGTTCAATTTCATATAAAAATGTATGGTTATTTTTCACTTTTTAGCGCACTTTTAGAAGTCGGTTCAATATTTTAATAAAAATTTTATTTTTCTATTTTTAGTTTTAGAATTCATTATGATATTCATAAATTATTTGAACTAAGTACTAATCGAGATTAGTGTACCTCGCAATGACTACAAGGTGACAAAAAGGTATCCATTTTATCCAAAGTTGTAAATCACCCTAAAATGAACCACTAAAAATTCTTTAGTTCTTAGAGTTTTCCAAATACATCAAATTGGGTCAAACGAATATTTAGTCTGTCATAGAAGATCCACTATCTTAAATTTCAAATTAATTTTAGATTAGTAATATAGGCCCAAAAACCTTTCAATATCGATATTTAAAGAAAATAAATTAATTTTTTATCCACCATATTGAATACGTCATATTGAATTTTTTAAAAATAATTTTAGATTCGTCATGTGTGACCCCGAAAACTCTCCCGTATCAATTTTTGTGAAAATCGGATAAAATTGATTTTTTTGTCCGCCATATTGAATCCGCCATATTGATTTTTTTTAAAAACAATTTCAGATTCTTTATGTGAGGCCCCGAAAACTTCCCCATACCAATTTTGGAGAAAATAGGACAAAATTGATTTTTTCATCCGCCATATTGGATCTGCTATATTGAATTTTTTTAAAATTATTTTAGATTCGTCATATGTGACTCCGAAAACTCCCCCGTACCAATTTTGGAGAAAATCGGACAAAAACGATTTTTTTGTCGGCCATATTGAATCCACCAAATTGAATTTTTAAAAAATTATTTTAGATTCGTCATATGCGACCCCGAAAACTCTCCTGTACCAATTTTGGAGAAAATCGGACAAAATTAATTTTTTTGTCGGCCATATTGGATCCGCCATATTGAATTTTTTAAAAATTATTTTATATTCGTCATATGCGACTCCGAAGACTTCCCCATACCAATTTTGGAGAAAATCGGACAAAATTGATTTTTTCGTCCGCCATATTGGATCCGCCATATTGAATTTTTTAAAAGTAATATCAGATTCGTTATGTGCAATCTCGAAAACTCCCCATACGAATTTCGGAGAAAATCGGACTAAATTAAATATTTTTGTCCGCCATATTGGATCCGCCATTTTGAATTTTTTAAAAATAATTTAATATTCTTTGGGTACAACCCCGAAGATTCCTCCATACCAATTTTGGAGAAAATCGGACAAAATTAATTTTTTTGGCCGCCGTATTGTAAGCGCCATCTTGGATTTTACTGCACCAATATCATCTAAAAAAATATGGGACCATCGCAGTAAATTCCTGAATATAACGTAAAAAATTTCATTGAAATCGGTGCAGCCGTTCCGGAGTAATCGGTGTACATACATAAAAAAAAAATACATAGTCGATGAATTGAGAACCTTCTTCTTATAGAAGTCGGTTAAAAATCGGAAAATAAAATTTTTATAAAAAAATTAAACCGACTTCTAAAAGTGCGCTAAAAAGTGAAAAATAACTATAAATTTTAACATGAAATTGAAATTCTTAAAGTCGGCGCCAAATTATTTCTAAATGAAATAAATAACTACTAATATATACAAATTATGGTAAGAAATCAATTACAAATAAGGTATTTTTAATCTGTTTATGCAAATCACATTTTGTTAGGTATTAGTTTGTCGCCGACTTCAAAAAATTCAATTTCATATAAAAATTTCTAGTTATTTTTCACTTTTTAGCGCACTTTTAGAAGTCAGTTTAATTTTTTTGTAAAAATTTTATATCGGTAAATATAATATTTTTATTTATACTTGAAAAAGTGTTGACAAACAGTAGATATTTAATTTCTTGGTACATATATACCGATTGTATGCTATCCTTTTCCAACTGCATTATTTAAATGAGTATCATATGATAATCGGTACGTCAATTCTGAATACATAAAATATGGTTACCTAAATTATTATTACGGTTATTTTCAATATATAAACAATATTTACCAATAAAAATATGTTTTTGAATCCCCTTTTTGTTAATATTAGTTATAAACTTCGCATTTATAGTAATTTCTAAAAGAAAGGATAAATAAACATGTTTATGTCTGTCAAACATCAAAAAAGCGTCTCCTACACTGACCATAAACAGCCTTCAAACATATCTGTTGTTGTTTAAATCTAGGGTATGATCGAATGTTACGTATTAAAAATAATATACACAAATATGTTACGAAAATTATATTTTAAATATCCATATGTTTCGCGATTGTTGAAATGGAAACTTTACCGATTCGACATGATCAAAATAACAACTAAATCGCACTATCAAAAGAAAAGTAAAGGATGAGATTTTCAACCACTGCATTGTAAAAATACTGAACAAATTACATCTTGTTCTACAGAAAATGTTCAAAATCGTCACCATTTGTGCGGTTAACGTAAACTACACGCGTAAAAAATAAAATCTCGGTCTTCACAGATAATATCACAAGCATTTTTAACGCGCTATTGTAGTTCTTCCACAATATTCACTTCCCCATCGTGATAAACTAACTGTTTTAAATAGCTCCATAGAAAAAAATCGCAAGGATTTAGATTCGGGGAACGTGCAGTTCAAGAAATGGGTCGGTTTCGCCCTATTTCATCTATTAGGAAACACACTATTTAAATGTTCTTGAACTTCTCATCTGAAATGTGGCAAAGCTCCATCGTGAAGAAGTCACATATCCTGTCTCACAATAAAAGGAATATCTTCTAATAATTGTGATAGATTGTTTTGAAGAAAGTCTAAATAATTTTCACCTGTAAGTTAATTTGGGAAAAAGTAAGGCTCCTTTAAGCATTCCATTTACTACTCCAGCCCAAACAGTTAGTGAAATTCTGTGCTAAAAATGACTTCTTTTCACTACATGCGGTTTTCCCCCAAACATGGTTATTGTGGAAAATACTTACTCCATGTCTTGTACCCGTGGCCTCAACGGTAGCCAAAATAAATGTGATAAAATTGTCATTTATGTGGTACTGATCTAAGAGCCAGTGAAAAAATTGTATTCTTTTAAGATAATTTTCTTTTTGCAACGCATGTACCTGTTGATAAAATTGCCCTTGTCGTAAAGTTTTCCACACTTCACTATGAGCAACTTCTACTTGACCTGCTAACCCCATTTATTGCTGTTCACTGAACACTGGATGAGACCAGAATAAAGTTCATGTCTAACGATACAGGGCTATAAATTGGTATTCTGTTTTTCCCGAACCCAGGTGGAACATGGGGGAGCGTGTGTCTATGCTGAAGATGAACTTGACTTTAAAAATGAAACTACAATTTGTGGAAAGAGCGTAGATGGTGTGATTGAACTAGCATGTGCAATGAATAAACAATTTTGAGGTTATTGTTTTATGTATTTATAGAAGGGGTCTTGGCAACCTCGAAATATTCTTAGAGACATTGGAACAGGTATTGAATCTTATATTTGAAAAATTTTTGGGGTTTAGAGTAGTTATTGGCGGAGATTTTAATATAAATTTATTTATAAAGAATGAATTCACAAAGAGAATTTTAGACCTAATGAATGTTTATAATCTTTCTCAAAGTATTTTTGAGGCAACCCGCACAACCGATAATACTTCAACACTTATTGATAATATTTTCTATAATTCAGATAGGGGTTTCCAAGGCTATGTGATTAATACTGCACTTTCGGATCATAAGGCACAAGTTATATGTATTGAAAATATCATTATTCAGAAAGATCGTAACTATATATTTAAAAGAATTTTTACAAAGAACAAGGTGCAACATTTTAGACAGGAGCTTGAAAATGTTGACTGGTCACCAGTATATGGTTCAAATTCAGCAAATCTGGCATATGATAATTTTTTGTGTATTTTCTCAGTTCATTTGGATACGATTTTTGTCACTAAGAAGTATAATTTTCCCTCGGGATCGGATTCTTGGATTACTGCAGGCATTAGAGTGTCCTGCAGACACAAACGTGTTTTATACTTTAAAAAAACAAGGGGACAGATCACAGCTGAATATTTTAATACTTATTGTAAAATATTAAAGAATGTTATTGTGAAAGCTAAACAGTTAAGTAATAGAAACCATATTAATTCTTCTGAGAATAAAGTTAGGGCTACCTGGCAAGTTGTTAAACAAATTACTGATCGAAAAGATAAAACCAGTACAGTTATTGAAAATTTTTCTTCCAAATTTAGTGATCTTTTCAGATAGTCAATAGTTTAAATAATTATTTTATAAATTCATGCCCTACCATTGACTCTCGATGTCATAATTCACAGATTGAAGGGAGAGTAACAAATTCCATTTATTTGTTTCCTACTGATTCTAATGAGATATTGAAGGTTATAAAGGGTTTAAAAAAACAAGAAGTCGGTTGGAGATGATCAGATATATGTTTCTATTTTAAAAGATGTAGGTGACTTTATTTCTGAACCTTTATCTTTTATTGTAAATATGTGTTTTACTACAGGTATTTTTCCGGGTAAGCTGAAAAATGCCCATATTAGAGCAATCTATAAGAAGGGGGAGAAATCTGAAGAAAAGAATTATAGACCAATCTCGCTATTGCCTAATATAAGCAAGATTTTTGAAAAAATTTTATTTCAGAGAATTGTAACATTTCTGGATAAGTTCTCTGTAATATCAGATAAACAAAATGGCTTTAGAAAAGGGAAATCCACAGTAAGAGCTTTGTACCAAACACTTATACAAATTATAGATTCTCTAAATAAAAAAAGCAAACATTGGCCATGTGCCTGGATCTCTCTAAAGCCTTTGATGCTGTGGATCATAAAACATTATTATTAAAACTAGAAATGTATGGTATAAGGGGTAACGCGCTGCAATTGGTAAGATCGTATTTGACGGACAGGACTAAGTGTGTTGTGGAGTCTGATCTCCATGGTAGGGCGTCCCTCAAGGATCAATACTTGGACCTCTTTTGTATATTCTTTACACAAATGATTTACCTGAAATCTCTGGAGAGCAGACTGTACTATATGCTGATGATACATCGCTTATATTCAGTGAAAACACGGCGGAGTTGCTATCGATGAAGGTTCAATCTGTGATGGACACTCTCGATGGGTACTTTCGGTCCAACAGCCTGTCGGTAAATGTTTCCAAGACACAGTGCATTAGGTTCGGTAACAGATTGAATAATCAATTTACAGTAACGTTTGAGGATACAACAATAAAATCAGTTGAGAGCGAATTCCTGTGATATCAATAGAATTTCGATTCTGCAAAAAAGATGTTTACGATGTATTTTTGCAATGAAACAACAAGACAGTTGTAGGACTATGTTTATTAGTAACAATATTTTGACGGTTGTAGGTATGTACATTTTGGATTCGGTGATGTTTATTGTTGATAACAGGGATCTTTTTGAGGGTGCATATATTAAGCATAACTACATTACTAGAAATAAAACAAACCTGCTTTCTGATAAATATAACTTTAGTTTTTTGCAGAAAAATGTCGAGTTTTCTATAATAAAAGTTTTTAATTCTTTACCTGAAAATGTACATTTACTACCGAGAAATAGATTAAAGTGTGTCCTGAAAACCTTTTTATGTAAAAAAGCCTTCTATACATTGAAAGAGTTTTATGAGTGTGATAAAGGCAGTATTGTCTCGAATTAGAATTTTTGTTATTGGCTTTATTATTAAATTTTAAATGTATGTAAGTGTACTTGTTATTTAATTTTTGTCTCATTTATAATATTGCTCTTTATCTTAAGTTTTAGTTGTTTTGTTTTTACTACATTAACTCGATAGAATTATTCAAGAAAGATATTTAAAACTGTATAAGTATTGATGAGGCTTTTTCTTTTTCATTTTTTTTCTTTTTTTATCTAGAGCTGAGAATGAACTATAATTTTTATTATGATGTTTATTACAGTAATGATATTTTTTTGACATTGTTCCATGCCCTTATGGGTTTTTTGTAAGTAATACTTATTGGAATAAATAAAGACTTATCAATCCATTTATGGGTGGACAGCTCGTTGTTGGGTTGTTTTCGACAATTTCTAACAATACTTCCTCGATCTCCTGCATTTCGCGTGGAGAAAGTCTTCCAGCGTAACCTTCTCTTTATTCCCCCAAATACCCGGTGTCGCAAAGCCTTATAGCTAAATTTACAAACACCCGCAGAAACAGACGGTTCCGTAAAGGAAATCTCTCCGCGTAGAAACGACATCCAGCGGCTGCATTTCATTGGCACTCTCTGTAAGTTAATCTTACGTCCATTAGTTCATTGTTTTCATAAATGTGTGCTACTTTTATTGCACAGAACATCCACAAATGAAAAATAATATCACGCACAACTGTACGAATTATTTACCACTGATCAAATCGAAAATCGAACTCAAAACCGTGTAATAATTACATACAAAAAATAGGCATACCCAGTATCAATAATAAACAAAATTTTTACAATGCAATGGTTAAAAATACCATGAAATAAGGTTTGTATTGCATTTTATTATTCAACAATTAAATACATATTTTAAATACTTAGTATTGTGTTTCTGTAAATTTTAATTTTAATTTGTTATTAATACGCTCATTTATTTTGACCTTCAATAAAACATTTTTTAAAAGGAATTATGTTGTGCACGTGCTGTATACATTTAATGGACTCTAATAAATTAAATATGAATTATTATTATTCAACGTGTTGTTACGATTTTCTCTCCTTAAAAATCGCTCACTGAGTTTGCAGAATGAAGCACAACACTTCTTACTAAATTACTTCCAATACTATATTAACTACTTTTTAACACAGCTAAATCACTACTATCCAATTACTGCTTCTTTACTATTCAAATACAACTATACAACTCTATTAAAACTCTTATCCTATCCCTATTTATATACTTATAGAATTACCTAGAATCTAGAACTTACTAACATAAAAGCTGGGATCTATCTAGAAATATGACTTATCGATATAATATTCCTTTCGGCGCATTATAATAAAGATGACTCATCGCATCGGAATATTTGTATACGAGGGCGTACTAATAAGTTTCTCCTAGTCATTCGTAACATTGCCCTCTCCTAATTCTTATCGTCCTGATCAGCTTCCATAGCTCTGTGGTATGGCTTCAACCTGTGTACAAGTACTACTTTCATTGAATTCTGTAAACAACGTCATTGATTCTTTTCAGAACAGTATATGGTCCTTCCCACGATGGCATCAACTTAGATGATTTGCCATTCTTTTTCTGTAGGGGTCTATAACCAAACTCTATCACCTCGCTGGAACTCTGTCGAGTTCGCCTTGATGTCATATGAATTTGCCAAATATTTACAGAGTTTGTTGGAGTGTTGAACTAATCTGACGTTGCTTCGAGAACCCTCGTCCAGTTTTCCGTAAACTATTTTCTCCGTGCTACTATTTATTATGGTTGTTCGACAATGACTCTGATTGATTCGGTATATACCGTTGTTTGACAGAATAAATTCTTCCATGCCAAACTTTAGAATGTTAAGAATATTGTCGAAGGAGAATCCATGTTGACAAAACAGGTCCATTTCCAGTATAAACTCATCTTCTCTGTAAGCTACTAACACCAAATGGTTTAATTTTAGCCTTCCAAGTTAAATCTGAACCGATTTCTAAAAGTGCGCTAAAAAGTGAAAAATAACAGTAAATTTTTATATGAAATTGAAATTTCTGAAGTCGGCGCCAAACTAATACCTAAAAAAATGTGATTCGGATAAACAAATTAAAAATACTTTATTTGTAATTGCTTTCTTACTATAATTTGTATACAGGGTGATTCAAAAATCGATCACGAAACTTAAGGGGGTGATTCTACTTGACAAAATAAGGGTAGAGCTTCATATAATTTTTTTTCAAAATGTCATTCGTTTTCGAGTTACAAGCCGTCCAAGTTCAAGTTTTTATTTTTTGTTTTTTGAATTACTCGCTTACAGGAAAACCGATTTGACGAATATTTGAAAGATAGGCTAAGTCTTCTGCGCTTCATCATTTTAGTAACAATTCACATTGATTGTTTGCCGCTAGAGGGCACTTTACCTACATTGAAAATTGTTTTTTTGTCATAATTTTTTAGTGTTGACAGCTACAGTAGTTTTTGGCATAATTTCTGAAAGACTGATGCCAGGCCTTTAAAAAAGGTGCTCTTTATTTACATCGCTAAACCCAACGGTTTAGACGTAAATCACCCTTAAAAATTAAGTGGTAAATTTACTTTTCTCATTTCATTACCACCAGCTACCAGGTAAATAGCTATCAAAGTATACTAGAGCTGTCAGTTTAACATCAAATAAATTCGCTTTTTAAACTATTTAATTTATAATCTTAAAATAACTAATAATGGCTAATCACCAATATTCAAATATCGAATATTGTGATATCCATTTTTGTTATGGAAAAGCAAATGGTAATGCAGAGTTGGCAAGAAGATATTATATGGAGAGTTATCCGGAAAGAAATATCCCTCATGCTCAAACATTTTCCAGTGTGCACAGGAGGCTTGCGGAATGTGGTTCCTTTAAAAGTTATAATGGAAATAGGGGAAGATCTAGAACTGCTAGAAACGTGCAACAAGAAGAAAGAGTGCTTGAAATTATTGAAGATAATCCAGGTATTAGTACTAGAAAAATTGGGAATGAAGTGTGGCTCTGTCAGGCTAGTTCATGGAGGATACTAAGAGAAGAACAACTCTACCCGTTTCATTCAAAAAAGGTGCAGGCTCTTTATGACGATGATCGGCCGAGACGGTTGGAAATGTGCAATCAGATCCTAGCTAAGTATGAACACGATAATCGATTAATTGGCGTCATATTATTCACTGACGAAGCTGGTTTCACTCGTGATGGCATAACAAATCTACACAACATCCACACATATGCTTACGAGAACCCAAACAATGTGGTAGAAACGAAACATCAGCGTAGATTTTCACTAAATGTGTGGGCAGGGATAATAGGAGATTACCTTATTGGTCCTCATTTCTTTGATGGCCCATTAACTGGTGACGTATACTTAGATTTTATCCAAAATCGTCCCCCATTGTATCTGGAAGATGTGCCATTGGAAGTAAGGGCCAACATGTGGATCCTCCAAGACGGAGCTCCGCCCCACTTTAGTATACGTGTCCGACAGTATTTGAATGCAACGTATCCTGAGCGATGGATAGGACGAAGTGGACCATTGGCATGGGCAGCGAGGTCACCAGACCTTAATCCTATGGATTTTTTTTTGGGGTCATTTGAAACAATTGGTGTACGATATTCCAGTAATCAACGTCGAGGATCTTCGCTTCAGGATAATCGAAAAGTGCCAAATTATTAAAGAAACACCAGAAATTTTTCATCGAGTTAGGCGACATTTTTTGAAGAGTGTTAGGAAATGTATGGAAGAAAATGGGGGACATTTTGAGAATCTTTTTTAGTTTGTTTAGTACTGTTTCATTAATTTTTATCAATTAAATGTATATCGCAATAATCCATAATATTAATATTTACTGATTAGCCATTATTAGTTATTTTAAGATTATAAATTAAATAGTTTAAAAAGCGAATTTATTTGATGTTAAACTGACAGCTCTAGTATACTTTGATAGCTATTTACCTGGTAGCTGGTGGTAATGAAATGAGAAAAGTAAATTTAGCACATAATTTTTTAGGGTGATTTACGTCTAAACCGTTGGGTTTAGCGATGTAAATAAAGAGCACCTTTTTTAAAGGCCTGGCATCAGTCTTTCAGAAATTATGCCAAAAACTACTGTAGCTGTCAACACTAAAAAATTATGACAAAAAAACAATTTTCAATGTGGGTAAAGTGCCCTCTAGCGGCAAACAATCAATGTGAATTGTTACTAAAATAATGAAGCGCAGAAGACTTAGCCTATCTTTCAAATATTAGTCAAATCGGTTTTCCTGTAAGCGAGTAATTCAAAAAACAAAAAATAAAAACTTGAACTTTGACGGCTTGTAACTCGAAAACGAATGACATTTTGAAAAAAAATTATATGAAGCTCTACCCTTATTTTGTCAAGTAGAATCACCCCCTTAAGTTTCGTGATCGATTTTTGAATCACCTTGTATATCAGTACTTATTTATTTCAACGACTTCAAAAATTTCAATTTCATATAAAAATTTATAGTTATTTTTTACTTTTTAGCGTATTATTTTCGATTTTTAGTTTTGAATTCATTATGATATCTATAAATTATTTAAACTAAGTACTAATCGAGATTACCTCGTAATGAATCCAAGGTGACAAAAAAGTACCCATTTTATCCAAAGTTGTAAATCACCCTAAAATGAACAACTAAAAATTCATTGAATCTCTGTCTGAATGTCTTAATCTAATCTAAATCTAAACCCTTCAAAACCCCTAAGTGCAGTTTTAAATGAAATCTGGAAATTTAAAATTTATAGATCGTCATTTTGTATTTAACATATTAGATTTTCTTAAAATAATTTTATATTCTCTATTTACATCCTCAAAAACGATTTAGTCACACCTTTGAACAAAATCGAAAAATGTAAAATGTTAAGTCCGCTACATTGGATTCGCCATATTGAATCCGGAAAAAATACTTTTAAATTCATAATTTACACCATCAATAATCCCTATATCAATCTTTTGGACGCCATATTAAATCCGCTAGAGCAAGTTTTTCAAAAAATATTTTGAATTCGAAATTAATACTAACAAAAATTCCCCCTTACTGATTTTAAACAAAATCGAGATATGTAGAATCTTTAATCCGCCATATTTATTTATTTTTTAATAATTTTAGATTCGTAATGTGCGATCCTAAAAACTCCCCCATATCAGTTTTGAAAACAATCGGACAAAATTAATTTTTTATCCGTCATAATGGATATGCCATATTGATTTTTTTTTAAATAATTTCAGATTCGTTGTGTACGACCCCGAAAATTCTCTTATACCAATTTTAGAGCAAATAGGAAAAAATTAATTTTTTTGTCCGTCATATTGTTAACGTCATCTTGCATCAATTTCATCCAGAAATATGGGACCACCGCAGCAACTTCCTGATCATAACGTAAAAAATTTCATTGAAATTGGTACCGCCGTTCCGGAGTAATCGGTGTACAGGGTGAGTCAACGATTGGATGAAGTAAGTTTGTGCCTTTTCGGTGAAATTTACAAAGAAACTTTATTGTTTGATACAGTTTATTTTTACGCAGATTTTAAAAATATTTAGGACTCTCCAGGGTGAGCCAAAAAACTAGGACAGCATAAAGTTGTATTTTTTTTAAATAGAACACCCTATATACGAATCGTATTTTCGATTTAGCTTATAATTTTAAATCTTTATTATTAAGGGTTTACTGTAACAAAACTTTATAGTTTCTGAGATAATTAAGTTTAAAGAAAAAAAGTCACATTTTCAAGCATCAATTCAATCCTAAATAACGTTTTCAATTTTGTGACAAATATATTCAAATTTGGAATTTAGCAAGGCCAAGGACAAGTTAACATAATTTTTAACTAATATTTGCAATAAAAGCTACAGGGTATTGAACACATCGGCTCAAATTTGAACAAGTTTAAATGAATAAATATCTTTTTTTTTTAATGGTACACCCTGTATATTTTCATGTTATTTAATAGAGTAATAAAAACCCTAAAAGTTTTGTTCAATATATCCTATACCTATTTATAATAGTTTTTGAGATATTTCAGTTTTTCTTATTTTCCATACTTTTTTACAGAAATAGTCTTCATTATCATAGTAGCCATGTAAAATAATAAAAAGAAACTACAGAAACAAACAGAATGTGGTTAAATATGATGAAATACATTATTCGTTATATTACAACGGCAATAGTTTAATTAAACATAATGTGAAAAAATTAAATAACATGAAAATATACAGGGTGTACCATTAAAAAAAAAAGATATTTATTCATTTAAACTTGTTCAAATTTGAGCCGATGTGTTCAACACCCTGTAGCTTTTATTGCAAATATTAGGTAAATATTATGTTAACTTGTCCTTGGCCTTGCTAAATTCCAAATTTGAATATATTTGTCACAAAACTGAAAACGTTATTTAGGATTGAATTGATGCTTGAAAATGTGACTTTTTTTCTTTAAACTTAATTATCTCAAAAACTATAAAGTTTTGTTATAGTAAACCCTTAATAAAAGAGATTTAAAATTATAAGCTAAATCGAAAATACGATTCGTATATAGGGTGCTCTATTTAAAAAAATACAACTTTATGCTGTCCTAGTTTTTTGGCTCACCCTGTAGAGTCCTAAATATTTTTAAAATCTGCGTAAAAATAAACTGTATCAAACAATAAATATAGTTTCTTTGTAAATTTCACCGAAAAGGCACAAACTTACTTCATCCAATCGTTGACTCACCCTGTACATGCATAAAAAAATACATAGTCTATGAATTGAGAACCACCTTCTTTAAGAAGTCGATTAAAGAAAAGTTATTCGGCTTTAATGATAACAAAAATCAGTATAAGTTTCCATCAACTTTGTAAAATTTTTTGAGACACAAAAAAAACTCAAAAAATATCAAGGAGTGATAAAAAATTTCAAAATGCAGAACAGTGGTATTAATATTTAAGTCGGTTATAAGGCTTCATTTAATGATCACAATATTCCTCGTGCATTCTTTACATAATCCCACTTTAATTAGGCATTACAGAATACTCACATAATGTATTTAAAACTAAAGACGGGACATAATAATTAAAATTTTGTGAGCTTGTGTAATTATCTAAATATGAATAACCTCGAGAGATCTTTCTGAAATAATTCTATCACAAGTGAAAATTAATTATCATAAACCTTTAATAGTTAATGTTTTTAAACATTCTTTAACATTGACATTGACTTTGGATATCAATAAAAAAAATAATATATGAAGAGAATATGCTGCTGTTTGTACGATAATGAACACAAAATATTACGAATAATTAAAAAAAAAAATAAAATCAGAAGGAAATCCACTACAGTAATGACGAAAATGATATTCAAACAAAAACCTGTTTACAACAAAGTAATTTTTAAAAAATCTGTCGGCCAATAAGGTTCGTAAATATTTCTCGCAGTAAGTTAATTGGACGAGCGTTTAACGCGTTAGATATAGATTGATAATTTTATTTCCAATTCAGGAAATTATTTGATTTTGCCGTCAGTCCTGCGACGATTTTTAGTGTGCGAACGTTGGAGGCGTGAATTGAATTATTGAAAAGATTGTGTATTTATAGTATTAGGTTGTAAGTTTCGTATGGATAAAGTGTTATAGAAGGCTTTATATCAAAAAGTAAGGATTTAGATTTACTATAAAGATATTTTTTTAATTGGTTTTTATTTGTAATCTTGTGAAGTAACTTAAAAACATAAGATTTAACAAGTATTTTCAGAAGTGCTAATTTTAAATTTAACTCTTAAAAATAGCATTGTGAATTTTACATATCAAAATTTCTGTATTTGCGAAATATATATATATATATATATATATATATATATATATATATATATATATATATATATATATATATATATATATATATATATATATACTTAAATTACTTTTTGGTTTTTATTTTCTTGATATTCTTCTATTTGGATATATTTTTTTTCTGTTTTCTTGTGTTTTCGGTTCGGTGAGGGGAATAAAGATTAATTTATTTCCTCGTTTATGTTTTATTGTTTTTCTGTCACAAACGTTTCGACCTTATTATTGGTCTTTATCAGTGTGTTTTCTACAAACAATTTCCGAATATTCAGCAGTTAGTTTACATGAAATTAAAATACTCTAAAACTTACTTATAAATACATAAATATTAAGTCACAAAGATCGTTACATTTATAATCAAAGTACTCAAAATTTTTATAAAAAAAATTGAACCGACTTCTAAAAGTGCGCTAAAGAGTGAAAAATAACTATAAATTTTTAGATGAAATTGAATTTTTTGAAGTGTGACATATTAGATTTAGACAAAATCGAGAGATGTAGAATTTTAAATCCGAAATCTTGGATACGTCATATTTAATTATTTTTTTTTAATAATTTCAGATTCGTAATATACAATTCCAACAACTCGCCCATATCAATTTTGAAAAAAATCAAACAAAATTAATTTCTTATCTGCCATATTGGTACGCTATATTGTATTTTTTAAAAATAATTTCAGATTCGTTATGTGCGCCCCCGAAAACCCCCCAGACCAATTTTGAAGAAAATCAGACAAAATGATTTTTTGGTCCGCCATATTTAATTTTTTAAAAATAAATTCAGATTCGTTGTGCACGATCCCGAAAATTCTTCTATATCAATTTTGGAAGAAATCGGACAAAATTAATTTTTTTGACAGCCATATTGTCAGCGCCATCTTGGATTTTACTGCACCAATTTCTTCCAAAAAGATATGGGACTACCGCAGCAACTTTCTGAATATAAGGTTGTGACAGAATTCGATTATAGACTCCTGCCAATAACATATTGAGGTAGCGTTAGCCAATCTATCTATAACCAACTTATTGCCACACATTAATTTGTAACTATTTTAATAACCCTCAATTAAATTTCACAGTAATAAAGACACTCTGGAAGTCTGATCGTGCATCTTCTCTCTTGCAGCTTTAGTACCAAACAACTACAGTTATTTTAGCTTACCAACCACAACTCAGAACTTCAGGACTCAGGAAAGGCTGCTAATTAGTTGGTTAGAAGACATCTCTTGTTTTGTAGGTCTCACAACAGCGCGCCTGCAAGTTTATTCGCGTGAAGGTTTTAATTAAACTGAATAAAACAAGTTTCTCAAAACACTTAAGTCTATTTAACAAAAATAAATAGAAAAACGAACTATTTACAATGAGAAACTAAAAACTAATAACAATTACAAAAAAAATAACAGCTATTTATATTACTTAATCAAACCGTATGAAAACTGCGAAATGTCCCACTAAAATAACACACGATAATCCCTTAGTTTCATAAATTAAACAAAGATAACCTTCTTTCCCGACGACGTAATTATTCTACGGCACTGGTACTCACGGTACCGTTCTAACGACATTCAAACTGTGCCTGATTTTTACTATTCCTTAAAACAGTGTCTTCGAATCTTACACCCCTCACACCCCTCTGTTTCCCATTTGTACCCATATTACCCCATGGAACCCGGTAAACGTCAATTTCTTTCCCTTATAGTTCGAAGGTTTCGATCGTTGCTGAGGGCGTTAGCTATTCTATACCGGATGCTTGATTCACGAATTGGCCTGTGAGCGTCTTACTCTTAATTTTTATGTAAACACAATTAATAAAACTATTCTATTTATTTCTATAACTAAAGGAATAAGATAATATAACGCCTGTAAAAAAACCTGAGTGTCCTTTTATTCCTATTGCTGGTATTTAAAGCATTCTTTCTTGCAATCAAGAAAAACAATTGCCATATTAGACTCCTTACACAGGTCAAACGCCATAGTACAGTATAATGAGCCTATCTGATTATTCTTCTTTTTCCCAATAATGGGAAAATCGTTCAATATTTTAATACATTTTAACGGTATTTCATATACCATATGTTAAAAACTACCCTTATCACGTCTGGTTTTATTTGCTTAACCAAGGCAGGATTACTTAGACAGATTTATAGCCAAATCTTCGAAAGGGTCTCTTAATTTTATGTCTTCATAAATTTACTGAGTTTATATATTTTTAAGAAAACATTTAAATGACAAAGATAATAAAAGTTAAGCTCGATAACTGATTTATTTTTCCTTTAGACTTTCGTGGATAGTGATAAAAAAAATATAACCACCCTATTCCCACGGGATATCTATTCACACGAATTGAGAACCTTCTTTTAGAAGTCGGTTAAAAACAACAATTTAATACGTATTACTGGCTTAAGACCAGAAATAACTGCGGTCAGTATGCAAATAAATCTATTTTTTTCGACGATGTTTGTGTGTGTATTTAAATTTTTTATAGTTTCTTATTATTTTACGGGTGACATGTAAAAACGACTTTTTTAATTTTGACATGTTAAAATATATTTTACCGAGTTTTTTTGTGTCCGTTTTGGCATTCACAGCATTAGGATTGTTCTTAATAAAAATTGTTTTCAGAAACTCTTTTTTGTTGATTTGATTCAACTTTAAGAATCCTCGTGTCCTGAAAATTGAAAGTACGTATTTTTTTTTTCATTTTGGTGTTTAGTTAGAGGTGTGATGTTCTTTTTGTCATATCGGTATCCATTTTGTAAATATTAGGTGGTTTTCCCTATGTAAACCCTGTGATATTCGTTACAAGGTATTATATATATATATATATATATATATATATATATATATATATATATATATATATATATATATGAAGTAAAATGCGAACAGTAAATGCAAACTTCTCTCCATCATATCCTTTCTGTGTTAGAGGTTGCACAGTTAGAATAAATTGTTATAAAACGCAATTTATCCTATTCCACCACCATCGAGATGATGGCCTACCTGTACCACCATACCGAGAAGAAAGTCAAAACTTACCCTCCCCGCCACAGTGATACGGCAGAGGTACATGTTTCGTCTCTACTAGACTCATCAGGGTACCGACATGCACCTGACTGTGCAAAGGACAGATTGGAAGGAAGCATGCACATACTGAACGCGACTTCTCCGGCCTCCCGCCGGATGGCGTATATATGTTAATGCGGATTTCACGAATTCCTCCGTGTGAGATGCAATAGCAGTGGATATATCCACATTATGCCGTTGTAGTGCTGAAATCACATTCAGCAAACATACAACTATATGCAGCTCCGCGTATGAATGAAGTAAAATGCGAACAGTAAATGCAAACTTCTCTCCATCATATCCTTTCTGTGTTAGAGGTTGCACAGTTTTGTTATAAAACGCAATTTATCCTATTCCACCACCATCGAGATGATGGCCTACCTGTACCACCATACCGAGAAGAAAGTCAAAACTTAACCTCTCCGCCACAGTGATACGGCAGAGGTACATCTGTCCTTTGCACAGTCAGGTGCATGTCGGTACCCTGATGAGTCTAGTAGAGACGAAACATGTACCTCTGCCGTATCACTGTGGCGGGGAGGGTAAGTTTTGACTTTCTTCTCGGTATGGTGGTACAGGTAGGCCATCATCTCGATGGTGGTGGAATAGGATAAATTGCGTTTTATAACAATTTATTCTAACTGTGCAACCTCTAACACAGAAAGGATATGATGGAGAGAAGTTTGCATTTACTGTTCGCATTTTACTTCATTCATACGCGGAGCTGCATATAGTTGTATGTTTGCTGAATGTGATTTCAGCACTACAACGGCATAATGTGGATATATCCACTGCTATTGCATCTCACACGGAGGAATTCGTGAAATCCGCATTAACATATATATATATATATATATATATATATATATATATATATATATATATATATATATATATATATATATTAGGTATATCTGCCGATTTTTTGGTAGTTTGCTCTTCGTAGAACCAAAAAATTGTCTCGACCAATTCTCACCTTTATGGGTAACTAAGATGTTATGTTTTTTGGAATAACTTTGTAAATTTTCAGCTAATCCTTGTAGATATGATAAACTTAAATATGTGCATTTATCCAAAAAAAAAAAGAAATCCACAAGAAATAAAAGATAAACAGAAAAACACATATTTAAGTCGACCATATATACAGGGATTATCTGAAAATGTACAAAGTTATTTCAAAAACCATTACATTTTAGGTTAGTTCAGGTTAGTTAGGACAATTTTTTGGTTCTATGAAGAGCAAACTATCAAAAACTCAACAGACACTTAATATATGAAATAGCTTGTAACGAATGTCACTATGTTTACATAGGGAGAACCACCCAATATTTACAAACCCGTTCAAACCGACACCGATACGACTAGAACACCACAGCACTAACTAAACACCCAAATGTAAAACACATAGTTTCAATTTTCAGGACACGAAGATTCTTAAAATCAATTCAAATCAACAAAAAATAAGGTTTCTGGAAATGATTTTTATTAAGAACAATCCTAACGCAGCGAATGACACAAGTACATAAAAAACCTCAGTAAAATATATTTTAACATTTTAAATTAATAAGTCGTTTTTACATATCCCCTGTAAAATAGCAGAAAACTATAAAATATATAAATACATACACACACAAACACCATCGAAAATAGGTTTATTTGCATACTGACTGCAGTTATTCCTGGTCTTAATATAGTAATACGTGTTAAATTGTTATGTTTTGAATACTTTGAATGTAAATAACTTTTAAAAATGTGACGATCTTTTGTAAAAAATATTTGATATTTATATATTTATATTTTGGGAATTGCTATTGTTATAGGTAAGTTTCACAGTATTTTAATTTCATGTAAATTAACTGCTGACTATTCAAAAATTGTTTACAGAAAACACGCTGATGAAGACTAATAATAAGGTCGAAACATTTGTGATAGAAAAACAATAAAACATCTATGAGGAAATAAATTAATCTTTATTCCCCATGACCGTATCGAAAACTCAAGAAAAAAGAAAAAAGTATGAAAGAAATGAAATAATTTATTAGGCATAAGACTGATACTTCAGCATTGGTTTCGTCAACAGTAAACAATTAAATAAAAAAAAATATATATACATAACATACCTTAAAGCTAGAAAAAACAAGAAACAATTATATTAGTTGGTATCATAAGATACTTGTTATAATATGGAAAGTGTAAAATAACTTAATCTAAAATTTAATAATAAAAACCACAGATTAAAATCCTAAAACAACTGAAAGGGAAGAAAAAATAAAACCACTGCTCAGCGAAGGACGCAACGAGATAATCACTCAGTACACAATAAAAAGTCAGTGTATCCTATAGGCTTAAGTATTCATTAAAAGAATAAAATGATCCTTGAATCAGAAATTTTTTTATGTCTGTTGTGAATTTATTACTGTTTGATATGTTTTTTGATTTTGCAGATAATTTGTTAAACAGAATAATGAAATAATAAACTGGGGATCTCTCAAAGAATGCCGTTCTATGTTTAGGTATACTAAGAATGTCACTATTTCGTGTATCATATCTGTGACCGTGGCCAAGAGTTTTAAACTCTGAATAATTTTGTTTTACATCTAAAACACATTTTAGAATATAAAAGTTAAAATGCTGTTTTCCTTAAAAATGGGTCTACACGAATTCGTCGGCTTAAGATTAAATATCGACCTCAGTATCCTTTTCTGAACCAGAAACACTCTATTCACCTCACACCCTCTTCCCCAAGACATGACATTGCTTGACAGATGACTGTATGCCAGAGAATAATACACAGCCCGGTCTAGAGATGATCTCATCTGCAAAATAGCAAAGAAGGCAGAATTTAATTTTTTACAAACATGTTTAATATGGGAAAAGAAATGCAGCGATTCATCACGCCACGTGCCTAAAAATTTAGCATAAGCTGAGGTTTCAATATTATATGTTACTTTATCCTCTACAAGCAATGGTTTTTTAATATTGAAATTTATATATACAGTCTTTGTCGGGTTAAGTATTAACTGACACCCAATCTCCAACTCCTCACATACCCCCCCCCCCCCCCCCGCTGTACGCAACAGTTCCTCTGGGGCATCCGCAGATACAGCTATAGTGGTATCATCAGCAAACATAACCAGCGTTCCCCTACTGATGAATCTAGGTAGGTCGTTAACATAAACCATAAACAGGAGAGGCCCCAAAACCGACACCTGTTTTACACCCAAGGCGACTTGTTTGCTATCTGATTTACTTTTTTGGTATCGAACAAACATACTCCTATCAGACATATACAAGTCGATGAGTTTCAGGATATTTCTTCTTATACTCGAAGCAAAGAGCTTTCTCAATAAGAACTCTCTACTTACAGTATCAAACGTACTTGTTAAGTCAAACATTAGACACATCACATACTTGCCCCTGTCGAGCTCTGTATATACAAAATTAAGTAAATCAAAGCATGCTATCTCGATGGATTTGTTCTGTCTGAAATCATGTTGGCAATAATTGAATTCTGGTTAAAAAAATTTGTCAAATTTCCGAATATTATTTTTTCAAAAACTTTAGAAAATACACTCAGTATAGATATTTGCCTGTATATATATATATATATATATAGCATTTGGAAGAAATTCTAAAATTTTCCATCGAAAATGCCACTAACCTTAAGAAAAGGATATTTGACTAATGTATATTGCCGGTGGTCATAACATGCGGGTATAAAACTTGGATATTAAAGAAGGAAATAACAATAAAGCTCCAAGTTACTCAAAGATCCATGGAAAGATGCATGCTAGGAATAGCTAAAAGGAATCATAAACGACTGCACTTGATACGACAGAAAACCTCGGTAACTATTGTAATCCACAGAATAAAATCCCTAAAATGGCAATGGGTAAGACATATAGCAAGAAGAACAGACAATAAATATACCACTAGGTCACCTATGTGGTATCCCAGAAACGTCAAGAGACCAAAGAGACGCCCGAATTTCAAATAGGATTATAATATCAGAAAACTGGCAGGAACAACTTGGTCCCAGATGGCTAAAGACAGAAAAACATGGGCACAAATGTGCATAAATAACAAAACCACCCAATAAATTACATCATTAATAAAATTTTTATAAAAACCGACTTCTAAAAGTGCGCTAAAAAGTGAAAAATAACTAGAAATTTTTATATGAAATTGAAATTTTTGAACTCGGCGCCAAACTAATACCTGACAAAATGTGATTCGCATAAACAGATTAAAAGTACTTTATTTGTAATTGCTTTCTTAACATAATATGTATATTTAGTAGTTATTATTTCATTTAGAAATAATTTGGCGCCAACTTAAAAAATTTCAATTTCATATAAAAATGTATAGTTATTTCTCACTTTTTAGCGCGCTTTTAGAAGTTAGTTCAATTTTTATTATTCGATTTTCAGTTTTGAATTCATTATGATATCCACAAAATTATTTGAACTAAATACTAATCGAGATTGGTGTACATTGCAATGACTCCTAGGTGGCAAAAAAGTACCCATTTTATTCAAAGTTGTAAATCACCTTAAAATGAACCAATAAAAAATTTTTTATTCTTAGAGTTCTCAAAATAGCAATGAAATTGTGTTTAACAAATATTTGGTCTGTCATAGTGAATCCACTATCTTAAATTTCAAATTAATTTTATATTGGTAATATAGACTCCAAAACCTTCCCCCCAAAATCGGAAAATGTAAAATTTTCATCCCCTCATATTGTATCTTGTAGTTGTTGTAAAAAATTAACTTCATATTCGTAATACATAACCCCGAAAACCCCCTAATACCAAATCTGAAAAAATGCGAATAAGATCAAATTTTCAACCCACCATATTGGATCCACTACATTGAATTTCAACAAAATAATTTTAACGTTTTAATGTAATCTTAATCTAAACCCTTCAAAGCCCCCTAGTACCAATTTTGGATGAAATACGGAAATTTAAAATTTCTAAACCGTCATATTACATCTGACATATTAGATTTTCTTAAAATAATTTTGTATTCGCTATTTACATCCTCAAAAACGATTCGGTCCCACCTTTGAACAAAATTGTAAAATGTAAAATTTTTAGTTCGCTGTATTGGATTGGATTGAAAAAATACTTTTAAATCCATAATTTACACCCTCAAGATCCCTCTATATCCGTTTTGGAGAAAATCGAAAAGTGTAAAATTTTTAGGACGTTATTTTGTACCGCCAAATTGTTTTTCAAAAAATATTTTTAATTCGTAGTTAGCACTAACAAAAATTCTCCAATACTGATTTTAGACAAAATCGAGTGATGTAGAATCTTTAATCCACCATCTTAAATTCGCTTTATTTAATTTTTTTTAAAATAATTTCAGGTTCGTAATATGCGACCCCGAAAACTCCTCCATACCAATTTTGGAGAAAATCGGACACAATTAATTTTTTCGTCCGCCATATTGAATCTTTAAAAAATAATTTTAGATTCGATATGTATTAAACTGAAAACTTTCCCGTACCAATTTTGGAGAAAATCGGACAAAATAGAATTTTTAAGCGCCATATTGGATACGCCATATTGAATTTTTTAAAAATATTTTGTATTCGTTATGTGCGACCCCGAAAACTCCCCAACACCAATTTTGGAAAGAATCAGACAAAATTAAATTTTTTTGTCCTCCATATTGGAGCCGCCATATTGAATTTTTAAAAAATAATTTCAAATTAGTTGTGTACGACCCCGAAAATTTCCTCATACCAATTATGGAGTAAATCGGACTAAATTAATTCTTTTGGCCGCCATATTGTCAGCGCCATCTTGCATTTTACTGCACCAATTTCGTCCAGAAAAATATGGGATCACTGCAGCAACTTCCTGAACATAACGTAAAAAATTTCATTCAAATCGGTGCCATCGTTTAGGATTAATCGGTGTACATACATAAAAAAAAAATACATAGTAGATGAATTGAGAACCTCCTGCTTTTAGAAGTCGGTTAAAAAGAAGAATGCACTATGGGGACATTGAATAAGGGAGGCTGTACCGTAGTTCGAAATTTAGAATTTGAATTCGGGTACGAATTCACTCGTGGACTCAATTTCTAATGTAATTTCTGCTTTAAAGAGTATTATATATTTATCAGAATAGTATAATCAAACTCTGGGTGGTTACTTCCAAATGTGTTTCATCATGTTACCAAAAATACAGTTTTTGAATTTAAGAAAGTAATAAAGGAAATTTGCCCTTGCTTTTAAGATGCAAGGGGAAAGTTAATGGTTTTTAAGTTGTCAATTAACATAATATTTTATGGAAATATAAATCGGTTCTCCATTGTATAGGAACTGTTGTCATTTGTTAATTATAATATTTCGTCGTTGTTTCAATTATTTTAACAAAAATTTAATATGCTATAAAATATTCTAATATGATGTTACAGCATTAGTAATTTACTTTTTGTTTTTGCAGAAAATTACCAATAGATGTGATTTTAATGATAGTTTTTGCTAACAAGGTTTCCACATGGCTGACGGGGAATACATCTTACCCAGGTAAGTTTTTAAGTTTTGTTATCAATTTGGAAAGTTTAGAGCATAGTTAGTAACAAGTATGACTTTCTTGAGTTCCTATTACCACTTGCATCCTTTTCGGCATGTTACTAAATACAGTTTAAATGTATTATACAGGCCTACAAAAAGTTGTCGGTATTTTGACGAGACAGGTCTATTCTTATGTTTTTTTCATCGCTGAATTCGAAGTCAGATTAAGAAGTCTCTAATGTAGTTTTCGAGAAAAATGCATAAAATATTATTTTATATGCTTTTTTATGGTTTTTTGGAATTAAAAAAAAAACGGAAAATGTTAGAAATACTCCGACTTCAATTTTGAATTCTACGAATTAAAATAGAATCGAAAACATTAGTTTGATCTTTTTTATGATATTTTGACCCATGCAGGGCTTTGAAAACTGTAGCAGCGCATAAAAGACCATAGTTATGGAAACCGCTAAGAGCTGATGCGTTTAATTGATATTGGTATATATATATATATATATATATATATATATATATATATATATATATATATATATATATATACATACAGTGATACCAGTAAAGTCCGGATCATATGTAATTTTTTTTATTAACAGCTTTATTCGAAATTAATCAAAAAAATAGCAGTTCCGTGATTAGCATTATGTGTCAAATTTTAATTTTCTTCCAAGATCATTCAAAAGTAGGGTTATATCTCAAAATATCGAAAAAAGTAATTAAAAAAAGCTTTTCTAAATGCAATTTTTGGCCCATATGCAGCTGTTTAAGATAATTTAGATTTTTTGCTTATTTTTTGTAAATTGCACCCCTGTTGCAAAATAAGACTCAACGCAATCTACATAAAACTTTTTAGTTTTGATAGTGCTTTATCCCAAAAATGCTTTGTTTAAAATAGCACCATATTAAATGCGTGTCTTTCTACAAAATTCAAATAGGGTTATTAAAATTTGGTCACATGTGATGCAAAGATTATTTGTTTTTGACCCTGCATAAGGTAACTTCACAAAATAACTGTTTTTAAAAATGTAGTTTGTGTCTAAAAGTAATGGCTGTTTTCTCAATTGTTAATAAACAACAGAAAAATATATTGCATTAACTTTATACTACACCGAAAAGAACCTGTTGTTGCACACAGCAAGTATGCAAAATTTCAAGGTAAAAAGATTCAATAATTTTTTGCATAGTGAATTTCTTTATAACATTTTATGTTTTTTTCTTTTGATTGTTTATTCTCAGCAATCTAGAAATCGTACAGTAATCTGTGGGTGCGCAAATGAAAGCTCGAGACTTATACTATCAATAATAAAAAAGAACCAAATTAATTGTTGATTTTAAATTGTTGAAACAAATAAACAAAGTTGTGGTTGGTTTTTTCATTATAAACAAATAGAATAACTCTTCAACAATTGTTGATATCGAAATGCCGATAAGTGGACGTGATACGTGAGATTTTGGCGCATATTTTGAAAAAAAAAACAAATTCTATACGAACTAGAAGCTGAGATGAATTTTTTTTTTCAAAAAATCGCTGCTGCGTTGTTTATTATTAAGGGATAATTTAAGTAGGAACTCATAGGGAGATGGTTAAACTATTGTATGCAGCAGTTTTTATTTCAATTATTTCAAAATTGTTGATGGAGTTATAGCATGAAATAAATTGCGACTGTCGTTTGCCGCCAAATTATTGGCTGTACAAGAAAAACATATGCTAACTTTTTGTTTATCATCTATACAAAATATTTATTCCGTTCTCCGTTGGTTACACATCGAATAACACTCATTTTCGGAACCATTATCGGTTTCATTATTATCAGATATACAAGCCAAACGGCTGCGCACTCCCTCCAGGGATTGTTGACTCATACCAGGTATACAAAGATACCAAAAGTATGAAGGTCTGTGGGGACCCTGTGCATATTATCGGGTCATAGGTGGTGTGGTCTTCTGTACTTTCTATTAACTTTCGGATGGTCCGAGCGGTTGCAAGGAGAATTGCTTTCTGGATCGTTTATACAGATGCTCAGTAAGGTTCAGTCCTTCGATGTTCTGCAGGAGGTTCTTTGGTATCACTCCAGTTCTTGATAGTATTATGAGAATCGTGTGGACACTGTTCATTGCCCACTGTCTGCAGATTTGCACCTCCAGCTCTCTGTATTTGTCAATCTTGTCATTGTCATTGTCATTATCATTACAATTATCATCATCATTATCACTCTCATCGTCATCATCATTATTATTCTCATCATCATCATCATCAGTATTATCATAATCATCATTATTTTCGCCCCTATTACTTTCATCGTCTTTTAAAGTAATATTACAATAATTCTCGATTGGATAATTGCTTATAATATAATCGTCAAATGTAGTTTATTCTACATTTCGAAAAATAATAATGCTATCAACAAATGTTGCTATTTGTTTCGTGCTATATCTCGATAAATAATAATGGTTCACTAAAAATCAATTTAATTTTTAATATTCCTAATTAATAGTATACTGTTGACCACTTAACAGTCTTTTCACAATTTGAAAAGCACGTAAGTACGGTAAAATTTTAATTATGCATAAAATGTATAAAAGTGCAACAATTTGTTTATTGCAATGTTTAACAATAATTTGATTACAAAAACATATAATTCATTGTTCGAATTTGAAGCGTCCGAGTCACGGTTTTTCCACGCGCCGCAGGCTGAAAAAAAGCCCCCTCCACAGCTCACTATCTGACTGTCGGAGTAGCTGCAATTTTAAACTATTGCTACATCAACAATTTTGAAATAATTGAGTTAAAAGCTGCTGCATACACTAGTGTAATCATCTCCTTATGATTTTCTACTTAAATAATCCCTTAATGTTAATAAACAACTCCGCAGCGATTTAAAAATATCTATCACAGCGTCTAGTGGTCGTGCACAATTTTTTTTTTCAAAATGTGCGTCAAAATCTCAGCTATCGCGTCCACTTATCAGCATTTCGATATAAACAACTGGCAAAGAGTAATTATATTTGTTTATAACGAAAAAACGAACCCCAATTTTGTTTATCTATTTCAGCAATTTAAGATCAACAATTCATTTCGTTTTTTTTTGTTATTGTTAGTATAAGTCTGGAACTTTCATTTACGTACCCGCTGTACGACCTCTAGATCGCTGAGAATAAACAATCAAATATATATATATATATATATATATGTTTATGCGACTTTTCACAGATTCCTCTGTGTGAGTTGCAATAGCAGTGGATACATCCACATTATGCCGTTGTAGTGCTGAAATCACATTCAGCAAACGTACAACTATATGCAACTCCGCGCATAAGTGAAGTAAAATGCGAACAGTAAATGCAAACCTCGTTCCATCATATCCTTTTCGTGTTAGAGGTTGCACAGTTTGAATAGATTGCTACAGAACACAATCCATCCATTTCCACCACCATCGAGATGATGGCCTACCTGTACCACCATACCGAGAAGAAAGTTAAAACTTACCCTCCCCGCCACAGTGATACGGCAGAGGCACATGTTTCGCATTTTACTTCATATATATATATATATATATATATATATATATATATAATGTTTATTCGTGATATACATACAAAAAGTATTTTCACAAGTCAAAATAAAACTACACATTATAGTAAAACATTAAGTAGACAACAACAAATCAGTCTAAAATTATTAAAAAAAACAAAATTTTTGCACTGAGTCAAGTTTACAAACAAAACAGTTCATTGAGGGAATCATCCGTGCTTCTCTGTCATATTAAATCATTGAAATTATTTAAAAGAAACTCTTCAATACTGTAGAAAGCTTTAATCTTCAGATAGTTTTTCATTTTGAACTTAAACTGCTGTGCACCGAGGTTTTTAACAACATTAGGAAGCACATTAAAAAATTTCAGCCCATAGTGGCTCACACCATCCCTGGCTCTAGCAGTTCTGCTATAAGTTAAAGTAAAACAATTCCTGCCCCTGGTGTTATAGTTGTGGTAATCACTATTACAGTTATACCTATCGGCATTCTTTTTGATATGCATAAGGCAACTCATGATATAAATAGATGGCAAAGTAAGGATGCCAAGGGAGATAAAACTGGCCCTACAACATTCTCTGAACCCCAGACCAGACATGATCCTTATACAACGTCTTTGTATGGCAAATACCCCGGAAGCATGCGATGAATGTCCCCAACACAGGACAGCGTAGCTAAGATGTGAGTGGATATGACCATAGTAAGCCTTCGCAAGAACATCATTAGACACTAGGTTTTTCAGATTACGTAATATAAATGTATTTCTGCTTAAATACTCAGTTTAGGGTCAAGATATACGCCCATATATATATATATATATATATATATATATATATATATATATATATATATATATATATATATATATATAAACAAGTTCCTTGTGCAAAAAACTATTGAATATTTTTACTTAAAATTTTGCACGTTCATTGTATGTAACAAGAGGCTCCTTTAGTTGCAGTATAAAGTTAATGCAATATATTGTTCTGTTTTTAGACAATTGAAGAAACAGTCATTTTAGCAGGTTTTTTTTTGCAATAAATATCGAACAAATTATCTGATTCAGATGGGCCTTAGCTCATTATATAGGTATTTTTAATGCGCCCAACTTTTGTTTGAAACATTTTTTACGGAAAAATAATAGCTTTTCTTAGAACTCGAAAAAAATGATTTTTCACATCTTAATTGTTAAATAAAAAATTTTCTCCAAAAAAGGAAATGAGACATAAGATACTACATAATTAATATTATCATTCTGAATGTTTCTACGTAATCAGAAGTCTACTAATAATAAACTTCAAAATCACCTCATATGAGGTTAACGCCACCGGTCTAGATATCATATCTTCCTAAATATTAACAATGTCACCGCAAAAATGCACATGGTATATTTGTATTGTTATTAAAAAAACTTATTCTTGAAAATTGCACCTAAGTTTTTAATTTTATTGACATTTTTTTGTTCAGCGCTCCAAAATTAACAAAAAAATGTACTTTTCGAACAAAATACGACAAATAAACTAAAATTTTTTGCGTAGTGTAATTAATAAATAATTTTTATATTCTCTATAAAAAAATACTAGTTATTAATTATCATAATTAATTTTCTTATTTCCTAAAAAAAGATACTTAACTATAAAGCAACAACGAAGTATAAATAGCAGCTAAATTAATTATAAATTAAGAGAAATTACGGGCATTTTTAGATATTTATTACAGACCTTTATGTAGCTGTTCTTGTCGGAATAAACTCCTTTTAAAAGCAAGGATGTTTTATTGAAGGTGTAATCTAAGTTTTAACCACGACTATTACGGGTAATGTAACATCTGTAGTTTCAGAACCTGAATTTTAAATTATTAAAATGTATTACAAGGATAAAAATGGGGACTGAAGAAAAAGTAAACGGCAAGAAAAAAAGAAAGTAAAACTAATGTGAAATGCTATTTTGATGTTATTAGTTATTGCACAGTATGTTATTAGATTTAAAAATATTATATTGAATTTGTGAGCTTGATTTGCCAGTAAGTTTATTTCTCCATTAGTGAAAATCAAATGCAATGATTAAGATTATTAATCCTTGCTAAGACATTTATTGCTGGGCTTTTCAACTTCTAGTAAGTTTTGTACGTCATCATCTCCTATGGAATAATATAGAAAAAGTATCCTATTGATAAACGGAATCAGAAATCCAGGGCCCCTATCCTCGAAAGTGTGATGTGAAAGGTGATGTGAATGGCGATGAGAACGGCGATGTGAACTTTTTGACAGTAAAAGCCGTATTCTTGAAAAGCCAATGTTGCCAGATATGAACGTGCTAAAACCCCAGAATTTCAAAAAATAAAATGGATGACAGATTGAATTGAGCTGTCAGACCGAAAATGTCCGTAGTATATTTTGTTGCCATTTTAGACAAAAAGTAGTTTTGGTACTTTAAATTAATCGTCAAAAGTAAAAAAAAAAAAATAGTGCTGTTGTTATTTTTGTGAAGTTATTAATTGCCATTACAATATTTCTGCTTTGCCTATATCAAATTTATCTTAAATTGACACTCTAGAACTGTTTAACAAAAATGCATACCAAGAGCCAAGTACTTTAAGATTCTAATATATAACGAAAAAGGGATATCAAGAAAAACAGCAGTAATATATATAAAGTAATATACTGACAGTTATTGCAGAAAACTAGCACCGATAAACCTTGAAACGGTGGAAATTACAACTCTGCGTAGTATGACTAAAAGCCATCATCCCAATCCACTATGGAAACCATCCAATCAGTTATTTATTGTATGAATTCACAAAGTGTCCAGCCTCTTACTGCAAGATGTTCTGTCGTGACAACTATATTAGAAAGATAACCTGAAACTTGAACAATGATAGAGAAACTTTTTATGATCAGGGACCGAAACCAAAGGTCAGACTGAAGACATCCATTAAAGATACTGGCGGATCTCACATTCAACTTTTAATATATTTTTTTTTTATTTTATAAAGATTTGTAGAGATTTCAAGATCAAATGTACCATAAGGTTTTTATGCTAAAGGACCTCATTCGTTGGTCTGTAGGGTTCATATTTATATGTCCCGATAAATTATAATCATAATATTTATTTCACTGTAGTATCGTATTGTGTTTAACACAGTCTAATTAAGTTAAGTGCTATAGTTAACATAACTTAAATATAAAATTTGTTACTTATTTAAATAAAAGTTTCAGATAGCTTACAAATTGTGATTTCTCAAATTTATTATAAGTTGCGTCGTGAAAAGAATTATGTTAGATTTAACTGTATAAAACTAAGATACTCGGCTGTTATGGACATAACTATTTATGTTAAATCCATAAGCAGAACTGGCCCTAGAAAAAATTTTAAATAGCACGCTCATACAATTGAGTTATGAACAGAATCTCCTGTAAAAAATTTATATATCTGTAATCTAAGGTTTGCTTAATTTTTGCGAGACATATTCAACTTTCTAAGGATATTTTATTAAAAAATTTGAAAATATTAAAAATATCGGGGTACCACCTAATTAACGTTTCAACTGTTTATTAAAAAAATAAAACGTCTTAAAGAAACAGTTCGTCAACATATTATTTTTTTAATGACGAGTTATTTTGAAGAACCAAAAATAAAATAAAAATTTTTAATACTATTTTATTTTTTGAAATCCGTGCGTTAAATATGTCATTTAGCGGCTAACATTTCATTTGCGCATGTTTCACCGTTCGCTTACCTTCCACCGGGCGAACGAGGATATGAATGATGAACATTTCAAGAATACGCGTTCGCCACCTTTTCACCGTTCACTTCACGTTCCCCAGTTCAAGGATAGGGTCCCAGGTAAAAGTTGAGGTACTACACAATGCGATATCCTACACACACCAACTATTTGAATCTGAAAAATTACTTCCTTCTAAAGGCTTTAATTTCGCCATAACAGTCCCCTTGGAAGGAGTAATCTCGAATATAGAAGTTGCCCTAGAGAACTACTTTGAAAAAGATGTGAAGCCAATTCTAAAATCAAACCCTCAACTCAAAATTAACGCGACCTGAACATCAAACTCTCTCGAAAGAATAAGGAAATAATAATAGTACTAGTAGATAAGGGGAAGGTCATAATGAATATCAACGAATATTTTCAAAAAGGCAGAAATCATCAACAACGAGTCGACTCTTACGAACCAATAACATACCTTGAAAAAACTACAAAAGCCGAGATCAAAGCCTCAAATCTAGACTCAGACTGTAGGGCCTCTCAAAAATACATAAAACAAATACACCTTTCAGAGCAATAGTGAGCACCGTGGGATCTCCAACACAAAAACTGAAAAAAAATTAGCAAGTAAAACGCAAAAAAGATTCGAACTGGCTGATTCCTTCGTGAAAAACTCCGAACATATGACGAGAATGATCAAAAATATTTATCTCGAAGAACAAGTATCGACATGAAATCATTATATCCAAGAACCACCAGCCTACACAATTGAACTTGCAGAACACTGTCTAAAAACACATATTTTTAGCTTAATAATGAAATATACAAACAGTTGCGCACCAATATTTTTATGATATATATCGAATAATAGGCACCACACCTTTGAAACCGATATTTTTGAAACGCTACGTAGATGATATTTTTTATAATATAGCCATAGGGAAAAAAGACACCTATATGATTTTCTCATATACCTAAACAACATTCATTATAGAATCTAATTCAAACTAGAAATCAAGCAAGGTAAACTCCTTTTTTTGGACCTGTTCCTAAGTAGAAAATCCAACAATACTTTGAGTTCAGCATATATCGATACTCATAAACACTGACCGATATATCAACGTGGAATCAAATGACCATCCCTCACAAAAACAATCAGTATTCAATTCACTAATATCATGATCTCTGCGCTTAACAAAACTGAACACAAAATAAGAAGAAATAAAACGCATCCTAACAGCTCTAGAACGGAATGCTTTCCAGTAATTGAGACATAAAGAAAGCCATAAAAAGACAAGAGAAGACCGCAACAAAAAACCAAAACCAAAATCAAATAAGGGACAAAGCCATCATCACATACGTACAAGGAATCAAAGAGACAATTGGAAGAATCTTGAGTAAAACACAAAATACAGCCCATATTGAAACCAGAAAAACAATAGCCAACTTCCTAGGAAATTGCAAAGATAAGACAGACCTTGAAATTACGGCGTTTACTGCATCATATTTGCAGATTGTTATTAAATTTACACACACAAACAAACTGGTGCAAGCAAGCAAGAATTCAAGAACATAAAAATATTCTTAATCAGGCAACCTTAGCTTTTTTTCAACACCATCAACCGAAAATACCATCAGTTTCAAAAAAGCAAAAAGAAAACAGTACAGAACTGCAAAGTACACTTCATAAGAGAGGCGCTAGAAATCGAAAAAGCGGAATAACTGAATAAACGGGATGATGCTTTGAATATTCTAAAACTACAAGGAAAACAGTAATAAAAATTTTAAAAAGAAAACCACAAAAAACACCAAATACGCGAGAAAACAACACACTATAAATAAATATATAACACTTTGCAGAGGGAGGAGTTTGCGAAGTTTTTCCATATTTCTATTAAGGTTAATTACAACATGCAGAAAATATTCTTAAAAGTTTTTTAAAAATAACTAATAAAAAGTAATAAGAACTGAGGAAAACTTGATTAACGAATATTTCGGTAAAATAATTTATTCATAAATTACCTTATTGGAAAACAATATTACTAGCTACTTCGATGATTGGCAATAAGTTTTATTGCTCAAAGGCTAATCAAAAATAATAAAGCGATTATACTAAATTTAAAATCATTATGTTTGTTATTACGAATATCGTTAGAGACAGATTATTTAATTTATGCACTTAAAAATAATATTTTTCGCTGAGAACAATAATATTACGAAATAAAATTTTTATAAAAGAAATGAGCAGACTTCTAAAAAAGAGGAAAATAACAAAATAAATTTTTATATGAAATTGAAATTTTTGAAGTCGGCTCCAAACTAATACCTGTCAAAATGTGATTCACATAAGAAGATTGACAAATACTTTACTTGTAATTGCTTCGATACCGTTGCTTGTATGTGTCTCGTGTTATTGGTGGTTTGTTTAATTTGGTAATAATTTGGCGTCTATTTCAAAAATTTCATTTTCATATAAAAATTTACATTGTTATTTTTCGTTTTTAGCGCTTGTTTTTTAGAAGACATATAATTAGGTGAGTTGCGCCCACGAGAAGCCTTCATTGAATTTTGCAGACTTCGGCATCAAAGGAGATAACAAAAGCGTCATTATATTTTTATTTTTCCCGAGCAGAGCAAGTGAGGCTCGTAGTGAAATATTTTCTGTCAATTTTTGGTGCGAGCTCAAAGGATTCTTTTTTATCTCGTTATGACGCGTTCTTTCGAAAAAATTTACATTTTAGCGAGTTCAACGAAATGAAAGATATAATGAAATTGACTTGCTGTGTCCAAGATGATTTTATTATCTCCTTTGACGTCGCTCGCTAAATGCAAAAGGGTTTCGTGAAAAATTGACGTGGTAAGCTCGCCATCAATCGAAGTTAGCAAAGTTCAAAGATGGCTCGTCACCGGCGCGACTCGGCATAATTATACGCACTTCAAAGTCGCCGACATGTCTCCACGCTTTTAAAACTATGAAACATAAAGGTACGTATAAACATGGCGAGTCGAGCGCGTGACGAACTTGCAACGAACTGATCTTTGTCGGTTCGAACCCTTCTTCGACGCCCGGCGCCAAAAGAGATTTCTAGCGTCTGGACGGTGTAAACCAATAAAGGGTAAAGAAAAAAAATATTTAAGTTTTGATTATATTCTTTATATTCCGAAATGAAATTTAGTTAATTTTTTCTTATTTTCCAAATATTTTATAATGAATCCCGAAATCAACTTATATGGGGTTCAACATAACTGTGGTGCCGGGACATTAGAAATAAATCTAATTTTTTTAAGTGATTTTATTTACATATTATCTCCTATATTTATAAATCAAAAAGATACCTTTTTTCTTGTACTTTTACAAGATCTATTGATACATCTTGGAAATCAGCCTTTACACGAGTTTGTGTTTTACCGTTCACTGCCCAATATTACAATGCCTCATGCTGTCAAATTGGCTTAAATTTTTTTATTATCATATTTTAAATAAGAGGTAGTTTTTCTTATTTTCAAAATATTATTTAATTAATCTCGAAATTAGCTTATACGTAGGTCATCAGTCATCTGTTCACGGTTCAATATGGCGGTTTTCAGGTTGCTAAAAAAGAACCTACTTTTTTCAGGAATGTTATTTTCTGGCCCTGAGCGGATAAGGGTTTTAAATCTGTCGATAAGCCTTCTAAGAATGCTTCACGAAAAATTGCTATATTCTTATCTTTATACATTTCTTGTACTATGTGTCCTGTACTGAGACAGATTACATCCAGATGCCTTCCCTGTGGTATTTTCTAATTTGCCGCAAATACCGTTTTCTCTAAAAGTATTTCCTCTGTATCACCTCTATTTTCACTTTCGCTACGAGAAATTCATTTTTATCAGTACTTTCTATAGATTGGTTTTTCGCATGCCAGGCATATTCTGGTCTTGTTTCATAACTTTCAAAACTTTATCGAGACTTGCTTTTTATTTTCTAACTAAAAACTTTCTAATTCATGAACGTGTCTTCTTAGTATGTTTTTGAAGCATTCGTATAATTTTTTTCTTCTAGGGTACGGTTCAGGCTAGAATACAGTTCCACTTTTCCTTTGCTTAATTCACCTATAAGTTTTGGAGTAAAAATAGAAATTTTTAATAGCTAGCACTGAAAGTTGTAAGATAATAACATAGCAAGGTCTTATATTTATACATATCTGAAGTATACTTAAAAATATCATTACTGTTAATTGCCCAATTAAGATGTATACTTCTAAATGTAATTATCTTTTAAGTATACAACTCTCTCCTCAAATATATACTTAAGACACATACTATATCTACCCCTTGCGTTATCCGAATTCGGAAAGTCGAATTATTTATGAAATCTGTTCAGAGAATTTCTATGACTTTGGTTTATGCCTCTTCACGGGTGTGCATACAATTATCATACTTAGTCTGACAATGAAGAACAAACGACAGCTTTGTTACTTTTATGCAGTGGGATTTTACCTTGAAAAGTATATTAAATAAAAAACAAAAACTTGGATTACAATAGCACACTACCTTCTATACAAAAATGGTTAGGACTCGAACTTCTAGAAAATTTATAGTTTCAACATATTAGCGGATAATACAGAAATTTCGCCAAAATCCCTTCGTTACATTTTGAATATATGTTAAACAAAATAGAAGCAGTTATTTCCAAAAGCAAAATATATTATTAGCAGTCCATTTCCATATGGCAGACGCACTCGAAATTTTCTTCTCGCTGGTCTCTGCAAATTTTCTGCGGCAATTTCATTTCACACATTTACTCTTTTCTTTTTTAAAATTTTTGTCCATAACTCACAAATTTTGGAATTATTTTCAGGTTTCTCTATTTTCTTCCTATCACTCCATGTTCACTTATGAACAACTTTTAATCAATTACTGCGAAGTGCTAAATAAATTTCATTTCATTAATAAAAAAATAAGAAAATATCGTGTTTTCAGTCTGACTGAAAAGTAAATTTTTTCGAAAAAGCGTGTCATAAACCGGTTCCACTAGATAAAAAAAACCCTTTGAGTTCGCACCTAAAAACCGACAGAAAATGGATCGCTGTGAGTATCGGTTGAGCTACTCGAAAACAATAGAACTATAAAAAAATTGACTTCCTGTCACCCAACTGCGTTTATTACCTCTTTTCAAATTTGCTCTCGATAACAATAGAAATCGGCAAAATTTCAAAGGAGTCTCGTTGAAAGTTCGAGGCATACTCGACTCGCGCTCGACTCGCCATATTTATACGCACCTTAATAAGCATTTGGCAAATACTTTCAAGGAAAATTAAGTTAAGTTTACTAATTTATTAAATTCAAAGAACATCTGTATAAAGTTAAGTTTGTTAGAGTTCAGTATACTTTTTAATGAAAATATAACGTAGTTGCTATTTAATTCTAACGTAATGGATGTTTGACACGCACTTGACCTTTTTTTTTTAAATTCAAACATAAATATTTCAGAATGTTCGGTTTGTAGAAGCGATTTTCGTCGTGTGCGGCTAGCCTTCCTTAAGAAAACGATATATAACAATAGAGGGAAGGTCACGAAGATGCTACTTGTAAGAAAATACTGAACTTATATGACCAATAAGAAAACGAATAAAATAAAACTTGAAAAGGCGAGCGTGATTAACACTGACATGAAAACTCGGATTGCAAATATAATATGAAAAAGTTAAGGAGCGCTGTTTTAGAAATACAGTCCAATCTTTGTTGTATTTTATATCAATTGAATCGTATGATTCAATAACACAGGTCGATAAAATTTTGCACCAGAATTTGACCACCAAACTTCTCCGTTACTTCATGATTTCGGGATATTTTAGCCTAAAAGTTTAAATAACACCGTTCTTTGCATTTTTTAAGGTTACTTAACAACACTGTGCGTCCACTCAAAACTTATATCATCAACTCAGAGTACTGAAAATAATGGTTCTTGGATTTAGACCGTGTCAAATTGGAATTATTATCCGACGTTTCACCTACGATTGCACAAGGCATCTTCACGTATCTTTACTCCACGAGATTGGAGCTCAGCGAATCGTGATCCAGCGTTATAATCGATTTCCACTTGTGATGTAGACTGCAACCTGAATCTTTATTAATATTATTTGGATATTTACAAATTTTAGTTGATTCCCTAATTTTACGATTAAAGAAACCAGGAAAACAAATTGTATAATCTACAGTAGCTGAACACCAGCATTGCTCAGGTTATACTTTTAATGTAAAAGAAACTGAGGTGCTAGCATCAATGTCTGGTTTCTTTAAATGTAAAATTAGAGAATCAATCGAAATTTGTAAATATCCAAATAATATTAATAGAGATGCAGGTTACAGTCTACATCACACGTGGAAATCGATTGTAACGCTGGATGATGGTTCGCTGAGCCTCAGTCGGGTATAAATGCCGGGCTGTTGCTCCTCGATAGTCATTCAGTATACTAATCTCTTGGAGTAAAAATCCCTGAAGGCGTCTGGTGCAATCTTAGGCGAAACGTCGGATAATAATTCCAATTTGACACGGTTCCAAATCCAAGAATCATGATTTTTAACTTGACCAAAGCCGTGAAAGCTTTCCTTCTTTATTAGCGGATCTCTACGAGGAGCATATCAAAAAAGATACCAAAACCTTTGGTGATCTCCGCAGCAACAAGATGAAGATGATATGCCAGATAACCTTTCTTCTAAGATGTCGTGACGAAAATTTAATACCAAAATCGTTGCAGATAAAACACTACATAACCTCCAGATGTGCCAAGAATATCTACAAGCATGCAAGCACAAGAGAAAGGATCAAGGCAATTCGTCGTGATTTGGATACAAATGCCCGTAATCTCTATACATTACATCTAAGATTATCATCTCTAATAGAACAAGACCAATTTACAACGCTGGATAAAATCACCTATGCCCAAGCAGAAAGAATCCGTCAAAAAGTCACTATGAAGCAAAAAAGAAAATTCGAAGGACTTTTGAGCAACCCAACGAACACAGTCGTCAATTTGTCAAGTATACAACTTACCGAAGCAGAGAAAACTATCTCATCTAAAGGACAGAACTTCGGCCTCACTCGAAGACGCATACCAGTGGAAGAAATAATTTCTAGTGTCGAATCTTCCATTAGAAAATTATCTCCAGAGCATGCAGACACGATTCGATACAAAACAGCAAAGATCCTAAAACACTCACAGCCACCTAAACCAAATATTACATCATCGGAAAGGAAGGCTATTAAAAAACACCACAATCTTAGTTCTCCTAGTTGACAAAGGAAATACAACTGTTGTTATGGATAAGGATAAATATACTGAAAAAATAAACCATCTCTTGGACAACAATACTTACAAAGTCTTTCAGACGGATCCAAAAAACAAAATTGAAGGGAATCTCACATCTCTAATTAACGCTTCCAACCTACTCCAGAAGAAAAGAAAACCGTTAAACCAAGCAGCTCTAAGATTCCACGCCTCTACGTATTGCCTAAAATACATAAAGAAAATGTACCTCTACGTCCAATCGTCAGCGCAATAGGCTTACCAACCTACAAAATAGGTAAATAAAGAGTGTTTTTTATAGAGGTATAAAACTTTAAGTTGGCAACACTTTTTTAACTGGCGGCCATTTTGTCAGCTGTCAAGTGATTTATGTTTAGTTTGGTTTGGCATTTCAACATGAATAGACTAACGCCTGAACAACGCTTCCAAATTGTGCAAATTTATTTTGAATATCATGGTTCTGTTCGAAATACGTATCGCGCACTACGTCCATTTTACGGTCAACATAATCGTCCATCAGAGCAATTAATTCGATTAACTATGGAACGTTTTCGCACCACGTTTACTCTAAATGATAATACGCATCCACAGAGACGTCGTACAGTGCGTACAGAAGAAGTCATTGCTGCTGTAGAGCGTAGCGTAGAGGAAGACCCGAATCAGTCTATCCGCCATCGTGCACAGGAATTGGATATGTGTCCATTCACTTTATGAAAGATTTTGCGGAAAGATCTTGGTTTGCGTGCTTACAAAATCCAACTCGTGCAAGAATTGAAGCCACACGATCACCTAGCAAGGCGTAGATTCGGTGAATGGGCCCAAAACAAGATTGCCGTTGATCCCGATTTTCATAAGCGAATTTTGTTTAGCGATGAAGCTCACTTTTGTTTGAATGGATACGTCAATAAACAAAACTGCTGTATTTGGAGTGATGATAATCCTCAAGTGTATGTTGAGACACCGTTACATCCAGAAAAACTGACTGTTTGGTGTGCTTTATGGGCTGGTGGAATCATTGGTCCATACTTCTTTAAAAGCGATGCTGGTCAGAACGTTACAGTCAATGGTGACCGCTATAGAGCCATGATTATTGACTTTTTCGTTCATCAATTGAACAACCATGATGTGCAGGAGCTGTGGTTTCAACAGGATGGCGCAACATGTCACACAGCTTATGCCACAATTGATTTATTGAAGGAAATGTTTGGTAATCGCATAGTTTCACGTTTCGGACCCGTGAATTGGCCTCCAAGATCGTGCGACTTAACGCCGCTAGACTATTTTCTGTGGGGATATGTGAAGTCGCTAGTCTACGCCGATAAGCCCGAAACAATTGATCACTTGGAGGACAACTTTCGCCGCGTTATTGCCGATATACGGCCACAAATGTTGAAAAAGTCATCGAAAATTGGACCTCCAGATTAGACTACGTCCAAGCCAGCCGTGGCGGTCATATGCCAGAAGTCATATTTAAATTATAATGCCAGAAGGTTATATTTCGAATAAAGTAAATTTCATGTCAATTTAAAAAATTCATCTTTGTTTTATTCCATTTAAAAGTTCTATACCTTTATAAAAAACACCCATCTATCCATGGAAATTTATTAGTTTAGCGTTTTGTCTATACTTAGAAACTGAGCCGCATGAATGAACAGAAACCACATTAATGGGAAATAAAGTTATTATTGTATTTTACAAAACAGATCAACAAGCAAAGCAAATTCAATTGAAATAACTGATATGAGGGTCAATGAATCCTACATATTATTGACGAAAAAGCATTTGAGGTCTGCGAGCTGATTCAATAGCTGAAAATTCGAGCCTTCTAACCCATCTTTGAGGAAAATATCTTTCTTAATTAAATCAAAACTTTTCATTTATTAAAAAAGGTTTAGTTCATAATGATACTTAAATTACAAATAAAAGCGAAAACCCTAAACTAATAAATGTCAGTGAACGATTATTCACAGGATAACTAACGTAGGGATGAATAGGGCACTCAACACTAATTTCTGTGATTGCGTTCTGCGCCCTCTGCCAAGATGTTCGCACACTAGTAACTATATAGTGAAAAAATTAATTTATCCACATTTATGACGTAATGTAAAAATTATATGAAGATTAGCTGCTTTTCACAATCTGGAACATAAGTATAATGAATGTGGTCATGTTAAGCTCAGGTTTAATTGAATATTTATGTAAAAATTTTATGAAAATTTCTCTTGTAAATTGTATATTTTGTATTTTTTTACCATTTCAAATTTATTTTCAATTTTTGTTGAGGGGTGCCCGATGAACCAAAATATTTTTTTATAATACAGTTTGAAATTAATTTATTTTGATTCATCGAGAAAATCAGTGTCATATAAACAGAAAAGTTGGATTTAATAAATGTTAAAACATCACAAAACATGTCTTTTTGACGAATAATTTTGATATAATTTTTAGAGAAATGTTAAATTACAAACTTGAAGTAAATACAATGGCCGAAAAATGGCATAAATAAAATCTCTTTGTATTCATGTATGAGGGTTCGAAAAACATCTGACCTTTACCCAACTCCGTTTTAACTCCTGCAAATTTTATTCAAATTTCAATATTGTATCTCATTAAAATTTACTAAAATTAAAAATATTTTGTAGACAATCACAGGCTTTTCACATGCTTCTTTGTGCATCTAGGGTTTTTATGTTTACCTTTTTAAAATAATTCATGCAAAGTGAATAAAGTTAAAGACCTAAAAATATTATTAAATATAAAAATAGTACAGGGTGTCTCACAAGAAAGTTCACATTTAAAAAATCGATTTAAAAAAAAGTCAGGACTTTATTGAAAAAATGTTTATTACATATTAAAATACATTGTTTGGGAATTTATTTTTTAAAAATGATATCGTTCAAATGTAATCCGTTGCGCTCACGGCATTCATTTAATCGAGCACTAAAATTGCCCATGACGACTCGGCAGGTATTCTCTGTGATGTCTGCCATTTCGTTGCGGATATTTTCTTTTAATTGTACCAGGGAAGTCGATTTGTTGGCGTAAACTTTTGATTTGACATAACCCCATAGAAAAAAGTCCATAGATGGTAAATCAGGACTGCGTGGAGGTCAACTTATGTCACCTTTCTTTGAGATCAATTTGCCAGGAAAAATTTCACGAACTCGTGGCAGAGACATGTTGGACGTGTGTGAAGTTGCTCCGTCTTGCTGGAACCATGTTCATTGGTTATAGCCAGGAAAATTTAGCAGTTCAGGCACGAAGAAGTCGTCTAACATCTCCACATACCGCTCTGAAGTCACTGTTACTGTGCGTTCCCTTTCATCTTCAAAAAAGTACGAGCCGATAATTCCTCGCGCCGACATCGCAGCCCATACAGTCACTTTCGGCGAATGTAGAGGTTTCTGATGTTTGTGTTTTGGATTGTTTACATTCCAATAGTGGCAATTTTGCTTGTTTACATGACCATTAAGATGAAAATGGGCTTCATCCGAAAAGAAGATATTGGTAAACGTTGAAAAGCGTTCAGTCATCTGGTTTACGAAGTCAAGCCTCTGACCAGCATCCTGAGGCTTCAATTCTTGCACCAACTGAATTTTATAGGGGTTCAGCTTTAAGTCTTTGTGTAAAATGCGGAATAATGATGACCTATGCACATTTAAAGCAACAGCATGCTTACGAATCGAAACTTTTGGGTCGTCACGAACAGACTGAGTAACACTCTCTACGTTTTCGACCGTTCTCGAAGACCTCGGACGCCCGGATTTTGGTTTATATAGTGTTGAACCGGTCTCTTCAAACTTCTGGACCCATTTTCCAATAAGCCGAGCGCTTGGCGCATCATTTAAGTGACGAATAGGTCGAAAATTGTAGAATTTTCTACGCGCTACAGTCGCCGAATTACCGTTTTTGTAAAACTCACGTACGCACAAAGCACGGTCCGCTCCCGAGAAACGCTCCATAGCGACTAAATTCCCAAAAGCCAGGCTACCGATTGACATACCCCCCGCGCCGCTCGGAATAGTTGCGTTCACGCAATAAGCAAAACAAATGTGTACTTTCTTTTGAGACACCCTGTATTTCAAATAATAAATGTCACTTTTAACTTTATTTTGTAGATATAAACAAAAAATTTTTATTTAACAATTTGTTTAGTTACAAAAATATTATAGCCTATGTCCGTTGGGTCTTTTTTTTTTCATAGATTTACTATAGAATATTGACATTTACTAAATTTCAAAGGAAAAAACCAGACCTTTTTTTTTAAAACTGAAATTTCTGTGACAATATTTTGAGTCTTTAATTTCATAAAGTATGGATTTTCTCACAACGCTTTCAAATTATTTATATAGAAAGTGAAAAACCATAAACTCCAAAATATGAATAGATGTTTTCAACAACAACCTGAAATTATATACAGGTATTTGTGTTGTACTCTCGCAGAAAGTGTATGAAACAAAAAGTTTGCTTCCATTTCTTAAATATATCTCTGGCCATAAATATTAAGACCTGATCATGTATCACACCATTTTCCACATCAAGACGCTGGTCTTCATGTTTTCCAAAATCAAAAATTATATTTTGTCAAAAATCAACTTGCACAGAAATACTTTTGATTAATAAATATTGTATCTCTAAATTTTCCACTAATGAACAACTCTGCCATAAACATTGTCATTGTGGAACTATAGTTACTAAAAACAAAATTGTGTAATTATGAACACAAATTAATACAATTGGGAATAAATCTTTACAGCTCATCTGTTCTGGCTGTTAAATTCCGTGAAGGTAAATAAATATTATTAATATACATGTTTAAATTTTTATCATCCTCACTGAAATATTGCTGGCATATATGAGAACTTCTATTGACTAGATTAAGATTTAACATCAATAACTTGGAATTATTACATAGAAGAATCCACTTACCAAATCGTTTTTTATGAGTTTCGAGATTGGGTAAATGATGTTTATTGCAAGTTCAATCAATATAACTAAGGACGCAACAGTTCCTGTATCTACTTATACTTATTGTCTTCACACCAAAATCAAAAATACAATATAATTTATAAAGATATAAAACCAAGTATAAATTTATTAAAAAAGAGCACAAGTTTGGGATATTGATATCTAGAAAAATAATTAACAATATATATCATTTTAGTCAATATAACCTTAATCAAGAATTAAATTTACTTACCAATTTCACCATTATGACTTTTAAAAACAATGCAAAATAAGTTATACACTGAAAAGACCAAAAAATCAAAACTTTAGAACTCTTCTGAATACAAAAATAATAAAATAAATTTCAAAAATCAGTCCCCATACTTAAACAAAATAACAGAACCTGATAGATGACAAGTCGGAAAATTAAGGGTCTAGTTTATTGGCACGCCAGCGTCATCTACTGAGATGATCGCAAACTAAAAACGCCCAGATTCTGCGATTACTCAGAAACGAAAACAGATATTCGAACGTAAAAATCGTGTTTTCTGCAGTTTAAATTTAAAATCATCAAGTGATATCTCTGTTATATTTTAGAAAAAAAATTAGTCCATACTGCTAATAATAAATATTGATTTACTTTTGTGAAAAGCGAATTTATTAATATACCGAAATTTTAAAAGTACATTCACTTAGATTTAGATCACAAAATATTTTTTAAACAAAAAGTTACTAACATTGTTCTAGTTTTTTCAAAAAATTGGTGTAAATAATTCTGACCGAGCATTACAAGTATTAAAATAATGAAAAAAATATATTATAAACCTTAAATATTATTATGAAACTTTCATTAGGAATTAATAATTTGCTGTTGTTGATATTACTCCGAATAAATCCTACTAATCTTTTTGCATTAATATCTTTATTATAACTTTAACTTTCATCTAAAAGACTGGCAGGGAAAAAGCTACGTATGTATTATGTAAGGGGCTTAAAATTATCTTTTCAATCAAATTAAGTAGGTCTCTTAAAAAGTTTTATCATCTTATTAGTTAAAAAACATTTTTAAATTGTTTTTTTATTAAGAAAGTAAATTAAGTAATATTTTATCGTTACCTTTAGATTATATAAACAATTTCATAAGTATGATTCAGCATTATTTGCAGTAACTTTTTGGGACATTTTCTGTTTAGATTATTGACCTGTTCCATCTGGAGGATTCTTTATTATTTATTTCATAAACTAACTAAACTAATTACCCTAAAAAAATTAGCGTCCTCGACATTATTAGTTTGTTTTTTTTTTAATAAGAAATAAAATCTATTCAATAAAAAAATATGGTACTCAATTAGAGAAAAAATACCAGTCATGGCAATTGAATTCAAGCATTGTAAAGGTCAAAAACAAGGATATCAAATTATATCTTTATTTATAGATCTAATAAACTTCTTTTATAGTTCATAACTGACTCGAAAACTTTCATAATTTTAATAGGCATAAAATTTCATAAAAAATTTTAAATTTTATCTTTCGTAAAGTCAAACTAAGTTTTTAAATCTTTCTTACTTAAAAATTTTAAGACATTCAAAACAAAATCTTATATATTTAGTATTTCCGTTTAGCTTAATCAAAAGTATATTTAGTTTCAGAAATTGCAAAATTTTGACAAATGTTTAATTGACAATTTTTGGTAAAATACCAGTCGCAGGTAAATTTTGAGTTAATGTAACAAATTTTCGCGCCATTAAAGTCATTCCAAAACTGTCGATTTACTAACTTAATTATTTTAGTGGAAGACAAAATTCCCTGAAAATTCCTTTTCTGTGACACAATGTTTTTCTTCAAAAAAATAAACGCTTAAAACGTTTCAATAAGGAAAGTAATAATTTGGTCAAATTGTAGCTAAAACTCGTTAAAAAAGATTTTAAGACCTATTTAAAAAGTTCTCGAATTTTTATATGTTATATAAATATTACTGGAATATACTATAGACTAATTTTCAGAGTACATCTATCACACAACGGCAACAAACACATTTCTGTCATCGATATAGAAGCAGGAATTATTCCGGAAAAAGTAACACCTCCTGAGATTGTTTCCTATCTCAGAAATACATTCAACACTGGAAAAACAAAACCATATGAATACAGAATACAGCAACTTAAAAATATTAAGAAGTTTTTCGAAGAAAATGGACCTGGACTTTGCAATGCATTATATGCTGATTTGAGGTAATTCTGTTTTTTTATATCATAGGTTAAGTATGTTTGAAGGTTGTAGATAATGTTAAAGATTGACTAAAATGTGGTTATCGGATTTGCACTGTCTTTATTTTTGTTTGTTTTTACGACGTTTCGATTAGATTGTATCTCTAATCGTTATCAAGTATAAACTGAACGTTTTGTCTTAAGGCTACGAGCTTATATAGGGACTACCGTTGAAACGCAGTTTCACTTCACTGTACACACTTCAGTGATTTGATATTACGAAGTAGTGTTTGCCAAAGATTAGGTATCTCAACACTCGGTTTACTAAAGATTCCTTTATTATTTTTAATGTCAGCTACTTCTACAAATTTTCCTTTTTTCATGTTGGATCTTTTGGAGTGTTGCCTGCGTAGTGCTTACTGTCAAGGAAAGGACAAGTTCTACGCTCAGGATGACGAGCTTCCGATGGGTTCCTCAGTCTCTCCAGTAGTTGCCAATATATATGGAATGGTTCGAAACTCATGCCATAGAAAGTGCAACGGTGAAACCGAAAGTCTGGTTGAGAAATGTCGATGATACCTTCATCGTATGGAAGGACAATGATCAAGACCTTCGAAAAATTTCTTGAAACATCTCAACAACATTCGACGTACAATTAGGTTTACCATGGAAAAAGGAGGACATGATCAATTGCCCTTCCTAGATGTCATAGTGAATCGTTAAAACGAAACTTTTAAAACTTCAGTATACAAAAAGCCAACACATGCTGGACAATATCTTAACCATAGAACTATGGTAACTGTTGTAACTATTGTATCAAAACTATATCTATATGCAATAATGCTGATTCATTGGAAAAAGAGGTAGCGAACATTAAATTCGATTTACAACAGAATGGTTATCCTTTAAAATTAATTGACGATGTTATAAATAACTTTAGAACAAGGAACACATTCCTTCTTCACAATTCCATACCTTAAAGGAGCTTCAGAGAAAATAAGACGAATTGCCAGAAGTTATAATATCAAAACAGCCTTTAAACGAGGAAATACACTTAGAGTTCATTTAACAAAAACTAAACCAACAACTACCGATAAGAAATAATGTCTTTACAAAGTTCCATGTGATTGTGGTGAAATGTATATTGGAGAAATCAAACGACCACTAGAAGTTAGAATTAAGGTACATAAAACTCGAAAAAGGGGAAACGTCGAAATCAGGTGTTGCAGAACACGCCTGGGATAAACAACACCATATAAAATGATTTAAAGCTGCGGCAATATATATATATATATATATATATATATATATATATATATATATATATATATATATATATATATATATATATATATATATATATATATATATATATATGGAACCCAACATGGAAAAAAGAAAATATATAGAAGCAGCTTACATTAAAAATAATAATGGAATCTTCAGTAAACCCAGTGTTGAGATATATAATCTTTGGCAACCACTACTTTTAACATCAATCATTGAGGTATATACAGTGAAGTGAATTTTTACGCTTCAATGATAGAGATACAACCTAATCGAAACGTCGTAAAACCAAACACAAATAAAGACAATGCAAGTCCGACAACCACATTGTAGTCAATAAGTTAGGTATATTAAATATTTTTTAAATCCTATGAACAGTGTTTGCGGAATAGTCTGCATTCTTTTTCAGCTTTCTTTCCCCCCCTCCCACCTCCAAAAAAAATTATCGCATTTAAGTTAGCTTTGCAGTACGGTATGAAGTTTCAAATACTGCGTGGCGATTTTTGATTTTTTCTTGTTTTTAATTAATAAAAAAGAGTAAACGCCGGAAACCTTCATGAAACAATCATAAAAATGCTCATAAAATTTTTCAACTTGTTTTTTTTTTCAATTTAGCATAAACGCTATTCGATTCCTCGTCCAAAAATATATAATTTTAGCCTTCTTTATTTCTTCTTGTAGAGTGCATTTTTCAGCCACAAAATCCAAAAATTTGCCACCATTTCTTCAAATATAAATTTGAAATAAAAGTAGCTTTGTTCCTGTCTTTTATTTCGTCCAATGATAATTATCAAATATTTATACCCGAGTATTTTCGAAGGTGTTTTACACGATTTGAGTTGTTTTAGAGCCGATTTAATTGCTACTACTATATGAAGTAGACTAAAATAGATTAAAAAACCTTTTCAACATAAAAAAAATGATTTCACCAAGAATTCTTATTATTGAAATAATAAATAGTATTTCAATGAGTCTAACAATGATGTTTTTAATAATTCATAGTACTATAAAGTAAGCCATATAGTCAAATTATTTGAGTTAATTTCTTAATAAATAATTTACATTTTCCATCGTATAATTATTTACTAATCATAATAATTTTCAGTAAACTATTACTTAATGATTAATCAGTGTTGTATTCGCTTTGAGTTGCAATGAAAAAAAATTTTTTTTTAGTTATTAATCACCACTAAATCTTTGATATCAATAATGAAATATATATCTAAAATAAAGGATTTAAACATATAATTCATTATTAAATGAATAATTATCAAAAATTAGTCTGAAATAAGAAATTTGAACATAGAATTCATTCAAATTTGATATTGTTACGAACGACTAGGAGAAACTTGTTGATACGCTTTTGTATTCAGAATTTCGAAGCGATGAGTCATCTCGTTAAAAATTTGGTCTTGTTATGCTGAATGTGTGGTAAAAATTTCAGATCTATTAATAAAACAGTTTTTGTAAAATGCAGGTTGATTTTTGAAACAGTTATTTTTAATTAAATATTATATTAATTTTGACTTTCTTTTGCATTTTTCTCAGCAACAATAAATATATCGAGGTTTACAAAAAACATTTTAAAGCTTTTTCAATTCTTTACAAGATAATTTGCAGTTTGTCCAAAAAATACTTGAGTTTTTACTGGTAAGCAAAAATATTCAAAAAAAGCATTTTCTGACATTTAATTGTTAATAACTCGAACACCGCACATAATCTCGTGCAGAAAAAGTCTACCTTTTGTTTCTGTAGGCCCGGATGATTGAGGGTCATCCCATGACTGTCAAGTCAAGACAGTTATGGGGTTAAAAATGTGGTGCCCATTCTTCTAACTGGCCTTTTAAAAATACTTTTAAAAAGTGAATATACAAAAGAGTGAGTGACTACAATTGGTTTGTGATGTAATTAACTATTGTTTAAAACAAAAATCTCTGTTCTGCATCCGCATCAGTTGAAAAAGATTCGAAAGAATCGAAACGTCCTGAGAAATAAATATATATATATATATATATATATATACAGTGTGGCCCATAAAGCCCACATGATTTTGGATTTTTTTTATTAATAGCTTTATTCGAAATTTGACTTTGGCATCAATTTCAGCTTCGATCGAGCTGAAAATTAACCAAAAGAATAGTAGTCACGTGATTAGCATTATCTGTCAAATTTCAATATTAATCAATCATCATCAATAAAAAATTGACAGATATGCTAATCACATGACTACTATTATTTTTTGATTACTTTTCATCTCGATCGAAGCAGAAATTGTTGCCAAAGTCAAATTTCGAAGAAAGGTATTTATAAAATAAATCCCATATGATGCGGACTTTAATGGCCACACTGTATATATAGGCATTTCTGTACTATAACAAACTATTTTGGTATTTGCAAAATATTGAAATGCGATTTTTTAATATTATAACTAGACATGTTCCCTTTTTATATCTGTCGTATTTGGTTACAATTATATCTAATAAAAGGTGAGATTACAGTGACTTAACATCCCAAATAGTTATAAAGTAAAACCTTAAAAAAAAATAATCCTTACAACCTTGAAGGTTGCATTAAAAATTTACTTTGTTGTTTTTGGTGGACTTTACACTCATTCACATTTTGGATGCTCTCTAATCTTAAGTTCATAATTAATCTTATTATATCCCAGAAATTAATTATCATCCTTGGCATTATTAGCTTGACTTGTTAATAAGAAATAAAATCTATTCAATTAAAAAAATATAGCGGTCAATTAGAAAAAAAGTAACAGTCGTGGCATATTTGCACTCAAGTATTGCAAAAGTCGAAAACAAGGATGCTAAATGATGTTTTTATTGATAGAACTAATAGACTATTTTTTTTTTCTTTATAGTCCAAAATAAGGCCATTAAAATTTTGCATAATTAAAATAATCTTTAGCATAACGTTTCATCGAAAATTCTAAGTTTTATCTTTCAAAAGGTTAAACCAATGTTTTTAAAACTTTTTACACCCCAAAGCGAGGAAACGCTTTATATATTATATTTTCGACCACGATAAATTCGATTCCGTACCGGTAAAATCAGCAATTTTCCTGTTGCAGCGATTTTTACGGAAAAATCCCAAATCTGACGGTTTGTAATTTATTTACAAGCGAAGATAGATATTGAAATGTTCCAGTTCATAACCATTGGCGATATTGAAACTTACGATAATCACGACTCCAACGTATTGTAGGCTGATATATTTTTTTTATTGGAGAAAATTTCCTTGGAGTATTTTATGTAGTTGTGTGTACTAGTTTACTTTATTTCTAAAAAATCTAGAGTAACTGCGCCTTCTTGATTACGCCTAGATAACGTCCCTATCAAAAATAAAATTGATCAAAAATCCGACTTTTCCTTCATTTATGTCTTTCTTAAATATTGATACTTTACAATCATTCCAAAATTTCTTAAATTTCCTACGTACAATCTTTTTTAAATGTAGAATATTCGAAATACTATCAATTTTCTGAATTTTCAGAAAACCTGAACATGAATCTTACCTTTTCGAAATAAATCTGCTGCGTGCAGAAACCGAAAGTATTCTGCGACATCTTAAAGAATGGATGAAACCAGAAAAACCTGAAAAGGCGTTAATGAACTTTTTTGACAGCCTCAGAATTTACTCGGATCCGCTGGGTGTGGTGTTGGTAATGGGTGCTTGGAACTATCCTCTGTTGTTGACTTTAAGCCCCGTTTTAGGTAGGTATGTTTTTCAAACTTGATGAAATTATAGAATAGCTTAAATATATAAGTGTGGAAAATCCAAAACAGAACCTCTAAATAATGGGAATGTAACAGAAAGAAACGGACAACGCATTTAACTCTGTTGAAGAAGAGAAATAAAGCACACTGTTGTATCGTAACTTGCTTCCTGGTTTCCAACAAACATGGTTTGGGGTCATCAAAACACAGTGGGTCGAAAGCTCGGATTTAATATTAAAAATAAAAATATTGATAATCGGATCCAACATAGCAGACTGAATCTTAAAATCATGAAAATAAATTCTAACAACGTCTAGTGTGATTCAGTGGCTAATAAAATATGCAATTTAAAAACAAAATAAAAAGAGTAATTGTATTTCTATGGACAAAATATTGCGCTTGAGTTCAAGGTGGATTTTAAAAATAAATACATGTTCTTCTTCTTCTACCTTCTTTAATAGGTCCCTGACCTGTTCCTTCTTTGATTTTCCTCATTCTGGACTTAAATTATCGCTCCACCTTTTCTGCGGTCGATCTCTACTGCGTGTACCACTAGGCGATTTATCTCGTGCGATCCTTACCAGTCTATCCTCTGTCATTCGGCTTATGTGTTTGTTCCATTGTGTCTTACGCTGTAGGACCCACTCATTAATGCACTGTGTGTTGTATGATTGCCTCTAATAGTTGTTTCGTTTTTGTCGTCTCTGGCCGTGTTTCTGAGGTGTATGTCATAATAGGTCTAATTGTGGTTTTGTAGATCCGAACCTTTGTTTCTTGTTGTAAGTGTTTGTTTCGCCAGATCACGTCGTTGAGGCCACCCGCCACTTTATTTGCTTTGGCCACCTGCCCTCTTACTTCATCTTCGATGTTGCCATAACTAGTTATGTCGATTCCTAGATATTTGAAACTCATTTCTTGTTGTATTATTCGACCGTCTAGTTCTAGTTTGCATCGGAGGGGTTCTTTTGAGGTTGTCATACATTTAGTTTTTTCGGCTGAGATATATATATATATATATATATATATATATATATATATATATATATATATATATATATATATATAATCACAGCGTTATCAGCGTAACAGAGAATTTTTATTTCTGTATCACCCATTTTATATCCTCTACTACCAAGTCGCACCTCCTTTATTATTTCGTCCATTATTATGTTAAACAATAAAGGACTAAGAGAGTCTCCCTGTCTAATACCGCTGTTGACTGGTATGGGTGTAGATAATTTACCGTTAGTGCGAATCTGAACTTTATTGTTTGCGTATATGTTTTCGATGGTCTGAATTATATTGATAGGAATATTTCTCTTATATAACAGGTGGATTACGTCATCTAGCTTTATGCGATCGAATGCTTTTGTTAGATCTTTAAAGCATAAAAATGTTCGTTTATTGTATTCTAGTGATTTTTCGACTATTTGTCATAGAATAAATACTGCATCCACGCAGGACCTTCCTGATCTAAATCCCTGCTGTTCGTCTTCCAGTGTTGTAACCGAATTAATTTCATTTTTGATTACTTTCATAACGAGTGTCCAGTAGATTAATACCCCTGTAGTTCCCTGGTTCTTGTTTGTCACCTTTCTTAAATATAAGCATTGTTGTGCTGGTTCTCCACCTATCTGGTACTTTGTATTGTGTCAGGATTTTTCGAATGAAGCTTGTGAGTTCCTGTGTTAGTCGCTGTCCTCCGTATTTCAACAATTCGTTATGAATTCCGTCTTGTCCGGGAGACTTTCTATTTTTTAAGGATTTTATAGCTTTCTCTACTTCTTGAATGGTGACTTCTACATTATTCCTTATTGCTGGTATGTTGTTTTTTCCAATGTTAGCATCTCCCTCAAATAATTTTGTTAGGTAGTCTATCCATTTCTCCTCTGATATTTTGTTTGTTTCGGAGAGTTCAGATATTTCTTTGCGCTGTTGTCTTATCAGTCGCTACATTTGTTTTTGTACACTATAGAAGTCTCCTTCCATTCTTTTAGAGAACTGCTCCCAATGTTCACTTTTTAGTGGCCTGACTAGTAGATTAGTTTCGTTACGAATTAGTTTGTACCTATTGTATGATTCAAGCGTTTTTGTCGTTCTATATGCTAAATATGCTTTTCTTTTTTCGTTACACTTATCTTTAACTTCTTTACGGAACCATGGAGTTTTATTAGGATTTTTGTTGTTGATTGTGATTGTATGTGTGCCCAATGACTCATTTGGAGCTTCTTCTGTTTCCCTTAATTTTTTCCCAGCTATGATTTATATCATCCTCTTCATTTATTGGTTTTCTTTCAATTTTTTCCATCAATCTTTTTTGATATAATTCTTTCGTTGACGTATGCCACAGAGAGTCTATGTTCTTTTTTTGTATCCTAACCTTTTCCAGCTGCTTTTTCTTTTGTGTAATCTTTATTCGAATTTTTGATAGAACTAATTTATGATCGTTTCCTGCATTAACAGAGTTCAATGTTCTAATATCCAATATCTGGGTGGGATGTATAATTCGGTTACTAACTATAAAGTCAATCATAGATTTGTGTCCTCTTGTATTTTCAAAAGTGTATTTATATTTATCTTTGTGTTGAAAGAAAGTATTGTTTATCCTTAACTCGTTGTAGGCACAGAAATTTACCATTAGTTCTCCGTTGGTGTTGTGATACTGTTCGTTGAAGCGTTGTTTAATTCCGGGGATTATTTGGTTTCCTATACGGGCATTAAAGTCTCCCAATAAAATAATAGCTTCCTCACCAGGTATTGTGTCTAAGGTGGTTTGCAAGTTCTCGTTGAATGCTTTTACCTCGTGTTTTGGTTTTCCGTCTTCTGGGCTGTAAACGGACAAGATGTTTAGTTTTTTATGTTCCATTAGTAGTTTTATACAGACTGTCTTTTCTGATATATATTGGCAACTTTCTATGTTATTTTTATATTTCTTGTGGATCTTGTGGATTAGAAATAAATACATAGATATCGATAATCGTTAAAAAGGCGAAAGTATTTTTTACTGTATGCTTAGGACTTTTCAACAAATACAAATGTAAGTAATTTGTAACTAATATAATATTTATTGATTAACATAAATGAATAATTAATATGACTGTCATAAAAATAATAAAAAGAACTTTTCAATCATTGCCTTCTTTGTTAATAGCTCTTTTCTCATTCTCCAATACGTATAATTGTTCTCCGAATCCTTACTATGTCAAAAAACAATGTCAGGCTCCATCGATGTCACAAGTTTTAAAACACATCCTCCATATTTTTTTCTCGAGAAGATTTTTGGGCAGAGTTTAGGCGATAGTTTCTTATCGGTAATATTGCAAATGCTATGATGTCTGGTCCATAGATAATTTATTTGTGGGTTCCTGTTGGCATGTTGTACCAAAAATATTCTTTGAAGAACAATCGTGTTGTTTTAAGTGTGTATTCCCAAATCTTCTCTGGTGTAGTTTAATATCCGCTTCCAATAGTTTGCAAAATGACGGGAAACCGAAGGATCAGTTTCCGCTTCTTGTTATAATTGCTGACACGTCTCTGTACTCGAAGAAACGTCAAGCTATGTTGCCATCGTAAGTGCTTCCTAACCCTTTCTTTGGCATGTCAACAAGAAATCCTAATTTCTCTCCTTAAAGGCTTGTTGGATGGTGGTCTTTGTGCTTTCACCTCTTTGTCTTTCTGCTTACGAGCTTGCCACTTCTGTGTGTCACCTTGATACGACAAATACAAGCAGCATTCGAAGCATTTAATACATACGTGTAGAGTTGGTAGTCGTAGCTTGAAATACTCTGTATTTACTAGGATACAGTATCAATGTTGCTGAAATGAGATGTTGTTTGGCAGAGGTAACAACGTTGGACCGATTTCGTTCCAGCCGCAGCATTCACCTAGCTATCTATCATCGTCATAGATAACTTGTTGTTGTTGTATTGTACTGAAGCGGGAGTAGCAAAGAGAAGTACTTTATACAGTGCAAGTTTTTAAGTTCGACTTCATAATTTTCTTTTTTCTTTAAAGACTTTTGTTCGGTTTCCTTAATAAATTCAAATTTGAGAGGCCCGCAATTCGTAGTAGAGGAGGGTTTGGAATTGGACAACAGAATCTGTTCATGTTGAGTTTGCGTGTTAACACCTGCCAATTGAAGTGGAACAAGAGAGGTGAGGAATAAGTGTGTTCTAGAAATATTTGGATCAGCGAATTTAATTTTGTACTGGCTCTGACCTGACGTTCCATCGAAGCCCCATTTGCAAATTAAACTCATATTTACAAATTTAAATTATTGATTTGTTCAATGGCGTCTAATTGAAGCAATATAATTCGATCCACTATGTGATTCTTGGAAATGAACCACGGCTTTTGATTTAGTAGAGGTTAGATAATCGTCATACGGATAACGGTACGGTGAAAATATATTACTGCCTTTCTGTTAAGCCCAATTTCGTAATCCTTGACATTTGTCTCACGACAATCCAATGTCAAATAAAAGAGTGGCACCTTCATTGGTATTAAGCAAGTTCGGAAAAAACTGGAAATTCAGCGGAATTGCGCGGAAGTCGTAACCAATACTTCAATTATCATTGCATATTGAGATAATCTGTTTCATTTTTTGTGTCAAAAATTAAAAAAAAAATTAAATAGCGATTTTTAGTTAAGAGCATTTCTCCTGAAGGAGCCTCCATTTTAAAATGTGGAGATCGAAGTACACAAACTAGAAATAATTGACTTAAACGACGCACAAATATTCTCGATCTTACTAACTGGGCCCGATGCAACCACAAACCTTAAAAAGAAAAGGCTGGCCGTTCATATTACCGAGATTTAATAGAAACGTTACTACAGCCAACTTTCTAATTTAAATTTCTTAACTAGAAATTTTTTCTTTTTTATTTTGGCCATGTCTTCTCAAATTCTAACCCACTAAGCCCCTTTAACTTATTTCGGGTTAGTTCAGGACAGAGCATCGCAGGGAACGCCTACGTGCCATATTAGCTCCGCTAACTTCCGTACAGTACTTTGAAACAAACGAGAGGGTGTACTTACTTTTCGTCAAAACTTATAACGTAATAATGACTACTTCATACATTTTTTGTTTTAAATGTATCAAATAGTCAAAATAAAAAAATATATTTTTGTTGGCCGTTGAGCGTAAAGAAAACTAGTATTTTTTTTACAAAATAAACATTTATTCTAATAGAAACACCAGTGAAACACGAATTTTGGAGAAAATCGGATAAAATTGATTTTTTCGTCCGCAAAATTGGATCCGCCATTAAATTTTTTAAAAATAATTTTAGATTCACTATGTTTCCCCCCTTGCAATTTTGGAAAAAAACGGACAAAATTAATTTTTTAGCCGCCATATTGTCAGCGCCATCTTCAATTTTACTGCACCAATTTAATCCAAAAAAATATGAGTCCACCACCGCAACTTCCTGAACATAAAGTAAAACATTTCATTCAAATCTGTGTTGCCGTTCCGGAGTAATCAGTGTACATACAGGGTGAGTCAACGATTGGATGGAGTAAGTTTGTGCCTTTTCGGTGAAATTAACAAAGAAACTATATTTATTGTTTGATACAGTTTATTTTTACGCAGATTTTAATAATATTTAGGACTCTACAGGGTGAGCTAAAAAACTAGGACAGCATAAAGTTGTATTTTTTTAAATAGAACACCCTATATACGAATCGTATTTTCGATTTAGCTTATAATTTTAAATCTTTTTATTAAGAGTTTACTATAACAAAACTTTATAGTTTCTAAGATAATTAAGTTTAAAGAAAAAAAGTCACATTTTCAAGCATCAATTCAATCCTAAATAACGTTTTCAATTTTGTGACAAATTATATTCAAATTTGGAATTTAGCAAGGCCAAGGACAAGTTAACATAATTTTTACCTAATATTTGCAATAAAAGCTACAGGGTGTTGAACACATCGGCTCAAATTTGAACAAGATTAAATGAATAAATATCTTTTTTTTTTAAATGGTACACCCTGTATATTTTCATGTTATTTAATAGAGTAATAAAAACCCTAAAAGTTTTGTTCAATATATCCTATACCTATTTATAATAGTTTTTGAGATATTTCAGTTTTTATAACTTTCCATACTTTTTTACAGAAATAGTCTTCATTATCATAGTAGCCATGGCAAAAACAATGTAATGTGTGTCAAATTTATAACCGCAATCGCTTCTTTTGGTTTTTATGTAGTGTAGTTTGGTTTTTTTTGCATTCATCTTATATTGTAAAATGAATTTTCCAAAGAATGAGTTAATAGATATGATTTATACAATAGGAGAGGCTCAAAAAAATTGCCTTCTTGCTCAAAGAATTTACAAAATGAAGTATCCTGATCGACGCCAGCCTAATACCCATACTTTTCAAAACTTAATGCAAAGATTTGATTCTTCTGGTACTGTTGATTATCCAAAACGTAAAGTGGTCAACAAACCAGTAACTAATGAAGAAAAAGAACTACAAGTATTGTTAAATGTTCAGGAAAATCCTTATATTGGTAGCCGTCAGTTAGCAGCATTATGTGAAACATCACAATCCACCACTAATCGTACTACCAAGAAATATAGGTATCATCCATATCACATGGAATTACACCAAGAATTGCATGGACAGGATTTTGAAAGTTGTGTAAACTTTTGTCGTACAATAAATGCGGAGATTCAATTAAATCCAAATTTATTATGCAAGGTAATGTTTAGTGATGAAGCTACTTTTAGAAGTAACGGTGCCGTAAATAGACGCAACATGCATTTTTATGCCACAGAAAACCCATTTTGGATTAGAGAGGTGCAACATCAAAACCACTGGTCATTAAATGTTTGGTGTGGTATTCATCATAATCGAATTATTGGACCCCACTTTTTTAATGAACCACTAAATGGCCATAGTTACCTGAACTTTCTACAAGAAGAACTACTCCAACTGCTTCAAGGTCTCGATAGGGATGAGCTCGACAGTATGTGGTTCCAGCACGATGGTGCGCCTCCGCATTACTATCGTGAAGTTCGTGCGTTTTTGGGCCAACGATATCCGCAAAAATGGATTGGACGTGGGGGTTTCATTGAGTGGCCACCAAGGTCTTGCGACATCACCCCATTAGATTTCTTCCTATGGGGTTATATTAAAAATAAGGTGTATGTTAATCCACCAACAACAGTGGAAGATATGCGAAACAGGATTAGGGATACCTGTAGAACAATAACGCCACTAATTTTGTCCAGGGTCCGAGAAAATCTGCAAAAAAGACTAAATTTGTGCATTGCACAAGAGGGTCGTTTATTCGAACACTTATTAAAAAGAAATAATTAATCTCAGTATTTAATAGGTAATTTTTTTGTTTCAATTTAGTATAAAAGTAAATATGTATTTGCCTTGTCGTTATTATTGTGTTAATTTTTTCACATTATGTTTAATTAAACTATTGCCGTTGTAATATAACGAATAATGTATTTCATCATATTTAACCACATTCTGTTTGTTTCTGTAGTTTCTTTTTATTATTTTACATGGCTACTATGATAATGAAGACTATTTCTGTAAAAAAGTATGGAAAATAAGAAAAACTGAAATATCTCAAAAACTATTATAAATAGGTATAGGATATATTGAACAAAACTTTTAGGGTTTTTATTACTCTATTAAATAACATGAAAATATACAGGGTGTACCATTTAAAAAAAAATATATATTTATTCATTTAAACTTGTTCAAATTTGAGCCGATGTGTTCAACACCCTGTAGCTTTTATTGCAAATATTAGGTAAAAATTATGTTAACTTGTCCTTGGCCTTGCTAAATTCCAAATTTGAATATATTTGTCACAAAATTGAAAACGTTATTTAGGATTGAATTGATGTTTGAAAATGTGACTTTTTTTCTTTAAACTTAATTATCTCAGAAACTATAGTTTTGTTATAATAAACCCTTAATAAAAAAGATTTAAAATTATAAGCTAAATCGAAAATACGATTCGTATATAGGGTGTTCTATTTAAAAAAATACAACTTTATGCTGTCCTAGTTTTTTGGCTCACCTTGTAGAGTCCTAAATATTTTTAAAATATGCGTAAAAATAAACTGTATCAAACAATAAATATAGTTTCTTTGTAAATTTCACCAAAAAGGCACAAACTTACTTCATTCAGTCGTTGACTCACCCTGTACATACATAAAAAAAAAAACATACATAGTCAACGAATTGAGAACCTCCTTCTTTTAGAAGTCGCTTAAAAATGAACCACCTGGTATAACGAAATTTCAGCAAAATTTAATTTCAACGAAAAAATTAAGTTTTGGGATAGTCAACGTGTAATGTCTTCCATAATGGTGGAAATATACTGCTTGTTGATTTATTAAAAATTGAAGAAATGTTAAGGTTGCAAGAATTGAGCGCATGCATTTTAAATCTTGACAAAGTTATAATATTTCTCTATTCTTAATATATTTTCCAAGTAAGGATAACTTAAACCAAAGATTATTATAGCTAAAGCGTTAGCTATAACAATCTTTGCTTAAACCAACAAAGAAATAGTACACTACTTGCCGGTTTACTTAATTTCTACACATAAAAAATAATATAAAACCGCCAGTTGCTGCTACAAAGAAAGAGAATTGGCGAAATTTGCAAATCCATTTAGCTCCAGACTATAGGAAAGAATAGTTATAATTTTATCTTTTATAATGGCGCTGACTCACCTAATCTTGATTCTTGTTAACGTATTTCGTTTATAAGTTTAAAAAACTTGGAGAATGGGAAGTTTGGAGATCACATGACATTCATAAAAAGTTTCACCGGGATGTATACTGATTAAATTTAGGATTAAATGTATATGTCTTATTAAGATTTATGTTCTTCGCATAAAAGGTATTGTTGTCTCTTAGAATGAAAGTTGAAATTAAATTAAGTTTTAATTATCTTATCAACGAATCAAATTGGAGGCTTAGATGATTTTTGTGCGGTATTCAATTAACTAAGATAATTATTTTAAGGATTATAATTATAATTAATTTTTCTAGGGGCTATTGCGGCTGGAAATTGTGTTATAATCAAACCTTCAGATTTATCACCGAACACTTCTCAATTTCTCTACGACACTTTACCCAACTATCTTGATAAAGAATGTTTCCATGTATATCTAGGAGGTGTACCAGAAACTACAGATTTATTAAAAGAAAGGTAATTGTATTTATTAGAAATCTAAAAGAAGTTATTGGAAATATTTTAACCAAATAACTAACGAAATGCTGTGATTATGTCAGAATTAAAAGAAATAATGTATTTTGTAGATTTGACTATATATTTTTTACTGGTTCTCCGCAAGTTGGCAAAATAATTCATCAAGCAGCAGCCAAATATCTGACACCTTGCACCTTGGAGCTGGGAGGAAAATGTCCAACTTTTATCGATTCATCAGGTAAAAGACTTTTACAATTGTAGACTAGGGATGGTTTTTTTTTTGTGAAAAATCATCCGGGCACGTCGTTTTCTTTTCGGTGCCAATTTTTTTCAATCCATTAAATTATACAGAGTCACTCGCAAAAAGCCGTACTATAATCAACTTTGATTAATTAAATAGTGCTCCCAATTTTTTGGGAGGTTCTTACCCTATCACTATATCCTATAATTATAAGAATTTCTATCCTCTGTGCTTCTGTAAGTTTCATTTTCATTTAAAATTAACTCAAAGTGACAATTTGACAAAATATAACAAAGGAACAGGCTATTGAATCAGTTATGCCGGTAAATAATTATTGTATTTCTTTTCAAGTTTTGACTGTCGATAAATCGAAAACAGTTACATTTACGTATAGGACATGTAATAGGAAAAATATTCAGAATTTTGCAAAAATTCTAAAAGTGTACCAATAATTGGTCATAGTTTAAAAAATCAAAGTTAATTATAGCACGAATTCTTTCGAATCGCCCTGTAAAATTTAATAAATCAGAAAAAATTCATAACAAAAAAGACAAAGTCGACATGTCCAAAAGATTTTTCAAGAATTTGAGCGTTTTTTAAATAATAAATTTATTTCTGACTTTACGTCGTCATTGTATGTGAAGACGTACTTTAATGACTTTAGTCTCAAATTCATTAATAATCAGGAATAGTCATGTTGGAAGTGGGGATGGTTTTATTGTAGCTTTTTTATTCTTAATTTTTTATATATTTTAATTTAAAAATCGAAAAAAAATTAGCAAGCTTAGGTATAAAAGATGCTCTTCTCGTACCATTGAAAATTTAAAATTGCATCTCAATATTCGATTTGTGCTCTTAAAGAAAAATGAGAATGAATAAACATGCAATAAGTTTTACTTAAATAAATTCAATTATTTACGACCCTTTTTAACTTTTACCAAATATAATTTCAAAATAACTTTCAGATTTTATTTGATTTAAAAGTTAAAAATTTCCTATGAAAAGATTTTATGTACTTAAAAGCTAATATTTCCAAAACTTAAATCACCGCAATTGGGTTCTCATATAGAGGTTGCCCAAAATAAAAAGGGCCAGTATGGAAATTTAGGTAAGAGTAAGAGATGCAGATTTTGTTAAATGAAAAAAAATTGCATAGTGTTTGAGATATTTTAGGAAAACCTAATTATTGGATATTTATATTTCCAGTGTTATATATTATAAATTAAAGTAAATATAGTTGAACAGTAATGTGTAATGCATTGTTGAATTCAGAATAAAAAGAGCTTTTAATATTTGATATTAGAAAATCAGGACAGTATTTAAAAAATAAAGTTGATGATGATTTTTTGAAGGCGAAACTTCAAAAAAATCGATTTTCTAATATTTTTTCGAAATTTACAGCTAATCTTCAAATGGCTACGAAAAGAATACTGTGGGGTAAACTTGCCAACTGCGGCCAAACTTGTGTTGCCCCAGATTACATCCTATGTAGTAAAGAAGTTCAAGAAAAATTTATTCAACACGCTGAAAATTATTTGAAAGAATTTTTCGGAGAAAATACTAAGCAGTCTAAAGATCTGTGTAGAATGATTAATGAACGGCATTTTATTAGGTAAGATAGAAAACTTATTAAATGAGTTTAGTTCTCTAAAACAGAATAAGAAAGAACAGTAGAACTAATTCGAGGATAAAAAAAATGCAGAAATTGCCGTAGATCTTCAACATTCTTTGGGTTTTAAAAACAGCATTCGAATATACAGGGTAAAAACGTCAAACATTTGAAAAGCGGCATTTCTTGCTGCTTTTTAAGATAAGTAACTTTTGATTAAATAAATACTTTCTAATCTTGCGCCCAGCAATTGTAAAGTTTTTATGCTTTTAAACGCTATAAATAAATAGTGTGTCGCCAATTATAAAGTACTCGCAGCCATGTATGAAGGAAATGGAAGTCTACTTAGAGGCGCCTACCTAGTGCACATAATCAACAATATATATATATATATATATATATATATATATATATATATATATATATATATATATATATATATATATATATACAGGGTGTCCAAGATAAGGATCCTAAGCATGGAGATCTCAGTACCTGTTGGAGTTACAGCTTAGGTTAAATTAGAAAAAAGTTGCGTACTTTGAAGCGTATTTACATGCCGTTGAGAAACTTTAAAAATTTTCATGGCCAGCTGAGATATTGGGGAAAAACGAAAATTTGACGAAATAGATTTTATTTTTTTGTGACTTTATTTTAAAAGATATTAAAAAACTAATAAAACTTTTTCATTGGCACTTTTTAGATAATACGTGATGGCGTTTTTAAATTTTATATCCGACGTTTTGTTTTCGAGAAACCATCATCAACTTTATTTTTTTATATGGCCCAAAAAAAAAGTATACCCTGTATCTGATTCCCTTTTTTATTACAAATTCAACGATGTATCACATGTCATATTTTTTTTGTTAGACAAAAAAAAATGCGATTTTTCTATTTTTTTAAACATATTTTTAAGTAGGCTTTGCAAACAAATAATGCTTTGACACTTTGACGTAAATACCTGTTATTCTGTCACATATGACTTAATTTAATGTTTATGGTAAGATAAAATAATAATTGTTAAGTTGATTTAGAGTTATTAAGTTGTTTGTAGAGTTCTTGTCGTTGTTGTTACTGTTGTTATTGTTTATTGTTGAATAATTATTATTGTGTTATTATCGTCGAATATGCCGGGTGGCCATTATAGTCATGAAGAAAAGTTTGACATGCTGACCTGCTACATTTTGTGCCAGAAGAATACTATAAATACTGCAGCAATGTATCTAAATAAATTTCCAAATAGAAAGCAACCATGTAAGTCCATTTTCTTACAGTTGGCGCGAAATTTAAAACAATATGGATCATTTAAAAAGCCAGTTTCATCCCGAAAAAAGGATTCTTCCGAAGAAACCCAAAATAACGTATTACAAGCAGTTGTTGAGAACCCTGACATCTCTTGCAGGCAAATTGAAAAAAATATAGGAGTAGCCAAATCCACTGCTCAATTTATTTTGCGTAAAAATAGATATCACCCCTATAAATTTAGGATTTGCCAAGCACTTAAACCAAGGGATCTTAAACGACGCCGGCATTTCTGTGAGTGGTATACACGCGCATGTGAAGATGATATCAATTTCCCTGCAAAAATAATATGGTCTGACGAAAGTCTAGTCACTAATAATGGTGTCTTTAACCGCCGGAATACTCATTACTGGGCGCAACAGAATCCGCGTGTTCAAAAAATTTCAAGACATCAGGAGCGTTTTGGGTTTAATATGTGGTGTGGAATTTTCGGTACCAAAATACTAGGTCCATTTATCTACCATAGTTCGTTAACTGGAGAACGATACCTTCAATTATTACAAAATAATTTAGAAGACTGCTTGGAGGATTTACCTCTGGCACAGGTTAATACCTGTTGGTTTCAACAAGACGGTGCTCCTGCACATAATTCTAGGCAGGTTCGCGAATATCTTACGCAGCGATTTCCTGGAAAGTGGATTGGAACCTCCAGTGAAGTGCCTTGGCCAGCGCGATCTCGGGACTTAACCCCTATGGACTTCTTTCTTTGGGGGTTTCTTAAAAGCCAAATATACCATCATTCTTTTGAGACTGAGCAGCAGTTACGAGAATGTGTAACTAATGCATTCAACAGTATTACACCTGACATGTTGCGTGATGTTTTAAATTCTACCATAAGAAGATCATATTTATGTCTGGAAAATAACGGAAATCTGTTTGAACACCTGCTTTAAATTGAATAAAAAAATTGTTAATTTATTTGTTGTTTTAGTTATTTTTAAATAATTTATCATTCTTTGTATATCATTAAAATAATGATTATCTTATGATTAAATTTATGGTAGATTAAATTTTCTTGTTTCTAAGTAGTACTATGCTCCATTCAGCTTCATTGCTCTGTAAATAGATATTAACTAATATGTGAGATCAATAACTCATAACAGGTATTTACGTCAAAGTGTCAAAGCATTATTTGTTTGCAAAGCCTACTTAAAAATATGTTTAAAAAAATAGAAAAATCGCATTTATTCTTTTATCTAACAAAAAAAATGTGACATGTGATACATCGTTGAATTTGTAATAAAAAAGGGAATCAGATACAGGGTATACTTTTTTTTTGGCCCTTATAAAAAAATAAAGTTGATGTTGGTTTCTCGAAAACGAAACGTCGGATATAAAATTTAAAAACTCCATCACGTAGTACCTAAAAACTGCTAATGAAAAAGTTTAATTAGTTTTTTAATATCTTTTAAAATAAAGTCACAAAAAAATAAAATCTATTTCATCAAATTTTCGTTTCTCCCCAATATCTCAGCTGGCCATGAAAATTTTTAAAGTTTCTCAACGGCATGTAAATACGCTTCAAAGTACGCAACTTTTTTCTAATTTAACCTAAGCTGTAACTCCAATAGGTACTGAGATCCCCATGCTTAGGATCCTTATCTTGGACACCCTGTATATATATATATATATATATATATATATATATATATATATATATATATGTTACAGTTAAAACCCGTTTTTAGATTGAATGCTTTTTGACTAGTTAGAACTAGTTTTTACTAAATGCCTTTGTTAAAACTAGAAATACCTAGTCAAAACTAGAACTGACCACTGATATATTTGATTTTTAGATAAAACTAGTTGTCACTCCGAGCTTTAGTTAAAACTAGCACTAGAGAAACTAATTTGGGATTGAAAACAATATATACTTTTAAAAATATTTATTAAAAAGATCTAGGACACAGAGTCACGTTCCTAGTAAAAATAATAATCTTACACTAAAGGAACATTTTAGGGAACATCGACATAAATCTGTTGCCAAGGTGACAATATTAATTAAAAGTAAATAAAATAATCAAACAAGTCAACAGAACACAACCATAAAATTTAAGAAAGGAACATTTGTTAACATACAGTAAAAAATAATCAAACAACCTTAAAATTAAAAAAGGATGAGGATCAATTTGTTATTGCAAGACAAACTATCGTGGCATTTTGAGTTACAAAGATAACCATTTTTCTTGCAGAGAGACCTTTTTGACATACATCCTTTCTTGCATACGCAGCGAATAAATACTTGGCCGCCACCTCCATGGCTCTCTTAGTTTTCAGTGCACGCAACAAAACAAATTTTGTCAAATGGTCCTGATACACCATTATAAACCTAAATCCCCGATCTTCTAGAGTTTGCATGGCGATAAAATCAACTTGGCAACGACTGTTCATTTCAGAATGTAGTATGGGTTTTGAAACAAGTCCTTTTTTCTTCATACTCTTTTTACGCTGACAAGTTTCGCACATAGAGAGAAAAATGTTTATCATTTCTAAAGTTATGTTCGCATATTTTCGTGAAGTTTCATTTTTAAGTCTATCCCGACTACCATGACCAACGGTCACATGAGCTACTTCAATTATATCAAAAATTTCATCTACATACAAGTAGTATTTCATGGGCTCCTGTCTTGTCACTACTTTTCATATTCCACAAATATTAATTACCTTAAATCGCTCCAGTCTCCTGTACCGTTTCTGAGATTTCTGAACAGCTAATTGTGCTTCTTCAATTTCGTCCACTAAATTGTCATAGGTTCCTTTTGTGATAATATAAAAGAGGTCCTCTTTTTTTTTCGTGATCGCGAATCACTAATAACCGGTTTAAAAACTCCTCTTTCCATTGCGTTCCATCATTTAAGTTTGTCATGACAATTGCGCCCGAATCAATCTATACGTGCTTATCAGAATAAAAACAAAGAGGGAATGAACGGGGTAGTGATGTGAGAATACATATTAAAATAACCGAACAATTCGAATAGTAACCTAATCGTATTAAACCGAATAGTTCTTTGGCATCCGGAATACGGAATTCGGAATGTGATGTGCTTCGGTTCTATTGAAATAAATGGAAACTTAGTGTCAGAATAAGAATAATTTTTTCCTTGTTTCGTTTGTAGTAACGCATAAGTATGTCTTGGTCTTCGGAGCGACAAGAAATTGAAGATCGTTTCATTCGTGTTAGTTCGTACTGTTTCGGGTGATGTGGGAATACGTATTGAAATAACCGAGCAATATTCGAATAGTAAATTAATACGTATTAATTTAGACACTTCCCTGGCATACGGAATGTGATGATACCGATGATTTTTTATATAACGAACGATGCCCGATGGAAACGGATGTCATGGATGCTGCGGCATCGAGTACACTTGTTCGTTCACCAGTGCTGGAGATGATTATTATTCTATTATTTTATGTACAAGTACTTTTGATGACGCAGAGCATATATATATATATATATATATATATATATATATATATATATATATATATATATATATATATATACAAAAAAAAGTTTTATTAAAGAAATTAAAACAAAATATATATCATAAAAACATATAAATTTAACGTTAGTTCCAAAAACATATTTTAAATTTTTTTTTAATAAATCAAGGAAAACATACATTCTAGTAATATTTAATTTAAACATAAATAAAAAATAATCCAAGATGGTTTTCTTTGAAAATAATATGTAAAATATATAAACAAAACAATAATTTTGAACTTAGGTAGAAGTGGTAGGTCGTTTTCGCAAAATTTCTTGCTGCTGACTTCCGTTCATAGTTAAGAGAATTAAAAAGCCAGGATTATTTTTTAATTCTGTGGATTGGCTTATACATGGAATTTCATCTTGGTAAAAAAAATTTCAGGGATATTTTTTACTGCTTGGAGTTTAACAAAACCTGAAATATGAACTTGAGTCTCATCGGTAACATTATTTTTATTCATTTCTTCATGGTACAGAAGTGGACGTATTTCAGAAATATATATATTTTTAAATTACCAATAGTATTAAAATATTTTAATTTTCGATTATACAACCGACGTAGGGGAAATTTACTATTTGATGAATTGACAGAAAAAACGATTGATTTTTGTGCGGGAGCCATGATGTAAAACCTAAAATTTGACGCGGCGCCTAAGTCTAAATTTTTATTAAACCACTGTTGTCCAATTCCCTATCTAGAGTCGCGAGGAGTTCGATTCGTATTAATTCGTAATGTTTCGTCAACATTCCGCAATTCGTATTGTTAAACAATCCGAATATTACATTCATCCGCATCCGTATTATTCGAATATCAAAATCATCCGAATATTTACAACACTAGAACGGGGCGAACGCACAGCGCGCGGACGACGCTCGGAAAGGAATTCTCCCGCACTTGTCGAATCAGGTGACGTCTCGCGACCAATCAGAATAAGGTACGATGAACTTTAACTGACTCGCTTCGGAAAAACGCGTTTTGTCTAGTAAGAACTAGTTTTATCTGATATTCAATTTTGAGCATTAGTTAATTCTAGTTTTTACAAAAGCATTTAGTAAAAACTAGTTCTAACTAGGGAAAACGCGTTCTATCTAAAAACTGGTTTTAACTGTAACATATATTATTATAACTATTTTTGCATGTGTTGCTGTTGTGGTTCAGTTTTTTAAATTTCAATAATTTCCATATATTTTCTTTCATACGACAGAAAAAAGTCTGTCGCTAAACAACAAAATATGTGACTTTCGAAAAGTTTTACTTCTGGGATATATGGGGGTCTAATATAGTTACTTTTTAAAATTATTTTATTATATTATACAGGGTGTCCCAAAAGCGCTGAAAGTATCAAAGTTGTGTTTTTTTAATGGAACCCTCTGTAGATTATTGCATTTTTGGATTCTCCGATCAAAATAAGTGCCTATTTTAATAAGGTTTATAGTACCTAAACTTTAAGGGTTTTTAAATAATTTGAATTTTGACAAAATCTAACCTAATTTTCATGTTTCAAATACTTAAGAAGTATTTCAGTTATGTACTCAAAATTTACAATGAAGTGTAACAATAAATCATGTTTCATATCCCAATTTTAATAAAGTTGCTATATTATACAGGGTGTTCGAAAATTAAAACTAATCAAATAAGAACTTAAGTAGCTATAACTTGATTAATTTAAATAGAACGGTATACTTTTTAACTTATCAGAAAATGTGCCTTTTAAGAACCTATCGAATGGTATAAAAGTGTTTTATAGCTAAGTTTTCGCGTTTTCACAGAATACGCCAAATATTCGTTTTCCGTCCCATTTTGTGTTTTTTGAATATATGTTCTAATGTATCTAGTTTTCTATTTCATTTTCTGTCAGTTTAGTCTGCCAAGCCTGTTGCTATTATAGCGGTATTATTTTTTGTAACTGTGAGACTTCATTTATTGAATTGAATTATTTGAATATTGTTGTGTTATTGCCTTGTTAAAATAAACATTTATCCAAAGGAAGAGCGTATTGATATGATTTTTATCCTTGAAGAATTTCTTCAAAATTGTTTGTTCGCTTTTCGAGTTTATGCTTAAAGGTTTCCTGAAAGAAACCATCCTAAACCAGCAATTTTTGTGAGATTATAAAACCAGTTTCGGGGAAGGGGAAGTGTCAGTTATAAAAAACCTGTTATAAGAAAGCTGTCACTGAGGATGAAGAAAATGTTTTTACTGTACTTGTTTCAGTGATCGAAAATCTCAATATTAGTCATATATCCGAAAATACTAACATTAGTCAAACAAGTGTTTCAAGGATTCTTAGCAAATACAGATTTCATCCTTATAAAATCCAGCTTTGTCAAGAGCTTTACGGAAATAAGTTTGACAACCAAACTGAATTCTGCTTGTAAGTGTAAGATAAAGTGGCAGAAAATGAGCACTTTGTTGATAATGTGTTGTTTAATGATGAATGTACTTTTCATAACAATGGTTTTGTGAATAGATACAACTTCCATTATTATTTTGATTCAAATCCGCATGAATACAGAGTTATGAGAAACCAGAATAGGTGGCCGGTTAATGTATGGAGAGGAATACTGAGTCCATATTTAATTGGACCCTACTTTTTTGAAGGACATTTAAATAGTTTAAAGTTTCGCGATTTTCTTTTACACCAACTTCCAGTGTTATTAGAAAATGTCCTTTTAAATATTAGAACAACTGTGTGGCATCAACTGGATGGAGCTCTGCCTCATTATCATTGCGAGGTTCGGCAGTTTTTAAATGTCAACTTTTGAAACAGGTGGATTGGAAGAGACGGATTTCAAAATTGGCCCCCGAGATCTCCGGACTTAACTCCACCAGATTTCTTTTTATAGGGATAGATATTTTCTACAATGCGCCCCCAACAGCACCACAAGATACGATTAAAAAGGCGTTTTTTTAAACTGTAATTCCGCAAACGTTGTCCAGAATTAGCAGTAGTTTCGAAAAAAGAATATGTAAGTGTTTAGAAATGGATAGTCGATATTTCGAACATCTACTATAAATATTTTGCTTCTGTTTTGTGCTATCGTCAATATGTTATTACCATTATTGCTGTGATAGCCTGTTGGACGATTATAAATTGCGTTTCGAGTTTCTGAACATTTTCCTGATTATTATTCTTATAGTTGTAAATTACCCGTCATTTCCAAATGCCATAGGCAACTAAATACATTAGAACATCTATTCAAAAAACACAAGATGGTGCAGAAAAGGACTATTTGGCGTATTCTGTGAAAACGCGAAAACTTAGCTATAGAACACCCTTATACTATTTGATAGGTATTTAAGGGGGACAATACATGTAAAATTTAAAAAAAAATGTTAATTTCATATTGATTTAAAAAATATATATTATTTATTAAACAAATTTTGAATATGAAATCCTTAAAGTACGTGTCAAAAAGTACTTGAAAATATTTTTTTTATAATTTTTCAAAACAAAATGGCGGCGATGCGAGCGAATGACAAAAACACGTCAAAAAACGCTTTGTGCAACTTAACGTTTTTTCCGGTGAAGCTGCAACATTCAGAAAAAAAATATGTTAATGAGATATATGATTCATAGGTTAACCAGTAAAGTTTAGAAAAAAAATGAAATTTTTGCATTAATTTTAGTTTAAACAAAAAAATCGATTATTTTTCAAAAAAATCGCGTTTTAAACATTAATAAACAAATTATTTTTCCGAAATTACAAAAACATGTAGGTTCAACTAAAAGATAATACTATTTTGTAGATATGGTATAAATTTGAGCTAAATTAATGGAAAATTTTTCGAGATATTTTGCACAAAAGTTGAAAAAGTACTACTTTGAGAAAAATGCGTTTGAAGTTCGCGGTAGATAAAAATCATTGATTATTAGTTGTTATTGTAACTTACTCGTTAGTCAGCGATTCTAGCTCCATATAGCAGCCCTTCAGCCTCCTCGTACATTTCATTAGTGTGATTTATAAGAATTTGGAAGGGATACACAATTGGAGAACCGCCCATAGCGCCGAAGAGAAAGTAAGCAGGGACGCGCGGCAGGTATGCTCGACCGGCTGGGGAACGCCGCGCTGTCCATAACTAACTATAACTCGAGAACTGAAACGAATATCGGTTTAAAACTTTTTTTGGCGTATTCTGCAGAGCATTTAGAACATGTTAACATAATTAAAAAAAAAGATTTTTTTTGACCAGTTACATGTATCACCCCCCTTAAAAGGTACATTTTCTAGTGAGCTAAAAAGTATAGCGTTCTATTTAAATTATTCAATTATAGCCTCTTAAAGCTATTATTTGATTAGTTTTAATTTTTGGACACCCTGTATAATATAGCAAGTTTATTATAATTGGGATATAAAATATGATTTATTGTTACACTTCGCTGTAAATTTCGAGTACATAACTGAAATACTTCTTAAGTATTTGAAACATGAAAATAAAGTTAGTTTTTTCCAAAATTCAAATTTTTTAAAACCCTTAAGGTTTAGGTACTATAAACTCATTAAAATAAGCACTTATTTTGATCCGAAAATCCAAAAATGCAATAATATAAATGGGGTTCTTTAAAAAAAACACAATTTTGATACTTTCAGAATTTTTGGGACACCCTATATAATATGAAAATAATTTTAAAAAGTAAATATATTAGACCCCCATATATCCCAGAAGTAAAACTTTTTGAAAGTCACTTATTTTGGCCGCAATATTCCGTGCCGTATAGCTCCTAAATTAATCAAAATTTACACTAAATTCAGTGTCCTAATCTCGTCTAGTAAAGATCCTTGAAGATGCCTCGTGCAATCGTAGGCGAAAAGTGATAATAATTGACATGGTCTAAACCTAAGAACAATGACTTTCAACTTGATAACAGCCGAGAAAGTTTGCGTTCTTTATGTATAGAAAATTTTATTTAAATTACTTTAGCATATCTTAATAAAAAAAAATTAATTTCCGTTTATTCTTTCAGAGTAGGAAATCTCCTAAAAAACGCTAAAATAGCTTTAGGGGGCAACGTCGACGCCCAAGACCTCTATATCTCTCCCACCATCATCCAAGACGTGAAACCAGAAGACGACATAATGAACGAAGAAATATTCGGACCAGTGCTGCCAATTGTAAATGTCAAAAACGCCCGGGAAGCTATCCAGTTCATCAACGAACGCGAAAAACCTCTTGCCCTGTATGTTTTCACGAAGGAACAGAGAATTAAAGATCAGTTTTTGAAATACACTTCAAGTGGAAGCGTGTGCATAAACGACGTCGTTATGCAAGTGGGGGTCGAAACGCTACCATTCGGAGGAGTTGGTAACAGTGGAATGGGCAGCTACCACGGAAAAAAAAGTTTCGATACTTTTACGCATAAAAAAAGCGTTTTGCTGAAAAATTTCTCATGTATAGCAGAAAAAGCTCAAAGTATCCGATATGCACCTTATACGCCGAAAAAGACCAAATTGGTTCATCTGGCTACAAGATACTTGTCAAGAAGCATTGACTTTGGGACTTATTTAACTTACGGTGTGATATTCGGTCTCGGCGTGGCAGTTACCATTGGAGGATTTTATATTAAACAGTATTATGAGGAGAAGTAATTAAAATTATAGTTTATAAGATGCTATGACTGATTGGTTTTTAATAAAAAGGTGATGTATTTAGTATGAGTAGTGTATGACCAGTTAAAACATTTTTTTTTTTCATTTAAGCATTAATTGTAAATCGCTAAATTTAAATTTTATGTAAAAGAAAAAAATATTTTAATGAAAATTTAAATTAACCAATAAAGTTTAATGGTGATAAGAGTTGATCATATAAATTGCTGCATAAGTTTCTACTATAACATGAAAAAAATGTTTTAGATAACACCAAGAAAATAAATTAAAGGGAAATAACGATTTACTAATGCATATATTTTATTGTGTGTAGGAATCCGCAACAGTTTTCAATTTTGATAGGTAAAACACATTCTTACTTAAATTTTCCGTATATTTTTTGACTGTACGACATGTTTCACTGCACTTCATACAGTTCCATTGACATTTATATCTTACAATAAAAAGAAAAAATGCCAAACATAATTTCTCAATTTTTCACAAACCTTCATAGACCGACACAATAATACATAACAAATCATGCCACCCATGCAACACAGCATGGTACATAGATCAATTTCAGTTTCCCTCCAACTTATAGACTTTTACAAATAACACTAATCAACAAATACAAAGAAAATATTGCGTTTGATGTTATAACCGCTGTCCGTGGGAGTTTAAAGCATCCTGATTGTGAATTCAACAACGAACATTTTTCATTACGTATAGATTTTGAGTTATAGAATGTATCAGTTATTTTTATTTAATACAAACTTTTTATATAATATTTATACATAAGTTCAAAAATAATAAAAAAACAAGATATTTTAAGAATTTATTTACAAAAATACATATGAAAATATATTTATCGTAAGTCTAAGTACATAACTTTTGCAAATGTTGACTTCGTTTATACTCCTGATCGCTTTCTCTCATAAGAAACCAACAATAATCCCCCATTATTGCTGGATCCCATTAGCTTTGTAGCGTTGCTCCATTGTTAATATGTCTTGATGGAATCTTTTCCCTTGCTCGTCACTAACCGCACCCAAATTTTCTAGGAAAAATTTAAATGGGAGTGCAAGAAGTGTATTTTAAGAGAATACGACAACCCATTTTGCAGTTGCTTTCAAGTAGTTCTTCTACAAGTTTTTCATAGTTTCTACTTTTGTTTCCTAAAAACTCCGAAACAATTGTTTTAACAGAACTCCACGCAGCCGATTCAACATCACTTAATTTTTGATCAAACAGTTGTATTTTTAAATATGTGGTCCTTAGCTTAGCATCACTTAGTTTAAGGTATTTAAACGCATCTCCTTCTTTATCTAATGTTTTAATGACATTTTTAATCAATCTCAGTTTACTGTGTAAGGGACGTAACAGTACTTTTTTGGAATCAACAAGAAGTATATTAAAAAGTTGATGCTGGTAGCCGTTACTATGTGGTAGTTAATCATCTTCGGGAAATATTTAAAAAGGAACTACTATGTTTTATACCACTAAATTTATTTAGAAAACAGTGACTGCAGTTTCAACTCACAGAGTCATTTTCAAACTGACTTACAAAGGTAGACTAAGTATTCAATACAGAAACACGAGAAAATTTAACAATAAATAAAAAACTACCTGAGACATTACATTATTACAAAGGGGAGGTACTAAATTTTGGGAACTAATTATTATTTGGCGACAACAAATAACGGAGAGTTCTGTCTGGTCATTAAGCAAATTTACATTTTTATTTTTACTATGTTTGTATATTTCTAAAGATTCAAGAATATTTAACTTTTGGCCCTTTGTTGAATAATGTAATATGTCAGAGTTGCTTAAATTAGGAAAACTGTGGCTGTGTTCTAAGCAATGGTTGGCAAAACTCGAGTCGGTTTTTTGTGTGGTGTTTTGAAAAGCGAGTTTTAAAGCTTCTACCACTTTGTCCAATATACAAGCTATCACACTCTGGACATTTTAACTTATAAACTCCTGATTTATCAAATTTATTAATTTTATCTTTAGCATTGCAAAGGATAGTGGACAGATTGTGTTGAGATTTAAAGGCTACTTTTATGTTATGTTTGGAAAGAGTATTAGCTATGTTTTCTGATAGGGTACCACAGTATAACAAAGATATATAAGATGAAATATCTTTATCATTTTTTAGTTTGGGATATATTGAATTAAAACCTAGTTGTTTTTATTTTTTAGTTATTAATTTCTTTATGGAGTTTAATGAGTCTGTCACAATTAGCCTTTTGCGGTAATTTGTAGATAGGCAATATTTTATAGCCGCTAGGATGGCAAAAAGTTCGGCTGATAGTATTGTGCAAGTTTTATTCAAGGTGAAAGTTTTTTCTTTATCTTGAGTGTAGAAAAAAACTCCTGATGGGTTGTTAGTTTTGGAACAATCTGTAAATATTAATTGATACTTTTGAAATTTTGATTCTATGATTGTGTGATATTCAGAGATAATGATTGAGAGGTTGGTAACTTTTTTGTCTATAGCTCTTAATTTTATTATTGATAGTTGCTCGGGAGTTCCATGGGATAAATCGATATTGATTAGAATCAAAGAGAGATGGGGAAATATCTAACCGATCGTTGATGTTTGCAAATTGACTGTGAATACATGGGGTATATCTTTAATACGTGACGGTTATCGTAGGGGGTTAAAGAATTTAAGGTAATATGGTATATGAGTGCGGAATAGTAAGGAGCTGGCCTAATTTAATGTTAGTTCTAGTCTTCAGCGTTCAACGGACGGTAATTCTGATTCGCAACACAAATTTAGGGTTGGGTAAATGTGAAAGGCTTCTAGTGATAGTCTTAGACCTTTACTGATGACTTATTTTAAAGAACTGGTGTAGGGAAAAAATGGAAGATGCAATGGATATCCAGTTAGAATCCGGTATCCGGCCTATCCGGTCATTCTTGTTGATACCCGGCCGAATACTGGCTACTATCCTGCCAGTTACCTGATAATTAATTATGCTAAAAATGGTTTCCATGGCAAACATATTTATAGATTTAATAATTGAAGTCAGTCAATGGTAAATTATTATGAATAAAAGCAAGTTTTTCAGTGGTTGTTAGCAGTAAACTATTACTATGTTCTTTATACATGAGATTTGCTTCTGAGAAGAGCTTTTCACTGTATACACTGCTATAAGGATCAGATACTATTGGGAGTTTACCGATTACTATTTGCAAGGGTCTGTATTCCGATAATCTCCTTTCCGACAGAATTTTTCTGTACTCGCACTTTGGCTTCTGCGGGCTGCAACTTCATCACAGCAGCTCCAGAAAATGTGGTATATTTCAATAGTTATATTATTAATAATATCATTTGTATTTTTTAGCAGATCACGAAGAATCATCATCGATGCTAAATTCATCACAACCTATTTTCAGAGCCTTTATTAGCATGAACTAATCATAAAAACTAATTTCAAACCACGTGTAGTATATTCCACAATTTTCATGTTCTTTAATGTCTAAGCGCTTTTTTAGCTCAACTTTTAGTGAAGATGGGATCTTTAATAAGTTAGGTGTTCTAATCGCTATTTCCTTCTTTTCCAGGTATTTCATCAATGTGAGTAGCACTTGAGAAATGCATGGAAGATCAGAGTTGGTTGTTATGCTAATTATCTCTTCAAAAGGTTTGAGGAGTTTGATGCATTGCCTCATCAGTTACCATAGAGATCAGAGTCATAATTTTCAAGAAATTGTAATCTGTTATATTCAAAGACACAGTTCGTTTCTCTTCTAGTAATCCCTCTATCAAATAATAAATATAATTTCAGCCTATGCCGACATCTTGCGCTAGTTAATGATCTGCGAAATTGAGTTCTTAACGGATTATTTTAAGCTTTTCTTTTGCTACACTTCAGTGATTAAAATTAGTGATAATCCATCTCGCCGCAATTACCATCTCCATTATCTTTTCTTTGAACTTCAACAATTTATTGACAGCTTGTTGTAAGTGATGAATAAAAAAACCTTGCAGGATCATATTCTGCGACTCGTCGATCATTTATCATATTGGCTCCAATATCGTGGACAACTTAATTAATCTAGCTTTTAGAAATGCCTCGTCTCTCGGCAATGGCACTGAGCTTTTTTTATATTTTTGCCAGTATGTATCACTCAGCAAATGACTTCATTGACGAAACAATATGTTCCAGGAAGAATCCAGTAGAATGAAACTCAAGAAACATTATTATATAGTCAGGTGTCTGATACCGTCACGAATATTTCTGTAGCTTGAGTTATTAGACCAATTTAATGACAGGTTGTGCTTTGCAACGCACACAACTTGCATTGGGTACTGCCGGTTGAATATCTGGCGCTCCAACCGAAAGCTCTGCCGGATATTCGAAATTTGGTATCAGGCCAAAACATTATCCCTTTCACCTCTAGAAAAAACTGGAAAAAATGTTAATAAAAAAATTTATTGGAACTTTTGATAACACCATATCTGTGAATGTGATCTATCTTTGTTTCCATGCTTTGCACCAGACCCTCTACAAGGTTTGAATTCATTTTTTTCATACACAACGTGATCTGATTGGGCAATTGAGGAGAATTGTCAACTTTTCATAAATTCAAAATTACCTAAAAGCTCTTAATAGGTTTCGTTTCTAAAACATTTGCAGGGTTTTTTCTTTAGTTACGAAATGGGTGCCCTTCTCTTCTAAGTAGTTAACTACGTTTTTGGCATAATGAGAGCTGGCCGTATCGGGCAAAAATGCATCGTCATTATCATAGTTGACTTACGTTGTCGGAGCAAGCTCATATACATATCTATATACAGTATTGCCAAAAGGATTAGTTTAAAATTAATAAATAGTAACAATTCCTATAAACGAAGAAGTTTGGTTTTTTGTGTAATGGTTTTTTTCTGTTCCTAATTCTGATTAGAAACAAAGACGATAGTTAAAGGAAACCTACCTACTTACCCCTTTTTATCATACTGTTGTTTTTTGGTTTCTTGGGTAAAAGGTCCAACGTTTATATTATTGTTTATAACTGATATTATATCTGTGAATTTATAATATCATAAGCAAAATGCTGATTTACTAGTAATAAACATATTTGTTATTGTTTATTCTAAAATGTTTTTTAATGCATATATATACGTGGTGTTTAACGACCGGTTAAATTATAAGTCACTGAATTAGACAGATAATTAGTGATGTACACACGAGTAGGTAATTAAAATATTTTTGGCATGAGCCAACTAAACCTGTTTTTTTTTTATTATTTAATATTTTATATTTGTTGTGATATTATGTTTTTAAATAAATAATTTATTCATTTTATACGTATTCTTTTTTATTTTAATTAGAATTAACTATGCCGAGTCAATAGGTTTGTGTAATTTAGTGGTTATTCAACTTTATACTACTATCAAAAAAAATTGTGTATGTTACTGCAACTTGTTGTAGAAACGTTCCCTCTGATTCAGGAGCGAATCCAGCCTCTCTTTTTGGAGGGGGTGATATCACAAAAATACAGCATGGTAAGCGAACGCAAGTTGTCGACGGGGAGGGGACGACATCAGCATTCCCATTTATAGTGCAAAAGGCAGGGTCGGGTCTATTTTTCTGTATTTGAAGCTCTTGAGGGAAAGGGGCGATCGCAAGAATAAACAAGTTGTCCGACGTGGAGAGAGATGCCATCAGCAAACACATTCCCAGGATCAGAGGCAGAATTGGGTATATTTTCATAAACTGAAATCTCTTGAGGAAGGCGATCCCAAGAAAAAACAAGTTTTCGACGGGGGGAGGGGGATTGCCAGCAACAGAGCATACACATTCCTAGCATAAGAAGCAAAATCGTGTCTATTTTTCTGAACTCAAAGCTCTTGGAGGGAGGAAGCAACCGCCCCCCTCCTTGGATCCGCACCTGCTCTAATTACAGGTCACTCTTCTTGAAGTAGTCATAAGTATAATATATACAGGTTGTTTCACCGGGAACTTAAGTCTCACCGTTTTGGACATATTTAAATTTTTATGTCAAAAATGACGTTTGCGGACCAAAACTTAACTATAAATTTTTCCTATAAGAAAGTCTTTATTGTTTAATTTGGGTTAGTTTTCTTGTGAACAAAAATCGGCTTTAATAGTCTTTTTATGATATTTTCACAATTATTAGTACAGAGTGGACAAAAAAGAAGAATAAAAATTATATTTAAAAAATCGTCATAAGTCAATTTTTTCAAATAGAAAGCATTTATTTTTATAATTTTATCATATTAAGTATTAAAAATAAGGTTAATTTTGTACAAGGTTGTCTATTCCAAAAATTTGTAGTTTTCAAAATATTGGCAATTCAACATTTTTCAATTGTAAAAATGCAATACGTGGCGAAAATAAAACAATCGAACCCTAGAGAATTGTCACTATTTCTTGCCATTTGACATTCATTAATAATAATCATAGGGGGGCGATTGAATTACAAGCACGAAAATTATTTAAACTTATTTATTATTTATGGAGAATGTGATAGCATTATTTCAAGAAAATGGGATAATTTCGCCATCCGATATCCGCAGAAACAGAAACCAACACCACCAACTGTTAAAAGGATTATAGAAAACTTCAAGAACTTTGGATCCATAAAAGCAAAAAGAAATAGAAATAAACCAGTTAGTTGTTAATAATAAAAATATTGAAAATACAATTTTAGGATCTTTCGCCGCATATTCGACAATATCTACAAGGCAGGTAGCATTAGAGTCTGGATTATCTCAAACATCAGTTTTAAGGATTTTATGGAAACACAATTTTCATCCCTAGGTATATTCAATAGTAAAGGGTGTTTTTTATAGAGGTATAGAACTTTAAGTTGGCAACACTTTTTTAACTGGCGGCCATTTTGTCAGCTGTCAAGTGATTTATGTTTAGTTTGGTTTGACATTCCAACATGAATAGACTGATGCCTGAACAACGCTTCCAAATTGTGCAAATTTATTTTGAAAATCATGGTTCTGTTCGAAATACGTATCGCGCACTACGTCCATTTTACGGTCAACATAATCGTCCATCAGAGCAATTAATTCGATTAACTATGGAACGTTTTCACACCACGTTTACTCTAAATGATAATACGCATCCACAGAGACGTCGTACAGTGCGTACAGAAGAAGTCATTGCTGCTGTAGAGCGTAGCGTAGAGGAAGACCCGAATTAGTCTATCCGCCCTCGTGCACAGGAATTGGATATATGTCCATTCACTTTATGGAAGATTTTGCGGAAAGATCTTGGTTTGCGTGCTTACAAAATCCAACTCGTGCAAAAATTGAAGCCACACGATCACCTAGCAAGGCGTAGATTCAGTGAATGGGCCCAAAACAAGATTGCCGATGATCCCGATTTTCATAAGCGAATTTTGTTTAGCGATGAAGCTCACTTTTGTTTGAATGGATACGTCAATAAACAAAACTGCCGTATTTGGAGTGATGATAATCCTCAAGTGTATGTTGAGACACTGTTACATCCAGAAAAACTGACTGTTTGGTGTGCTTTATGGGCTGGTGGAATCATTGGTCCGTACTTCTTTAAAAACGATGCTGGTCAGAACGTTACAGTCAATGGTGACCGCTATAGAGCCATTATTACTGACTTTTTCGTTCATCAATTGAACAACCATGATGTGCAGGAGCTGTGGTTTCAACAAGACGGTCCAACATGTCACACAGCTTGTGCCACAGTTGATTTATTGAAGGAAATGTTTGGTAACCGCATAGTTTCACGTTTTGGACCCGTGAATTGGCCTCCAAGATCGTGCGACTTAACGCCGCTAGACTATTTTCTGTGGGGATATGTGAAGTCGCTAGTCCACGCCGATAAGCCCGAAACGATTGATCACTTGGAGGACAACATTCGCCGCGTTATTGCCGATATACGGCCACAAATGTTGGAGAAAGTCATCGAAAATTAGACCTCCAGATTAGACTACGTCCGAGCCAGAAGTCATATTTAAATTATAATGCCAGAAGGTTATCTTTCGAATAAAGTAAATTTCATGTCAATTTAAAAAATTCATCTTTGTTTTATTCCATTTAAAAGTTCTATACCTCTATAAAAAACACCCTTTACAACATTTAAAAGGCACTGAAGAGTAGAGTTCTGTCAATTTATTTTACTTCGGTGACAAGAAAATGCTGGTTTTTTGGATAATATTATTTGGTCGGACGACGCAATTCCCACTATTGGAGCGACTCAATAGTACGTTCATTTAGAGAATTAAATTTTCAAGAGTTTAAGCAGTTTAACGTGTATTGTGCTATAAGAAATGACAACAGCGTCGTCGCCCTAAAATTCTACCAAGTTAATCTGAATGGTTAGTAAGCCATTTTTGAACACTTCTAGATACAAAATACGTTCTTTAAATTATAGATTGAGCTATTTAGATAACTTGCCGCTGGCTCATCATAGAAATCTATTTTGTCAACATGATAGGGCACCTCTCTATAATAGTCATTTAGTTAAAAATCATCTGCAAAACTTATTTTATGATCAATGGATAGCCAAGAATGGGCCACATCTTAGGCCACCTGGCTCCCCCGACGTAACAGTACTTGATTTTTTTGTTTGGGGAACAATCAAAAATAAACTATATAACACCACATTACCCACTATGAAAGATTGCATGCAGCGCGTCAGATAGCATTTGAAGAACCTAGTCCTTAGTCAATAAGAAGAGCCACCTATGTAAAGTTTCTGCTTAGGTGCGAAAAATGGTTGGAAGTTCAAGGGCGTCAATTTGAACATTTACTCAAATAATTTGTGTAACTTTATTTTGTTAACAACTAGATTTCTTTTAGCTTTTATAGAACCAAAGTTCATAAAGTTTTTTAAAATCTTTTGAACAGTTGGCAGTATTGGTTTCTGTTTCTGCGGATATCGGATCGCGAATGTTTCGCATGCTCTTGAAATAACTTTATCATATTCTCCATAAATAATAAATAAGTTTAAACATTCTTCGTGAGTGTAATTTAATCTCCCCGGCTTGATTATTATCAATGAACGTCATATGACATGAAATAGTGACAATTTTGTAGGGTTTGATTGTTTCATTTTCGCCACGCCTTACCGTCATGGCCAACTAATAACAAAACTTAAAAGCCATATAGCATTTTTACAAAAAAAAAAATGCTGAATTGCCAATATTTTGAAAACTACAAATTTTTGGAATAGACAACCTTATTCAAAGTTACCCATATTTTTAATGCTCCATATGATAAAATTATAAAAACAGATGCTTTCAATTTGAAAAAATTGACTTTTAACGATTTTTAAATATAATTTTTATTCTTCTTTTTGATCACTGTACTAATAATTTTCAAAATATCATAAAAGACTACTAAAGTCGATCTTCGTCTACAAGAAAACTAACCCAAATTAAATAATAAAGACTTTCTTATATGAAAAATTTATAGTTAAGTTTTAGTCCACAAACGTCATTTTTGACCTAAAAATTTAAATATGTTCAAAACGGTGAGACTTAAGTATAGAATATTATACATGAAACATGTCTAGAATTTTATGTAGAAATCAAAAATGCAATAATATATAGGATATTTTATTTAAAATAAGCAAGTTGACATCTACTTCCGATATAACCGAAAGAAGTGCCGCCATCTTGAAAATATTTTATCCGGCTGTCCCCCATGCACGTTAGTATACCATCAAATTTTCAGATTCTTTCTACTTATAGTTTTCTCACAATCGATAAAGTTCCCGGAGAATTATCCTGTATATACAGGGTAAGTCAACGATTGGATGAAGTAGGTTTGTGCCTTTTCGGTGAAATTAACAAAGAAATTATATTTATTGTTTGATACAGTTTATTTTTACGCAGATTTTAAAAATATTTAGGACTCTACAGGGTGAGCCAAAAAACTAGGACAGCATAAAGTTGTATTTTTTTAAATAGAACACCCTATATACGAATCGTATTTTCGATTTAGCTTATAATTTTAAATCTTTTTTATTTAGGGTTTACTATAACAAAACTTTATAGTTTCTGAGATAATTAAGTTTAAAGAAAAAAAGTCACATTTTCAAGCATCAATTCAATCCTAAATAACGTTTTCAATTTTGTGACAAATATATTCAAATTTGTAATTTAGCAAGGCCAAGGACAAGTTAACATAATTTTTATCTAATATTTGCAATAAAAGCTACAGGGTGTTGAACACATCGGCTCAAATTTGAACAAGTTTAAATGAATAAATAGCTTTTTTTTAAATGGTACACCCTGTATATATTCATGTTATTTAATAGAGTAATAAAAACCCTAAAAGTTTTGTTCAATATATCCTATACCTATTTATAATAGTTTTTGAGATATTTCAGTTTTTCTTATTTTCCATACTTTTTTACAGAAATAGTCTTCATTATCATAGTAGTCATGGCAAAAACAATGTAAAAGAACATTTTTCTGTGTCAAATTTATAACCGCAATCGCTTTTTTTGGTTTTTATGTAGTGTAGTTTGGTTTTTTTTGCATTCATCTTATATTGTAAAATGAATTTTTCAAAGAATGAGTCAATAGATATGATTTATACAATAGGAGGGGCTCAAAAAAATTGCCTTCTTGCTCAAAGAATTTACAAAATGAAGTATCCTGATCGACGCCAGCCTAATACCCATACTTTTCAAAACTTAATGCAAAGATTTGATTCTTCTGGTACTGTTGATTATCCAAAACGTAAAGTGGTCAACAAACCAGTAACTAATGAAGAAAAAGAACTACAAGTATTGTTAAATGTTCAGGAAAATCCTTATATTGGTAGCCGTCAGTTAGCAGCATTATGTGAAACATCACAATCCACCGCTAATCGTACTACCAAGAAATATAGGTATCATCCATATCACATGGAATTACACCAAGAATTGCATGGACAGGATTTTGAAAGTCGTGTAAACTTTTGTCGTAGAATAAATGCGGAGATTCAATTAAATCCAAATTTATTATGCAAGGTAATGTTTAGTGATGAAGCTACTTTTAGAAGTAACGGTGCCGTAAATAGACGCAACATGCACTATTATGCCACAGAAAACCCATTTTGGATTAGAGAGGTGCAACATCAAAACCACTGGTCATTAAATGTTTGGTGTGGTATTAATCATAATCGAATTATTGAACCCCACTTTGTTAATGAACCACTAAATGGCCATAGTTACCTGAACTTTCTACAAGAAGAACTACCCCAACTGCTTCAAGGTCTCGATAGGGATGAGCTCGACAGTATGTGGTTCCAGCACGATGGTGCGCCTCCGCATTACCATCGTGAAGTTCGTGCGTTTTTGAACCAACGATATCCGCAAAAATGGATTGGACGTGGGGGTTTCATTGAGTGGCCACCAAGGTCTTGCGACATCACCCCATTAGATTTCTTCCTATGGGGTTATATTAAAAATAAGGTGTATGTTAATCCACCAACAACAGTGGAAGATATGCGAAACAGGATTAGGGATACCTGTAGAACAATAACGCCACTAATTTTGTCCAGGGCCCGAGAAAATCTGCAAAAAAGACTAAATTTGTGCATTGCACAAGAGGGTCGTTTATTCGAACACTTATTAAAAAGAAATAATTAATCTCAGTATTTAATAGGTAATTTTTTTGTTTCAATTTAGTATAAAAGTAAATATGTATTTGCCTTGTCGTTATTGTTGTGTTAATTTTTTCACATTATGTTTAATTAAACTATTGCCGTTGTAATATAACGAATAATGTATTTCATCATATTTAACCACATTCTGTTTGTTTCTGTAGTTTCTTTTTATTATTTTACATGGCTACTATGATAATGAAAACTATTTCTGTAAAAAAGTATGGAAAATAAGAAAAACTGAAATATCTCAAAAACTATTATAAATAGGTATAGGATATATTGAACAAAACTTTTAGGGTTTTTATTACTCTATTAAATAACATGAAAATATACAGGGTGTACCATTTAAAAAAAAAAAGATATTTATTCATTTAAACTTGTTCAAATTTGAGCCGATGTGTTCAACACCCTGTAGCTTTTATTGCAAATATTAGGTAAAAATTATGTTAACTTGTCCTTGGCCTTGCTAAATTCCAAATTTGAATATATTTGTCACAAAATTGAAAACGTTATTTAGGATTAAATTGATGCTTGAAAATGTGACTTTTTTTCTTTAAACTTAATTATCTCAGAAACTATAAAGTTTTGTTATAGTAAACCCTTAATAAAAAAGATTTAAAATTATAAGCTAAATCGAAAATACGATTCGTATATAGGGTGTTCTATTTAAAAAAATACAACTTTATGCTGTCCTAGTTTTTTGGCTCACCCTGTAGAGTCCTAAATATTTTTAGAATCTGCGTAAAAATAAACTGTATCAAACAACAAATATAGTTTCTTTGTTAATTTCACCGAAAAGGCACAAACCTACTTCATCCAATCGTTGACTCACCCTGTACATATAGGTCAAGTAGTGATAAAAAAGGGTTTAGGTGTAAATAAAAAGGCAATGCAACTTTATAACTTGATACTGTCATTAACTGTACATAATTAATAGATAAAAAAAGAGTTGTTTCGAAATTAACAATAACTTTTTTTTTGAGAACTTCAAATTACTAAAAAATAAGAAATAACAAATAAAAAAATAAGAAACATTATATAACTAAATATCTATATATAATAATACAATTCCCTGCCAAATTGGCGCATACTAAATAAATTCACATACATTTCCAATTTTATTATTTCAGTCAGTTTTTACCTTAAGAGAAAAATAACTTCGATCCGAAAGATTTATTGTTTTACTTTCATTTAATTTTTTACCAAATTAATTTTGCATCGTTTTCACAAGATATTTTTTGTAATAAACTTCTTTACGATGGTTCAAATAAAGTGAAAAAAATATTGAAGTAAACACGCAATTCCTACTCCCAGACAAAAAATTAAAATTCTATCCAAAAATCTTATACGAACGCTTCTCCTTTTCTTCAAAATCGTATTTATAAAAGTGGTCTTTTTATCAGAATATGGTGGATACCTTACACTTAAGGTCATTTCTGTAATGCCGCCAAAGTTTTTGATTAAAACTCCTCTTTTATGGGTAAATGTATCGAAACCAAATTTTCCGTGGTAGCAACCAAGTCCACTCATACCAATTCCACCAAAAGGAAGATTTTCGGTGCCAATATGGGAAATGGTGTCATTAATTGACATTCCACCACTAGAGGTCTTATTTAAAAACAAATTTTGAACCTTTTTGTTTTTGGAAAAAACATATAAAGCCAACGGTTTTTCTCCAGAATTTATAAAATCTATCGCTTCCTGTGAATCTTTAATGTTAATAATGGGCAAAAGAGGTCCAAAAATTTCTTCTTCCATGATTGCACTATGTGGGTTGACATCTGTTAATATTGTTGGTCCTATAATTAATTCTTGAGCGTTTACTTGTCCCCCTAAAGCTATTTTTTCAGTTTTCATGAAATCTATGAGCCTTTTGTAATGTTTTTCCGTGACTATTCTGCTAAGACTTTCTGATTTGCTTGGGTCTTCTCCCCAAAACTTGGAAAGAACCTTTTGAGCTTCCACTAAAAACTTTTCTTGCACTTCTTTTGTGCATAATATGTAGTCTGGTGCTATGCAAGTTTGACCACTGTTGAGCATTCGGCCCCACAAAATTCTTTTTGCTGCTTGTGGCATGTCTGCTGAATTGTCTATGTAAAGTGGACATTTTCCTCCTAGTTCTAAAAAAAATATATGATTAATATGTTAAGAAGGTTTAAAATTTTATTTTTATCGATTTTTACTGATGGTCACAGCAATATTACTCTTCATATTATTTTATATCGTACCTAATGTACATGGCGTAAGATTTTTAGCTGCCGCTTGATATACTATTTGACCAACTTTCGAAGATCCAGTAAAGAATACATAGTCAAATCTCTCCTTGAGTAGTTCGGTTGTCTCAGGCACTCCGCCCAGATATACTTGGAAACATTCCTGGTCTAAGTAGTTGGTTAGAATTTCTAATAAAAGTTTATTGGTAGCTGGTGCCAACTCAGAAGGTTTTAGGATTACCGTATTTCCAGCCGCTAAAGCACCTAAAAATAAAATTTTACGTGTATTAGCTGCAATCAGTCAAATGAAACTGGTTTATTTGCTAATTTTTTTATTATAAATTTAAAATGCAATAGTTATAAAAGCAAATTTAATTAATAAATTATAGGTAATTAATGCTAATGACATGAAAAATTTAAAATATATGCAACAGTGACCCACATAAACAAACATAACTTAGTTTTCAATGTCATACTGAAACTCGACCACTTATAGAAAAACATGTTGATTTTATTTATACAGCCAGGCCAATACGTTGTGGCTAATAACATCCTTTATTCTGTTTAGCATAAATCGAACTCATTTTTTGCAATAACTACAAATATTTCCCTATTTTTCTTTCACAACTTCCGTAATAAATGAGCAAGACTTATCCCTAAAATTACAGGCTAATGATCATCGATATTCTGGTCCTAAAAACTACTTTTTATGAAAATCATGGTTCTTGGGTTCAGACCGTGTCAAATTGGAATTATTATCTGACGTTTCGTTTACGATTATACTAGGCGTCTTCAGGGATCTTTATTCCATGATATTAGAATACTGAATGACTATCAAGGAGCAATAACCCGGTATTTATACCCGACTGTAACCTGTAGAGAACGGCAGATTAGGATATTTTATGTACAGAAAACCAACACATACAAATCAATATCTCAATACACCGTCACACCATAATTCTTCTCAAAAAGAATCTGTCATAAACTCTTTAGTACATAGAGCCCTTTCAATATGTGAAGAACAATCACTTAAATTAGAAACAAAAAAACTGACTAATGCTCTGAGAAGCAACGAAATTTGTAAAGAGCGAAATAATATTGATTGAGATGCAGATTACAGGCTACATCACACGTGGAAATCGATTATAACACTGGACCATGGTTCGCTGAGCACAAGTCAGGTATAAATACCTGGCTGTTGCTCCTCGATAGTCATTCAGTGCTCTAATCTCGTGAAGTAATGATCCCTGAAGATACTTCGTGCAATCATAGGCGAAACTCCAATTTGATACGGCCTGAACCCAAAAACCATGATTTTCAACTTGACGAAAGCCGTGGAAGCTTTTGTTCATTATTAACTACTTTTTATGTTTTTGAAGTCGCTTAAAATAAATATGAAATTATGTTCCCCTAAAAATTAGGCGGAATATTGAAAAAGTTAAAAATTAGCCACTTATTCTTTGTGTTATTACCGAAAAAACAAACGTGGGCTGGAGACCTTAAAGCAATTATTGCCAAGTAGAGAATTTCAAAGTTTGGCTGTCAAATTTCACGCGCATATACATTATTGTAAAAACTAACTATTGAGTATTAAAATGTGTCTAAAACATAAATAAAAGTGGTTCTAAAAATATGAATGTCACAGTACCATACTATCCTTTCTAGGCGACTTTTCGGGGGTGTACCGCTTATCTATATATTGCCTATTATCAGAAATATTATAGCACAGATTATGATAGCCAACGCTAAGCTATTATAATCTTTGCTTATAGCTCTCTTTTCTTGATGCTACAGATTTTGTGTTATATTAAGATCAGGATTCTACGGTGATGTTTCAATAACTCTTGGGATATTAAAGCATATATATATATATATATATATATATATATATATATATATATATATATATATATATATATAGTATAGGAATTAATTTTTCTTGAACCATTCTGGTCCTAAAAACCACTTTTTATGAAAATCATGGTTCTTGGGTTCAGGCCGTGTCAAATTGGAATTATTATCTGACGTTTCGTTTACGATTGTACTAGGCGCAGCAACCATTTCTTTAAGCAAATTGAGGGTTACGCGATGGGTGCATCCACATCAAGTGTTATTGCTCAACTAGTGTTAGAAGACCTAGAAACTAAAGTTATCAACAGCATAAAATTCAAACTACCATTCTTTTACAGATATGTAGATGACTGCATAACGGCTATACCAAAAAATCAAGATTCATATATTTTAAACAAATTTAACAGCTATCATGAAAAATTACAATTTACCATAGAATTTGAGAATAACAACCACATAAATTTCGTAGATATGACATTGCATCACAAAAATAATACAATACTAACTGAGTGGTACACAAAATCTACATGGTCTGGTCGCTACCTCAACTACAATTCCCAACACCACATGGCCCAAAAAAAGTAAGTAATAATTGGAATAGCCGATAGAGCCATCATCCTTAGTAGTCCCGAATTCAGAAACAGCTGCATCAAAAAAGCAAAAGAGGTCCTTACGACAAACTCTTACCCAAATAAACTAATTAATAAAATTTTTAAAGAAAGGCTAGAAAAATACAAACATGGAAACACTAAAACAGAAAATTCAGAACACAATAAAACTAAAAAACAATATCTTTCCTTGCCATACATACCAAAACTTTCCGAAAACTTTCAAACTTTTTTTAAAAAACATAATATAACCACTAGTCATAAGGGCCATAATTTACTTAAAAGCAATTTCAGCAAATTAAAAAGTGACATTCCAAAAAACAGAAAATCAAATGTTGTCTACCAAATACCCTGCAAGGATTGTCCATTGAATTATATCGGTCAAACTAGTCAGTATCTGCAAAATCGTCTAAATGGACATAAATATGACAAAAAAAAATATTACAGCCCTAAAAAAACACGAAATGAAACACAAGCACACCTTTGATTATGAAAATACCTGAAACTAACAAAGGAAAACGAGAATTTTACGAAATGATTGCAATAAAAAAAAATCCGAACGCCGTAAACGATAAAACAGACATCAATAATCTAAATCAAATTTATTTCAACATATTAAAATAAACCAATATAAGGGAATTTCTAAAATAAATAAAACAATAAATAAGAATAATTCTCCGCCTTCAATTCTCCTAAATTGAATCACGATATTTTTTTAGAAAAATATCACTTCAATTAAAAGACCCAAACTTTTTACGCCACTTAAAGTACCTAAAACATACACCATCTGGGTTCCACATTCAGTCAAGTCAAGGCAGTTATAGGGTTAATGTCCATTCTTCTAACTGGACTGTTAAAAATACTTTTGAAAAGTGAATACACAAAAGAGTGAGTGATTATAATTGGTTTATGATGTAATTAAAACAAAAATCTCTGTTCTTAATGGTAAGTTTTTAACCTCCTATTCCATATATAATAATATTAAAAATGTACATTTTTGTAGCATTCGCCGAAACCGTCAGTTGAAAAAGATTCGAAAGAATCGAAACGTCCTGAAAAATAAAAATATATATATATACAATAACTATGACTACTTTATATATGTAGTTTCAATACAAAATGAACCATATTCCCAAGAAAATAACCAACTAAATATATATATATATATATATATATATATATATATATATATATATATATATATATATATATATATATATATATTTATTCTTTAAGCTATTTTTATGTTCTTGGACTCTGGTAGCGATTCTTCTGTTTGTTTGGCCGATGTATTCTTTTTTACAATCTATAGGTATTTTCTGTTTAGGATTATCCAATGATTTGTGTATTGTTGTGTGTGGTTTTTGGTTTGAATTTGTCATCTGTGTTTTGTTTTATGGCTTTTTTGATATTGCGTTCTTCCTAGTTGTTTTGTTTTAGAGCTGTTGTGATGTTGTTGAGTTCTTCTTGGCGGTTCGTGTGTTTCGTTAGTCGCAAGGATCTAGAGATCAATGTGTTGGCGACTGACAGTAATTGTGATGGATGGTGGTGAGATTCGGCAGTTAGGTATCTCTTTGATGGGTTTTCTGTAGACCGTATAATCGATGCTTAGGTCGTCTTTTCTGGTGATGAGAAGATCAAGGAAAGGTAGCTGCTTATTGACTTCGACCTCCAATTTGAACTGTATGTGATGATGAATGCTGTTTAGTTCGTCTAAAAATATGTCGAGATTAGATTTTCCGTGTGGCCATATGATGAAGATGTCATCCATATAACGTTTCTAGAGGGACTGTTTTGTTTTGATTTTTCTTAAGGCTTCTGTTTCGAAATATTTCACAAATAGGTTTGTGATGACTGGTGATAGCGAAGATCTAATAGAAGCACCATTTGTTTGTCGGTAGAAGTTATTTTCATAGGAAAAATATGTTTTTGAGAACGTGTTCAGAAAGATCGGATTAGAACGTTGCTACGGCCTATCTTGGAGGGTACGAATACTCATAGCTTTCCTTATTCCTTTCGTCCAAAATCTCCTAAGGCTTTCTTTTCTTCTACGACACTCTGGATACCAAATCATAGTTTGTTTGGACAGTCGTGAGTCGCTCTTCATTGTATATGATCGTTCTAGATTAATTCTTTTCTTTCCATATCTTGCATGATCGTATCTTCTATTCCCATTTGTCGCAATGTCTCATCGTTGCTTGTTCACTGTGTCAGAAATATTCCTGCTAACCTTCTCAAAGCATCCATTTCTACAGCTTCTACTCGTTACTTATTTCTCTCTGTTAGTCTCCAAGTCTCAGCCCCGTAAATTAAACAGCTTTTCATCATTGTGTTGTATATCTTATATATATTTTTTTTAATATTTTTACACCACGGTATCCCATTTTAGCATCCTACCACTCTTTTAGCTTCGATAATTCTTGCACGAATTTCTTTATTGTTTTTTCCTGTTCTATCAAAGATGACTCCTAAATATTTGTAATCGTCCCATCCTTCTACTTGTAGCATTTAAATTTACCAGTTTGCATCAATGCTACATGTTTTTAGTAATATGATATAATTTGTATATTTTTACCTGTTTAAACTTAATTATTTATCCTGTAATTTAAAATAGTAAACATGGAATTTGTTTTTTGTTTCACAACTCTTTTAGTCTTATAACTTATCACTCCTTCTTCTTAACAGAGTTTGTGGATTGCTGTGGTTTATATATCACATTATTTGGTTTGAATTTAAAAGTCATAAAATATTTTATTTCTAATAAATTCTCATTTGTTTACATTCCATTTCAGTATTAAAAATATATGGTTATGGTCGGTAATATAGTTCAGTTAGCATTTGTTGTGGATGTATACCCGATTCGTTGACACGAGCACGGCATGTCGAGACTGATCATTTAAGGTTGAGTATACAGTATGGAATTTGTAGAAATTTTTTTGAACTTTGTTTTAATCATGATTAGTAATTTTGGACTGTTTGATCATAATTTTCTTTTCGATAATTTTCCATAGCTTGCTAATATTTGATGTATTACCTGGTAACCAGTGTAAGTTCGGAACTAGGTTAGAGTGCTCCAGGTTGAGAATAAAGTTGGCAAAAGTAAATACAAATATCCTTAAGATTTGTCACGTCTGGTTGCAAGAGAGATTTTCATTTTCGTTCCCTTTACTGTTGAACCGTCGAAGGCAGTAGACCAATCCTGCCATTAGCTTTAAAAGGGCAGACGGTCAAGTGTTTTTTCTTTAAAGTCCACTAATCAATGAGGTAAGATTTTGCCCCTTATCTTTACGAACATATGGTAAAAACAACATTTTATTTCAGGGCTATCTGAAGCAAGTCTTTTTCATCTTTGGCTTCATCTCACTCCTTTTACTGTGATTTCCATTTTGATTTTGCTGTCAAGGCTTTCTGATGGTTCCGGCCCTAGTTTTCCTGTCCGTGTTACCACGACGATTTTAATCCTTACCCTGCGTTTGGTTGGTGAGTTGGAAGTGGCCTTGTGAAGCCGCCGTTCATCCACAACAACAGGAATCCTAGCAACAGCGCTGGATCAAATAATAGAAGTGAGAGCTACAATAGCATAGACCAGGTAGGAGAAAACTTTAAGTTAAAGAATTGGAGCTCTACATCAATTTTTTTACATGCAAACAAAACAATAAAAATATATTTTCATTTGATGTAATAACATGCAAGAATTTTTTGATAACTTTCTTTATAAAACTTACATAATTGGCAATTAAAGGTTCTAGAACGTTTGCGGCCAAATTTTATATAACCTTTAAAAACGAGGTAACAACCATAGTTATCAAGAAAGAGTATAAAAAAAATTGTAGGTACCATTCTAATTTATATACATAATAATTTTTTTTTTGAATAAAATGGAATTATTATTTTGTTTTAATTAAGTCGTTTCATTATGGAGCTATACACCAGCAGTCAATAAATTAACATCATTCCTTATACCTAAGTGTTTTCCTGTTTAATCACTAGGTAAGTAACACAGATAATGTAAAACAGGTGGCGCCGATACGAACCTAACCTCCGACATATTGAGCTGCCGTACGCATCCGTTGCCGTACCCTGTAAAAAGGGAGACGCCACATACTTCTGTATTATTATTGATTTGGAGTTTACTCTTATTATCTCCTATGTATAAGTATTTGGTTTTATGAATATTTATTGACAGATCCGATTCCTCATATGTTTCTTGTAGTTTTTTGCCATGTATTCAAGATCTTCTTTGTCATCTGCGAGCACTGTTTGATCATCGGCAAATTGTAATGTATATATCGATGGTAGATATGAAGAAAATTGCATAACGATAAGTACGGTGAAAAAAAGTCCTTCGTTAAAATTGCGGCAAAAAAATCTCGTCTTCTCAATGCCGTGTAAATAATCACACCACAGTAAGATCCGTCGATCATTGTCCTCATTGTCTGGAAGTGATTATTTTGTCGGCACTTACTTAAGGAGGATTTTCCTCGCCACACAATTTCTTCGAGGGATTTTTTACGCGTCGGTGTAAAAAATTCTGAAATAAACAGGTTTGCGATGAATGGTGATAAGGAAGATTCCATAGGAGCATCATTTTTCTGCCGGTAGAAGTTATTTTCATAGAAAAAGTTTGTGTTTTTAAGAGAGTGTTAGGAGAGATCGATGGTGTAATGTGGGAACTCCTCGTTCATAGCTATCTAGTCTAGATTCTCATCGATTGGTATGCTTGGATATAGGGATTTGATGTCCAGGTAAGCAAGAAGGTAATTTTTTTGTTTGTATGGTAGTTTTAGCCCTTGAACTATGCTGACCAGGTGATTCGAATTTTTCATTAATGAGTCTGCAATTTCAGTTACCGATCGCATATTTTGTGCCAGATATTTTTCCAATTGTTGAATAGGTGAATCCACTGCACTAAGTGTGGTCTTTTATAATCAGTCGTCAAGACACTGATCTCCAGATCCTTGTGACTAACCAAATTCACGAACTGCCAAGAAGAACTCAACAACATCACAACAGCTCTAAAACAAAACAACTACAAAAAACACAATATTAAAAAGGCCATAAAACAGAACACAAATGCAAGAGTAGAGAAAAAAGAACAAGTTGACAAATCCAAATCAAAAACCACAATCTGAAAGGTGTAACAAGCGTAATTGGAAGAATTTTGAGGAAGCATGACATATGCATAATTTACAAGTCATAAACAACAATATGCAATTATTGGGCAATCCCAAAATCAAAATACCATTGGAAAACCAGGGAGCATCCCATACAGATATTGTGAAAAAATATATCGGCCAAACAAACAGAAGAATCTCTACCAGAGTTCAAGAACATAAAAATAGCATAAAGAATAACAAAAACCAAATTAGTTTCATTCCAACATCATCAGGAAACAGGACCCACCATAAATTTCCAAGCAACTAAACAGAATTCATTCATAAAACATTATAGAACGCCCGTCATCAGAAAACCTTAATAACAAGTATGATGCACAAAACATCTTAAATATATGGAAAACCATAATCAAACCCAAACCAAAAATAACACAGTAGAGGACAGCGAGCCGAGAGGAGGCCCAGATCCAGGGAAACAAGGAAATCATCCAGACAGAACCATGGTTTAACCTGCGCAAGCGCCAAACTATAAAACGGTAGAACAACGACTAGCACGCTTTTTTAAGTGGAGCAACTGTCAGGGAAGCATTGCTTGAATATGCCAGCTAAGATGTTAGCGAAATCTCGTGAAAATTTTTCTATTTATTGAAAATCGGAAAAACACCAGTGTACATATATGTATATATATATATATATATATATATATATATATATATATATATATAATATATATATATATATATATACATATATATATATATATATATATATATATATATTATATATATATATTATATATATATATACTATATATATATATATATATATATATATATATATATACATATATATATATATATATATATATATATATATATATACCGGGTGTTAACGAATCTATTAGACAAGTCATAATTTCTAGAGTATTATGTGTATCAAAATGAGAATTGGTACAATTAAATGGTATGTGAAGGGGAGAGTTTTCGCATATTTTCCACTTTCCGGCCACTTCCGGTTTCACCGGAAATGGCCCCGGTTTTGAATTTTTAAATGAAACACCCTGTATATTTTAACATTTTTGGATTTCTGAGACAATTCTAGATCAGAATGTGATATTTTAAAAACTTATTACGTCTACTTCATTTTTTTAGAGCCACTTTTAAAACTGCATCTAGGTGGCCATGATCGGACGCAAACTAATCTAACGGCCTTAGGTGATGTCAAAAAAATACAATCGCAAAGTTTTAGTGACTAGTATGAAAGACAGGAATTGGATTAAAAATTTAACAAAATTAACAAAAAACTAACAAAATAAACTAATAACTTAGACGACGCACGTAAAATATTGGAAAGTACAGTAGCTGAATTTGTTAAAAAGTTTTTCTTTTTCACGACACATTTCAGCTCGTTCAATTGTTTCTCTCAACACGTTTTGTAGCATTTGGGGCGTTATACTTCTAAATGCCCGTAAAATTCTTTCTTCTAATATTTCAAGAGTAGCTGGGGCTGCTTCATAGTAAGCCCTTTCTTTAACATATCCCCAGACTAAGAAATCGAGCACAGTAAGATCCGGTGAGCGGGCTGGCCACCGTACCGGACCATTGGTTGCAATAATTCGATTATTAAAATGCTCTATTAAATAATTAAGAACTTCTCTAGTATTGTGAGGCGGTGCTCCATCTTGTTGAAAGTAAATTCGCCGTAAAACTGTTAAAGGTATATCACTGAGATGATTTTCGATTTCATTTTGAAGAAAACCTAAGTATCTAACCCCTGTTAACTGACCTTGAAACAATATTGGCCCAATTATTCTGTTTCCAACGATACAAGCCCAGACATTGACGCCAAATCTTTCTTGAAAATTGCCCACTCTCACTTCATGTTGATTTTGTTGGGCCCAGTATCGAGTATTTTGCTTATTGAACGTACCCTTATTTGTAAATCGGAATTCGTCGGAAAATAGAATAAAACCGATAAAATTTGGAATAACTCTATGATTTTGAAGCAGCCAATCATAAAACACTACCCGTCTATCGCCATCCTCAGTATACAAATGTTGATGTAACTGATATTTAAATGCTCGATATCCATGCTTTTTCAGTATTTTTCTTGCTGATTCATAACTTATCTGCAGTTCTTGACTAATTTTTCTTAACGAAACTGTTTTATCAACCTCAATCATAGCAAGTACATTAATCTCAGTCTCTTCATTTATGATAAACCTCTGTTCCGCCCCTTGATTTCCTATTTGCCTAAAACGAGTCTCGACATATGGAAAATACTGATGGGCTGGATGTTGCCGATTCGGATATCTATGAGCATACAACTCGGCAGCATTCCTTGAATTTCTATGACACTCTCCAAATATTAATAACATATCCACTTTTTCACTTTGAGTATACATTATTTTAATGAAAATTTAAACTAAACTTAACGAAAATTAAGAAACTTTTACGTCTGTTCTTAGAGCGTATGTCACTGTCATTATCTACTTAAGTGAGTGCTTTGTTTTCCAAAATAGACTTGATAAAAACAGTTGCAAATTATTATGCATCATGGCTGTCCATGGCGCACTTGTCATAAGTAAATAAATTATCCAGTATTTTGCTTAATAATATTTAATTTCTGTTCTTATGTCTAATCCAATCGCAAATAAATTAGTACCGTTAGATTCGTGAAAGAATGCTTTTTTCGAAAAGTAGTTGTCAAAAAGGGGTCGCCATTTGAAAATTAATAGTTAGAAATGAAAACGTGTCTTATTCCTGTCTTTCATACTAGTAACTAAAACTTTGCGAGTGTATTTTTTTGACATCACCTAAGGCCCTTAGATTAGTTTGCGTCCGATCATGGTCACCTAGATGCAATTTTAAAAGTGGCTCTAAAAAAATGAAATAGACGTAAAAAGTTTTTAAAATGTTACATTCTGATCTAGAATTGTCTCAGAAATCCAAAAATGTTAAAATATACAGGATGTTTCATTTAAAAATTCAAAACCGGGCCATTTCTGGTGAAACCGGAAGTGGCCGGAAAGTGGAAAATATGCGAAAACTCTCCCCTTCACATACCATTTGCCTGTACCAATTCTCATTTTGATACACATAATACTCTAGAAATTATGACTTGTCTAATAGATTCGTTGACACCCGGTATATATATATATATATATATATATATATATATATATATATATATATATATATATATATATATATATATGTGTGTTTTCTCTAAGCAAAAGATCCATCAAATGTATTTTCTTCTAACAAAAAATTGACACGTTTCAGCGTGTTTTTAAAATATATGATTAAACATACAAAAAAATACCGAACTTTCATTTTCGATAGGCTAATCTGTATATAAAGTGGGATATAACAATGAACTGAGTTCCCCAAAATTTGGATAAATATTTAAGCAGGTTTCGGAGATTGAGGATTTAATAAATCGTCTTAAATTAAAAGAGGCATTATCTCATATTCTTGATGAAACTTTCATCTCCGAAATTATCTAAAGATAATAAATAAGAAAGCAGTAGGTAGTTTATTATTTATATTTAGTAAGAACTTTTCGCAAAAGTTAAAGTTATGTTACAAATAATAACACAGGTCTGGGATGGAAAAGTTTTTGAAGTAATTTTGCGTAATTCGTACAGTCTTTTGGCTGCTGAATACAAAAAATAAATCTAGTTTGATTCAAAGAAGTTATTAGCATAGTAGTAGTAGCATAGTTTATAAGACTCGTTTAAATAAACGTAACCTAGTTGTCCAGGATAAAAGCTTTAGAAGTTTTATCTCTAGGTAATGTAATTTATTTGACTCTGGAAAATCAAATTATATTGAGTTATTTACATACCGACAACTGGGCCCAACGTCAGCAGGATCGGATAATTCCAAGCTCCTATAATCAGCACCACCCCATAGGGATCATTGTAGATATATACTCCATCCAAAATGTTAATAAATCTACAACAAAAAATAAAAATTACCACGGGTCGTATCCTCGAATTGGGGAATATGAAATGAACTGTCATATCCAATGAAAAATGGCGAATTTTGAATTCTCAATGTAGTCACCGTTCACAGCTCTCTTCACTTGGAAAGTAAGTAGTGAGGAAGCTCAATGAGTTTTCGTAGCCGATTAAAGATATGACTCTATTAAAGTTTTTTTATATATACCGGGTGTCAACGAATCTATTAGACAAGTCCTAATTTCTAGAGTATTATGTGTATCAAAATGAGAATTGGTACAGGTAAATGTTATGTGAAGAGGAGAGTTTTCGCATATTTCCACTTTCCGGTCACTTCCGGTTTCACCAGAAATGGTCCCGGTTTTGAATTCTTAAATAGAACACTCTGTATATTTTAACATCTTTGGATTTCTGAGACAATTCTAGATCAGAATGTGACGTTTTAAAAACTTTTTACGTCTACTTCATTTTTTTAGAGCCACTTTTAAAATTGCATCTGGGTGGCCATGATCGGACGCAAACTAATCTAACGGCTTTAGGTGATGTCAAAAAAATACAATCGCAAAGTTTTAGTGACTAGTATGAAAGACAGGAATTGGATTAAAAATTTAACAAAATTAACAAAAAACTAACAAAAGAAACTAATAACGACGCACTTAAAATATTTGAAAGTACAGTGTAGTAAATGTTCAAAGTGCATTCCTTCTTTTTCACGACACATTTCAGCTCGTTCAATTGTTTTTCTCAACACGTTTTGTAGCATTTGGGGCGTAATACTTCTAAATGCCCGTAAAATTCTTTCTTCTAATATTTCAAGAGTAGCTGGGGCTGCTCCATAGTAAACCCTTTCTTTAACATATCTCCAGACAAAGAAATCGAGCACAGTAAGATCAGGTGAGCGGGCTGGCCACCGTACCGGACCATTGGTTGCAATAATTCGATTACTAAAATACTGTATTAAATAATTAAGAACTTCTCTAGTATTGTGAAGCGGTGCTCCATCTTGTTGAAAGTAAATTCGCCGTAAAACTGCTAAAAGTATATCATTGAGATGATTTTCGATTTCATTTTGAAGAAAACCTAAGTATCTAACCCCTGTTAACTGACCTTGAAACAATATTGGCCCAATTATTCTGTTTCCAACGATACCAGCTCAGACATTGACGCCAAGTCTTTCTTGAAAATTGCCCTCTCTCATTTCATGTTGATTTTGTTGGGCCCAGAACCGAGTATTTTGCTTATTGAACATACCATTATTTGTAAATCGGGATTCGTCGGAAAATAGAATAAAATCGATAAAATTTGGATTAATTCTATGATTTTAAAGCAGCCAATCACAAAACACTACTCGTCTATCGCCATCCTCAGTATACAAATGTTGATGAAACTGATATTTAAATGCTCGATATCCATGCTTTTTCAGTATTTTTTTTGCTGATTCATAACTTATCTGCAGTTCTTGACTAATTTTTCTTAATGAAATTGTTTTATCAACCTCAACCATAGCAAGTACGTTAATCTCAGTCTCTTCATCACTACATAGTATAAAACAAAGTCGCTTTCTCTGTCCCTATGTCCCTTTGTATGCTTAAATCTTTAAAACTACGCACCGGATTTTGATGCGGCTTTTTTCAATAGATAGAGTGATTCAAGAGGAAGGTTTATATGTATAATAACATCCATTAAATAGTGGAGAAATACTGTTATTTTTGAGGTTTCTAATGTGATGTCGTTAATTATCATATTTTTTTCCGCTTACATTGCAAACGCAGGCTGAACCCTACGAGATTTATCAAAATAATGTACTAATTATTTGTACATATTGAAAAGGTCTACAGAAAACTCTGCGATGGTATATGTCTATCTCTCATGGATATCCCACAATAACATTTTTTTGTCATTTACTTTTTACGACAAATAATGGCAAATTTTGAAGCGATTTTAACCAATACAGTATTAATCCTTATCCAATTAAATAGCTTAAATACATTGTTGATTTAATATAGATCTATATGGTCCTTTACAGCACAAGATTTAAATGAATATTTTCGAAGATATTACAGATTTAAAATTGCGGGAAGTAGCGCTTGCGGCGGTACTGGCCGACCGGGGCGGCGGCAGCGTGCCTATAAATAGCGCGTCGGAAGCCGATGTAATAATTGTTGTAAAAATAAAATAAATAGTCACAGTTTTTCTGTAGTGTATTTAGTATCAGCATTGCACCCGTGCAAAGCCGGGGCGGGTCGCTAGTTTATTATAAATCTCTGTTCCGCCTCTTGATTTCCTATTTGCCTAAAACGAGTCTCGACATACGGAAAATACTGATGGGCTGGATGTTGCCGATTCGGATATCTATGAGCATACAACTCGGCAGCATTCCTTGAATTTCTATGACACTCTCCAAATATTAATAACATATCCACTTTTTCACTTTGAGTATACATTATTTTAACGAAAATTTAAACTAAACTTAACGAAAATTAAGAAACTTTTACGTCTGTTCTTAGAGCGTATGTCACTGTCATTATCTACTTAAGTGAGTGCTTTGTTTTCCAAAGAAGACTTGATAAAAACAGTTGCAAATTATTATGCATCATGGATGTCCATGGCGCACTTGTCATAAGTAAATAAATTATCCAGTATTTTGCTTAATAATATTTAATTTCTGTTCTTATGTCTAATTCAATCGCAAATAAATTAGTACCGTTAGAATGCTTTTTTCGAAAAGTAGTTGCCAAAAAGTGGTCGCCATTTGAAAATTAATAGTTAGAAATGAAAACGTAATTTTGTCAACTTGTCTTATTCCTGTCTTTCATACTAGTAACTAAAACTTTACGACTGTATTTTTTTGACATCACCTAAGGCCGTTAGATTAGTTTGCGTCCGGTCATGGCCATCTAGATGCAATTTTAAAAGTGGCTCTAAAAAAATGAAGTAGACGTAAAAAGTTTTTAAAATGTCACATTCTGATCTAAAATTATCTCAGAAATCCAAAAATGTTAAAATATACAGGGTATTCCATTTAAAAATTCAAAGCCGAGGCCATTTCCGGTGAAACCGGAAGTGGCCGGAAAGTGGAAAATATGCGAAAACTCTCCCCTTCACATATCATTTACCTGTACAAATTCTCATTTTGATACACATAATATTCTAGAAATTATGACTTGTCTAATAGATTCGTTGACACCCGGTATTGTGACATCCTGATTACTAATATCGAGGATAGATTTATGAAAAATGGTCAAGTAATTTCTTACTAACAAAAAATTTGTTAATAATTAAAAAAACTTTTTTTTGTAAAATATTTTCGTATTCATAAACAATTTTAAGCAAAAAGTGTTTCTAGTGATTTTTCTGTCCGAAGCATAGTGTTTTAGTTAAAAATCTTTAAATATTTCATAGTTTCAGTCGAGAATTACGAGTTGGCATTAACCGCAATGAGAAAATCAGTGTCGTAACTAAGGTCATGAACTTTGCGCCCCTAAAACGTATTTTGTAAGAAAAAAAAACAATACAATAACTTTAAAGTTTCTGTGCGATTGCGCCCCCTGGAGATTTGCGTCCTTGGCAGCCTCCCTCACAGCCAGCCCCTAGCTACACTACTAGAGAAAATGTAATGTTTTATTGCTTTTAACGCTATAAAAAATAGCGTTTCATAGATTATAACTTATGCATCACCGTGTATGAAGGGAAGTGGAAATTTACTTATGGGCGCTCACCTAGTGCACATAATCTATTGTAGCTTTAGCTGATCATTGCATTAACACTTTAAACATATTTTAATACATATCTATTTTTACCCATTAATTATGACCATTTAATCATAAAATAAACAGTCCATTATTATATGGAACTTTATTTATTATAACCATGCTTAAGAGCCGGCGGACTGATATCTGTTCTGTGTAATAATCACAATCCCAGTCAAAAATGTGGCATAATGAATAAAATACAATATCGTACCATAGTAAGTATATTATATTCATTTTATTAATATCATATCAGTTAAACAGTATTTTTAAGCTGAGGTTCAATGATTAGAACAATTATGATCGCATTAATGCATTCACAAGCTAATAACTAATCAGCACGCGAACTCCGTAATAGTATAGAAAAGAAATTTCTTTGCTATTTCTTTCTATTATGGAAAATCATTTAAAACTTACTCTATAAGCACATTCGGCAACGGTCGGGTATGTCCGAACAAGCAATCGTGCTATAGAAATAGAAACAATCTTTGGCTTGGTGCTATTTTTCTATCTCTCTCAAAGCAATTTCAATCCTGCATAAGTTTGTCTCATTTTTTTCCTGATTTACTGTGTTTGAATTTGTGGTTATGTTAAATATGAGATATATTTGTTTCTAAGAATGAAATGACGTTCATAAATGCGTTTTTATATTTTATTTAGCTAAAAGTATAAATTTATACGTTATATAAGAAAAAAATATCAAAATATCAATAATTATTTTTATTCCTGTTTATTTCTTAACGTTAAAAATCAGAACAATAATAAATTATTAGGGCTGAATTAAGAAAAAAAATAAATACTTTTTATTCTCAGTTTTACTGAACTGCACAAACTTCTGATAGGGTTTAGCTAAATGTCTGTTGAGCCCATAAAATATCCCTCTACTCTTCAATATTTTATACAAAATACAAAAATATCGAATTCATATTTTCTAATAGGTAATTTATTAAAAAAAAGTCTAGAGTTAAATACTTTAAAATATAATATTGAAGGTTTCACGATAAAAATTTTTGGTCAATTAACCAAAAAAATTACAAAGTAAATATGTTTAGTATTTTTTTCTTTTAATTATAAAGTCCCTAGAAATGATAAATGTTTTTAGATATGGTAGTTTATAGTTATTTCTACGCGAACTAGCCCGAAGTTTTAAGGAAAATATCCTAGAGAGTAGTTCCGTTGATAGAAAGAAATTTTCTTTCTTCTTTATTTCTTTTCTGTTTGTATTTATATCTTGTTACGGCGTTCGCGTGCAGGTTGCAATTTGTTATCTGCTGAGTTTTATATTCAAAATAAACAATTTTTTTACGGTAGCAAATGAGTAAATCAGAAAAAGATAATTTTTTTAACATCAATCTGTGCATTATTTGCCAAAAAAATAAAAAAAAGGCATCAAGTTAGGTGTCGAATAAGCAACGATGCCGATTTGCATCGGCTATTGTATTTTGTCGCTTGGATGTAACAGCCAATGAACGTAAAATTACTTTGTAACAAGCTTTATTCATATAGTTCTAGACTTCAAACATTTTAATTCATTTCAAACCACTTTAAATAAACATTCAATATAAGGTGTGGTTATTGAATGGGATTGATGTAATTTTTAGATTTGTTTAAGTACAACGTAATGTGCTACAAAAAATATATACATAAAAAAATCTTAGGTAGTTTTAAAGTTACAAATGAAAATAAAAATAGTCATATGAGTAAAGATAATATTGTGGAATGTAAAAAAGGTAAGCTTAGTTCAGAATCAATTATCACACAATTATCAAAGAGGCACTCTAATACTTATGTAATAGAGACTAACAAATTTATTATTTGCTAGAAAACATCGTACAAAGGAAATTCTCAACTACATCAGATAGAATCATACGCATGTGCTGGAGAATTATATGCAGCTTCCTGATTACTTCAAAATTACCTGTGTCAATTTTTTCATCAGAAAATTCATTAACTTTAAAAACCAAGTATCTTTCAATACTCTATATCGTATGTAAGAAAATATAAGAAAAGTATCAAGATTAAAAAAACTGAACAACTCTTCAATAGATGCAACATTATCAGGAGACAGGACCCATTATAAATTTCTAGAAAACCAGACAGATCCCACCCGTAAAGCAAAATAGAAATCAGAGAAGCTCTCGAAATAGAAAACATTATAAACCTTAACAAGAGAGATGATATTCCTCATTTTAAAAAAGAATGAGACAGTGCATGAGCTTTTTATGGAATTTTTTTATCATATGCAGAATTACACACACAAGTATATATTTGCAGACTGACAAGCCTTTGGTTATCCATCTGGGAAGAAAAAAATGACAACTATAACTTTTCTCCTACCTTTTTTTAAAGAGAAGAAAATGATTAAGTATATATATATATATATATATATATATATATATATATATATATATATATATATATATACAAAATGCAACTGCTAAAAGGAAACCGAGTTCTGCTTTTTATGACATATACGAGGCTGGTTTGAAACTTCCGTGCAAAGTTAAGGAGATGGTACTACTGGTGCATATCGAGGTTATTTTCACTTAGTAGCAACTCCTTGAAGAACACACACTAAGTTTCAGCCGGCTTGGTCTATTCCTTTGTGTTTGACATTCATTTGAACCGAGGAAGTCGAGTGATTGTCCAAAAATGGACGGAAAAGAATTTCGTGTGTTGATTAAACATTACTTTATGAAAGGCAAAACACCTTAGGAGACTAAATAGAAGCTTGATAAATATTACGGTGACTGTGCACCTTCGATGAAAATAGTTTATAGGTGGTTTGAAAATTTTCGGAGCGGCCATATGATCACAACAGACGCTGAATGTTCTGGACACCCTGTTGAGGTTACTACTCTAGATATCATTGACAAAATCCATGATATGGTGATGGATGACAGAAGAATGAAGGTGCGTGAGATTGCTAGTGCTATGGGCATTTCGAATAAATAGGTACATAATCTTTTTCACCATTTGGACATGAAAAAGCTATCAGCAAGATGGGTGCCGCGATTGCTTACGATAGACCAAAAACGAAATGGTGTGAAGTGTTGCAAGACAGTTTGCAGCTGTTTCACCGAAATCCTCAAGAGTCGTTTCGTCACTGTGGATAAAATATGGATATGTCATTATACTCCTGAGACCAAAGAATCATCTAAACAATGAATTGTCATGGGGGAATCTGCACCTTCGGCCGGGAAAGTTATGGCGACTGTCTTTTGGGATTCGCGAAGGATAATATTTATCGACAATCTGGAAAAGGGTAAAACTACTACGAGTGAATATTATTCATCGTTATTGAAGCGTTTGAAAACCGAGTTGCAAGAAAAACAACCACGATTGACCCGCAAAAAAGTCCTTTTCTATCACGACAACGCGCTAGCTTACGCCTCAGCAGTGTGGCCACAAAATTAATGGAAATAGGGTTCAAACTAGTTTCGCATCCTCCCTATTCTCCAGACTTGGCTCCCTCGGACTATTATTTGTTCCCGAATATGAAGAAATGGCTGATGTGAAAAAGATTTCATTCAAACGAGGAGGTGATTGCAGAAACGAATAGTTATTTTACAGACTTGAATAAATCGTATTATTCGGAAGGGATTAACAAACTAGAGCAGCATTAAACGAAGTGTATGAGCTTAAAAGCAGACTATGTTGAAAGATAAAAAGGATTTATCCCAAAAAATTAAGTAATTTTAATTTTTGCACGGACTTTTCAAATGACCCTCGTATTATCATTTGCAATTTGTGACAATTGAGAGCTAATCACACGAAAAAGGGATATCTTATACCATGCCATTGTTTTTTACACCTAAGTTAACCAGAACTGGAAATGTCCCGGTCTTACTAAATAGTTTAGATCAAAAAAATTACAAAAACAATTTACGCAAGCGCGCTTCTTAGTCATGTCTATTTAAAATATATAAAAAAAATGTGTTTTCCACTGTGGAATTAATATATTTTTGTTTTTGACTTGAAACATAATTAATTGCAATGATTAACGTAGTTAATGGTTTCTTCAAGTATATACATTTATTTAAGTAAGTATAAAAAATGTTTAGTGTAATTTGATCTTCACTTCTACGTGATACTAGCATTAGGTAATGGATGTAATAATGTTTTTACTAAAATTATATTAGGCTCTCATATTTTAGCTCTGAAGGAAACAATAAACAATTGACGAAAGCTTGGTCTGGAAAATCCACAGAAACTGGACGTTTCTTAAATAAAATAAAGAAAATACTATATTATTCATCAAATCAGAATGAGACAGAAGAATAAGCATCGTAAGCATCGACATATGTGTAAATTACCAGTTTGGCCCTCGGATGAGTGGTAATCCAATGCTGGCGCGGTGATAGAGGGAGGCAGCATACGCCACGCACACTTTCATTCGGCCGTCGAAGCGTAAGTACCGTGTTTCGCGCCAAATTTTTTGTTACAATGGTAGTTTATTCCCCGGAAGAAAAAGAGCACATTATTAAGTGGTACACTATTCTGGTAAAAAATCGGCAGATTTGATTTATGTGCGAAAATCATCCTGTTTCTTGAAAATTTAGAATTTCGGAAATTATTAAAAAATTTGAGACAACCGGTTGTCTAAAAATTTGTAAAAAATGCACTGATAATAATGAGGAGCAACCGGTTCCTCAAATTACTGAAGAATGAGCAAATCGGGAAGACTGACGTTTGTAGTTTAACAGAAATTAATTTTCCTTGCAATAGTACCGTAATTGCCTAAGAACTTGATATGAACGCTCGAACAGTTCGAAATATTTTAAAGCTAATAGGGATATAACCCCTGAAGTTTTGGCAAATACGCGAACCATATTTTACAATTGACTGGGTTATTGTCTCGCTCAAAGTGGAGGCCTGTTTGAACACCTCTTGTAGACTTTTAGGTGTTTTTGTTGATATAAATTGAATTTAATTATTTGTTTATTAATTTACAATTACTGAACGTGTTACTTTTATTTTTTACCAGAATAAAAGTTTATTTTTGAGAATGATGTTTAATTTTAAAGTGGTCTACTAGCTTATTAACTTAGAAATTACCGTTGCGTTTCACTAGTATTTTTATTACAATAAATGTTTATTTTGTAACAGAAATATCAATTTTTTTTACGCTCAATGCCCAACAGGAACCAATTTTTTTGTATTTCTACTATTTAATGTATTTAAAACAATCAATGTATCAAATAGTCATTAAATATTCCAAATTCCGTCGATTAGGTTATAAGTTTAGACAAAAAGTAAGTATACCCTCTCATTCGTTTCAAGGTACTGCTCGTGTTCATGTCGCACGGAAGTTAGCGGGGGTAATATTGCGATAGGCGTTCCCTATGATTTTCTGTCCGAACTAATCTGAAAGAAGTTAGACGGGCTTAGTGGGTTAGAATTTGAGAAACGGCCAAAATAATTTCTAGTTAAGAAATTTAAACTAGAAGTTTGGCTATAGTAACGTTTCTATTAAACCTCGGTAATATGAACGGCCAGTCTTTTCTTTCTAAAATTTCGTCTCAGGTCAAAGGCAACAGTGTTGTGGTTGCGTGCGTCGCGCCCAGTTATATTTGTGCGCCGCTCTTCTATTTGACATTGGAGTGCCGAGAAACAAATATCAGCGATTACAAAATTGGGCTAAACAGAAAGGCAGTAATATATTTTCGCCGTACTCTGGTGTGTAAAATACAAAAAAAAGCATGTTATCCACATGACGAGTATCTAATTTTTACTAAATCAAAAGCCGAGGCTAAATTTCAAGACTTATTGGATCATACAGTGGATCGAATTATATTGCTTAAAATTAGACGTACAACTTATCTATGACGATGATAGATGGCTAGGTGAATGCTTTGGCTGGAGCGAAATCGGTCCAACGTTGTTACCTCTGCCAAACAACATCTCAGTTCAACAACATTGATACTACGTCTCAGTAAATACAGAGTATTTCAAGCTACAGTCATTATAACAAGAGTAAAGCAAAAACTGATCCTCCGGTTTCCCATCATTTTGCAAACTATTGGAGGCGGACATTAAACTGCAATAGAGAAGTTTTAGAAATACAAACTTCAAACAGCAAGATTATTGTTCAAAGGATTTTCTTGGTACAACATTCCAACAGGAATCCACAAATGACTTACTTCATTGACCAGACATCATAGCAATTGCAATATTACCGATAAGTAAACTATCGAAAGATGCACAAAAATCAACGGACAAGTTGATAAGAAACTATCATCTAGACTTTGCCCGAAAATCTTCTCGAGAAAAAATATGGAGGATGTGTTCCAAAACTTTTGGCGTCGCTGGATCCTTACACTGTTTTTGACATAGTAAGGATTCCGATAACAATTCATACGTATTGGAGAATGAGAAAAGAGCTGTTAACACCGAAGGCAGCGATTAAAAAGTTCTTTTTATTATTTTTATCACAGTCGTATTATTTATTCATTTATGTGAATCAATAAATATTATATTACTTACAAATTATTTGCATTGGTATTTATTAAGAAGCCTTAAGCATAGAGGAAAAAGTACTTTCGCCTTTTTAACGATTATCGATATCCATGTATTTATTATTATAGTATTATATTTAAAATGAACCTTGAAGTCAAGCGCAATATTTTATTCATTGAAATATAATTATTATTTTTATTTTATTTTTAAAGCGTTGAACCACATTAGATGTTTTTTGAATTTATTTTCATGATTTTAAAGCTTCAGTCTGCGATTTTTATTTTTAATATCAAATCCGTGCTTTCGATCTACTGTGTTTTGACGACCCGAAACCAGCGAAAAGTCCTTGCCTGACGCCATTTTTCCTAGAAACCAGGAAGTAAGCTACGATACAACAGTATGCTTTATTTCACTTCTTCAACATGGCTAAACGGGTTGTCCGTCGCTTTTTGTTATGTTCCTTTTTTTAAAAGGTTCTGTTCTCGACTTTCCACACCTGTATATTTATATATATATATATATATATATATATATATATATATATATATATATATATATATATATATATATTTATATATATATATATATATATATATATATATATATATATATATATATATATATATATATATATATATTAAAATATGTTTAAAGTATTCATGTAATGATCAGCGAAAGCTATAATGGATTTTATGCACTAGGTGAGTGTCTGTAACTAGACTGTCACTTTCCTTCATACACTGCGGGGTGTACGCTATAACTGATGAAATGCTATTGGTTTATAGCGTTAAAAAACAATAAAAGCATCACATTTTCGTGTGCAATCCTTGACTTCACTTATCAAGTGATGGATGCAAAAATTGCAAATATTTATTTAATCAAAAGTTATTCATGTTGAAATTTGGCAAAAAATACCACTTTTCAAATGTTTAGCGATTTCCACTCAAAAACTATGAGTCGGACGGAAACATCACAAGAGATATTTTTTGCTTAGAATTTTACGAACAACAATTTCTTAAATTATTAGCAATTTTTTTGTATAACAAGTTACCCGATCATTTTTCGACAAAATATATATAAGAAACTTTGATGGAGCCATGTTCCTTTATGGACTCCGAAAACTCTCTAGGCTCCTTGACTAAAGGTATGACGTGAATTTTCAGATAACTCGTTTATATCACTATTTACCTCACATTGTCGAGAATAGAGACCCACAATACCAATTTGAAAATTGCAATAAAAACTGAATCGTGAAATTTTAAAATTATTTTAGTTTCTTTTAAACTAGAACCATTTTTGGTAGAATTGTCGTTACGAAAGTACAAGAAATTGTAACACTTTTGATTTTAATTAAAATGTTCCATACCTTTTATTAGGTTTTTCTGGTCCTACCCATTTCTTTAATTCAATTAAAGTATGCCTCAGGTCATTTGCAACAACTTCTATTTCTGATATGTTTGTTTCTTGCCTATGCTTCCTCAAATCTTTGTATACGGCTTCTTCAATTTCAATTTTGTGGTTTTCAAGAAATTTTAATAAACCTAAAAATAATAAGTATATACGATTAAAGCAATTTTTTTTGCTGACTTATTTCTAGAGAACTCTAACACTGTACAACAGACTAAATGTATCTAAAATAAAATCGTCTAAATCTAAAACTAAACGTATCTTTTTAATATTAGTTCAAGTTTTAAAGATATGTGATGTTATGTCCTCCCTATAATCCAAAATGGCGCTTATAATATAATGCACAAAAAATTATTTTTTTCCGATTTTTTCCAGAAAGATTTCGTAGTCGCAAATAACTAATATAAATATTTTTTTAAAAGATTCAGTATGGCGAATTAAAAATTTTACATTCCTCGATTTTGTTCAAAATTGATACTAAAGGGTTTCTAAGGGTGAAAATAATGAATTTTAAAAATTTTATAATAATCAATATAGCTGATGTAACATAACGGTCTAAAATTTTACATGTCTTGATTATGTCCAAAATTGGTACTGGGGAGTTTTGGAGGGTATGAATTAAGATTAAATTAAGAGTTTGAATTAATTTTTTTGAAATTCTACATATGTATATGTTGGGTTGAAAGGGTCTAGCCGATTAAACTGCCCCCTCGGTAATAAAAAATAAAAGAACATTCGATTGTTCTACATCAAAAAGGTACCCACACAAAAAAAATTGTAGCTCCTTTTATCATTACATAACCTCAAAAAAAAATAAAACGGCTTTTTTCGTATTTTGCAGATATCTACGGTTTTAATCATGGTGGAAACTTCTTTTTTTTTTCATTTTGTAGGTTTTTTTGTTGTCTTCAACAAGATATTTTTACAACAAATTTTGTCGCGAAATTCAAATTCTTATGGGTGTTCGAAAATTTTTGAATTCAATAAAATAAAAATAGGACAATAGCTGGGCCAAAAAAAAAATGTTGTTTTTTTAGATGCCAAACTGTGTTTATGAATTTTTTCAGATATTTCAAAGTGGTGAAACATGGTCAAAATTCGTATTTTTAAGCGACTTCTAAAAGAAGTTGCCATATTTTTTCGAATAAAATTGATGCTTACTGCACCAAGATGGCGCTGACAATATGGCGGCCAAAAAAATTAATTTCGTCCGATTATCTCCAAAATTGATACGTGGGAATTTTCGGTGTCGTACACAACGAATCTGAAATTTAAAAAAAAATTCAATATGGCGGATCCAATATGGCGGACAAAAAAATTTAATTTTGTCGGGTTTTCTCCAAAATTGGTGTGGGGAAGCTTATGGACTCGCATATAACGAATCCAAAATATTTTTTCAAAAATTCGATATGGCGGACAAATATGGCGAACAAAATAATCACTTTTGTCCGATTTTCTTTCAATTTGGTACGGGGGAGTTTTCGGAGCACACATCTGACTTTATTTTTAAAAAATTCACTATGGCGTATCCCATATGGCGGATTAAAAATAGTTTTGTCCGATTTCTCTCAAAATTTATTTGGGGAAGTTTTGAGATCGCACATTACGAATTCGAAGTTATTAAAAAAAAATTAAATATGGCGGAAGCAAGATGGCGGATAAAAGATTTTGTCAAAAATCCGTATTGGGCGATTTTTGTTAGTGTTTTTATTACGAATTTAAAATATTTTTTGAAAAACTCAATATAGTGGATTCAATATGACGTACTTAAAAATTTTACATTTTTCGATTTTCTCCAAATTAATATAGGGGGTTCTTGAGGATGTAAATTATGAATTTAAAAGTATTTATCGAGAATTCCATATGGCTAATCCAAGAAAATCTAATATGTCCGATGCAATATGACGATCTAGAAATTTGAAATTTCCGAATTTTATCCATAATTGGTACTAGGAGGCTTTCAAGGGTTTAGATTTAGATTAGATTAAGAAGTTAAACTTACTTTTTTAATATTCAATAAGGCGGATCGAATATGGTGGGTTGAAAATTTTACCTTATTCGCACTTTTTAATATTTGATATTAGTAGGTTTCCGTGGTCATGTATTACTAATACGAAGTTAATTTTTTACAACTATTAGATTGATAAGATGCAATATGAAGGACTGAAAATTTCACATTTTCCGATTTTGTCTAAAACTATTTTTTTTTTGGGTTCTTGGGGCGTATACAAACTCAATATGCAGTGTAAAATATATCGGGCTAAGAAATTTACGTCTCAAGTTCTTTAAATATCCATATTGGAAGGTTTGGGGCCTAAAATAGCGGATTTACTATGACAGACTAAATATTTGTTTGACACAATTTCACTGGTATTTGGAGAACTCTAAGAATCAAAGAATTTTCAGCGGTTCATTTTAGGCTGATTTACAACTTTGGATAAAATGGGTACTTTTTTGCCACCTTGGAGTCATTGCGAGGCACACTAATCTTGTTAGTACTTAGTTCCAATAATGTATGGGTATCATAATGAATTCAAAACTAAAAATCGAAAAATAAAATTTTTATAAAAAAAATTGAATCGACTTCTAAAGTGCGCTAAAAAGTGAAAAATAACTATAAATTTTTATATGACATTGAAATTTTTGAAATCGGCGCCTAACTATTTATAAATGAAATAAATAACTACTAATATATACAAATTATGGTAAGAAAGCAATTACAAATAATTTTAATAATATATATAATAATTTAATCTGTTTATGCGAATCACATTCTGTCATGTATTAGTTTGGCGCCGATTTCAAAAATTTCAATGTCATATAAAAATTTATAGTTATTTTTCACTTTTTAGCGCACTTTTAGAAGTCGGTTCAATTTTTTTTGTAAAAATTTTATTATTGAGTTTTTGAAGCATGGAATTTTTTTATAAATCCTCAGTTGTCTTAAAACTATATATATATATATATATATATATATATATATATATATATATATATATATATATATATAGTTTTAAGACAATAAGACAACTGAGGATTTATAAGCAAATTCCTTGCTTCAAAACTCCATAAAAATGCGAAAAATGCTATAAATGCAGTTTTTTTGCGATTTTGACTATGTTTCCCCGCTTTTAAAAATCTACAAAAATTCATGGACATGGTTTGGCGTCTAAAAAACAACATTTTTTTTTTCGGCCCTGCTATTGTCCTAGTTTTTATTTACATAATTGAATTTAAAATTTTCGATCACCCATAAAAACTGGAATTTCGCGACAAAATTTATTGTAAAAATATCTTGTTGAAGACAATAAAAAAACCTGCAAAATGAAAAAAAAAAGTTTTTACCATGATTATAACCAAAGATATAGTCAAAAAACGAAAAAAGACCTTTTATTTTTTTGAGGTTATGTGACTATAATAGTGGCTACATATTTTTTTGTGTGGGTACTTTTTGATGTAGAACAACTGAGGGTTTTTTTATTTTCTTATTATCGACGGGGCAGTTTCCACCCTCTTAATCGGCTAGACCCTTTTACGCTATTTACATTTTTTAAAAATAGGTGTTAATGGGATTTCGATAACAGATTACCGAGCTTTTAAAAGTAAATATGACAGATACAACATGAGAGACTAAGAATTTATTTCTCCAATTTTATATAAAATTGATATTGGAGGATTATTGGAGCGCATATTAGGGATCTTAAATTAATTTCCTCAAACTCAATATGCTGGAGAAAATATTTCTTACTAAAAAATGTCCCAAGTTATTTCAATATAAGTATTAGGGGGTTTTTGGGGGCCTGAATTACGAATTTGAAATTGACTAAGGCAGACTAAATATTTACTTGAGATTTCATTTCATACTGATATTTGGAGAATCTGAGATTTTTTTCGGTCCATTTAGTGTTTTAAATAAAATGGGTTATTTTTGCAACCTTGGAAACACTGCGAGGTCCACTACACATCTCGCTTAGTTCTTAGTTCAAATTACTTATGGATATCATAACTATCAAAACTAAAATTGAAAAATAAAATTTTTCTAAATAAACTCAACTGACTTCTAAAAAAGCGACGAATAACAATAGAAATCTTTATAAGAAATTGAAATTTTTGAAGTCGGCGCCAAATTATTATTAAACCAAACAAATAACTGCTAACACGAGATACATACAAGCTACGGTAAGAAAGTCATTACAAATAAAGTATTTCCCAATCCTTTTACGTGAATTACATTTTGTCAGGTATTAATTTGGCGCCGACTTCAAAATTTCAATTTGATGTAAAAATGTATATTGTTATTTTTCGCTTTTTAACGCATTTTAAGAAGTAAGTTCATATTTTTATAAAAATTTTATTCATCGTTTAAAATTAAAAAAATAATAAATTCTAGTGAGTGAACAGCAAAAACGTTTTGTTTGAATATCTAGCATATAAAGTAGTATAAATAAATTTTAACTGACTGTATAAAATACGACTGCAAGTAAAGTTATTTCACAAAATAGACAAAACAAAAAAAAATATTTCTGAATAATTAAGACAACAATGATATACCACAAAGTCCGTATACCTGTTTTTTACTCTCCAATTAGCAAAACATTATCAAAGTCCAATTTTTTGCTTTTTCATAACCAGTTTTTATTAACTATTAGTTTTACCTTGCAAAATATATTAATTCCCATCAACATTTTAATAATCATAGTGATTTATTGAAACAGAAGCGCTATAAGAGATAAAATTTTTTGATCGTTCAATTCAGGTTAACACTGGCTCAAATTTCGGGCTTTAAAAGAGAGGAAATGAACAAACTGGGATATTACACTGTTCTGTCTGAAAATCCTCCCCGCCAAATTAATATGTTAACCTGTAAATTGTCGTATTACGAAGGAAAATTTAGAGAACATTTTGAATAATTGCAAAGCAGGTATAAGGACGTACTTATAAGATATATAAGTTGCTATAACATAGGGGGGGTGCGAAGTTGCCAACACCAAGTTTTCTTTAAATTTAGGGAAATTGTGCACAACTTAGCAATACCAAATGAGGGAGTCTGAGGAGAACCCCTCCCCCTTATAAGAAGTCTCAATCCCTTACGGCTTAAAAATAACGGAGATACCCATTAAACCCCATGTAATTATAAATTTTACCATATCCCGTGGACGTCGAAGGGTCAGTTATTTATCGAAGGGCCTTTGTATCAGGGGCGGATCCAGCCTCTCTCTTTGGGGGGGAGGGGGCGCTGATATCACGAAAGTACGAAAGCGAAAGCAAGTTGTCTACGGGGGGGGGGGGGGGGGCACAAACAATATTCCCATTTCTAATGCATAAGACAGGGTGGGTCGGGTCTATTTTTCTGAATTTCAAACTCTTAAAGAGTGGGGGGCGGGCGATCACAAGAAAAAACAAGTTACCGACCGGGGGGAAGATGCGAGCAGCATACATATTCCTAGTATAAGAGGCAGAATCTCTAGGTCTATTTTCCTGAATTCAAAGCATTTGGTGGTGGGCTATTGCCAGAAAAACAAGGTTGTCAACGGGGGGGGGGGGGTGTCAGCAGCATACACATTCCTAGTATAAAATGCAGAATCGGTTCTATTTTCCTGAACTCAAAGCTCTTGGGAAGGGGAGGGGCGATCGCAAGCATACACATTTCTATATTCTATTCAAGAACTAGAGAGAGTAATAAAACTGTTACCGAAACCTTCAACGTACTTGCTCCAGTGCGCAGGTAACTGAGGACTGCCGTAAATCTAATTATATTTAATTATATTTAAATATTATAAGCTTTTATAAATTTACTGCAGCAATAAAATTTCTGATAGTTCAATTTAATTTCCTGTCAGTGAGCAAAGTACACCTTACAGTGCATCCTTAGTGATTTATCTTGTTTTTGCTTGTTTTTACATATTATTTAAAATTAGCAAGATACCCAAAAGATATGGGTTCCACATCTATATTTATTCCAAAATCGTTAAACCAGGGCATTTTTCCTCAACGAAAAACTTATTACGATGAATGTTGATGATACCTTAAGATAGCAATATCTGGATAATAACGTTAAAAGCTCTATGTATTCCAACTTGACAGGAGTTGGAATATCTACTATGTACCGAATACTGAAGGAGAAAAAAACGACTGGAATTGTTAGTACTCCCAAGCTACATTCGATAACACAAACTGTAATAAAAGGAGTTGTACATATATTTTATTATGAGAAGCAAATCCCAACCGTCGACAAAATTCTAACTAAAATCAGTGAAGATCGGGAGTTACCTGAAATTAAAAGAACTGAGCTCTAGAAATTGCTCAGAGAACTTGATTTTTGCTGGGAAAAACCAGATAGGAAATCCTTTCCTATAGATCATCCGGAAAATGTCAGTTGGAGAAGGAAAAATCTCTCTCAAGTACAAGGTAGAGTTGCTAGAAATAACACAACGTACAAAATTAGTAATTTAACTGAACTTTTGAAAGATTTTTTTTAATAAAGTTAGTTCAGAAAATTGGGAAAAATCCAGGAAATAAAAGAATAAAAGAAAATGGGGAAACTCGATCTCATGATCGGTCAGATAGATGAACCAATTATATTTAATTTGAGCGAAGATAGCTTCACTGACTTTGATTACAAATTAAATACGTAATGTTTACCAGCGTAAACACAATTTATTATTTAAATTTTCGGTAACATATAAAAACTAATTACATTTGAATCCATTTTTAGTGTTCAATTTTAATTCTGCAGATGGTTTAAGAAATAAATAAACTGAAACGTTAAATGTCCTAAAAATGTTTTTAATTAATAATGAAATGACCGATAGCTCCAACAAATTTTAATATTATATGGAAGAATTTATTTTTTTATATATGTTTAACTTCATGCATTTTTGATAATGGGTATTTTGTAAGTATTTAAATTATAACTTAGAATTTTTTTTTTGAGGGAAAAAGGCTACATTTTAGTCTGAATGTACCTAAAACGGTTTCTATGCCAAAATTAAAAATAATAAAAATACTGTTGTGATTTGTGTTAAATATGTCAAAATTATCTATATTTTCTAATGTATGTGAATTATTAAGAAATCATAAGAAAGAAAATAATATAAAAATATTTTATTTTAAGTTTCTAACCGAAATAATATTCTATGCTATAAATACTTAGTGATAAAATAAACCTCTTTCCGACGCCTATGAGAAGGATTAAAATCCTTTTTAACACTTCACATCCAAATATCTATTGTTATCCTATCTAAATAGTCCATTATTATAGACCGGTATTTTTGATTATAAAATTTCTGACCCATTCCTATGAAAAATATATGTATCTAACAGATTTTGCCAAAGACATCGGAATAAAGAACACAGGTAGTTTGCGAAGAAAAAAAAGGGTAAAATATAATTTATTACTCTCTAGTTCTTGAATAAACTATAGTATAAGAGGCAAAATCGGGTCTATTTTCCTGAACTCAAAGCTCTTGGGGGGGGGGGGGGGGCGATCGCCCCCACCGCCCCCCCCCCCCTTGGATCCGCGCCTGCTCTGTATACAGGATTTATGTCGTTGCTTGTGGTACTCTCGATATCCGATGTTGCTAGAAAATACCAGATGTACGAAACGGGTATATAAGCAACTGACCAGTAGTCGGATGATCAGTACTAGGTGTAGTGTATTCAGAATCGTTCTAAACCGACTAAAAAGTCGGGTAAACATAGGGCAGGTAGAAATTTACAGCCGTACAGGCCCGGAATAAATTACAAATGCAGGTAAAATTCTAGGTATTATTTAAATTTGCTATGTATAATATGATTGAATCGGAACCGAAATAGCCAGTCTACTGTCATGGTACTACGGTTAAAATTAAAAATCACGACGTCGGGTCGATAAACAGTACCACTTATAATCAATATCCTACCGACACGTTCCGCCCGAAAATAAGTAAAAATACAAGATCTAAATATATATAAGTACGTCAACACAGGGTGTCTGGGTAAGGCGTCGACGGACCCACTGATGAGTCCTACTGTCGAGGACGAAACACCGCTGTAAAATTTTGGGTCAAATAATTATTAGATTGTATATCGCGTGCGAATACAACACTACACTGGAGCTTTGAGAAAGTTAGATCATGGCGACGAAGACATTATATACATGAAAGAGATGAAACCGAAGTTAAGTGCTCAAGAATGACTTTGTGGAAATACATCCAACGAATGAGATTTAAATTCAAAAAGATCAATAAAAGACAAATTCTAATGGAATCCAGGCGTCTTCAAGAATGACGGGGGAAGTATTTGAGAGAAATTAGTGACTACAGAATACAAAAAAGACCAATAACTTATTTAGATGAAACATGGATTGATACCAATGACACCCCAATCAGTGAATGGGACGATTCTAGCGGTAAGTGGGTGACACGTGCGCCGTCAAACCGCGGTAAAAGAATAACAATTTTACATGCTGGATCTGAAAACAGGTTTGTGCCGAATGCTTTGTCTCTTTCATCCAAAAACATTGCCTAATATTCCGCAAAATAGTGTTATTGTTATGGACAACGCGAGTTACCATAGTAGACAATTAAAGAAAACACCTTGTTCAAACTATTCAAAAGCCAAAATTCAAGACTATATGTACGATAATGACATATATTTTCATGAAAACTATACAAAAAAAGAGTTATTGGAAGTGCTTAGAAGTTTGTCTATTAAAAAACAATATTATTGCGACCAACTTGCGGAAAGTATGGCACATACAGTATTGCGGTTACCACCTTACCACTGTATATTCAACCCCATTGAGCAAATATGACACCAACTTAAAGCTGGAATTCGTCGTAATAATATTTCACCTACATTTAGTTCTAATATATTAGTTTTAATTGATACTGAAGCGAAAAAAATTTCTCAAATTAACTGGAAAAATTGAGTAAAACATGTAAAGAAAATAGAAAAAACCTATGTCTATCTTAAAAATGCAACAGAAAAATTACTTATTAATCTAGATGACAGTAGCGACAGTGAAAGAGATTTAGTTTAGTAATATAGAACTTAGTGTTAACTAAGTATTTATACATATGCAAATGTTATAATGTATTATATTATTATCGTGTTTTATTTAATTTAATATAAAAATCAACTCTTGCCTGTTTTCTACAAACATAATAAAATTAAAATTAGAATTAAAAATAAATATTACTCCGGACCTGAACGGATTTCAGTATAACATTACAGCTGTGGTTGAAAGGTTTTATTGCAGTTTCATTGTTATAAGTGATTGGACTTTTTAGTCGGTATCTAATAATTCTGAATACACTATATACGAGCGAATTGCAAAGAACTAGCGAATACTGATAGCACTGTAGTAGTGCTATTATTTTGGCCGTATGTAAACGATGTCGTCGCGATCCTGTGTGAACAAACCGAACAGTTTCTGCTATATATGTGGTGAAGTGACACTAAAAACTCCAAAATCTACTGCAACACTTGTTCAAGAACTTCAACAGGATGGCTACTGGGTACTTACAAGTCTCTGAAGTTTAGAGTACTAATGATTTGGCGGGAATCTCAGAATTATGTTGATGATTGCTACTTTTGCTTAACAGAAATCATGGGGTTTTCTAGTAAAAGCAAACATAAAACTGAATATCCTAAGATCCCCTCAGCCATGAGACTCGTACGTCATAACGCTTCTAGCAAACCTGTCCCTGAGCCTCCATAAAAATACAAAAACGACTCGGAATGGGATGAACTAGATGATTTTGAACCAAACGCCGGTCCAAGTTTTCAAGAGAAAGGTGATAACGAATGTAATAGTAGTAGTAGTAAATAGCTCCATTTGAAATCTCAGGAAGAGTTCAACGATCTTGTTCGTTATTTGGATCTTCCCAAAACAAAATCCTGGATCTCGTTTACAGCAGTTAAATTTTTTACAAAAAGGAGTGAAAATTTTCACATTTCAGAAAATGTAGTCTATGTCGGCACTATTTTTCTCAATGACAAAAGTCTTAGTCTGAAAGCTGTTTTATTGTTTAATCGAAATGAAGAACGATCTGTTCCTGTGGATCATGCTGTAAATATGAAAGAAACGTACCAGAATTGCCTATATTACTTCAATGCATAAAATACGAAGAATATAAATGGAATATCTATGTTGATCTAAAAGTTGTTGCACTACTTACAGGACTGGAGAGTGGCTACAATTTCGAGAAAAGAAAATAGAGCGTGGACTGTCTAGACTGTTGAAATCGGAGATCTACAAAAGTCTAGTTGAAGTACTTTTCCAATCTTACAAGACGTTAGGTTGCAACATATCACTTAAGTTACATTTTCTTCACTCTCATTTGAGATTCTTCTCTCGCAATTTCGGTGCAATTTTAGACGGACACGGCGAAAGATTTCACCAACAAATTACTCAATTGGAGAAGCAGTATAGAAGAAAATGGACACAAACAGGTTAGCGGACTACTGTTGGACCCAAGGAAGCTGGAGGGGGTAAAAAGAAAGGAAATACCCTAAAATAAATTCGATCCAGCATGTAAAGCTGTACTTCCCTTAAAAGGGCTATACTGTACTTGCGCAGTAGATCTGGGGACAGAACTGGACTTGAGCAACTTTTTATTACATTGTTATATTGGAGAACTACAAATTAGAATTCATTATTAAATGATTAATGAAGTAAATACTGATATAAAATAGATTTAAACATAATTCTCTGGGTAAAAATTTGCATTATGGAATATCTAGAAAAATAAATTTTTTTGAAAAAATTTTAGTACTTTTTCCTATTTTTAGGTCGCAGAACACGATTCTAACCTCTGTTTTCCATAATTTTTTCTCAGTTTTGCGGAAAACAGTGAAAAACACTTTCCTCTTTATGATCAATTTTTTTTGTACCAGCTCGTTAAAATTTTGTTACAACCACAATTTCCACATTGATAGAAGCCTCTGTGTTACATAAAAATTCATAAATTTGCACATTTTTATCGCAATTAACACGAGATACGTAACAAGAAAGTAATTACAAATAAAGTATTACCAAAGATTATTATAGCCAAGCTACTATAAAATTGTGTTCCACGACCTTGAAGTAGAGGGTAAGTATCGAATTTTTTCAAAAAAAAGTAATTATTCTAGATTTACCATAATGTAAATAATTACAAAATTTTAAAAATGTATTTACCGCAAATAATCGATTAACAGGATTTACAAAAAAATACCATACATTGATGCATTGTTATAAATAAAGTCTGCACAAATGTCTTGTTAACAAACACAAATATAAATTCCAAAATTTAACTAACGTCACTGCATGGAGAAACAAAGGAGAATTTTAAACGTCGAGGACGATGACAAACGAGCACATTAAATACAAAGAATACGTCGAGACGCTGATTGCCACTTTCGCAAATTCTATTCTGGTTTTCTGCTTCTCATATTGCCAACTTCATGCAACAAATTTACTAGCAATTTTTTTTTCTACTCTTACGTAGCCACTTGACGTCAATTTATGACATTTATTTTCTGCATGTTAGGATAATTTTTTTACGCATTTAGCCGGTTTTTAGTTTTCTATATCCCCTCTGACTTCTTTGGTTGGATCCTCAAACGTGAAACCGATCCTGGATTATTTTAAAAAAATTCAATATAGCGGAAATTGGTATAAGAGGATTTTATCGGTGTAAATTAACGATTTGAAATTATTCTTAAATAATTAAAATACGAATAATAATAATATAAATTTGTATATGAAATTAAAATTGACCCCAAATTAGTATTATATGAAATAAATTACTAACACGAGATACGTAACAAGAAAGTAATTACAAATAAAGTATTACCAAAGATTATTATAGCCAAGCTACTATAATCGTTGATATTAGCAATCTTTTTATATGAATAACATTTTGTCAGGTATTAATTTGGCGGTTTTTAATATTTTTTTATGTTAGAAGTGAAGATCATTTTTTTTTAATTATATTTACTCGCCAATTTAATTTTAGTCATTAAGTTTTAACCTAGATTTATAATATGGGTCGATTTTTTGTGCGCTACGCCGGTGTAAACAGGATTAAAGGTAAACAAGATAAAAGCAAAATACGTTTTACATATTTTATGCAAAACTTTTTAAGTAAAATGTCATACCTTAAGACATCGACGAAAATATATAAAATTGAAGTAAACTTTTGGTATCTTCACGGGTGATGGCGTTTAAAAGTTTTCCATGTCTGGTCTCGGGATTTTTCTGAATTAATAATAAAACGGGAAAAGTTTCGGACTCCCAGATCAAACAATTCAACTGGAAAGATTTTTCTTATACAAATGTATTTTAAAAAGTGAATCGATTTAAAAAAAAAGTACCAAGAGTTAAAAATTAAATTAACAACTATCTTATAAGGTAATTAATTTATTAACAGCAGATTCACTTAAAACTTTTCTGAACTCTGTACCATGGTAATTAAAGGGGTTATTAACCGACTTCTAAAAGAAGGAGGTACTCAATTCGTCGACTATGTATGTTTTTTTTTTTTATGTATGTACACCGATTTCTCCGGAATGGCTGCACCGATTTGAATGAAATTTTTTGCGTCATATTCAGTAAATTGCTGCGGTGGTCCCATATTTTTATTTATGAAATTGGTGCAGTAAAATCCTAAATGGCGCTTACAATATGGCGGCCAAAAAAATTAATTTTGTCCGATTTTCTTCAAAATTGGTGTGGAGGAATTTTCGGGGTTGTACCCAACGAATCTGAAATTATTTTTAAAAAATTCAAAATGGCGGATCCAATATGGCGGACAAAAAAATTTAGTTTTGTCGTACTTTCTCCAAAATTGGTATAGGGGAGTTTTCGAGGTTGCACATAGCCAATTCAGAACATTTTTAAAAAATTCAATTTGACGGATCCAATATGGCGGACAAAAAAATCGATTTTGTTCGATTTTCTCCAAAATTGGTACAGGGGAGTTTTCGGGGTCGCACTTGACGATTCTGAAATAATTTTTAAAAAATTCAATATGGCGGATTCAACATGGCGGACGAAAAAATCAATTTTGTCTGATTTTCTCCAAAATTGGTATGGGAGAGTTTTCGGGGCCTCATATAACGAATCTGAAATTATTTTTAAAAAATTCAATATGGCAGATCCAAGATGGCGGACAAAAAAATAAATTTTGTCCGATATTCTCCAAAATTGGTACGAGCGAGTTTTCGAGGTCACACATGACGAATCTAAAATTATTTTTAAAAAATTCAATATGGCGTATCCAATATGGTGGATAAAAAACTAATTTTGTCCGATTTTTTTCAAAATTGATATGATAGCACATTACGAATTTCATGTTATTTAAAAAAAATTAAATATGGCGGATCTAAGATGGAGAATTAAAGATTCTACATCTCTCGACTTTGTCTAAAGTCGGTATTGGGAGATTTTTGTTAGTGTTAATTACGAAATTAAAATATTTTTTGAAAAATTCAGTATGGCGGATTCAATATGGTGTCCTAAAAATTTTACATTTTTCGACTTTCTCCAAAACTGATAGAGAGGGTTCTTGAGGGTGTAAATTATGAATTTAATAATATTTTTTCTGGATTCAATATGGCGAACGCAATATAGCTGAATAAAAATTTTACATTTTTCGATTTTGTTCAAATGTGGAACTGAATCGTTTTTGAGGATGTAAATAGCGAATATAAAATTATTTTAAGAAAATCTGATATGTCAGACGCAATATGACAGTTTAGAAATTTTAAATTTCTGGATTTCATCTAAAATTGGTACTAGCGGGCTTTGAAGGGTTTAGATTAAGATTAGATTAAAACGTTAAAATTATTTTTTTGAAATTCAATATGGCGGATCCAATATGGTGGGTTGAAAATTTTACCTTATTCGCATTTTTTCAGATTTGGTATTAAGGGGTTGGGAGGTGGTATATTACGAATATGAAATTAATTTTTTACAACTATTAGGTTGATAAGATACAATATGAGGGACTAAAAATCTTACGTTTTCCGGTTTCATCTAAAATTGATATTGCGGGGTTCTTGGGGCGTTTACAAACTCAATATGCAATATAAAATATATCGGACTAAGAAATTTACGTCTCAAATTCTTTAAATATCGATACTGGAAGATTTTGGGATCTATATTACCAATCTAAAATTAATTTGAAATTTAAGATAGTGGATTTATTATGACAGACTACATATTTGTTTGACACAATTTTAGTGGTATTTGGAGAACTCTAAGGATCAAAGAACTTTTGTTGATTCATTTTAGGGTGATTTACAATTATGAATAAAATGGGTATTTTTTTGCCACCTTGGAGTCATTGTGAGGTACACTAATCTCGATTAGCACTTAGTTCAAATAATTTATGAAAATCATAATGAATTCAAAACTAAAAATCGAAAAATAAAATTTTTATAAAAAAATTGAACCGACTTCTAAAAGTGCGCTAAAAAGTGAAAAATAACTAGAAATTTTTATATGAAATTGAAATTTTTGAAGTCGGCGCCAAATTATTTCTAAATGAAATAGATAAGTACTAATATATACAAATTATGGTAAGAAAACAATTACAAATTGGCATTAAATAAGGAGTACTATGTTTAAGAAAAAAGAAAGTTTTTTGGCTGTAATGATAATAAAAATCAGTATAAGTTTTCATCAATGCTGTAAAAATTTTTGAGATCATTTTTATTTTACAATAAATTGTAAGGAGGCAGGCACCCCTCCTGAATTTTGTTTTATAATTTCAAGAATAGTTAAATATTTCAAGAACAGCTTGTCTGAAACATGACAGTAACTTATCCTTATTTGGCTATCATTGTCAAAATATGCAATAACATACAGGAATAATGGTGCGATATCCCTTATATCCTTTACACTTTGCCTATCAGGCAGGAAAATCCACAAATGCGGCGCTACACCGACTCGTCACAAGAGTCGAAAATGCCTTGTTATATGGACGATCTGCCTTAGGCACCTTATCGATATCGAGGGGACATTCGACGACACGTCTTACGATTCGATATGCAATGCTCTACAACGACGAGGCTCTGAACTGACAGTAGTCGCATGTTAACTCAGAGAATAATATGTGCTGAGCGCAATAACTGTTAAAGCACTGTCAAGTAGGGGCTGTCCACAGGGAGGAGTACTATCGCCTTTGCTGTGGAGTCTTGTGATGGACAGCCTGTTGAGTGAACTGAATGACGCCGGTTTGTATACACAGGCCTATGCTGACAACTTGGTCATTTTGTGCCCTGGTCGCGATATCCGGGACCTGCAGGGGCTAATGATGTGGGCCCTTCGGATCGCGGAACGATGGTGCTACAGGGAAGGGCTCGGAATAAACCCGGAAAAAGCCGAGGTCGTACTCTTTAGAAAAATGAGGAAAATGGGGAGACTTACTATAATTACTGAGAAGGACTCTTTAATTCAAGGGGACAGTTAAATATCTGGAAGTAATTTTGGACTCACGACTTGGCTGGAATGATCATATTGAGGCTCGAACCTAGAAAGCTATCTGGGCTTGTAAATGAGCCTTTGGGTGCATATGGGGACTGACACCTAAAGTGCTATTTTGGATATACATTATGGTGAGCCGCCCCATGATAACTTACGCCGCTATTGTATGGTGGCGTAGTACAACAAAGCGCAAACACATTCTTCAACTTGACGAAGTTCAAAAAATGGCTTATGTGGGAATACAATAGGGCTCTTGGAATCCTGGTGAACCTGCTTTCTCTCCACTTATAGATAGAAATCGAGGCCTTGCAGACTGTTTATAGTCTCAGTTGTCTAGAACATCTTGGATTTGGAACGGGTGGCTACTCAGGTGTCTGAAAAGCGCGGTGGAGAGGTATTCATCACTCCCCATGGGGAAAGATTACATAACGCCGCTTTTGAAACCCAGCCTCTCTTGGAGATATTTCTGCCAAGTAGAGAGGATTGAGAGGGAGAGTAAAAATGGATCCTGGTAGTATACTGATAGATCTCGAGAAGATGAAAGAGCTAGAGCCGGAGTATTCGGCAGGAGCACAGGAGTCAGAGAGTACTACCCTCTCGGACAATGTGCAACAATCTTCACAGCGGAAATTTATGCTATTCTGCAGTGTGCCTACTTCTGTGAAAGGGATAAAGACAGGAATAGGGTAATAAATATATGCTCAGACAGCAAGGCTGCGATATTAGCACTAAAGTCCAGTGTCGTAACTTCGCGACTGGTGTCTGAATGCAAGGATATACTGAATGGTATAACAAGGAATGGCTGCACAGTCAGACTCGTGTGGGTCGCGGGTCACTCGGGCATACGCGGGATTGAGGAAGCAGACCATCTGGCAAAGTTGGGTTAGGCAACTGAACCTTATGGACCCCAACCAATACTATCTGTCTAAATTGCTATTGGTAAAAGGAAATAAAAATCGTTGCTGGAAAGCAAATTTATTGAATCGTGGAGGAGAGCTCCTGGAATGAGGTGTGCTAAGGAACATATAACTGGACCTAGCGCAGAGCGAACTGAGGAGCTTCTTTTCTTGGGTAGGAATTGTAGTGGAATTGTTGATAGGACATTGTCACCTAACGGGCTATCTTCATAAGATAGGTGTCGAAGACTACCCGACGTGCAGATAGTGTTTGGAGGAGGATGAAACTGTTGACCATGGCGTCAGAGAGTGCCCAGTACTTAACGGACTGAGACAGAGATATTTCGGAGATACAATTTTGTTACCGGAAGCAGTTAGGCAAGTTCAACTAACGAGGCTGCTTGGATTCGCAAAGGCAATCGGCCTCGAATAACTTACAGCTATGGTGGGATGTAAAGGGCCCAATAGAGACTTAGGCATCGATGATCTAGTATCACCCCACCTTATTCATTCATTCATTCATTCATACAGGGCATTCTATTTAGATTTTGAAAACTTTGAATTAAAACTGGTTTTTGAATCACTCTATATATTCCACAATAATTTTAAAATATGATCCCAACCATCCCTTATTAAAAATTTTTGTAAAAATATTCTATCTTTGAAAATCATGTTTCTTGGCTTTAGATCGTATAAAATTAGAATTATTATTCAACGTTTCGCCTAGGATTGCACGAGGCATCTTCTGGGATCTTTATTCCACGAGATTAGAGCATTAAATAGTGTTCTAATCTCGTAGAGTAAAGATCTCTGAAGATGCCTTGTGCATTCCTAGGCGAAACGTCGAATAACAATTCCAATTTGACATGGTCTAAACCTAAGAACCATGATTTTCAACTTGACCAAAGCTGTGAAAGCTTTCGTTCTTTATATTCTATCTTTCTCTGTACAGGGTGAGTCAACGATTGGATGAAGTAGGTTTGTGCCTTTTCGGTGAAATTAACAAAGAAACTATATTTATTGTTTGATACAGTTTATTTTTACGCAGATTTTAAAAATATTTAGGACTCTACAGGATGAGCCAAAAAACTAGGACAGTATAAAGTTGTATTTTTTTAAATAGAACACCCTATAGACGAATCGTATTTTCGATTTAGCTTATAATTTTAAATCTTTTTTATTAAGGGTTTACTATAACAAAACTTTATAGTTTCTGAGATAATTAAGTTTAAAGAAAAAAAGTCACATTTTCAAGCATCAATTCAATCCTAAATAACGTTTTCAATTTTGTGACAAATATATACAAATTTGGAATTTAGCAAGGCCAAGGACAAGTTAATATAATTTTTACCTAATATTTGCAATAAAAGCTACAGGGTGTTGAACACATCGGCTCAAATTTGAACAAGTTTAAATGAATAAATATCTTTTTTACAGAAATAGTCTTCATTATCATAGTAGCCATGTAAAATAATAAAAAGAAACTACAGAAACAAACAGAATGTGGTTAAATATGATGAAATACATTATTCGTTATATTACAACGGCAATAGTTTAATTAAACATAATGTGAAAAAATTAACACAACAATAACGACACGGCAAATACATATTTACTTTTATATTAAATTGAAACAAAAAAAATACCTATTAAATACTGAGATTAATTATTTATTTTTAATAAGTGTTCGAATAAACGACCCTCTTGTGCAATGCACAAATTTAGTCTTTTTTGCAGATTTTCTCGGACCCTGGACAAAATTAGTGGCGTTATTGTTCTACAGGTATCCCTAATCCTGTTTCGCATATCTTCCACTGTTGTTGGTGGATTAACATACACCTTATTTTTAATATAACCCCATAGGAAGAAATCTAATGGGGTGATGTCGCAAGACCTTGGTGGCCACTCAATGAAACCCCCACGTCCAATCCATTTTTGCGGATATCGTTGGTCCAAAAACGCACGAACTTCACGATGGTAATGTGGAGGCGCACCATCGTGCTGGAACCACATACTGTCGAGCTTATCCCTATCGAGACCTTGAAGCAGTTGGGGTAGTTCTTCTTGTAGAAAGTTCAGGTAACTATGGCCATTTAGTGGTTCATTCAAAAAGTGGGGTCCAATAATTCGATTATGATGAATACCACACCAAACATTTAATGACCAGTGGTTTTGATGTTGCACCTCTCTAATCCAAAATGGGTTTTCTGTGGCATAATAATGAATGTTGCGTCTATTTACGGCACCGTTACTTCTAAAAGTAGCTTCATCACTAAACATTACCTTGCATAATAAATTTGGATTTAATTGAATCTCCGCATTTATTGTACGACAAAAGTTTACACGACTTTCAAAATCCTGTCCATGCAATTCTTGGTGTAATTCCATGTGATATGGATGATACTTATATTTCTTGGTAGTACGATTAGCGGTGGATTGTGATGTTTCACATAATGCTGCTAACTGACGGCTACCAATATAAGGATTTTCCTGAACATTTAACAATACTTGTAGTTCTTTTTCTTCATTAGTTTGTTGGTTTGTTGACCACTTTACGTTTTGGATAATCAACAGTATCAGAAGAATCAAATCTTTGCATTAAGTTTTGAAAAGTATGGGTATTAGGCTGGCGTCGATCAGGATACTTCATTTTGTAAATTCTTTGAGCAAGAAGGCAATTTTTTTGAGCCTCTCCTATTGTATAAATCATATTTAATAACTTATTCTTTGGAAAATTCATTTTACAATATAAGATGATTGAAAAAAAAAGCCAAACTACACTACATAAAAACCAAAAGAAGCGATTGCGGTTATAAATTTGACACACAGAAAAATGTTCTTTTACATTGTTTTTGCCATGGCTACTATGATAATGAAGACTATTTCTGTAAAAAAAGTATGGAAAATAAGAAAAACTGAAATATCTCAAAAACTATTATAAATAGGTATAGGATATATTGAACAAAACTTTTAGGGTTTTTATTACTCTAATAAATAGCATGAAAATATACAGGGTGTACCATTAAAAAAAAAGATATTTATTCATTTAAACTTGTTCAAATTTGAGCCGATGTGTTCAACACCCTGTAGCTTTTATTGCAAATATTAGGTAAAAATTATGTTAACTTGTCCTTGACCTTGCTAAATTCCAAATTTGAATATATTTCTCACAAAATTGAAAACGTTATTTAGGATTGAATTGATGCTTGAAAATGTGACTTTTTTCTTTAAACTTAATTATCTCAAAAACTATAAAGTTTTGTTATAGTAAACCCTTAATAAAAAAGATTTAAAATTATAAGCTAAATCGAAAATACGATTCGTATATAGGGTGTTCTATTTAAAAAAAAATACAACTTTATGCTGTCCTAGTTTTTTGGCTCACCCTATAGAGTCCTAAATATTTTTAAAATCTGCGTAAAAATAAACTGTATCAAACAATAAATATAGTTTCTTTGCTAATTTCACCGAAAAGGCACAAACCTACTTCATCCAATCGTTGACTCACCCTGTATATGAACCAACAGAAATGAGTTGTGCCCCCTTGTAAAATGACCGGGTAAAATAACCATTATAATACAAATTAAAAAAAAATTAATATAATTTTTTCAAATTTTCTTTCTGAATTAGCTATTTTCTTTTTAAGCAGACACTGTAATTGAATTCTTTTTACATTATAAAGCAATTAAGCAGCCACGATTAAACAAAAACCCAATTAACGGTTATTAAGCGAGCTCAAAAAAAGCTTTTAAAAACACGGATAAAATATAAAAGTAATTCAAGATGCCTAATGGCCATTAAATAAAATCGAATATCTCATTTAAATTCAGGTCAAATTTCTGTTGATTGTTATCTTAGAATTTGACATGGAAATTGGCATTACTTCAGGGGGTATCGAAAGGATTTTAATAGAAAAAATTGTTCGCATCGTTTCGAAATTCTTAGAAAATAAAATTAATTGAAAACACTTCCTTTGTGTAAATATAATCAAAAAAAGTTTGTTATTTTTTACGAGTTTAATTAAAAATATTGTAAGCAGACAATGTGCTAAATATAGTCTGGTCAATTAAAATTGTTATTGACGCTCATCATTTCCTAATTACTTTTTTTTAGCTAGAAATTTTCGAACAAAGTAAATAAAGGGTGTTTTTTTTATAGAGGTATAGAACTTTTAAATGGAATAAAACAAAGATGAATTTTTTAAATTGACATGAAATTTATTTTATTCGAAAGATAACCTTCTGGCATTATAATTTAAATATGACTTCTGGCATATGACCGCCACGGCTGGCTCGGACGTAGTCTAATCTGGAAGTCCAATTTTCGATGACTTTTTCCAACATTTGTGGCCGTATTTCGGCAATAACGCGGCAAATGTTGTCCTCCAAGTGATCAATCGTTTCGGGCTTATCGGCGTAGACTAGCGACTTCACATATCCCCACAGAAAATAGTCTAGCGGCGTTAAGTCGCACGATCTTGGAGGCCAATTCACGGATCCAAAACGTGAAACTATGCTGTTACCAAACGTTTCCTTCAATAAATCAATTGTGGCACGAGCTGTGTGACATGTTGCGCCGTCTTGTTGAAACCACAGCTCCTGCACATCATGGTTGTTCAATTGATGAACGAAAAAGTCAGTAATCATGGATCTATAGCGGTCACCATTGACTGTAACGTTCTGACCAGCATCGTTTTTAAAGAAGTACGGACCAATGATTCCACCAGCCCATAAAGCACACCAAACAGTCAGTTTTTCTGGATGTAACGGTGTCTCAACATACACTTGAGGATTATCATCACTCCAAATACGGCAGTTTTGTTTATTGACGTATCTATTCAAACAAAAGTGAGCTTCATCGCTAAACAAAATTCGCTTATGAAAATCGGGATCAACGGCAATCTTGTTTTGGGGCCCATTCACCGAATCTACGCCTTGCTAGGTGATCGTGTGGCTTCAATTCTTGCACGAGTTGGATTTTGTAAGCACGCAAACCAAGATCTTTCCGCAAAATCTTCCATAAAGTGAATGGACACATGTCCAATTCCTGGGCACGATGGCGGATAGACTGATTAGGGTCTTCCTCTACGCTACGCTCTGCAGCAGCAATGACTTCTTCTGTACGCACTGTACGACGTCTCTGTGGATGCGTATTATCATTTAGAGTAAACGTGGTGCGAAAACGTTTCATAGTTAATCGAATTAATTGCTCGGATGGACGATAATGTTGACCGCAAAATGGACGTAGTGCGCGATACGTATTTCGAACAGAACCATGATTTTCAAAATAAATTTGCACAATTTGGAAGCGTTGTTCACGCGTCAGTCTATTCATATTGAAATGCCAAACCAAACTAAACATAAATCACTTGACAGCTGACAAAATGGCCGCCAGTTAAAAAAGTGTTGCCAACTTAAAGTTTTATACCTCTATAAAAAACACCCTTTACATAACATTTATGATTATATAGACTTACAGGGGCGTCACTACCCTGGGTTTTAAGGGATGCACTGAACCCGTGTGTCACATCCTCAAGACTATTAATTATTTCCAGTTACAATTCAATTCTACTTTTACTTTCAGAAAATAAAATTTTAGACTTGCAGGGGTACGGTTTTAGAGGTCCGGTCCTGATTGGTCTTATTTTGTAATATGTTTGAGTATATCCAAAAATATCCAACGCAAAGTTTGTTTATTGCTCTAAATTTTATTTCTAGAGGGTGAAAACTACCCACAAAGCTTTTGGCTGAATTTTTTTTTTAATTATAATATACTACGTTGATTTTTTTTCGTGTAAAATCAAAAGCATATTATTCGATTTTAGAAAAGAGATTAATACATACCATTTTCTCAGTCAGGGCTTGTTTTGGTAAAAATGTTTTTTTTTTCGCTGTTTTCACCCAACAAAGGTATCTTCATCTTCTTCTTCATCCAGCCCTTTGCGTCCACTGCTAGACATAGGCCTCCCTCATTCTTGTCCATTGTGCTCTATCTTGAGCGATTTGCATCCAATCTGCTGCAATTCTCTTGAGATCGTCAGTCCCACGAGTAGAGGGTCTTCCTCTACTTCTTTTGTCTAATCTTGGCCTCCACTCGAGTAATCTCTTCGTCCATCTTCCATGACTGATTCGGGCGACATGTCCAGACCAGTTCCATTTGAGTGTGGCAATTCAGCAAATTACGTCGGAAACTCCTGTCTTTCGTCTCAGGTCTTCATTTCTAATTCGGTCACGCAGCGATATACCTAGCATTGACCTTTCCATCTTTCTCTGAGCTATTTGCAGCGTTTTAGAAGTTGCTGTTGTCAATGTCAAAGTTTCCGCACCGTAGGTCATAACCGATAACACATATTGGTTAAATGCCTCCAGTTAAGTTTTTTACAGGCGTATTCTAGTACTGCATTAAACAATTTAGGCGATAAGGTATCACCCTTTCGGACTCTTCTGCCAGTTGGGATATGATCCGTGTTTCTATGTAGTTTCACCGATATAGTTGCATTCCTGTATATATTGTAAATTTAGTTTGTATATCGATAGTCAATGCGGCATGCTTGTAATGCTTCCATAATTTTGTCAAGCTCTACCGTATCAAAGGCTTTATGGAAATCCACAAAAGCCAGAACGAGTGGTCGATTGTATTCGATAGTTTTTTTTATTGCCATTTTGATGCTCTGTAGGTGATCGTTTGTTCCAGATCCAGTACGAAACCCCGCTTGCTCTATTTGTTGATAGAAATCAAGTCGATTCGTTACTATTCTTGTTAAGAGTTTATATGGGTATAATTTTACTTAATTCTGTCAAAAAATCTGTAGTAATATTCAACGAACAATAGTACAAACCATCAGAAATATTAAGTATACTTTCTGTAAAAAACTTCAGTCTCTAATTCTCATTAATCTGTGATATGCTATAGTTCAGGTTAGGTTCATGCCCTGATTCAAATCTATGGAATAACAGTAGAGAAGCTCAGAGAATTTTCGTAACCGATAAAGGTATATGGCCCCACCAAAGTTCTTTATATGTATTTTAACCCATTGGTTACAAATGTCGGGGGTTGATTCCCAAAAAATGGCCCGGTAATATCCAAAATCTATAAAGAAGGAACACCGTTAAGACCCATAGTAAGTGCAGTAGATTCACAAACCCAACAACTGAAAAAATACCTGGCACAGAATATACAATCCGTCACCGAAATTGCACACTCATACCTGAAAAATTCAGATCACCTGGTTAACATACTTCAAGGATTAAAACTGCAGAAAGATCATATCCTAGACATCAAATCCCTGAACTCAAGCATACCAGATTGCTATGAACGAGGAGTTCCCACATCACTTCATCGACCTCTCAGAACACTGTCAAAAACACATACTTTTCCTATGAAAAAACTCCTACCGACAGACAGACGGTGTTTGTATGCTATCTTCGCTATCACAAGTCATCGCAAACCTTTTGATGAAATATTTTGAAACAGAAGTCCTAAGAAATATAAAAACAAAACCATTTCAGAACCTTACGTGGATGACGTCTTCATCATATGACCACATGGAAGATCCAACCTAAACATATTATTAAAGGAACTAAACAGCATTCATCACCGCATTCAGTTCACATTGGAGGTCGAAGTTAACAAGCAGCTACCTTTTCTTGACCTTCTAGTCACCAGAAACGATGACCTAAGCATTGATTATATGCTCCACAAAAAACTCACACACACAAACAGATACCTGAACGTCGAATCATCATCCATCATTGTTACAATCGGTCGCCAAAACACTGATCTCCAGATTCTTGTAACTAACCAAACTCACGAACCGCCAAAAAGAACTCAACAATATCACAACAAATCCAAATCAAAAACCCCACTGCCATACATAAAAGGTGTTGCAGATGTAATTGGAAGGAAATATCATATATGCACAATATACAATCCACAAACAATAATGCACAAATTGTGGGGCAATCTCAAGGACAAAATACTATTGGAAAACCAGAAAATGTACAGCATTTCATGTAGAGACTGTAAAAACGAATACATTGGCCAAACAAACAGAGTCCAAGAAACATAAATCCATCAGCTTTATTCTAACTTCACTAAGATACAGGACAAGTATGCATATGTAAGGAGTTTTTTTGTGATGAAATACGTAATTGCCATCAACATGAATTAAATTAATACAACCGGATATATTCACCTACTGGATTTACAACATCAGCACAAATACTACTAAATTTACGATGCTAATTTAAATTTTTTCCAAGAAATAGCAATAAAAAAAATAAAATTGTTATAAAAAAATTGAACCGACTTCTAAAAGTGCACTAAAAAGTGAAAAATAACTATAAATTTTTATATGAAATTGACCTTTTTAAAGTCGGCGCCAAACTAATGCTTGAAAAAATGTGATTTGCATAAACAGATTAAAAATACTTTATTTGTAATTGCTTTCTTACCATAATTTGTACAGGGTGAGTCAACGATTGGATGAAGAATTTCGGTGAAATTTACAAAGAAACTATATTTATTGTTTGATACAGTTTATTTTTACGCAGATTTTAAAAATATTTAGGACTCTACAGGGTGAGCCAAAAAACTAGGACAGCATAAAGTTGTATTTTTTTAAATAGAACACCCTATATACGAATCGTATTTTCGATTAAGCTTATAATTTTAAATCTTTTTTATCAAGGGTTTACTATAACAAAACTTTATAGTTTCTGAGATAATTACGTTTAAAGAAAAAAAGTCACATTTTCAAGCATCAGTTCAATCCTAAATAACGTTTTCAATTTTGTGACAAATATATTCAAATTTGGAATTTAGCAAGGCCAAGGACAAGTTAACATAATTTTTAACTAATATTTGCAATAAAAGCTACAGGGTGTTGAACACATCGGCTCAAATTTGAACAAGTTTAAATGAATAAATATCTTTTTTTTTAAATGGTACACCCTGTATATTTTCATGTTATTTAATAGAGTAATAAAAACCCTAAAAATTTTTTGTCCAATATATCCTATACCTATTTATATTAGTTTTTGAGATATTTCAGTTTTTCTTATTTTCCATACTTTTTTACAGAAATAGTCTTCATTATCATAGTAGCCATGTAAAATAATAAAAAGAAACTACAGAAACAAACAGAATGTGGTTAAATATTATGAAATACATTATTCGTTATATTACAACGGCAATAGTTTAATTAAACATAATGTGAAAAAATTAACACAACAATAACGACAAGGCAAATACATATTTACTTTTATACTAAATTGAAACAAAAAAATTACCTATTAAATACTGAGATTAATTATTTCTTTTTAATAAGTGTTCGAATAAACGACCCTCTTGTGCAATGCACAAATTTGGTCTTTTTTGCAGATTTTCCTGGACAAAATTAGTGGCGTTATTGTTCTACAGGTATTCCTAATCCTGTTTCGCATATCTTCCACTGTTGTTGGTGGATTAACATACACCTTATTTTTAATATAACCCCATAGGAAAAAAAACTAATGGGGTGATGTCGCAAGACCTTGGTGGCCACTCAATGAAACCCCCACGTCCAATCCATTTTTGCGGAAATCGTTGGTCCAAAAACGCACGAACTTCACGATGGTAATGCGGAGGCGCACCATCGTGCTGGAACCACATACTGTCGAGCTCATCCCTATCGAGACCTTGAAGCAGTTGGGGTAGTTCTTGTAGAAAGTTCAGGTAACTATGACCATTTAGTGGTTCATTAAAAAAGTGGAGTCCATCAATTCGATTATGATGAATATCACACCAAACATTTAATGACCAGTGGTTTTGATGTTGCACCTCTCTAATCCAAAATGGGTTTTCTGTGGCATAATAATGCATGTTGCGTCTATTTACGGCACCGTTACTTCTAAAAGTAGCTTCATCACTAAACATTACCTTGCATAATAAATTTGGATTTAATTGAATCTCCGCATTTATTGTACGACAAAAGTTTACACGACTTTCAAAATCCTGTCCATGCAATTCTTGGTGTAATTCCACGTGATATGGATGATACCTATATTTCTTGGTAGTACGATTAGCGGTGGATTATGATGTTTCACATAATGCTGCTAACTGACGGCTACCAATATAAAGATTTTCCTGAACATTTAACAATACTTGTAGTTCTTTTTCTTCATTAGTTACTGGTTTGTTGACCACTTTACGTTTTGGATAATCAACAGTACCAGAAGAATCAAATCTTTGCATTAAGTTTTGAAAAGTATGGGTATTAGGCTGGCGTCGATCAGGATACTTCATTTTGTAAATTCTTTGAGCAAGAAGGCAAATTTTTGAGCCTCTCGTATTGTATAAATCATATCTATTAACTCATTCTTTGGAAAATTCATTTTACAATATAAGATGAATGCAAAAAAAACCAAACTACACTACATAAAAACCAAAAGAAGCGATTGCGGTTATAAATTTGACACACAGAAAATTGTTCTTTTACATTGTTTTTGCCATGGCTACTATGATAATGAAGACTATTTCTGTAAAAAAGTATGGAAAATAAGAAAAACTAAAATATCTCAAAAACTATTATAAATAGGTATAGGATATATTGAACAAAACTTTTAGGGTTTTTATTACTCTATTAAATAACATGAAAATATACAGGGTGTACCATTTAAAAAAAAATATTTATTCATTTAAACTTGTTCAAATTTGAGCCGATGTGTTCAACACCCTGTAGCTTTTATAGCAAATATTAGGTAAAAATTATGTTAACTTGTCCTTGACCTTGCTAAATTCCAAATTTGAATATATTTGTCACAAAATTGAAAACGTTATTTAGGATTGAATTGATGCTTGAAAATGTGACATTTTTTCTTTAAACTTAATTATCTCAGAAACTATAAAGTTTTGTTATAGTAAACCCTTAATAAAAAAGATTTAAAATTATAAGCTAAATCGAAAATACGATTCGTATATAGGGTGTTCTATTTAAAAAAATAAAACTTTATGCTCTCCTAGTTTTTTGGCTCACCCTGTAGAGTCCTAAATATTTTTAAAATCTGCGTAAAAATAAACTGTATCAAACAATAAATATAGTTTCTTTGTTAATTTCACCGAAAAGGCACAAACCTACTTCATCCAATCGTTGACTCACTCTGTACATATTAGTAGTTATTTATTTCATTTACAAATAATTTGATGCCGGAAGTTGATTAAATTTTTTTATAAAAATTTTATTTTTCTATTTTTAGTTTTAGAATTCATTATGATATCCATAAATTATTTAAACTAAGTACTAATCGAGATTAGTGTATCTCGGCATGACTCCAAGATGGCAAAGTGTACCCATTTTATCCAAAGTTGTAAATTACCCTAAAATGAACCATTAAAAATTCTTTAGTTCTTAGAGTTTTCCAAATACTAGTAAAATTGTGTCAAGCAAATATTTATTCTGTCATAGTAAATCCACTATCTTAAATTTCAAATTAATTTTAAATTGATAATATAGCCCCCAAAACCTACCAATATCGATGTTTAAAGAACCTGAGATGTAAATTTCTTAGCTCGATATATTTTATACTACATATTGAGTTTGTATACGTCTCAAGAACCCCACAATATCAATTTTAGACAAAATCGGAATATGAAAATTTTCTGTTCCTCATATTGTATTTTATCAACCTAATAGCTGTAAAAAATTAATTTTATATTCGTAATACACGACCCATATTGCATCCGCTCGATCGAATTTCAAAAAAATATTTTAAGTCTTAATCTAATCTAAATCTAAACCCTTCAAAGCCTCCTAGTATCAATTTTGGATAAAATCCGGAAATTTAATAATTCTAGATATTCGCAATTTACATCTTCAAAAACGATTTAGTCCCACCATTGAAAAAAATCGAAAAATGTCAAATTTTTAGTCCGCTATCATGGATTTGCGATACTGAATCCTGAAAATATACTGTTAAATTCATAATTTACGTTCCTAAATTCAAAGACGGATCCAACTTATTTTTTTTTTGGGGGGGGAGGGGTGATATCACTAGGGTACAGTACGGCTAGCGAAAGCAAGTTGTCGACGGAGGGGGGGGGACATCAGCAACATTCCCATTTCTAGTGTAAAAGGCAGGGTCGGGTCTATTTTTCTGAATTCCAAGCTCTTGGGGGAAGGGGGGGAAATGGAAGCGAAAGCGAGTTGTCGACGGGGAGATACCAGCAGCATTCATACTCCCACTGTAAAAGGCAAGAACGGATCTATTTTTCTGAATTCGAAATTCTGGAGGGAGACCCCCCCTTGGATCCGCACCTGCCTAGATTTAATTCGAGACTTAATAACAATGAGTTAATATGCTGTCCTAAGATAAGAACGAATGATTTCTTGAATTCCTCTCTTTATCAAATTTTATGTGATTTTACATATTTTACACTTTTAATATATAATTTTGTGATTATTACATTATTTAAATTTTTGTGTTTTTATGATTACATTGAACATTGAACGCATAATTACAATGTAAAATCGCTTTGCAGTTCTGCTATATATAGGACACCATATTAATTGACAAATTGAGTTTTTCAAAAAATATTTTAAATTCATAATTAACACTAACAAAAATACCCCAATACTGATTTTAGACAAAATTGGGACATGTGGAATCTTTAATTCACCATCTTGTATCCGCCATATTGAATTTTTTAAAAATATTTTCTGATTCGTTATGTCCGACCCTGAAAACTCCGTCGTACCAAGTTTGGAGAAAATCGGACAAAATAAAATTATTTTTGTCTGCCATATTAAATCCGTCATATTGAATTTTTTAAAAATAATTTCAGATTCGTTGTGTACGACCCCAAAAATTCCCCCATACCAATTTTGGAGAAAATCGGACAAAATTAATTTTTTTGGCCGCCATATTATCAGCGCCATCTTGGATAATACTGCGCCAATTTCGTCCAAAATATGGGACCACTACAGCAAGTTCCTGAACATAACGTAAAAAATTTCATTCAAATCGGTGCCGCCGTTCGGGAGTAATCGGTGTATATACAGGGTGAGTCAACGATTGGATGAAGTAAGTTTGTGCCTTTTCGGTGAAATTTACAAAGAAACTATATTTATTGTTTGATACAGTTTATTTTTACGCAGATTTTAAAAATATTTGGGATTCTACAGGGTGAGCCAAAAAACTAGGACAACATAAATTTGTATTTTTTAAAATAGAACATCCTATATACGAATCGTATTTTCGATTTAGCTTATAATTTTAAATCTTTTTTATTAAGAGTTTACTATAACAAAACTTTATAGTTTCTGAGATAATTAAGTTTAAAGAAAAAAAGTCACATTTTCAAGCATCAATTCAATCCTAAATAACGTTCTCAATTTTGTGACAAATATATTCAAATTTGGAATTTAGCAAGGCCAAGGACAAGTTAACATAATTTTTACCTAATATTTGCAATAAAAGCTACAGGGTGTTGAACACATCGGCTCAAATTTGAACAAGTTTAAATGAATAAATATCTTTTTTTTTAAATGGTACACCCTGTATATTTTCATGTTATTTAATAGAGTAATAAAAACCCTAAAAGTTTTGTTCAATATATCCTATACCTATTTATAATAGTTTTTGAGATATTTCAGTTTTTCTTATTTTCCATACTTTTTTACAGAAATAGTCTTCATTATCGTAGTAGTCATGTAAAATAATAAAAAGAAACTACAGAAACAAACAGAATGTGGTTAAATATGATGAAATACATTATTCGTTATATTACAACAGCAATAGTTTAATTAAACATAATGTGAAAAAATTAACACAACAATAACGACAAGGCAAATACATATTTACTTTTATACTAAATTGAAACAAAAAAATTACCTATTAAATACTGAGATTAATTATTTCTTTTTAATAAGTGTTCGAATAAACGACCCTCTTGTGCAATGCACAAATTTAGCCTTTTTTGCAGATTTTCCCGGACCCTGGACAAAATTAGTGGCGTTATTGTTCTACAGGTATCCCTAATCCTGTTTCGCATATCTTCCACTGTTGTTGGTGGATTAACATACACCTTATTTTTAATATAACCCCATAGGAAGAAATCTAATGGGGTGATGTCTCAAGACCTTGGTGGCCACTTAATGAAACCCCCACGTTCAATCCATTTTTGCGGATATCGGTGGTCCAAAAACGCACAAACTTCACGATGGTAATGCGGAGGCGCACCATCGTGCTGGAACCACATACTGTCAAGCTCATCCCTATCGAGACCTTGAAGCAGTTGGGGTAGTTCTTCTTGTAGAAAGTTCAGGTAACTATGGCCATTTAGTGGTTCATTAAAAAAGTGGGGTCCAATAATTCGATTATGATGAATACCACACCAAACATTTAATGACCAGTGGTTTTGATGTTGCACCTCTCTAATCCAAAATGGGTTTTCTGTGGCATAATAATGCATGTTGCGTCTATTTACGGCACCGTTACTTCTAAAAGTAGCTTCATCACTAAACATTACCTTGCATAATAAATTTGGATTTAATTGAATCTCCGCATTTATTGTACGACAAAAGTTTACACGACTTTCAAAATCCTGTCCATGCAATTCTTGGTGAAATGCCATGTGATATGGATGATACCTATATTTCTTGGTAGTACGATTAGTAGTGGATTGTGATGTTTCACATAATACTGCTAACTGACGGCTACCAATATAAGGATTTTCCTGAACATTTAACAATACTTGTAGTTCTTTTTCTTCATTAGTTACTGGTTTGTTGACCACTTTACGTTTAAGATAATCAACAGTACCAGAAGAATCAAATCTTTGCATTAAGTTTTGAACAGTATGGGTATTAGGCTGGCGTCGATCAGGATACTTCATTTTGTAAATTCTTTGAGCAAGAAGGCAATTTTTTTGAGCCCCTCCTATTGTATAAATCATATCTATTAACTCATTCTTTGTAAAATTCATTTTACAATATAAGATGAATGCAAAAAAACCAAACTACACTACATAAAAACCAAAAGAAGCGATTGCGGTTATAAATTTGACACACAGAAAAATGTTCTTTTACATTGTTTTTGCCATGGCTACTATGATAATGAAGACTATTTCTGTAAAAAAGTATGGAAAATAAGAAAAACTGAAATATCTCAAAAACTATTATAAATAGGTATAGGATATATTAAACAAAACTTTTAGGGTTTTTATTACTCTATTAAATAACACGAAAATATACAGGATGTACCATTTAAAAAAAAAAAGATATTTATTCATTTAAACTTGTTCAAATTTGAGCCGATGTGTTCAACACCCTGTAGCTTTTATTGCAAATATTAGGTAAAAACTATGTTAACTTGTCCCTGGCCTTGCTAAATTCCAAATTTGAATATATTTGTCACAAAATTGAAAACGTTATTTAGGATTGAATTGATGCTTGAAAATTTGACTTTTTTTCTTTAAACTTAATTATCTCAGAAACTATAAAGTTTTGTTATAGTAAACCCTTAATAAAAAAGATTTAAAATTATAAGCTAGATCGAAAATACGATTCGTATATAGGGTGTTCTATTTAAAAAAATACAACTTTATGCTGTCCTAGTTTTTTGGCTCACCCTGTAGAGTCCTAAATATTTTTAAAATCTGCGTAAAAATAAACTGTATCAAACAATAAATATAGTTTCTTTGTTAATTTCACCGAAAAGGCACAAACCTACTTCATCCAATCGTTGACTCACCCTGTACATAAAAAAAATATACATAGTCGACGAATTGAGAATCTCCTTCTTTTAGAAGTCGGTTAATAAGCGATAACTTTATTTATGAGTATATATAGTGAAATGATGAAGTATTGTTGATATTTTTTCAGTCGTAAAAATTATTTCATAGCCCTGTTTTCCTCCATCAGTCCACCATCATTGCCATCTACTCGGTCTTGAAAAACTGTTTCTAATTAACCTTAAAACATACTGTGGCATAATAAGTTCATGATTAACAAGAAACCGCAAATAAGAAATAAATTTGGGTTTTATAATAATAAAACAATTCTAAGGATTTGCACGTAGTAGACTTGTAAGGATTTTAAATATCTGTTACAAAATTATTAGCAGAGAAAGTACCAAGAAATTTGTTTTAAATTAGAATAAAATTGCTATTTAGGTGACAATAACATGTTATTATTTTTGAATTAGAACAAATTTACAGCTTTTTTATACGTCGATTATTAATAGGAAAAAAATACCCTTAATTAACATTGTTTATCATATCTTTGAAAGTAAATTAATACATTTTTAAGAGCTTTTCAACTAATATAAAGTATTTTTTTGATTAATTTCATTCAAAACAGTATTTTCTTCTTCTTCTTCTATTAGGTAGAACCAAGTTCTGTTATCTACACAATGCCTCATCGATCCTCGTTTGAGGTCGAAATCCAGCTGTCTCTCCATCTTTTGGGGGGCCGTCCAGGCGGCCGTTTGGTGTTTGGTTTCTCTCTCATCACGGTTTTTGCTAGTGTGTCATCGTCCATTCGTTCCACATGATCTCTCCACTGCCTACGACGGTTTCGAACCCACTTTACAATATCTCCCACTCCGCTGTCCTCGCGTATTTTTGCGTTTCTTATTCTATCTCTTAAACTTGTTCCCGTGATCATTCTCAGAGTTTTCATTCCTGTGGTTCTCATAATTTGTTTTGTCTTTGTTGTTTCATTGTAAATTGTAAATTCTTGCTTTGCTCTCAACCGTCATATGTTTATTGTTCCAGATTATGTCTCTTAGTTGGCCTGCTATCATGTCCGCTTTGTTGGCTTGTGTGCGTATTTCTTCCGTTACTGTCCTGTTACTTGTTATATGTGCTCCCAGGTATTTAAACTTCCCAACCTGTTCGATATGTTTGTCATCAACCATTAGTTTGCTCCTTACCGGTTCTTTTGCTATTACCATTGCTTTAGTTTTCTCCACAGATATCTTCATATTATTCTGTTTGGCTGTTCGATTGAGATGGAAAAGCATTCTTTGTAAGTTGTCCTCGCTATCTGCTGTCAAGGCAACATCGTCTGCAAAGCATATAATCTGAACGGTGTTGTGTCCCATTGGATACCCAATATTTGTGCTTTTTACCTCATCAATGATTTCGTCCATGATTACATTGAAAAGTGTTGGACTTAGGCTGTCTTATTCCTATGAATAGTGGGATTTCCTCTGTTAGAGTGTTATTTGTTTTAATTACCATGGTGTTTTTGGAATTCAGTTCGTATATCGTGCGTATGATTGCTTCGTCTACTTGTTTTCTTCGCAGTAATTTTGTTATGTGTTCCAGTTTGACTCGGTCGAACGCTTGTGTAAAGTCCACAAAACAAATAAACAGCGATTTATCGTATTCGATAGATTTTTCAACCAGTTGTCTGATAATAAATATACCGTCGATAGTAGAGCGGTTATTCCGGAAGCCCTCGCCTCTAACTTGTCTACAATCCGTTGTGACAGTATTTTGGTTAACAATTTGGCTGAACTGTTCAGTGGCTGATTCCCCTGTAGTTTTCGGGTTGTTTCTTTGATCCTCTTTTGTGGATCGGGATTGTGATGCTTTTCCTCCATTCGTTGGGTACTGACGTTGTGCGAAGTATTTTTTGGAATAAAACAGTGAGCTCTGTGACAAGGCTGGGGCCTCCGTACTTTAGCATCTCATTCGTAATTTGGTCGGTACCAGGTGATTTTCTGTTTTTCAATTGCTTAATTGTCAGGTGCATCTTTGCTTCACTGATGTTAACATCTGTTAGTTCTGTGGTTTCTTGTTGGTATTCGTCAACGTTGTTTTCTGTAGCTGATGCCTGGAGTAAGTCCTTAAAATGGCTGACCCATTGTTGGCTGTCGATTGGACTTAGTTGAACGTATTCATTGATTGGTTTTTTTCTGTTCCTCAGCATGTTCCATATTTTCTTTTGTCCTCCGTATAGGTCGTGTTCCATGTCTTTTGAATACTTTTCCCAGTATTCTTTCTTTAGTTGAGCTATTTGACTGTTGATTCTGTTTCTCGCCGTTTTGTACTCTTCGAAATGGTTTGTTGTTTTGTGCTGTTGGTATTTTGTAAATGCTGGTCGTTTTTCTGTTAATATATAATACTTTGTCGAGTAAAAAATATTTTTTTAAGGATTTTTTAGTGTCGAGATCTACAGTTCAACGTGGGTTCCGAACCATGGTCGTCGACACTCAACCAACCCTCGAGTGTTTACTCTATGTCAGTTTTCGTGTCTATCGATTTTCGGCGAAAGCATTCGGTGTTTTCAAGTGGCCACCCATCCAAGTACTAACCGCACTCAGAGTAGTTTAACTTCTTCCGTTATCTGATGGAAACATACTTTACTTTACTTTGAAAATTTCTTTGTTGTTACAAATTACATTATTACAAAATTATGTTGAGTATATGATGGAAACCGTTGCTTAATACGTGGCAAGTACATATTATAAAAATTCGACACAGATTTCAAAAGATTGCATTAAAAATTAAAAAATAACTTAACAACCATCTTATATTGCATTTAATTTAGTATTTTAGATTTCCTTAGTTTTTGAATTCAGCGACATAGTAGTGGAAAGTATTATTTTTCAGTTAACTCTAGGTGGATTGGTGTTTTTAACTGACTTCATTCCTACATCATTATTTTAATGCTTACATGGATTTCGAGCTTCGTTAAATTTCATTAAAACACGTTGTTTGGGAGTCGACCTTTTTACTAGCATGTTATTAATTATGTTTTTAACTGGTGGTTTGCTAATGATAGAATTGAAAATCTAGTGTTTTTTTCGCTTATTAATTATTTCCTTTACCGTGGCATATTTCTGAAGTAAAATAAATAAGAAAGGTTTTCACGAAAATACTATTTGATCTATTGAAATTAAGAGATATTGTTAAAGAATATCAATAAGTGTTTAGTTTTTCCGATCCCATATTTATTATGTTATGTTTTTTTAAATTTCAAGTTCTAATTGAGATACCTTTACAAAACCAAATATAATTTATTTGATATTGGAAATGATGTTGAATTTATTTGGGTATTTTCATCCCCAAAGATATCATCGCTTTTTTCTTATAACGGTAAACTATCTATCAGTGCACGTAATTTAATTCTAAAAATGACGAAATTTAATAAAATTCTTTCAAACTATTTTTTTAACCGACTTCTAAAAGAAGGAGGTTCTCAATTCGTCGACTATGTATTTTTTTTTTTTATGTATGTACACCGATTATTCCGGAACGGCTGCACCGATTTGAATGAAATTTTTTACGTTATGTAAAGGAAGTTGCTGCGGTGGTCCCATATTTTTTTAGAAGAAATAGGTGCAGTAAAATCCAAGATGGCGCTTACAATATGGCGGCCAAAAAAATTAATTTTGTCCGATTTTCTCCAAAATTTGTACGGAGCAATCTTCGGGGTTGTACCCAACGAATCTGAAATTATTTTTCAAAAATTCAAAATGGCGGATCCAATATGCCGGACAAAATTTTTTTATTTAGTCCGATTTTCTCCAAAATTGGTATGGGGAAGTTATCAAGGTGTCATGTAACGAATCTGATATTATTTTTAAAGAATTCAATATGGCGGATCCAATATGGCGAACGAAAAAATCAATTTTGTCCGATTTTCTCCAAAATTGGTACGAGGGAGTTTTCGGGGTCGCATATGACGAATCTAAAATAATTTTTAAAAAATTCAATATGGCAGATCCAATATGGCCGACAAAAAAATTGATTTTGTCCGATTTTCTCCAAAATTGGAACGGGGGAGTTTTCGGGGTCGCATATGACGAATCTAAAATAATTTTTAAAAAAATCAATTTGGCGGATCCAATATGGCCGACAAAAAAAATCTTTTTTTGTGCGATTTTCTCCAAAATTGGAACGGGGGAGTTTTCGGGGTCGCATATGACGAATCTAAAATAATTTTTAAAAAATTCAATTTGGCGGATCCAATATGGCCGACAAAAAAATCTTTCTTTGTGCGATTTTCTCCAAAATTGGAACGGGGGAGTTTTCGGGGTCGCATATGACGAATCTAAAATAATTTTTTAGAAAATTCAATATGACAGATTCAATATGGCGGACGAAAAAATCAATTTTGTCCGATTTTCCCCAAAATTAGTACGGGAGAGTTTTCGGGGTCACACATGACGAATCTAAAATTATTTTAAAAAAATTCAATATCGTGGATAAAAAATTAATTTATTTTCTTTAAATATCGATATTGGAAGGTTTTGGGACCTATATTACCAATCTAAAAATTAATTTTAAATTTAAGATGGTGGATTTTCTATGACAGACTAAATATTCGTTTGACCCAATTTGATTGGTATTTGGAAAACTCTAAGTACTAAAGAATTTTTAGTGGTTCATTTTAGGGTGATTTACAACTTTGGATAAAATTTGTGCTTTTTTGCCACTTTGGAGTCATTGCGAAATACACTAATTTCGATTAGTACTTAGTTCACATAATTTATGAATATCATAATGAATTCTAAAACTAAAAATAGAAAAATAAAATTTTTATAAAAAAATTGAACCGACTTCTAAAAGTGCCCTAAAAAGTGAAAAATAACCAAAATTTTTATATGAAATTGAACTTTTTGAAGTCGGCGCCAAATTATTTCTAAATGAAATAAATAACTACTAATATATACAAATTATGGTAAGAAAGCAGTTACAAATGAAGTATTTTTAATCTATTTATGCAAATCACATTTCGTCAAGTATTAGTTTGGCGCCGACTTCAAAAAGTTCAATTTCATATAAAAATTTATGGTTATTTTTCACTTTTTAGGGCACTTTTAGAAGTCGGTTCAATTTTTTTATAAAAATTTTATCACGAATACCATAATTAACTCAAGTTGGCATATTTTGGGGTTTCAAAAATTGAAGTAATAAAAGAGGGCGAATCACCCCTAAATAATTTTTTTTCTAATTAAGATATCTCTACAAAACAAAATTAAAATTAGTTGTTATTCATAATGATGTTAAACTATGGTATTTTCACTCCCAAGGATATAATTCCTTATTTTTTGTAAAAGTAAATCGTTATTTCATATGTAAATTTTTATTCTTACAATTGTGAAATTTTAATTTAAATAAACGTTACAGAATTAGTAATCATCATCTGTCATGAATTGTAATAATTTACAGACATGAATGCTTAACCAATGAAATAAATTTATATTTTCTTATTAATTAAAAGAAGAAATTTCAATAAACTCGGTAACATTCATAATAACTGAAATTTGGCCACTTTAAGAATAATATTATGTATGAAATGGCATTCTTTGAATGATACCTTTGAGGGTGAAAATACTATAGTTTAACTTGAGATGTAAAAAAAGTATTTGGGGATGGCTCACCCCCTTTTACTAGTTTATTTTTGAAAATCCCGAGGCACGACAACTTACGTGACTTATGCGTATTCGTGAAAAAAATATTTTCAAATGATTCCATTAAATTTCGGAATTTTGCAATTAAATTACATGCGCAAATATTTGGCTTACCCTAGTAAAAAATAAGGGATGATATCCCTGGGGGTAAAATATCATATTTTAATATCATTTTGAATAATAAATAATTTTTATTTTGTTTTGTAGAGTTATCTTAGTTAGAACTTAAGATATTAAAAAAAGTATTTGGGGTGACTCACCCTCTTTTACTAGTTTATTTTTCGAAACCCCGAAAGATGTCAACTTGAGTTAATTATGGTATTCGTGAAAATAATATTTTTAACCGACTTCTAAAAGAAGGAGGTTCCCAATTCGTCGACTATGTATTTTTTTTATATATGTACACCGATTCCTCCGGAACGGCTGCACCGATTTGATTGAAATTTTTTTACGTTATGTAAAGGAAGTTGCTGCGGTAGTCTCATATTTTTTTGGACGAAATTGGTGCAGTAAAATCCAAGATGGCGTTGACAATATAGCGGTCAGAAAAATTAATTTTGTCCGATTTTCTCCAGAATTGGTGTGGTGAAATTTTCGGGGTTGTACACAACTAAACTGAAATTTTTTTAAAAAAATTCAATATGGCGGATCCAATATGGTGGAGAAAAATTTTTTTTTTATCTGATTTTCTCCAAAATTCGTATTGGGGAGTTTTCGGGATCGCACGTAACGAATCCAAAATATTTTTAAAAAATTCAATATGGCGGATCCAATATGGCAGACAAAAAATCAATTTTTTCCGATTTTCTCCAAAATTGGTATGGGGGAGTTTTCGGGGTCGCGCATAACGAATCTAAAATTATTTTTAAACAATTCAATATGGCGGACAAAAATTTAATTTTATCCGATTTTCTCGAAAAGTGGTATGGGGGAGTCTTCGGAATCGCACATAACGAATCCAAAATATTTTTAAAAAATTCAATATGGCGGACAAAAAAATCAATTTTGTCCGATTTTCTCCAAAATTGGTACGGGGGAGTTTTCGGGGTCGCACATAACGAATCTAAAATTATTTTTAAAAAATTCAATATGGCGTATCCAATATGGCGGATAAAAATTGATTTTGTCAGATTTTTTTCAAAATTGATAAGGGGGAGTTTTTGAGCTCGCACATTACGAATCTGAAATTATTTAAAAAAAACTAAATATGGCATATGGTTCTACATCTCGCGATTTTGTCTAAAACCAATATTGGGGAATTTTTGTTACTGGTAATTGCGAATTTAAAATATTTTTTAAAAAATTCAATCTGGCGGATTCAATATGGCGTCCTAAAAATTTTACATTTTTCGATTTTCTCCAAAATTGACATAGGAGGTTCTTGAGTGTGTATATTATGAATTTAAAAGTATTCAACTCTAAGAATTAAAGAATTTTTAGTGGTTCATTTTAGGGTGATTTACAACTTTGGATAAAATGGGTCTTTTCTTGTCACCTTGGAGTCATTTCGAGGTACACTAATATCAATTAGTACTTAGTTCAAATAATTTATGGATATCAACATTAATTCCAAACTAAAAATCGATAAATAAAATTTTTATAAAAAAAATTGAACCGACTTCTAAGAGTGCTCTAAAAAGTGAAAATTAAATATAAATTTTTATATGAAATTGAAATTTTTTAAGTCGGCGCTAAATTATTTCTAAATGAAATAAATAACTACTAATATATACAAATTATGGTAAAAAAGCAATTACAAATAAATTATTTTCAATCTGTTTATGCGGATCACATTTTGTCTGGTTTTAGTTTGGCGCCGACTTCAAAAATTTCAATTTCATATAAAAATTTATATTTATTTTTCACTTTTTAGAGCACTTTTAGAAGTCGGTTCAATTTTTTTTATAAAAATTTTATCAAACAATTTTATAAAATTTCATAATTTTTAGAAATTAATTACTTGCGCAAATGGATGGTTTACCCCTATAAAAAATAAGGTGGGTTTAAAAATATCTTAATTCAACATCATTTCAAATAACAATTAATTTCCATTTTGTTTGGTAAAGATATCTCAACTAGAACTTGAGGTTAAAGAAAAAACATTATTTGGGCGTGGCTCACCCTCTTTTACTAGTAATTTTTGGAAACCCCAAAACCCGTCAATTGAATCTCACTTAGAACCTGAGATATTCCAAAAATACTGTTTGCAGGGGTGAACTTTAGAGGCGGTTTTTATCTCCCCAGATCAAAAAAATACTTGCCTCTTATTTTTGAACTCCCTACAACATATTGAAGTTTCATTAAAATCGAAGCCGGACACTTCAGGTACCTTCCTTGTAAGCGAGTATATTTCGAAATATGCTATTTTCAGCATTATTACATCTTATCCCTCTCAAAAGTTTTTCATAAAAATATTTGCACATCAACAATTTTTTTTTCAATTTTTAGTCTCTTTAGATAAACATATTTTGAAAATATACTAACGACACCATCAAGTTATGTTTATGGTCAAATTGATAATTTCCTTTTTTTGAAAATAATACCGGTATTATTTATTGACGGTGAATGAATAACTAATAATAAGAATTTACATATACAATTTTCACTTGCAAGTTAAATTAAACATCTTAATTTCATTAGTACATAATTTCGACTAAAAGATAAAAGGTATCAAATAATAAATAGCAAGCAATAGCAAGCTGGCGAACATTCAACTTTCAAGTTTAATTCCTAATTTCGGCTCGATTCACGTCCTCTTTCGGATGTTTTCAGCTAGAGGAAAAATAAACAAGTACATTAAAATAGAAAAAAAACCGCATTATAAACTATAAAGATTAATTAAAATATGTCATAAAGTAGTTGAAAATAAAATTAATTATACAATCACAATTGAAAAGCAACAAAGTTATGTTATATTTTTACATTATATTATCAATGGATGATTTTGATTGGTCATAATTTTTACTAATTGTTAAATTTAGAAATATGATAAACACATTTTTGTTCTATAGTGTAAGTGTTAATTTAATGGAAATTCTAAGTGTTAGTTTATATTATTAAGAGACGTAATGACACAATTTTTAACCGACTTCTAAAAGAAGGAGGTTCTCAATTCGTCGACTATGTATGTTTTTTTTATGTATGTACACCGATTACTCCGGAACGGCTGCACCGATTTGAATGAATTTTTTTACGTATGTTCAGGAAGTTGCTGCAGTGTACCCATATTTTTTTAAATGAAATTGGTGCAGTAAACTCCAAGATGGCGCTTACAATATGGCGGTCAAAAAAATTAATTTTGACCGATTTTCTCCAAAATTGGTATTGAGGAATTTTCGGGGTTGTACCCACGAATCTGAAATTATTTTTAAAAAATTCAAAATGGCGGATCCAATATGGCTGACAAAAAATTTAATCTTGTCCGATTTTCTCCAAAATTAGTATAGGGGAGATTTCGAGGTTGCACATAACGAATTCAAAATATTTTAAAAAAATTCAATATGGCGGATCCAATATAGCGGACAAAAAAAATCGATATTGTCCGACTTTCTCCAAAATTGGTACGAGGGAGTTTTCGGAGTCATACATGACGAATCTAAAATAATTTTTAAAAAATTCAATATGGCGGATCCAATATGGCGGACGAAAAAATCACTTTTGTCCGATTCTCTCCAAAATTGGTATGAGGGAGTCTTCGGGGTCTCACATAATGAATCTGAAATAATTTTTAAAAAATTCAATATGGTGGATCCAATATGGTGGACAAAAAATCAATTTCGTCTGATTTTTACCAAAATTGGTACGGAAGAGTTTTCGGGGTCACATATGATGAATCTAAAATTATTTTTAAAAAATTCAATATGGAGTATCCAATATGGTAGATAAAAAATTAATTTTGTCCGATTTTGTTCAAAATTGATATGATAGTACATTACGAATTTGATATTAAAAAAAAATTAAATATGGCGGATCTAAGATAGAGGATTAAACATTCTACATTCTACATCTCTCGATTTTGTCTAAAGTCAGTATTGTTGGATTTTTATTAGTGTTAATTACGAAGTTAAAATATTTTTTGAAAAACTCAATCTGGCGGATTCAATATGTTGTCCTAAAAATTTTACATTTTTCGACTTTCTCCAAGACTGATATAGAGGGTTCTTGAGGGTGTAAATTATGATTTTTTTCTGGATACAATATGGCGAACGCAATATAGCTGACTAAAAATCTTACATTTTTCGATTTTGAAAATGTGAAACTGAATCGTTTTTGAGTAAGTAAATAGCGAATATAAAATTATTTTAAGAAAATCTAATGTGTCAGATGCAATATAATCATTTAGAAATCTAAAATTTCTGGATATCATACAAAATTGGTACTAGGGGGTTTTGAAAGGTTTAGATTAGATTCAGAAGTTAAAATTATTTTTGTGAAATTCAATATGGCGGATCTAATATAGTGGGTTAAAAATTTTACCATATTCGCATTTTTTCAGATTTGGTATTAGGGGTCTGGGGGTGGTGTATTACGAATATGAAGTTAATTTTTTACAACTATTATTTTGATAAGATACAGTATGAGAGACTAAAAATTTTACATTTTCCGATTTTATCTAAAATTGATATTGCGGGGTTCTTGGGACGTATACAAACTCAATATGCAATATCAAATTCTTTAAATTTCGGTATTGGAAGACTTTGGAGCCTATATTACCAATCTAAAATTAATTTAAAATTTAAGATAGTGGATTTACTATGACAGACTATATATTTGTTTGACACAATTTTATTGGTATTTGGAGAACTCTAAGAATCAAAAAATTTTTAGTGGTTCATTTTAGGGTAATTTACAATTATGGATAAAATGGGTACTTTCTTGCCACCTTGGAGTCATTGCGAGGTACACTAATCTCGATTAGCACTTAGTTTAAATAATTTATGAATAACATAATGAATTCAAAACTAAAAATCGAAAAATAAAATTTTTATAAGAAAATTGAACCGCCTTCTAAAAGTGCACTAAAAAGTGCAAAATAACTATAAATTTTTATATGAAATTGAAATTTTTGAAGTCGGCGCCAAATTATTTGTAAATGAAATAAATAACTACTAATATATACAAATTGTGTTAAGAAAGAATTACAAATAAAGTATTTTTAATCTGTTTATGCGAATCACATTTCGTCAGGTATCAGTTTGGCGCCGACTTCAAAAATTTCAATTCATATAAAAATTTCGTTATTTTTCACTTTTTAGTGCACTTTTAGAAGGTGGTTCAATTTTTTTATAAAAATTTTATTAAATGAATTATCATCTATTAAAAGCCGGATATTTACATAATACTTCTTAATAATTATAAAAATATTTTTTTAATTACATGTCAATAAAGTCATTTTACTTCCTTATCAAACTACATACATTAAAAAACATGCCCCAAATACGTTTTGTCATTTATTTTGACAAGTAGATTATACTAAATTAATTTGATTTTGCTGTTCCTGATGTTAGATAATATTAAAACAACATCTGTGCATAATTTAAAAGAAACGTATCAAATGACATAACAATTTAAACAGCCAGTAAATCAGAAATTACTACGGGTATAATAGCATGAAATTGAATTGTGTTACTAACAATCAAATTCCAGTCAAGAAAGAGAATAAAATAGATGATAAGTAATAAATTATTTTTTGCTGGAGATCGTCATTTTGTGTCTGTGTTTTTCATATTTTCTGTGGTTATTAGATTATGTTTTTATTGGACTTCAAAAAACAGGTTACCAATTCAACGCGGGTATCCTTTTTTCATTGTTTTAAGGAATTTACCGAGGGAATGCCATAAACATATTGTTACGAACGACTAGGAGAAAGTTATTGATACGCCCTCGACCATATACTTTTCTGAAAAGAATCAACGACGTTTTTTATAGAATTCAACCAAGTTCCAAAACCAAAATGAAAGTAGTACATCTACACAGGTTGAAGTCGATCAGAATTAGGAGGGGGCAGTGTTACGAACGACTAGGAGAAACTTACTGATACGCCCTCGTATACAAATATTCCGATGCGATGAGTGATTTTTATTATAATGTTCCAAAAGCAGGGGTGTGTGAATAATTCGAAATATCGAATAATTCGAACCGAATCGAATAGTAATACGAATCGAATTTCGAATCGAATATTCGATTTTTCGAATAATTCGAAAAATCAAATTAGTTATATTTTTTTGAAATATTAAATCTGATCTTTTATCATATCTTTATGTTTTTGAACATTTAAAATCATACTGATAGGTTTTTGAGAGGATGTATGTATGTAGTTAGGTGGGTGCGTTTATGTATCAGGTTTTTTTGTTGAGATATTTTACGAACTTAGCTTAAGATATGATTCTCAGGCCAATTTTATCAAAAGATAGTATTACGAATAATATGGAAAGAAAGTCTTAACAAATTCGACCGAGCGGTTTGTTTTTTATTACAAAAAACTACAAAATAAATACAGTAAACAATTTCGACAATTATTTAAATTCCATTCTTATAAATTTTTGTGTTTAATTCAATTTGTTTAATTATTGGTTATTTACTGTTCATAATATATTATAAAGGCAATTATTATTGTTTAAAGTCTATAATTAAAAGAAAAAATAAAAATTTGAGCTATTAGCAAAAAAAATAATAATTCGATTTTTTGAATTGTTCGATTCCGATTCGATTCGATTCGATTCGAGTACTATTTGCACACATATTGGCGAAAGGAATATTATATCGATGAGCCATTTTTCTAGATAGATCTCAACTTTTATGTTAGTAAGTTTTAGATTTGTATAGGAAATTCTATAGGTATATAAATAGGGGTAGGACAAGAGTTTTAAGTTAGTTGTATAGTTGTATTTGAATAGTGAGGATATTAAGAAGTAGCAAGAAGATTTGTATTTTGGCTGTGCTAAGAAGTAGTCAATATAAGTTTTGGAAGTATTAGTGAAAGGTGTTGTGTCATAACAATATTTAGACTAAATAATAGAGAAAAAAATAAGTGAATCTGTGACAAAAATACTATCAGAATACCGACTGATAGTGCCACCACACAAAAAACAATCCGTAGTTAAATTTCGCTACATTTTCTATTAATTTGTTATTAACAATTAAAATTAAGCAATTTCATTTTTTTTTTTCGTTTTTTGCTCATAAAACCAAAACTAATAAAACAATCTCTTTGGTGTAAACATATGAATTATAAAGAATAAAGATATCAACAAGAGAAAAAACTGGAAAATTCACCATTTTTTTTTTCAAATTCATATCTTCGCTAGTTTTCAAGTCGTAGTTTTGGCGATTCGCTAAATAATAATATATATGTACTTTATGCGTTCCAAAATCAGACGCTGTTGGTTCATTAGTTTTTGTACAACTGGCATTTGAATTTTATAGTGCACTATTTTTCAGCGCGGCTCGATGTGTCTTGAATTGTCCGATTTAAATTTTTTAAAAATATTTTAAAAATAGAAGTATAATTCTACACATCTATATTTTCATTTTGCATCAAAATGTCTGTAAAAAATTCATGACCGAAAACGGCCGAACGAGGGAATGTAGAAGAGTAGTGGGGCGACGCAGCTGCCGCGTATGGTATTCATAGGACCACCGTAGCAACTTCCTGAACATTAGGTAAAAAAGTTTCCAAGTAATCGATAAACATACATACGAAATGTACATAGCGTTCGATTTTAGAATCTATTTCTTTCAGAAGTTCATTAAAAGTGCAATGATAGACAAAAATAATCGTTAAAGTCAGACTATTTTAGCATGGTTTTAATAAATTGATAATTATGCTAAAATAAACCGATTTTCATGATTCAAGATGCAGTATTTTCATCAATTAAGGTTCTTTGAAATATTCTCACTGTATCGGATTATTTTCCTTTTAATTGTTTAATTACTGATAAATTGGATAAAGCAATTAACTAGATCTGATCTATTTGCGATGAAATCATTAAATATAGAGTATTTCAATGGAACGTTTGCATGGAAAAGCACGTAAGAATGGATTCAATAAAATTTTGTTGGCTTTCTTTCCTGAAATATGTAGTAGTCTTGAGTGCTACCGTAGATGCGACAGGTAACTGATAATAAGTATAATATGTTGAAATTGTCAAATAATGGTCTTATTACTATAGAAATGGAGGATCACATACAAAGCTCCCAAATAAACTTAAAATTACATAATATAAAACGCAGTACTTCATACTCATTAGGATACCATACAGGAAATCAATTAAAAACTACCACAATTTTATTTCTACAAGTAGATAATTAAACATTCATAGAATTAGCTGGTTTAAAAAGTAGAAACAGGTGCAATATCCTTTTAGACCGAGAGGGTCGCATAATAGGGTTTTTCTTTTGAGTTATATCACTTTCACTTCTAGCATTTGAAGTAATTATGATCACTTTTAATAACAAGTAAAAGCATATTCAAAAGAACATGAACTTATCAGTTACACTTTTTTCACTTTGATCAATTAATAATTACTCTAACGAATACAGCCAATACCTGACACACAAGGGAAACTAGAAAGGTGGAAAAAATACATACAAGATCTCTTTGAGGACCAGAGAAACGAATTGGAGGCAGATGGAAGTGATAATAGCACAAATAGTTGTTGAATATGTAGAAGAAGAAGTACTTAAAAAATTAGGTTTTAATTTAATACTTTTTAAACGATATGGGGAAGACTGTTTGGCTGCTGTATTCGAAAACAAAATAGATATCTTATTACAATACTTTATAAATTTCCATCCAAAACTACTATTTACATCTGAAATTGAAAAGGATCAAAAAAATTTTTTTGGACTTAACCATACATAGAAACAAACTAAATAATAGTCTTCATACAAAATGGTACACAAAAGATACTGTGTGACACCGAGAGTCTGAGTGACATTTATAGTTATATTTTAAAGTTGGTAAAAGAAAAGTATTTGAACCTCCTGAACAATCCATCTCCAGATGAATAATTTTCTCTATTGAATTCTCTCACATCATGTAAAAAATATCAAACAAGGAATTTTTTTAAAATTTATATTCTATTTTTGCTAAATCTCATACTTGAATACGCCACTGTTTACGGATAGGTATTTTCCTCAACTACTTAGGTCACCCGCGCCACTTTTCGATTAACACATGACATTTGTCACTATAAAATGGTGAATTACTGAAGTAAGATGTTTCGTGTTGCTAGAATTTTCACAATCCTGTCAAAACATGTCTCTAAATATAATTAAAAAGTGCTAATGTTGGGTTTTTTCCCCTGTTTTTTAAAGTTTTACTTGCTTCATATTCAAACCATATTGGTGAGTTACTTAATAATTATAGGTTATGTTAATACTCTAATTATTAATCAATAATTGTAGACATGTCCTGAAGAAGAGATAAATAAATTCTGGAAAGCTTGACAGAATCATAAAAGGGTTTTCCTTACCAAAGCCCACAAATTTAAATAAACTGCATCCCCAATAACCCTAGTTTGGAATGTTGTTTCTTGACTAGTCAGTCGCGACTACTCCCCTCTATATATATATATATATATATATATATATATATATATATATATATATATATATATATATATATATAATATTATTAAATACATTTTCTTTTTCGAAATTATCTAACTATGTCCTTTTTTATTTCATTGATCCTTCTTATATGAAAATAGAAACACTGTAATAACATAATAAGAAATATCGAGTATTTTTAGAAGTCAATTATTTTTCCATAATTTTCTTATTAGTATGCTGATTAAGAGTTATTTCTGGTTGTTAGCATTTATAATAAAAATAATTAGAGCTTATTTTATGTATTTGGGCTTTTCTAATCGATTTTAAGATATCTTTCTTCTTTCGACTTTTTTTTTAAATAAATTACCATACTGACTAAATTAAATTAAACTGTTTTAGAAAATATGGGCTTACCTCTTAATTGTTTCTCCCTAAATTCCAAACTTTTTGTCCTTCCGGTCTTAAATGCTTTTCTAGCGATGCCGACACACTCTTTTACATTCTTTTTTGTTATTAATGCTTCTACATCTATAATAGCTTGTGTAATACCATTTCCATTAATCTCATTTTCCTTTCGATCTGATTTAGGCTTTTTACCATTGATATTTTCCAGATTTAGTTCCCTAACATTATTATTTAAATGTTTCTTGGTTTTGGTGAAGTCTTCTCCATCTCTTTTTCCGCTTAAATTTTCTTTGCTGCCACTTCTACTGTTCAAATTCTCAAACTTACTATTGACGGCATTTGTCGAGCTGTTTATATTACTCTTTATATCTTTCCCATTGTTGGTTAGCATATTCGTATCTATTAACAGCCTTTTTGGAATTTTACTTTTTTCTTCTAAAGTGGCACCGTTTATTTCATGTTTCGACTGTTTTAATTTGATATTTAATTCGTCTTGTTGCTCTTTCGAAATTTTAGGTGACTGGGTATAAAACTGATGGAGTTGGCTGATTCTGGGGGAAATTCCGAGAGGCTGGTTTGGTTTCATGGTGGGGTCTAGTCGGGGAAGGGGTATAGGGACACTCATGGTGCTAAAATTTAATGATTATGATGAATTGAAAACAATAATAAAAGTGGTAAATATTAAGTCTATTTGCAGACAAATCACAATCTAGCTATTTGTAGTCATTAAAAAATAAATAAATAAACTATTCCCTAAAAAATATACTCTTATCAATATAAACCTTTATTGTCATTGAGCTCTTTTTGTTCGCATTCATAAGTTAAAACTGCTCTCTACAATCATATTAAAGATCAACGGTTGTGGTAAAAGCATACTGTTATTCAGTACAGTCACGTAAATATGATGGACAAATAAATCATTGAATAATCTTTTGAAATTATACTGGCCGAGGAAAATAATCAACACAGACCCGTGAAGAAAAATTAAACACGAAGAAATTGCAAGCACAATCAAGAAAAAAAAATAAAGGAGGATCTGATAATAACTGGAAAAGAACTATAACAAGTGAACATAGAAAAATCGGATTAAAATGGATAGAAGCCAGGCTCAGAGTGAGACATAGAAAGGAATTAATTTGGAAGCCCAATGGGTTTTCGTAGCCGATGAAGAAACATGGTTACACCTAATGCACATAATTTATCATACCTTTCGTGCATCGTATCATTTATACTTTAAATAAACATCTGTTTTTATTTATTAACTATAAATATCTAATCATGAAATCAACATTACATTAGCATTAGGAACTTCAGTTATTATAATTATGTTTGAGAATGCAAAATAATTACAATCCCTGTTTAAAATGTGGCATAATAAATGAAACGAAATATCATACTGTAGTAAGCAGTGTTGGGCAAAATTTAATTGTTTTTTCGATTAAAAATTAACAATTAATTAATTGTTCATCACGCCTATCGCAATTATAATTAATCAATTGTAATTGTGAAAACGTGTGATCAACAATTAATTAATTGTTAATCGCGAGATTCCACATTTAACAATTAATCAATTGTCAATCTTTTTGGTGTATTTGATTAAAAAGCGGAGTGGCGCCAAAACTAAGTGTAAGTTATGAGTATTAATGAATAAATGTACGCAAGATCAAATCGAGTAGGAAATAAAAGCTGCAATGGTAAATCTCGGAGAAGGTGGAAATACACAATTTTCCGAATTTTTCGATTATTTTCTTACATATCCTCCTATAATTGGGTCGTAGAACAAGAATATGTTGTCAATTTTCACCGATCTCACGTGGATTTTCTGAAAAAAAAATTCATTTTCACTCATATAACTTGCATTTTCCGATCACTATCTTTAAATTTTGGGCATTTACAGTAAACTATACAAACACTACACAATATTTAATCATTTTTTTAAAACAATTTACATAAATAATCGCGGAAAAATACGAGTTTTCCATAAAATGTAAAACAACCGTTGTCTTGTCATTTTATACTGTTCTAGGCATGCATGTTTGGTTGCATGTGACTTAAATCCAAACATGTCATGCGATGTTGTCACCTAGATGTGGTTTTTCGACAAGTTGTGTTGATCTGAAAATGAAAATCATAATTAAACTAACCTGAACTGACGTAAACTAACCTGAACTAAATTTATCTAGATTTCATGGAAAAATCACGGACGATCGGCGAAGAAAAACAATATATTCGTGTTCTGCGGTCCAAAGATAGGAAATATGTATAAAATAATCGAAAAATTTTTCAGGTTACTTCAGGTTAGTTTAGCTATGATTTTCGTTTTTACATCAACATAGCTTGCCGAACGATCTTTAGCATCCCGATTCTGCACGTTTACATGTTACACAATAATACTGGAATGACTACAATTAATTGCATTTGATTTGTAAAGTTTTCCATCGTAATGGAATTTAAAATCCACGTCAACTTGGCAACGTCGCATCACGTGTTTAGATTTAAATCGTATGCAACCAACCATGCATATCTAGAAACAGTATAAGACGACAACAGTTTTCTTACGTTTTATGGAAAAAACGTATTTTTCCGCAGTAATTTATGTAAATTTTGTTAAAAAAAATGATTAAATATTGGGTAGTGTTTATGTATTTTTTTATAAATGCTCAATAGTTAAAGGTAGTGATCGAAAAATACAAGTTATATTAGTGAAAATTAATTTTTTTTTTCGGAAAAGCCAAAATCGGCAAAAATTGACACATATTTGTGCTTTAGGACTCAAAGATAGGAGGTATGTAAAAAATCATCGAAAAATTTGGAAAATTGTGTGTTTCCACCTTCTCCCAGAATGACCAAAATACATATTGCGAGCGCATACCATCCATTCCTTGCTGCTTACAGTACACGACAATAGTCAATATCGTAATAGTAATAAGTGTCTATCTTATCTACATCCAAGCGGGGTAATTGTTAGTTTTAATTGTTTTTAAGAACAATTGAAAAAGTTATTTGTGATTGATTTAGTTGAAAGTTACAATTAATATGCATTAATTTAATTAAGTTAATTGCAAAGTACAGTTAATATTTTAATTGCAATTAATTTTAATTAGATTAAATTAATCGCAATTAAATTTTCAATAAATTAATTAATTGATTGAAAATTTAATTGATTAATGCCCAACACTGGTGGTAAGTATACTGTTCACATTTTATTAATATCACGCCGTACTTTTAAACAGAGATTCAAATACCGGAAACTGATGCCTTCTCGCTTATTTTAAATCAAAAAAATAAGTTATTTCATTTTTAGATTTTACGCAAAATTTTATGTCAAAATGGCGTTTAAAACTCTAAACATAACCATCAATTTCCTTCACTTTAGTGTACTGTATTGATATTTTGGTAATAAATAAATACAGGGTGATCAAAAACTAACAATAAATATTAACTTAAAAAATCATTAAAAGTTAATTTTTTTTAGCGTAAACCTCCTATTTTTATAATGTTATCTTATTTAGGATTAAAAATGAGAGTGACTTTGTATGAAGTTGTCTATTCGAAAAATTTAAAGTTTTTGAAATATCGGTAATTTTGCATTTTTGTATTGTAAAAACGTCCAAAGATTATTTAAATTTGTTTATTATCTACGGGGAATGTTACAAAGTTTTATAAAGAAATTGCCAGATATCTTCTTTTAGATATCCAGATAAACAGAAACCGTCACGGAATAGTGTTAAATGAATATTGGAAAATTTCAAATATCTTAGTGCCATTAAGGCAAAAATGGATAAAAGGAAACCTATTCTTCCTACAAACAGGAATCTTGAAGAGCTCAATACAAAGAATTTTATGGAAAACAACTTCTACCCTTACTTAGTTAATTTGGTTTAACATCTAGGAGATACTGATTTGCCGAAACGAGTGCAATTTCGCAAATTTATATTAACGATGATATAAGACAACCCTCGATTTTTGAACAACCAAATTTATTAAAAATTGCCTCTTTAACAGACCCAATTCTAATTTTTGGGGTGATTTAAATCCTCGTGAAGTAAAGGTGCGAAATTTTCTAGAAACCTGACAGTTTAACGTATTTTATGATGAAAGAAATGATGGAATAGTGAACTCCCCCCCCCCCCCCATCAGAACCAGTCCAGTTACCGACTTATTACAGGGAACATTTTATGACACGTGGATTTCCAACAATAAACTTTTCCTGTGACCTCCTCGTTCTTCTGATTTGACTGTCTTAGATTATTATATATGGAGAACGATAAAAAAAAAACAGCGTTAATTGTAATCAAGTGGCAACGATGGGGGAGGGTATGGCAAGGGTAAAAAAGCATTTAGAAGTTCATCTCCATATTCAATTAGAGAAGCCACTCATGAAGAACCAACTCGGAGATGCGAGAAATGTTTGGAAAGTCAGGGTGGAAATTTTGAACATTTATCAAAATAAGTTGTTTCCCTGTGTAGGTAAGCCGTTTAGCATTTTTACAATACAAGAATCTCAAATTGCCAATATTTCAAAAAGAGATTTACATTTAAAAAAATTGACCTTTAGCGATTTTTTTAAATTAATATTGAATATTAGTTTTTGATCACCCTGTATTTATTTATTATCAAAATATTAGCATTTCTCCATTCCCCCTACAGTAGATCTCCTTCTAGAAGGAAACCAACCGTAATTAAATAATAAAGGCTTTCATATAAGAGAAATTCATAATTATGTGTTAGCTTGCAAATGCCATTTTTTACATAAAATTGAAAATATGTCAAAAACAGACCTAGATATAGGATATTATACATGAAATGTGTTCATAATTTTTCAGGGAATCTAAACATGAAATAACATAGAGGGTATTTCATTTAAAATAAGCAAAAAGTCATCAACTTCCGGAATAATGGAAGTGTCACCACCTTGAAAATATTTTAGTAGAATTGCACCCTTCGATTTTAGTAAACTGCTAAATTTTAAAAAATTTAGTCTATTTGCCGAGAAATCGATCGCTGCATTTTGTCGTGGGACACACTATATATATATATATATATATATATATATATATATATATATATATATATATATATATATATATATATATGTTTATGCGGCTTTCACGGATACCTCCGTGTGAGATGCAATAGCAGCATTATGCCGTTGTAGTGCTGAAATCACATTCAGCAAACGTACAACTATATGCAGCTCCGTCTATGAATAAAGTAAGTAGAATGCGAACAGTAAATGCATATATCCACTGCTATTGCATCTCACACGGAGGTATCCGTGAAAGCCGCATAAACATATATACGCCATCCGACGGGAGGTCGGCGAAGCCGCGTTCAGTGTTTGCATGCTTCCTACTGATCTGTCCTTTGCACAGCCAGGTGCATGTCGGTACCCTGATGAGTCTAGTAGAGACGAAACATGTACCTCTGCCATATCACTGTGGCGGGGAGGGTAAGTTTTGACTTTCTTCTCGGCATGGTGATACAGGTAGGCCATCATCTCGATGGTGGTGGAATAGGATAAATTGTGTTTCTTAACAGTTTGTTCAAACTGTGCAACCTCTAACACGGAAAGAATATGGTTGGAGGGAAGTTTGCATTTACTGTTCGCATTCTACTTCACATATATATATATATATATATATATATATATATATATATATATATATACATATATATATATATTGTCGTCGAAACTTGTATAATCACCCTGTAAATACATCTTTGACAAGATGCTAAGAGATGGCGCCACCAGCATTCGAAGAAAGAGGAATAAGAGGTGATTTTGGAGAACGGAGCATCGAATAATAAAAAACGTTAGTTTTAAACTTTTATTTTGAAGAAGTTTTGAATAATTATTGTTTAAAAGTGAATAAATAAAAAGTTACAACTGTGTGGGAATGTTTAACTTTACTAATATTCATATAAGTGGGTCTAATTGTTAGCTTGAGCTAGCTGGCGCCCAAGAACAAGAAATGAAAGGAAAATCGTAGACATGGCGGCCCGAACGTGGGGCATCTGAGTGCTTTCGTGCGAGAAGCTGATTGTGACTGTTTTGTGATAGGACTGTAAAAATATATACCTAACTGACATAACTGTTATTATGGAGCGCAACTTCAATAAACAAAATATTAATCCATTTGTGAAACAAGAGGTGAAAAGCGAAGGACCCAGTTCGCGTCGTGATGAATCATTTTATCGCAATTATGTAGTTCGTGATGGTAACCTTTGGAAATTGCATTCAACGGGCGAAAAACTATACGTATCTCAAGACTGTGTGTCGCATGTAATCTATCAGTATCATGACCAGCCTGATGCTGCTCATCCGGGAAGAGACGAGACTGTTCGATCAATATCGCAAAAATATTACTGGAAAAACTTACAGAAATCGGTTGAACGTTATATTAGTGCTTGTGTTATATGTGCTACCGTTCGTACGCGGACTCAACCCCATACAACTCTAGAACCTCATACTCCTACTCAACCTTGGCAAATGTTAAGCATCGACATCCTTGGACCTTATCCACCATCATATAAAGGTCACCAATATATTCTAGCAGTGGAAGATGTTTTTACCCGATGGGTGGAAGCGCGATCTTATCGACAAGTCAATTTCACGAATGTACTTGACTTTTTGGAAACAGAAATCTTTAGCCGTTATGGAATACCTGAGACTATTATTTCTGATAACGGTCCTCAATTTGTAAGACATCAGTACGTTAATATGTGTAACCAAAGAAATATTAAGGTTTTTCATACTGCAATTTACCATGCTAGAGCTAACCCAGTAGAACGACGAAATCAAGAGCTCAAGAAGGTTTTAAGAGTTTTAATGGCTGACAAACTAAAACATCAGTGGTAGAAATAGTTAAGTCAGACCCTATTTGTCATACGAACCTGGAAAAATGTTGCTAGCAACACTACACCTAGTAGAGCACTTCTTGGTTATGATTTACCCAAGCCGGGTGATTGGCAACTACCTAAGCAACTTAGTGTAACATAAGATCCTTCTTTTAAAACCAGACAAGAACGAAACGAGGAAATCATGGTTCAGCAAGACAAATATCAAGAAAAATACTGTACTCCGCAATCCCGAAAATGCCCTCAGCTACGTGTTGGCGATAAAGTATGGGTAAAGGATAATCGACAGGGTAAGCATCCGTTTGACCCGGTGTGGTCGGGCCCATATTCGATTGTTGGTTGCCCAACCTCCAAATGGTAGACCAAATCTTGATGAAGTGGAACTTCAAGAAGCTAATAAGTCAGGAGCTGAAGAAGCTGGTCCCTTGAGTTTCGGGTCAATAAGTGAAGAAAATATGGATACCTTCTCCCAGGTGTCAGTGCCACTAGACACAAATGTACCTAGTGGTGATTCCGAGTGGTTGGAAGAACACCGAGGGAATCCAGAAGAACCTGCCTAAATTAATTCACCTGTTAATACTCTAAATAAGAAGGAAAATGTTTTACCTAATGTTTGAAAAACTAAGCGCGTTAGAAAGAAAAAGTTATGTTCGTGTTGTACATGAAAGAAAATGTATTTAAATATGTATACTTTTCTATTAGGAAATTGTGTAAGTTGTAGTTGTGTTATCGGAAATATTACCAGTGATTGTAATACTACCTTCAGATATAAATTACATATTTGTTTATATTGTATTTCCACGATTCGCCATTCTTCGAAGGGGGGGCGTGTCATCGAATCTTGTATAATCACCCTGTAAATACATCTTTGATAAGATGCTAAGAGATGGCGCCACCGGCATTCGGAGAAAGAGGAACAAGAGGTGACTTTGGAGAACGGCGCATCGAATAATAAAAAGCGTTAGTTTTAAACTTTTATTTTGAAGAAGCTTTGAACAACTGTGTGGGAGTGTTTAACTTTACTAATATTTATATAAGTGAGTCTAATTGTTAGCTTGAGCTAGTTGGCGCCCAAGAACAAGAAATTAAAGGAAAATCGTAGACAATATATATATATATATATATATATATATATATATATATATATATATATATATATATATATATATATATATATCTTATTATTTTTTTTGGATCAGGTTCATATCAAAATTATGTTTTTCACCGTTTTGACGTTTCCATTTTTATTTAGAATATCTTCAAAAACATTTTAATCTAAAATTTTAAGGGAATTATGAATATTCTATAAATACAATCATGACACAAAATTAATATTCAACTTTTAAAACAATAATATAACAATTAAGAATTAAAACAATGATTATTTAAAAGGTTCTTTTTGGTAAATTTTACGCACCTTGAGATTTCGTCAAAACTATTACTAAAATCAACAAACTACCAAAGAATTGCATTTTATAGTCGGGGACATGGTAAACAAAAAATTAAAGGAATTAGTTTTTGCTTTTAAGTAGATAAATACATTTTTGATGTTGTTAAGGGAACAGACCTCGTCTAAATTATATTGTTGTAGATTTGACTAAGATTGTTTATGTCAATTCTGTCATTTACTGTATGAGTTTTCTTTTTGATGGCTATCATTTCCTTGCCTATTGTTAATTTCTGATAATTTTGGCTCTATCGACTATTTTGGTATCTTCAAAATTAAAGGAGTGCTTTTCGTTCTTTTTATGTTTTGTCAATGCTGTAAAAGCGTTTTTAGTATATTTATATCCATTAGTCAATTTTTCAATAACTGGCTTGTCATTCTTATATATTTTTTTGTGTAGTTTGCACACGGAATTGAATATACTATATTGGAAGTTTTTATAGTTGGTGTTTTGCTTTTCAGTTTGATAAAGATTGAGTTTAGTGGATTGTAACTCTTGTAGCATGCAAAAAGATTGTGTTTTTTTTAAATGTATTTTAATTTGAAGATCTGCTGTATAAGGTAAAGCTATGTATTGCTTTTGTATGTGCTGTTTTGAATCATATCTGTTATGCTTCTTAGATTGTTGTGGTGTTTGTATGTTCTTTTTTTTAATAATTTCCTCGATATCTTTACTATTAAAGTTGTTTTATGTAAGTGTTTCTTTAACTTTTCTTAGAGTCGAAGGTCTGAAGGTAGGGGACATTATTAAAATGGCTCTGTCAACCAAGCTTATGATTCCACTTCTTCTTTGGTTTTTCGAATGATTCGAACAGTTGTTCAGATATCTGGTGGGTAAAATTTACTACAAAGAACATTTTAAGTAATCATTATTTTAATTTTTAATTGTTGTTCTGAATGTTATATTATTGCTGTAAATGTTGAATTTTAATTGTGTGTCATAACTGTATTAATAGAATATTCATAATTCGCTTAAAATATTAGATTTAAATGTTTTTGAAGATGTTCTAAATAAAGAACGAAACGTCAAAACGGAAAAAAAAACATATTATATATATATATATATATATATAAATATATATATATATATATATATATATATATATATATATATATGTATATATATATATTTATATATATATATATATATATATATATATATATATAAAGGGTGTTTTTTATAGAGGTATAGAACTTTAAGTTGGCAACTTTTTTTTAACTGGCGGCCATTTTGTCAGCTGTCAAGTGATTTATGTTTAGTTTGGTTTGGCATTTCAACATGAATAGACTGACGCCTGAACAACGCTTCCAAATGGTGCAAATTTATTTTGAAAATCATGGTTCTGTTCGAAATACGTATCGCGCACTACGTCCATTTTATGGTCAACATTATCGTCCATCAGAGCAATTAATTCGATTAACTATGGAACGTTTTCGCACCACGTTTACTCTAAATGATAATACGCATCCACAGAGACGTCGTACAGTGCGTACAGAAGAAGTCGTTGCTGCTGTAGAGCGTAGCGTAGAGGAAGACCCGAATCAGTCTATCCGCCATCGTGCACAGGAATTAGATATGTGTCCATTCACTTTGTGTGTGAGATCTTGATTTACGTGCTTACAAAATCCAACTCGTGCAAGAATTGAAGCCACACGATCACCTAGCAAGGCGTAGATTCGGTGAATGGGCCCAAAACAAGATTGCCGTTGATCCCGATTTTCATAAGCGAATTTTGTTTAGCGATGAAGTTCATTTTTGTTTGAATGGATACGTCAATAAACAAAACTGCCGTATTTGGAGTGATGATAATCCTCAAGTGTATGTTGAGACACCGTTACATCCAGAAAAACTGACTGTTTGGTGTGCATTATGGGCTGGTGGAATCATTGTTCCGTACTTCTTTAAAAACGATGCTGGTCAGAACGTTACAGTCAATGGTGACCGCTATAGATCCATGATTACTGACTTTTTCGTTCATCAATTGAACAACCATGATGTGCAGGAGCTGTGGTTTCAACAAGATGGCGCAACATGTCACACAGCTCGTGTCACAATTGAATTATTGAAGGAAACGTTTGGTAACAGCATAGTTTCACGTTTCGGATCCGTGAATTGGCCTCTAAGATAGTGCGACTTAACGCCGCTAGACTATTTTCTGTGGCGATATGTGAAGTCGCTAGTCTACGCCGATAAGCCCGAAACGATTGATCACTTGGAGGACAACATTCGCCGCGTTATTGCCAATATACGGCCACAAATGTTGGAAAAAGTCATCGAAAATTGGACCTCCAGATTAGACTACGTCCGAGCCAGCCGTGGCGGTCTTATGCTAGAAGTCATGTTTAAATTATAATACCAGAAGGTTATCTTTCGAATAAAGTAAATTTCATGTCAATTTAAAAAATTCATCTTTGTTTTATTCCATTTAAAAGTTCTATACCTCTATAAAAAACACCCTTTTATATATATATATATATATATATATATATATATATATATATATATATATATATATATATATATAGGTATATATATATATATATATATATATATATATATATATATATATATATACATTATTAAAATGTGTTTAAAATATTAATTCAACGATCAGCGAAAGGTATAATGGATTTTGTGTATTAGATGAGCGCCTGTAAATATGCTTCCACTTCCCTTCATACCTGGCGGCGAGTACGTTGTACGAAAACCCAGTGACTAAATGGAGAGAACTAGTAGAAAATATCTCATATGGATGAATAACGAAGAGAATGCACAGACCTAGCAAATAGGCCACCTTGCATATTTTAGCTATTACTGAATATTATCATCTCAAATATCTTTTAAAGTTGAACGTTCGAAAATTTCTCGTCGAAAAAGATTTGTGTCACTGAACAGCATTATCTATTGAGCTAATTTACTTTTACAGACACATTTTCACATGACGGACTTGGAATTTTTACTTTATTTTTTTAAATCAATATGGTCTCGGTGGAAGCAAAACAGTTTACATTTCAACAAAGAATTGTGTAATACTTAGAGCACTAAGTAAGTGTAAGATGGAGGGCAACATTCAAATCAGAAATAAAGAGGGTGAAAAAAACAATAAAATCAAATTCTAAAGCGAACGGTACTCATCAAATTATGAAAAAAGTTCCTGTAAATATAAGAAATTGGCGGATTTTGTATTTCAGTGTATATTTGAAATTATTACAATCGGCCAAGAGCTTTTGGTCTATCTATCGGACCATCCTCAGGGCTCAGACCTTGTCAAAGGGCACACCTCAACCCTGCCAGGTTGAGGTGTGCCCTTTGACAAGGTCTGAACCCTGAGGATGGTCCGATAGATAGACTGAAAGCGCTTGGCCGATTGTAATAATTTCAAATATACACTGAAATACAAAATCCGTCAATTTCTTGATTTCTTCGGTGTACAACCTGTTAATAACTTATTCCTGTAAATATAGTGGCAAAAATATATTTTAGGACCTACAGCAAATAGAAATTTTGCCCACTTAAGTTAAAACTGTCTTAACATTTTATGGTATTGATACCTTTTTTACAATTTTAGGAAATTCGAAATAAATTGACAATTTTAAGCTAAATATATACTCTTCTTTTAAATTAATAAATCCTCTGTTTTTAAGATATCTGAACTTACAATACACTAATGTACATGTACATATGTATCAATGGAAATTCGAAAATTAAAAATATCAGCTCAATGGTCAATTTATTTCCCTTAAGAACGATGAAAATGCAATAAATTTTAATAACGATACGATTATGGTAAATGAGATAATTTAATGGTGTTTTTTTTAGTTCAATGTCTGATCTGATATTTGGAATAGTAAGATCGTCTAATGTAAGTTTTTTTTTAACTATAAACAAAAAAAAATAATTCTATTATACAAAAAAACATATTTTTTACTTTAATTTTAAAAATACAAATTTTTTTGAAAATAAATAAACTCTTCGTGTCAAATTTACGTTAAAAATATGTATTATAATATTATAAAATACCAACCTATTCTTCAAAAATCCTCATCCAACGCTGCAGACACTTAAAATACACTTAAAAACTTTAATTATCAAGTACACACAGTCAATACTCTTTAAACGAAACAAATATTATTATGAATTAAAAAAGTAGATTAAAATATATTAAGTAATCTCGTGCTGTTGTTTACTTTTACTTTCGATCGCCGACTGAACGCGCTCCGCACCAACGATTGCGCTGGGTTATGGAGATTGTTCAAGATTTGACCCATTCCTGAAGAAACTGGTAAAAATGGTTGTTGTTTGGGTTATGTAATGGATTAATAAATATTATGTTGTTCTGGTATACCACTGAGGCTCGACATAAAGAAGCGAAATAATTTTAACAAGGACGACAATATCTTAAATTAAAAAACATTAATGATTCGGAAACCGCGTGTAACAAGTGTGACACAATTACTAATTAAATTAAATCTACAATACTTACCTCCAGTTCTTTATACAGGGTGTCCGGTAAGTACCTCCTGATTTCTTGGGAGCATACAGGAGAGGTCAAAATAATCCTATTTTGTCATAGAAAAAAATACCTAAAATGCCCTTTAACGGAGATACAGAGTCCTTAATGAGTACCCAGCAATTTACCTTATCAGCTTAAAGTTTTGAACCGACTTGTATAATTTAATAAAATTTTAATATATTATAAAGGCCATAAAGACACGTTCGATTATACAACAGTAGATCTTTTAGATCATCAGGGAAGTCTGGAACGGACTTACAGTCACACTCCTTGGGTGTTATTTTACAAAGCTGAAAACTAATTTTATAAATACTTTGGTCACTTTTCTTCAAAAAAGATACTCTTAATTGATTTCTATCAAACTGGCGGTTTTCGAGATAAATCGGTTTTTTTACGAAACGCTCAAAAGTTACTAACGCTAAACACAAATAGGTAAAAATAAAAAACAGAAGGTGTGCTGATGTGCTTTAATGTATGGAAAAGCGCTGTCTCACTCTTCAAAGGTAAGAAGATGTTATTCTGAAAGATTTCCAGCTCAGACATCATCAAGTCCAGGGACCTTTCAAAAGGTCGACCGGGGCTCGATTAATTTACAATGTTATTAAAAGGCAAAAATAGTGAAAAAATTGAAATGGTATTTTGGCAAATGTTCAATATGGGCTCTACGTACTTCAATATATATTCTTATTCTTCGAATATTTTCCTGCTGCACTGCAAATAATATCCTAGCATTATTACATACTTCATTAGAATGCTGTGCTATTTTCGCTAGTAGTTCCTCTCTAGTATTTATTGGTGTTAAATAAACTAGTTCTTTTGGATGTCGCCAGAAGTAAAAGTTTACAAGATTTATATCTGGAAACCTTGGTGGCCATAAAACAACAGGTCCACTTTGACCTATTCATTGAGCGCCAAAAACATTAGTCAAGTGTTGAAGTACTATACCGTTAAAATGAGATGGAGCACCATTATTCATGTACTATATTTGTATTCTTCTATCAAATTATCTAAATTTTACTGCAAAAATTGGACATAAATCTCACACACAATCAAACAAATGGACCTATAAGGTTATTTACGATGATGCCAGCCCACACATTTACAATTAGCCTTTGTTGATGTTGGTGTTTGTTTTGAATTATAGCGTACAGGTTTTCATCAGCCCAAAAATGTAAATTGAGTGAGCTGATTATGCCATCTCTTGTAAATCTGGCCTCATCGGTAAACAAAATAAGTTTGTTTGAAGGTTGTAGACAATGTTGAAGTTTGATTAAAATATTGTTGTCGGACTTGCATTGTCTTTATTTTTATTTGTTTTTACGACGTTTCGATTAGGTTGTATCTCTAATCGTTATTAAGTATAAACTGAATGTTTTGCCTTAAGACTACGAGCTTATAAAGGGACTGTGTCCATTAAATTGCAAAGTTTCTCTTCAATATACATACCTCAATGATTTGATGTTACGAAGTAGTGGTTGCCAAAGATTAGATATCTCAACACTGGTTTTACTGAAGATTCCATTATTATTTTTAATGTAAGATTCTAAGATTATTTTAATGTAAATTTTCTTTTTTTCATGTTGGGTTCCATATATATTGCCGTAGCTCCACTTTATATGGTGTTGTTTATCTCAGGCATATTCTACAACACCAGATCTCAACGTTTCCCCTTTTTTTTTCTAACTTTTAGTGGTTGTTTGGTTTCTCCAATATACATTTCACCACATTCACATGGAACTTTGTAAACACATTCTTTCTTATCGGCAGTTTTTGGTTTCTTCTTTTTCTTCTTTCCTGGTCTTACAACTCTGGGTGAGTCTTAACCGCATCCACTATCGCCCTCCATCTCCTTCTTGTCTTGTACTTCCATTTCCTTTGCTGAACTACAATCCTATACAAATCAGCTTCGACGGAATCCTTCCATCTTTTCCTGGGATGGCCTATTGATCTTCTACCATCTGGTCTCTGAAAGAATACTGTTTTCAATAATCTGAAGTCCCCTGATCTTACCACATGGCCTGCCCATCTTATCCTATTGGCTTTTATACAACGGACTATGTCTTCACTGCCATACAGTGTCGCCAATTCAGCATTGTGGCGTCTCCTCCAATTTTCTGTTGTTTTATCTCTTTGGAGACCAAATATCATTCTAAGAACCTTTCGTTCAAATATGAGTAATTTATTTATTTCCCGTTGATTGAGGGTCCAAGTTTCACCGCCATAAGTAACTACCGAGCGAATAATTGATCTGCACAGGGTTAGTTTGGATTGTCCCTTTAACAGTTTAGATCTCAATAATGTTGTGAGGGAGTGTAACGCCCTATTTGCTGCCGCTATTCTCGCTGAGACGTCTTTTTCAACTCGATTGTCGTCTGTGATTACCGCTCCTAGGTACTTGAATTCCTTAACCACTTCGAAGTTGTATTCATTCAGTGATTTAATCTGCCCGATTCGAGGTCTTGGATTCTTGGTTATTATCATGTATTTAGTTTTTTCTTCATTTATTCAGAGACTCATATTACCTGCTTCTTCTTCGAGCTGTGAAAATACCTCTCGCACGTCTCTTGTTGAATGAGCCACTGTATCGATATCATCAGCAAAGGCCCAGTTTTTGGTTTCGTCTTTGTTAAATGGGCTCTAAGTGTATTTCGTGATTTAAAGGCTGTTTTTAAATTATAACTTCTGGCAATTCATCTTATTTTCTCTGAACTTTAATGTACGCAGTTGTGAAGAAGGAATGTGTTTCTTGCTGTCCAGTGCCGTTTTTCTAAAGTTATTTATAACATCGTCAATCAATTTTAAAGGATAAGCATTCTTTAAAATTGGATTTAATGTTTGCTAGCTTTTTTTCCAATGAATCGGCATTATTGCATATAGATATAGCGCAATTATAGGGGTTGCGGGGAATTATACACAATGATATAGCGTGTACTTTTCAACGTGGTACCAGTGTATTAGAGTTTCATGTACAATCCATTTTGTAACATTGTTTTATGTCGCGAGCTTTCTTATATTGTTTTAAGGATTGTTAGCAATATCTGGTAAAATGTGTTCCTCTACTCGAGGGATTCGTGCTCTCCTGGGATTGCCTTCACTGCCATATCGCAACAAAAATGATCCTGAATAATATAATTCGTTAACTCTAATAATTATTTTCTAATTACCATTGACCTATTTCCTTTAGACTTCGATCAACCCTTTAAAAGATTTTTGGACTTGGCAATGTTCGACCTGGAAATCTTACAACATAAAATCTTTTAGCTTTCGAAGAATTTGACAGTGCTTCACTATAAATTAAATGCCTATCAGCATACTGCGTAAGAATGTTTTTCCATTTTTTAAAATTACTTAAACTTGAAGGCAGTTTTGAAGAGTTCCGTGAATAGTAATTCATTATCTAGGTATTAACAATAACAATCTGATTTTTACCTGTTTGTGTTTAGCATTAGTAACTTTTGAGTGTTTCGCATAAAAACCGATATATTTCGAAAAACCGCCAGTTTTATTGAAATAAATTAAGCGTACCTTTTTTAAAGAGGAATGACCAAAATATTTAAAAAAAAAATAAGTTTTCAGCTCTATAAAATGACACTTGTCAAAAATTAGGATCATCAAGTGTCACTGATAGTCCGTTCCTGTTTTCTCTGATGATCTAAAACATCTACTGTGGTATGGTTTAATGAGTCTTTATGACCTCTATAAAATATTAAAATTTCATTAAATTATACAAGTCGGTTCAAAACTTAGAACCGTTAAGATAAATCGCTGGGTCCCCATTTAAGGCTCTGTACCTCCGTTAAGGGGTACTTTAGGATTATTTTTTCTATAACAAAGTAGGGTTATTTTGACCTCCCCTGTTAGAGAAACCTTGCTGCTCCCTAGAAATTAAGAGATACTTACTGGACATCCTGTAAATAATTTTTTTCTTAAATTTTAATGTGACCTGAACTTTAAATTGTTGAAATAAAAGTAATAGCTATTATACTCTCATCCGGTGTAATATTATTTAATCAGAGATGTAGAGATTTGTAAATGACATTGTCAAACCTAATAACACAGATGTAGTTTCTGAGATAATTATATTTCAATAATGCATTGTTTTCACCTTAACAAGCTGCAATATTCATACAGAAGACCTTAGATTCATTAATCATCACAAATTTTCATTTGTATTTGCAATAAAAGAAATAATAATCAATATTTTAAAAATTATTAAAACTAAAGCTTTAGTTCTGATGAACTCAATATGACAATAATTCTACTTTGTTGTCACATTATTTTACGAGCATTAGCTTACGTTATGAGTACCTAAATTAAAAGCTCTTATTTTTTTTGAAATATGACTCGTCCTGAATTTCACCAACATTCATGACGCATTATCCAAATGCAGCAGCGTATCGAAGCGTAAAAATAGTATGTTTTATTTATTATTAGTTTATATATTGTTGATTCTAAACGTCTCCTGTTTCAAATTAGCTCTTTAAAATGTATATAAAAGATATTTCATTTAATTTGAAAAAGTTTTATAGCGTCTACACTGCAAGGAAACTTCTAAACATTAAGTTCAAATTACTTGAAAGGTTCTTGCTTTTTAACTCTTACTCGAAACTTCGGACTTTTCAGGATAAGGAAACGGTGAATCTTTTTTCGGACACACTGAGCAATTTCAAAACTTGTCTGGTATTAAAATATTGGCTGTAAATCTATACAAGTTCTACTTTGCTATCTTAATCTGACTAAAATTTCTGCATGTAAATATTTGTAATTAAGTTTAAATTTATTTTGTAATTGGCTAAACTATGGCCTCTGTCGTCTTGAGCAATTATCTCGAACAAATAAACAAACTCTTTTTAATTATTATATTAATATAAATATCATTAACAAAATATCTGCAAGAATTACTTATTATTCCATATTAGAGTCTTACTGAAAAAACTCGTTGGATTCTGGTGGTACGAATTTTGTGTTTCTATGTTAATGGATGCATGAGTGCAATGGCCTACAGTAAGAAAGCGAAAGGATCGACTTCGATCAAAATAAAAATATGACTCTGCATATTTTTAGTGAGAGAAAAACCATAAAACAAAAATACACCTACTCGTAAAAGAAAATAGTAAAGTGGAGAAAGTAAAAAAAGTTTATTGCAATTTGCTTTTTTACTTACCTTCTTATTTTTATATAATAGCTGATCCCAACCAACTGCGCACCACTGGGACTTTGTTAAAAATATAGACTCATAAACTTTTTGTGCTGGTTATACCCGATTCGAAAACAAAATCGGTGTAATATTAACCTTACGGGATATTTATAATAATAAAAAAATACCTGTTTTTAGTAAAACGTCTAAAGAAAATTAATCTAATTTTTACTAGAAATTTAAAGGTGTATGGAGAATACTTCATTGCAACTACGTACAGTATCAAGTCTCGATGTCATACCGCAATGGCGCATTAGCATAATATTTTAAAATCACAATATTCCACAACATCCCATCAGTTCTTGATCTTTGGTAACATTTTATTAATGTAACAAACATTAATAAAACGTTACGGGTCCATGTTGTAACATACTACATGTTTGTGTGTGTGGATTGGCGAATCGCTACCTCCATCTTGCTTGAAAAAATGAACTAATGGGATTGTAAGGTTGTTCGCTGATGATACCTTACAGTGGTTTAATTCACTTCAAATTTAATCACACCATATTTTTGTCAGGCAACACCAAATATTGCGCAATGATGTTACGTTACTAATTATGTTTTGTTGCATGTCAGTATGCAATTTAACAGGTGTAAAAGATATTTCCAGAAAAATTAATAGTGGATATTTATTAAAATAAAAGTTGAAGTGCTTAAAGAACACGAAGATCAAAGGATTTTTCTTCTTAAAGACATGTACAAGTTCTATTATTACCAAAAATTATTGTTACAAAATAATTTTTCACAGGAAATTTTTTAAGTAAGCTTCAAATTTTTAAGAAACATATCATATATAAAAATCATAAGAATTTTTTTAACACAATAAAATCGGTAACAACCCATTATATAATATCAATATGAACTTATTTTAGCAGGTCCTGGAAAATATCTCTTGGCCGGATATTTACAGCATGGAGAGTGATGACGAAAAGGTTCCTTTTATGAGTGACAATATCATTACACATCACTATGTGTAAGCTTAAAGGTGAGCAGGCATCTAGGGTCTAAGACCTGCCTAGAAACAGTTAGGTATAGTAACTATCTTTCTTTCTTCAAGTGCCATATCAGGTCCCCCTGACGTTGGCAATTATATTGGCAAGTCTTTCACGGTCCTGCGCTAGCTGGAACAGTTCTTCCGCGCTACGTATACCTGTTCATTCACGAATATTCCTCAACCAGGAAGCCTGTCTCTTTCCTACCCCTCTACGTCCCTCTACTTTACCCATCATTATTAGCTGAAGAATTCTACATCGCTTCCCTCTGAATATATGTCCAAGATATGAGATTTTTCTACACTTCACAGTGTTTAATAGTAGACGAGTTGTGTCGGCCCTATTGAGTACCATTTCGTTGGTCTGCCTAGCTGACCAAGGTATTCTCAGCATTCGCCGGTGTAACCACATTTCGAGAGCCTCCAATCGATTAATCGTGGCAGCCTTAATTGTCCAGATCTCTGCCCCATATAGTAACACTGACCAGACGTATGATCTTACCATTCTTTGTCGTAGTTTTAGGTTGAGGTTATCATTGCAGAAAAGTGGTTTCATTTTTTGAAAAGTTGCTTTAGCAGTCTCTATTCTACACCTTATCTCTTTATCTGGGTTTAGATTTTCGGTGATATAACATCCTAGATAATTAAAATGAATCACCCTGTCTATACTTTTTCCTTCTATTTGTATTGAAGGGTTAAGATGAGGTTGTCTACTAAAGATCATAAATTTTGACTTTTTGATATTTATGTTGAGCCCATTTCTTGACCCTCAATGTTAACACAGTTTAATAGATGTTGCAGGTCTTGTAGTTTGTCGCGTAGGATAACAGTGTCGTCAGCATGTCGTATTGTATTTATATATTCTCCATTGATTTGTACTCCCATTCGTTGTCCTTGAGTAGCCCATTTAAATATTTTATCTGAATATATATTAAAAAGCAGTAGAGATAGTATGCAGCCCTGTCTGACGCTTCGCAGAATTTTACTTTCTTCTGTGAGTTTTCCATTTAGCCTTACTGTTGCTTTCTGCCGCCAATATAGATTTTTAATAATTCTTACGTCTCTGCTGTCTACCCCTACGTTAATTTAAATGTCTATGAGTTTTCTGTGCTGTACTCTGTCGAAGGCCTTCTCGTAATCGACAAAACATACGAATCCATCCTTGTGTTGGTCCCGGCATTTTTGCAGAAGTATATTTAGAGCGAATAAAGCCTCTCTAGTACCTAGGGCGTTTCTAAATCCGAAATGGGTTCCATCTAAACCTGCTTCGCATTTAAATCTTATCCTGCTGTGGATGAACCTTCAAAGTGTGGCTCATTTGACTTATTAGTCTGTACTCACTGCATCGCTTTGCTCGCTGTTTTTTTGGGATTGGGACGAATACAGACCTCAGCCAATCTTCCGGTATATCTCCAGTCGCGTAAATGGTATTAAACAGTTTGACTAAGATTCCTATATTTTCCTCATGGATCATTTATAACAGCTCGGTTGGGATATTATCAGGCCCGGTGGCTTTCCTGGTTTTTGCAGATCTTATGGCAGATTGAACTTCACTGTTTAGAATTTCCGGTCCCATGTCTATATTAGCGTCTATATTAGCGAGATCATCGGCGTTGTGTTCATTCAGTCTGTCATCATCAAATAATTCTTTCACATATTTAACCCTTGTTTCAAAAATTTCTTTTTCGTCCAAGATAATTTTACCATCAGGGTCCACAAGGGTATTAGTGGTATTCTTATTATATAGACCTGCTATTTCTGTGACCTTTTTGTACATGTTGAATGTGTCATGTTTCCTTTCTAGATCTTCCATTTCGAATACACTTGTCTCTCATCCAGTTCTCTTTGGCTATCCGAATTTTCTGTTTAATTTCTCTTTGTCTTCTTTTATATTCCACTCGATTTGTTTTCGACTGTCTCCTTTGTTCCATGAGGTCCAATATTTCTGC